>CM070526.1:42274035-43626966 GCA_036346145.1 Olyra latifolia
AGTGTGGTATAGAGAGCACGGATCTCTCCGTGCTATTGACCGGGTTTGCAGATTCTAAGGCCGAAATAGATGATCTGAATAGTCCATCTTGTTCATCTTAATGAAATCTCGCTACACACCAAATTTCAAATTTTTTTATTTTTTTACTATTTCTTTCGGGTTTTTGAAAACTGAACTTATTGGAGGGTTCACAACTAATTAGATCAGTGATTTTGAAAAATAGGAAACAAATAGTAAAAAATATAAATTTTTTTTAAAATTTGGTGTGTAGTGAGATTTCATTGAGAGAACAAGATGGACGTTCGGATCGTTCGTTTCAGTCTAAGAATTTACAAAACCTGATCGATAGCATGAAGGATACGTGCTATCTATAACACACTAGCCATTATATATATATATATATATATATATATATATACACACACATACACACACACACGGTCGCACTATTCTACCCCTTGGTCGTTTCATCGCCTCCGTGGTTCTGTGACACCGCGTCGTAAATCCCTCGGACGCGAGCGAGAACCGAGGGAAATATAAATCGTGGTTTGTAACCACCACGAGATTCCTAGAGATGCCGACCTTTCAATTATTAAATACAGATCTAAAAAATTCGGGATTTGAATGAACCATCGATCCGATGTGGTTGTAACCACGAAATCCATCGCATAACCATCGGCCTGTTAAGCTTGTAACCATCGTCTATCTATCAGATATGCTTCAAGCCATCCATCAATTCAGCGGCTACTACCCACCAATTCCATATGCTTCTAACCATCGATCCAGTACGTTCCTAACCATCGTTTTCAACAACTACTACCCACTGATTCCATATGCTTCAAAAACAAAGGAACATGACACTTATAACTACTGATTCCGTAGTTTTCTAACCATCAATCAAGTACGTTTTTAACTATCGATCCAATCCGCTTCTAACCAACGATCCCAGTAGACTCTAACAATTGATCTAATAGGCTTCTAACCATCGTTTTCAACATACGATCAAGTACGTTTTTAACCATCGATCAAATCTGCTTCTAACCATCAATCCCAGTAGCCTCTAACAATTGATCTAATAGGCTTCTAACCATCGATTTTAGCAACTAATAACCGCCGATTCCATTGCTTTCGTAGTTTTTCTAACCATCGATCAAGTGTGTTTGTAACCATCGATCCAATCCGCTTCTAACCATCGATCCCAGTCACCTCTAACCATTGATCTAATAAGCTTCTAACCATCGATTTCATAGCTTCTAAAAAAACAACGAAGTCCCGATGTAGTGGAGTTCGTGGAGGATAACACGTCTCATTACAGGATCCTCGCTGAAAATATATCGTGATATTTGATCTGGTCGTTACAAAAAAGCATCTCACTGTTCAGTATATAAGGGCCATTACCCGCCATATCATACACAACCGTGCCTCCTGTCACCAAAAAAACACCGAGTGATGTCGTCTAACTATGGATGGTCGACACCGGCTTCTTCGTCCCGGCGTTGCGACGACGTAGAAAACATCAGTCCTCCATGAACGTTGCCGGATGATGATATCCGAACACCGGATGTGGAACCAGTGTACACGCACGTAAGTTTATTCCCCAACCCAATTTATTTTTTTAACTAAAAACATAGAGTTCTAATTACTATTGATTTCCTCGGTACAAGGATGGGAGTTTGTCTGTAGACATAATACCACTAATAGGCTAGCGTTTTAATAGTGAGGATGATGCGCGTATGAGTTCTATTGCCATTACGCAGAAAAGGCTGGTTTCGGGACAGGATTACAAGAAAGAGCTGGCTGAACAACAAAAAATCTCCAAATCCCATACTTGCTATCCTCTTGTGCTGCTCCAACGTCAGACCTTCGATCATATCTTTTATAATCTTGGTCTGGCAACGGCAGTTCGGTGATGTGATCTTTGCCTACAAGCACATTACCTAGCATATTTAGAACCTAAACAGAAAGGTCCATATCATTTTACAATCTTAAAATGTTCAAACTAACCTTGATTTCCATCGTCTGCCCACTATTTTCAGTCTGCTTCGTTGCAACATCTACATTTTGACACTGCCCGATAAAAGCACAGATGTAAAAAGAAGCATCATTGCAATGCGCATTGAACCTAGCCATCTAGGAGGGATTCAATTAAAAGCATCCGAAAAAGCTTTAACTAACCTTACAACCTACCGATGGTCTACTATCTTTGCGTTTCTTGTGTGCAGCATTCTTCTGTCACTGCGCGCGAAATCACAAACACGAATTTGCCAATCGGCAGTGTTAATGATCCTAACCATACAAATGGACTAACATAACCATAACGTTGAATAAATTTACCTTACTGGCTACCTCAGCTTCACTGGCCTCAGGTTCTTTGAAGGTCACCTTCTTTTTTGGCTTCTCGGAGGCTGGCTGCTTGTGCGGGGACATAGATCTGGACATGCGTCGTATTGTGGGCTGTGTCTCCATTCTCGATTTGCTAGGTGGTACAAAATCATCATTGTCCCAATGGCCTGGCGTAGCTTTAGCCTCTGCCCTCTTCTTCTGGAATTTTCTTCTCTTGTCCTGCTCGGGTTCTAGGCTGGAGTCCACCTCGATTGGGTCACTTGAGGGCATTCTCGCCTACTTGCCTACCAACTTCTTAAGCTTCGGTGAGACGAACGGTGTGTAGGCGGAGGGCTTGGCCTGCAAGAGAACGGCCGACTCCTGTGAACACAAATCAATCTCCCAATTCTCTTGCGACGACTGGATGATTATCTTTTTTAATTAGGTCTTGACAATGAACCCTTTTCGATTTCGTTTACGAATAACACATTTGGGGTGAGGAAAAAATTGGGGGAACGGTTAATGCACTAAAAGATGAGCGATTTTAACCCGGCAAGAACTAACCATGACTGAAGCCTGGTTCCGTTGGGCAGGATTACAGCTCCGTCGGCAAGGTATGTCTACGGAATGGCCGCTCTGAGTTCGCCGGAGCCGCTAACAAGAAAGCTAGGTTTACGGTGAATAATATAAAAAACACGCCTATGGTTAGGGTGGAACTACAGAAGTAGGTAACCGTCCATCACGGGAAAAAGGAAAACAACATAAATTACAAAAAGTGCGCAGTTACCGGGAATATCAGAGTGTGGTTGCCTTCCAAAAAGTCGGCCCACATTATAAAACCCCGGTTCTAACCATTGACACATGGCATCTTCTAACCATCGTCTCTGCTAACTTCTAACCATCATCCTCTATGTATCCTAACCATCATCTACATTTGACCATAATCATCTCTCTTTTCTAACTATCATCGTGTGCCCCAATTGCATCCGCTGCTCCTCGGGCAATGATTTACTACTATTTATTCACCGGATAACATTCCATTATTACTTTAACGAGTGATACGGCCGTTACCAAAAAAACATTCACGTTAAAAAAGGGATCCCTGCATGAAGACAACAAGCAACGCCTAAATTCTCGGCTCCGCACCGACCGAGCCGATACGAAGGGCGACCGGGCGTAGCATAAGCTATACTACGCATAGGCGTAGTATAGTATGTATATATATAATATATATAGAGAGAGAGGATGGCTAGTGTACTCTCGAGGGTACGGATTCCTCCGTACTGTCGACGGGTTTATGAAATCCAAGATTTTAACGACTGATCCAAACCGTTGATCTTGTTCATCTCATTGAAATGTAGCTACTGACCAAGTTTCATATTTTTTGAATTTGTTTACTATTTGTTTTGTATTTTCTAAAATCAGCCTTCTTATTAGTTGTGGAGAGTAAAAAAAACTGATTTAAGAAAATACGAAACATATAGTAAACAAATTCAAAAAAAATACGAAACTTGGTCGGTAGCTATATTTCAATGAGATGAACAAGATCAATTGTTCGGATTGATCGTTAAAAATCTTGAATTTCGTAAACCCGTTGAGAGTATGGAGGAATCCGTATTCTCGAGAGTACACTAGCCATCCTATATATATATATATATAGACACACACACATAAAGACTATTGTACTCTTAAGAGTACGGAGCCCTTCTGTACTCATACTTTTTTAACCACATGATTTAGATTAGATCTTATCCTCATAGCTCCAAGTAAAAAATCCACGCCACCCTCTCACGCGGGCAACATGCATGCAGGATGACATCACCTCTCTCTCTCCTAGTCCAAGCATATATGTAATTATTTCTTTCATTTTTTACCATATCTTTTGATTAAAGCGCCAATCGACAAACGGTTTTCGAAAATGGATTCTTGACATTTTTAAAAAAAAACTAGACCACACTTGCTATATAAAATTTTTAAAAATATTTTCATACTATGTACGGTATACGTATAGTAGCTTTACTATTTTTTTAAACACAACTTTACTACATTTATAAATACAACTTTATTACATGTATGTAGTACAATAGTAAATATCTATAGTAAAGTGTTATATATGAAATATTAAAGAAAAATTTATACATTGAGACTGGCCACACAGTGGCTTTACTATTTCAATAACCATAACTTTATTATTTTTATGAATACAACGTCACTATATGTATGTAATAAAGTCTTATATAAGAAGTAGTAAAGAATAAATTTATATATCGAGATCGGTCTAGTTTTGTTTCGTAAAAATGTTAGGAACACGTAGGTGAAAACCACTCGTCAATCGGATGTGTCAATTAAAAGATATAGTAAAAAAAGAGGAATATATGTCACCTTCGCTGACATCAACGCTGACATGCATGCAGAGCCACCAGCGGGCTTGTCGCGGGGGACTTTTACAATGTGTTTATTAATTAATTCAATGGCTAAAAAATAATATGTACGGAAGCATTCTGTACTCTTAAGAGTACGTTAGTGTGTGTGTGTATATATATATATATATATATATATATATATATATATATATATTCCGTTCTTTCATCGCACAAAAGAAGCCGGTCAATGCTTTCCAAATATATTGGCCTTTAGGTTATAGGCTTGCAATATATGAATTTAAGGATATATAATATATCATGTATTATAATATTCTATGGCTCTTGGAAGAAATGAATAAAAGAGGATATTTTGGAGGATTTGAGGCATTGTTAGGAACGTAGAAAAACAATCTTCCATGCAAACCTATAGGATGATTAGTCAAGAAAAAATTTGGTGCACAAAACTGTCATGATCACATATCTAACATCATCTTTTCCTCTTACATCTCAAGGACCGTTTATAAGTACTTGGAAAATTTTCTTTACTCCTACTGTAGTTGAACCTTTCATATGGAATACTTACGAAATTCATGTCAATCGACGTTGACATTAGCGTCTTCTGTAATTCTCTACATACATTTGTCCATATAATAAATTTTAATCACATAATTTTGATGTCCCTTAATTTTTTAAAAACTTAAAACACTGTAATTATTCTGATTCGTAAATTGAAATAGTAGAATTTCTAGCTAGGTTACAAAATTCCACCGTTCCAAATTAATTGTGCAATTTCTTACGCGTTGTTTGGAAACAAATAAATGGTGCCCCATACATGCACCTGCATATACCTGCACCAATAATATGCTATCAGAAATTACTGCAAGTAATTTGCTTCCAGTCTCACACAATGGCACAAACAGAAACGTAGTACCGCAACTTGGTGGTGCAGATGAGAGAGGCTACAGGAGATGGTCCAGATCTCGCTACGTACAGCTACAGGAGATCGTCCTGCTGGGCGACTAGTCGACAAGCGAACAGCCACAGCTGTCCCAACACTGCTGAATATCTCTCCCGGTAGCCTCCAAGCCGCAGGGGCGCGTCACGCGTGGACTGGAGGCACTCTCGGATTTCCCAATTTTCGCCACCGGAAACGAGTGGTGCTGAGGACTATTTAGCTGCAGTTGAACTCCTGGTGCTAGCTCCGTACCGTGTCAGGGCCTCACGGGTCTCTCTTTAGCTTTAGCTTCACCGCCCCCCACAGGTTTTCGTTTGATCCGTTCTCACCGGTGCTCCAAGCTAAATAGTCCTAAATATTGACGTTCCCCTCTAAAGATGCACTAGGTGCGCTAGGTGGTCCAGTCCTCGAAAATATATGGCCACCTTTCGGCTATGTGGTCAGTACTTTTATTCTGTGGAATCTTATCTGTGCACGTGCACTGAGTGGCTTTTAGACTTGTAGGTTATTTTTATCATTTACACTTGTGTTTTTCATGTGGTTAAAAATAATCATATAAAAAATTAAAAATAAGTATAAGATTTTTTTTTTGCATTCCATGTTATTAAGTTTAGCCATCAGTGTATGGCTTTAATACTCTATGCTGAATAGTTTGCGGTGACTTTTACCCTATAGGAATCTACAAATATCTATAGCTTGTGATATGCTTCAATATTATTAATAAATATAATCAATATAAAAATTTTTTTAAAAGATTTGGTACAAAATCATGCACGCAACATGTACATGAGATCATACGAGTGTTAAAAGTGAGTTATCCAAAGTTGAAATGGACAGCCTTGAAAAGGATCAATGGTGTAAATCATGGGTAAACATGCAAAGTACACCCAATAAACAATTTTGCAAAGGAAAAAAATGGTTAGTTCAAGCCTGGCCTCACACGAGTATCTCACACCGTGTTTTTGCAAAGGAAAAAAATGGTTAGTTCTTGGTGCCTCACACCGTATTTCAAGATCTATGACATTTGATGCGGGTATCTTCATGTACCAACAAGTATGTATACATGGTGTGTAGAATTAATGTCATTATTTTCTACCTTTATTGTAAGCCATACAGTTCTTGGTTTGCTGATGTAAGATCATGAGATCACATGTTAGTGACTATATCATTATAGGAAAAAGACGAGGTAATTTCTCAACAGTCAAAACCACCGATATAAGAACCAAAACTGTGGGACGAGGAGATCGAGGAGATCACAAATGAGGAGGAGGTCACAAATGAGGAAACAAAAGCGACAGAGAGAGGAGGGAGATCGGGAGGAGAAAGAATAAGTGGAGGAAAGTACTCTATCTGGCCTTGTTGGAATCTCGGTGTGACAAATACATGTGTGGCGTAAAGAATATGATAGGAATCTAAAAGAATTAATCGTAGACTTGGACACGAAATGGATAGCCTGCATTATCAGGTCTATCATGATCGGCAGGCCCATGACTTTTTATGACAAGCTTGGTGGTCTCTCCCATTCGCTGTTCCAAATATTTTATACTAGTTTATACATACTTGGATGCACGCGAGCAAACGAATATCTCAGCGGGCCGTCGCTGTTGGACATAAAATATCACTTATCCGGTCAGACCAGTCAGCTGTCCTCAAACCGTGTGCTTGTCAAAAAAAAAAAAAAATGCTCCAAACATAATGGAAATACAAGTGTTTTGGTTGGTACTTTGAAATAATAACAAGGCCGTGCTTTCATAAGGAATAAACTTTCACTACTAGAGATATAGACATTACAAGAGCACATTACAAGAGGTTCATTGCGAACCCCTTGTGATAGTGCCATCATAAGCGGTTTAAAAGGCTGAGCCAGGATAGAACTTTTACAAGGGGTTCGAGACATGAACCCCTTGTAAAGCAGGGGTTCGTGTCTCGAACCCCTTGTAAAAGTTCTACAAGCGGTTTGGGACACGAATCTTTTGTAAAGCTTGGGTTTTATAAGGGTTCGTGTCGAACCGCTTGTAAAAGTCTATTTTTCAAATGTTAAAAGGAAAGCTTGCCTTATCTCATCAGAGAGCATGCGTGGGATGAGTTGGCTAGCAGGGTGAGGCGTGGGTCACGAGAAAGGTGAGGTCCTGGTTCAAATCCCACTCATCCCAAAAATTATTTCTCTTTTTAACCAGTACCCAGCAGTGCTACAAGCGGGTATAAAACCGCTTGTGATGTCCCGGAGAGCATCATAAGCGATTACTTACAAGCGGTTCCAAAACCGCTTGTAAAAGTGGTTTGGAACCGTTTGTAAAAACCAAATCGCTGGTAGTGTTTTCTAGTGTAAATAGCGATTTGTCTTATGTCAGAGGGGAAGATGCAAGCTAGATTTACCATATATATTACGCTGACAATAAAGGAAATAAGAAAACATTGCCATATATTTATTAATTTTTAGCTGAACATTTTGTTTCGACAGCCCAGTTCATCTCTAATAAATCTGAACTGTAAGATTAATGGCCCAAATCCGAGCTGACCTAGCCTAACCCTGTTCCGACTTAAAAGAAATTTCCAAGTGACTATCAAGCCTTGTTGGAACATGACACTTGAATTATTTCTGTAAAATTTCTGTACTCCAAGCGACCTTTTATAGTTAATTATGTCTTTAATTAAGCATCCTACAAAAGCATTCCACTTTCGCTGATTTTATTTCTGGTCACAACTCAAAAACCTCCAAGCCTTGAGTCGGAATCCTAGTCTATATGCCATAATAACTAAACTAAATATTATATTTCTCCCTAAAAATATTAATACTTTTTGTTAATTCGAAGAACAAATGTTTGTCTACAGGGGCGGAACTCGAACGAAGATCACCGGGGTTCACTACTATTGAATAGGGGACGCACCTATAAAATATATGATCTAATCCTAACTAAATTGTGTTTTGCACCCTAGTGCCATGCACCACCCTAGCACAACCTAGTTCCTCCCCTGTTTGTCTACGACATCCATCTTCCTCCTCCTCGATCTCTCCTCTCTCAGACTCATCTCTATCACATAGCTCGGTCCACTAACCCCACACCCTAGCCACCTCTTTACTGCTCCTTCTTGTTGGTGTCCTCTTCACTGGCTTCTTCATCCTCCACATCTCGCCAGCTTGTAGCGCATCGTCATGCCCCATGAACCCTATCCACGCGATTATGATCTCAGCCTGCCGCCGTGTACCTTGCTAGCCATCGTGGCCCGCAGCATATCATCCTTCTCCTCGTATGCCTGACAACACATCCTTCTCCTTTTCATCGCACCCTATAGGGCATCCTCATCGATCCCAGCTTCCCGACCGACCGTTGCTTAATTATGCCTCGAGATTTGGGCTACTCAGCCTTGGCTAGCTCTAGCTGCTCGATGCCCCTAGATGCCCTAGGCCCTCTCGTCTACATTTGGCAGCCACCCGACACTAGTAGGGTTTTTGGCCAAGGCTCGATTGGAGTAGGCTAGGCAGAGGCATGCACGACACGGCAGGGAAGAGAAAGGCTTGGTTGGAGTAGGCTGGGTGGAGGCTTACGCGGCACGGCGGGGAGGACAAAGCTATGAGGCATGGCTAGGGCCAGTGCGTCCAGAATCGTGAAGGCAGAGCGGCCTAGCAAGCGCAGAGGCGGCACATCTAGGGCGACAAAGGTGGAGCTGCGGGCAAGGGCAGAGGCTTCTCTTGCATACATGCTGCCTTGTGGCTCTTGCTAGAAAATTGTGGTGCCTCTCGAGGGAGAGAGAGAGAGACGAGGTGGTAGCATATGATGTGGCCATGTATACTGGTTTTGACATGGTACAATTGAGAATTTGTACCATCCTTGTGGTAAAACCGCTTGTGAAAACAACCTTAGACGGTTATTTGTGCCCGTTTCAAAAGTTTCCGCGCTAGAATACTTTATTTTTTTAGTTTGGCATAGAGTAGATGAAGCACAACTGTTCATCCTAGTTTTGAACCGTCTCTGTTAGGGCCATCTACGGTAACATGTGTCCCACTCGTTCACTTTTAATAAAACATTTGTTAGTTCTGTTCAGTAAAGCTTCGCGTTGTGTTTTCCTTGAAAAGATAAATATGCACTTACTAGAGATATTTATTAATAGCTCTTTAAAATAAACATATTAGCCAATGATATTCTCGCCGAACGTCTTAATTGTCAATCGCAAAATGCATCTGACTGAAATGAGGATATTGTAAACATTTAATATTTTCAACCCTTTTGGCTTACATGTAATCTTCGTACGAGACAAAACGTCACATGCTTAGTCATCAATCGACAAGATACAGGTTCGCAGGGGAACGCATGCCTGGTCCTGTTTCTCTAGCTATCAAGATAAGTTCAAACTCTGTTTTCTTTTTTTTTAAGTGCCACTTTTCTTAAATCTTCTTGATCGCACTATACACACGTCTGGCTTTTGTAATTGTTTGAGCATAATAGTCAGACCTTTGTTCATGCATAATTGTTTTTATTACATGAACGAAGCACCGTGTACTTTGCTTTTGTCATCTGAGAAAGAAAAAATTGAAAAGGCAAATCCACAAACACCAATCTTTGGAGTAGAAAATTCTCAATTACCATTGAGAAAATAAGCTAGCACAAATAACCTTCTCAATAATCTGGTGCAAAAGGTACACAAATAGTTTCAAATTTGCGTAATTAAAGGCGCGCTGTTTCTTACTCTATTAATTAAAGGAAATTTCTCTTTGACTTGTACATATAATAGAACCGTAATTGAGTTGATTGAAATAGAATGGTGATTAATTAGTTTCTTGACATTGATTTGCAATTATATCCAAGGGCTTACCACTTAGGTATGTTAACTTAATTCTGATTAGTAAGTATGTAAGGAGAACGATTTGTCAATGTATTTACACTACTATAGATTTGAACTTCACAAGCGGTTCGTAAAACTTCTAAGTAACCGCGTCTGATGCTCGTGGGAGCATTAGAAGCGGTTCTATGAACCGCTTCTAGTGTTGTCTAAAAAGGTAAAGAATATTGGGGTATGTAGGATTCGAACCCAGAACCTCACCCCTCCTCGTGACCCACGCCTCACCCAGCTAGCCAACCCACCCACGCGTGCTCTCTGATGAGATAAGGCAAGCTTTCCTTTTAACAATTCAAAATGGGTTTTAGTAATGGGTTAAATATCTAACCCTTCTAAAGCCCCCTCTAGAAGCGGTTCGTAATACGAACCCCTTCTGTTGCTTGGGTTTTAGAAGGGGTTCGTGTCCCTAACCGCTGCTAGAGGTGCTTAGGCTTTAGAAGGGGTTCGTATTACGAACCACTTCTAGAGAGGGCTTCCTGCTTTGAACTATTGAACCGCTTGTGCTGCAACTATTAGAAGCAATGCACATCGAACCACTTGTGATGTACCGGTTGTGATGCCCTGTTCTCTGGTAGTGTTATAGGACCCTACCAAAAGTATGGTGGTCTTATCTAAAAATTACTGGTTGTGGTGAGTGATGGTGAGTGGTGTCACACTTCAATAAGATTACCCAACCATACATCATCTCACTTAAGCCCTTATTTTCATTCTGCTTCCGTCAATTAGTTTTTAAAATTCATACGTAGACCCCTCATGCATTTTTCTTTTGTTTTCATGCCAAGTTTCCTTATTTATCGAAGTGACAACTGAATTTTTAGTTCTTCCCTCGTCAAGAAGCTCAGCCACCGAACTAGTTTAGGGAAAGAAAAAACATACACTCCAATGCTTCTAATAAATTCCGACATATCGAATAATTCAACATGCATGTGTCATGTGAATTAATTCCGAGAGAATTAATACTCAAGCACTAACTGCATGCACCACAAAAGCACAAAAAGAAAAAGGAAAAAACATGTGATCCCCACCCCATCTCTTTGACATGTACCCTTGTGGCCTTGTCTCTCTCGATCTATATAGGCTGTACATGAGGTAATTTTCACCGCGTATGGTTCCTCTTGCACGTATCAATTTAAACTAAATCAGATGTAAGTCTCCAGGGATTGCACATAGGAAGATGCATACTTTGGGCCGGTTCGGGTCCTTCGGGACCGTGATCATAAAAAATTAATTGCACGTGCAATACACGAACGGGCAAGGTCAAATATTATGGGCGTTGCTTATCTAGGTATTTATTCTCCGATCTTAATGTAAGTGAAATAACTTGCACAAATTAAAGGGCTTTTTCGATTCAAAAGGATTTCATAGGAAGAATGAAGCGTTTGATTTGTAAGATTGCTTCATAGGATTTAATTAATTTCATGGGATAGAAAATTTTCGTTGAAGTTCATGAGGATGTCTATTGCCCCTTTGAATCACAAAAATTTGATGTCTTCGACACGGTCTTCAAAATATAACTTTAACCACTAATTACTATGATATTATGATAGACCTTTTCGAGGCAAATTTATATATATATATATATGATTTTCAAGTGCTCAACATAAATAGTTCAACAACTTCATAGATAAAGTTTCAAAATATTGACCTCCATGTATCTCAAATGTCGAGTTTTTGTGATACCAAGGGAGTATTAGGCCCCCTTCTCTTCAGCTTATCTTTTTATCTTATATACTTATCTTTGAATCGAAAAGTCAAATGGTTTGGCTTTTACGGTTCGTTTTTTCTATCTCGAAACCACATCTCAGATCTCTGAGAAACAAATCAAATGAAGCTCACTGGACTTTTCATGTTGTCTCAGGAATCTCTAAAGTTCAGCTTATAAGTAAATAAAAAGGTAAGTAAATAAGATAAGCTAAAGAAAAGGGGGCCTTAGCTAGCTTGAGCTAAACACATGGTTGATATTCTTCCTTCTAAGACTTTCAATGGAACGTCTTGTATTCTTTTCTTTATTATTTATCAAATTAACATTTAATATTAAAATTGCTGTTTTTCATGTGAGATTATCAAACACATATTTTGAACCATATGTGTTGCTTTATTTCATGTGGGATTCAACAAACATTTTTTTTTACCTGTGAATCAAAAAGGCCCTAAAATTGTTTGCTTGCCTAGAGGCTTTTTCTTAAAAAAAAATCTATATACAACGTAATTTTGAAAGTCTGAAGTATGCAGCTAGAGGTGAAAACGGGTCGGATAATATCCGATCGGATTGGGATCCGGATCCGGATTTTAGTGATTTGGAACCCATTTTCCTATCTGGGTGGATACGGATACGGATACGGATAATTATCTGGATTTTTTGACGGATACGGATACGGGTTGGGAGGTATCCGGCGGATAGAGCTATCCGAATACGGATACGGATAATTATCCGGATATCGGAATTCGGATATCCGGATTTCAGAATTTGGATATTACATATATGTGAGTATGTTCACTTATGTGTGGCACTTATTATTAGATTTTATGAATTTATGTTTAGTACTTATTATCGGGTTGTTTAAATTATTCCACTTTATTTTCTAGTAGCATAGATTATTATATTCATAGCTTCTATGTCTTTCAAATTGGATTTAATTTTATACTACGTGTTGTGCTTTTGTGGATGACCAACAATAAGTGTAGGTTATGTCGATTTTTTTCCCGTTGAGGTATTATGGTAAAACCCGGTTTTGTATCCGTATCCGACCCATATCCGATTCGAAACCGTATCCGACTAAATCCATATTCGAATCCGTATCTAACACTATCCGTATCCGAATCCATATCCGGTATAAAATACAGATACGAATATGGGTTGACCCCTATCCAACCGTATCCGACCCGTTTTCACCCCTAAATGCAGCGAATTAAAAAAAAATAATGCGACAAATTTATACCTTTTTAAACACCAAGTAACCCCGTTGAACCTTTCTAAGAATACAAGAAGCTATTTATAGCTGAAATCCACAGCGTTGCGGACGGTGTAGATCATCCCGTTGATTTTTTTTCCCAGGCCTGAATGATCCCTGGCAATCCACCGTCCGCTGCGTGATCCAACGGCCAGGAACCGCCCTTCGATTGGAAGCTTCCAACGATGTTCTATGGTTGGAGGCCGCCGTGATTCCCTGGGCCCACACCACCCCATTCCAATGAGACCACCGGCGGGACCCACCTTAGCCAAATCGAACATGAAGCCAAACAGCGCCCCCCTCCAAGTTCCTACATCAGCATCTCCTTCCCTGTATAAAAACTCTGCCCCTCCCCCTTGCACCACCAAGATCGCCATTGCCGATCACCTCCAAGCTCGTAGCAAAGCAAGAACCCATCAGTGATCAGTAGATACATAAATACATAACATGTCGGGCGTGTGGGTGTTCGAGGACGGCATGGTGCGGCGGGCGGACAGCGACGCGTCGTCGGGAAGCCGCGGCGGCGCGCGGCCGGGGAAGGTGCTGGTGCACGTGCCGAGCAGCGAGGTGGTGACCTCGTACGACGTGCTGGAGCGGCGGCTGCGGGAGCTGGGGTGGGAGCGCTACCTCAACGACCCCTGCCTGCTCCAGTTCCACCAGCGCTCCACCGTGCACCTCATCTCCGTGCCCCGCGACTTCGCCCGCCTCAAGCTCGTCCACATGTACGACATCGTCGTCAAGACCCGCAACATCTTCGAGGTCCGCGACGCCGCCTGATCGAGAACGAGGTCGAGCTAGCGCGCCAGCTGCCCGATGTATTGATGGCGGCGATGTGTCGATCGCCGTCGTCCTCGACGCCGGCCGGCCGCCATACCAACGTCTGTATGTATTGTATGTGTGTGCGAGTTGTATCGTGTGCTATGGCAGCGTGTGCGCGTGCGCGCTGCAGTTTCGCGCCCGTACGAGCGCCTGCTAGCTTCGGTTAACTACGGGAGCCTGAGTGTCTTAGTTATCAATCTCAAACGCTTTGCGGTTTGTATTTTGTACATAGCTTAATCATGTATGCTTTCGCCAAGCTTGACTGATCGATTCCGTGGTACGAATCAATCATTCTTGCGTTATGCAATGTGAAATTATGGACCCGTTATTGTACTTCACTTGACATCGCTTTCAACGTCATTTTCATATCCATCCTAAAATGTGTCCAATTCAACCTACCATTGAATTTCCATGAAAAGAAATATCGGTATGTCCTATAAGATCAAATGACAACGACAGTTTCATATATATGGACATATTTAATTTGGGCAAAATCTCAGTTCGTCCTCATGCTAGACAGACTATCTGGCTACGACGCACAAAATGTAAATATTGATTCGATACACATGTTAACTTGATCCAAAAGTTCATAGTAATTAATTAGAAATATCTAATTTTCCCTGAAATGTAAAAACTATTTGAGAAAGAATCATGTAAAGATTGCAATAAATATCTTCCAAACCAGATTTGGCACTACTCCGGATTGACTCATCACTACCGGTTCCAAACCGACATCTGTACCGGTTTTGGAACCGGTAGAGGGCAACCGAAGGTGATAATCCAGGGTATCACTACCGGTACATGCAACCGGTAGTGATAGTATTAGAAATGTTTAAAAATATGTTAGAAATATATTGAGAGAAGCAGCACTCGAACTCAAGACCTCATGACTCCAGCCCCACCCTTCTAACTAACCCACCCACTGTCGCGTGCCAATATAGATAGAATATGTATTCCTTTTAAACTTTCCAGAAACGAAGCATCACTACTGGTTCGTGACTTAAACCGGTAGTGATGGATAGATATCACTACCGATTTGTGGCTCAAACCGGTAGTGATAGTACCTGAGACACCAATACCGGTTCATGGCTCAAACCAATGGCTCAAGCAACTATCACTACCGGTTCGTGGTTCAAACCGGTAGTAATGCAATAATCACTGCCGGTTCACGGATAACTGGTAGTGATGTGCCGGTAGTAATACCCACTTCTCTAGTAGTGTAGGGATGAAACACTACTGAGGAATGGGCCTTTAGTCCCGGTTCCTGAACTAGCACAGCCCATGCGGGACTGTTGCCTCTTGGGCATCAGTCTCGGTTCGAACGAGCTGAGACTAATAGTGCTACAAATATTTAAAAATGACTCATGGATGTATAAGAGTAGTGGGACTCGAACATAAGACCTCAAAACTACCCACTCACCCTTCTAGCCAACCCACCCCACCACGCGTCCTGATATAACTAGGATATACATTTCTTTTGAACTTTCCTCAAACGAGGCATCAGTCCCGGTTCGTAACACGAAGAACCCTTTGTGTTATGAAGCGGGACTGATGAACACCCTTGCCAGCTGTTTTGTACCCGCCTATCAAAGGACTTATTAGTATCGATTCATATCACTAACCGGAACTGATGTTAGAGCCTAACCGAGATTAAAGCCTTGGAGCCACGAACTAGAACTGATGCCACTATTAGTACCAGTTCTTGTCCAACCGGGACTGATGTGCCAGTATTAAAGGCATATCATGTATCCTACCCTATTTTTTTTAGGATATGGGTACCGATAAAATCGGGTATGATACGGATATTTATGAACGGGTAGAAAACGGATACCGGATATTATCACTACTAGAGAAGTGGGTATCACAACCGGCATATCACTACCGGTTATTTGCGAACCGGTAGTGATAGTTGCATCACTACCGGTTTGAACCACAAACCGGTAGTGATAGTTGCGTGAGCCATGGGTTTGAGCCATAAACTGATAGTGGTGCCTCGGGCATTACTACTACCGGTTTGAGCCACAAACCGGTAGTGATACCTATCCATCACTACCGGTTTAAATCACGAACCGGTAGTGGTGCCTCGTTTCTGGAAAGTTTAAAAGAAATGCATATTCTATCTATATCAGTACGCGATAGTAGGTGGATTGGCTAGAAGGGTGAAGCTACAGTCTCGAGGTCTCGGGTTCGAGTCCTGCTTCTCCCAATATATTCCTAACATTTTTTATACATTTCTAATACTATCACTACCGGTTGCATGAACCGGTAGTGATACCCTGGAGTATCACTCCCGGTTGCCCTATACCGGTTCCAAAACCTGTACAGATGCCGGTTTGGAACCGGTAGTGATGAGCTAATCCGCAGTAGTGTATACGAGCCGGTAGAATACGGATACCGGGTACTTAGTCAGATAGTATGCGAATTATCTAGGATTAAAAGATGTGATAAAAATAATCCAACTAACACACATATAACAACACATAGAGCCAATTAATACATAATATAAGACATAATCCTAAAAAGTAAAAACATGCATTCTCTAATATAAAGTGCATACTCCAATATAATTAAAGTGCAATTATGAAAACGACACACGTTGGATGATGGATGGAGGGTGGAGATGGATAAAGTATCACCACCGTCACAGCTGCCGCCTATTCCGCGCCACCATCACCACTAGAGACTTTTAACAGTATAGAGATAAAAAAGCTTCTAGATTAAAAATTTGTACTACTTTTCCGTCCAAGTACCTTGTACGCAACAACTAAACATGTAAGCATTCACCCAAGCTATCTATCTGCACATTGTTACACCTATGGAAAATCATCCATGATCCGTACATGAACTGCATGCATGCCATCGTTCGTACGCCATTCTTATCTACAAAGAAGGCCATGCAAATGCAATCCCCACAAAAACAGGGAGGAACTGAAGCACTCAACCAAATTCCAGATATATTCGATCGTATTGGAGCATCACCTTCGATCTATGCACACACGGACGTACAAGAACTGGACGTCGATCTTAGTCAGGAGATGGAGTGCCGGCGGCGGCACTGGAAGGTCACCTTGGCGTCGGCGGTGGCCTTGGCGCCGAGCTGCTGCAGGCCCGGCTTGGCGGCGGGGCGCATCCGGAAGAGCGTGTTGAGCCGGCCGAGGCTGCGCGCGAAGCTCCGCAGCAGCCGGTTGGCCGGGTTGGCGCGCACCAGCTCCCGCTTCATGCTCACGTGGTCCTTCTCCAGGTCCGTCAGCCGCATCAGCATGCGCGCCACCTCCAGCTTCAGCTCCCGGCTGATCTCCCGCCGCACCGAGGCGTAGTTGTCCCGCGGCGACATTGCGCCGCTCCCGACCCCGCTTCCGGACCGCACGGGGCAGACCTGCGCGCTCGTCGCCGCGGCCGTGGCGGCGCACCCGGAGAAGAGCGCCGCTTCGTGCCCGCCACCGCCGGACTGGATCGCTCCATGAGGCATGACTCGGCTGGCTAGGCTGGGCTTGGGTCGGACCGGGCACCGGTTATAAAAATTTATCAGGTACCCGTATCCGTTGAATACTAGCGATCCTATATCCGGCCTGTATCGGCGCGCAAGAGAAAAAACCGGCTACTACCCGTATCCGTATCAGTATTAGCCGGATACAAAAAATTGATTACCGTTTCACTAAAATCGGGTATCGGGTACTGATACCTGGTGCATACTATCCGACCCGTTTTCACCCCTACCCATACTTACGTATGTGTTGATGACATGTTTGCATCATAAAGAAGGAGGTCGTGTTTCTACAATTAATTGCTTGTACAATTTTGTAGTCCATGATAGTGACCATAACAAAAGCAGAAAATTGATATTAATATTTGAGGGGTACATCCATCTGTGGTTAATCACACCACGTGTACTACAAATTAAAGAGAGATTTAAGAGAGAAGGTAGGCTTACATAAAAAAAAACCATATATGTTGCGTTGATAACAATTTAAAAAATTGGATGACCCTACACTACATATAAACAGCACCAAGAGTTACAATAAGTTCATAATTGTTTTTGTCCCCTACATTTGTGCCGTTGCCCACTACTTCCACACGTAGATGATGATTATTGAATGGGAAAATTGGATGTTTGACACGTACTAATGGTCAATTGATGAGCCATTGTTTTTGGACTATCATTTCACGTGTCAACTTTAAGACACTAAATTTACTTTAATGTTGCACTAGATGCTGGACATTTGTTGATAAAATTGTCATCTTCCGGCTATTCGTTAAAGATTATTTTAAAAATGAAATTACTTCCCTATTTTTAAAAATATTCTCTCTCCAAACAACCAATGTGCCAACAGCCTGTGACACTAAGAGTGGGTTCTTTTCAGCTTTTCTTATGTACTTATTTGCCTTATCTCACCACTTCGAGAATTTTTCGAAATAGCCTCGAGAGCCGGTTGGCCTCCAATTTTGAGGTTTAGAGAGCTTATAGACACGCCTACGAGATAAAAAAAAACCGACTCAAAAAGTAATAAAAAGTGAGATAAGTCAAATAAGACACGAGATAAGTAGAATAAGCTGACTTATTCTACTTAATGTGTTATATATGTCTGAAAAATATAGTGTCTAGCAGCAATAATGTCCATTGATTATGAATCCCACAACCGATTTTCCATGAATAGTAGGGAAAGTGTTTGCAAAACTCACAAATTAAATAGATATATGTATGTACTATAGACACTCTCAAAAAATTTATGGCTTCACAAAACAATTCAGATTCCAGTCATTTTTGTGGCAATGCTTATAGGCCAAGTAGTTGTGGATATGAAAATTAGTGAAATATTGAAAACCTATGAAAACTAGCCAAATATTGAATATACACAATGAATTATAGGACATTTTTCCTAAAAACATCCATGTGAATCCTAAAAAAAATGTTAACATGTTTTGAACTTTCACATTTTATGCAAATTAAGTTTTGTAATTTTAAAACAAAATGAACACATCAGCTTATGTTGTTTCATGGACATTCATAACTAACATGCTTGGACACCCTACTTTCGTCCCTATTCTCTTAGTTTTGCCATCTCACTTGGCCATTAGTTGAAGTTGCACACTTCTTATTGTTACAGAAGGCAGTTCAAGAAAAATCGATCCACTGAAATGATGAGCAGATAAGTATTTTCCTAATTCTGATAATGACGATCCTCAACTCGGAGGTTTAAAAATAACATTGAGATCGACAAGTTTCTGAATATAGCGGTGATGGTAGATGCTTAACTTAGAATGGCAGATTCTAACTCAACTCTACTATTAAAAAGATTCTAATGATAAGTAGTAATAGTGGTACATCATCCATCTCCATTATGCATCACTTATCTAACGATCAAGACATTGTAAAGGTACTGTATTTTAGGAAGTTTTTGCAATCAGCTCAATAAATACTAGCTCATCTTATTTGTCTAGCTTCCTTATCTTAGCATGTTGTGTTTTATGAAATTTTCGATCAACTTAAGATATACCAAATTGAAAAGTACGGAAGCACGATGTAGTCCAATGCAAAAGCAGAGCTGATGGTGCAGAAGCACAACTTAGTCAATTATGGAAGACAAAAACGACACTGAAAGTAAAATCAAATATGATGTAGTGAAAATATGTTTATTCGTAGCAAAGCACGGACGTCTAGTTAGTATACTTGTTAGTAATCATTCATCCACATTATATATATACACACATATATATTTGTAAAATTAACCCTGATATCCAAAATTTTATCCCAAAGACCAAGAACTTACCATTTATTAGGATCCTAATCATTTCCCCCTTCAAAATTGGGAATATTTTGAATCCTAAGTAAAAATCCAATTATATGACCTAGCACAAAATTCTAGCGACAGGCCCTTTTTCCTTCAAATTCAAACCATTAAATTTGATGACCAATTAAATCATAACTACACATCCTAAATATCCAACTCTATTATTCAAATTTCAAGTTCAATTCCCAAATTGGAATTGGAATTCAACCCCAAAACCCCAGTTGGGCTCAGCCGGCCACCAGCTCGGCCCAGCCGGCTCGCCAACCCCTCCTCCACTTCCTCTTCTGGCCCAGCCGTGCCACTCCCTCACGCTGATCTCCGCTCAGCCCAGCCCACCCACATGGCTGAGCTGCTCGCTCGCCCGCGCGCGCATTTCCCTCCCCAGCACTTCCCATTCCCCGGCGGTCTGATCGCTAGCTCGTCCTCCCCTCGAGCTGGTGCTCGTGCCCTGCCACTCTCGCCCCATGGCAGCTTCCCCTGCTGACGCCACCCCGTGGCCGGGTTAAACCTGCACACGCGCTACCTCGTGCTGCTGTGCCGCCTGCAGCCGCAGCCGCGTCACTGGCGCCCCTCTGCCACACTCCCTTTTAGCACCCGTGTCAGAGCGCTAGTGCACACCTCGCTCTCTCGTAGCTCACTCGCTCCTCCCTGTGACCGTCGCGCCTATATCTAGCCGCACCAGACCCACACTCCCCCGTTTCGCATCTGTCTCACGCTCGCCGCCTTGCTCTAGTGCCCAAATTCTCCCTCACCGAGGCACCCCACCCCAGAGCTCGCAGCCACACCTCACTCGCCTCCCAACCTTGGCCGTCCTCAAGGGAATCAGCACGAAACCTAGCAGAGCTCGCTGACGATGATTTTTCTTCACCGCCAACCGAGAATCCCCTGTTTTTCCCCCCTTTCAGATTCCTCCCTCTTCGATAAGTCTCTCTCCAATTCCCTGCACCTAGAGCAACGTCAAAGCCTCGCTGACCTTCCCCCACCTCCGGTTTTGCAAGATCTTCGCAGGAGCTCCTCCACATCAGTGACCTGATTCTGGCTACCGTCTTTACCCACATTGCCAGCCTACTCGGACCTATCTCCTGCCCAGTTGACCGCTCGGTAAGCACTCACTTACCTCCCTTATGCTCGTGCATCCCTCCATTAAGCTCGCGGTGCTTGTTTTCGCTGTTGCAGCCTTCTCCCGTAGCTCGCTACTGCCGTCCATGGCGTCGCCCTGTCCGGCCACCTCCAGCCTCGCCGTAAGTACCCATGGGTGCGCGGGAACTGTGGGGTCCATCTTTCCCACCACTTGATCTGCACTAGTCTCTGGATCGGTATGCTAATGTATACCATTTACATAGCCGGATCATTACATACAAGTGGAAGTCTTTAATTAAATTAGACATCTGTATTAAGCCCGAAGGCTAATAAGTATTACAACATGGCACATTGGCCTAAATAGTTCCAGAACTAGAAAATCAGAGTGCAATGATAATTAAAAGAACATAAACTTCTCCGGCCTGCTATGTTCTGACAATGATTGGGGGCCACCCTAGCCTCATTCTGATCGTCAGTGTACTCCTAGGCTCCGTCTTCATGACAGGCTTAGGGGTCTTACTCATACTTATCATCTAAAACAGTGAGTGCGTGCGAGGTCAGCGCGCAATCAAACCGCATTGGTGAGTTAACACCCAATCCTAATGCAAATAGTGATAGAGGTTCTAAAGGAAATGTTAGGGTTTCTTTATTTGCAGAAAGCAAGTTTTATAAATCAAAACCTACGACTTAGCTATTTTAACCCAATGTTCTGCTAATCAATGTTTCAAGTTATAATTTCCCATTCCATATCACAATCCTATTCTAATCTTTCTCCAAACACCCGCCATCATCTTTCGGGTGTGGTGCACCCGTTGTGGATCTTACGCCCACAAAATGCCCATTCTTTCTTAGCCAGGTTGCCAAGCATGCACCAGAATCACGGCTCCCTGCGACATAAGACTTAAATCAATTATCCGGATGACGACATGAACCTGTCTTCGCCTCGGACTGGGATTTACCATACCGTTATCCAGCTGACTACTGGGCCCTACGTCGGCACTACTGTGCGATGGCAACACGTTGTGGTGCTAGAAACCAAATCCATGGTCAGTGAATTTCCGCCGCGTGCCTCACTGCACACCCGCCCGGTCCACTCTAGGAGTCATCTTGGATCCGGCCAATCCACACTTATCCACATCCACTTTCTTCTTTCTCTATCGTTCCTCTGTGTGCCCAGCACATGATGTGATGGAACCACCCTAGGTGGCAGCGATTGGCAGCTACGCATGTTGCTCCACGCTCCTCTCAACACCGCATCTATGAACGTATAGCCCTCTTCTCCATACCATGTAGCTTGAGCTACTCCACACCCTTATCCACATGCCGAACCACGTCCGCATTCCATTACCACACACACTAGCATGCCAGACCCAATTTTCAATTTTCCATGTTTATTGTGTAATCATGTTCGGAGAATGTAGGTTCACCATTCTGAGGCAACTAAGGATAAAATTATAAATTGGACTTGATCAATGTCTAAGCAGATTTTAACCAAGACTTAGGAGTTTAAATCATTTTATTTGACCTAACCAGGCTATCAAGAGTGGTCATCAAGGCAATCATCAAAAAGTTCAAATGAAGGATGGTTAAACAGTACAAGTAAGTAACAAGACATGATATATCATGATTAAGAAAGTAGGCACAAATACTTGAATAGCATGCAATTTGATACTGTAAATAAAATACTTTTAGAAATTGGGTATTCAACATGATCTAACTGAATGTTAACTCGCCTTAGTCCTATAGGTGAAGGGGGTCTTCGTGATGTTCCTCGAACTGGTCCTCGCGCTCCTCAATGTCTAATAATGGAACGAGTTCGAAGAGCAATGAATAAAACACCAGGGTGTAATGAGAAAGCATGATGCTTGAAATGCAACACGCTTAGTCTAGCGATCGGTGACTGTTGTTAAGTCTTTTCCTAGATATCAAGGAAGTTCCATGAGCCTACTAATGATCGTAACTTTACGAATAGATAACGGCGGTGTGACCGGAAGTAAATGTATGATGATGATGTTGCAATAAATTCCCTAATTGGAATAATATAGTATATAAGGTCAAAATACCTTTGTCTGTAGTATTTTCTAAAAATATTGGGTTGTTGTTATAGTGATTTAAGTAATTGAATCTAATTTAGTAGTAAAATATAACTTCCTAAAAGAGGGGTTCATTCACCCCCAATTAAGCAATTAAGTAATCCTACCACGTTTTATTAGGTCTCCACTTTTTTAATAAATTCATTATAGGTTAACTATCCCTCTATGAAAATTTGAGATTTAATTGAACTCATTTATTATTTAAAATAACTCAATTTCAGTTTTTGTTTTATTAATACATAATTAAAATGGTTTAAGTGCACATTTTAATTATTCAGACAACATTATTGATCCTAAAATTATGTAATAAATTTATTAAATTTCTCAATCATACTTATGATTCACTAGAGTTTTATCATGATTTTAGGAAATCAGCAACTAATTTATTAAAGTGGAAAACCAAATTTAAATGGCTATTAGGATGGTTTTCTTAATTGTATAGGCTTAAAAAATGGTTACTATGCCTATCCTAAATTTTATTGGATCCAGCCTGTTGCCTAGGAATTACCTAAATTTCTCAAATTTTTATTAAGTCATTTACTATTTCATTAATCATTATCCCCTTTTGAGGTTCACTTCAAAAAGGGAAATACATATAATAGAATTATTAACTTAAACAGTGGTGTAAATCTATTTTTTATTTTTCACCTAGGTATTTTACTAAAAGCAGTTGTTCATCTAGTATTTATCATAATTTTCTAGGATTTTTGGGTTTTCTAACTATTTACAGAAATCCACTTTATTTACTTCTATTATCTAAAATGATAAAAGACTGGGAAACTCGAGTGAACAGTGTTGGGCCGGCCCAGTGCATAGCCCAGAAATCGCGCACGGGCGAGAGGCCCCAGTGGGAGGGCGTCACCATACGGAGAAAGCGTATTTTGAGGATTACACCTCCACTTAATCTGACATGTGGGACCCTAGGCCTACATGTCAGCGACATAGACCGATCTCGTGGGATAATTTAAACCCCATAGCATAGCGCCAGGAGGGCCCACCTGTCAGTGACCCTCCGTGCTCAAACATGATGTGTGCGTGGCACTGGCGGCAAGGGCTCTCGTCCTAGGCTTCGGCGAAACATGGACGAGGTACCGGTGGAGCTACGGGCTAATCTACGGCACCTACCAAGTAAAAATGGGACCAACGTTCGTGGGGCTAGCACATGATGGCCAGAGATTGACCGGCGTTGAGCCAAAACGGCAACGCCACGAGTTCTAGCGGCGGGAGCTACGAGAACATGGCGCATTAGCTAATCTTCCACTATGGCATGGAAACTCTAGGCATGAACAGCTTCTAAGGGCTACTGGAGAGATTACCGCGTGCTTGATTAAGGATGAGGTCGACGGGGTGGTTGTGGCGGCGTGCGGTGGCGGAGGCCGAAACAGGGCAGCATGAGATCCGGTGTTGAGGGGCTTCTTGGCTCGCGATTGGCTTGGGGTGGTTGCAGCGTGCTCCTAGGAAGATACTGACGAGGTTGTGGCTCGGGCGGAGCTATCGGTATAGAGAAATCAAAAAGGGGGCGATGCTCGGCTGCGGTAGTGGAGGAACGGATTCCCGGAGCTTCACTGTGAGAAAAGGCAATTAACTAGGGTCAGAGCACTACTAGAAGGTAAGGAGGAATGTGGTAGGCGAGCTCGGGCGATGGCTCACCATGGTCGCACCGGATGCGGTTCTTAAGGCCAGGCTGAAGGGGGTGTTGGCTCGGGTACTCATGAAAACAGAAGGGATAAGTAGGAGGGAGAGCTGCAGCCATTAGCAGACAGGGAGGGGGGTGGACGAGATAGGCCAGCCACGTGTACAGGCATTTCCTGGCCGCCGCAGCCAAAGCTGGCAAAGAGAAGCTTCGGGAAGAGTTGGATGGGACGACGAGGCACCGGATAGGCAGGTATGGGCGGTGGCGTGCAGAGAGGGCGAGGGGAGTTACTGCCACAAGCAATGTGACAAGGGGGGTGCGGCGTGGCGGTGATGCTCCAGAGAGTGAGAGAGAGAGAGAGAGGAAGGTGGCATGCGCGCACGGTCAAACCCGTCACCAGGAGATAGAGAGGAGGAGGAGGGCATCGGGCTAGGGGCACGGGCGCCAGCGCGCCAAGGGGATATAGAGAGAGGTGCCCGAGTGAGAAAGTAAAGAGAGAGAAGAAGAAGCTGACTAGTGGGCCCCATAGGTCAGGTGATTTTGCCTGGGGTCCAATTGGTCAAGGGGCAAGAAGGTAAAAACACCTGGTTAGATTGGGGTCAGCTTTAGAAGAATTGTATAAATAGGGTTTGAAAATTGAGTGAAAAGTGCAATTTGGGGAAAATTTGTTGATCCCAAGATCTTGATTTTGTTTACAAAAATTAAATTCCAATTTACTATAATGGGCCTAGTCATTGATTCTATTATAGGGTTTGATTTTGCCTTCGATTAGAATTTGATACCTAAAGGGGATTTTATCTATTAGACGTATGTATTTGACTGTGTGCATATATATGTGTGTATAAATATATATAGGGTTGCAGATTTACTATTATGTAATAAAATTTTCGAGGTATTCATTAGTCATTAACCTCTTAATATGTTTTATATAAATATTGGGTTTAGATGATACTAGGGTATATATATGTTTTATGGTGAAGGCATTCTGGATTTAAGATTTAAATATGAACAAGAATTTCGGACCAAAGCTGCAGTATTTCGTAGCCATAATCCAAGTTCTAAACATATCCACTTTTGGGCTGTTACAGCTCCCCTGAACCCATTTTTGGCTTTAACCATGCGTGGCTTGGCGCCGACATGTCGGCCGGCCCCGCTCTACCAAAGCCCTTCGCCGCTCGCTCTCTGTCCCGTGGTGAACGACAACGTGACGTGTCACTCGACCGTTTAAACCGTGCGCAGTCACTGATAGGTGGGCCTCTGGACCCACCGATCAGGTTTATGGAAGGCATATTCTGGGGAAAGGCGCTTTCCCCGTTGAGTCGCGCCTCGCACTGAGCACATGTCATGCGGACCAGTTGGGCCATGCGAGCTCTTGGCCACCGATTAGTTCTGGGCTTAGTCTAGTACTGTTTAAAAGGAATTTTCAGCCTTTCAGTAAATATTTTAGGTTTATTAAAAATACTAAATCGCTACCAAAAATTTTGAGAAAAATCTAGAAAATACTAGGTAGCAAGTGGATCTAATAAAATCATGACTAGGAACAGTAACTCAATTAAACCTCTATTTTAATCTAGAAACTTCATCTAATCCATTTTATAAACAACTTTTCCATTTATTTAAATTAGTTATTGAGCTCCAAAATCATGGTAAATTTCCAGTGAATCATGAATATAGTTTAGAATTGAAATGAATTTATTGGATACTTTTAGCATCATTATTGCTCCCTGGACAATTTAGACATATATTTAAAACCATTTTCATTAGGTATTAATAATGCAGAATCAAAACCAGATTTATTTTAAATATTAAATGAACTCAATTAATCCCCAAAATTTTTACAGAAACTTCCCCAACACCATTAAAATTATTAAAATATTGAAACCTGGTTTATCATGTTTTCTATGCACATAGGCTTAATAAAGGTAATAGAAAACCTCTTCTCTTATGAATTTAATATTGCTGTTAGATTAATTAAATTAATTAAAACACTATATCAGTAGTTCCCAATTAATTCTTAGATAATACTTCACACCAAAGTATTTTTAAACTTATATGCTACATTAGGGGTATTCTAATTAGGGTATTTATTGCATCATCGTCATCACCATCATCATCGTACACAGATTCGCTATCACACACCACCGTTATCCATCCATAGAAGTATAAACTTAGGTGAACTCAAGGAACTTCCTTGATACGTAGGATAGATATTGTCACGACATTCTATCGCGATCCACCGATCGCTAGACTAAGCGCATTACATCTCATGCATCATTCTTTACTCGCTGCACTTGGTTGTTTATTATTGTCGAATCGTTCCGCTATTAGCCGCAGAGGAGCCGGAAGGACCTTTCGATGACCCGCAAGAAGACCCCCACTACTCCTCGGACCTAGACGAGTTAACATCTAGTTAGATCATATTGCCACTAAATTTTCTAAAGTATTTCATTTAAATTATCAAATTGTATGCTTTTTAAGTATGGATGCCTAGCTGATAATCATGATATATCATGCCCTATCACTTGCTTAATGTTGATCTACCATGAATGATTTTGTCTTGATGATATCATTCCTTATTTGAATCTATTAATGACTGCCTTGATGATCAATCCTTGTTAGCCTAGTTAGGTAAAACTAAACTGGTTTAGACTCTTAAGTCTAGGTTAAAATTTGCTTAGACATTGCTCAGGTCCAACTAATAATTTTAGGTTTAGTCACCTCGAAATGGTGAACCGAAATTCATCGGACATGATGACACAATATTACTTGAACATTGGAACTTGGGCCTGGTATGCAAGTGTGATGTGGTGGTTGTGGTTATGGAATGTGGACGTGGTCTAGCATGTTGATAAGGTTGTTTGGAGTAGCTAACGCTACATGGAGTTGAGAAGAGGGCTATTGGTTCACAGACGGTGCAGAGAGGAGCGCGGAGTAACACGCATAGCTGCCAAGCGCTGCCACTTGCCTGCGGGAGGTGGTTCCGACATATCGTGTGCCTCCATGGCTCTGCGGCGTGGATAAATATGGGCGGTTTCGTTCGCATGAATTCTGCGAGTTTGGATCTGTGACATTGTTGTCCAGCTTGCTGATTTTCCAATATAGCACCTAGCATTTGGGCCTGATACGCCATGACTTGCACCATGGTACGGTTTCCTACGGGCGGTGGAGGTAGGTTGCTGTGACCTCAACCACGACCCCGACCATGTTTGGCACCGGCACCTCGGCCACGAGCAACCCCACGACCACGAACCATGAGCAGGTGGTATAACAATAAGACATAACCCTAATGAGTTTCTAACCTTATTATGCATGCATGATGAAGATGCGTCAAGATCCAAATCATTAAGACAGAGATGCACGAACATCACAGGATTATAACTAGTTCATTCATAAGGTTCATACAGGATACAACTCGCCAATCTTCTATTATGGTGGTCACAAAGAGTAAATAAAACATCCACGCGATCTAGGCTGCGACTCGGCTACTACTACTACTACTACTAATACTAATACTACTAGCTCTAAGGTTAATCTGACCATGCTAGAATACAAAAGGGCATACAGCTATAGCTGACTCACTGGCGAGAACGGCGTGAGTAGGAGTACAGTGGACGACTTACCGGAAACTTACCCAGCACACCCATGTACTCCTCTAGGGTCAGGGTTTGTGTGACAGACTCGGAGGGGCTGCTGGATGAGGATACTGGCTCTAGCATACAGGGCTGCGGGGCCACCAAAGGTGGGTCATGACGAGGGATCCCTACCAGAGCTCCAGGTGGTAGACACCTCTTTTGCACAGTGGTGTGGATAGGAGCCCAAACTAGACGAGGTGGAGGGGGTCCTGGTACTCGACGCGAGTGGTCTACCCTCGTGCGTGGGTGGTGCAAAGGGCTACTCGGTCCATCTTGGTCAAGGTGTCATCACACCCCTCACGGTAGAACTAAAGGCTCCTCGACAGGTGGTACGCCTGGCGGCAGGCTCTTCGAACATTGTACAATCGGAGAAGCTTGATCTCCTCCAACATCCCTCGGCGCGCGTGGTCAGCTCCTCGCTGCAGGCGAACTGAACGAAGTAGCGGCTGATCCTTGCCTGGCACGGCCTTACCCAGGCCAGGTAGCTAGTGAAGTGGCGCGCTGAGAAGGTACGCGAAGGGTCCTCCAGTCAAGTCGTAGCGGTACTCCCATCGAAGCTCACGCAAGGCTATCATAGTGGCATCGCTGACAGCGTACTCCAGGTGGTCTCATGGCACCTCAGTCCGGTAGCGGTGCGCCATGGTCTAACAACTCGTAGTAGATCTGCAAGAGAGCTTCGGATCTAGCTAGCCCTTCAAAGGGTTAACTAAACCAAATTTCATTAGCAAAGGTCTCGGCATGCTCGACCTTGGTTGCTAGAAGACCACAGGAAGAAACCCAGGACCAGAGCATGTCGTGAAAGACGCACACGGGACGAGGACCTCCACCAAGTAAGCATGACATGGGAGGCTCCAAACTAGCCTCTAGAAGTAGCAGGGGGCACCATCAAACTCCAAGTACCGCGTCAGGTGACAGAGAACTCGGACATTCTCACTCCTCGGACCTTCATGGAATCTGGAGATGGGGCGACCCTCAGAAAACCTATGCTAAACGTCCGACATCTGCAATAAAAGGTTTTCCAAAAAAGGGTAAGTAATTGAAATGCAAATGGGAGAAAAGAATACAACAAATTTTATTGTAAGGTAGTGTTTGAGAGGAAATCCCTTTTTCTTATCTTTAAATTACGGCAGACTAACGGCCAAGGTCTAGGGCTCCTACAATCGTATGCTCTGATACTTGTGATGTTGGCCCTCAAATTTGGAGTCTTTGAGAATCTCTTAATTTTCTCTAGTCCCTGGATCGATACACTAGTGCACACCAATATATAGCCGAATCATTTTATACAAGCGGAAGTCTTTAATTTAAATACAAGCAGGTAGCAAGCCTGAAGGAATTTATGTTGACGAATAGGCCGACCGGCCAAATAGTCTCAAGGTCTTTAACATAATACCGGAGAGTAGGTAAGGTCACAAATACTGACAAGAACCAAAAGAGAACTCCAACGGATATGCAACCCCGCAAGCGACTGGAGCGACACCCCAAACCTTCTCCGGGTTCGCATACTCAGGGTCACTATCTTCATGGCACTCATAGGGGGTCTTGCTTTTCTTCATTATCTAAAAGAGTGAGTGTGTGCGAGGGTAAGTGCGCAATCAAACCATATTTGCGAGTTAACACTCACCTAATGCATGCTTAATGCTAGATGCTCTAAGAAAAGGGCTTAGAGGTTATTTTGTTTGCACCAAAGCTAAATGTTAAATGTTTTCTAAATCAGCCTGAATTACTCTAGCACAAATTTTAGTGTTGGAAATCTGAGTTAATGTTCCATATATTTCCAATTTAACCAACTCATCTCTAGACAACCATGAGTAGCCCAAAATCAACCATACCAACTCTATCCATCCCAAAACCAAACTGATAGTCCTCCAACTGATCATTTCTATTGAAAATCAAGTTCCAGTTCCTCCAAACTCCCACCATCAGTTGTGGGATTTGGCCTTCCTGTCGTGGGCCACCACTTCATGACGTGCCCGGTCGGTCTAGCTGGGTTACCGGGCCACACACTACTAGATTCCTAAGTTTTACTGAGGGTGGGAAAACCATCGGGGATTAGCAAATACCATAGGCCACCTATATGGCCTAGTGTATACCAACGGTAATCTCTCCTTGGCCACTTGCCATGGGGCATTCTTATGATTTTCGACAGTACCGTCGGTTATCTATTTAGCGTCGATTTTGATGGCTCTCAGGAACTACATAAGCGAGGGGTTATCTCACTGTTGGGATGCATGTCAGTGAGAGGTTTGCCTCACCATCGGGGAATAAAGCACACTCGGCTATAAAGTTGGTGAAGGTTTACAAACCCGTCGGGAATATGTTGACCGTCAGTTTTGAGAAACCATCAGCTAATGATAACCCTCACACATTTGATTACCGAAGGTTGACATAAATGTCGGCAAGTATATTGCCATGTGTATGTAACCCTCGGTTAATGGTAACCCTTGGCTATATAGTAATTGATGGTTTGCACAACCGTCGGGAAAACTATTACTGTGAGTTTTTGTAGACCGTCATGCATTAGTAACCCTTAGGAAAACTATTTCCGTGGGATTTCGTAAACCGTCATCCATTAGTAACCTTTGGTAATACAATAAACTGAGGAGCCATTTAACAGTCAGCAAATGATCTAGCAACACTCAGAAATGAGTTTGCCAAAATTGTCAAATATATGAATTAAAATTCCTTGCATGCTAGGAATTGTCTCATGCTGACTTATTCAAAGAGACATATAATTAATTATATCCATCAAGCATTGGCACACATCATGCAACTAGTGAAACCATATATTAATTGCATTTATCATCCATCCACACAAATAATAACCAACATATAGATTCTTCACTAATACCAAATTGTTGCAAATAGTAAGATAAGGTATGAAAACTGAAATTTAAACTCCAACCTGCCACAAAAGTAATCTTCAAGCTTCATCTTTTCACTAATCATCGTCGATACGATCATTTATGTGATCCTCCTCACTTTGTTCCATACTATAATCACCATTACTGTCATCTTCACCTTTTTGGCCTTCAATATTGCAGCCATCTTCTTCTTGAGCAAAAGTACTCTATAGCGATGGTGAGACCATGTTAAGCAATTAAAGTACCAAACAACTACTACAATAATTATTATTTATTTTAGCTTCGCAAGAATTTTTTCAAATATACATTGCTAACCTTGTCATGATTGTCCCTGTCTTGTTCTTGTGTAAACCCAATGTTTGAACTAGAAGTGTCCTATGAAACATGAAGGAAAAAACTATAAGCAAAATAAATGAGAGCAAGTTAATATTATTTTATGATGAAAGTACCAAATAAATCATATATATCATAGTGAACAAGCTTTTTCATATGACTGTAGATATAGTTAAGCATCAAGTAATAAATTATTTGTACTACCCACTACAAAGTGAGCATACCAACTCATTTGTAATTGCATCATAGTCCAATCCTTCTCGTGATGCCAATGCCTGCAAGAACTCCAATATGAGTGAAATGCATGCTTTTATTTGTGAATTTAATTTACACATAACAAAATATTACCCTCACGACATGCTCCATGTGACGGTAAGAAGCATTTTCTTTTTCCAAATGTGCAACCTTCCTTTCTAGATACCTCTCTCTAGAAGTGTTACCTAACTATGATAGGCTCCTTTTCTTGACTTTATGACAGCTTGTCCTTACGACTAATTGCTTCATCACCAATGGCTAGCCTACCATGTGGCATTTGACCCATAGTATTGTAAATGACACTAGCATCTAAATCACGCTTTTCAACTTGCCAATTTTCTCCATATTCTTTTTCCATGCCATTTGAGTATTGTTCCTTTAACCCATAAAAATCAAGAATCGATCATTAGTGAATCAAACTAAATTTGTACAACACAAGATAAATGGAGCTCAACCAAAAATCTTTGGCTTTTTGAATGCATAACTCTTCATTATTCCCTTGTTGCATTCTATGTGTGTATTGCCAAGAACCAAGAAGCCCCAGGTCTTCTCCAGTTTTGTGTTTCTACAATTTAAAAATTATAAGTTTGTGTATACATAATGCATTGTAGACGTAGAAATATTATGTGGGCTAACCAAGAATTGTTGTGTAGCGACCAAGCCTCTTAACCCACCACAATGATAGATAATATCTCCTCCAGCTAACCTATTTCGCTTGCCATTTAAAGATTTCTTTCTGAATTCTGATGTACTCCAGTATTCGCATAGTAAACCCCAAGTTTGCTCGTCTGCAAAGTCACATGGCCTAGCAAATTTCAATGCTTGCATGGTAGACCAACGATTTCCCTCTTCATCGATGTCTTCTGCAGGCACATTGTCATTTGCATATAGCATGTTCATTGCTCTTTTTTTCTCCTCAAACAACATTTGTGGCAATTTATTTTTGAAGTTCTCCTCCAAGACACTATCTGCATTATATTGTGCCCCGTCGGTAATTGCTTGCAATAAGCAACTGGTAATTGCTTGCAATAACCAACTATCATAATTGCACTCATGGTAAACGTTGTTCACGTCGGTAATATCTTACAATGGCCGAGAGTTATGCTAGCACCTATGGTAAATGTTCACCCCCGTCGGTGATTGCTTATAATATCCCGAGTGTTAAGATTGCACCCACAGTAAATATTTTGTCTTGTCAATAATTGCTGCAATAACCAAGTGTTATAATTGCACTCATAGTAAATGTTGTTCACCGTCGGTAGTATCTTACAATGGCCAAGAGTTATGCTAGAAGCTATGGTAAATGTTCACACATCGGTGATAGCTTATAATATCCCGAGTGTTAAGATTGCACCCTCGGTAAACAGTTTGCCCCGTCGGTAATTGTTAGCAAGAGCCGAGTGTTACCAATGCACTCACGGTAAATGTATCTCCCCATCGGTAATTGCTACAATGGCTGACCATTCTCCTTCTACCCGTCGGGAACAACAAAAACTGTCAGCCACCTCTTTTTAAGTGACGGTCCATAGGCTATTGCTCTTCACACTCAGGAAAAATTAGATTTCTATTAGTGGCACTAGGTTCTCGGCTCCCGGTGGTTAGTGACCTAGATCACTCTTGGTGACAACATGATCCTGTCTTCGCCTCAGACTGGATTTTGCCATGATGCTCTTTAGCAAGCCAATGGGCCCCATATCCGCACTACTGCGCGATGGCAACACGTAGTGTAGGAACCATCTCCTCCGGATGGCAGCGTCCTTTCGCTACGTGGGACACTCCGCGCTTCGCCTGTGACAACCTTTCTAGACTTCCCAGCACCATTCACAATTCTCATGAACCTCTTATTGGTTCAGCTTCGGAGGCTCCACGCCTCAACTTGGAATGTCACACTCCCATACCAAATTCTTATCTCATTTTGGGCCTTCGCCCATAACTCTAGATCCACTATAGACATGAACCAACATCACTCAGTCCTCCGCGGACCAATACCACCATTCCACCCAAACCAGAAGCCAACACATCCATGACAAGATGATCGCTACTCCCCAACAATTCACACACACTCTTTGGCATGCCAGGACCAATTGCTCCAATGTTCTAGATTCAATGGATAGTATGTCGGCGAATATCAGTTCACCATTCCGAGGCATTCTAAACCTGAAATTATTATTGATAGACCTGAGCATGCCTAAGCAAGTTTTATCCTAGACTTAGGAGTCTAAAATCATGTTACTTGGTTGAATCAAGGATGTGATCATCAAGGCAATCGGTTTAGGATAACAAGAACATCAAGTGGTGGCATGATATCATCATGATAAACAAGTAGGTATACCATAATTTAAGAGCATGAAATTTTGTTACTAATACAAAGAAAATTTTATAAATTGGGTTGAGATATGCTTTGAGATGTTAACTCGCCTTGATTCGGTGCATAGTGGTCCTCTCTGGGCTCCTCGAAGTGTTCTTCCGAATCCTCGGTGTCTAATGACGGAATAATTCAACAATAAATAACCAAATACAGCAAGAAAGTTCTTCAAATATATCTTCCCTACATTTCAAGAAAGTTCTTCTATTGACGAATCGCGATAGAATTTCTTCAACTATATCTTCCCTACATTTCAAGGAAGTTCCCTAAGCCTTCTAATGATCATATTACTACTGGTAATTTATCGACGGTATGAGTGATAACGAGGCGATATATGGGAACAATGATGATGTGCTAATGAAACCCTGATTAGGATACACATAATTAGAAAGTAGGTTTAAAATAGAAAAATATTTTTTGTCTGAAGTATTTCCCAAAAATAATATGGAGTAGTTAACACATCCGGACAGGTGATTTTCAGTTATCAACTCTTAGATTTCTTTAATTCTTTTCCCTTGTGTTAAGATGGGCTTAATTGATTGCTTTATTTATTTTTAATAACTTACTATTGAGTTAGTAAAGTTTCTGTAAAAATTTGGGAATTTATTGGGTTCAACCAGTATTTAAAATAAACCTATATGATTAACAGTAATATTAATCTTAAGGGAAAAATAGTTTAATTGCTTCTATGATGAGAACATCACTCACAAGGATACAGACATGCATGGCTTTTACTACTTCAACTATATCCACTACGTCCACTACTTCTCCTACATCGACTACTACCCTACTTCGCCAGAGGGACGAGAAGGACATCAAATGGGCTTGAATCCTTTGGCCAAGCCATTCACGCCATCAGCACGATAGGTCCAGCACGTCGTCACCAAGGCCGAATAACCTCTCCCACATCTAACCAAGCCCAAGTCTCCAGGAGGCCAAGTTCGGCCATCTGCAAGCAGCCTGCCTTCAAACGGACGTCCAGGCCACATACGGAGTCCGTTTTTGACGTTCTACCACTTCATGGAAAGCTTAGGAGATAAGCTTTTCAACACATCTGGTCCCACTGCCAAATTCTATATAGAGTGATAGGATTGTCGAAACAAGGCAGCGAACAGAATCTTTTAGGTGCTGCGCCAATTTTTCTTTGGGCCCAAAGCCCATGTATCCCTAGGGTTTGGTGGGGGTGGGTCACGTGCGACCTAATCTGGTACGTACCCTGTCTTTGGCTGCCATACCTTATATAGCTACCACCCTCTATCTTCGTTCTTTAGGTTATTGTTTTCTGCCGTGTGCGAAACACTTGCTCATTAGGGTATTGACGAGTAGACTTGGCCTGGTGAAAGATAAACTCAACTTTGGGTCTGATATTTCAGGTCGTTTGCTTTGCATCTTGTTCTTGCTCATTTCTTCTATTGCATGTAGAAATTAGCCTTCGTGGCTAGGTCAATCGAGCACGAGCACGGTTGATAACGATAGGTGCGTGGATGTAGTGATTGCAAGGATTCGATCTCGTTGGATTAGAAGCCCTGTCTCATGAACGTCCTCGTTCCTCTAAAGTGGAACCTATCGGAAGATTGGGCCACTGGCGCGCGTCAATTAGTATCAGAGCTATAGTTTCCCGATAGGTATCATTATTCTTTCTTTTAGATTAGTTTTCGTACCAAGAGTCTAGAAAAAGCCAAAAAAAATTGTGTTCCTCTGTCCTACAACCCCTTTGTGCTTTGCAATTTTTCTTTTCGGTTTGCTTTTCTGGAATATAGTCCATCATTATGTCGTCATGTTTCTGTTTTACACAAGTATTATATTAGTTTGAGTCATGAGTCGTTCTGTCCTATCACCTTTGATCCCTATCCAAATCGAGTCCTACTCGGTTTGCCATCGAGAGCCGCTTTGTACTATTGACCCTGCACCGCTAACCCTAGATAGCTCTCGAGCCGCCATGTGACAATTGCCCTGCACCACTAGCCATTATCTTCTTGAGCCGCAATCCTATTGTTCTATCTTGAGTTCGCATCTGATACGGAGAACCTACAGTAAAACAGTCGTAACTTTTGCATACGGACTCCGAATAACGCAAATTGGGTATCCACGGACATCTAAAAAAAAAGTTACATCTAGAACCCACTAACTTTGTCGGTCTCAGAAAATTTTTCGGGCCCAAAATTGCCCGAGAAGATACTGTTTTGCCTTCACAAGATTCTGCACAGTTTTCAGAACACACATTGAAATTCATAGCTGGTTCCCCTTGCACAGTGTTCTGGATCCCTATTTCAGTGCTACCAGTGTGAGAACTTGGTAAGACGCTTAAATGAGAGTGACCTGTCCACCACCTACTAGTTGATAGAAAGTATTCATATTTTTTGTTTCTTGTTAACTTCTACTAACCATGGTAGGATCGGAACACACATGTTTAGAAAAAGGCGACTGTGTTTAGAAAAGTGGGCTCATAAAGTATGTGGATGACAACCAAAATGTGTTGCGACGCATTGATGAGACACTTGCTAAGATGTCTATCAATAGCGAAACCGAATGGAGCGGATCGAGCGAAGCATTGCTACCCATGTTGGATGAGTGGATCAACTTGAGCGGCGACCGCTTCCACAAGCTGTCTATGAAGTTGTCGATAACCTAGAGAATGATGAGAGTGTTGATAACCTAAACCATCAAGCTGCTGCCTGTGATGCGCAATTATGTGAGCGTCTTCGCTACAATCGCAATGGTATGGAAGGTAGCAATGGTAATATTTATCAACCTCGTGGTGATCCTAATGATGCTTTCTCTAATGTTAAATTTACCATGCCATCCTTTGCAGGTCGTTACAATCCTGACGAGTACTTAGAATGGGAATTAGATACGGATAAAAAATACTCTTGCTTTGAAGTGCCTGAAGAACATCGAGTTAAGGTTGCCACGAGTGAATTTAGTAACTTTGCATCATATAGGTGGCACGAGATTAAACAAGTTGCTAATGCCCCTAATAATTGGAATGCTTTGAAAGAACTCATGCGAGCTAGATTTGTACCCTCATAGTATGCTAGAGTTCTGTTGAACAAATTAGAGCGTTTGAACCAAGGTGATAGATCTGTAGAATAATACTATCAGGAGTTACAAATTGGTTTATTACATTGTAAAGTAGAAGAGGATGAGGATGCAAAAATGGCAAGATTCATTGGACGTTTAAATCGAGAAATCCAGGATATCTTAGAGTACAAAGAATATCATAATATCACTCGCTTATTTCATATTGCTTGTAAAGCTGAAAGGGAAGTACAGGGATGACAAGAACAATCCACACCTTCACTGAGAATTCCTACAACGCCTGCTGCCCGTCCTTCTTTATCTACCTTGCGCGGGCATTCCACTACTTCTATACCACCATCACAAGCTACAGCAGCAAGCAAAGTACCTACCTTGCAAGCTCCTGCGAAGAGCGCTGCATCGGTGACTTTCATGGGAGACACGTGATGTGCAATGTTTTTGTTGCAAGGGATTAGGACATGTCATGAAGGATTGTCCAAATCGATGTGCTCTCATCGTAACAGCTGACGGTGAGTATACTAGTACTAGTGATGTTGATGAAGATAAATTGGCTCTTGTTGCAACAAACCCTGAAGAGAGGACGTTCTAGAAGAAGATATTTTGACTGCTACGATGGTAGACAAGTACCTGGCTATTGTTGTCACACATGTACTTAATGCATAACCCAAGCGCGATGAGCAAAATTAATGCCACAATCTCTTCCAAACAAGGCTCATTGTCAAAAACCGTGGTGCATGTCATCCTTGATGGAGGTAGTTTCAATCTTGCAAGCAATGAGATGGTCAAGAAGCTTGGCTTGACCATGCAAAATCATCCCCAACCATACTACATTCAGTGGTTTAATAATTGTGGTAAGGTGAAGGTAAATAAAACTATGCGAGTATATATCACTCTTGGTTCTTATCATGATTATGTTGATTGTGATGTCGTACCTATGGAAGTATGCTCTCTTTTGCTAGGTTGGCCTTGGATATATGATAGAGATGCTACTCATTATGATAGAACCAACCGATAATATGCTTTCACCTTTAAAAGAAAGAAAATTGTGTTAGATCCAATGACTCCTGGTGACTTGTTGAAAATTGATGAGGAGAGAACTAAAAGAAAGCAACAGGAGTGTGATACAAGAGAAAATAATAATGTGGCTAAAGATGTGATTGCACTTAAGACGAAAGACCTTGTGCAAATAAATCTGAAATTAAATTGAAGGGTGCTATGTTATTAGCTACAAATGTTGCTCTACCTGCTGTTGCTACTAACCTTTTGTAGAAGAATGTCATGGTGTCGAGGACGACTCCAATTCAAGAAGAGAAGGATGATGAGGACATCACTCGCAAGAATACGGGCATGGCTTCTACTACTTCGACTACATCCACTACGTCTACTACTCCATCATCGACTACTTCACCTACTTCGCCGGAGGGACGAGAAGAACATGAAATGGGCTTGAATCCTATGGCCAAGCCGTTCACGCCATCAACATGACTGGTCCAGCACGTCGTCACCAAGGCCCAACAACCTCTCCCACATCCAACCAAGCCCAAGTCCAAGCCCAAATCTCTGGGAGGCCCAGTTCAGCCGTCTGCAAGCAGTTTGCCTTCAAATAGACGCCCAGGCCACATACGGAGCCTGTTTTCAACAATCTACCACTTCATGAAAAGCTTAGGAGATGATATTTCCAACGCATCTTGTCCTACTGCCAAATTCTATCCAGAGGACCAGGAATCGTTTAACAAGACAGCAAATAGAATCTGTCAGGTACTGCGCCACCTTTTCTTTGGGCCCAAAGCCTATGTATCCCTAGGGTTTGGTGGGGGTGGGTCCATGCAACCTAATCTGGTTCGTACCCCCTCTTTGGCCGCCATACTTTATATAGCCACCAACCCCTCTCTTCGTTCTTTAGGTTATTGTTAAGTTTATTTTTTGCTTCGTGCAAAACACTTGTATATTAGGGTAGTGTCGAGTGAACCTGGCCTGATGAAAGATAACCTCAACTTTAGGTCTGATATTTTAGATTATTTGCTTTGCATCTCGTTCTTGCCTGTTTCTTCTACTGCGTGCAGTAATTAGCCATCGTGTTGAAGTCAATCGAGCAAGAGCACGGTTGATAATGACAGGTGCGTGGGTGTAGCGATAGCAAGGATTCGATCTTACTGGATTCGAAGCTTTGTCTCATGAACGTCCTCGTTCAGCCAAAGTAGAACCTATCTGAAGATCGAGCCGTTGGCGCGCATCATTCTACAAATTATCCATAGAATAGGAATGACGCTAAAATTGTACAATAAATTTTCCTAGATTCCAAATTATGTCTATTGTTCTCTGGAATTTTATCATGATTTAAAGAATTTATTAACTAATTTATATAAACAGAAAGTCTAATTACCATATTATTCTAAATGGTGAATTAAAGCTTCTCGATTAATATAGAGGGCGTAGAGGGGTTACAATTCAAAGTTATAATTTTATTAAATCCAACCTACTTTCTAGTATTTACCATAATTTTTCTAAATTTTTATAGTTGTTTAACTATTTTAGGAAAATCATTTATATATACTAGAATTGATTAAATAGATAAAGATTTATAATCTGGAAAATAGTAATGGGCCAAGCCCATCGTTGTGCGGTCCGAAACCAAGTAGAGCAGCCCATGACGGCCATCCTGGCCTCAGGGCCAAGGCTCTTTCGGAAAGACGCAAACCTATGGGGAAAACGTATTTTTCCGAAGCGCGCTTCCACTAATACTGACAAGTGGGGGTCGTGGCCCTACCTGTCATCGACTGAGAGCGCTTAAGTGATATTTAAATGCTAATCACCATTATCGTGGGTCCTGCCTATCAGCAACACATCATGCGACCGACACTGGGGGTGACGTCAGTCAGGTGGCGAGCTATGGGATTTCCTAGCCGATCGCCAGCGAAACATCGGCAGTTGATCGGCGGTGCTACAGTTCACTATCCTAGTGGTTCATGATCGGGATGGGTTTGGCTCCAGTTCTTTCTTCTCCAATAAGCTCATCATCCTCCCAATTCTATAGAAGGATCAAAAAAGGGTTGGAGGGTTAGAAACGTATACTCATTTCCTTAGGGAGAGAGACCTAGGACATCCTGGCTGAACTTTGCCAGTGGCGAGCCAGAACGGCGGCAACATAGGTGTGGGAGGGAAAAAATACTACAGGAGCATCAATTTCCTGAGAGCAGAGGGGTCGACGGCTAGTTCGACGGCTCGGGAAGCATCTAGGGGCTACCAGGGAGATACCTGAAGTGACGGTGCGCTCGGGGAAGCATAGGAGCGAGCTGGCACCGTGGAGGTCAGCGGCGGCTAACACAAGGGCATCGTCACGGGGAAGCTCCGGCATAGGACTTGTAAAATCAAGAGTGCGGGGAGGTTGGAGACTACCTAGACATGTTGTAGGTGCGCGGGATTGAGCATGCACTCACCGGAGAGGGAGAAATCAAAAAGGGTGCAGTCGCGGTCGGCGGTGAGAAAAAAGGAGCTCCTGCGATCTAGGAACAATTAGGGATCGATTGTGCACGGCTAGAGCTGGTCAAGGGGATGAGAAAGTGAGGGAAGGAGGTGGCAAGACCGTTTGATCTCCGGGACGGTTTGGCGCCGAGGAAGCGGGTGTGAGAAGAACAAAGAGAGAGTGAGGGGGATTTAAGGCCGGCAGGGATAGAGTGGCTCGGTCCACCACGCAGAGGGTGAGTGGGAGAGATGATGTGAAGCTCGGCCGAGCCAAGCGCACACGGCCAAGGCACGGGACATGAGGGCAGTGATGGCAGCGGCGACGGCGATGGTGATGCAAAGTTTGGTCGCCATGCAGCAGGTGGCGTGCATGAGAGACAGAGAAGGAGAGGGAGGCGTAGAGATGGAGGAGGCATTGCTTTGTCCAGACGGAACCGGTTGGGCGGCCTGCTGTGGCGCGGTCGGTGATGCGGCCTCCGCGCAGGTAGCACTAGGCATGTGGCGCGTGGCCTGATACGGTCGGTGGCTCCGGCAGAGATAGAAGAGGGTGGTACATGGCGGTGCGTGGGATGGCGAGGCAAAGGAGGGGGTGGTGTGGCACTCAGGCCAACATAGGCAGGCAGGCCGACACGGCGCGGTGGTCGCGAGCTTGGCACGCCTAGAGTGGCCAAAGAGAAGTAGGGGAGGAGAGAGGGATAGGTGGGCAAGCTTGGGCCTAAATGGGTTGGTGGGCTAGGCCAAGGCCCAAATAGGATTGTAAGATTTGAATTTGAGCCAAATAGGTTTGGGTGCTTTTCAAATTTGAATTTTGAATTGGAAACTAAAATTTGAATTTGGTTAATTAAATGTAGGATGAATTTGGCAAGACATTAAATTGACCCCATAATGGGTTACAAACCTAGGTTTAGATGATTTGGGTTAATTAGAGGGAGAATTTCCCAATTAGGTGTTAGGTTTGATTTAGACATACACATAAGGTTTCAAATTTAACTTTAAATTGATTTCATCAAGATGGGTGTTTTGATGTTGGTATAACACCCATGGTATTAGCATGCGTTTGCATAGAATTTTCATCTTAGTGAATTTTACTATGGGCATGAATCCTAAGGCCTATATACCCATATATGTGTATGAATATATATATATATATATATATATGTATATATATTTCTTGATTTAGGAGCCAAAAAAGATTTTTAAAACCATACCCATGCCATGCATATATAAAATTCCTATGTGTCCACATTTGGGTTGTTACAGAACAAATATCCCCTTCTAAAGATTGATGATCTGTTTGACCAAATGGCCAAAGCCCGTGTATTCTCTAAGATAGATCTAAGACTGGGCTACCATAAAATCAAAATAAGATTGGAGAACATTCCAAATAAGGCTTTCTCCACCCGTTATGGTCTATATGAGTATATCATCATGTCTTTCTGTTTGACGAATGCACCAACGTATTTCATGAACCTCATGACTTATATCTTCATGGAGTACCTTGATAAGTTTGTTGTCATCTTCCTGGACAACATTCTTATCTATTCCAAAACCGAAGAGAAGCAGGAAGAATACCCTCGGCCTGTATTGGAGAAGCTTTGAGAGCACTGACATTATGCCAAATTCAGCAAGTGTGATTTTGGCTAAAGAAGGCTACCTTCTTGGGACATGTCATATCTCAAGGTAGTGTGGCTGTGGACTCGAGCAAAGTACAAGATGTGTTTCATTGGGTACAGCCCACTAATCTCACTGAAATCCAGAGTTTTCTTGCTCCTGCGGCTAATATTGGCGATTCATTGAAAATTTCTCTAAGATCTCACCACCGTTGACACAACTATTAAATAAGGAAAAGAAGATCAAATGGTCAGCGGGGTATGAAGAGAGTTTCCAAACTTTGAAGAATCGATTGACCACTGCTGATGTCTTTGTAGTACCGGATATTCATAAGAGCTTTGACATCTACTACGATGCATCTCACATCGGCCTTAGCTACGTTCTTATTCAAGATGGCAAGGTCGTGGTTTACGCATCAAGGCAACTAAGGGCCCATGAAGTGAATTATCCCACTCACAACCAAGAGCTAGCAGCAGTAGTGCATGCTCTAAAGATATGGCAACATTTCCTTATTGGGAAACGTTCTGAGATCTATATCGATCATAAGAGCCTCAAATACATCTTTACCCAATCAGATCTGAATAGTAGGCAAGATGTCTTAAGCTGATCAAAGACTATGATATGGGACTCCATTATCATCGGGAAAAGCCAATGCTGTTGTCAATGCTTTGAGCTAGAAATCACAATGCAATTGTATCTCACTTAAGTTTGAATCAAATGCCTTGTGCACCGAATTTCAGAAGCTCAGTTTGGATATGGTTCAAGAAGGTTATCTTGCTACCATGGAGGTGAAGCCGGACCTAATGGATTATATTTGGGAAGCCCAGAAAGCGGACAAGGGCATAGCTCATATTCGAGCTTGAAGGAGTCTTGTGGTTTAAGAAATGTTGAGTGGTGCCTAACAATAAGAACTTGAAGGTGGCCATTCTCAACAAAGCTCACGACTCCTCTTTCTCCATCCATCCTAGAGGAACCAAGAAATAGCAAGATTTGAAGCAAAGATTTTGGTTGACTCGCATGAAGCGGTAGATTGCCCAGTATGTTGTCGAGTGTGACATGTGCCAACGAGTGAAGGCTGGTCATTTGAGGCCAACCGAAATGCTCCAACCGTTGCCCATGCCTGAATGGAAATGTGATGAAGTTGGTATGGATTTTATCACGGCTTATCCACAACACCTAATGGTTTCGATTCTATTTGTGTGATCGTTGATTAATTGACCAAATCCACCCATTTCATTCATCTCAAAACCCGATATAAAGTAAGAACATTGGTAGAGCTTTACCTATCTCATATTGTATCTTTTCATGGTTTTCCCAAGAGGATGATGTTAGATCGAGACTCTCAATTCACTCCACACATTTAGGAGGACCTCCATCAAGCATTGGGAACCAAGCTTTCTTTCAACACAACGTATCATCCTCAAACGGAAGGACAAATTGAGAGAGTCAATCAAATAATAGAGCATATTCTCTGAGCATGTGTTCTGTCTTATGGCATGAATTGGGACAAATGTTTGCCATATGCCAGATTTTCCTACAATAATAGCTATCAACTAGTCTTCAAATGTCCCCATTTGAGGCTCACTATGGGAGGAAGTGTAGGTGTGAGACCATGTGGAGGTCTTCATGTTATGATGAGTATATGTGACTTGAATTGATTTGGTTGAGGAGTTTGTTTTGGAGACTAATTTTAGCCGGTTCGGCCATTTGTGTTAGGACAGAGTGTTTTATAATTTTGAGGGTCTTTCCGAGCTCAGATAGAAAAATGTTATATATGGATTTTGTAGAGAATTTCGAGATGCATCTTTTTTGTATTATGAATTTTTTCATTTGAGCAAGGCAAGTATTTTTAAAATTTCCATCTCTGTTCTGTTATGGTACGGGAAGTATTGGTTTGAAAGGTTTCGGTTTCAGTTCGAGTGGGAACATGGGCATGTATTCATATATGTTTGAATCCATGACGAAATTTGACTAACATACAGGAATCAAAGGTAAGAAAATATTTTTGCTTGTAGGAAATGGTTTGGTCCTTCTGGGCGCAGGCTTGGCGGCAACCGTGGTCGGCGACGGTACCGGGACTAGATCGGGTGGATCGAGGTCCAAAACGGTGATGATGTCGTGGGACAGATAGGCTTAGGCTTGGGGGCTCATGAGGACGCCATGGAGAAGAACTTGAGGTGACTCAAAGGTTCTGGTTTGGGTTGGAAGCCCGAAGGCACGGAAACGGAGCGGTCAAGTCCGGCAGATGAAGGCCCGTTGCATCAGGTTGATCGGGTTTTGTGTAAAACCCATATATGGCATATTTGGGCCATGTTGAGTTGTGTGTGAGTGTTTTAGGCCCACGTAAGTGGCTGGTTGAGTGGGTGAATCCTAGCCCTTGATTTAGTTGCTTAGGGTTGAGGCAAGAAATCAATGGTTGTGGTTCACCCGGTGGCCCTATATAAGGAGGGGTGGAGGGGGTGCCTCCACCAAGTCTTGGGCTGAGGTTTTGTGGCTTGTACACTACAGGAAAACGATATAGTTTCGACGGCCACCTATATTCTCGTCAGCCTCAGAGAGACCGACGTAAATAAATGTTTTATTTCGTCGGCCAAGTCAAAACCGACGAAAAGAAGCTCATCTTCGTCGGCCTAGCCGACATCATTACTATCTTCGCTTAATTTGGTAACGTTTACATCGTCATGAAGCTACTTTAAATCGGCCGGGCCGACGAAAAATAGCTGGACAAATGCCGCACACCGAAAATTAAAATTTTTTATCATTTATTTTCGTCGGCCTAGCCGACGAAATTAAAAAAATAATAGTTTCGTCGGCCTGACCGACGGTAATAAGGATACAAAAAATTGAAAACCACGACGCTACGGCGTTTTTATTTTCGCTTACTGACGGAAATAAAACGGCTAAAATTTTTAAAAATCGCCGCCTGATTTTTCGCTCGGCTAAGCCGACGGAATAAGTGTAAAGAAAAATTTGAAAAAAAATTCACGGCTCAAAATGGTGAAAAATTTTATAAAAACCGCCGGCCTTTATTTCCGTCGAAGCCAAGACGAAAATATCGCTGGGAAAAATAAAAATGTTGCAGCGTTATTTTCGCCGGCTTGGCGACGAAATAGGTTATTTTCGCCGGCTTAGCCGATTTAAAATAACGCTATACATTTTTTTTTTTCTCACAGGATATTTTCGCCTCGCTGCATCGATTTAAAAATAGCAAAAAAATGGGCCCCTTGCCTTGACTTGTCGGACCCGACCGTCGTGCCGAGCCCGCCTTCGCAGCGCCCGCCGCCCGCCAGTAACGCGTCCGCGTCCCGCGTCGCGCGCGCCATGCCGTGCGCCCGGCCACGCCGTGCCGCGTCGCCCTACGCGCCCGCCGCGTCCGCGCCGCCCCGTCCTACGCCTTGCTCCGCCCGCCGCCTTGCAGCCCGCCAGCGCCCACAACGCCCAGCCCTAACCCAACGCCCCGCCGTCGCCAACGCCGCCCCGCCCGCCACCGCCGCCGCCAACCGCTGCCTCCACGCCGCCCTAGCGCCACCGCCAACGCCACCCCGCCGCCGCCCATCCGTCTCGCCGTTCCGCCCGCCTCCTCCCCCCCGCCGCGTCGCCCGCCGCCAAAGATCGGCATGGCGCCTCGTCCCGGCTCGGCTCGTCCCGCCTCGCCCTTCACCTCCTCGCGCCATTGTCGTCCGCCTCCTTCAACGTAAGTCTAATTTATCTTTTAATTAGTAAATTTATTGTTTTGGTAGATAACATAATTTTTATGTTATATTCATGTAGTTTATTATGATACATTTATGTAATTTTGTGTGATGCATTCGTGTATGTTAATTATTACTTGAATTTAATGAATCGGTTAATAAATTTGTATATTAATTATTATCCAATTATCCAATCTGCTTAGTTTATAATTTTGAGAATTTAATGAATTATCAATTATCCAATTTGTTTAGTTTATAATTTTGAGAATTTAATGAATTATCTATGAGTAAATATTTTTAACATTGTATTATCTATGAGTAAATATTTTCAACATTGGTTGTTGAACCTTGTGTTTTAAATATAATTTTTGGTTCATTTATTTAGATTGAACATTTTATTAGATTCTAATTTCATAAACACAAGTCACCCAACCTATACGTCACCCGTTCGGGAGCGGCATGGTTCACATTAAGTTGTGAGTTTTGTCGCTCCGGAATTGTCCACGTTTTTGGATAGCCTAGTAATGGACGGTTAAGCCCATATTTTTATGACATGTCGTATAATTCAAACGGAATTTCAGCAACAGAACCCGTTGTTCTCCTATGCACATCAACCGGTCGTGCATTCGGGAACAATGGGTTATCTTCTTAAATTTCGTTCGATTGTACAAACATGCCATAAAAATCGGGCTTAACTGTCTATTCTAGGTGGGTTTAGGACCTATCCTTGCCTAGATCTCTTGGTAGGATGTGTAACCCACTTTCACAATTATTCATGCATTCAGTATAGCATACAAAATGGGAGATGACCGTAGATGGATGTACGATGGTTGGACAAGCACTGGGGCACACACAGAAGAATGGATGGTTAAAACACAAGGTTTTGTGGATCACGCTTATTCCTCGTCTCCTGGTGGCGGGTTGGCAAAATGTCCTTGTTCTAGGTGCCGAAACTTTGCTCAACAATCCAAGCCTAATATGGAGCATCACCTTTGTAGATATGGTTTAATGCCGAATTATCTGACATGGTTCGAGCATGGCGAGTCACAGATAGGAGCGACGTCGAATTATGTCGATGAATCAGATGAGCCTGAGGATAGAATGGATGAGCTAGTCAATGATATTGCTCATCAGTTTGAGGATGTCCATGGGCCAGAGGTTGAGAAATTCTTTAGGCTACTTTCTGCCTCAGAAGATTCCTTGCATGAGTCTACGGAGGTGACACAGCTTGGCGCTGTGACGCGACTCATGGCTATAAAATCTAAGTATAATCTCTCTGTAAATTATTACAATGATATAGTCGATCTGATTTCTGACATCCTTCCAAAACCTCATAAGATGCCGAAGGACTTCTACCGTTCGAAGAAGCTGTTGGCCGGTCTGGGAGTGCCTTACCAAAAGATTGATGTATGTGTTAACAATTGCATGTTGTTTTGGAAGGAACACGAGAACAAGGATCGTTGTGTGTATTGTAAGAAATCGAGATATATGGAGATGGTCGACGAAGATGGGAATATGCAGATGACAACTGTGCTAGTAAAGGTGTTACGACACATGCCGCTAATACCAAGGCTTCAACGATCGTACCTATCTAGGACGACTGCGAAGCATATGAGGTGGCACAAGGAAGGCGTTCGTGAGAACGATGGGCTAATGGGTCATCCTTCTGATGCCGAGGCCTGGAAGGCGTTGGATCAATATGACGCAGATTTCGCCAAAGACCCTCGCAATGTGCGTATTGGGTTGGCGACTGATGGTTTCACACCTTTCAACACAAGTGCGGCCTCGTACTCATGTTGGCCTGTTTTTGCAATTCCATATAATCTACCACCTTCGATATGCATGAAAGATGAGTATGTTTTCTTAACCCTTGTCATACCGGGGCCTGACCACCCAGGGAAGCACTTAGATATGTTCATGCAACCTGTGATCGATGAGTTGAAAGAGTTATGGAATGGGGTGATGACATATGACAACAATAGAAAAGAGTACTTTAACATGCGTGGTGCATATCTTTGGTCTATTCACGATTTTTCTGCATATGGCATGTTCTCGGGATGGAGCACACATGGTAGATTGTGTTGTCCAATTTGCATGGGTGACACAGATGCATTTCGTTTGAAAAATGGTGGCAAATTCTGTTTCTTCGACTGTCATCGACGTTTCACGCCTCCTAATCACCTATTCAGGAAACAGAACAATGCTTTCCGCAAAGACACGACCATTAGTAAAAGGCCACCGAAACGTTTGACCGGTCATGAGATTGTTGCTTGGCACAATAATTTAGTCAATACAGGGGATGGATATGAAGGGATCAAAGAAACACACAATTGGACTCACATATCTTGCATTTGGAGTCTTCCTTATGCTCAATCCCTAATCCTTAGACATAATATCGATGTGATGCATCAGGAACGAAATGTTGCAGAAAACATCATCAGTACGATTTTTGATTTCAAAGACAAAACAAAAGATAATATTAAAACACGTAAGGACATGGCCGAGATATGCAATCGTCCTACCCTTGAGGTGAGGTCGACGAGCCGGGCGGACAGGAAGCCACGTGCTCCTATTGTCTCAAACTGCCGAGAGAAACGAGGTACTTATGTGATTGAAAATGTCAAATTTCCGATGGTTACGCAAATAACCTAAGACGGCAAAGGAGCATTGTAACAGGCAAGATAAATGGTTTGAAGAGCCATGATTACCATATTATCATGGAAAGGCTTCTACCTGTAATGTTCCGTGGTTATTTACAGGACGATGTTTGGACGATGTTTGGACAATGTTGGCAGAGCTAAGTTTCTTCTATAGACAGCTATGTGCTAAGGAAATAAATAAAACAACAATGAGAACGTTGAAGAAAGACATACCAGTGCTTATATGCAAGATGGAGAAGGTATTCCCACCAGGCTTTATGAACGTAATGCAACATCTATTGGTACATTTGCCATACGAAGCGGAGGTTGCAGGGCCTGTACAGTACCGATGGATGTATCCAATAGAACAGAACCTGAAGAAACTTCGGGGAACTGTGCGTAACAAAGCACGAGTTGAAGGATGTATCACAGAAGCATTCTATCTTAAGGAGATATCGTATTACGTGAGCACATATTTTGCAGATGAACATAACATAAATGCTCATATCCCACGATACCACACATCTGGTGACCCCCTTATCAGTAATCTAAAAATATTCCAATGGAATGGCAAAGTTGTGGGTGGTAGTTCTAATCATGAGCTTTCTCCGCAAGAATGGAATGCCGCGTTGTTGTATATGTACGCCAACATCGAGGAAATGAACAAGTATTTCAAGTAAGTACTTCCATTCAATATCCTCATAAATCTATTGACACAGAAGTACTCAATATGCGTTGAATAATCTGCAGGTTGTTTGATGATAAATACTGGAGATCCGCACGACAACCTACCCCTAAACAACTTGACAAATTACGACGTCAAGGTTTACACGGTGGTCCTAGTTTTGTCGCTTGGTTTCGACAACATGTATTGTTCTCGTAACACTCCACTATAACAAATTGTATTTAAGTAATTCAATTAAAAAAGTTAACTAATATTGCAGTGCACGAGGGAATGTGACGTACATGAGGACCTACGCCAATTATCACATGGAAGCACAACCGCAAAGAGTTATGGACGTTACGATATCAACGGATGGCGCTTCCGTTCCACCAAATTTGAAGCAAAACACCCACAAGCAGCCACAACGAATAGTGGAATTGTCACTAAGGCGTATGACGTGAATGGTCGTGCCACTGAGTTTTATGGTGTTATTCAAGACATAGTAGAGTTCAAATTCGGAGGGGCAAAAGACTTCAAGGTAGTCCTCTTTTACTGTGATTGGTTTAGCATTGATCCCAAGAAAGGAACAAAACGTAACAACAAAATTGGGATGGTAGAAGTTAATCATGAGTCACGCCTTACAGGTTACGATCCATTCGTACTGGCTCACCTAGTTGAACAGGTTTATTATATGTCATATCCATGCAACAAGTCGTATTTGGCACCGTGGTGGGTTGTTCATAAGGTGCCTCCTCCTGGTCGGTTGAACACCCCTGGAGATGATTGTTATGTGGAAAATGAGATCGATAGCAATGGTCAAGAGGCATACCAAGAAGGAGATTTACCCAACTCATTTGGAATAGAGACTGGGTTGGCGCTTGAACAAATAGTCGGCGACACTAATAACACGCTATGTGTGTTTTATAAATTTATCAAATTTAACTCATACATGCTATGTGTGTTTTATAAATGCTTCGCTATGGTTGAGTATGTATGTGAAATAGTAAAATTTGATGATCCATACTTGTATATAGGGCTAATGGGCAAATCATATGTAAATTTTATAGATTTAATCATTTAGTTTACTAATTGGTGTCTTGGCACTTATATTTGTTAAAGTTCTTATATCTATAATTTTTTAGGATATTTTAGCTTCGCACCTTGGATCCACTGCTATTAACTTGCCTTCATTTCATCCTCCTCCTGCACCTTCTTTTTTTCAATCCCCGCAAATGGTACGTACTCGTAACTTGTCATTTTCAGAACGTTGGTCTTTTCTGTGAAATTAAATAATAATCCTATAGGGTGCGACAACACCGCCTGCTGGACCGGGAACAAATGTTGGAGGTGATGTCGCTAGTGGTTCGGGGACGCCTGTCGACCAATATATAAATTCTGGGGGTGATGCAGGTAGTGGCCACAACTTCCACACACCTGCAAGTTGAACAATGTAATTCTATGTTAATCGTGCCCTATGTGACTGTTTATCGCTTTATGTCACTAATATGGAATGATTTGAACACTATGTTTACTTTCATGCACTTTTCTGATTGTAAAATGGTGTTTGCGCCTATTGTGATGATATGTGATCATGTGGATGTGATAATATGTATGTGGATGTAAACGATGAATGTTATGTGATAATATGTGGTCATGTGAATGTGATAATGTGTATGTGGATCTAAACGATGAATGTTATGTGATGATATGTGCATGTGATAATTTATGTGAATTTCTGAGATTTTATTGTGAATTCTGTGATTTTCTGTGAATTTTTTGGGATTTTTTAGGTATCCTGTTTTTTTTGGGAAAAAAAATATTATTTTCGTCGGCCAAGCCGACAAAAATAGTCAACATTTCCGACGGCAATTGGTTATTTTAAATTGGCCGATTTAAAATACTATTTCCAGCCGACGGCAATTGGTTATTTTCGTCGGCTTGGCCGACAAAAATACAATTTCCAGCTGACGGCCAATTCTTATTTTCGTCGGCTTGGCCGACGAAAATACATGTGACACGTCACGTTATTTAATTTCGTCGGCTAGGCCGATGAAAATAAGGCCGTCACGTCACCCCGTGGATTGGCTGCTGGGCATCGAGATCTTAATTTCGTTGGCTAAATGGTAAGCGAAAATAATGTAATTTAAATTATTTAACGACGAAAAAATGGCTATTTTCGTCTAGCTAGTTTCGTCGGCGTATTTTCGTCGGCAGGCCGACGAAACTAGCCGTTTTCCTCGGTTTTTTGCCTATTTTCGCCGGTTTTTGGCCGACGAAAATAATTCGCATTCCTGTAGTGGTATTATGCTCTTTTGTGAGCTTTGCCCATCTAGGAGTGGCTATGAACAAACCCTCTCAAGCAATAGAAACTAGTTCCTCAAATCATGGCTTTGTTCTTTTGTTGTTCATGTGTTGGATCTAGTTTCTTTGGTGATTTTATTTGTAACAAGTTTATTTGCCTCACCTTCTTCTACATGCTGCTAATCCATGATTTTTTGAGGTTGCTTATATGATTTGACACCTTTGGCAACTTGTGAGAAACAAGAGATCACGTTCTTTCCACTTTTGTTCAAGTTGGCAGATTTGTTCTTTCTGCGCAGCAGTCAGTGTAACAATTTTAGAAAAATCATCCGAGATGCCTTTTGAGTGATTATTATTGGAGAAGGTCCGTGACTTCCATATCTACCTGTGAAAAGATTTTAGAGCCATCTGGATTCTTCGTTTGGGAGCCATGAGGTGAATACCGAGCCCCAAATGTTTTATGCGCGAGTTCCAAACAGTTCCTGTCTCAAGATTTTTCTGCTTTTGCTATGGGGAGTTTTGATCTAAAACTTGGCTGGAGGCTTTCCGACTCATTATGAAATAGGGAGAAAAATTTCCATAATTTTTGGAGCCCAAGAAAGCCAGCAACCTCTCTTGTGATCAGAATTGATTTCTGCTGAACTATTCCTGCCCGCTTTTCCTAAAGCACCTTTATTAGGTGGGGTGTTTTGTCTTAAGTGCAACCACTTTGGACTAAGATTTATTTTGTTTGAGCACTCAACAACCAGGAATATGGTTTTAAATTCCTCTCATTCCAGCACGGTTTCTCACCTATGCAACTAGGGGTACGCATAGCTGTTAAGTGTTCTTGTGCTTGGGAGTTTTGGGGTCAATCTTCATGCTTCTTCATGGGATATCGTCATAGGATCTATTTGATCACAAAGACACCCATGAGCATGATCGTAGATTAATCTCTTCTCCCTAGATCTTGAACAAAGAAATAACCTCTCTTAGTTTTTCTTGTGGGTTGTCATCTTTGAGGGGCGTTGGGTGAAGAGCATCATTCATCTCCTTGCGAGAAAATTTATTTGGCTCCTATTCACTCCCCTCTAGTCGCCAGGTTCGGTATTCAAACTGGTATCAGAGCAAGGTTGCGCTCTTTTCTTGATCTTCACTGACCTTTGAGCCTTTCCTTATTTCCGTCTTGAACCATGGCAGATGACAAGTACTCTACGAAGCCTCCTGTGTTCTCAGGTTTTGATTTTTGTTTTGGAAGGGTAGGATGAAATCCTACATCATGGCACGGGGATAGAGTGTTTGGCTAAAAGTCAAAAATCCCTATGTGTTGCCAAAGGATGAGGAAATCACCATCCAGAATCAGACAGATGTGGAGTTGAATGCTAGAGCCCGTAACATGATCATTCAGGGGCTGAATAGAATGAATATGAGCGTGTTGCTCATATCAAGACCGCTTACGAGATTTGGACTACCCTCATTGCTTACCATGAGGGGACGGTCCAGATCAAAACTGTGAGGCTGGACCAATACAAAAGGGAATACAATCACTTTGTGCAGAAGGCTGGTGAATCATAGGACGCCTGTTTCAGTCGGTTTACCAAGATCATTAGCAACCTCAGGTCAGTTGGCACCACTTACACCGATTCTGAGAATGCTCGTCACTTCTTATCCACTTTGGATTTGAAGATTTGGGGTGTGAAGGTGTCCACGATCTGGCAGGCTGTGGATCTTACTACTTTGACCTTGGATGGGCTATATTCGAATCTCAAGATGTACGAGATTAAGCATCTCTCTTGTGAGCCTAGTCCAGTTTCTACAGGTTTGGTCACCGATCCTTCTTTGCGGTGTTCCTCGAGTTCTTTGGAGTTTGATACTGGTTTCTCTCTTTCATCTTTGTGTGAGATGTCTGATGAGATATTAGATGGAGTGCCTGAGGATAAGTTAGCCCTACTTGCCAGAAAATTCAGGCAAGTTTACAAGAGAGTGAGTGAGAGGAGAAGAGGGCTGATCAAGTGCTTCGAGTGTGGTGGCCCCAACCACATTCGGGCCAACTGCCCCAGGCTAGAGAAAGGCAAGAACGACTACACGGCACCGGACAAGAACCACTACATTAACATGAACCGCAACAAGAAGCCGGTGCCTGGAGGTGACAAGAAGCCAAGTTCTCCAAGGGACGGAGACTCTTCCAGAAGGTGTTGGCTGCCTTGAATGAGGCCAACATCTCGGACTCGGAGGAGACTTGGAGCGATGATGGAGGTGACGACCAAAAGCCTAAGAAGGACGATGACGATGGCTACGCCGGCATGTGCTTCATGGCCAACGAGGATGATGCGAGCGACTCCGACCTCTACACCGACTGTAACACTGAGGTACCACCTATGAGAAACTCAATGATGTTTTTTTAAAGCTAGGTAGATTCCATGCCAAGTCTAGAGGAAGATGTAGGGAACTAGAGGAGGAAGTAGCTTGTTTGGCCCAGAAGTTGGAAAATTTGATGTGCTTTGTGCCTCCCCAGCCGGTAGATATATTCTAATGATTGGAAAGAATGTGATAAGCTTGTGCACGAATAAAATGAACTAAGGACCTTGCATGATAGTATGTTTACCGAGCTTAAGTCACTTAGGGGGAGACATGCTAGTGTGCTGCTTGAACTAGATTAGGCTAGAGATGCTCTTGTTATTGCTACTTCTTCTCCTAGCCTCATGACAGCTAGTATATATGATTGATCCCTCTGCATTGTCATTTGCTTGTCCTGATCCTGTTGCACACCTTTCACATGACACACTTAAGGACCCAGTTAGCTCAGATGGGAGCTATCGAGATCTTGGAACACCTAAGGACCCTGTTAGTCTAGATGAGGACTGTAGCTTTCACTCAGCTTCTTCCTGTGAGAAATGTCGCATTTTTAAATTTGAGAATTCAAACATGAAAAATAAAATTGCTGAGATGAATAATAGCCTGCTTGCTAGCTCTACCTGTGTTCATTGTGATGAATTGGATGGAGAAATGGGTAGAATCTATGAGGATCTTAGCAAGAGGTTTGAGGGTCAGCTAGCTCAAGTCAAGAATGCTGAGTGCCTTTCGTATGTTGCTCTTAGGAAAGAGTTGGATATGTTGAGTGAGAGATGTCGCAGGGCTCTGGGTAAGGACAAATTAGATGATCAAGATTTTTCTGGTGTCTTACCTCCTGCTGGTTGTGACTTGTGCCCCCAGCTTCATCAGGAGTGTGGGTACCTTGTGAGCACTCTTGAGAAGTTTGCTGGTGGCAAAGAAGAAGCTCAATTTGATCTTGGATAAGTAAAAAATTTCCAAGGGTAGAGGTTTAGGTTTTGACTGGCTTGAGCACATCAAGCGCCACCCTGCCAGGATTGTCACTGCTGGTGAGGATGGCCACATGGTTCAGGCTTCTTCAGGAGTCCCTGAGAGGACTGTGTTTCGATCTACTGGCTTTGTCCAAGAGACTTCTGCTCAGCAGGTTGTTCCCCCTGTGACTTTTGCTCCTGGTAGAGCGAAGTTTACGTGCACCTTTTGTCAGAAGGATGGACACTTGGTTGAGTTTTGTTTCAGGAGAGCTAGAGTCGCTAGGCGTGAGCGTGCTTCTACTCTTAGGGGTTTTCAGGGTCATACTCAGACCTTGAGAGTTCCTAAGACACCCACAACTCCTAGACAGACAGCTAGTCAGTTGGCTCTTGTAGTTGTGCGTAGGCCAGGTCTAGGTGCACAGGTTGTTGGTTCAGTTGCTGGACCTAGTGCTTTCTGTGGTTTTGGTTCCCGTCATCCTCAGGGTGTGCCTTCTTTGCCTCGTGGAGGTAGACACCCGCGACGTGGTTTTTTTGGGTGGTAGGAGACCTGAGCGACACACTTGGGGAGGACCGGCCTTTGCACCATGGTGGCCCAACCCAAATGTTTCGCCTAGACATCCTGTGGGGGTTCCTTTAGGGTTTGTGAGAGTTGAGAGGCGCTAGGTTGCTAGCTCAGGGGGAGTTTCTGCTATTTGTGGTGTGACTCAGTATTGGGTTCCTAAATCTGCCTTGATTTGTCCCAATACTGAGTCACTCACTTCTCTGTTTCGTTGAGCAAGTGCGTCGGGTGGGGAAAGGAGAGGTTTGGATTGTTGACTCCTAGTGTTGCCGACACATGACCGGAGATTCTCGTTGGTTCTCTTCCTCGTCCATGTCCCAAATGGTGAATCCATCACCTTTGGGGATGCTTCTTTAGGTTGGGAGCTTGCCAAAGGGTCAATTCATGTTAGTGATCACTTTGTGCTTAAGGACGTTGCCTTAGTTAGTAAGCTGAGGTACAATTTGCTCTCTGTGTCTCAGCTTACCGATGATGACTTTGAGGTTCGTTTCAAGAGAAATTGCTCTCAGATTCTTGGATCTTCTGGGGAGTTTGTTTGCGGGATTTCTCGTGTTGGGAGAGTCTTCCGTGCTGATTTTGATGCTTCTTCTATTGGCTCTCCACATTGCTTAATTGCTTCAGGATCCCGTGATCTCTCCTTTTGGCATAGGAGATTTGGTTACATTGGTTTTGATCACTTGGCTAGAGTTAGCAGCCGTGATCTTATTCGTGGTTTGCCCAAACTCAAAATGGTCAATAATTTGGTTTGTGCTCCTTGTCGCCATGGGAAGATGGTTACTGCAGTTCACCCACCTGTCACCCTTATGATGACAGATGCACCAGGACAGCTTTTGCATATGGACACTGTTGGTCCTGCTTAAGTGCAATCTGTGAGTGGCAAATGGTACGTGCTTGTTGTGGCTGATGACTTCTCGAGATAGTCTTCCTGTATGTCCCTTAGAGCCTTTTCAGATGCAGACTTTGTTGGCTATAGGATAGGGAGGAAGAGCACTTCTGGCACTTGCCAATTTTTTGGCACTTCCCTTGTCTCTTGGTCTTCTAGGAAGCAGTCAGGTGTTGCATAGTCCATTGTAGAGGCCGAGTACGTGGCCGCGGCTAGTTGCTGTAGTCAAGTGCTTTGGATATGTTCTACCTTGAGGGACTTTGGGTTGACCTTAGAGAGTGTTCCACTTTTCTGTGACAACACCTCTGCCATGAACATTGCCAAAAACCCAGTACAATACTCTAGGACGAAGCACATAGATATTAGGTTTCGCTTCCTTAGAGACCATGTGGAGAAGGGAGACATAGTGCTTCAGTTTGTGGAGAGTGACCACCAGCTTGCTGATATCTTCACCAAGCCTTTGGACAGCTCTAGGTTTGTGGCTCTCAAGGGAGAGCTTGGGGTAGTGAGCCCTTTAGGCATTAGTTGAGGGGGAGCTAGTCTTTGTAATATATGTCTATGTGTATATATGCTTTTAAATTTCTGCATTTGCATATTTGCATTCTGGGCTTAGTCTTGGGCAGGTTTAGAGAGTCAGTTTCACTTCTCTAGCCACTGTTTCTTACCCCATAGGTTGCTCTCATGCGTGATTAGCAATGTCCTCTGCTCTAGCTAGTTGAGTTTCACACAAACTTTTGGGTCTAGCAAGTGTTGGGCCCTCTAGGTAGATAGGGTCTATGTCTAGTCTCTCTAGTAGTCGAGTTGTAGGCTTGCTTTCCTAACCCGTGGCTTGGGGTAGATGAGTGTTTCTGAGCCTTAGAATTTTTGTCTCTCATCTTTGCTCTTAGATTGCCCTGTGAGTTTCTCCAGCTCCTTATCTCTTCTGTTTTCTCTTGGATGAGTGATTCTTTGTTTGAGGGGGGAGTTTGGAAATTTTATTGCATTTTTGCATTGCATTTAGTTTTTATTTACATTTTCAGGGCTTTGTCTATTAGGCTTTTGAAGTTCTGTGCTGAAATACACTTTAGCTTCTGAATGACACTTCTAGCTAGCTGGTTCATTTTAAAAATGATACCTTGTACATGCTAGGCTAGCTGAAAATTAATTACATTTTAGGCTTTTCTTGAAAACTTGATGACTCTAGAACTTTGTCTTGTTAAATTTTTTAACTAGACTATTGTGCATGCTTTGAATTCTTTTGGTCTAGCTTGAATCCTTGTTGCAACTTAGGATCGAACTTGTCGCTCATGTTTTGACCTTCAGAGTGCTCTTGTATATGGAAATACAAAAAAAATTAAAAAAGTTTGTGGAAAGAAATTAAAAAAATAAAATATACAAACAAACATGAGGAGGAGAGTGACCTAGGAGGCCTTTGTCGATGTCTCCTAGTCGGGGATGTGCTTTGCTTGGGATCCCTCTCCAAAATCTGAGTTTGCTATGAAAAACAAAAAAAGATGCAAATAATAGCAATAGGTGAGTATGAAGGTCTTTACATGTGTCTTTAGATCTCCCAATGTGTTGCACAAGTTGAATTCTTGCTTGCCCATTTGAATCTTTGCATTTGCACGTATTCTAGTTTTGAGATTTTTCAAATGCAATGTTTCTAGTTACATCATGCAAAAATCGCATTTCTTTAGCTTTTACTACCTAGCATGGATATTATTTAACTATTTCGATATGAACTAGTGGGCTTAAGTTGCTATTTGGCCAGCTAGGTGCATTTCAAGCCTAATGATCATTTGCCTAATTTATAAAGCCCCTTAGGTTGCATTTCATGCATTTGACATTGTCTTGATGTCTATATTGCCAAAAGAGGGAGAATATTTTTTATTATAAATGATGAGGCATTTTGTGAAAACTTGAGTCTACTTGGACATGTTGACCAATTGTTCTTTTCTTTGGTCCAAGTATGACTTTGCAAATTTGATTTGATTTACCGTCTTAAAACAAACTTTTCTTCACGCCTTTTGATATTTGTCAATATACTCATCAAGGGAGAGATTGTGAGACCATGTGGAGGTCTTCATGTTGTGATGAGTATATGTGACTTTAATTGATTTGGTTGAGGAGTTTGTTTTGGAGACTAATTTGAGCCGGTTCGGCCATTTGTGTTAGGACAGGGTGTTTTACACTTTTGAGGGTCTTCCCGAGCTTAGACGGAAAACCGTTATATATGGATTTTGTAGAGAATTTTGAGACACATCTTTTTCATATTATTACTTTTTTCATTTGAGCAAGGGAAGTATTTTTAAAATTTCCATCTCTGTTCTGTTGTGGTACGGGAAGTATTGGTTTGAAAGGTTTTAGTTTCAGTTCGAGTGGGAATATGGGCATGTAGTCATATATGTTTGAATTCATGATAAAATTAGACTAACATGCAGAAATTAAAGGTAAGAAAATATTTTTGCCTGTAGGAAATGGTTTGGTTCTTGTGCGCACAGGCTTGGAGGCAACCGTGGTCGGCGACGATACCGAGACTAGATCGGGTGGATCGAGGTCCAGAATGGTGATAATATCACGGGACGGATGGGCTCAGGCTTGGGGGCTCATGAAGACACCATGGAGAAGGACTTGAGATGGCTCAAAGGTTCCGGTTTGGGTTGGAAGCCCGAAGGCACAGAAACGGAGCGGTCAAATCCAACAGATGAAGGCTCGTTGCATCGGGTTGATCGGGTTTTGTGTAAAACCCATGTATAGCATATTTGGCCTATATTGGGCTGTGTGTGAGTGTTTTAGGCCCATGTAAGTGGCTGGTTGAGTGGGTGAATCCTAGCCCTTGATTTAGTTGCTTAGTGTTGAGGCAAGAAATCAATGGTTGTGGTTCACTCGGTGGCCCTATATAAGGAGGGGTGGAGGGGGTGCCTCCACCAAGTCTTGCGTTGAGGTTTTGTGGCTTGTATTCTTCTCTTTTGTGAGCTTTGCCCACCTAGGTGTGGCTATAAACAAACCCTCTCAAGCAATAGAAACTAGTTCCTCAAATCATGACTTTGTTCTTGTGTTGTTCATGTGTTTGATCTAGTTTCTTTTGTGATTTTGTTTGTAATAAGTTTATTTGCCTCACCTTCTTCTACATGCTGTTGATCCATGATGTTTTGAGGTTGCTTATATGATTTGACACATTTGGCAACTTGTGAGAAACAAGCGATCACGTTCTTCCCACTTTTGTTCAAGTTGGCAAATTTGTTCTTCCTGCATAGCAGTCAGTTTAAGAATTTTAGAAAAATCATCCGAGATGCTTTTTGAGTGATTTTTATTGGAGAAGGTCCATGACTTCCATATCTATCTGTGAAAAGATTTTAGAGCCATCTGAATTCTTTGTTTGGGAGCCATGAGGTGAATGCCGAGCCCCAAATATTTTATGCGCGAGTTCCAGACAGTTCCTGTCTCAAGAATTTTTCTGATTTGTCTGTGAGGAGTTTTGATCTGAAACTTGGCTGGAGGCTTCCCGACTCATTGTGAAATAGGGAGAACAATTCCTATAATTTTTGGAGCCCATGAAAGCTAGCAACCACTCCTATGATCAGAATTGATTTCTACTGAAATATTCCTGCCCGCTTTTCCTAAAGCACCTTTATTAGGTGGGGTGTTTTGTCTTAAGTGCAACCACTTTGGACTAAGATTTCTTTTATTTGAGCACTCAACAACCAGGTATATGGTTTCATATTCCCCTCATTCTAGCACGGTTTCTCACCTATGCAACTAGGGGTACGTATTGCTGTTGAGTGTTCTTGTGCTTCGGAGTTTTGGGGTCAATCTTCATGCCTCTTCATGGGATATCATCGTAGGATCTTTTTGGTTACAAAGACACCCATGAGCAAGATCGTAGATTGATCTCTTCTCCCTAGATCTTGAACAAAGAAATAACCTCTCTTGGTTTTTCTTGTGGGTTGTCATCTTTGAAGCCCGCTGGGTGAAAAGCATCATTCATCACCTTGCGAGGAAATTTATTTGGCTCCTATTCACCCCCCTCTAGTCGCTAGGTTCGGTATTTCAGTAGGACTCCCCTAAACTGGTCCAAGTGTGTAGAAAGATCATTGTTTGGTCCGGACATGGTCGCTGAGGCTGAAGAGCAAGTTCGGATGATCGGTGAATGATTGTTGGCTGCGCAATCCTGCTAAAAGAACTATGTTGACCGTCGCGGTCGTGAGCTCAGCTTAGAGGTTAATGATCATATCTATCTCAAGGTTACCTCGCTGAGGGTTCGCGTCACTTTCAAGTGAAAGGAAAGCTAGGCCCTTGCTACATTGGTCTTTTCCATGTTGTAGCTAAGCGAGGAGCGGTAGTTTACGAGCTTGACTTTCCATCTATACTCTCCGACATGCACAACGTCTTTCATGTTTTCCAATTGAAGAAATGTCTCCGTGTTCCAACCAAGGCTACTAAGTTGGAACAACTTGATCTCCAATCTGATCTCCCATATCGTGAGCATCCCATTTGCATACTTGATGAGATGGAGCGGACAACAAGGAACCAAACTATGAAGTTCTTCAAAGTCTAATGGAGCAACCACACTAAAGATGAAGCAACTTAGGAGCGTGAAGATTATCTCCAAGAAAACTATCCACACCTCTTTACCGAGACAATGGAGTCTTAGGGACGAAATTCTTTTAGGGGAGTAGGCTTGTAACAACCCATTGTTTATTTCGGTTAGTCGTGCACATCACTCTCTCTTGGTCATAATCTTCTCTTGGCTTCCTAAAAATTTTGCATCAAGATACATTGGACAATTTAACTTTAAGTTGAGAACCTAAAACCATAATGGAACATCATCTAGACAAGCAATTTGTAGCATATCCGAGCAAGAAGTGGCACGACTGAGCAAGTTGATGCCTGGATTAACCTGAATGAGCTAGGCGATGCACGAACGACCTAGGATGTAACACATGCCCAGCGGAACAGATGTCCTACTCTAAAAAATAAGAAGCTACCTAAGTTGTACTGTAACAGCCCAAGATCGTGAAGTTGTAAGAACACTAGAATGATGTTGATAGTGGTTAAGTGATTTTCCCGTAAAGCTAATTTTGGAGGAAAATAAACAGATTTTCATCTGGTACAATATTATTTAAGAAAGGAAAAGTTAGCTAATAGTGTAAATATATTGCAGAAAACTTTATCATAGGACTTGGCTGAGAATTCCTAACATTTAAACTTTATTTAAAACAACTTTATTCAAGGACTCACATAATTACATATAAATATATATATATATATATATATATATATATATGTATACACTTATATACATATATGTTTATGCATAGTGTTCATATATTTAAGCATATGTAGGAATTTATAAGCAAAATCACCCTAAAAATCCTACAAAAATTTTATGTGCTAGTTTAGATTCTTAGTGACAGCCTAGGTCCAGTGTTGATAGAGTTTGACCATAGCGGGACCCACATGGCGGCCTCTGTTTCTCTTTGCTCTTTGGAGCAATTGGTCGAACGCCTGGCCGGCGTGACCTCGTCTCCCCTCTCCCTCGCTCTCTCCCTAGAGCTCGTCGCTCTCTCTCTCTCTCTCTCTCGCTCGGTGTTGGAACCCCCTCGATAATTGGGATAAGACCTAAGCATCGGCCTCGAACAACCGATCGCTAGGGTGGACGCGCTGCATTCCATGCATCATGATTGCCTACTGCTCGTTGGAATTTTATTTATTCTGTTCTTCAAATTCGTACCGTTAATAGACGCAGAAGAGGCCACGGGACGCATCAAAGATCAACAAGAGGACCCCCACTACTCACCAGACCAAGGCGAGTTAACATCTTCCCTAATGGATGTTTGCCTTTATTAGGGAGAGTCTATACTTTCCCTAGTACGGGTTAACACTCAAATCGATCATATTGAATCCCAGTTTATTAAAATATTTTATTTACAGTATTAAACTACATGCTCTTCAAGTAATTATACCTGTCTGCTTAATCATGATATATCATGCCCTATTATCTTTTGTTATTGCTCTACCTTGATGATATTGCCTTGATATAATCATCTGTCATTTGACTTAATTAATGATTGCCTTGATGATCACTCTTGATAGCCTAGTTAGGTTGAATAAAATAATTTTTGACTCTTAAGTCTTGGTTAAAATTTCCTTAGACATTGCTCAGGCCCAAGTAATAATTTTTAGGCTTAACTGGCCTTGGAACGGTGAACCGACATTCATCGGACATGATTACATAACAAACAAGAAAACTGGAAATTGGGTCTAGCATGCCAGTGTGTGTTTAGTTGTGATTGGGAAAGCGGACGTGGTCCGGCTTGTGGTTAAGATGGAGTAGCTTGGCTACTGGGTGTGAAGTGAAGAGGGCTATACGTTCACAGACGCGGTGCTGAGAGGAGCGCGGAGAAACACACGTAGCAGCCAATCGCTGCCACCAGGGCTGGTTCCGCCACATCGTGTGTAAGGCACACGGAGGAACGATAGCGGAAGAAGGAAGTGGATGTGGAAAGTGTGGACTGACCGGATCCGAGGTGACTCCTAGAGTGGACCAGACGGGCGTGCAGTGAGGCACGCAGCGGGAAGTCACTAACCAAATGCCTGCGGGATTTGGTTCCTAGCATCACAACGCGTGGCCATCGCGCGGTAGTGCAAGTAATGGGGATTCAGGGGTAGTACGACCTACGGGCGAGGTGAGGACAGGATCATGTCATCATCCAAGGGATAATCTAGGTCTTACGGCGCAGGGGGGCCATGGCTCTAGTGCGGGCATGGCAACTTGGCTAGGGAAGAACGGGCACTTCGCTGGCGTAAGATCCACAACGGGTGCGCCACACCCGGAATATGATGGCGGGTGTTCGGAGAAAGTTCTAGAATGGGTATGAACTGTGGATTGTGGATTGAAATGGACATCTAAAATGAAACTTGATTAATAGAACTTCGGGTTAAAATTGCTAAGTCTTAGGTTTTGGTTTATAAAACTTGCTTTCTGCAAATAAATAAACCCCCGACGTTTCCTTTAGGAACCCCTATCACTAAAATTGCATCAGGTTCAGTGTTAGCTCGCCAGTATTTGGATGACACTGACCTCGCATTCATATTCTCTTTTAGATAGAGAATATGAGAAGGATCAGTACGTCTGCCATGAAGACGAAGATCAAGAATTTGCTGACGATCAGGGCGAGACATCGGGCGTCTCTCCAGTCAAGTGCTTAGGCATAGCTGGCACGAGACCTTTTAGATCTTTTGGTTCTCTGCACTCTGATCTTTTGAATACTTTGACTATTTGGGCCAATGTGCCGCGTTGTAACACTTAAATAGCCCTTGGGTTTAATACATGTATTTTGTGTAATTTAAGTCTATCGCTTATATGAAATGATCCGGCTATGTGAATGGTGTGCACTAGTGTACTGATCCAGGGACTAGTGTAGATCAAGTGGTGGGCAAAGAATTGGCCCCACATGTACCCATATCTCTCCTACCCACAGCCAGTGACAGGTGGGTCTTTTCTCCTATTGGTTACAGTGGGTGGTGCAGCAGTAGCCCATATTCCCTATATTTTCTCACTTAGAATCCCACCCCTACCAACTCTATGACTTGCGGGACCTGACCCCAATGGCCAATGGAAGAGGCTAGCACTATAAAACACTTCTCCACCCCTTCCACCAAGCCATTTGCTTCAGTCTCTTCTCCCACATTCAACTGAAAGGCAGCATCAAGAACAACTCAAGTTGTTCATCTTTCACCTCTAACTCCGATTCAAATATGCCACCATAATATAAAGATTCCCCTAGAGTGTTATATACCGTTGAAAAATTTCGATCGTCAACTATCCATCCATCACCATGGTAAGCACATGCACAAAGGTTTGCTATGGTTCTGGTCCCTTTTCTATCTGCTGCACAGTTTCGGGAATACAAGATGCTGGTTTCGTTTCCTTCTCTTTTGAGAAACTTTCCCCCATATCTAGGCATGAAGATGAGCAAAATTATCTTCCCTACTTCTTGAACTTCAAATCCATCCAAGCTATTTGTGCAAGGAAAAGGGTTTGCATGAGTTTTTGATGCTTTTGCTCTCTCAACTTCATTGTTCTGGACAGCAGTGAATTAGTATCTTGGTTTCTCACCATGTGCAACCTTCGCTCAACATGCAAGCTTAGAGATGAGAAAGAGGAGCTTACCCACAAGCTGAGGGAGGAGTAGGAGCAGATCCACAGGCTTGAACCTGAAGGAACCACAAGAGGGATTGAACCTGAAGGAACCACAAGGAACAAGCCTAGGAGTAGTTGAAACAATCTTTCGGACAGATCGGCTTCATGTCCTCCAATCTCTTCTCCTTTGGCTCTCAACATCTAAGCAAGGTTTTCCTTGCTTGGTAAGAACCCTATTCTATCTATCTTTAATGTTTCTCATCAGTTAGAACTCATGGCTAAGTCATTTCCTTGCCGAAACTAAAGAACTCTAGCCACCGAGCCCAAAACATTTCATTTTCAGCCCATTCCCAGAATAGTTGTGTACGAAATAATTTTTAGAAAAGCATCCATTGCACGGCTGAAAATTTGGCCAACACAAAAAAGATGTGTCTTGAAATTCTCTATAACTTTTATGTAAAACATAAGCTCAATCGAGCTTGGAAGGACCACCTAAAGTCATACACCTCTACAAAGTTTAAACCGTTCAAATAGCCATGTCCCGGATTTTGAACGAATACTTGAGTTGACCCGCTATTGCTAGCATATGGGCTGTTTTTGTTTTGGTGGGATGGTTGTAGTTTCATTTCAAGTACAGAGTTACTCATGGTATTGATGAAAGGGCAGAGAATCCATTGTTATTGATGAAAGGGTAAGAAGCACTATGGGCAGGAAGTCCAATTGTGCTTTGATGAAATCTGGAATTTGTGGATGATGATGAGAATATGATGATAATTATGATATGGTTAGATTTCAAAAATGTGTACTCAAATGCAATTTACAATCTACTTATTTTTATGTCTTGCAAATGCTCTTTATGCTAAAAAGAACCTTTAATCCTTTCTTTATTTCCATGCCATTCATGATTGAGGATATATTACCTCCTACAAGTATCTTTTGTACTCAACCCGGGTGCCGCAATTTTGGGTGAAGACAATCGTACACTTGAGTACTAGTATCAAGCGGGATGCGATGAAGCTAGCGAGTGATGCAATGTTCTGACTTCCAGTCGGTCGTCCATAGGTATTGGGGACATACCACGCTGGTCCTTTGGTTTAATTATATTAAACATTCGTTGCTATTTTTTTGTCAAACAAACTTGTGGTTTTCGCTGCTGCAATACGTTGATTAAGTTAAACATGATATATGGACAGTATTCCGTACTATTTGATTTATGTAAATTTTTTCACTGTAGTATGTGTTGTGCTATCGATCATTGTAAGGATATGTGTGCTATGGTCGCTGACAGAGCACATATTCGAGCATCCGAGCATACATTCATTTCAATAGAGGATGCTCGTATGGGTTGTTGTTGCTTAGGTTGAGTATTAACATGCTCGGCTTCATTTTGGGTAGCTCATATGTTAGTTTTCAACCAAAAGGGCATCAAGTGCGTGATCTCTCTATTGAGCCGAATGTGAATTTTGGAGGGTCACCACAATTACGGAGCATGAACTTACTCGGTAGTGAGGTGTGGCGAGGGCAGGACGGGGGAAGGGGAGCGACAATGGCGCGGATGCTAGGAGACGGAATAAGGGGACAGTGGGCCGAGCACGGTGGTGGGTAGACAGCGCACGACGGGGCACGATAGCAGGATGGGGAGGCGGCACATAGTGAGGGGTGGGGCCTGCAAGCGGAATGGTGGGGTGCAACGCGGCGAGGGGGGACGGCGGCATGGCAAGGGGAGGGGCGGCACAGCGGGGAGACAGAGCGCGGTAGGGGACGGTGCGGCTGCGTGAGGTGGTGCTACGTAGCACGACGTGGCATCAGCGACGCGTGTAGAGGTGGGGGGCATGTGTGCGAGTTTTTAGGGTTAAACCAGTTAGGACCGTATTTTGGGCTTTAACTGGGCGGCCGATGAAAATAGGGCCCACTTGTCAATGGCTGATATTTTCGTCAGCCCAGTTGACGAAAATACTTCATGTGTCGTTGTGCCAGTGGCGTAGTCAGAAACGGGCGTATTTTCATCGACCCAGCAATGAAAATAGCGGCCCATTGGCACGTAACCACTATAGGACACGTTGTACTCGGGCTAAAAAAAATTTCCCAAAAACTGGCCTAGTCTTTTTTGTTTTCGTTGGCTTTCTTCCCTGGCCGACGAAAAAAGTTCAAAATAGTTCAAAAATTTGTGGCCGCCAGCACCAGGCCCCTTATCTTGATTGGCTCGCCATCGAAAATAAATGAATGTTCGTTGGCCTACCCCTGGCTAGCGAAAATATTAGTTAATTTTGTCGGTCGTCTTTAGGGCCGACGAAATTAATTAAATCGGGCCGATGAAAACATGTCGTTTTCGTGTAGTGGAGGTTTCTTGGCCCCTGTGTACCCATTCAAGCTAAACCCTATAAATAGGGCATCATATGTATAGTGTAAAGGTTGATCACCACATCGTGCAAAGGTTAATCAATCTTAGGGGCTCATTGCCACATCGTGCAAAGGTTAATCACACTTGGGGGCTCATTGCCACATCAGTATCATGATTCTATTAGGTTCACCCCGACTCGGGGCTTTGCTACTATATATTCGCTCAGGAAGCATTGCTGAGTGTACCTCTGAAATTGTCTGTTCAGGGTTTTCTCGACGACAACTGGTGTTGTATCTAGGATGATTGAAAAGAAAGCATGTTACCTAGATCTAGAGGCACCCGAATTGATAATAACCATGAATAGACCATTCTTTTAGACTGTTCTTTCCCACGGTTGATGCCTACTGCCATCAATTGAGAGACTTATCTCTAGCCACGTAGATTTGTTTGTTCATCGATCGAGGAAGAACAAATAACTAAATGAGGAATGATAGACCAATAAATAAATGATGAGACACATCAATTATCTTGGTTCGAGCCTCCAAGATTTGACAATAGCTCTATTTCTGCATTTCTCCAAAATATATGAAGAGCACAAAGATTACAAGATGTTTAGGGGAATTTTATAGCCAAAGCTAAACTGCCTGTTTTTTCCAAGCCCTAAGCTTGTTTTGAATCTGTTATCAAACACCCACCCCCCTCACGGGTTATGTCCATGATATAGTCTTCGTCACCATCTCTGTCAGTGGAACTAGGTTTTCTCTTGAGAATTGAAACCCTAATCGAACATGATCTCCACCTTTCTTGTGGAACAGGTCATAGACTCTATCCATAGGTAATCTTGAAGATTACCTATTAAGTAAAGAGGACATTATCTAAAAGGTGCTACCGGCTCTTGTATGCGGTAATCGAGGGTTGCTATCACAACTGAACAAAGGTGTGAACGACCCAATTTGTAACACACGGACTCAAAAGACCACAATTGCTGGTGCCACAACATGAAGCTCACGAGCAAAGGTTCTAGAAAGCTAAGATACTATTTAGGGACCTAGCCGATATCTCACAAGCTAGTGACCTAAAAGGTAGTACTCCCATTGAGGCTAAGGGCAAAGATTTTAGCGTAAACATTGGGCATTTATGAGATAACCCCAACAACAACAGCAAACCTAGTAACGTTTCTTCTACTACTAACGGAAATAGATATTTCTAGAACAAATTCGTCCATAGCCCATGTGCGGGACCCCGGTTTTTACCAAACCGGACCCCTCTGTGTTACTGGTATGAGTCCCAAGGATTGATCAGTGCTCATACCCACAGTGAAACAAAATCATGATACCAAAACACAGCTGCATTAGCTAATAAAGTAGTTCAGAGTGTGTCGGAGCAATATATTTCATAAGCTTAGAAATACAAAACATTGTTAAAGTAAAGCAAAAGATTATAACCAAAAGTAGTGTCCCATCACAGCCACAGGCATACGCTAAGTGGGAAACGATTAGCAGTCCGGAGCATCATATAGAAAGATCTCAACGTTATCCTGCGTGTCCTCGTATTCTTGACCTACTCAATAAATGAACAGCCCCGCATAACAAGTAGGGTTAGCATTTAAATGCTAGCAAGTCCTTCCTAGGAAGGGCCAGGTTAAGGTTTACCCTAATAAAGCTAATGGTTAATTTGCATTAAAAGTATTTCACTTAGAATTGTAAAAACATTTGAGAAACATATATAAATTAATATAATTTCTCAAGATCACAGTAATATCATAAAATTTCATAAAATTTCTATCCTCAGATCTCAAGTTCTCAATCTCATAATTCTAAGCTCATAATCTCATTCCTCAATTCTCATTTCTCAATACTCCAATCTCAATTCTCATATAGCAAAATCATAATTCTCATCTAGCAACGGCACACATGCCAGAATAACTTTACCCATGTCATATTAAGAATAGTGATACTACAGTGTAAAACCCACCTTGTCTGCCCTTAACCGTGGGCACGGCTATTCAAATGGTTTTACTCTACAGAGATTATACACTTTACCCACAAGATACGATATCCTCCCGTCGAAGGATATCATAACAAAATCCTTCAGAATATTAACCTCGGGCTTAACACGGTCGTACCTGCTTCACACAGGTACCTAGAGAAATGATTCCGCACAAGTCACTGGTAATACCCCGGCGATGTTTCTCTCTGTACTCATCCACCATGCAAGGACAGTGAGTAACCCCGACGTTTCTCTTCCTTTAGATTAAACCCGTCCCATACCGAGCTTGCGGTCGCACGGTAAATACTCAGTAAAGTAATCACATAGCTCGGTCCTTATTCTCAGAGCGATAACCGACACAAACCCAACTCTCGTGCTCAAATGCACCCACCTTACAATCCATCCGCACCCGATCCCATTATTAGTTGGTCGAATTTTAATTAAGATGAATGAATCGAATCCCAGATCCCAACACAATCGATTCATCAAATCTCTTGATTTTATTCCTAGCTAAATCAAATATTTAGGATTGGATCCCCGAATATCTAATTGAGCAATATTAAGCATCTATTATTTTAAACAGTGGGTGATATTAACATAAGTTATGCTAGGGTTGAGGGTTTATCGGTAGATGCATATATCAGACGGACATATGCACTAGGCAGCACTATAGGACCATACAGCATTTTCATCAACATAGCAATTTTGGTAAAGCTATAAATTTGGGTTCTAGAGGAAAGACATGCCTTCGGAGTAGTCGGGCTCTTGCGGTGCGTCGGCGGCGTCAAGGAAATCTCCTTCAGCGCTCGAACGATCTATCGCACGCAAAACGAGAAAAGCAACCAATAAATAACAAGCATAGTAATATAATTTTAGAAATTATACAGAAACTACAGTAGGTAGATATGATTTTTATGAATTTTTAGAAATTTGAATTGCCGGAATCGGAGGTCGGATGAATCCGGTACAAACAACTGAAGTTTGTAGCTTACGGAAATTCTAGAAAATGGAAAAAACACTGAAGCTCGGGTCCCACTGTCTGCCCAGGCTGACCTAACTTGGTCCTGGTTGCTTCCACCGGATAAGAACTGAGTGGGATGAGAGAGTTAGAGAGAGAAAGAGAAAGGAAGAGAGGGAGAGAGGAAAAGGGGGAATAGGGAGGAAGAAGAGGGCGGCAGGGATGGGTTGGCCGGTGGGCAGCGGCGGTGGGGTGGGGCTCCGGCGAGGGGACTACGGGCGGCGGCACTCCGGCTACGGAATGAGGACGACGTTAAGAGGCGCGGAGCAAGGAGGAGCGGGGACGGCGAGGCGGCGCTGGCTACAGCGGCGGCGGCAGCGGCAGTCTTGAGCTCGTCGCAACGACGGCGACGGCGGCGGCATGCGCGCCTGCACAGAGCGCCTTGGCGGCGCTGGGCTTGTGGGGGGCTCGACGGCACGCAGCAGCAGCAGCTGATGCGGCGGCTAGACTGGGACATGGCAGGGTGGCGCTAGGCGGCGTGGCTGCCTGCCGGTTGGGCTAGGGCGGAGCGGCTGGCTGGGCCGGCGGCCTCGGTATGGAGCAAGGACAAGGCCTAGGCGGCAGCGTGGGTGACAGCGGTCAGATGGCGGCTCACCAACGACAAGGAGGACCACCTCGCGGAAGACAACGACTACACCGGTTGTGGCTCAGCTAGAAGCTCCGGGGCGACGGCATCAAGCAACTGCTCTTCACGCTGATGCTGGGTTGTGGTCGGATGTGACTAGGAATTTGGTTTCGGGGAGTTGGGGTTTGGGTAGCTTCTGCCTGCAATGGAGAAGTTAGCTTCTTGCAGGTGTACTCGGTGGCAGCTCGTACGTGGCGAGGGGCCTTGCTGGCCACCGTGCATGCAGGCCACGGCGAGGGTTGGGCGGCCACGTCACTGGAGAGGATAAGAGAGAAAAGAAATGGATAAAAGATAGAGTTTTTCTTGTATTATTAATTTTGAGAGAAATTGGAAATGCAAACCAGCGGGATTTTAAATAATGTAATTTCTTTGTACTATGCATAGGTATGTATATTTATTTATTTTTTTAAAGAGAGATTGGGAATGTAGATTAATAAAGTTGTAAATACGATTGGGTTTACTTGTGAATGAAATATCAATTGGCTCTTTAATAAAACTGGGAAATTTAATTTGTTCGTTGCGATGTTCACACAAAATAGTATTTTATTTTATCTATTTATTAATTAATTAATTGATTTATCCACTCGGGTGTCACACCATGGAAAATCATTTCAGCGAAATTCGTTCTTATCGGTGGGTCTGGTCAAAATAAATACCAACCAAAAAATTATGTTGTATTTAAATTTTGAAAAAAAAATGACCAGAACTTTACTGCAGACCAAAACCTCGGCCAAAATTTCCTGTACGGCAATTTCAGCGAATAAAATTTTAAAGATTCAAATTTTGTTTCAAAAGACTCGTACAAAAATACTCCAAAATTTTTGAAACCACACTACCAGGGAACAGTGTAACACAAGCGGTTCGTAACCACTTTCACAAGCAGTTATATAACCGCTTCTAAGCAACCGCGACTAATACTCGCGGGAGTATCAGAAGCGGTTCTACGAACCGCTTCTAGTGGTGTCTAATAAGGTAAAGAATATTAGGGTATGTGGGAGTTGAACTCAAGACCTCACCCCTCCTTGTGACCCACGCCTTACCCAGCTAGCCAATCCACCCACGCGTGCTCTCTGATGAGATAAAGCAAGCTTTCCTATTAAAAATTTGAAAAATGGACCTCTAGCAGCGGTTCGTAATACGAACCCTTTCTAAAGCCCCCTCTAAAAGCGGTTCGTAATACGAACCCATTCTGTTACTTGGACTTTAGAAGGGGTTCATGTCTCCAACCGCTGCTAGAGGTGCTGGGTTTTAGAAAGAGTTCGTGACACGAACTCCTTCGTTGCTGAGAACTTTAGAAGGGTTCAGATATTGAACCGCTTTAGAGGTGGCTTTCTGGTTTGAAATTTATTGAACCGCCATTGTGAATGTATTAGAAGCGGTCTTGCGTCGAACCGTTTGTGATATACCGCTTGTGATGCTCGTTTTTCCAGTGGTGCCATGAATTTCGGTCCTGTCCGTCCCCTTCAGTATATTTTCAAAAACGTTAGTGTTTTTCCCTGCCATAGCCTGCAGTCGATTGTCCCAACGTACATGCTAATTAAAATGGGTTCGAGGACTGGACAGCAGCACAACCGCATGCATGCCTCCAACTCGATGCTGGCACAACATTGGACGCCTCCTGTGTCTCACTCGCTGTCAGCATCCTTGTGCCCCACCCGTCGATCCATTTTCCCACGAATCTACCGACAAGATGGCGACCGGTATAGGGCCCTTTTGGCTCACCACCGCCGAGGATTACCGCGGATGAGGACATTTTGGTTCAGCACTGCCGAGGATTACCGCGGACGAGGACAATTTTTTCGGGTGAATCCGTGTTCAAGTGGTACGTTAAATTTCACGAGCATATATATACCGCTATTACCTCTCGCTCGCCTTTGAAATGGTCAAAATCGTCCATATCGCTCCTTTCTATATAGGCAAAAAAAACACGGTGTGATGATATGCATGGTCTCACGTTTACCTCACTAGCCAATAGTCAGTGCTTTGCTGAGGCAAAAACAAGTTTAGATATGTTTTATACCATATTGTGGTCAACGTATTTAGTGTACACATTTATCTCTGCTCTATACTGGACTACGTCTTGCCTACCTACGCTCGGTCTGTTTTAATTTTTAAATATAATGTGAACGGAATATAAATCTAGTATCAATGCACATACATATAGATCGTATGTAGATTCATCTTATTTCCTGAATATGATCGCAACCTTCCTAAAATACAAACACTCTAAAATAAGAAAAACAAACCAAATTAAATCTATATAAAACATCTTATGGATATGAACCTTTGTAAAATATTAATTCATAAATAGGAAAGAAATGACCGTGATTTGATTTTAGTGCATCCGCTTTGTGAATATTAGAAAAGAAGTGATGTTGTTTTGATTTGACTCTCGTTGCCTAGCAATGATTTGATAATCGAATATTATCGATAAGTATCGGAATTATCCACCAGCCCCGATTATATTAGAAATCCGTCAAAAAAAATTTCAGGAACATCTATCGCTGTAACCTCTCTCTCGCCTTTGAAATGGTCAGAATCGTCCATATCGCTTCTTTTTTGTATAGTCCAAAAACACGGTGTCATGATATGTATGGTGTCATTTTTATGTCGTGTAAAGCATTGGTTATCTCTCACACGTCCATTGATTCTACGTACAAAAAACTCAAAGTTTATGTCAAATATGTGTACGAGTAAGGTTATATTTAGACTATAAGTTGTAATAGGTAGTGTAGGATAGAATTTAAGTCGGACTTTATAATCCTGTGCCCTATAAATAGGGTAATGCGGTTGTAATGCATGATGACAAGATATAATATAGTTGTAGCACAGGGGCAGTGGCCAAGCTTTCCTCGTGACATGGCTTGCTCGGTGTGCTTGTGCTATTAGGAAGAAGATTCTCATAGTCGTGCCCCACAGATATAGGCCGTTATGCCAAATATGATACCAAATATCGTGCCTCCAATATTGTCTAAGATCTCGCACGGCATAAATTTCTAACACCTAGCTTGCCATCATTTCTAATATTGTCGTATATGTCATTGTTGAAAATTTATCTTTTTTTTAGCCATGTAAATATACCAAAAAAACTCAAAATATCACATTGTTATGAGATATGCATTGCTTTTGATCTATACTTTTTTTGGTATTTTATAAAAGTTTTATGTTAAATTTACTCATAAAAATATTTTATACATATATTTATCTGAAAAATACTAAAAAAATTAAACATTCAAATTACTGCATATTTAATAATTCTGTGTTTTTTAAGGATTTTTGAAATATTTACATAGATTAAACAAAAAGATAAGCTTTTGCAAATGGCATGAAGAGCAATAATCAGACAGTGGCAATTGCATAGAAGACATAAGTCTCTAAATAATGATATATATGGTATTATACGGCTCTACAATGCTATGTAAGGTATTTTTCAATCTTTTTATTTCAAGAAAAGCAGTTTCACGGAGAGAAAACAAGGGATATTTTTCTTCTACTGTTCCACCCAGGTGTTAGGGCCCCCCAACCAGCTCCGGCCAAACGATAGCCGTCCAGCGGGAACCTTTTCCAGATCGATCAGGCTCTCGGCGGCGGCGCGTGTGTGAACGAAGCCGGCCAGCGAGCCGTCAGCAGAGGAGCACTTGGGCCTCCACTCCGACGTCACTCTCGCCACGCGCGCAAGTGGCAGCGGCGAGCGGCGTGCGGCGAGCGGCGTACGTCGCCGTCCGAGGGGGTTCGCGCCTGGGGGCGGCCGCACGTGAAGGGCCCCGCGGCGAAGCCACGCCCGCTCCCCCGGCCACGCGCGTGCACGCGCCGCTTGCGCACGTACGTGCTACCCCGCGAGCGCGACCGCGTGCGTGCGTGCGTCTACAGGGCCCTACTATGTCTATGCTGCTGGCCGGGTCGGCGTCGTGCGCACGCTGCTCTGGCGCGGCCACCGCTCGCGCGTACGGCCCACCTCCTCCGACTTGCGCGCTGCTCCCATCCACTGGAGCGCAGGGCTACCTACGGCGTGTGGCCGCTACAAATATAAATAGCATGTGTTTACCCGCGTGTGGCCGCGACACAAATCACATATATATGTTGTGAATCCTCACATGAGCTTTTACAAGGATTAATTAAGTACATTGTACTGTAAAATCGCAACTCTTAGAAATATATCATTATGAATAATTATGCACCAATATACCCCTGATTCTCTGACATCTAGGCTCGACGATGCCCATGGAGCATGGCAAGGATACGGCCAGGAGGGCACTTGGCAGTGTAGGGCATTGCTGCTGGAGCACAAGATGACTAGCCTTGACATCGAGAGTGTTCGAGACAGTGAAACTAGCGCAGCCGAGCTTGATGATATAGTAGTGTACATGGAGCTCGCCGAACCTAGCTATTGCGGTCAAGAGGGAGTAGAGGGAGGATGCCGGAGAGGGCTCATCGGCACCACACCATTGTGCATAGAGCTCGCCGAAGCTACTATGCAAGAGGGAGAGGGAGGAAACGGATAGAGAAAAAGCTAGTGGGCTTGCCAGAACCCTGCCACTGCACATGGAGCTCGCCGAAGCTGGCATGGGCAAGACACTATTGGGCGGAGGTGAGATAGAGAGAGAGGTGGAAGGAGGAGAGGATCGAGTTGGAAGAAGGTGAAATTGGGAGAATGACATAATGGCCGTAAATTTTAGAATGGTAGAAGGGTAAAAGCGTTCATAATGATATAACTTTTAGAATTGCAACTTTACGATGACATCATTATGATTGCCAACACGCGCTTATTAAATGTTCAAAAAGAAAAAGGGATAAAATCAAACACCACATATCTAGGGACTTATCGCGCGTGTTATCTTCTTCAAATTTTGATTAGGATTTTTTTGTTCATTCAGTGAAGAAAGAGGGCGTACAACTTCTGTTTGCAATTCCGCTTATAACATATTATTCATACTACCGCATTGCAATTAAAAGTTGTTTAGATGCGTGCAGCCATTTATAAATAAAATTGTGCTTCCCCGATGGTTTGTTTAGTAGAGCTCCAGATTCTACTACAATTAGCTCATGGCCTGAAATCCGCTCCTATGAAGTGTTTTTTTTTTGGTAGGTGTTGGCTTTGCAAACCACAAGTGACTACGTTTCAAAGCAACTATGCATACTATTTAATTTTTAGAGCATTGCAGGGCTGGGTGGGCCATGGCCCAAGCTTCCATTTTTGGAGCCCATTAGACCACAAGCAGAGCATACGGCCCAATCCAAGCCTGCTAAATTTGTGAGCGCAAGGACCAAGCCTACGGATCTACCGTGGAGGCGTAAAGGTAGAGCTGCCTCCACTTCAGTCCTCCACGCGACGTCAGATAGCATATCAAGGGGCGTTGAGCGGCGGCGCAGCACGGTGAGCCGGTGAAGCGGCGACCGAGCGACGAGGTGGGGCGTCTGGTCGGCCGGCCGGTGCAAGGGCGCTGGCGGCAAGGGCTAGGGTAGCACCGGTGGTCTAGGTAACCACATGCATTTTTTCCATCTCCTTTAGATTTCATATTCTTGAGGGTAAATTTGTGATGTAAAAATCGGTGGATGTGATGCCAAATTCAGATTTGTGAATGGGAATATGAAATGTGAATTAGAACCAACGAATGTGGTGCAAAATTTGGTAATTCTACATATATGATTATTATATAATGAGTAATTGTTTGTTCTTATTGTCTCCTTGATAATTTTTCAATCTATAAATATTTTTAATTTTTGTGATTGTTTCACATATTCTCAAATTTTTGGGTCTGGATTGTTTTTTTTTTTTGTGCCGCTGTGTACGTGAGTTTCAATAGACAAGTGTTTTACTATTATAACATGCATGATGCAACTAAATTTTATTTACGTCAAGTTTGTTTGTATATTTTATTTCGGAATTAATGTATCGTCAACTTTGTTTGCATTTTACATGAGCATGTACCAGAGTACATATGAGCTATTTCTAGACCGTTTCCAGGTGTGCTACTCATCTTGTAGTTGATGTGAAAGAGAGAGAAATAAGTCGCCTTAAATGAAGAGTTGAAAGCTAATAACCTAGCTATTGAGAGAAAAAGTTGCCTAGTACTCCGCTGAGAGACAGCTATAGATACAACCCACTAACCCACTGTTTGTTGTTTATATGGCTGTCTATGTGACAGCAGGTAGCCCAACCATTGTAAATGCCCTTATAGTACATTAGACCAATGACCAACATAGGATAGTTTTAGGCTTACTTTAACCATGTGTCCGCCACTAGTCAGGCATGTACTTTATGGATATCACTATATCAAAACAAGTCATATATACTAATACATTAATGTCGGTTCATGTAAGACCGGCACAAATAAAGTTACTAGTGCAAGTTCTCTGAAGAACACAAGGCAAAAACTTAGATGTGTCGGTGTTAATAGCCAACCGGCACAGATTACAGGTTATATATGCTGATTCTGACGTGAACTGATACATATATATATGTGCTGGTTAGTGTAGGGACCTGGAACAACACACACACATACATACACACACATAAGTATATATATATATATATATATATATATATATATATATATATATATATATATATATGGCGGTTGGGGACTACAATCAGCACATATAAAAATTTTCCCGCGCCTGTCAAGCGAATGGGCGCGTCGGTTCGTGATTACAACCGGCAAACAAAACATTTTGTCTCCCGAGACGTTTTGCAGACATTTTTAACCCCGTCACATCTATATACCTAATCGATCCCAGTTCTACTCCGCCCATTCGATCCGATCCCTTTCCTCTCCCATACCCTCACCACCTAGATCTCCGCCACCTCTCCCACACTCTCTGCCATGGCCGTCCAACAATCCCTTTCCTCTCCCTTGTTGCCGCTGTGTCGGCCTTCAAAATTCACTTCTTGAGAACCTCTTAATTTGCACTAGTCCCTCAAAATCCGCTATGTCTAGGATGTTAACTCGTCTTGTTCTTAAGAGTAGTGGTCTTCTTGAGGATCTTCAAAATGTCCTTCTGGCTCCTCAACGTCTAATGATGGAATAATTCAATAATAAATAACCAGATTCAGCAAAAAAGAATGATACATAAGATGCAACGCACTTAGTCTAGCAATCAACGAATCGTGATAGATTTTCTTCGTCTACATCTTCCCTTCATATCAAGGAAGTTTCTTGAGTTTTCTAATGCTTAAATTACAACTAGTGGTTATCGGTGCGTGAGTGATAACGAATCGATATATGATGATGATGCACTAATAAACCCAAATTAGGATACCCTTGATAAGTTTTAAAATAATTTTGTCTGAAATATTTCCTAGAAATTATTACGGATTGGATAACACGGTATTACAAATAATTTATTAGATTAACAACAATATTAAACCTTAGGAAAAAGGTCTAAATTGCCTTTATTAAGCATATGTTGTATAGGAAACATGAAAAAATAGGTTACCACATTTAAATAATTTACTTCTAAGTTGGGAAAGTTTTGTGTAAAAATTTGGGGATTTATTGACTACACATAGTATTTAAAATAAATCAGGTTAAGCTACGGCATTATTAATTCTTAAGGAAAATGGTTTAAATGCTTATACAAATTATGCAAAGAACAATATTGGTGCTAAAATTATACAATAAATTTTTTTAAATTCTAAACTATGTTTATGTTTCTCTAAAATGTATCATGATTTTAGGAACTCATTAGCTGATTTATTTAAATAGAAAGGTTGTTTATAATATTATGGTTTAAATGAGGCTTCTGAATCAAAACAGAGGGTTTATGTGGTTTACTATTCCAAGTCATAATTTTATTAGATCCAGCCTACAATCTAGTATTTTTCAGAATTTTCTTCTAATTTTTGGTGGCTAGCTACTATTTTTAATAAACCAATAGTAATTACTAGATTTTCTATAATCAGAAAGCTAGAAAAATTCCTATAAATAGCACTCGACCGAGCCCAACACTATGCGGCTGGCCAAGCGTGCGTGCGGCCCAGTTGGTCCGTGAGTGGCCCCGCGCATCACGCGCGTTTGCGCAGAGGCACAACCTAATGGAGAAGACGTATTCCCACGGATACGCTTCCACTAATGCTGACGAGTTAGTCCGAGGCCCACCTGTCAGTAACTAATTAATGTAGTGTTTCTTTCGGCGGTTGCGGTTGCGGTTGCGTTTGCGTTTAAGCTGGAAATTTGTAGCTCCTCGATAAGGACATCCGAGGAATCAAAAAATTATAGAAAAAATAGTTTTGAGAGCTTTGAGAAGAAATAGTAAGACGTACAAAAATTGGCTACCAAACGTCAAAACATTTGACTTGTACAAGAATAACAAATTTCTAACTTATAAGCAAATGCAAACGCAAACGCTGAAAGAAACACTACCTAAACTAACCACGGGAGATTTAAAAGGTTAACCACCTGATATGTGGGTCCCACATGTCAATGGCACAGTTCACAGTGATTGTGAACCATGACGCAATGCTTGCGTGGGATCTCTAGGTCGAGCTCCGGCGAAGCTCCAGTGCCAGACTGGCGGCGCTACAGGGCTGTAGGGTCGGTGTTCCAGAGCGCTATGTGGTCGAGGTAGCTAGGGCTAAACCGTGTCACCGAAGATGTCACCTGCGACGAGCCGAGGTGGTGGCACCATGGACAGAGGCGGCCGAAGCTACGAGAAGCATGCAAACATGGCAAACCTAGGCATTCTAGTCATAGATTTCAAGTCGGGCAGCAACTAGGGACTACTAGGGACCTTACCAAGCGGATGGATCAGGTGAAGGAAGCTCGGTATGGGCTGGCGACGTGGATGTCGAAAAAGACCAAAATAGGGGGTGTCGACGCGGGCCAACACGACGGGTTCTCCAGCGAGCTGTAAAGGGCCATAGCGTTAGGCATCCCCTGAGGTTGCTCGAGCCCAAATGGATTGGAGAATGGCTTACTGAGCGGGTGGAAATCAGAAAGAGGGTGATTCTGGCTGGCGGCAGCGAAAATAGAGCTCCGGCGAGCTGGAGAGGACTAGGGCTCGATTGCACGTAGCTGAAGCACCCTTGGGGATGGAGAAGACTGTGGGGAGGAAAAGGAGTGGCTATTGGTTGCTGGGGAGTCTTGGCGACAAAAGCACGACTGCGGGTGAGAAAGAGCACAGGAGCGATGAGCTTTATAAAATGGCCAGGATGAGGCAGGGTCGTTCTATCCGCTGTGCGCGTGCGAGGGAGAGGTCAGGGAGATAGGGGGCTCGATAGAGCGGTGACGCAGCGGCGTCGCAGGAGGTGCACCGACGTAGCCAATGTAATGGCGCGGGCGGCACGCGCATGGGCAACTGCACCACGAGATGGTGATTGCAAGGGACACGGCGCCATAGGGCTGGCGCGGCAAAGTGCGGGCGCCAGCGCGGCAAGAAAGGGAGGAGGCAAGTTGACTGCTAGGTAAATGGGAGGGAGGAGGGAGCAGAACTAGGGGCGAGAGCCGGCTAGGCTGGCTCGACCGAGCCTAGCTAGCCAGGCTGGGCCGGCTGGCCGGCTGGGTTGGACCGGTTGAAATAGGCTAAGCCCAATTTGGCTGAGCCCAATAGGGCAATTTCAATTTTGGAATGAATTCCAAATTTGGGATTTTAATTGGATTCGTACCAAAGAGGACAATTTGAAGTAGACTTAAAATTTTTATTTTTCATTTGAATATTTTCTAATAGATTTGGTTGTTAGTAGGGTATGGAATTTGGGTTTGGTTGATTTTCAAATTCAAAGTTAGAATTAGAAAAATGGAACTAAGGTATGAAATTTAGCAATGTCATGTAAGTGGATTTTTAGTTAGATTAAACACTACTACAAAACTAGGCATCATAATCGGTCCATCAGAAGCGGTTTGGTGCGAACCCATTGTAATCTTCGTACTAGAACCGGTTCGTGGGCAACGGGCGGGAGAGGGCTTCCAGAAGCGGTTTGAAACACGAACCGCGTGTAAAGTCCCACCTCTACAACCGGTTTGTGTCCCAAACCGGTTGTGGGTTTCCAGAACCGGTTTGAGACACAAACCGGTTGTAAAAGGCAAGCTCTTGAAGCGGTTTGTGTCTCAAACCGGTTGTAGAACCATCCCGCCCAAATAGATTTAAAACATCATCTTCCTCCCCGAGGGCGCAGAGGTGAACGGAAGTGTTAACAGGAAGGGCCGAGCTCTGCTCAAGGGAGGTGCCGCCCAAATTTTCAATTGAGGTGATTTAGTCGCAAATTAAGTGGTTCAAGGTTAGTAACGCCATGTTAACATCCTTCTCACCTAAGTATTGTTGTTTTTTTTGCATTGGATGTGGAGAAATGTTGATTTGTTCTTTGTTAAAAGGTGTGTTTTGTTTGCTAGCTAGCTTCATCAGTGAAAAGTTTCTTTCCTTGTTTGCTAGCTATCTAACTTGTTTGCTAGCTAGCTTGATCACCTAATTTTAGAGAGTTGATCTCAAAATGAAGTTGTTTGCTTTATGATCCAAAATTTAATGATAAATTTGGTAGCTAGCTTGATCACCCTAATTTTAGGAACTAATTATTGGAGTATGAAATAAATAAGACAAAAATTAGAAGGAAAAAAATAAAAAGGTAGAAAGGGAAAAATAATTCGTTAGATTTAGTTAAAAATTGTAGGAGGATTAAAAAATAATTAAAAAATGTAACAATTAGTTTTTTTTGTGCAATAAATGTGAAGGGTAAAAAATTTTTAGTTAGGTTTAGTTAAAAATGTATAAGGATAAAAATAATTACAAAGGTAGAAAGGGAAAATAATTAGGTTCAAAATTGTAGAGGGATAAAAATAATTAAAAAATGTAACAATTAGTTAGTTTTAGTTCAATAAATGTAGAAGGACAAAAAAGAATTAGTGTAGGTGGAGTTTTTTGTTGCAGCAAAAAAATATTGTCTTTAATTGTAGACTGAAGAAGAACAAAAAGTAATTAGAAAGGTAGATCTAAGTGCTTGTGAGCTTTAGATTTTGAAATGTAACTATATTTTTTTAATAAAATATAACTTGGTGTAGATGAACCGGTAATGGATGTACAATGCGGACCGTCGCTCCAAAGAGTTCATTGATGGCGTGCAGGGTTTTCTGGATGCGGCCGTTGCCTTCTTGCCTGCAGGCAGCTACATATGTTGTCCGTGTGTAGACTGCAACAATGAGAAGGAGCACTCCCACCGATGGCAGGTTATGAACCATTTGATCATGAGAGGATTCATGCCAAACTATACCTCTTGGACCAACCATGGCGAAGTTGAGGGGATTAGCCACGAAGATGATGAAGACGACGAGGAAGAAGAAGAGGGTTTGAACAGTATCCCAGACGCCAGCAATCGTTTCAGGAAGATACACTCGGAGAGTTTGGTGATGATGAGCTGGACCGGATCTTTGCGTGGACGGAGAGGAGACTACATAGATGAAAGACAATTCGACAAGTTCCAACAGATGTTAGAGGACCACAGACTCCTTTGTACCTAAACCGTAAGGGCCACAAAAAGTCACAAGACCACACCGGAACTAATGCAATGGAAGGCCATGAATGGTGTCTCAGATAAGGGATTCGATGAGTTGTTATCACTCATAAAGAAGTTGCTTCTGGAAGATAACACTCTGCCTGAATCTACATATGAAGCCAAGCAAGTCGTATGTCCTTTGGGATTAAAAGTACAGAAGATACACGCATGTCCTAACGATTGTATCCTGTATCGTAATGAGTACGAGGATTTTGATATTTGTCCAATGTGCAAAGAATCGCATTATAAGATGAAGCGTGACGACCCAGGTGAAATAGATGGGGAGCGTATGAAGAAGAGACCTCCCGCTAAGGTGGTGTGGTATTTCCTGTCATCCCCGATTGAAGCGTCTGTTTGCTAACAAAGCGCATGCCCGATGATGCGTTGGCACAAAGAAGAGCGAAGGACGACGGAATGCTTAGACATCCTACCGATGCCTCCCAAAGGGAGGAAAGTCGATCGAATATACCCGACTTTGCGATGAGGCGAGAAACATAAGGTTTGGGTTGAGTACGGATGGTATGAACTGCTCGGCGAGTTGAGCGTGACCATAGCACTCGCCTGTTACACTATGTATCTATAACATTCCTCCTTGGTTGTGCATGAAGTGGAAGTACATATTGATGCCGTTGTTGATCCAAGGACCCAAGCAACCCGGGAACGACATCGATGTCTATCTAAAACCATTGGTTGAAGATCTTGTAACATTGTGGGAGGATGGTGTACGGGTATGGGATGAGCACAAAAGACAGTATTTGACCCTACATGCATTGCTGTTTGTTTCCATCAATGACTGGCCTGCGCTTGGTAACCTGTCCGGCCTAACTATAAAAGGATATAGAGCCTGCGTGCAGTGCTTAGATGAAACGGACAGCATGTACCTCAAAAACTCCTGGAAGGTTGTGTACATGGGCCACCGTAGGTTTCTTCTTACCAGGCATCCGTTGCAGAAGAGAGCCAGGAATTTTAACGGGAAACCAGACCTTCATGCTAAGCCTGAGCATCGAAGTGGGCCGCGTGTGTTTGCTATGGTAAAGGATCTGAAAGTAGTTTTTGGAAAGGGTCCTGGGAGAAAATCTATACCGAATGAGGAAGGTCAGGCACCCATGTGGAAGAAGAAGTCAATATTTTGGGACTTGTCTTATTGGGAAGTTTTGGAGGTCCGTCACTCACTTGACTTCATGCACATCACGAAGAATGTTTGCGTGAACCTGTTAGGATACTTATATATGCACGGCAAATCGAAAGATACACTGCAAGCTCGGAGGGATCTAAAACATTTGGAACTAAGGAACGATCTACATCCAAAAAAGACAGGCAAAGGACAAAATTATCTACATCCCGCGAGCTACACTCTAAGCAAAGAAGAGAAAAAAAAGCATGATAGAGTGCCTGAACAGTGTGAAGGTCCCTTCCGGATACTCCTCGAATGTAAAGAGACTCATAAACATAAAAGAGAATAAAATCGTCCACCTGAAATCCCATGACTGTCTTGTGTTGATGACACAGTTGCTCCCAGTGGCTGTGAGAGGTATTTTGCCCAAGTGGGTCCGGGGGACAATCACAAAACTGTGTTCCTTTTTCAATGCGGTTTCGCAAAAGGTTATTGATCCAGATAAACTAAGTAAGTTGCATGATGACGTGGTACAAAGTGTGGTTAGCCTTGAGATGATTTTTCCTCCTGCATTCTTTGATATTATGGTTCATCTCACTGTTCACATTGTCAAGGAGATAGGTATTCTCGGACCCGTGTTTCTACACAACATGTTTCCTTTCGAGAGGTACATGAGTGTCCTAAAGAGGTATGTCCGTAACCGATCTCGTCTGGAAGGATGCATAGCCGAGGGGTATGGCACAGAGGAGGTGATTGAGTTCTGTGTGGATTACATTAATGATCTAAATCCGATTGGTGTCCCTATATCACGCCATGAGGAGAGGCTCCGGGGAAAAGGGACACTAGGACGGAAAGCACTTGCATGCAAATATCTTCTTAATTTTAAACAAGCACATTTCACGGTTCTGAAACAATCTACTGTAGTGGCCCCTTATGTCCTTCAGCATAAGAGTATTCTACGCCGCGAATTCCTAGGGAGGTCTGAGGATTGGATAACACTAAGGCACATGGATTCATTCGGCACTTGGTTACAAAACTACATCCTTTCGAAAGGGTCAGACAATCAACAGTTGCAACGCCTGGCTCGGGGACCATCTAGTGAAATCGTGACATTCAAGGGGTACGAGATAAATGGTTACACATTTTACACGAAATCCCAGGATAAGATGAGCACGAACCAGAACAGCGGCGTCCGTATAGACGCCACGGACAAAACTGGCAAGGTGGACACATATTATGGTTTCATAGAAGAGATATGGAAGCTTGACTATGGACCTTTGAAGGTCCCTCTATTCAAGTGCCAATGGGTTAAACTGTGTTCAAGCGGCGTGAAGATCGACAAATATGGCATGACAACCGTAGACCTCACACAAGTTGGCTATAGGCGTGAACCATTCGTTCTCGCCAATGATGTGAGACAAGTCTTCTACGTAATGGACATGTCAAGCAAACCTAAGAAGCAGAAGGACAAGCCAAAGCGACACGTGGTTCTCCAAGGCAAACGAAGGATTGTCGGAGTTGAGGACGTCACAGACGAGGAAGAGTATAGTCAGTTCGACGAGCTCCCTCCTTTTGCGGTGGATGTCGACATAAGTGTCCTGAATGACACAGATGTCGATGCTCCGTATACACGCCACGATCATAACGAAGGCACACTTGTAAAGACAAAGTATGTTACTACTTAAGATGTGCTCCTGTATGAAACTTGTATATTTGAAGCATATATAGAAATTAAGCAATGAAATTTTATACATTTTAATGAAATATGAAACACAAGTACTGAAATTTTAAACATTTTAAAAAATATGAAACACAAGTACTGAAATTTTAAACATTTTAAAAAAATATGAAACACAAGTACTGAAATTTTAAACATTTTAGAAAAATATGAAATACAAGTACTGAAATTTTAAACATTTTAATGAAATATGAAACAGAAATACTAAAATTTTAAACATTTTAAAAAAATATGAAACACAAGTACTGAAAGTCAGTTAAATAAAAAAGGAAGAATAGAGAAGGAATCGCCCGAAAAACCCCTCTAGAAGCGGTTGGTAATACAACCCCTTGCAGAAGGTAACCTCTATAAGCGGTTCGTAATACGAACCCCTTGTAGAAGGGAACTTACAAGCGCCAAGAAGACAACTGAAACCCTCTACAAGCGGTTCGTAATACCAACCCCTTGTAGAAGGGGACCTCTACAAGCGGTTGGTAATACAAACGCCTTGTAGAAGGGAACCTCTACAAGCAGTTCGTAATACGAACCCCTAATAGAAGGGGACCTCTACAAGTCAAGAAGACAATATGGATACCCTCACAAGCGGTTCGTAATACTGAACCCCTTGTAGAAGAGGATCTACAGCGGTTGGTAACACGAACCCCTTGTAGAAGAGACCTTACAAGGGGTTCAGACTACTAACCGCTTGAGGCCCCTTACAAGGGGTTCAGATACGAACCGCTTGTAGAGGGGTATCCTATATATTTCAGCTCGTCTTCTCTCGCTTCACTCTCCCCAAAATTTTTCTAAGTCCCGAGCCGCCCGCTTCTTCACTGTCTCTGCCCGCCAGATCTCCGCCGAGCCCCCGCCGCGCCGACGCCTCCACTGCAGGCGCCTTCGCCGCCGATCTCTCCGTAGAGATCCCACGCGCCGCCGCCTTTCACCGCCGGCGCTTGCTTTCTCGCCGACGCGCCGCCACCGCCAGATGTCTTCACACCGCTGCAGCGCTGCTGCCGGCGTGCCGCCTCACCGCCGGACCTCCATCTGGCTGGCCGACCTCTCGATAAGCCCCGCGCCCCAATCCCCGGAGGACCTAGGTTGCCCACGCCCACGCAGCACTCTGCCTCTGTTTTATGTGTGCACACAGGGTGTTCGATGAAACGTCCCAACAGGAAAAATATAGACAGAGAGAGAGAGAGATAGGGAGAGAGAGCTAGAGAGAGATAGGGAGAGAGAGCTAGAGAGAGATAGGGAGAGAGAGCTAGAGAGAGATAGTGAGAGAGAGCTCTAGAGAGATAGTGAGAGAGAGCTGTAGAGAGATAGTGAGAGAGAGCTCTAGAGAGATAGTGAGAGAGAGCTCTAGAGAGATAGTGAGAGATAGTGAGAGAGAGCTCATCGATCCATTTGGTCTCCTGAGCGTTTTGGCTTTGCTGGCGCCGGTCTTGCAGAACCGCTTTCTTATCGTGATGCTGTTGTTCATCTCAAGTGGTAGCATGCGATGGCCGAGGAACTTGCTGCTCTTGAGCGTACTGGCACTTAGGAGATTGTGCCTCTTCCTTCTCACGCTCGTCCCATCACTTGCAAGTAGGTCTATAAGGTTAAGACTTGCTCTGATGGTTCTCTCAAGCATTACAAAGCTTGTCTTGTGGCTCATGGTTTTTAACAGGAACATGGTGTTGACTATGATGAGACCTATGCTCCTACGGCTCACAAGACCACTATTAAGAATCTTTCTACTATGGCCTCTGTTCGTATGTGGTCTATCTATCAGCTTAATGTTCAAAATGCCTTTCTTAATGGGGAGCTGCATGAAGAAGTTTTTATGCAGCCTCCACTGGGGTATTTTTTTTCCAAAGGTATGGTTCTTTGCCTTCGACATGCTCTATGTAGGCTTAAACAAGATCCTCGGGTTTGGTTTCAGCGTTTTTCTTCGGTGGTTACTGTTGCTGGATTTTTTGTTAGTGATCATGATCTTGCACTATTTGTTCACACCTCGTCCCGTGGTCGCACTCTTCTCCTGCTCTATGTTGATGACATGATCATTACAGATGATGATTCATCGTACATTGATTTTGTCAAGACTCGTCTCAATGAGCAGTTTTATATGTCAGATTTAGGTCCTATTCGTTATTTTCTTAGGATAGAGGTTACCTCTACACCAGAGGGAATCTTCTTGTCCTAAGAGAAGTATATTAGGGTCTTCTTGATCAGGCTTCTCTTACTGATCATCGGACGACTGAGACTCCCATGGAGCTTAATCTTTACCTTCGACCCAGCGATGTGAAACCTCTTTCGGATCCTACTCGGTATCGTTACCTTGTTGGCAGTCTTGTCTACCTTGGTGTGACTTGTCCTGATATCTTATATGCTGTTCATATTTTGAGTTAGTTGGTATCTGCTCCCACTCAGCTCCACTATAGTCATCTTCTTCGTGTTCTACGCTATTTGCATGGAACCATCTCTCGTTGTCTTTTCTTTCCTCGCTCCAACTCTTTACAGCTTCATGCTTACTTTGATGCTACCTGGGCTAGGGATCCTTCAGATCGCCGGTCTTTTTCTGCCTATTGTGTTTTTCTTGGTGGTTCTCTCATTGCTTGGAAGACTAAGAAGTAGAAGGCAGTTTCTTGTTCGAGTGTAGAGGCTGAGTTGCGTGCGATGGTTCTTTTGACTGCAAAGGTTACTTGGTTGTGTTGGTTACTTGTGGATTTGGTGTTTCTATTTCTACACCGACTTCTGTTTTGTCTAACAGCATAGGAGCTATTGGTATTGCTCGTGGTCTGGTGAAGTATGAGCTCACTAAGCATATTGGTGTTGATGCTTCCTATGTGAGGTCATAGGTTCAAAAGTAGGTTGTGGTTCTTCAGTATGTGCCTTCAGAGATTCAGCTGGCAGATTTATTCACGAAGGCATAGACTCGACAACAATATATTTTTTTATCTCTCCAAACTCAGTGTTGTTGATCCACCATGAGTTTAGGGGCAGTGTTAGATATATATGTATATGGTCTTGTTGGGCTTTTCATGTTGTATATGAGTTTTTCCCTTTTTGCCCTTGTACTATGTATATATACTGGTACCTTGGCCTCCAAATGAATACAAGTGCTATTCATGACAGTTTCTAGAAGCTGCTAGAAAGCCGACATAAAGAAGATTTTGGAATCAAGTTCGAGTCACCTACGATCGGCTAAAAGGAATTACACCAAAGCTGATGGAAGAGAAGATTCTGGGATCGCCAAGTCCGGGTTGGCTACAATGGACTAAAGGGTGCATAAGTGGAAACCTTGTCCAAGCAAACGCGGAAAGGTTCGGGTGTTATGGATAAAGGAGTCTACGTCGACTAAGATAGACCAATATATTAGGGCATCTCCAGCAGATACTCTAAAATCAGGCCTCTATATACCCCATCTAAATCATTATTCGTTCTCTATATTTTCATCATTTCTAGCAGAACCTCTATTGAGAGAAACTATAGAAGTTGATATAGAGAGCCTCCAAATTTGGAGGCTGAGATAGAGGCTCTGCTAGAGGATGAGAGACTCTAAATATAGAGAAGATTCTGTTTTAGAGGTTTTGTTGGAGATGCTCTTAGGTAGATTAAAATAGGGAACTCTAGATTTAGAAAGTTATGGAATTTGAGTCGGAGTCTATATGGAAGTTAGAGTTTAAGTTAGAGTCTGAGCCGCAACCAATCAATATTTTTTTCGTTGTTTGTTTTCGTCATATTTTGTTCAATACAACTTAGTTTTGTCATATTTTGCTTTTGATTGACTTGTTGCGCATCGTCTTCAGATCAATTTTGAGATACACTCACACATTATCAACGCAAGTAAGAACTATCTCAATTAAGTTTGATCTTCTTGGTTGTGCCGGTTTTGTGTAGTTATTGTTGTAGATATTGCATCATAAACAATATGATACATACAAATGTATATAAATTAATTCCAATCATATAAAAGAAAACAAGCTATAATACCATGAATTAAACCTACTGACATGAATTCTTCCAATGCAGTTGCAACAAGATAATAACTCATATTCAGCAAGGTAAATGACGTGATAACAAGCTGAAATTTATAACAATTAAGTAGCAACATAACTCAAATTTGTTATTGTTATAAATTGCTCTAAGATTCAATATGTCGGGTTGCTAATAACAGCCTTTCAGCGACATACAACACATATAAGTATATGATCGTAGATTGTACTATGGAAAATTCAAAGTATATATAAATGCTAAGTAGATTAATTATATTCCAATCTAAATAAGAATTATATCTCAATACTCAGCTTGCCTCACCTCAGATTTCAAAATCCAGCAGCAAAATTAACCAAACAGCAGCGTAGAGACATGTACAATAGTATACATCAGTATACAGCAGTGAAATACCACTACTCATCCAACAATATGCCACTGCTTTAACAGATTTAATATCAGGTTTGAAATCTCACATGAACTAAACAGTGCAACATATACCAACAATATAATTCTCACATATATAACAACTGAATCGGATATAATCAACTATATAGCATAAACACATTCAATGAATTGCCATAGATTCAATGAATTGCCATAGATAATCTCACACATATAATCATCATTGAGCTTAACTCAACGCCACACCCAAAATCAATACACAGTCCCCAAATTGAGACAATCAGCCCCTCAGCAATTTGCCAGGTCCCTAGATATACCTCAATCAAACCTATGCACAGATTAAAAGAGCGAATTTGATGAACTTACGGTGCACTGGATTCAAACTAGTGTAAAGACAGACAAGTCACGTCTTAGAGACGCTGTGCTAGAAAACAATATTGTTGTCGCTAAGATTCTAGAAGTAGCAAAATGTCCTAGAGATACAATGCTGTCGATCTCAGAGCAGCAATGAAGGATCAGCGCACCAAGACCTCGAGGAGCAGCTCACGCAACACAAGATCACAGGATCCAAGTCCTCCGCACAACCAACTCGACCAGCCAACCCAAGAAACCAGTCCAACCTCGCTAGAATGGGTCTCTGGCGACCTCACGGTTCAACCAGAGGAAGAAACATCACGGAAAGAGCCAATCGGAGGCGTGAGAAAAGCAAGGGTTTTTGCTCGTCGAACCAGCGGTGCAAAAGAGCAGAGCTTACCCGATAAACAGAGAGAAGAAAGGAATCGGTCAGCTGTTGCAACGGCAAGCGCGAGAAACGGCCTGGCCAGCGCCACCTAGGCGCGACGAGCCTGTCATCACCTTGGTGAGCCGTCACCGCTTAGCTCCTGCACGTGCGCTCATGCATGAGCCAGACGAAGACAGCAGTTGCTGCTTTCTTTTCTCTTCCTCGCGTGGGCTAAAGGCCCATGGGCCTTACGTTCCGGGCAAAGGCCCAACTATTGATAGTACTATCTTGGTCAAATGGTCAATATTGACGTACATCCTTGTTTCGTGGGTTAGATTCCAACCCCTCGTTCTATTAATTGATAAACTTCGTGCAAAGTTCATAATCTGTTTACTCTCCTACTATTTAGCTTACAGTCAGCTAGATGATTTATTGGCTTGTTGAAAATCTGTTTATCTTTGTTCGATCAATTGATATTTTGTTTAACCTTGAACTATCAATTGGTTGATTCTACCAGCTAGTTGATAATTTTATTTATCCTAGATCTAATCAGCTTAATATTGTTTATTGGAACCTTACAATTTACGCTTTTGTATTCTTGCCAGTTGCATGATCAAAACAGCTGGCATGTCTAGAACCCTATTTTTGATACTCGGCGTCTCTTGATCTTTAGTCCATGTGTGCTTAGCCGATCATCAATTTTTGGCATGAACAAGTGGTGACGGTACGTGGCAGTGTCACGTCATCCATCTCAACCACCCAATCCTTTATTCAATGACCCAGACATGGTAATGATACTCTCTGTTTATCCAGTTTACTTTCATATTACAGTGCATCCATATTTTTAGAAGGTTTTGATCATGATCTAGATATACTAGACATCTATTATATATCTATGAGGCATTATTACTAGATTCCTCTTCATGCTCATCAAATATGAAGAGATGAAAATAGCCAGAGTAATGACATAGTCGAGCACCTAAGCAGAGCTAAGAACGAGAGCCAAATACTTCAGTTATAATTAATATATTTTTTTAATAGTAGCAAATTAAGGCAGCTAGTATAACAAAAAGATGGAACCACGGGGGACAACAAGAAATATGCAATTGTCGAAGTCGATGACATCTCTGTCTTAACTGGATTACATATGGTTCACTTAGATGGTTACAAATTTAGTAGCTCTGCAATCGATTTGTACTAACTATGGTACGTAAAAAAGATATAAACTTGGCTAATCGCTTAAATGGCATGTAAGTTTTTTTCTTTTTTGTTAATGGATAGATGCCACTACAAAGTTTTAAAATTATAGAAATGCCACCATAAAGTCGATATTTGTCAAATTGCATTATAAAATTACATAAATTAGAGAAATAATATTATGAATAACAACACCTTGACACATATCCGACCCATTTTTATGAAACCGTATGATTTTGCCCTTGATTTCTTCTTCCTCCTTCCTCATCCCTCCTCCCTCTCCTTCCTCTCTCTCTCTCTCCTTTTCCTCTCTCACTCAATGATTGGCCGCTGCCCCTGAGCTCCCTCCGCTCAATATCTTTTTCTTCCTTCATCCCCTCGCTCCATGGCCTCCCTCCTGGTCTCCTTCCCCTCCATGGTGCATGAGCAACAGCAGCGTCCATGATGGCTTCCTTTGGCCCATCAACACTGTAACAATGTTAAGCATTGGAACAATATTTCAATGGTATCGCTTCAGCTCAAGATCATCCACAACTCAAACTATCCATTTAAAGTAATCCTCCGCTCTGTATAGGTGATCAAATCATCAAAATCGTCTAGCTCATGATACCCACAAGCACCTCCTTGGGAGCTCACCAAGCCACGTGCCTTCGAGACCATTTAGAAGCCATCAAACTTCAGAGTAATAAACCCAAGATATCCTTGATCGCAGCAGATCAAACTCATGGTGATAGACAAAATTGGGCCCCGAATCTTGGTCCATCCGAACAGGGCCCAAAAGGATGTGTGTTCTCGCAGAAACTTACTGTAGATATAATATTTGGATAATGCCTGTAATCATATCATTATATCATATGTTCTTATTTGATTACCACGTTAACTATTGGACCGGCCGGGATCTTTCGACTTGATCATCTAAAAATGTATATTTGATACAAAATAGCGATTCAGATTCACTTTTCGTTTTCAGATAGAGCTAAATTCAAACTGAGATGGACTTCTTCAATAACATGAACTCCAAGTAATTCGAACGGTAAGTGCTAGCATCTAAAAATTAACAACCTGACATGAATAATAAATTAAGATGGACGATGATTAAACAAGCGACCAATCAAGAATTTCACATTGATCGTGTACTTGCAAAACAGGGACGGCGCATATATATATACATACAACAATTGTTGCCAACACACAAGTACTAATTAAAACTATACGCAAACAACCATCGGCATCATAACAGCAACAAGGTTTGGAAGTTCTGTTAGCAGTACAATCAGATTGTACAACGATTAATTATGGTCTCATGGAAGATTAATTGGTTAGAGCAGTGATCAGCTGGAGTGCCTCACTGAACAAGCCACTACCTGAGCCCAGTGCCTAAGCCTTGTCTTCACAAGCTGAGGATTATCTCCTATTGCAGCACAGCAACAAAATGTTGTAATTTACCCAGAAACTAATGGAGATTAGATAGAAATAAACGAATAGAAATGGTGTAGTCAATTAGTCATGCATCTACCTGGACTGCAAATCTTCCACGAGTCAATGAGGGAGGAATTCGCGCTGGGGCTTCCCGGGCTCGGGGTGCCGCAGAGCGTGGACGACGACGACGTCGCCGACGACAGGGAAGGCAGCGAGCTGGTAGACAGCCGCAGCTTGGGCTCCGACAGCTGCCGGTTGACGGCGAAGTAGAGGTCGAGGGCGGGGAGCGTGTCGCAGAGGTCCTGGCCGCCGTTTTCCTCGTCGAACCCGAACCCTAACTCCATGGATCCCCTCAGCTCATCGAGGTCCTCGTCGGTCAGGCCCTTGTGCATCCGCTCGGTGCTCGAGCTCGCCTCGCCGTCGGTGGCGGCGTCTATGTTGGTGGCACCCTCGTCGTCGGCGTCCGGCGGGCCCATGCTGCTCCTCCGCCGCTGTACCTGCCGCCGCCGCTTCTCCCACTTGACCTCCCGGGTCGTCTCCTTCATGGACTGCTGCTTCGACAGCAGCCTCTTCTTGTTGTTGCCGGAGGCGGCGGACGTCCTCGTCGCCGGCGGCTGCGCGGCCATGGTGGCGCCTTCTTGCTCCCTGTCGATGTAGAGCCACAGAGGAGGCGGGCGTGGAACTCCGCGCTTGTGCTCCCTGCCATTGCTGCTCATGGCTTCTCCGGTTGTTCTCTCTATGACGATCTAATGTGCGAAAGCTGTGTTGGCTATCGGATGCGCCGCGGTTTGCCTCTCCTCCCGCGCGCGCGCTGGCATGCAGCAGCAGCTGCTGCCGTACCACGACAGCTGCTGCAGGAGGAAGGAGAGGGAAATGCTTGGAAGAAGAGGGAGCGAGGTGGTGCTCCTCTCGAATATCAAGGAGAGGGAGGAGGAAGACGAAGCCAAAAATAGCAGCTGAGGATGACCCCTCTCCCATTTATCAACATGCCCCTTTTACTACATGCAAATCCAAGCCATGCATGCAGGGATAATAGGTTATTCCTAACCATAAGCAATCCCTGCCACACATGGTAGAAGTACGTACCTAAATTAGGTTGTAGACACTAGACAACATATAGCGTCGGCCAAGGGAATGTTAATTGGGGAAAGCTTGCATTAGACGCGTGCACTACAACGGCTGAATCAGTTACCCATGGGCGTCTAATTCTTGGAAGAAAATACTCTAGCGTTAACTGCCCTTTTTAAGTATAAATGCCTAGTGCCTTTACTTGTTCCCGCCATCAACTATAGACGTGTCAAATGGGTTCTAGATCACTATAGAAAAAATATAGTATTGTAAGGTAAATCGTAATAGATAGAGTTAATATTGCCTCTAAGGTGGAACTCATGCAAAATTGGTCTCTACTGCTTATAGGCTCTGGGATCCCATAATAGTCAAAAAAGGTTAGGAACCATTTAATGCTTTTATGCTTAGAAGTTGCCTAAGTTTAGAAGCTGCCTTTAACTAAGAACATCTCTAGCAAAGCCCCTAAACCAGCCCCTAAACCAGAAAATAGGGATTATGATAAAAATCTCAGTCCAGCAGGGCCCCTATTCAAGCCCCTAAAATAGGGAGGCCCCTAAATTTTGCTCCCAAGCCTCAAATCCCACGGACGTGTTGACAGCCCCTATTTTGGCAGTTGGCGCACAAGACCGGCGAGGAAATTTCTCGCTGCTTTTCTCGCGGCTGTCGCGCGCCGCCGCCGGAGAATCGGCGCCGTCGGCGGCGCTGCTCACCACGCCAACCGCGCCCGCCTCGCCACGCCGATCGCAAGGCCTAGCCGCCGCCGATTTTTTGCCGCCATCGCCGATCTGCTTTCGCTGCCCGCCTCTAGAGAAAACCCTAGCCGCCGCCTGGAGAAATCGGCACCGTCCGGCGGCCCGCCACGCCACGCCGCCCGCAAGGCCTAGCCGCCGCCGCCTTCGATTTCTTCGCCGCCGCCGCCTGATCTGCTTGCGCAGCCCGCCTCTGGTGAAATCCGTAGCCGCCGCCATCTTTGACTTCTTCGCCGCCGGTCGGCCTGCCTCGCCACGTCGCCCGCCTCGCCCGCCGGTAAGTAATTTCTTTGCCTCGCCCACCTTCGATTTCTTCACCGCCGGCGTCAATGACAAGCTTCTACTTTTAGTTATTTGACGGTCGGCTTTGTGTTCTTCTTCACCGCTTTCTTGAAGCTGAATAAGTTGAGAATAAGCACCACTAGGGTTCAGTACCAATTCATCATGGGGGCCTATAAAAAATATTTGTTAAAAAAATGTCAAACTAGTGATGCATAGTAAATGAACAATGAGAATGGGATCCTAACCTTGTTCAACTATTTTTCCTAGTAGAACAACTGATATGCAATCAGCATTCCTGACAGTAGTCAAACGATGTGCAACCACAAGCGTAGTTCTGTCCACCATGATCCTATTTAGTGCCTCTTGAACTATCCTCTCTGACTCCACATCTAGAGATCAAAACCTCACCAGTCTGTGGATCATAGAATCTCTCCACAAGATTGATCACAGTCTGTGGATCATAGAATCTCTCCACAAGATTGATCACAGTTGACTTACCACTTCCACTCTCTCCGACTATAGCCATTGTTGTGCCACTAGAAACATGAAATGAGAATCCATCAAATATCAGTTGCTCAGGCCTTGCTGGGTAACTGAAGTATACATCCTTTAGCTCGACATCACCCCTGATGTCTTCTAACGTTTTGCCAGTCCTGTCATCAGGGTCAATCTCTGGTTTCCTCTTGATTGTTGCGAACAATCTGTATGCTGCAGATTGTCCTTCTGCAAAGGCTGTCATACATGGGGTTGCATTGGCTAAAGACCTGCCACAAATAATCCGAGATTGTCTGATTGTCTCTACCGATCATATAGCATGAAGTTTTTTTTTTGCTAAGACTTCTGTTTTTGTGTAAATAACTCACATTGCCCCAGTCATAACAGATAACAAAATACCGTTTTATATTTTCAAGACCTATGAACTTACTTAAGTCGCAACATAATATTACGGCCTTGTGCACTTACTAAACATCTGATATTTGTTGTGTATAGCCTGGTATGGATTCAGGACCTGATTCATACGTAGAAATGATGTTTGAGGACACAGACATTGAGTTATTGTCTCTTAGTTCCCAACCAAATGGTCAAAATTCTAATTCCAGAAGGGTTGAAACAAATCAAAAAAGGGCAGGAAACTACACTCACCAGGAAGACATCCAGTTGTGCATGTTATGGGAGAACATAAGCACAGATCCTGTTGTTGGCAATGAGCAGCCAGGAAAAGCTTATTGGAAAAGGATTGCTGCCCACTTCCATGCCAACAAGACCTTTCAGTCTGATAGGAGTGGCAACTCTCTCGAGCACCGGTGGAGTACTATTCAAAAGAATGTTAAAAGTTTCAAGGCTTCTATGAGCAGATTCAGTGTCGCCATCCAAGTGGCATACCATACAAGGAACATGTAAGTGGTGCATATTATTGATTGTTTGTACTGTTTCATGCATTTGTACTAATACTTAAACTTTCATGTAGCTTCTTGAGGCACAGGCCGACAAGTAGTACCAAGGGATATGCATGCTGGAAACTTGCGCATTGTGGCTGATTATTTCGCAGATCCTCCAGTGTACAACGAGAAATTTTTTAGGAGAAGATTCAGAATGTCAAAGAATCTCTTCTTGCGAATTGTGAGTGGGGTCGAGGCCAAGGATGATTATTTCAGACAGAAGGAAAATGCAGCAGGTCTTCGTGGAGCCACTGCACTGCAGAAAGTTTTTGGCTCATTTTGAATGCTTGCATATGATGTGCCGGCTGATTCAATGGATGAAGTTGTCAGGATTGCAGAGAGTACCATGGTTGAGGCATTTCAACACTTCGTGAGAGCTGTGGTTCATGTGTTTGGGGACCAATACTTAAGGCCACCCACTGTTGATGACACTGCAAGATTGATGGAGTTGAACAGGAAGAGGGGATTCCCTAGCATGCTTGGTTGCATTGATTGTATGCACTGGAGGTGGAAGAATTGCCCTACTGCTTGGAAAGGGCAGTATTCAGGGCATGTCGATGGCCCAACTATGATCTTTGAAGCTGTTGCATCTGAAGATTTGTGGATTTGGCATTCGTTCTTTGGTCTGCCAGGCTCTCTCAATAACATCAATGTCCTACAGAGATCTCTACTGTTTCAGAGGCTAACTTCAGGTACTGCACCAGCTGTGGAGTACATGATCAATAGAAATAAGTATACCATGGGTTATTATCTTGCAGACGGGATCTATCCTTCTTGGGCAACCTTTGTGAAGAGCTATACTAGTCCACAGGGTAACAAGAAAGTTCATTTCACAAAAGTTCAAGAAGCTGTGAGAAAGGATGTAGAGAGAGCATTTTGAGTTCTACAAGCTCGATTTGCCATGGTGAGGGGTCCTGCTAGATGGTGGAATAAAAACACTCTATGGTACATAATGACAGCTGCTGTTACGATGCACAACATGATCATTGAGGATGAGCGAGATGGTGATGGAGACTACCATTATGACCAAGAGGGCGGGGAGGTGTTGAGGGAGGAGTACCAACGGTGTGATCCACTTGTATTAAACGAGTTCTTGAAGATACACCAGGAGATTGAAGACAGGGAGTTACATGCGAGGCTTCGAGATGATCTTATGGAGCATTTGTGGGCAATTCACAGCGCTTCGTAGTTTGATTCATTGTTCGGAGTTTCTATTTATCTAGTTTGTTTGTTATTTCTTTATTATTATGATGTGTGTTTGACAATTTCTATTTGGATATGCCATTATCATGTTTTGAAAATTTTAAATTTAAATTTCAAATATCATGTTTTCAAATTGTAAATGTTAATATGCTTATGTTTTATATATTACAAATATTTTTATTGAATTTTAGCGGTGTCAAATGAAGATTATACATAGTAGATATGTCAAAATAGGAGAGAGTAAAATAGGGACTCAGATTTAGGGGCTGTTGCTAGACTTGTGCTCTGAAAACAGGGCCCAAAAAATAGGGAGAACCCCTAAATCCAAAATAGGGGCCCTGTTTTAGGGGCTCTTGCTGGAGATACTCTAAGAGGTTGTTTTTAAGAGCTAGCGCTGCCGTTGCACTAAGCGTGAGATACGCAGAGACAACATTAGAAACTCTATTTTGGATGCAGTAATATAGTTTAAGTCAATTTGAACTATTCGTTCTTTCGTATTAGTAAACGTGATTCTTAGCGTCCTTGCTCTGTCTAACTTATGATAAAATGGGCAGTGTGTGTATTTTGCAGTTCTTGCTCCTTGCCATTCGAAATGGATCTGGGACCGGAATTCAATATCACTTTTGAGTTGGGCTTAACTAGTAGCACTGTTCACTACGCCAGCCCAGATGGCACAACTTTTGGGCCACCCAGCACACTCACATTTTGATATTTTTATTAAAAACAAAATGAGTTCTAGTTTCGTACGCCCGAATTGGCAGTAGAAACTCGCGAATTATTAGCAAGTGTTTCTTTCTTTGAAAAATTGAACCTAGAACTAATAATAAGACCATGGGATTCAAATTGGGGCGGATCTACCACTAGGCTGTAGAGCCGCCGCCCAAGACTTGGATTTTGCTACTGCGCTAGTACATATTTCTGGCCGCGCAATAAAATCGCAAAGAACTACATAAATTGATGGGCCCACGCTCAGCTCAGTTGGCCAGCACTTCGTGCTAGCATTCAGGAAGCCAGCAGATGATTCTTCGTGATAGTACTCGATCGGAATTTCGTTCCTTCTCTTTCCATTCGGTTTTAACTAGAAAAATTTCATTAAACCATATAAAATTACTGTGAACATGTATTTGAAATGGTTTTATAAATAGAATTTTTCACGTAAATAGCCTGTTTTATATAAAAAGGGTTTCTAGAGGAAAGTCATTAATTTTATTCCTTCTCTTTCCATTCGGTTTTAACTAGAATAGTCCCATTAAACCATATAAAATTACGGTGAACATGTATTTGAAATAGTTTTATAAATAGAAGTTTTGCACGTAAATAGCCGGTTTTAAATAAAAAGGGTTTCTAGAGGAAAGTCATTAATTTTATTCCTTCTCTTTCCATCGGTTTTAACTAGAATAGTCCCATTAAACCATATAAAATTAGGGTGAACAAGTATTTGAAATAGTTTTATAAATAGAAGTTTTGCATGTAAATAGACGGTTTTAAATAAAAAGGGTTTATAGAGGAAAGTCATTTAGTCCATAATAATCATAAAGCATTTATCTTATCTTCTAACTTCAAGATTTTTGACTTGTTTGTAGATTTTTTTCAGACACGCCATTAGTCTCATTAAACCATATAAAATTACGATGAACATGTATTTGAAATGGTCTTATACATAGAAGTTTTGCATGTAAATAGCCGGATTTTAAATGAAAAGGGTTTCTAAAGGAAAGTCTGATTAAGTCTATATATAATAATCATAAAATATTTAACTTACCTTCTAACTTCAAGATTTCTGACTTGTTTATAGAGCTTTCAGACACGCCATTGAGCTAGAAAAAAACATAATCAAAATATTGTCTTTCCGAAACAGAGATAAAACATGTAAGTAGATAACATGTTAATTCAGTAACGGACATAAGATTTTTGTGGTGCCTGTCCTTTAGCCCACCACTTGATCTGCACTAGTCCCTAGATCAGTATACTAGTGCACACCATTTACATAGCCGGATCATTACATACAAGTGGAAGTCTTATGTTACACAAATACCTGTATTAAGCCCGTAGGCTATTAAGGTTTACAATGTGGCACATTGGCCCAAATATTCCAAATGTCCAAAAGTTCAAAGTGCGGAGAACCAAAAAGAGCCAAAAGGGTCTCGTGCCGGCTATGTCTAAGCACTCGACTGGAGAGACGCCCTAATCCTCGCCCTGCTCGTCAGCAGATTCTTGTCCTTCATCTTCATGGCAGGCGTACTGATCCTGCTCATATTCTCTATGTAAAAGAGAATATGAATGCGAGGTCAGTGCCATCCAAACACTGGCGAGCTAGCTTCCAACCTAATGCATTTAGTGATAGGGGTTCTAAAGGAAAGATTGGGGCTCATTTAGTTACAGAAAGCAAGTTTTATAAACCAAAACCTATGACTTAGCATATTTTAACCCAAAGTTCTACTAATCAATGTTCAATTTTTGTTCTCATCACATTCCACGATAGTTTTCATGTACACTGCCAAACGTTTCCCATCCCCTGGCAGTTTCCATGTACTCTGCCAAACGTCTCCAAACACCCGCCATCATCTTCCGGGTGTGGCGCACCCGTTGTGGATCTTATGCCAGCAAAGCACCCAGTCTTCCCTAGCCGAGATGCTAAGTCCACACTAGAGTCACGGCTCCCTGTCACATAAGACCTAGATCATCCATCAGGATGACGACCTACTCCTGTCTTCACCTCAAGCATGGCGGCAGACAGAGTATGCCCGCAGGTCGTACTACCCCTGAATCCCCATTACTTGCATTACCGCGCGATGGCCACACATTGTGCAGGAACCCCAGTGGGCAGCATAAAGCTACGCGAAACAACTCGCGCTCCGACTAGCATAGCCGAGCCTGGCTGCCCAGCACTCCTGGAACTCACGTTGTGCAGGAACCCCTTGTGGGCAGCATAAAGCTACATGAAAACAACTCGCGCTCCGACTGACACAGCCAAGCTTGGCTGTCCAGCACCATCTCCGTGGTCCAACCTTCCTTCAGACCATGTAGCCCAGCTACATTACACCTTTAACCACAACCAGAACACATCGGTGTTCCGAACCACACACGATGGCATGCCAGGCCCAATATCCAGTAAACCAAGTTTATAATGTTCATCATGTCAGGTGAATGTTGGTTCACCGTTCCGAGGCAACTAAGCCTAAAATTAAAAATTGGACCTGAGCAATGTCTAAGCAAGATTTTAACTAAGACTTAAGAGTCTAAATCATTTTATCAAACCTATCCAGGCTAACAAGGTTGATCATCAAGGCAATCATTACTTAAGTTAAACGATAGATGATTTTATCAAGGCAATATCATCATGGGGAATTAATAACAAGAATTAAAACATGGCATGATATATCATGATTAAACAAGTAGGCATAAATACTTAAAAGAGCATGCAATTTGTAATTGTAAATAAAATACTTTAAGAAACTGGGATTCAATATGATCCTTTTGGATGTTAACTCGTACTAAAGGAAGGTTGTTGACTCGCACTAGGAAAAATCGAGATTCTCCCTAGTAAAAGCAAACACCCTTTAGAGTGGAAATTAACTCGCCTTGGTCTTGCGGGTAGTGGGGGTCTTCTGGCGGTTCTTTAAAGTGTCCTTCGGGTTCCTCGGCGTCTATTAATCGGAACGAATTTGAAGAACAATAAATAAAAGCACTGATATGCAAATAGAAGCATGATGCATGAAATGTTCTTGCTACGCCTAACGATTAGCGACTGGCGTTAAGTCTTATTCTAGATATCGAGGAAGTTCCATGATCCTTCTAAGCGATAATAATTTCTGACGTTATGACAGTAGTGTGCTGATGAGATGATGCATTTAACCATATAAATATGTATAGAAAGAATAGTTTAATTTTCTACCCTAATCAGCCCAATAGAAGAAAATAGGGTTTTACTCTACTTAAATTAACCTAAAATCAAGAATATGTTAACCGATAATTTGATTTAAAGAATTTCCTTCGTCAACTCTTCCTTTCAATAATTTCCTATCACAATAGGGGTTTAAGTGTGTGAAGGACAAAAAATTTAGAAGGTACATATGTATATTTATAATTTAGACCTAGCTAGGAAAATGAAGGTCTTCTTGTTATGAATTACTGAAAAATAAATGACTAATTTAGCCATGTACATTAATTTGGGAGTAACTAGATTATTGATTAACTAATTAGTTAGACTAATTAATCAGGTTAAATATGGTCTGATGGTTGATTAGGAGTAATATTTTGGATATAATACTTTTCTTAAGTCCAGAAGATTATTACCAGTATTCATGATTTTTCTCTGATTTTATTAAGTATTAGTCTATTTATGCTAAATAGGAACCTATTGCTAATATTTTCTATATAGGTTAATATCCTAAAAGTAGGCTAAAGGATTTATCCGAGGAAAGTGTCCTGTTACTGTTTGTGATAAAAATTTTAATAATTCCCTCATAGACTCTAGTATTTACCATAAATTTTTCAGAATTTTTAAAGATCTCTACATATTTTAAATAAATCGTTTCTATATTTCAGATTTGTTTTATTCATAAAATCCTGAAAAAATCCTGTGAACAATGACGGGCAGGCCCGCTAACTCGCGGCCAGGTCACCTACGTCGAAGGCTAAATTCTAAACAGCGCTTCAGTCGAGCGAAGGCGCCTTCGGGACGAAGCGCCTCCACTCAACCTGACGGGTGGGCTAAGGGGCCCATGCGTCAGCGGCTCCCTCCCAACTCGCGCGCGATTTAAAAATCATCCGATCACACGCACGAATCGTGGCACGGATCCAACGGTCAGGATTTCATCGTCCACCTCCGACCGGAGTGACGCGCAGACGTCATGAAACCGACGAACTCTCGGCGACGCGACGGCGAAGCTAAAGTGCTCAAGAAAGGGTGATATTGAGCGCTACGTTGTGGGCGACCAATTTCCAATACTTTTATATTGAAAACTAATCACCCTAAAGTTACAAAACCTCAGAATTGATATAATAATAACTTTATTACAATACCAAAACTAAGTAATTTACAATTATATTTCTCCTATTATACAGCTTGTTTGAGTGTACAAGAAAACTTAATATTCTTGCCCGAAGAGATCCATTTCTTCTTGAGAAAATTCAATATCTGCAGAAGATAGTAGGATCTGCTCATTTAAATGAACAGTTCCCAAATAATGGGTAAGTATAAAAATTATACCAAAGAGGTTTCTTGAGAAAATAATAATATTATATGTAGACAATATTCAAGGAATAGTTAAGGCTTTATGGTGATCATGCAAAATTTTGGATTTTTAAAAGTCTTATTTATTTCTAAAACAATTTTTCATAGTAATACAAATTCTATCAACTTTCTCCGTCCTTATTCATTTACAATTCAGACAATATTTTCCATAGAATAAATTCATGGATTTTGATAAATAAGAGAGGCATCACCCATTTGACACAACTTCTTATACCCGAAGTAAGGTCCATCGATGAATTGGTTATTAGCTCTGCAGAACCTACCCAGCTTTACCTATATAGTGGTCTACTACATGGATGGGAGAAAAATTTGTGTCATTCTTATTTATTAAGCCCAAGTTTTTATAGAAGCAAATGATATCTAGATATTCTCATACCACAGATCGAGCAAATATCCAGTGTCCTTGAGTGTCAATCAAACTCTTTGATTCCTCTAACCCAAGACGACAAAACACTGTTTCCAAATTTGCTTCTATAGTTTATAGAGTAACGATTTCCAGGGAGTTCACACTCTCTCCACCTAGTGTTATTGAGCTGGTACTTCCTTGTACCGGCGGGCTCAAATAACAAAACACTGTTTCCAAATTACTCTATATAAATACAATCAACCTTCCAAATTACAATTTTCCACTACAAATAAGTTATCCAAAGTAACTTATTTGTACGCACTAATTCCCCAATCTTAATAAGAGATAATCAAATTTTCATATTTTTTCCTATACTAGGTTTTATCGAGGTTGATTATTTTTGGGTGGCTTTTTAAGGTATTGAGGTTTGGGTAAAATCATACTTGGAATGTATAAATAAATAACTAGAAAATATATGTAATAAATAGTAAGTAAAAGAAATTTAGGTATATCAAAATGCATCGAGGTAAGAAAACCCGCTTTCTTCTTTTGTTGGTTCAAAATCAAAAGATTCTTCCGAAAATCCAACTCGAAGTTTCAGAAGTCCTAAGTCGCTTTTCTATAAAAGCAAAAACATAACAAAGATTCAAAAGATATAAATTTAAATAAAATATGCATATGATTTTTGAATAGATAGAAAAATGATGATTTTATGTTTTAAAATCATTTTCATTTTTTTTTATAAAATGGGATATTAAGAAAATTTTGACAGAGTTTCGGAAATTCCTCCGGATAGCAAGAAAATTTGTTATTTAAATTTTGGGTTTATTATTAAAAAAATGGATCAATTGAGCTCTAGAGATCGGGTCGACAACATTTCTCATGTTGGAGTTCCGAGATAGAGCCAATTGAGAATAAAAAGGGAATTTTTCAAAAGTTATTCTTTTTACCACTTTAAATAACTTATAGGAAAAAAGGTTTTTGAAATTTTATTAATTATTTTATCATATAAATGTCAGATTTAATAATTTAAATAAATTCTTCATATTATTTTATATTTTTGGAAATTTTAAGAAATGTTTGGAGCTATTTTAATATTTTAAATAGATTTTGAAACCTTTTCTGAATAAAGAAAAAGAAAAATATATAGAGATGAACAGTGTTGGGCTTTTTACTAGGCCGAAACTTGGCTCGGTCCCATTGTCTTAGTATGGCCGACATGTGGGGCCCAATGCACAAGGAGTGAGAGAGGAGGCTCATTGGTGGCGGCATTGTTTGCATGAGCATGCCGAGAGAGGTGGCCGTGGGGGGAAGGTAGAGGAGTTATGGCTACCTCTAGGTGAGCTTATGGGGTAGAGGCGAACTGAGTGTGGTCGGCGACGAGGTTTGGCGGTGGTGAAGCTACGAGCTCCGACGAGGGAGTGCTCCGGCAGGGTTTGGGAGTGGAGAAGTGGTGGAGAAGATGGCTTGCGTTGATGCAAAGCCGAGGATGGCCTTTTATAGGCGTCGGGTGGCTTGGCGGCCACGAAATCACGAAGATGGCGGCGGCGGCGCGGCGTCGGTGAGCAATTCATTGCTGCGGCGGCCGGATGGAGTTGGCGACGTGGAGGATGAGGTTTGCGGCGTCGGGAGGAGTCCAGAGAACTCGAAAACAGGGGCGGCGGCGAGCTCCAACGGCGATTGTGTCGTTTTTCGGTGAAAACTACGGCGGACACGGCGGCGCCGGAGTTGGAGACGGCGGCCCTGTGGGCTGAAGTCGGCTGAGGCGACGTGGTCGTGTCTTGGCTATCGGATCAATTTGAGTGGCTAAGATTAAATCCTTGAAGTGGTATGGCTATCGGCCATTAGATCAAGATGATTTGATCGTGGCCGTTCATGGCCACTTAAGGCGTTGGTAGGCCGGTTCGAGCCGAAATAGAAACGGGCCTTAGGCCCAAGTAGCGCTCCGGGCTGAGAAGGAAAGCGCATTCCCAAAAGGGAAAGCGTAATTTCGATTTTTCAGAAAAGGAATGGTGTTTAGAAATTTATAGAAAATTATAGAAAAATCAGAAAAATATGAAATAAATTTCTAAATTCTTATAAAAATAAGGGGAATTTAATTATGCAATAATATTGGTTACTTATGTAATAAATAGTTTTGAAAAAAATAATGGATGTGATTTTCTTTAATAATAAATAGGTATTGAATTTGGAAATTCATCAAAAATTAGGAAAAATTAAAAGGAGTTTTAAGTATGACTTTTGCGAAAAAAAATTTTTATGGAAAAATTTTGGTTATGTTACAGACTTACCCCCTTAAAAGAATCTCGTCCCCAAGATTCACTTGGTTGGAAGTAGGAAGGGATATTTTTCCAGAATATCAGACTCTTTTTCCGAGGTTGCTTCTTCTGGCGTATGATGTTTCCATAGTATTTTATAGTATTTAATAGTCCAATTTCGAAGTTTTCTTTCGGTTTCTTCTAGTATAGTTTCTGGTTGTTCTTGATAGGTCATGTCTATTCCTAGTTCAATTTCATGTATTTGCATGTTTTCTGAAGGTTTCTTAAGGCATTTTCTTAATTGAGATATATGGAATACTGGATGAACATCTTTTAATTCCTCAGGTAGGTTTAACTCATAAGCTATATTTCCTTTCTTAGCTTGTATCTGATATGGTCCAATATATCTGGGAGCTAATTTTCCTTTGATTTGAAATCTTTGTGTACCTTTTACTGGAGAAATTTTCAAATAAACCATGTCTCCAATTTCAAAACTTAGGTCTTTTCTTCTATTATCAGCATAACTCTTTTGTCTGCTTTGGGCAGTTTTTAACTTTTCTTTAATAATTTTAACATGTTTTTCAGAGTCTTGTACTATTTGAGGACCTAATACTTGTTTTTCTCCAACTTCTGTCCAATTTAAAGGTGTTCTACACCTTTTTCCATATAGAGCTTCATATGGTGCTATTCCTAAACTAGACTGAAAGCTATTGTTATAAGTAAATTCTGCAAAGGGTAAGCAGATGTCCCATGTTGATCCATAGATTAGAATATAAGCTCTCAGCATATCTTCTAGAATTTGATTTACTCTTTCAACTTGTCCTCCGGTTTGAGGGTGATAAGCTGAACTAAAGGTTAATTGAGTTTCCATAGCATGATGTAAATGTTTCCAAAAATTTGATGTAAACTGAGTTCCTCTATCTGAAAATATCTTTTTGGGTACTCCATGTAATGGTATTATCTTGGTGATATAAAGTTCAGCTAATTGATGTCCTTTATATGTAGTTTTTATGGGTAAATATCGAGCTACCTTAGTGAGTCGATCCACTATTACCCATATAGCATCATATCCAGATTGAGTTCTTGGGATTCCTGTAATAAAATCCATACTAATTTCATCCCATTTCCATTCTGGAATAGGTAAGGGTTGTAACAATCCTGGTGGTTTTCCATGGTCAGCTTTGACTTTTTGACAAGTGTCGCAGGAGTTTACATGTGTTGCTATATCCTTTTTCATATTTTTCCACCAAAATGTCTTTTTCAAATCTTGGTACATCTTGGTACTTCCAGGGTGTATAGAAAAGAGAGATTCATGTGCCTCTTATAGAATTAAATCTCTTATTTTTTTGGAATTTGGCACACAAATACGGTTTTTATATGTTATGATACCATTTTATTTAATTTTAAAGTCCTCATTCTTAGGATTTTTTGCTTCATTTATAAACTTAATTTCTTCCTTTTGAGCTTCTTTGATCTTCTGCTCAAGATCTGATTGGATTTCAAGGGCATTTAACATGCTGGGTTCTAAAAATTCCAATTTTAGTTGTTGAATTTCCTTCTGGAGTTCAGAATGGCATTCTTGTAATATGGCTTTGTTACAATACATCCTTCTACTCAGGGCATCGGCAACAACATTTGCTTTACCAGGATGATATTGTATATCTAAATCATAATCTTTTACCAATTCTAGCCATCTTCTTTGTCTTAAATTTAGATTTGGTTGTGTGAAGAAGTATTTCAGGCTTTTGTGGTCTGAATAAATTTCATTTCTTTTACCCATGAGATAATGTCTCCAAATTTTTAAGACATGAACTACAGCTGCTAACTCTAAATCATGTGTTGGGTAGTTTATTTCATGGGTTTTGAGTTGTCTAGATGCATAGGATACTACTTTTCCATCTTGCATTAGAACACAACCTATTCCATTCTTTGAGGCATCACAAAAGATTTGGAATGGTTTACTTGTATCTGGAAGGATTAGAACAGGTGCAGAAGTTAATTTGTCCTTTAATGCTTCAAAAGCTTTTTCACATTTTTCATTCCAAATAAAAGGAATATCTTTCTTCAATAATTGGGTAAGTGGTCTGGCTATTTTTGAAAATCCTTCAATAAATCTACGATAGTAGCCAGCTAATCCAAGAAAGCTTCTTATTTCAGTTATAGTGGTTGGAGTTTTCCATTCCATTACTGCTTTAACTTTTTCTGGATCAACTTGAATTCCATTGGCAGTAATTATATGTCCAAGGAAAGATATTTCTTTCATCCAAAATTTGCATTTGCTAAACTTCGCATATAATTTATTTTCTCTAAACTTTTCCAATGTTAGAGATAAATGTTTCTCGTGTTCTTCTTCATTCTTTGAATATATAAGAATATCATCGATAAATATTATGACGAATTCATCAAGATATTCCATATATATTTTATTCATGGTGCTCATGAAGAAGGCTGGAGCATTTGTTACTCCAAATGGCATTACTGTAAATTGATATAATCCATATCTAGTGGTAAATGCCGTTTTTGGTCTGTCTTCTTTCTTAACTTTTATCTGATGATATCCAGATCTAAGATCAATCTTTGAAAACACTTTTGCTCCTTTTAATTGGTCAAATAGATCATCAATTCTGGGTAGAGGATATTTATTTTTGATAGTAGCTGCATTTAATGCTCGATAATCAATACACATTCTGCGGCTACTATCTTTCTTGTCTACAAACACTACTGGAGAAGCCCAATCTGAGGAGCTAGGTTCAATAAAGCTTTTATCCTTTAGCTCATTTATTTGCTTCTTTAATTCTTCTAGATCTGGAGGTCCCATTTTGTATTGATGTTGTGCAATAGGTTCGGCCTGTGTTTTAATTCAATGGAAAATTCATAACCTCGGTCGTGGTTGTCCGTAATTCCTCCGAAAGACATCAGAAATAAATTGACTACAGGTAGAGATTCTAATCCTTGAGCAGGCATATGATCGATGGAGTTATGAAATTGATTTTTATGACAAGTTTCTATTTGGTAATTTATGATTTGATTTGAAGGTGTAGTGAGGGTCAAAGTTTTTGTGGCACAATCCAACTTTCCTTTGTTGGAAAATAAGCAATCCATTCCTAAGATAAGGTCTAACCCTTTTAGTTCAATAATTAAAGGATTTGCTGAAAATTTTTCTTTTTTGATTTCTATTTCAAGATTTTCACATTTAAATGAAACTAAGATTTTTCCTCCAGGGGAAAGGATGTAACAAGGGTTTTCTAATGGATAAGTCTTAATTTTATGTTGAGTTATAAAAGATTTAGATATAAAGGAATGAGATGCACCGAATCAAAGTAATAACTATTGGATGTAGTTGAATTGAGAAGTTACCTGTTATGACGTCTGATGCAGTCTCAGCACTATCAGCTGTGACATAGTTCACTTGACCTTGTGGATTTCTTGGAACTTTTCCTTTGTTCAATGGATTTCCTCCTTCCATTGTTCTTTGATTAAAGTTAGGCTTCTTTTCAAAATTTTGAATTTTTGGTTTAGCCTGGGCTGCTTCCATAGGTAATGTTATCCAGGGACATTGCGGTTTTATGTGTCCTTTTTGATTGCAATGATAACAAGTTACTTGACTGGGATGTGGACAATCTTTTCTTAAGTGTGGTCCTCCACAATTAAAACATACATTGGAAGGAGGTAATTGAGTATTAGAAGAGGGAGGTGTTCTTCTTATGGGCTGATTTCTGGGTCTAAAATTTGAATTTCTGGATTTAATATTTCTGACTTTTGTCATAAAATCAGTTCTTTTTCTTTTGTAGTTTTCCAAATTATTTCTTTTCTTCTATATCTAAGATTTTATTAATCAAGTTTTAAAGTTCGATATTCATGACCGATAATTGATATTGTAAGGAAGGTTGTAAGCCATTTGCAAACTTTTTCATTTTTCTTTTCTTTCTTTTATTTCATCGCTTGCATATCTCGGCTAATTGATTAAACTGATGTAGATATTCCATAACAGTTTTATTATTTTGTTTAAGCATGTCAAATTCTCTTCTCTTGGCTTCTAGAAGTCCTTCAGGTAGATGGTGTCCTTTAAATTCATCTTCAAAATTTTTCCATGTGATGGCTTCTTTATCAGGATATGTTTCTTGAATTGTAAGCCACCATGCAGCAGCTTGTCCAGATAACTGATGAGAGGCATATAGAACTTTTTCTTTATCCGTACATTGGATTGTATTCAACTTCCTCTCAATGTCTCTTATCCAATCATCAGCTTGAAGTGGGTCGGTGGCAAAAGAAAAGATAGGTGGTCTGGTCTTTTGGAAGTCATTCCATCTACTCCCAAGACCATTTATATCAGGGGTTCCATGATTTCTTTCTAAAATTTCCCTTAAAAGGTGGTTATGAAATTCTGCAGTTTCTTTAGTTTGTTTTTCGAAATTAGCTAAGATTTGAGTTAAAGTTGCTTCAAAATTTTGGCCTGAACTTCCCGTCATGAAGAAAATTCAAGACTCTGCAAAGAAAATATAATATAATATGAACAAGAATTATTGCACAAGATAAAGTACAAAAGTAGAAATTTATTTCTTCGGTCCAAGATTTCTATTACATTATTTATGGTACAATGGTGTTACAAGAAAGGAAAATTACAAAGTTACTTTCTTTTGGAAAAATGAAAGTAGCTTATCCTTGAATGTTGCTTTCTCTTTGAAAATGAAAGTAACATTCAAAAATATTACAACAAGGTTATATTTACATTATTTGGATCATCCAATTAGTTATTTCCTAAGGGAAAATGGAAATAACTAAGGTTAGTTACAAAATATTTGTAGTGATATCCTAGTCATCGTCTCCAGTTAAGTCTATGATTTCAGGTGGACTAGGATTTACTACTTCTTCTATATTAAAGTCAGGATTAGAATTATTATCAAAATTTTCCTGATTTTCTTCCTCTACTCCTTCTACTTCTTCTACTTCCTCTATTTCTTCTATTTCTTCTTCATCTTCTATTTGTCCTGAAAGAACTGCATGTTCATAATCTAATTCATGGTTTAAGTTACATGCAAAAATGAGGTCACTCCTAAGTTCTTTGTTTTCTTCTTGTAATGCCATAATTTGATGTTGTTGCATAAGACTTAGAAAACCTAAGTCTCTGGCATGTGGACAAGGGTTGTTTGAAGTGTCTATAGCTTGTACTTCATAAGTAGTGTCTCCTTCTTGTGGAAAATATCTATATTTGGTATAATAAAGTTGAGCTTGGTATTTTTTTGTAAGATAAAGGGTAGCTTTCATACATGCATCTTCTACGGCTTTTATCCTAATATTTCTTGTGGCTTCAAACCTAAGATGTCCATTATCATTCATATCTAATATGAGTACAGATCCTAGAAAGCTATGAGGAAGAGTCTGGGTTTTAATAAAGTGAGATGATAAAACAGGCTCCTGGGTGCAGTGCACAATATGCATAATATCTTGCAGACATGCGCCCCAAAGTTCAATTTCATCAGGTGTATGATAGACAGTACCCATTCCTGCAAAATATACATTCAAGGTTAGAACAGAATTTAAAATCGAGAATTTTCTTTTCTCAATTTTATTTTCGGTTTAACCAAGGAATGTGGTTTTTTTTTTTTAAAAAAAAAAAGTTTTCCCTACAGTCAAACTAAGGCTCTTATACCAATTCTGTGGGCGACCAATTTCCAATACTTTTATATTGAAAACTAATCACCCTAAAGTTACAAAACCTCAGAATTGATATAATAATAACTTTATTACAATACCAAAACTAAGTAATTTACAATTATATTTCTCCTATTATACAGCTTGTTTGAGTGTACAATAAAACTTAATATTCTTGACCGAAGAGATCCATTTCTTCTTGAGAAAATTCAATATCTCAAGAAGATAGTAGGATCTGCTCATTTAAATGAACAGTTCCTAAATAATGGGTAAGTATAAAAATTATACCAAAGAGGTTTCTTGAGAAAATAATAATATTATATGTAGACAATATTCAAGGAATAGTTAAGGCTTTATGGTGATCATGCAAAATTTTGGATTTTTAAAAGTCTTATTTATTTCTAAAACAATTTTTCATAGTAATACAAATTCTATCAACTTTCTCCGTCCTTATTCATTTACAATTCAGACAATATTTTCCATAGAATAAATTCATGGATTTTGATAAATAAGAGAGGCATCACCCATTTGACACAACTTCTTATACCCGAAGTAAGGTCCATCGATGAATTGGTTATTAGCTCTGCAGAACCTACCCAAATTTTACCCATATAGTGGCCTACTACATGGATGGGAGAAAAATTTGTGTCATTCTTATTTATTAAGCCCAAGTTTTTATAGAAGCAAATGATATCTAGATATTCTCATACCACGATCGAACAAATATCCAAAGGTCCTTGAGTGTCAATCAAACTCTTTGATTCCTCTAACCCAAGACGACAAAACACTGTTTCCGAATTTGCTTCTATAGTTTATAGAGTAACGATTTCCAGGGAGTTCACACTCTCTCCACCTGGTGTTATTGAGCTGGTACTTCCTTGTACCGGCGGGCTCAAATAACAAAACACTGTTTCCAAATTACTCTATATAAATACAATCAACCTTCCAAATTACAGCTTTTCCACTACAAATAAGTTATCCAAAGTAACTTATTTGTACAGACCAATTCCCCAATCTTAATAAGAGATAATCAAATTTTAATATTTTTGCCTATACTAGGTTTTATCAGAGGTTGATTATTTTTGGGTGGCTTTTTAAGGTATTGAGGTTTGGGTAAAATCATACTTGGAATGTATAAATAAATAACTAGAAAATATATGCAATAAATAGTAAGTAAAAGAAATTTAGGTATATCAAAATGCATCGAGGTAAGAAAACCTGCCTTCTTCGGTTGTTGGTTCAAAATCAAAAGATTCTTCTGGAAAATCCAACTCGAAGTTTCAGAAGTCCTAAGTCGGTTTTCTATAAAAGCAAAAACATAACAAAGATTCAAAAGATATAAATTTAAATAAAATATGCATATGATTTTTGAATAGATAGAAAAATGATGATTTTATGTTTTAAAATCATTTTCATTTTTTTTTATAAAATGGGATATTAAGAAAATTTTGACAGAGTTTCGGAAATTCCTCCGGATAGCAAGAAAATTTGTTACTTAAATTTTGGGTTTATTATTAAAAAAAATGGATCAATTGAGCTCTAGAGATCGGCTCGACAACATTTCTCATATTGGAGTTCCGAGATAGAGCCAATTGAGAATAAAAAGGGAATTTTTCAAAAGTTATTCTTTTTACCACTTTAAATAACTTATAGGAAAAAAGGTTTTTGAAATTTTATTAATTATTTTATCATATAAATGTCAGATTTAATAATTTAAATAAATTCTTCATATTATTTTATATTTTTGGAAATTTTGGCAGAATTTTTGGAGCTATTTTAATATTTTAAATAGATTTTGAAACCTTTTCTGAATAAAGAAAAAGAAAAATATATAGAGATGAACAGTGTTGGGCTTTTTATCGGGTAGAACTTGGCTCGTCCTATTGTCTTGTGAGGCGGCTGACATGTGGGGCCCAATGCACAGTGAGTGAGAGAGGGAGGCTCGTTGGTGGCGGCATTGCTTGCAAGCAGCAGCCAGCCGAGAGAGGTGGCCATGGTCGGGAAGGTAGAGGGAGTTGCGGGCTACCTCTAGGTGAGCTTGGCTGGGGTAGAGGCGAACGGAGTGTGGTCGGCGACGAGGTTTGGCGGTGGTGAAGCTACGAGCTCCGGCGAGGGAGTGCTCCGGCAGGGTTTGGGAGTGGAGAAGTGGTGGAGAAGATGGCTTGCGTTGATGCAAAGCCGAGGATGGCCTTTTATAGGCGTCGGGTGGCTTGGCGGCCACGAAATCACGAAGATGGCGGCGGCGGCGCTGGCGGCGTGTCGGCGAGCAATTCGCTGCGCGCGGCGGCCGGATGGAGTTGGCGACGTGGAGGATGAGGTTTGCGGCGTCGGGAGGAGTCCGGAGAACTCGAAAACAGGGGCGGCGGCGAGCTCCAACGGCGATTGTGTCGTTTTCCGGTGAAAACTACGGCGGACACGGCGGCGCCGGAGTTGGAGACGGCGGCCCTGTGGGCTGAAGTCGGCGGAGGCGACGTGGTCGTGTCTTGGCCATCGGATCAATTTGAGTGGCTAAGATTAAATCCTTGAAGTGGTATGGCTATCGGCCATTAGATCAAGATGATTTGATCGTGGCCGTTCGTGGCCACTTAAGGCGTTGGTAGGCCGGTTCGGGCTGAAATAGAAACGGGCCTTAGGCCCAAGTAGCGCTCCGGGCTGGGAAGGAAAGCGCATTCCCAAAAGGGAAAGCGTAATTTCGATTTTTCAGAAAAGGAATGGTGTTTAGAAATTTGTAGAAAATTATAGAAAAATCAGAAAAATATGAAATAAATTTCTAAATTCTTATAAAAATAAGGGGAATTTAATTATGCAATAATATTGGTTACTTATGTAATAAATATTTTTGAAAAAAATAATGGACGTGATTTTCTTTAATAATAAATAGGTATTGAATTTGGAAATTCATCAAAAATTAGGAAAAATTAAAAGGAGTTTTAAGTATGACTTGTCACGCCCCTTCTCGGCTTACCTAGCGAGAACGGTCGGACCTGCACTAGGCCCTGGATCAGTAGGCTAGTGCAAGAGTTACACAGCTGGAATCATTTCATACATCGGTGTCCAAATATTACATAACAATGATCATCCGATCGATTAGTAGCAAACGGCATTTAAGCCTTAGTTACGCATCAAAGTTCATCGAGTAGCGGAAATCTCCCAAAGGGCAACTTGCAAGTTCAAAAGAATAACAAAATCGCACCAAAGAAATGTGTAACCACACACGATCGGTGGAACGACTAAACCCTATCTTAAGCAACTACTCCTCGGTCCCGGCATCGAGGATCTCCTTCCTCATGACAATCGAGGCATCTTCCTCGACGGGCTCCTCCATGTCTAAAGATAGATATTTATGCGAGGTCGGTCATCCAAACACCGGCGAGCTAACACCCAACCCAATGCATTTAGTGATAGAGGTTTCAAAGGAAAGGCTGGGTTTATTTATTTGCATGAAAGCCGCTTTGGAAATGAAAGCCTATGACTTAGCAGCTTAACCAAATTCCTGTCAAATTGATTATTTATCATGTTTTTTTCAATGCACAACCAAACCCATGGCGCTTCAAGCACTCGCCAAACGCTCTCTTCCCACTCCCGCCATCATCTTCCGAGTGTGGCGACTCGCTAGGATCACATTCCCCAAAAAGTACCCGGTCTCGCCCTAGCTGGGTTGCCGACCCACGCTAGACTCACGGCTCTCAGAAGAATGGACCTAGATCATCCTCGATGACGACATGAAACTGTCTTCACCTCAAGCATGGTGGCAGATGTGTACGCCCGCAGTCGTAACTACCCTCGAATCCCCAATACTTGCACTACCGCGATGGCCGGCGCGTTGTGGTGTTAGGAACTATCTCCCAGCAGAGATAGTCAAGGACGCCACACTGCGCATCCTCGATGCACCCGTCTGGGGAATCTTGATTCAGCCCACCACCCACTAAGGGCCTCACCCTTATGCACTTCCTTCTTGCTAACTCGCACCTCCGTGTGAATCACACGATGTGGCGGAACCCTCCTTTTGGGCAGCGACGGCATTACGCGGATCTCGCCGCCCTCTTCCATGCACTACGATGTGGGCGATTAGCTTCTCAAATCACGAGCCCACTACTTATCTCTTACCCAATGCCGGACCCAATCCGCATTGCAAAGACATCACAACCATATACACACACCGGCATGCCAGCCCAAATTCCAGCTTAACCATATTCTTTGTGTGATCATGTCCGTGAATGTCGGTTCACGGTTCCGAGGCAATTCTAAGCCTAAAATTAATAGTTGGACCCGAGCAATGTCTAAGCAAGATTTTAACCGAGACTTAGGAGTCTAAATCAGATTATTTAAATTAACCAGCTACCAAGGGTGATCATCAAAGCGATCAATAGCAAGCCAAATGACGATGATTAATTCAAGGCAACATCATCATGGTAAATTGATAGCAAGAAAATAAATGGCATGATACATCATGATTGAACAAGTAGGCATAAGTACTTTAAAAAGGCATGCGCTTTAATATCAGAAAATAAATACTTTAGAAATCTGGGATTCAATATGTTATTATTGGATGTTAACTTGCACTAGGAAAGCGATCCTCTCCTAGTAAAAGCAACACTATTAAGGATAGGTATTAACTCGCACTAGGAAAATCGAGATTCTCCCTAGTAAAAGCAAACTCCTTTGAGGGTAGATATTAACTCGCCTTGGGAATTGAAGTCCGGTCTTGTGCGGAGTCCTCGAACAGTGTTTCCGGATCCTCTACGCCTAAACGGAGAATCAACAATTCATCATAAACACGATGCGGCGAAGAAGAGAATGATGCATGAAATGCAATCGAGGTCGCCAGATTCGCCATTTACGATTCCTATGTTTAACTATCTACATGAATCCATATATATATATATATATCGAGAAAGTTCCATGATCCTTCTAAATAATGAATCATAGCGGAATGGCCGCGAAGTGCTTGTGAGATGATGCACATGATACATGTATATATATATGTGTAATGAAATTTCTACCCTAATTAACCCAATAGGACAAAATATGGTTTTATCGTCTTTTAAAGTACTTTAAATAGTTAGAATATGTTAACATGATACATGTAGCTAGTTATTCATGTTTCCTAATTATACCAATATTGAGTTAACATGTAATTAGGAAACATATTATAGGTTATACTATATTCACCTAGGTCCAAAAAGTCATTTATCTAAGATCCATGATTTTCTTATGTTTAACTTAATTGTTAATCTATTTTAATACACAACATTCCATTTTTTCTTATTTTTATATGAATTAATACCCTAAAATAAGCTTAATGGATTTAATCTAGGAACCGTGTTCGATTATCGTGTGTGGTACTATTTTTATTAAATCCAACACAAGCTCTAGTATTTACCCTAATTTTTCCAGAATTTTAATGATATCTACCTATTTTAAATAAATCGCTTTATTTATCGTCTTTGTTTTATTTATAAAATCTGGGAAAAAAGGTGAATAATATCGGGCGCCCGCTAACTCATGGCCGAAGCCAACCACGCCGAAGACGATTTGAAGGCGAACTCGAGAGTGAAGGCGCTGGGGTCATAGGCGCCTGATTTACTCGACATGTGGGACCGAGGGCCCACATGTCGCTGACGTGAAGAAGCCGCGGGAGTTTTAAATCCGCGAAGGCCGACAATGGGCCCACTGTCGCCGACCACACACGGTGAAGCCGCACGGATCTTGGCGCAGATCGGACGGCTCGCCGTCATCGTCTTCCTTCTGCCGGCCAAGACGGCCGAGGCTAGCCGACGGCTAGCCGAGCTAGGTGCACCGCTTGGGGCGTTCTTGGGTTCGGTGGAATCGGTGAGCTAACGCGCATCTAGGGGTGCCCTTGTCGAGGCGAAACGGCCGGACGCGGCGAGCCATGCCCGGCGGCGAACCGCTACCGCGGACATGAGTAAATGACCTAGGGTCGAGCTTATGGAAAAATAGCGCGCGCATGAGCTATGCGGGGTTAGTGGGTGCTACCGAGCAAAAAGGTGGTCGGGGCACGGTTGGATCGGCGCGTCCACGCGGGTCCGAGCAAGGAAGGCGGCGCGCCAAGATGCCGGTGAAGATCGGGCGAAGCCTCGGGCCAAAAGAGGGAGCACGGTGTGAGGGAAGACAGCGGCTCACCGAGCAAGGGCTTGCCGCGAAGCTCACCAGAGATGATGATCGGCGCGCCCCGCAGTGTCCGGAAAGGGAAGGCGGCGCCAAGATGCCGGGAAGACCGCGAAGCCTGGGCCAAAAGAGGGAGCACGGTGTGAGGGAAGACAGCGGCTCACCGAGCAAGGGCTTGCCGCAAGCTCACCAGAGATGATGATCGGCGCGTCCCCGAGCAGGTCCGAGCAAGGAAGAACCGGGCGGTCGGCGGTGGCGAGAAGCGTTCGACGAGCTCGGGATGACTCGACCAATTCCTTCGGGCAGAGCTTCACGAGGTCATGGCGAAGCAAACGCGAGACAATGTGGAGACTAAGGAGGTCTGGTTTGGGCCGGCGACGTGAGAGTGAAAAGAGGAGAAAACGGCCGATGTGGCGCGGTGGCATATAAGCTCGGTCCGAGCTCGGCTCTTGACCACGGTCGCGCGAAGATGTGAGACGGTCACAGAGGAGCTCTAGTGCTCATTGGCTAGTGGGCGGTGGCTTGTTTCGCTGCGGCGAATGTCCGAGCCGGGCGGCGAGATGGCTTGTTTCGGCGGCATTGCCACCGGAGACGCGCGGTGCGGGGGCATCGATGGCGCGACCAAGTCGGCCATTGGGCAAGGTGGGCGGTGCTCGAACTCCACGCGCGAGCCGGCCGACAAGACGGCAAGTCGTCCGCGGCGAAAGCAGTGTCAAGCTGGCGGCGAAGGCGAGCAGCGTCGCGTCATGGTCGGAGGTGGGGTCCACAGGTCCAGCGACACACACAAGCCGCCAATTGAAGATCTTCCCGAGATTCGGGCAAGGGAGTGACGGTTGAGCCGGGGTGGAAGGTCACCGCGCCCGCCAGCGTTTCTACCAAATGACCGCAAGGGCGAAAAGGAATAGGAAGTCGCCATGTGGGCCCTACCAGGTCAAATTGGTCAACATCTGAGTCAAACTCTCTATTAGGGTTTAAACTAATCTATGGATTTTTCCTGGATTTTTAGGGCAATATAACATATTTAGGCTTATGTGATTATGTGTATACATATATATATATATATATATATATATACATATATATATATATATATGTGTGTATGGATGTTTTATGAATATGAAAATATATTCCCAATTTAAGGTCCATTAGAATCTTATATTTCAACAATTTCTTAAATAGTGCTATAAATTATAAATTCTTATGCAAGGGTTTATTAATTAGCTATTTAGTGCTTTATTCAAACAAAAATCATCAATTTCAAATGGCTTCTAAAGTCTAGAAATGTGTGTTTGTCACATAGAAATTTTACGGGAAACGTCATAGCTTATGCAATGGTACAGAAGTGTTTTCAAAATATTATCATAACTTTGGGCTGTTACATGACTTTTGCGAAAAAAAATTTTTATGGAAAAATTTTGGTTATGTTACATACGTATTCCTGGCGGGTACCTCTATAACGTGTCATCGGACTAATCTCCGGCGATGGCCCGAAATGGTGGCGAGCCGAACGGCGGCAAAGAGCTTTCACGGGAATGAATTAAACTAAAGCGTGTATGAGCTATAGGGAGATGCTGGGGCGCTTACCTAGCAGCAGGTCGAGACGGAGGGGGCGGGGTTCGGGCTGGCGATGTGAAGGCCGAAGCGAGGTGGAAACAGAGCTCAGGACGCCAGGGAGCTTCGGAGGGTCTTGGGTCCAATCAACCTGGGCGAAAGACAGGCGGGGGTGAGGTGATGCTCCTCGCGTAAGCAATCGATAGGGGACTCACCGAGAAGAGAGAAATTGAAAAGGGGAAGAATCGGGCGGCCGGCGGCTGCGAGGGAAATCCGGCGAGCTTGAAGCTTCCCGATCCGATTCCTTAGGGCAAGAGTAAGGTGAGGGTCATGCGAAGCTAATGCGTGCACGGGCGGGGGGTAGGGAGCTCTGGTTTGGGCTGTCAACGTGAGGGCAAGGAGAGAAGGTCGGGACCGAAGCGGCTCGGCCGGGATTTAAGCTCGGCCGAAGCATGAGTTCTGTCCAGCGGTCACGAGGGGGAGTGAGGCGGTCACTAGGGGGCTTGGTTGCCGATTGGCGAGCTTGGGCGGTAGCAAGTTCATGCGCGGTGCAGGAGTGAGCCGACGGCGAGGTTGCTTGGCTGAGGCAGCGACGCCAGTTCAGGCCGCGGCGGAGGTCAGAAGCGTGGACGGCGCGTCTGGGGCATTCATTGGGCAAGGCGGGCTGTGCCTGACATGGCCTGGCCATGCCATTCCGACAAGGCAGCTTAGTCAGCACGGCTGGTGTGGGCCCCAGTTACCGGGAACCTCGGTGCACCTGTGCTAGCTCAGGATCTTGTCTTGCTAGCATGGCACCTTTTACAAAATACTGGAATCATCACATACCTGCGATAAAAATTATTAATACCAAAGAGTTGAATTATAATATGGCTCGTTTTTGCAGGCTTAAAAGGCCAAATCTAAAAAACAAAAATGAACACTTACCAGAGTTTAGCATAGCGGAAACAATAAGAAGAGTAGGGTCTCAAGGCTGTGCCCAACCGAATCAGGCAAGTGACTGGAGTCCCACCTAACCCTCGGCCTATACGTCATTATTCGGGCTCTTCTTCTCCTTGTCGATGTCATCTAGGCCAGGCTCCACCTCAACGCCACCTAAAAAGGTGAGTGGGTGCGAGTGTGAGCGCGCAATCAAACCGCGCTCGCGAACCAAAACCTTGTATGATGCAGATTAGTTATGCAAAGCTTTTTGGTGGAAGCTGGGCTTCTTTTAATTGCTTAAAATCAAAGATGCTATATTTTTAAGTCAAAATAACTCAAGACTTAGCCTTTAACAAATCAAAGATGTACTGGGCTATATATATGCCATCTGGTTATCACACAAGGGTCTTTCAGTGGCGACACCGTAGTTTTAGCCAAGGAATACGTGTCCCACGTGGCAGATCCATGCCATCGCTATGGTCAGGGTCTCCACAAATGGCAGACTAGCTCCCATCGTCATGGTGAGCTATCTCCAACGGTATGGCGAACCCGTGCCTATACAACAACTGGCGCACGATTCCCATCTTCTGGCGAACCCGTGCTCATACAACAACTGGTGCACGTTTCCCAGGAAAGTGGTGGTAGACTCACCGTCTGAGCCAAGAGGCGTGATCCCCTTGAGCTCAACAAAGGCCAGGATCCTCAGATCCTAATCTCAATCAAATGAATCAAGAATTTATTGACTTATATTCGCACTCAGGCATAAAAGGTACCCGAATGCATGGACTTTCAATTTAGCTTATCGAGTGTAGGAATACTCGAACAGGCACAACACATCACCATAATCATGTACTCGGATACGACGCGTCGATTAAACTTCCCAACAAGTGAGCAATCACGCCGCAATTGTCGTAGTCTTGATCGAGGCGGTATGGTTCATCTTTGCTACACTATGTATCACCAATCGTGAGCAAAGAGACTAAACCCCGTCATGATACATATCATGGTAATGATGGGATCTGTACCATTGAGGTACCTACTCATATACGGTATTTGTTCCGAGCCAAGTTGCATCGTTGATAGCGGCTATGCCGCTGCAATTGCACCGCTGATAGGAGGCTATACCGTTGCTTTAGACCGCTGATAGCGTGCTATGCCGCTGCATTGCACCGCCGATAGCGTGCTATGCCGTTACAAAGGTTGACCCATCATCCTAGTACCGTATCGTTGACAGCCAAGGTCAAACCCATAGACTCTAGACTTAAAGCATGTCTAAGCCAATTCAAAGACTCAATAGTCAAGGAGTTTAATTTCTATACCTTAGGTTATCAAAGGACAGGATAAGGAAATGTCAAGGAGAGGTTTGTGTTTATTAACACTGCTTATAAATAGCAATAACTAGACTTGCTCTATTAGCTTTTAATACCAATATAGAATATTTGAGAAATTCACATTTGCATGCAATCTATCATTTGAAATCAACACAATTTAGGCAATAATAGGTAAAAGGGAATGATCAAGAGATTTTGGCTCGCCTGGACCGAGCGTGTGAGTCTTGTCGTCGATCTTCAGGTTGAACTTCTGGTTCCTCGTGATCTATCGCATAAGATCATAAAACAAATGATAAAGACACGGATGATAAAATATGCATAGTGCATGATATATGATATGCACGAGGTTGAGGGTGATACTATTCACCAAGGCTACGGATGATCTTATTTTAAGTAAGTTTCTTATCGAGAAAGTTTCATGAGCTATCGATAAGAAATCTTACTCATAAAGATCGCGTGTAGGGGTTATACGTTATATATGAATGTATGCATATGGATTCTACCCATATATTGTAATCCAATTTATAGTTTATCATATTTAGGAAAATACGCCACGATATTACTTATGTAAAGGAAATTATATTTCTATCTTCAAGTTTATTGGAGGTCCACTAGTATTAATAAATAGAAAACATTTTCCTAGAATTTCTTTATAAAAGAAGTAACTAGAAAAGGGCTATTAGTAATATTGTAAAGGGTATAAATAATATAAAATACAAACTAATATTTTTCCTAGACTTCAAATGTCCTGTGATATTTTCTATGAATATTTTTGGGATTGTTTGAAGTCATTTACTATTTCAAATAAACCATAAGGCTTAATTGGGTTATTTTATTTTCAAATAGAAGTTAGGAAAGTATTATAATATTACAGAGACATAAAACAGTGAAATGTGCAAACTTATATTTTTCCTAGGTTCCTGAGTGAATGTAATATTTTCCAGAATTTTTGTATAATTTTATCATGCCTCTAACTATCAAATACCATTTATAGAATTTTGTGAACAAGAAAAATACTCTGGAAATGAATTATGAACAGTGTTGGGCCAAGCCCGTCACTGTGCTAGGCGAGGCCCGACGCTGTGCGGCCCATGGGAGTGAGCTCCCGGCTGAGGGCGCTTTCCAATTTCGGAGGCGTACTCCGAGGATTACGCTTCCACTTATACTTACAGGTGGGACCAAGGGACCTACGTGTCGGTGAGTGAAGGAGAAACCCCGGGATTGAGGGGTTTAAACTGCGGTGGACCCCATTGGACAGTGGCACATGTTATAAAATCCCGTTTAATTAGATTTATTAATCTCATTCGGGCCCACCGGTCAGCCTGTGCTTAAGCACAGTAATGGGTTTCATGACGTCATGCTGACGTCACGCTTCTTCCTCTGGAACGGACGTGGGCGTGGGCTTGCAACGGCGATTGCCGGTGCTACGGTCCACGGTTTCGTACGTTCTTGGGCTCGTAGGATTCGTCGTGATACCATGCACCCATAGGTGTCATCGTCATGGTCGGAGGTGGCCGGAGTTGGCTGCTCCACTCGAAAAGGCGGCGGCGGGTTCGGAAGAACATGGCGGCAGCGATGCAAAGGGTTCCGAGGGGGGTTTGTGGTGTGTGAGCATTGGGAGGAGGAATGGGTGCTTACCCCGTAGTTTCTAGGGCGAGAGATGTCCCGTAGCGGTCCGGCGACGTAGGAGCAGAGCAGGGGACGGCGGCGGCTTCGCGTCGCGGGCAAGCTTCGGTGTCCGACGAGCTTGGAAAATCTGTGGAGATGGTTAGGGACCTCTCATGGATGCTCTAGGTGCGTGGAATTGGATGATATTCCATTGTGGCGGCCGGAGGGGAAAAAGGGTGTGGAATGGCCGGCGGGGAGGAGATCCGATCGATCTCGGTCTCCATAGATTCGTAGGCCAATTCCTTCGGGGACATTGGAGAGGAGGTGATGAGGGAGGTGTGTCCGCAATTTCAAGCCACAAGGCTTAGCACAACACATGTTCCTAGTTCATGTATAAGCATAGTCTTTAGCTAAGAACTTGATCTTAGTTTGCTTAGGTTGGTGATTTGAGAGAAAACCGTAAGAGGTTTTGATTATGTTATTTGGTTCCTAATTATTGGCAATAGGAAAAATATATACATATATATAAGTTCATATGCATATGTATATATGGCCATGTGCATAAAATGGCTTTATCGTTTATTGAGCTAGGCTAGATATGAAAATTGCTATTCAAAATTTAGAAGCTCTGTTCATGGTATGAAAACACATGGATATATTCAATTGGATAAACATAAATGCATATGTTTACGTTTACTATTCGTATTTTGACAAGGAAAATACTTGCATATGTACACATTTTTATGTATGTACATGTGCTTTTAATATTTTCTATTTATTTAAGCAAAGCTAGTTTTTATGGAAAAGTTTTGCACATAATATATTTAGTTTATTTTATTGGGAAAAACATGATTTTGGTCATGGACCCATGTTTTCAAACTAGGATTTTGGAAATGTTTATAAGAATAATCTAAATATAAACTTTGTATGGAATTGTTTATACATAATAAATTTAAATATTTTAAATTTTATTTCAAATAGTGTATTAACTAAATGATTTACTATTATTTTTATTGGAAGCAAAAATGGGGTGTTACAAACCCTACCCCCCTTAAAAATAATCTCGTCCTCGAGATTGCTCGAATCTAGAGGTGCAAAGGGGTAGCTAAACTTATGTGATCATTCTATGAGTTGTGTTTGCAAAAGTTTTTTTTTTTTGTTTTGCGGGGCAACACTTCCTCAAGGACTTGAGTAAATAGTGCTGGGGTTGGGGTTCATTCTCTTTAGTAATCCAAGCGTTGAGGATGCTCCTTTGTTGGTGTAGCAGTTCCCTGAAATTGTGATCTTCGGGACTGCAGCTCCAGTCTTGTATCTTGAGATGTCTTCTTGCTTCAAACTTTTGAACTCTTTTGTAGTTCCGGTCGAGAATCTACTCTTGGTAGGGATATAATTGTTCCGCCATTGTAGGGCTTTTCCGTGGAGTTGTTGGGTGGCAAAAGAGAACATATTCTCCTATTGACTCTTGATGGTTGAGAGTTTTCTTTCAATGGTCTCTATATCCATACGACTACGTTGAGTGGTTCTTTAATTCCAAAGAAAGGTAGGGAGTTGGCACAGAAGAAATCTTCAAGTTCAAGATCCTACTTGCTTGGGAAATTCTGGTTGTTCAGTGTCAGAAGCTTGAAATAGATAAGTAAGTCGAGATTGGTGCAAAGCTTGGTCAAAGTCTAATAGTGGAGAAAGAGACATTTGGCTTCGGTCACGGTCTTGTCTACCACTTGCTTTTGTATCAATGAGGCGACGAGTACCGGAATCGATCCTTGGAATGACTCTTCTAGGCATCTAAGGAAAATATTTTAAAAAGGGGTTTAGTGTTTATGCCTATATGCATGATTTGCAAATGCATAAGAACCAAATCATAAGATATCATTAAAATCCAAGTGCATCTTTACTGCACACATATAAACTTAAGGGATTAAACGCTATTTATTTAGTATGGCGTTCCCGGTACTTTACAACACAACGTCTAAGCTGGTATGATAGGGTTATGAAGTCTGGTCTTGCTTACTCCATTAATTTTAACATGGATCATGCAAGACTAGCTTCACTCATCCATCAGTCGGCTAGTAAAGGTAGGCTAGTTGAGGAGTGGTACAGTCTGTAAACTCAAAGGTTAGGGTGATCCAATAATAATTCTATTCTACCTTAGTATTGCGCGTTGAATCTGAGTTGAAGATGGACTTCATTCTTCATCGTCTTGAGGGAGAGAAGTTGTCATCACACTTTCTAAAGTAGCATGAGCTATAGGTAGCTATATTTTGCAAGGATAACTCGAGTGAGTTCCAAAGGAAAGTTACTTGCAGGTTTTAGTTCTCAAGTTGAGGAGACTATGGTCATACTTGAGCTGCAAGATTGAACAACAGGGATATTAGTCACAGTAACTGCAAAGTCCGCGATCTCAATAGTTCTTGGCGAATTATCTCCTTAAAGAATTAAGGCGACAATTCCACAAATAATTAGGCTCAAAGAAGCACAATATTAAAAGATAGTCAAAGTTGGATGAAGGCGCTTAAACTATCAAGGCTTAGCTAACATCAAGTTCAAAGACGTTAACTGAATAGTTAAAGCTTAAAGTTTCAAAGGATTTTCTTGATGATCCTGGGACTTGTATGTGTCTCGGATCAGTAACTTACAACAGTTACGAAAGTAAAGGTCTTCAATGGTCAAGAGTAATGGATATCAGCTATAGAGACACAGCTCTTGGGCTGATACAATGGATATTCCTACTTGATAGCAGGTGTGATTGTGAAGACAGTATGCCAAGAAATAATGCCTCGAGTAAAAGAACGATAGCTCAAAGAGTCAAAATACTTGCATCTCATGAGTTCGGTTGATGTCAATGCAATGGATCATAGGTTTGGTGACGGGGCTGCTCTTGCTAAGTTTACTGGTGGAGTAGTAACCAAAATGGTTTTAGCTGGGTCAACTTTTTCCTTGGACCTCTTGAACAGGTCTTGGTACTCACTAATGTGAGAGTTGTCATGGTGCAATTCTTCACGTAGATCCTTAATGTAGTGGTCCTGCGAATTGATGATTTTTTTTTGTATTTGGAGAGTTCTTCAGGATGTCTTCGAAATCTACTCTTGTGGTTCGATTGTCTTCAACAACCAAACGAGGTGACAGTCTAGTGGTAGGTTTGCATGAAAAGTAGTGCAATACTGTTTTTCCGATCCTCAGGAGGAGATGAAATGATATCAGATGGGGAATAGTCGGTTTTCATAAAGGTGGGTCAAAAAGGGTGACCGCATAAAAGGGCAACCTTATGAATAATCAAAGGCAACATGAAATGGTGCACACCAAAGGCAAAAATGGTGTGAAACCTCGACAAATATGGCTAGAATTGTTATTAAAATTTTTCAGACAGGAATAGGGGCTAGTATGGCTTTCTGTCTAAGAACTCTAGCTCTCAAAGGTATCCAAGACGTTGGAGTAGACACTTAGGGATACAAAGGTTTACTTTAGGACTCCATCGGTGTCTTCGATGCGTCGGATTCAATTTGTTCCTTCAGGTATGACTATCAGCAACTGAACAATGTAATACTCAATATTAAGAGTAATTGGGGTAAGTGGGAATAATCCAGATAAGAGGAGTGAATCAGAAATCTTTCTAATAGTCAACGGAAGGTAGTGAAAGTGAGCCAGGAGTAGAAAATTTTAACAATTTCTAAGAGTTCTGTACATTTAAGAGGATTAGTTATCTTTTATCTCTTGGTCTTTTGTCTCTGGAACTTCAAGGAACTTTAAAGATGTCGTTTAGGTTAGTTTCTGCGGTTTGGATATACACTAACAACTCTACTAGGCAGATTAATCCTTTCGGTCTGCTTGGTAGGTGGAATAGTACGGGTCTTCCGGTCTTTAGGAAGAGTGGAAGCAAAGTCGATATTAGAGCATAAGCGGGTAATCACATGAAGAATAGTTTCCCGCATAACAAAAATCGATAAAAAGATGGGATATCCCGGAAATAAAGTAATGGGGACATCCTCTGTATTGGGGAAAGCAAAGGTCATTACCAGCTAGAAAGGAATGGGCTCTGGCATGGTTTTATGAAGTTTCGGTTTCCAATGCTACCGAAAGAACTATAGGAATCATTTTGGGGTTTATATATTTGTGTCGAGTACTCTATCATTGCCCTCGACATGACAGAATTTGGTTGACTCTTCGGATATGGTGATCGTCAATCGATGGATTTTGCAAAACTCAAACTCAAAATTAATAAAGAATAAGGTAAGGGGAAATAATTCAGGTAAGAAAAAGAACATATGGTCCTGTAAAGAGATAAGAAAAGGTAATGAAGATGAGCCAACAGTAAAAATAATGAAAATTTTCCAAAAGTTGTATTCATTTCAAATACGTAAGTCCTTAGCTAACGACCAAAGGTAGGGTTTCTACAGTCGCATGCTCTCATACCAGCTTTGTGGGCCCCGGTTACCAGGAACCACGGTGCACCTGTGCTAGCCCAGGATCTTGTCTTGCTAGCACGGCACCTTTTACAAAATATTGGAATCATCACATACCTGCGATAAAAATTATTAATACCAAAGAGTTCAATTATAGTATGGCTCATTTTTGCAGGCCGAAAAGGCCAAATCTACAAAACAAAAATGAACTCTTACCAGAGTTTAGCATAGCGGAAACAATAAGAAGAGTAGCGTCTCAAGGCTGTGCCCAACCGAATCAGGCAAGTGACTGGAGTCCCACCTAACAACTCGCACACGATTCCCATCTTCTGGCGAACCCGTGCTCATACAACAACTGGCGCACGTTTCCCAGGAAAGTGGCGGTAGACTCACCCTCTTAGCCAAGAGGCGTGATCCCCTTGAGCTCAACAAAGGCCAGGATCCTCAGATCCTAATCTCAATCAAATGAATCAAGAATTTATTGACTTATATTCGCACTCAGGCATAAAAGGTACCCGAATGCATGGACTTTCAATTTAGCTTATCGAGTGTAGGAATACTCGGAACAGGGCACAACACATCACCATAATCATGTACTCGGGATACGCACGTGCTGATTAAACTTCCCAACAAGTGAGCAATCACGCTGCAATTGTCGTAGTCTTGATCAGAGGCGGTATGGTTCATCTTTGCTACACTATGTATCACCAATCGTGAGCAAAGAGACTAAACCCTGTCATGATACATATCATGGTAATGATGGGACTGTACCATTGAGGTACCTACTCCGCATACGGTATTTGTCTGAGCCAAGTTGCATCGTTGATAGCGGCTATGCCGTTGCAATTGCACCGTTGATAGGAGGCTATACCGTTGCTTTCGCACCGTTGATAGCGTGCTATGCCGTTGCATTGCACCGCTGATAGCAGGCTATGCCGTTACAAAGGTTGACCCATCATCCTAGTACCGTATCGTTGACAGCCAAGGTCAAACCCATAGACTCTAGACTTAAAGCATGTCTAAGCCAATTCAAAGACTCAATAGTCAAGGAGTTTAATTTCTATACCTTAGGTTATCAAAGGACAGGACAAGGAAATGTCAAGGAGAGGTTTGTGTTTATTAACACTGCTTATAAATAGGAATAACTAGACTTGCTCTATTAGCTTTTAATACCAATATAGAATATTTGAGAAATTCACATTTGCATGCAATCTATCATTTGAAATCAACACAATTTAGGCAATAATAGGTAAAAGGGAATGATCAAGAGATTTTGGCTCGCCTGGACCGAGCGTGTGAGTCTTGTCGTCGATCTTCAGGTTGAACTTCTGGTTCCTCGTGATCTATCGCATAAGATCATAAAACAGCGATAAAGACACGGATGATAAAATATGCATAGTGCATGATATATGATATGCACGAGGTTGAGGGTGATACTATTCACCAAGGCTACGGTATGATCTTATTTTAAGTAAGTTTCTTATCGAGAAAGTTTCATGAGCTATCGATAAGAAATCTTACTCATAAAGATCGCGTGTAGGGGTTATACGTTATATATGAATGTATGCATATGGATTCTACCCATATATTGTAATCCAATTTATAGTTTATCATATTTAGGAAAATACGTCACGTATATTACTTATGTAAAGGAAATTATATTTCTATCTTCAAGTTTATTGGAGGTCCACTAGTATTAATAAATAGAAAACATTTTCCTAGAATTTCTTTATAAAAGAAGTAACTAGAAAAGGGCTATTAGTAATATTGTAAAGGGTATAAATAATATAAAATACAAACTAATATTTTTCCTAGACTTCAAATGTCCTGTGATATTTTCTATGAATATTTTTGGGATTGTTTGAAGTCATTTACTATTTCAAATAAACCATAAGGCTTAATTGGGTTATTTTATTTTCAAATAGAAGTTAGGAAAGTATTATAATATTACAGAGACATAAAACAGTGAAATGTGCAAACCTATATTTTTCCTAGGTTCCTGAGTGAATGTAATATTTTCCAGAATTTTTGTATAATTTTATCATGCCTCTAACTATCAAATACCATTTATAGAATTTTGTGAATAAGAAAAATACTCTGGAAATGAATTATGAACAGTGTTGGGCCAAGCCCGTCACTGTGCTAGGCGAGGCCCTACGCTGTGCGGCCCACGGGAGTGAGCTCCCGGCTGAGGGCGCTTTCCAATTTCGGAGGCGTACTCTGAGGATTACGCTTCCACTTATACTTACAGGTGGGACCAAGGGACCTACGTGTCGGTGAGTGAAGGAGAAACCCCGGGATTGAGGGGTTTAAACTGCGGTGGACCCCATTGGACAGTGGCACATGTTATAAAATCCCGTTTAATTAGATTTATTAATCTCATTCGGGCCCACCGTTCAGCCTGTGCTTAAGCACAGTAATGGGTTTCATGACGTCACGCTGACGTCACGCTTCTTCCTCTGGAACGGACGTGGCCGTGGGCTTGCAACGGCGATTGCCGGCGCTACGGTCCACGGTTTCGTACGTTCCTGGGCTCGTAGGATTCGTCGTGATACCATGCACCCATAGGTGTCATCGTCTTGGTCGGAGGTGGCCCGAGTTGGCTGCTCCACTCGCAAAGGCGGCGGCGGGTTCGGAAGAACATGGCGGCGGCGATGCAAAGGGTTCCGATGGGGGGTTTGTGGTGCGTGAGCATTGGGAGGAGGAGTGGGTGCTTACCCCGTAGTTTCTAGGGCGAGAGATGTCCCGTAGCGGTCCGGCGACGTAGGAGCAGAGCAGGGGACGGCGGCGGCTTCGCGTTGCGGGCAAGCTTCGGTGTCCGACGAGCTTGGGAAATCTGTGGAGATGGTTGGGGACCTCTCATGGATGCTCTAGGTGCGAGGAATTGGATGATATTCCATTGTGGCGGCCGGAGGGAAAAGGGGGTGGAATGGCCGGCGAGGAGGAGATCCGATCGATCTCGGTCTCCATAGCTTCTTAGGCCAATTCCTTCGGGGACATTGGAGAGGAGGTGATGAGGGAGGTGTGTCCGCAATTTCAAGCCATGAGGCTTAGCGGTGATGGCGAATTGCATCGCCGAAGCATGGCGGCAGATACCGAGCAAGAGAAATTAGATGGGAGAACAGAGCTCGGCTAGCCTTTTATAGGTTTGGGTCATTGTGGATAGGCGAAGGGAAGATGGACGTGGCCAGCACGACGTGTGCATGGCGCAGTGCATGCTTCGCATCTGTCCCCCCATGACACCGCATGTTGGTGACTTCGGCTCACGGACAGACTCAAGCGCTGGCTGGGCGCTGTCAGCTAGGGCGGGCGGACGGCTCGGAGGCATGCACGGCATGAAAGCAAGGCAAGGCAAGGCAAGAACAAGCTGAGCCGGAGCATGGCCGGCCAGTGAAGCAAAGAGGGAGGAAAGGTGAAGCTAGGGGCATTTTAGTAATTTCACCACACAAGTTCCTAGTTCATGTATAAGCATAGTCTTTAGCTAAGAACTTGATCTTAGTTTGCTTAGGTTGGTGATTTGAGAGAAAACAGTCAGAGGTTTTGATTATGTTATTTGGTTCCTAATTATTGGCAATAGGAAAAATATATACATATATATAAGTTCATATGCATATGTATATATGGCCATGTGCATAAAATGGCTTTATCGTTTATTGAGCTAGGCTAGATATGAAAATTGCTATTCAAAATTTAGAAGCTCTGTTCATGGTATGAAAACACATGGATATATTCAATTGGATAAACATAAATGCATATGTTTACGTTTACTATTCGTATTTTGACAAGGAAAATACTTGCATATGTACACATTTTTATGTATGTTCATGTGCTTTTAATATTTTCTATTTATTTAAGCAAAGCTAGTTTTTAAGGAAAAGTTTTGCACATAATATATTTAGTTTATTTTATTGGGAAAAACATGATTTTGGTCATGGACCCATGTTTTCAAACTAGGATTTTGGAAATGTTTATAAGAATAATCTAAATATAAACTTTGTATGGAATTGTTTATACATAATTTATTTAAATATTTTAAATTTTATTTCAAATAGTGTATTAACTAAATGATTTACTATTATTTTTATTGGAAGCAAAAATGGGGTATTACAATTTGCAGAGAGCTGCGGCGCGGACAAGGTCGAACGTCAAGTCCGTCTGGCAATGGGGCTACTCGGCCAAAACAACGCTGCACGCCGCTGGGAGGATCTCCGGCCGTGAGTCTGCACCGAGGAGGGGGGTTGCGCCGGTGAGGTGGAGGCCGAGGCGGCTGCAGCCCAGCTGCTCGTGGAATTGCCCACAAGGGCCGAAGTGATAGAGACTGCAATGTGGGTCCCACAATGGCTCAACATTGGTCAACACTAGATTCAAACTGTTATTTAGGGTCCAAACAAATTTCTGGGATTTTTGTGGGATTTTTAGTGTGATATTCCATGTATATGTATTTATACACTTGCTCATGTTCTTATGTCTCTTATATAGATATATATGTGTGTGTATATATATATGCATATATAAATATGAAATTTTTTCCTATTTATTTGTATATAAATATACATATATATATATATATATATATATATATATATATATATGTTAATATGTAGACATGGGGGATTTTTAAGGAGTTATTTACTTATAATTAAACATTTTAGCTTAACCTATTCTCTTAATATATTTTTGATATTTCATGATTGGAGCTAAAATTTGATTTTTTTTTTTACTTATCTAAGTCAAGTAATTTTTGGCAATTATTAGCCTGAAAGATTTTAAAGGTCCAACCTTGAATTTTAAAAGAAACATTTCTAAAGAAATGTTTTCTGTAACACACTGTCCTCACGAGAGTGATTTTAAAAATAAGATACAGAATTTTTGGGCTGTTACAGTTTTGCCTTGACCAGACTTAATTTTAATCCTGCATCCGGCACTGCATTCAAAACTGAAACCCTGCATTTATATTTGTTGGTGCACTGCTGTAGAATATTACATAATTGAATATAGCATTCTGTTTCTTACGGTCGCACCAGTTTGGGCACTAGAAGAGTCAGGAAAAGATTTATTAATAAAAAATTAATACAAAATAAGAAAATATAAATGATGATTATTAGCAAGGAAACTCTATGAGCAGCATATTAATGGACTTTCACGTCATCAGGTCAGGGTGACCACTTGCTCCATCGCTTGCGGTCACAGTCCGTCTGCTGTTCAATATGGGCAGCCTGCTAGGTGCGGATAGAGGAAAAGATGCACTTAGGGTCACTGGGTTTGCTACACTAGTTATAAACTTGCAATAAGAGATTTACACATTCACATACTAATAGTTATAATTGGAGTTACATGGATGTTGTCGAGGACATCAGTATTGCCTGACCCTAGTCATACATTATAGATCTGCCCCTGTAGCCGGCAGCAGTGGTGGAGTAATAGTCATAAATCATAAGCTAAAAAAACAAGCAATTGCCAAAACTTTGGTCCTGTTTGCATGGTTGCATGGATCACCTCAACCAGGCCCGTATGAGACAGCCAGGCTGAGGAGAGCCAGGTTGAGGAGATACGAGTGATGCTGTTTGTTTGTCCTGCATCAGTTGGGCCAACACTACTACAGAATATGCTTTATAAGACGGTTTTTTTGAGTTATTTGATACGGTTTTGAAATGACTTTTAGATGGTGCGTCTCAAATGGCATCATTCATATAAGATGGTTTAAAAGCGTCGCATATGAGTGAATATAAGAGACGATTCTACGTATGGAACCGTCTTATATGTCTTACCATAAGAGTCACCTCCATATTGTAAACTGTCTCATATGCATTAGCATATAGGACGGTTTATGTGTGCAACCGTCTTATCTATCCGTACATAGGCGACGCCTCCATCTCGTAAAGCGTCTCATATGTGTTGAGAATATAAGATGGTTTATATATTCAAACGTATCATCTATCATGACAAAAAAGAACCTTATGTGTATTTATAAAACGTCTTATATTACATCCAACCGTCCCAAATAGGAGGGTTATATGGTACGTTTTTTTTGTACAATCGTCCATTACAAAACTTCACAACATATGAAACAAATATGAAATTGCACATTTATTTCCATAGATTTACATATATAATAATGGTTCATTTAATCCAAACAATCTGTCTTACATTTAAAAGATAACTAACATAGAAATACCACAAGTCATGCTGCAAAGCTATAATATAGCAACACAAAAAAAAGAAGCCATGTAGATATAACATCCATATTCTATCTATCTCTGGCTCTGTTGCAAATGTCCACTTGTCTCTCAATTTGTGCTTTCCAAAAAGATTTGTGCTTGAGCTAAGTCTTGATATTGCTACAAGATTCAACAAAAGCAATGTAAGAAAAAAAGGTAATAGTTACATCAATACAAGTGGTCTATGAAGACAAGTAATATTTTCCATATTCATTATAGTTATTATAAAGCAATATCTAACATCTTGCAAATCATGTATCACATGTTCAATTTATATGAAACCAAACGGTCGACCACCACTTGAGTGATATTAATATAACGTGCATTGTGGTTATTCAACGAAAAGTGCAACAGGCAAACCATGCACAACTTAGAGATTCATTATGTTGGGTAAATATATACCAGTCGGCTCTAAATGTATATTGCTCCATGAACCCTGCATGACCCACTACTTTGTACCACCTCTGTCATAAAAAACTGAAGCAGGCGCTCTCGTACATCCGCTATCTCCTCGGGTAAAAATGGACTAGTTGCAAATCCAATGCGACCCTTTAAAAATACACAAAGAATAAGGTTTACATACATCATAAAATATTCAAAGATACACGTATGTTAAGCGTAATCTGAAATAAATCAGTATATACCTTGGGATATCGAACACGGTCCAAACTTAACTGCTCTGCAAAGGAAAGCATGTGGCGCATGACATATTGAGCACAAAGAGAACTACCTGATGTCTGATTGTGTGCCTAAAAAAGAGTAATTGGTCAGATACTCAAGGTGAAATCTACTTAAAAATTAAAGAACATAAGGTCGTAAATATTAGTTTTTTTGTAATTACTTGAAAGATATTCCACGATACCACACCATCATGAGCAACATCATGACGCCCTTTTTGTTCAACATAACTTAAGAAAGCCCTGCATTGTTGAAGAAAACATAAATACAATAAATAAAATGTACCTACTAGATAAAAGTACAACTACATTACCTATCAAACAATTTCTTGAGCCTGTAGTTCTTTCTCACGTGATGGTTTGCCATGGAGTCAATTACATACACTGTATTCCACTTTGGAAATATAGCCAACAGGACCCAATGGTAACTGGAATGCAACAAAGGGAAAGTAATATAATGTAGAATTATATAAAATTTTTGTTAGTGTAGAAAAATAGAAACTAACCCTTCTTGGCAAATAGAAAATATGCACTCCTTGTCCTGATGACAAAGCAATGATCGAACAATGTATGATTCAACAGCATCAGGCTCCTCATTGATCCTCCTTTCCATCACCATCTCTGGGTCTAAAAAGCCAACAAGGGATCTATACTTGTCTTGCTTCCTCATGTAGCTGTAATAAAAATATATATAGTTCGTTAGAAAAGCAATAATAATGTTAGAAATAATTTTAAGGAAACACTAAGCTTTACTCACAGGATCCAACTCCGATGTAAGGATATGAAAAGTGCTTGATCATTATAGAGGTGGAAAATTTCAATGCAGTCAACTCCATAAACCCCAGGCTTAGTATTGAAATCTTGCTCTTCATACCGTACCATGAAGTGTGTGGACTGCTGTCTTCGAGATGTCCTAGTCGTCATGGCCATGTACCACTTATGAAAACTCTGGCTGTAGGTACCCATTTTCTTTAGTTCAGTGACATTTTGGAAAGGTTGACCTAGGACAAACTCCTTGGCAACAGGCATAGGTGAAGGTGATCGGCGAGGTGTAGGGGTCCAAAGGGGATCAAGATCATCATCATATGATAATTTTCGCTTTAAAGATTTATTGCTCTCCTTCTCCCTCTTGCGTATCTCATCCCTATGCTTCTTTTTATTCTTCTTCTTCTTATTATTATTATTATCATTTGAGCCATTATGAGGCACATCCTCATGGGTAGTATCCCTTGGTGGACTAGAAGTACGTGTATGACAAGCTTCAGTGGACAGATGTGGGGTTGTAAGCACCTTTGGGTCCTATGGAAGTCAAAAAAATGGAATTGCCATTATGAAATTATTTAAAAATTAGTGAAAGGAAGGACAAATAGTTTGAAGTTCGTCAAACATACCTCATCGAGTAGTATGGCTGACCTAGGCCATAACACAAATGAATTCTTGACAGAACCCAAAGTGAACTTGTCATCGTCTGTGATGGGGATAGGAAGAGGGTGTTCCAAAAAGTTATCAAACACAAAATCAACCTGCACCCTTGTGTATTCGTGCGGCCGCTCAGCTCCATGGACAGTTTGCACACCCATAGGGGGAAAAGCCAGCCCTCTTGCTGCCACAATAGATTGTGCGCCTAAAGATACTAGTAGCTTGCATTTTGTCACATCCTACAATGTTAAAAATGTTGGCAATTGACAAAAAAAATCAAACATAAGTGCTAATATGTTGAATGCAGTAACAATATTAAACTCAGCACCTATATTACTGCCATATGAAGTACGAGATCAATAAGACACAACTCATAAGTGCTAAAATAAGGAAGTGAATTTAATTAGATAGGAACTATATACAAAGACCTCAATACTTAAGTTCATTTGCACGTAAAATAAAATTGAACTAGTAATATAAAATTACAGATTATCAATTTTATCTCTTGAGTACTTGTCATTCCCACATGCACTAGTCTAAAAGATAACTAGTATATAAAACAGCGAGTACTAATCTGATCAGTGCCTAGAATAGATCAATGAAAATCACAATAATTATTCAAAGACCGGACACCTTAATGAGTAGCACTGAAGACCATACGATTGTGCATAGAGAAAGGAAGAAATATGCTTACAGAGTGGTGAACTCCCAAAATACCAGGAAGGCACAGGCTTAGATTCATATGATGGTCTTATACATCCTACGATAACAAAACAAACCATTTTCAACAACATCGATGAGCATCAGATATGTACCTGTATTAAGTCAACAGGGTATGGCGGGGCTATAGAGTCTTGTTGATCGCTTTTCGATGCCAAACTATCAACACCATCCTGCCTTCGACGCAATTCTTCTATCTCCTTCATCATTTCCTCATATCGAGACTCATACCAGACCTTTTGCTCTTGTGCCTCAGCCTCCATCCTTTTTATAATTTCTTTTGTACTGCGACGCTTCTTCTTGGGTGGGACCTCATCCTGGGAAAGACCCATCCTTAATCCAATGTATGAGCTCACACCTGTTGTTCGTCCTGAGTGATTTTTCCCAATTACTGTAGCAAGAATGTCCATTTCTTGGGTTGGTGCAAAGGTACCCTCTGAATGCTGAGCATTTAGTTCCACCTGCATTTAATATGTAATGTATTTTAAGGATGGGAAATATAAATTAATAGAGACAAGTTTACCGTTGGAAAAAGGCAATACAATTTTCTGAATCATCGGGTCCTCAGTTTTTGAGTTGTCTCCACTTCGATTTCTTGCCCTAACCCAATCCTTGTGCCTTCCTTCTAGCATATAATCAAATGGTACAGGTCTGCCCTCACTTCGTGCCAATGTATCTTCCTTTGCCCATTGGACTTTCTGAACGGTGTAGCTCCTTCGGCCTAGCTTTTAACGAAATTTATTCGTGCGCTGGCTTTCCTTCGCTTTCTCACCGATGGTAGCATACTCCATAGAGGTGACCCAGTTGACAAAGCCCTTCCAATGGTCCTTATTTAGAAGTGGGTAATCTTCAAAGGGTGATTTACCTGTTCTCACAAATTTCTTGTTCAGTCTGTATTTGAATTCCCTCCATGCATGGCCTGCATTAAGAGCATTATATGTGTAAGATGAAAAATATGGAAGGCATATAGGATCACATATGTATGAAACAAGATTTTTTTTTCTTACCAATCATTTTCAAAGCGACTTTCTTAATATTATTTAGTGCCTTCATATCCTTAGGCATAATGAACTTTGCTGACACATCTTCCCATAGGTTTCTCTTCAAATCATTTGACACTTTCCACCAATCTTTAATTCTAATGTCTACACGTGTGCATGCTAGATGGCCACAAAAACTTGAAAATTGGTTGACGTGTTTTATTGGCGATTGTGGTATCCCATTCTTATCAAATTTTAGCTTTCGGGGGGCCCCTCTGGCTAGCACCATGGATTTGCTTGTGCCTCTTTTCTTTCTAGGTGGTGTGGGTGTACAAGTATCCTTTCCTGAGGCCCCTGACTCTGAACCTCCAGACATGGAGCTACCCGAGGACTCATCTGAGCCTGAGCTAGAAGAAGATGAGGTCGAGCTATCCCGGTTATTATCATCATCCATTGAAATCTACAATTGGACAGGTATCAGCAGCATCCGTACATGTACATATACATGTAGTACATTAAGTTAAGTGCAAATAAGAAAAACAAATTTTAGCACCATTATTTAACAATGGTTTCTAGCAGTTTCCTGCTGGGTAAGATTTGCTCACTAAAACTGCGACTGGTTCATCTGAAAACCAAACTATCAGCTATTTTTATCTTCTCATGCTACATTTTGCAGTGTATCTGTTCACAAGGGTTGCAGCATAAACATATGGACTTGATTGCATACTAAGATTTCACTATAGTATTCATAAGTTTGTAGTTAAATTGGGTTAGATCACCATGAACATACCATCAATAATTAATCTAAATGCATACCTCGTCCACAACAGCACTTTTTATCTTAGATTGCATTAAGCATCATTTCTTGAAATGTGCACCTGAAAATACAGAATGGTTTGATTACAGGAAACTTACAGATAAGTTTCAACCGCAGCTGGCTTGGCCGCACCAACGAAGGATTCCTTGAGAAATTATGGAGCCGGACTATCAAAACAAACCATGTTTGATTTACTAGTTAGCAACTAAGAGCAGATCAAGGAATTTTGTTAGGCTAGACAATCAATTATGTTTTTGTAAAGCGCATAACTTTCTGTATAAAACATTCAATTGGCCGCTGGCCAACAGCAGATGCAGCAGCAGTACAACCAAGCCTTGTCACAACAGTTTCAGAATCGGCAGGTGCAGCCTGGACGCATGCAGCCAGGCATGTCCCAGAGTCAATTGAACCAAGGAACTCAGCTAAGAAGTCATTTAGGCCAGTTCAGGGGAGCTGCAAACAGTGCAATGTTTACTGCTGCACAGGCATCTTCAAACTCAAATGGTAACATAACACCTTTCTTTTGCTAATATTATATAGTGTGTATTTTTTTTTTTCTAAAAGGATAGACTATTTATGGACAATTGGACATGCATTCATGAACTTGTGAAGAAAAATAGTTTGTGTACTCCTGTAGTTGGTTAAATTTGCCCCTTTTTTTGCATTTTAGATGGCGAATATACCTGGGACAATGCAATCACAGTCAATTGTAGGAATTCGTTTCTTCTCAAAATAGGCATCTTTCTTGGAATGCTCACTGTCCCTTCGCTTGTAGCGTGATGTGCCATATGTTGGACAAGACTCATGGTCTTTATACTTCCCCCAATAGATGATGCAATCATTTTTGCACGCGTGAATCTTTTCATATTCCAACCCTAGCGGACATAAAACCCTTTTTGCTTCAGATGTGCTTCTAGGTATCACGTTTCCTTCTGGAAGTTTGTCTGCTAGAAGATCGAGCAAAGTCGTGAAACTCTTATCGGTCCACCCGCTGCTGGCCTTCAATCGTAGAAGTTCAAGGATCACTAACAACTTATTATCCTCCATCTTACAACCTGGATACAATGGCTTGTCCCGGTCGTCCAATAAAATTTTACGCAACCTAGTTGTTTGAGTTTCACTCAACTCGCCAGTGGCAATATCATGTATCATGTTATCTAGATGATCAGTCATAACATCATGCATATTCTCATCATCATCATCAACATCGTAACGATCGTTACTCTCATGATGCTCAGTAGTCTCAACATTACCGGTGCTCTTTTTGATAGAATACTCACCATGCTCTGTCCAACATGTATACCCTAGAACGAAACCACGCATTATCAAGTGCTCGAGGATACGATTGGAGTCGATAACTGCAATTCTGTTCCCACAATCGATGCATGGACATAACATGCCTGTCATCTTATTGTCTAATCGATACTTATCAGCTGCCTGTAGGAATCGTTGAACATGTTGTATGTAATCTATGTCAGAACGATTCATTTCATACATCCAATGTTCTCGATTTTTTTCGGTCTCTGAAACATAGATTAAAAATTTAAATGTCATGACGGCATCATAATACATCATATAATCATGAAAAATACAAAAAATATTGCTAAAAATAATATAATCATGTCGGCGGCCGGCCTCTTGGTTCCCCAAATCAATCCTAGCCCCGCGCCTGTATATTTAAAATCTAATTACTTACATAATTTAAACTATGGAGAAATTCTAAAATTACCTGGTGTGACGGGTGATCGTCGACTATCCATTTTGAGAAAACACAAATGGGCTTTTGATTCTTTCCAATTGAGCACCTGTGCGTGTAGTCACTCTAGTTAATTAGAACTAAAATCCTAGGTTTCAAGCGCTCCTACAAAGAGGATTCCCAGCCCGTGCCTAGGTCTGAATTCTCAGTTCGCGATCTGTGTGAACTTGCAATATGTGGCTATATTTATTTATAGCGATACATTTTAGACCAAAACTATACGTACCTGGTTAGGATTCTAGTCCTGGGCTTGACATAAACCGACCCTGCGGCCAAAGCTATACGGACCTTAGGTACCCGGACTTGAGATCACCTATGGGACGAATTCGGTTTATCTCTAGTCCGGCCTCCAACTCCAAGTCTCCAGCGGCCGCAGCCAGCGCCCAGCCCCGGCGCCGACCCCTGCTGCGCCCTGACTGCCGCCCCGCCTGGCCACCTCCGCCACCGTCGGCCGCCCTCCAGTCCCCGGCGTCCTCGCGAGGCCTCGACCCCTGTTGCGCCCTCCCCGGCTCCTCGGCGTCCCCGCGAGGCCGCGACCCGGCGCCCCAACAGCCGCGCCGTCTAGCCGCCTCCGTCGTCGCCGGCCGCCCTCTCCGGCGTCTCCGCGAGGCCGCGACCCCACCTCGCCGGCTCGCCTCCGCCTCCGCCGCGGCCCGCGGCGCCTCCGGCGGCCGACTGCCCTGACCGCCCGTCTGTCCACAGTCCGCCTCCCCTCGGCCCCCCAAGTCTCCAACGACAGTCGACAGCAACAGGTAGATGTTAGTGGGTAAACCTAAAATCTAAATCCCTATTCCCTAATCAACCCTAAATGGCTAAATCCCTACTGTGGTCATGTGCTATTGTCATATACTAAATCCCTAGTTATCTACTAAATTTGAACCACATATTCACATTGATAATTGATTGAAGATTTGACATTTGGTCAATTGGTCATCATCAGTAATAGAGTGCAACCTTGGGTTATGCTGCAGAGGTAATTCTTCTGCTGGAGAGGTCACACTGGTAGGCCTGGTAGTGGGGTTAATTACTGAGCTGGAAGTTAAATTACCCTACAAAAGATTATAACTTACTACGCGCTATTAAGAGAAAGTAAATTAGTGCATTATGGCAATGAGACTAGATTGTAGTATTTAGAGAAGAAGCAATAGTAGTACACAAGTACTATACATTGCCTATAACATGAGATTACTGTTATTTTTAGCACATAATTCGAACTTTGCAGTTATGATTTTGTGGCACAGATGCAAAAGTTGGTCAATCCGACAGCCTAAAGTGAACAGGAAGGGCACACATGACACAATCCATTTAAATTTAAAATGAACCTAATTGAGCCAGATGCCCAGACTAGAGATTTCCTTTCTATTTCCCTGAAAGCCTTCAGACTTCAAGAAGTTTCCTATATAGAGCAGAGTTAAGCAAGCCCAAGTAGTTATACATAGCAGAGATTCCTACACAATTTCTGCTACTAGTACCTCAGCACAACTCAAGCAAAAAGGGTCAAAGCTGAAATACAGTTCATAACAAAGGTCAAGTTGGCACCTTCCCTATTTGTTAAACCAAGCTCCAATTTACATCTTCTTAAATTACAGACATATGCCAGCCAAAAGATGTTTTGGTTTACTTATAAACTCCAGGATTCAGAACTTCAATGGTAAGTAAGTAAATGGCTGGTAGTTCACACCTCTAGGAAATGACAGAATGTTAGGAATAATTGAAAAACTGACCAGGCTGCATTTGTATTTACGATTTGATTTCTTTTTTCCAATTCAACTCTGTAAAACTGCTTGAAGAGAAGCATAAGTGAAGACTAAATCCCACGATCCTTGAGTTGCTCCCATCGTTTAATCTGGCCTGTGCCATAATGACATACTTCTCACTAGAATATAGTTGGAGGGGGTTCAATTGGCTACTTAAAGCTGAGTTCTAAAAGGAATCAGTGGATATCTTGGTGGTGAAGTACTAGGGACAAAGCAACAGATACAACTTTATAGGTTGAGACTTCAATTCAAACTCTCTGGTCAGGTTCATAACCCCCAGAGTATGTCCTGTATTCATCTGCCACCATTTTCTGTATCAGCTTTGGTAGAGGTACCAATGGCTTCACGCTGGATCGTTCAACTGGAGAATTTATTCTTACACATCCTTCCATCCAAATACCACCTAGAGTTAACTATTCTATATCAGATTGAAATTGCGCAGTAAGCACTGCAAGACCTGTGACCGCTGTGTTGATGGATTTGATCACCACTGCAGGGTAACCAAGTAAACTGTTCATAGCTCACTCCCAAATCTTTGCTCTCTTTTGCAAGATAAGTGACTGAAATTTCTTCAACAGTGGCTGAACAATTGCATTGGGAGAAGGAATTATGCAACATTTATTCTGCTCATGTTCTTCCTCCTGTTGATAGTGGGTGCCAACTGCCAACATTTTCGTCATTCGGTTCACTTCATATTTCTATTGATTTTGCCATGTCCAATCTTTCTTTAGTTAGGCCAGTACTAATCTGGATATGCCGATCTACTTCATCAGCTTGTTATTGAGGGAGGAACAGCGATTGCGATCTTCGTTCGATGCTTTGTCGATAGCAAAGGTGTGAAAATGGAAATGGAGCACAGGCTTCACGTAAGGCTCCCTAAAGGAGCTCATGCAGCATTATCTGTAAGTAATACTAAGAAATGAAACATCCCTGGCAGTAGTTTTCATGACTGGTAAGCATTTTACTTACAAAGCTCACACTTTGTTCTGTAAATTTGGCCACAGATGGCATTTGCCATCTTCACGTTATACAGTACTGCAGCACTGGGTCAGCTCTTCTTCTTCCATGCTGTGCTTATAAGAAAGGTTTGCACTTTACTGAGCCAATACTTATGTTACTGGTATAGAGTTCAGTAATAGGTTCCCCCATCACGTGAATTTTCTCACTACAGGGAATGAGGACATATGACTATATTCTTGCTATGCGAGAAGCGGCGAAAGCATTTGACCCTTTTGATGACTCCAATTAGGTCATCCGGCGAGGGCATCAGCTTCGACTCGCCGAAAGGCCATCTTTCTTGGCAAGGATCTTTTGCAGAAAAGAAGTTAATGAAGTAAGAAGGCATTCATCACTGCACCTAGTACCAGTATCAGTCAAGTTACCTTGTGATAACAAAGCCATTTCAATCATGTCACTATGACAGAGTACCCGGAAGCTGTCGATCAGGATCGAGAATGAGCCCAGTGATGCAACACGAAGGAAAGATGACTTCCAGATCAACCCATGGACGTTGATCAAGATGAGCAGGGAGAAGGCAACGGCAGCCGCCGGCGTGCTGGCGTGGCGAATCAGGCAGAAGCTGCCATCAGCCACAACCTCGCCGATGAAACCATTACCGGTGGAGACCAAGCGACGTCCTCTGAACACAGAGAGAAGGCACATCGTGACAGGGAAGGAGATCGTGCCTGTCTTCACGAAGAGCTGGCTGTCAGGATCACCTACAGCAAGGTTCTTGAGCCCAAGGAGGCGGTTTCCTGGGTCACCGCCACCAAAACCGCAAAGGCACAGGAGCAACTTCGATTTGAGGTTAGAAGAGGTGTCAAGAGAGCTTGAGACCCACATCTCGAAGCAGGTTCTGTGCTCTGTTGTCATGAAGGGAGTTGAAGACAAAGGCTCTTCGTCGAAAATTAGGATGTTATTTTTTAGTTCACAAAATTCATTGGATTTTTTTTTGTTTCTCAATCTCTGAGAATTGTGTGCTGTGCTGTGCTTAGCCGTGCACTCCTTTTCTCAGGTATGTTGTTAATTCTGGTGTATACATGGTGTCTGTTCCTGCTCTGTAGCCCAGCATCTGAACATCTGAGTACAACAATATCATGGTTATCGTTGACAAAATTTATTACTCGTCTTTTTCTGTGGCTGTCTTCTCCATCTCAGTTATGATGATGTTCAGTTCAGACAACCCTTTCCACAGCGTATTTAATTTTTTCAATGGTTTTCAATGCAAGCTGACCATGCAAATATGCCAGATACAAGTCGCGGGTACTTACCAATTATCTCAACATATCCTATACAATATTTGTAGTTATAGCAAATATTATGTTCAAGGTGTTTTTTATATGAACCGTCGCATATAAAAAGCTGTTTATTACCATAAGAGACGGTTCTGGGTTAAGTAGGCTACCGTTTCAAAATATGTGTCTTATATTTCTCATTCTATAGCAATGCTTATATAAGTCGGTTCTTAATTTCAACCGCCACAAATGCATCAATCATATAAGACGGTTATAATTTGAAAACGTCTTTTTTCTTATATAAGTCGGCTCTTCATTTCAACCATCTCATATGCATCAATTATATAAGACGGTTATGATTTGAAAACGTCGTATTCATTATATAAGTCGGTTCTTAATTTCAACCGTCCCAAATGTATAAATTATATAAGACGGTTATGATTTGAAAAAGTCTTTTTTCTAATTTTTGCTATAATAAGAGACACTTCTGGTTTAAGAAGGCTAAAACCGTCTCATATTATGCGTCTTATATTACACGTTCTGTAGTAGTGCAAGCTGAGAAGAGATGGTGTTTAGTTAGTTGAAAGAAGAGTGGACGAGATGGTTGGATTGAAATAGATGGTGTTTGGTTAGTTGCATGGATACAAGTGTAATAATTCTTGGCCTTTCCTTGGCACATTTTCAGTTAAATGTTAGTATCATTTTTTACACAAAAAATAATACCCAGCTATATATAAGCACCATTTATCTTGATCTTTCCTTGGCACAATTCAAGTAAAATCCAACTGCTATTAACGCTTTCCAGGCCATAAAAAATAGAAATCGGTACAAAGTCCCAAATATGAAGAGCTAAAAACTTGAGTAAAATTACTAAAGCCATCACATTTCACACACAAGTTAACCAAAAGCAGCATCAAAATGCTAACCTTAACCATGAGCAGTAACCAAAACTAGTACATGGACACACATGGTTAGCAAAATTAACGAGAATGTCACTTCTTAATTATCTTTGTCTTGCCTAATCACATATAGACAACAAACTGCTACATACATATTATAGGAACAATCATTACAGTCCATAAAACCATGCATAGTACTAAACAGTCCATAAAACATCCATTACAGTGTAAGTTTACAAGTTACAACTATATGTAACAGTTAGAGCACATAATAGTTAGAGCACATAGTAACAAGCAAAAGTAAAAGAAGGCCTGCATATAAATAGCGATAAATTTTTTTTTACCCAAAAAAATTGCAAATATACGAGTACCCATGATTTTGGAAGAAATGCGGAAATACCCTACATAGCGCCATCACACATGCAAAAGGCAATGTCATGCAGAGATCGCGACAAAGCCAATGCCGCGCCACCACACTGCATGGCATTGCCTTTGCTGCCACCACCACATCTTGACAATACCTCAAAAAAAAATATTATGTATATATTATGTATGTATTATATAAGTAACTATTATGTATTATATAACTATTATGTTATATATTATATGTATATATATATGTATGTATATGTGTATATATATATATATATATATTATGGTATTATGTAATATGTTATCCGTATATAATAGTTATAACAAATATAACACATATTATATGAACTAAATATGATCATTATATATGACCTGCTATTTGGTCTATTTAATCTTTAAAAAATAATAATATGGGAAAATTGCATAAGTTTCAGCAGAGTGTTTTATATTATTAATTATTTGGAAAATAAAATAAATAGCTAGAGAAATAAATTGCCCTCTGCTGAGGAAAATTTTATTATCACGGTTACAAGAAAGTTCCTACTTAGTACAACGGGGATATTTCTCCTTGCCGGTAGCATTAGGTCCAGCCTCCTTTGCGCGACGTGCCCTCTTGCGCTTTCTCTCCCTCTCAGCCTCTCGGGCCTCAGCAGCCTGACGTTCAGCATCTTGTTGTCACTTCCGGTACTCCTCCTGCGAACGCTTGCGCTTCTCCTCTTGCCCCTCCTCATACTGGCGCTGCCTAAACCACTGCCTCTTCCAACGAACCTCACGCTCGATGTGTTTTTTGTCTGCCTCCGATTGCTCCATGTCTAGCCACTGCCAGAAATCGTATAGAGATGGGGGAGACTATTTGTTCAACATAAGTTAGTACAGATCACATGTGCCATGTAGATAGATATAATCATGCAGGATAGGGTGAGCAAGTACCTTTGGATGCTTGCCAAAGGCCACCTTGGGTGGATCGTACTCGTAGTTTGCACACATGAAGAACCTCCTTCCGTAAGTATATGAGAAATATTCGTCGGATTGAACAAACTTGCAAAGGTCACCGCAGAAGCACATTGGAAAATTGACCCCTTCTGGCACGGTGGTGTTAAACTTGCTTCGCGGACGGGGCTCAGAGCCGGAGGCTGCTATTGCTCGTTACAATGAGATTTGTGGAGTGTATGGGCCGGAATAATATGTGAGTTTGAGAGGAAAGTTGCAGCGCAGAGGACTTGGAGGCAGGAGGGAAATAAATAGTGAAGTTTGTTCGGTCCATGGACCAAGTTCATGGAACCGCACGCATCCCTTCCACAATTATTGATGTGACCGGTGTCAGGCGGGTACTGTTGGTCAGCAGTGCCCCGCAATTATTGATGTGACCGGTGTCAGGCGGGTACTGTTGGTCAACAGTGCCCGGCAATTATTAATGTGACAGGTGTCAGTCGAGTGTTGTTCGTCCGCAGTGTCCCGCAATTATTGATGTGACTTGGCGGTGGAAAGCGATCAGCTGGAATGCACTGTTAACAGTGAATGCACCGCAGTACCGATGAAATGAACGGGCCGAATTGATATAGGCAGATGTAGGGCACTGGTAGCATGTGTTTAATTAGTAAACGATGTCTGTAAGCATAATGAACAACTTATTAATCCAATTCGTTAAGTACTCCTGGGCCTATATAATGGGAGGCAGAGTTGGCGTCGTAGGGTTGGCTTCGTAGGAGGGAGGCTAGTAGAGATAGACATACCACATTGCACATATGGCTTTATCACCCACACCGAACGGTTGGATTCGACAAGCCTGGTGGACGTCAAATGGTCCTGGATCTCAAGCTCGTCCACCAAGCGACGACCTGCCTATTCGGACAAGAGCTAGCTATAACACAGAGCCAACAATGATAAGAGACCCAAACTTCTACAGGGGATGGCCACGTTGTGCGCATGGAGTGGACACAGTTGTACAAACTTTTGACCAGGTTGTCGAAGGATGGGTCGCCGACGCTTTTACACGGCTGCGTGCCCATTGTGAGTAACCAGCCCGACAACGGCCAAGGGTTTAATACATTTTCCATCTCACGTTTTTCTCATTTCCAAATGTAGACCGATGACTGCAGCTTCAACAAATGGATGGACGACCCCTTCCCAATGGCCGCGTTCAGTTACATTGAACATCTGCACGCAAGAATCTCCCGGCTTTAGGAGCGAGTTGCCTTTGCTACTCGTTTGAACAACGTGTATACCCGTGTGGAACCGTTCCATGGATGACACTAAACCTAGCGTCCCTACTACAATAGGGGTTTATTTCATGTAATTTGCATGAAGTTTCGGTCTACGTGGATTACTACCATGTAATACGTTTCATATTTTCAATGTCACCGGAGCACCATCTTCCTTTTGTTCATATCATGCGTACCATAATGTTAAAGCCTTGAGCGGTCCAGATCCATTGGTTTCACGGCGTTGTGCGGATGCCCTCACGGATACATCCCTACTTATAGCCATCGTGGTGGAGAGATGGACGAGGCAGGTATGAAATAGTGGAGTTCACGGACTGCTCATGGTGCCTCAGCAGGCAATGATGGGAGAGAATAAAATAGTGGAGTTCACGGGCAGCCCGTGGTGCCTCAGAAAGCAATGACAGCGATGGGAACAGAAATTGAGAGACAGTAGACTACTTATTGGCCTACAAGATAAAAAAGAAAAGAACATAAAGTGGCTAATTCGGCTAGCCAGGCCGCATTCCAAGGCGGTAATGCCGGGCAGCCCTCATACGTGTATGGCCACCTAAGGGTTTGCGTAGGGTGGCGGGGCCCACCGGTACCGTCCAAAAAATTGCGAAAAAAATGACGGGTGGCCTATGCAACGCTAGCTACCACTTGTGTGTGGACCACCCCTCGGACGGTGTTTGTCGAGCAAGCTGTGTAAATCGGAAAAGCCCCCCATGGGCACGAAATTTCACGGGAAGCCAACATTTGCCTGCCTAGCACGTACGGACTGTCGCGATTTTAGAACACGGAAGAACTGAAAAAACCATAATTGTCCAAGTAATAACATAGTGCACGTACACATCGAAAGAGTTCTACAAGAGCGACGAGAAAGGTAGTCTACCCACGTCGTCCCCGTTTAGGGACTCGACGAGCTGCGACAGGACGCGGTATGGCATCCGAAGGGGTGAAACGGTCGGGAGGGTGTGTCTCTCGTCGAGGTCGACCGTCGTCAGTCCCCTGGGTAGGTGGCGGGGGTGGAGTGTCTAGCTGGGAGTGCTGAAAGGCCTCGCCGTACGCCTGCTCGACCACCTCTATACTGAAGATAGCTCCCATCTCGGGGAACATGTCGGGTGGGGCGAGCCCTGCAACACCTACAATGACCATAAATAGATATAATATTGAATTTATAGTACTTTGTATGAGATGCAAAGATGGGAGGAATCTCAGAAGATGGACTGCTTACCGGAAGGAAGACCTGCAGCCGACGTGGACGTGCCCTGCTGGAAGGGAGAGCTGTGCTGAGCGTAGGGGGCGAACCCGGCAGAGGAGTGTGTCGTCGACGGGAAGACGAACGCCGGAGAGTGCGAGCTGTAAGAACTGGCCGAGGCGTTCTGACCGCTCGGGAGCACGACGAAGGTAGCTGGTGCCCGTGGAACGTCCTCAGGGGCATCTAGCCCCTCACTCTGCTCTCTGCGCCGCGAGCTCTCGGGCCTGTCAACCGAACGGCCACGTGACCTGGGGGGACGCGCTATCGGTCGTAGAGGGGTAGGCGCTGAGCCAAGACGTGGCTCTACATCCACGCTCCTGCAGGACGCGTGCGCAACCGCGTGCCAGGACCTCTGTACGGTAGTGCGCACGAACTCTAAGAGATGGACGTAGCTAACCTCCAGACCGCTGGCTATCCGACCCAACAACGTCGTACCATCCCGGATCGTCATCATGTGGGCGTCTATCTGCACGGAGAAGAAGGTAAGTCAGTAAAACCATGTAGCACAAAATTCATAACGGTAAAGGAACGCCATAATTTTGCGTACCGAGATGTGTAGCGAGGACCCGTGTCTGGAGGAGTACGTCTCGTCTCCAGTCGGCTGGGCGGGAACCGGAGGGTGGCTGACGTCACGAAGTAGTCGTACACGTGTGCGTCTCGTGTACTAATTGAGGTACTCCGGGAAGTCTAGCTCCGTGTGTGGCCTCGCCTCAACCACACAGTCCTGCGCAGCCTCCAGCCATTGAGCAACCCAGTTGTGCATCCGGGAATCCCAGGTACGTCGCGGAGTGGGCCCACGACGACTGTGCCTGCAATGGAGTACACATCTTATTACGTGCACAGAATATATAGAAAAGCACATAACAGAAACCCTAATCTTCATGTATTTTTAACTATCAATTTATTTTTCAATAACAAACCTATAACTAAACCCTAAATATAAGGCCTACATATTTTCCTAATTACATTGAGTCATAAATCTATCCATCAAACAAAAACACTAACCCTAATCTGTTTGTATTTTTTTCTAACTACGTAATGCGTGTACAAACGTCAATTACAAAGATCTATCTTATTTTTAATCATATTATATATAAAAATTGCTAACAACCAACCCTGTTTACTAGATCTTATATAAAATATTGCTAACCTACCATGTTTTCTTATAACTATAAAATATCCCTAAATCCTAATATATCAAACAAATTTTTAACCTACCATGTTGTCTTATAACTATAAACAGCTTATTACGTGCACAGAACATATCGAAAAGCTAAAGATCATACAAACATTCGCAATTTACGTACAAGTGTACGTTGTGGGGGACGGTGAAACCTATGGGCACAGGGTGAACCTGGAACAGCCCGAACTGCCACATCACACGGTGCGGGGGGTCAAACACAAGCTTCCGGCGGGTGAGCCAGTAAGCCTGGTCACGAAAGCACAGGGAGGACAGACCCCCTGGGGCTCGGTCGTACGCCATACCCGGCAAAGGGCATGGCTCCCACCTGACCTCCGAGTACGTCAGGTGGTCGAAACTCTGCGTGAAGCTCTCGTAGCAACCCCGCACTACCAACCGAGTCCACTGCAATTGCAATGTGCAACAAACAAAATGATGTTGCACTTAAGAAGTCATAATTACGAAAAAATATAAACAAGCACACGAATATTATCATACCCGGCGCCGAGTCCAGAGAGAGCCCACCGTCGGTCGATCGACGTCGTCGGCACCATAGAAGAAGTCCCCGTAAGGTGCGGTGTCCACGAACAGGCGACCAACAGCAAACAGCTCCAGGGACCAAAGCATTAGCAGCATCGGGCAACCAGCCAGAACTAAGCCTGGCCGGTTGCGAGTGCAACTGTCGCAAAGGGCCCTGAAGGTCGCGCAGAGCACCGCGGAGCCCCAACTCAACTGCGGGATGCAGTCGAAGTTGCCATCAGCGATGGCACGGGCTAAAGGCACAAACCGGGCGTCCACTGAGTTGCCGTGGGGGCTGGTGAACAAAACCCAGCCAAACAGCCACAGCAAGTAAGCCTCGAGGTGCCGTGCCTCCTGTTACTGGGTGGGATCCTCCACCATGTTGCTAACCTACATAGAAACGCGATAATTATATACGTAAACACATTCAATGACATATGCGATACGACAAATAGAAGGAGTAAGATCGGAAATTGATAAACACCGTACCTCGAACTGCCGCAACCATCTGAGCGTAGGACCGTGCCGCTGCCTGTCTCGCAGCTCCACACGCTCCTCGCCGTCCTCCGGGGGTGGAAGTATAGCCTTGAAGCGGTGTCGAAGGTCGCCGACCCAGGTGGCCTCTAGCGGAGGCAACTGAACCGCCTCCCCGGCCAGTGGCAGTCCCAGCAACATCGCCACGTCCTGTAGCGTCGGCGCCACCCCACCACACGGGAGGTGGAACGTGTGGGTCTCGGGCCGCCACCGGTCCACAAGCGCTGTAAGCAGGGAGTGGTCCACCGGGAACTGGCGAGACCGCTCCAAGGGAAGAACGCCTCCGTCCTCTCCCTCGTCGTCATCTCCCTCGTCCCCTCCCTCGTCTGCATCCATGGCCTAGAGCATCCGAGCGAGGGGAAGCAGTCCAGCGACGCGAAGCCTACACAATGAGAATGCAATATTACTAATATTGCATATTGGAGAGTTATGTCAAATCCGTAGGGTCGTGAGCACGCACCTGTCCACCCAGCGGTGGTCTAGCCCCCATGGGCGGCGAGGAGTGCGAGTCACGAAGATCGCCATCTCCGTGGGTGGGTCCTGCAACCGTGTGAGGGAACGGTGGGTCCGTGGCGGCGTCGTCGACCAAAGATCTCCGTGAGGCACGGTCTCCATACCTGTATTGCAATGACCAAGTGAAACAATTTGTTAGTCAACGCTGTAAAGAAAAAATATTCATAATTAAATCAAAAATGCAATGTTTAGAGAAAGTTGTATTGAAACAAACATAATACTGTCATACAATACTGCCATACTATTACACAAATTATGCATTCTATTAAAAATAACAAATAGAATCCAACATATTATATGAACGTTGCACAGAATAGAAACGACCAAATTAGTTGTTACACACTGAAACACATGTTCGCTCAATTAATACGAGCACATACAGCAAACTAAGATACATTGCAATTGACTGTATTGCAACCAATTTCCTACTGGACCATGTATTTATTACTCAGGAGGAACTTCACGCTGTGGACATTTATTTCTCCGATGACCTTCGGCCCGGCAAAGTCCGCATCGTTGCAATCTTCCTTCTCGCTGTGACTCGTCCATCTCATTGCGGAAACGGCGAGTGTGACGACGGCCCCTCCTACCGTGGAGTAGAGTGCTGCAAGGTATCCATGTACGGTGGTCTCCCCTATCCTCCGTGAAGTTTCCGAAGCGGCGAAATCCGAAAATTTGACCTGTCCAGATAGCAATAATCGCCTGATTGAAGAAGTATGGAGACACATACCGCGATGCATCCAATCTGTTGGTTGCACATGCGGCCAAAACATGGGGACAGGGGCGGCGGAGAAGCAATGGTTTGTTGCAGGAGCATATGGTGGCAAGGTCTTGTGCCCCCAGATCAACCTCATGGGCGAGCCGCATGTTTGCTCCACCATGGCCATCTTTCGATCTAATCCATATCTGATAAAGATGCCGTCCACTACCTGTGTTCAAGGCCGTGTGGTATTGCGCCTTGAAGCTTTTTCTTCCATGTACGCTTGTCATCATTGCGCCAACATTATGCCAACTCGACGGGCGCAAAGACGGCCTTCTCATGCCTTTCACCGAGATACCTCATGATGCCATGCATTATGCCCTCGACGATGGCTACTAAAGGGAGGGGTCGCAATCCTTTAATCACCCAGTTGTACTCTTCTGCGAGATTAGTCGTCATTACCCCAAACCTTGCACCACCCTCGTCATGCAGTAATGACCATTTCTCTCGTGGTTCTAACTCAATTCAGTGTGAGAAACACCTTATGTTTCTTCCGGATCGACGAATCAAGGCAGGGGAATCTACCTCCGGTAGCGGAGGAAGAGGTTCTATCAGCTCTGTTGTGCTTCCTCCCGCCTGCGTCCTCATCTATCGTACGCTGCTCTTCGTGAGGTCATTGAGCACCTTCCATATTGCATCGAACTTACGCTGCTGGTTCTGCTTGCACAGACACTTGAACAAGTCCATAGTTTTCTTATTTTTAAACTGCCTGTGAAAATTTGCAGCCAGGTGGCGAATGCACCACCTACTTCGCATGTCCGGCCAGTGGAAAGGGTGCTCAGAGTCTTCCTGCATTGTCTTGATGGCTTTGCATCATCCTGCATGTCGGTCATGGATTAGGCACATATCAGGCCAGTCCTCCACAACTCCGCACTTCAGCTGCGTCAGGAACTATAGCCAACTCTCGTAGTTCTCACTTTCCACAAATGCAAAGGCGATAGGAAGCAGCTGATCATTTCCATCCAGGCCAATTGTCGTCATAATTGTTCCCTGGTACTTTCCAGTCAGAAATGTCCCATCCACACATAACACGGGCCTACAATGTATTAGACCCTCCACACACACACCGAACGCAAAAAGCCCGGTTCAAAACCCTATAACCTTCTGGGTTCACCGACGGCGAGTCTTGCACAGCGACATAGGTCCCCGGCTTTCTCTCCTTGAGAAGTTGCTGCACACGCGGGAGGTTGTCATACGAGGCTTCGAAAGACCCGAATCTCATCTTCAGTGCCTTCTGTTTCGCTCTCCATGCTTTTCCATAATCTATTTCATACTTAAACCGTTGCTGCACTATCAATATTATGTACTGAACAGCCATGTCCTTCTTCTCAAGAATCTCTCTGAATAGTTTGTTTGCTATAAAAGTGGATGTGAGACTGAGATGCTTCGCCAAGGTATTTGTTAGCACACATGTGTGGGGTTCAACGCTCGAAACTGTCCACTTCATGGCAAACCTAGACTTGCTACCATGTATACGGAACATGCAGTCCTCTCTCTCACACCTGACTGTATATCTTGATTTATCTGACTTTTCCACCCTGAATGGTCACTGCATTGTCATGGACCAGACCTTAACTGCATTTTGCAAAGCAGCCTTGTCAGCATACATTTGCTTTGCCCGGACTTCATCTACGCCATAAATGCACGACGAGCCATGACTATCATCCACCACAAGTTGGCTTGACTCTCCTTTGTTCCATTCTTCTGGGATGACGACGCCCTCTTCATGTTCATCGTCACTGGAACTGTCATCTGCATACTCTTCCTCCTCTATTGCCCTTTCATCGTCATGCTCCATAGCTTCGACAATGTCCTCGTTAATCTCTCCAGCATCCGCAAAAAAATTTCCACCCACCCCTTCATCCTGTTGTACATCTTCCACATCCTCATTCCTCTCGGTGACAACTTGCGGCTCTTCATTCACCGCAGCACTGCATTGTCCAAATTCTTCAGCATTTCCCTGTCCAGCACTTGTTTCCCTAACCTGAGCTTGCACAAAGATAACTGCATAACAGTTACGACGCGTACATCCACCAATAAATCTGGACAAACCCATTTGTGTGTTCAAATTAATCAACTGGAATTTAGGAACTTCTACACTTTTGCTCCATAGAGCCTGAATCCACACTTCATGTTCCTGTGCGTTCCAACCGAACATATTGCACATCCATAAGTAAAGTTCCTCAATTTGCAAATTTTCTAGGTCGGGATGTCTAATTATTGTGCTCCTAAATTCGCTAAGATCTATCCCATTAGGCCCTTCTCTTATGTTACCATCACCATAATATACGGTAAACCAAAACTCTGCCATAGCTACAATACAAAAGGAACCATTCATTACTCCTATCAAAATCCTTTATGCCATGTGAAAAATATATGCTAACAGCTAATCATCCTTATTCGCTAACAAACGTAGCACTAAAGCCTAACTACAATCCTAAAATATTTTTCACTGCCAATGCTAGCACTTAACCCTAAATACAATCCCTCAGTTTTTTCCCTAATCAAACTGAGACTTAAATGTATGCACAAAATATTAACCCTAATCTTCGTGTATTTTTAACTATCAACATATTTTTCATTAACGAACCTAACACTAAACCCTAATATATCAAACAAATAACTAAACCCTAATATAGCAAACAAATAACTAAACCCTAATATATCAAACAAATAACTAAACCTTAATATATCAAATAAAAGATAAACTAAACCCTAACCAGCTTTACATCTATACATATTACATAAAAAATTTGCTATCCTACCATGTTTTAACAATAAAATAAACTAAATCATAATATATCAAATAATAAACTAAATCATAATATATCAAATAATAAACAAAACTTAATATATCAAATAAAATAAAAATATGACTCATCAAATATGTGTTTTTTCCCTCCTCTTCCTCCTCTCCTCTCCCCTCCCCTCCCTCTCCCTCTCCCTCTCCCTCTCCCGGCACGCGCTCCTCCCTCTCTCTTCTCTGTTCTGCTCGCGGTGCGAAATGAGGCCCGTGGTGGGGCCTCACGCCTGTGGCAAGATCGATATATGGCCAATCTTTGCGTTCATCGTCTTCTTGCAATGCTATTGCCGCATGTCGTCGATATGACAATAGCATTGCCGTAGTACGGTAACGCGGTAATACTATTGCCGCTGTACCGCAACGCGGCAATAGCTTTGCCCCGATATGGGCCCGCGGCAATAGCATTGCCGCGTTGTGGCGGCGCGGCGGAGGGGCATTTTTGCATTTGCCTGAAAAAGATGGGCATTTTCTTATTTGTGAATTTTTTTTGGGTAAATTTTTTTTTTCATAAATAGCCAACATGTGCTACCACGCTACATACAAAGCCCATTAGATGTAACACATGGCTAAGCGAGAGGTGCGACGGTGATATGTAGCAAAAGTCCATGGCTCATGCATTGCATTGGTAGTCGAATAGCAATGAAGCCATCAAAAGTTCATCTACAAAACAAGGAAAAATCAGTTTCCATTGCATAAATAGGTATGAAGGGTAACAGAGAAGAAATGCACCTGAGAGGAGAACATTGTCAGACATTATGCTTAGAACGAAAGGCATTGGCTACATTGTGCGATGCTACTCACTCATTGCCACAAAAGCAGCACCCTGAGCCTTGTTCTCAACCAAATGGGTGAATGCAACAACGAGAACATCCTCTGAGAAGTCTGGCATGTATATAACATCACCATACAAATCCGGATGCACCTCAGGTACCACCGTGTCATGAATGGCAGCGGCGACCTCTTTGATTGCAGTTGCCATGCTACTCTACACTTGTGCAGCTGTCATGCTACTGAAGACAACGAAATTAGATGAGTAGCTTGTAGTACCTGAAAGTAAGGGTACCATCTCGCACTTGAACTGATCTTTACGGGTGTTTCATTAGATGGGGGCCAAATCATGTCGGCTCGTACCTCTCCAATAACATATAATACCTCCTGAAAGTAGCAGCTCACAGTTTCTATTGACCTCCTAAAGGTTTGATGAATTACTCTAAATCTTTGGTTGTACCCTACGACATGGAGAAACATTGCCACTTGCTCTTCTACGGAGGTGTATATGCTATCTCGCAACAAACTCCTCTCTCTCAATAGGTGGCATAGTCGGAAGAATGGTGCTCGCCTCATTCGCAACATACTCACACACTAGACATCATTGCAATTGAATATAATGTTCAGGTTTGCTTGCCGCTCACTATATCTAGCACATAAGGGTGCATAGCTTAGTGCTGGTCGTGCAAGTCATGCGAACCGAAGCTTGGTCATGACAAATGTGACCAATGATGCAACTAGGGTTGCCGCAAGGCAAATAAGTTTTTGGCGTTTCCTTGGCATATCCATCTACACATTTTTGTCATGGACCAAGTTACATATCAGTGGTATATAAGAAGAAATCAAATAAACCTAGAATTACTAGGAAAATGACTACACATTTCAGACATGAGTATTGTGCATAAAAGAGTGAAATAATCCAGTTGTGTAAATCTTCTGCCCTATTATCTTGCTAGATACAAAAACAATTATACCAACTGCAAACATACAGAGGGTTGATATTCTACTATGTGTTTATAGATTTAATTCAGATCATTGTTATAACTTAGCAACTTTGATCTACAACTCCACTGCATTTCCAAATCAAACATCCAGGACAAGAATTCCCATAGCACATAACATGAGTATGTAATCAAAGAGAAAGAAAAAGGAGAAAGAGCAGGAATTAAAGATCAACAACCTCTACATTGAAGGTGGCTATCGGCTATGGACTGTACCCAGGCAGTCCACGCGGGGTAGATGAAGGGAGCAGTAAAGAGGCGTCGACAGGGGATGGGAGGAGAAAAGCAGAGGTGTCGGTGGTGGGGATGAGCCTAGAGGGAGGTTGGGATGAGGCGGCGTCGCAGCTAGGTGCAGGAGATGTAACGGAAGGGAGGTGGGAAGGGCGTGGCGGTGACAAGAGGGAGGGAGAGTGCTGGCAGCGGTGCTGAGAATAGGGCAGGGGCGGTTTCAGGGGGCACTAATCGGTGGGGATGGTAAGTGGGAAGGGTGCTGGCAGGAGGAGCAAAGAATAGAGATACGCCGGCAGGAGGAGGTGGGAACAGAGACTCACAGGGCGGCTTCGAGATGGCGAGATCTGGAAGTACGGTCACATGCTGGCACCAGTGATTACAGCTGTGTAGCGGTGATGGCAAGGGGAGAGGAAGGATGCGATGGCGGGGAGGGAAGCTCAACGGCACTGCGCCTGCGGTGAATGGAGGGCGGCGGTAGGATGGTCTAGGGGATGGGACTTGGGAGCCAAATCTGGGGAGGAGAGGGGCTAGGGCTTAAGATTAGGAAGATGTGCGATACGAGCCATGATGTGCTCACCCTTGCCTCCCACGCCTGCACGAGCGAGCCAGGCCCGCGAGGAACGGCCGATTATTCCATTTCCTCTGGGCCTGGCTACTACAGGGTTTTTGCATCCCTCCAACTAGGCTATAACCGTACTTTCAGGCATCCAAACAGGTCGTAGCTGCACCGGTTGGGCCAGGCTCGGCAAAAAATAGCCATCCAAACATGCCCTTTGTGAATGCACGCGAGGGATTAACCAATCCTATCAATAACCGTCATAGTCAAAGTTCTGAACATATAGAGTTTGTTTGGTTATCATCCCACCTTAGCCTGCATCGCACGTGCCAGCTAGGCTGGTGGGAGGAAGCACTACTACAAAAATGGCCTTTAATACCGGCACATCAGTACCGGTTATGCATGAACCGGGACTGACAGTTACATCAGTCCCGGTTCAATGGTCTACGGGTCTGGAGGGAACATCAGTACGGACTGAAGACACCAACCGGTACTAATTTTCTAACATCCATTCCGGTTGGTGTAACCAACCGGTACTAAGCAGGCTAGACCTACTGATGCTGTAACATCAGTACAGGTTCATGCAACCAACCGGTACTAAGCAGCCTTATTTGAACCTCCTCTTCCCCGCCTACTCGGCTAGCCCCACACTCTTCTTCTTCCGAGCTCCCACCTCGGCTTCAGTTCATCACTGGTTTTCTACATTTCCTAAACTTTTGTAGTTCATTATAACTTGTTTTTATTGATTTTGCATTGGATTTTGCAGTTCTGCATTGGAATTTACCTTGTGTGTTTAATCATATTTGGCTGCATTGAAATTTGCCGTGTGTTTAATGGATCCGATCTTCTATCTTCCTCTCCCCTATATTTTCCCCCTCCATCCACATAGAGAACAATACCGCACCATTTCGATCCCTTCTCTCCTCTGCCACCGCCACGAGCCGCACCGCATCCCCTCCGCCATGGTTCGCCGCGTCAAGACCTACCGGGCGACTTGCAAATCCCCATCCTCCGCTGCAACCTCCCGCCGCCAGCGCAGGCCCGACTACCTCCACCACCAGAGCAGGTCCGTCCACCTTCTCCGCCGCAACTGCCCGCGCCGCCCCACCCACCTCCTCCGCCGCAACCTCGCGCGCCGCCCTGCTCACCTCCGCCGCAGCCTCCGGCACGAACCTGGAGAAGGCATGGAGGGCCTTCGACCGCCGACGCCCCATCTACTACCCGCTACCATATCAACCTCGCAGCTGGGATGAGCTGCCCTCGCTGCTGCCGCTGCTGTTGCCACCGCCAAGCTTCCAGGATCGGATGCATATAGAGGTGGGGATCCCACGCCGCGTGCGCTGCCTCGTCCACCCCCCTGCGCCTCATCCTCTGCCCGACAATGACGAAATCAACTAGGAGACGCTGATGGTGGAGGAGGATGACTAAAATATAGCTATTATATATATATATATGTGTGTGTGTGTGTGTTGTTTAATTATGTGATGTAGTGGATCAGTGTTAGTTATTATGTATGTATGTTATTATGTGATAGTTATTATGTATGTATGTTATTATGTGATTTTGTGATGGAATGGGATCAGTGTTTAATTATGTGATGTCCTTAATTATGAATTATTTGTATCAGTGTATGATGGATGATGAAATGGTTATTTGTGAGTGATGGTGATCTGTGTAAAGTTCATCAAATGAGTTATGATGAAATGATGATCTGTGCAATGAATTGTTCATATGTGCAAATGTTCATCAAAGGAGTACAAGTATGAATCTGTGAAATGGTGATCTGTGCAATGAATTGGTGATCTGTGCAAATGTTCGTCAAATGAGTTATGGTTCGGTGTTAGTCTTTTTCTTCAATTTTAAATGGTGATTTGTGCAATGAATTGGTGATATGTGCAAATGCCGATTTGCATTGAAATAGTGATCTTGGTGCCCAACCAGTACCGGTTCATAACATGGGCCGGTACAGCAACCCCCCGGACAGATTTGGCCTTTCATAACATGGACCGGCTGAAGAAACCAACCGGTACTGATTCTTTAACATCAGTACCGGATGGTTACACCAACCGGAACTCGGCCTGCTTAATACGGTTGGTTACACCAACCGGGACCGATGTTAGAGCATCAGTATAGGCTGGTTTCTTAAACCGGTACTAAGTAGCCTTATTTGAACATCCTCTTCCCCGCCTCCTCCCTACACTCTGCCAGATCAAGAACAGTGCAGCGCCGACCAAGAGCTTCAAGAAAGGGGGAGGTGCTGCCAAAATTTTGATCATTTTACTCCCAGCCATGTTAACCAAGGTTAGTAACATCGTTCCTCACTATATTTGCTGTAAAATGGAGCTTCTTCTTTGCTTGAAATGTGAAGAAAATTTGATCTTTTCTCATGATCGATCAAGAACAGTGCAGCACCGGCCAAGAGCTTCAAGAAAGGGGGAGGTGCTGCCAAAATTTTGGTCATTTTACTCCCAGCCAAGTTAACCAAGGTTAGTAACATCGTTCCTCACTACATTTGGTGTAAAATGGAGCTTCTTCTTTGCTTGATATGTAAAGAAAATTTGAGCTTCTCTCATGATTGATGAAAGATTATGAATGTAGAGAGTTAGCTCGATCTTGTCATGTAGGTTGCAATAACTTGCTGTGTAAGTTTGGAATTTGCTTGGATTAGATGTAGCTCGCGTTGAATGTGTGGATCTAGCACAAATTTAGGTTTTGGTTCCATCGATCGATGAAGAATTTTGAATCTAGACTTTGATCTACCAAGTCTTTCTTATTAGGTGTGGATCTAGCTAAAATTTAGGTTTTGGTTCTATCGATTGATAAAGAATTTTGAATCTAGACTTTGATCTACCAAGTCTTTCTTGTTAGGTGTGAATTTACCTCAAATTTTGGTTTTGGTTCCATCGATCGATGAAGAATTTTGAATCTAGACTTTGTTCTACCAAGTCTTTCTTGTTAGGTATGGATCTAGCTCAAATTTAGGTTTTGGTTCCATCAATTGATGAAGAATTTTGAATCTAGACTTTGATCTACCAAGTCTTTTTTGTTAGGTGTGGATCTTGCTCAAATGTAAGTTTCGGTTTAAATGAAATTTATCTACCTAAAATTTTTAAATAAATTTAATATTGGTTTAATTTAAAATTTACGAAATGTTAAAAAATTTATTATTGGAAAATGTGCTAATAGTTGCCTTGATATAACATAATGTAGATGGACCGGCGATGGATGTACATGGACCGACGCTCCCCGGAGTTCTTGCAGGGTTTGCAAGCTTTTCTTCGTGCAGGCGATGCATACACGAAGTCAGGCTACATATGTTGTCCATGCATAGACTGCAAGAATGAGAAGGAGTGGTCAAAATCCAGCCACCTTCACTTCCATTTGCTCTCAAGAGGTTTCATACCAAACTATACCTGTTGGACCAAGCACGATGAAGAAGAGACTATACGAGAAGATGGTGAGGAAGAAGAAGATTAGGGGGACAACAATATGCCCGATGCTGGCCAACACAGTTCTTTCGAAGATACATTGGGGAGTTTGGCGATGATAACCTAGATCAGATGCTGCTTGATGGAGAGGGAGAATACACCGATGAAAGACATTACGAAAAGTTTCAGCGCCTATGGGAGGACCATAGAACACTATTGTACCCAAACTGCCGACAGGGCCACAAAAAATTTCGTACCACGCTAGAACTCATGCAGTGGAAGGTGACCAATGGATTGTCTGATAAGGGATTCGACGAGTTGTTTTGCCTCATAATGAAGTTGCTTCCAGAGGGTAACACGCTGCCTGAAACTACGTACGACGCCAAGCATGTTGTCTGCCCTTTGGGGTTGGAGGTACAAAAGATACATGCATGCCGGAACGATTGTATCCTGTACCGCAATGAGTACGAGGATTTGGAAGATTGCCCGGTGTGCAAAACTTTGAGGTATAAAACTAGTCATGATGACCGAGGCGAGGAAGAGGGGCAGCGTAAGAAGAAGAGACCCCGTTAAGGTGGTCTGGTATTTCCCATAATCCTTCGGTTGAAGCGTTTATTTGCGAGCAAAGCGCATGCCCAGATGATGCGCTAGCACAAAGAAGATCATAAGGACGACGGAAGGCTAAGACACAAAGAAGATGTTTTATACTTTTGATTTTTAATTTTTGGTACATGAATGTATTTGTGAATTAATGTTTAAAAATTTGTAGAAAATAGTAATAGGTTCAAAAAATGTGAGGACAAATCTTATGGATCCAAAAACAACATATATTATAGGAAATGTACATATATTATATTATTATAATAATTTACAAATAATGGTACCCTGTACAATGGCCCATAGGGTTACCACAAACGATGCCTAAAGCTAATTTATAATAATATACTAATTAACTAATTAATTTCTATTATTAATAACTAGTCGTCGTCTTCGTCGTCCTCCTCCTCCTCGTCGTCGGCGTCGGCGCCATTGTCGGAGGCGTCGTCGTCGTCGTCGTGGTCCTCTTCCTCCTCCGGATCGGCGTCCTCCTCCTCCTCGTCCTCGTCGTCCTCTGTGACGACGTCCTCGCCGTCGAAGTCCTCCTCGTCCTCGTCGTCCTCTGTGACGACGTCCTCATCGTCGAAGTCCTCCTCGTCCTCGTCGTCATCGGACAACTCGTCCGACATCGAGAATTCCGTCGGGTAGAAGACGGACTCCTTCCTCGGCCGGTTGCGACGAATGCGCTTCCAAGGGGGACTCTCGTCCTCTGAAAACGGTGGCGGCAGTGGAGGCAGACCCACAGGCGGGGTAGGCATCGGTGGTGGTGGTAGGGAGGAAGAAGTGGCAGAGGCAGAGGAGGAGGAATAGAAAGAGGCAGAGGAAGAAGCCGTGGATCGAAGAGGCAAAGGCACGCGGCAGAGGAAGACGGTTAGGCAGAGGAAGATCGTGGGTTTTATAGTAGAGGCCGAGGAAGACAAAGAGGCAGAGGAAGAGGCAGAGGCGGCTCCTCGGTTCGCGCCAATATTGCGTTGTTTCGAATTCCCACATAGTCCCGGTTAGAGACACCAACCGGGATTTACATAATCCCAGTTGGAGACACCAACAGGGATTGCTTCCCCCAAAATGGAGGTCACGGACTTGTGGTTCCCACATGTCAGTGGTAGTAATTTACCATAAATTACAAAGTATGTTAGCAAATAAGTCCAACCGTGTTATATAAACCCGTGCATGAATTATGATTTTTTATTAAGCAAGGAAGTAATTATTCAATTTATATAAAAAGGTGAAAATCTACATTAAGATGGTTGGAAAATAATATTGTAAAGAATATGTGAATATTTAATTAATTTATTTTTTGAAATCATTTTAGTGTGGAATAAGTATGATTTATTATTTTTCAGTAAGCAATGAAGCAATAATTGAATTTATATAAAAGGTGAAAATTTATACTAAATTTGAAAAATTAAAGAGAAATTTCAAGGCTCCCAACAGTTTTCTATAATTTTCAAAAAATTAATAGCAAATTAGAACCAATGACATGTGGGACCTACCAGAGATGGGCCCACATGTCAGTGAGGCTAGCAGCGTGCGCTTGAGCCGGGCTCCCCGTACGGCACGGTCACGGGTTCGAGCCCAGCTCGCGCCTTATTTTTGGGAAATCAGTCCCGGTTGGTGTAATTAAGCGGGACTAAGGGAGACCGAGTCTCGGTTGGTGTCATCAACCGGGACTAAGTGAGCATTCAGTCCCGGTTTGTTATACCAACCGGTACTGATGGTTCCTAGGGCACCACCTGATGGGGGCGTTGGTCCCGGTTGGTGTAACCAACCGGGACTGATGTGAGGTCAGTCCCGGTGGATGATACAAACCGGGACTGATGCCGCCATCATATAAATTCGAAAGCGAGAGATGTTGGAGGCATAAGTGTTATTGTCTCTAACCTCTCTCGCCGACGCCGCCTTCAGCCCCCGCCGTCGACGACCCACGCGCGCCGCCGTCTTCCACTCCTCCGCAGACCCCGCGCGCGCCGCCGTCCTCCTTGTCACCGACGACCCCGCGAGCAAGGTGCTCCATGAGCTCTCTCCTTCCCTTCCCTCGCTCCTCAGCAAGGTGCATGCAGAGCATGGGACAGGAATGCACAATCACGGTGCGCCCAGAGTGTTTGACGAAATGCCCAAACCTACGCAGTGGCGGAGTGTGGGGCCTCTTTTTTTGCCCACCACTTGTGCACTAGTCCCTGGATCAGTACACTAGTGCACACCATTCACATAGCCGGATTATTACATACAAGCGGAAGACTTAAATTACATAAAATACCTGTATTAAGCCCAGAGTCTATTAAATGTTTACAACATGGCACATTGGCCTAAATATACCAAATGTCCAAAAGATCAGAGTGCGGAGACCCAAAAGATGCAAAAGAGTCTCGTGCCGGCTATACCTAAGCACTCGACTGGAGAGACGCCCTAAGCCTCGCCCTGGTTGTCAGCGAAGTCCTGTCCTTCATCTTCATGGCAGGTGTACTGATCCTACTCATATTCTCCATCTAAAAGAGAATATGAATGCGAGGTCAGTGTCATCCAAACACTGGCGAGCTAGGTTCCAACCTAATGCAATTTAGTGATAGGGGTTCCAAAGAAAAGGTTGGGCTCTTTTATTTGCAGAAAGCAAGTTTTATAAGTCAAAGCCTATGACTTAGCTTATTTTAACCAAAGTTCTACTAATCAATGTCTTTCATTTTTATTCCACGACAGTTTCCATGCACACTGCCAAACGATCCCATTCCACGACAGTTTCTATGAACACTGCCAAACGTATCCAAACAACCCAGCCATCATCTTCCGGGTGTGGCGCACCCGTTGTGGATCTTACGCCAGCGAAGTGCCCGTTCTTCCCTAGCCGAGTTGCCAAGCCCGCACTAGAGGGCTCCCTGTCACGTAAGACCTACATCACCCATCAGGGTGACGACCTACTCCTGTCTTCACCTCGGACTAGGGGTTTACCCTGACGCTATCCAGCAAATCAGCCCCTAAGTCCGCACTACCGCGCAATGGCCACGCGTTGTGCAAGAACCCCAGTGGGCAGCTTATAGCTACGCGAAAACAACTCGCGCTATGCCTGGCATAGCCGAGATTGGCTGCCCAGCACACCTGGAAGTCACGTTGTGCAGGAACCCCTTTGGACAGCATAAAGCTACGCGAAAACAACTCGCGCTCCGACTGGCACAGCCGAGCTAGGCTACCTAGCACCATCTCCGTGATCCAGCCTTCCTTCAGACCATGTAGCCCAGCTACATCACAACCATAACCATATCCAGAACACATCGGTGTTCCCAATCACACACACTGGCATGCGGGCCCAATATCGATAAACCAAGTTGATATATTCAAGATGTCCGGTGAATGTCGGTTCACCGTTAAAGGCGACTAAGCCTAAATTATTAATGGATCTCGAGCAATGTCAAAGCAAGATTTTAACCAAGACTTAAGAGTTTAAAATTGTTTTATTCAACCTAATAGGCTGTCAAGGGTGATTATCAAGACAATCATTCATAAAGTCAAAGGACAGATGATAAATTTCAAGGCATTATCATCAAGATGGAATAAATACAAATGATAGCATGGCATGATAAATCATGATTAAACAAGTAGGCATAAATACTTAAAGGAGCATGCAATTTGTAATTGTAAATAAAATATTTTAAGAAAACTGGGATTCAATATGATTTTTTTGGACGTTAACTCGTACTAGGGAAAGTATAAGCTCTCCCTAATAAAAGTAACACCTAAAGGAAAAGGTTGTTAACTCGCACTAGGGAAAATCGAGATTCTCCCTAGTAAAAGCAAACATTCTTTAGGGTGGAAATTAACTCGCACTAGGGAAAATCGAGATTCTCCCTAGTAAAAGCAAACATCCTTTAGGGTGGAAATTAACTCGCCATGGTCCTGCGGGAAGTGAGGGTCGTCCTGTTGATCTTCGAAGTGTCCTTCCGGATCCTCGGCGTCTATTAATCGAAATAATATTCGGGAAACAATAAATAAAACACCAATATGCGATAGGAATCGTGATGCATGAAATGCTTTCGCTAATTCTAGCGATTGGTCGAGTGGAGATAAGTTCTAACCTAGATATCAAGGAAGTTCCATGATCCTTCTATTACATAATAGTTTACAGAGGATAATGGTAGATAGGCGTTATAAAGATGATATGTGATGATACAAAATGTTACCCTTAATAGACTACCCATAGATTTAGCAAATAGACGTATAAAGCAAAAATAGGTTTTTGTTTGAAGTATTTCCTTCATCTTCTCTGCGTGTCATTATATTCTCAGTCATGACGGGGCTTAAGTGCGTGAGAGATAAAACCTTAAGTTATCTATGTATTCTATACGTACAGATAATTATATATGTTTATAAATGGTCGTGAGATTGATTACCTTGAGGCCTATTTTAAAATAGAACTTAATTATCATATATTGCTGTAAATTATCTACATTGGACAGGTTTAGCAATTTGATTAACCAAATTACCATGTAGTTCTAGTAAACTATGATTATTAATTATGTCGATAATTAAATGACAAGTGATTATAAGTTATATCATAAAGTTTGTATTTTTCTTAAGTCCAGAAAGTTATTCTATGCTTTTCATGAATTTTCTCAGATTTTCTTGAGTGTTAATTTAATTTTATTAGCGAAACTCATTTCGTGATTTATTCTATATAGGTTAATACCCTAAGGATGAACCAATGAATTAAATTTTGGAATAATCTATGACTACTGTTCATGATTGTATTTTTATTAAATCCAGCATGGGTTCTAGTATTTATCATAAATTTTCTAGCAATTTTGGAGATGTATAGCTATTTTTAATAAATCGAGTTTGTATTCTGTATTTGTTGAAATAGCTAAATCCGAGAAAAATCGGATAAACAGTAACGGGCCAGCTCGCTAACTCGCGGCAGGACGAACCATGCCGAAGGCGTAAACCAAAATGGCGTAACGCGCGAAGGAAGGCGCCGTCGGCTGGGGCGCTTCCACTTAACCTGACATGTGGGCCATGGGACCCACAAGTCAATGACGTCAGGTTTTAACGCGTGCGGGATTTAAATCCGACGGCTCCGCGCACGCATCTCGGCGTCGATCGGACGGCTGGGACTTCATCTCCCACCTCCAGGTCGCGACGGCGGAGTGACGTCATGAAACCGGCGATGTCTCGGCGACGCGGCGGCGGAGCTACAATGCATAGGGCGCTATGGAATCCTTATGAACACTGCTACAACGTGTCTCGAGCTGCTCGCCGGCGATGGCCTGGATCGGCGGCGAGCCTAGCGGCGGCGGAAAATGTTCTCGGATGCAAAAGTCTATGGCTAATCAATGTTCTAGGAGCTAAATGGAACTGAGTATAAGCACCAGGGAGGCTTGGGGATGCTTACCGTGCTTACAGTCGGGCCGGAAGAGGCGCGGATCGAGCTGGCGATGTTGGGGCCGAACAGGGCGGAAACAGGGCTCACGGCGCCAGGGAGCTTCGGGGATCCTCGGGTCCAATTAACCTAGGCGAAAGTTCGGCGAGGGTGAGGGGGTGCTCGTCACGAAAGCAATCGGCAGGGGACTCACCGAGAAGGGAGAAATCGGGAAGGGGGAAGAATCGGGTGGCCGGCGACGGCGAGAGCAATCCGGCGAGCTCGAGGCTTCCCGATCCAATTCCTTCGGGTAGGAGTGAGGTGAGGGTCTGGCGAAGCTAAGGCGCACACGAGTTGGGTGAATGGGGGTGTGGTTTGGGCTGTTGTAACAGCCCAAAGTTATGATAATATTTTGAAAACACTTCTGTACCATTGCATAAGCTATGACGTTTCCCGTAAAATTTCTATGTGACAAACACACATTTCTAGACTTTAGAAGCCATTTGAAATTGATGATTTTTGTTTGAATAAAGCACTAAATAGCTAATTAATAAACCCTTGCATAAGAATTTATAATTTATAGCACTATTTAAGAAATTGTTGAAATATAAGATTCTAATGGACCTTAAATTGGGAATATATTTTCATATTCATAAAACATCCATACACACACACATATATATATATATATATATGTATATATATATATATATGTATACACATAATCACATAAGCCTAAATATGTTATATTGCCCTAAAAATCCTGTGAAAAATCCATAGATTAGTTTAAACCCTAATAGAGAGTTTGACTCGGTGTTGACCAATTTGACCTGGTAGGGCCCACATGGCGCCTTCCTATTCCTTTCGCCCTTGTGGGCATTTGGTCAACGCTTGGCCGGCGCCAGCCCTTCCACCCCGGCTCAACCATCACTCCCCGCCCGAATCTCTGGGAAGATCTTCACTTGGCGGCTTGTGTGTGTCCTGGACCTGTGGACCCCACCTCCGACCACGACGCGACGCTGCCATTGCCGCTGCTGCACTGCTTTCGCCATGGACGACATGCCGTCTTGTCGGCCGGCTCAGCGTGGAGTTCGAGCACCGCCCACCTTGCCCAATGGCCGACTTGGTCGCGCCATCGATGCCCCCGCACCGCCGCGTCTCGGCCGGGCAATGCCGCCCGAAAGAAGCCATCTCCGCCGGCTCGAGACATTCGCCACAACAAGCCACCGCCCAGCTAGCCAATGAGCACTAGAGCTCCTCTGGACCGCCTCACATCTTGGCGCCAAGAGCCGAGCTCGACCGAGCTTATATGCCACCGCGCCACATCGGCCGCTTTTCTCCTCTTTTCACTCTCACGCCGCCACCCCAACCAGACCTCCTAGTCTCCACATTGTCTCGCTTTTTTCGCCATGACCTCGTGAAGCTCCCCCTCAAGGAATTGGTCTCGAGTCATCCCGAGCTCGTCGAACGCTTATCGCCACCGCCGACCGCCTGGGTTCTTCCTTGCTCGGACCTGCCGGGGCGCGCGATCATCATCTCTGGTGAGCTTCGCGGCAAGCCCTTGCTCGGTGAGCCGCTGTCTTCCCTCACACCGTGCTCCCTCTTTTGGCCCAGGCTTCACGATCTTCCCAAAGATCTTGAGCGCGCCTTCCTTGTTCGGACTGCTCGGGACGCCGATCATCATCTCTGGTGAGCTTCGCGGCAAGCCCTTGCTCGGTGAGCCGCCGCCTTCCCTCACACCGTGCTCCCTCTTGGCCCAGGCTTCGCCGATCTTCACCAAATCTTGAGCGCGCCGCCTTCCTTGCTCGGACCAAGCGTGGGCGCACCGATCCAACCGTGCCCCGACTACCTTTTTTGCTCGTAAGCACCCACTAACCCCGCGATAGCTCATGCGCGCTATTTTTCCATAAGCTCGACCCTAGGTCATTTACTCATGTCCGCCGGTAGCGGTTCCGCCGCCGGGCATGGCTCGCCGCGTCCGGCCGTTTACGCCTCGACAAGGGCACCCCTAGATCTTGCGTTAGCTCACCGATTCCACCGAACCCAAGAACGCCCAAACGGTGCACCTAGCTCGCCTGGCCGTCGGCTAGCCTCGGCCGTCTTGGCCGGCAGAAGGAAGACGATGACGGCGAGCCGTCCGACCGCGCTTAAGATCCGTCGCGGCTTCACCGTGTGTGGTCGCCGACAGTGGGCCCAACCGGCGCTTCATGGATTTAAAAACTCCCGCGGCTTCTTCGTCGGCCGACATGTGGGCCCTCGGTCCCACATGTCGTAGGTAAGGAGGCGCCTATGACCCCAGCGCTTTCACTCGCGAAGTTACGCCTTCCTCGGCACGCTCGGCGTGGTTGGCTCGGCCATGAAGTTAGCGGGTCGCCCAAAGATATGTTCACCTTTTTTTTCCCAGATTTTATAAATAAAACAAAGACAAGAATAGAAACGATTTATTTAAAATAGGTAGATATCATTAAAAATTCGGAAAAAGTAGGGTAAATACTAGAGCTTGTGTTGATTTAATAAAAATAGTACCACACACAAGAATCAACACGGTTCCTAGATTAAATCCATTAAGCTTATTTTAGGTATTAATTCATATAAAAATAAGAAAAAATGGAATGTTGTGTATTAAAAAATAGATTAACAATTAAGTTAAACATAAGAAAATCATGGATGCCGATAAATGACTTTTTGGACCTAGGTGAATATAATATAACCTATAATATGTTTCCTAATTACATGTTAACTCAATATTGGTATAATTAGGAAACATGAATAACTAGCTACATGTATCATGTTAACAAATTCTAACTATTTAAAGTACTTTAAAAGACGATAAAACCATATTTTGTCCTATTGGGTTAATTAGGTAGAAATTTCATTACACATATATATACATGTATCATGTGCATCATCTCACAAGCACTTCGCGGCCATTCCGCTATGATTCATTATTTAGAAGGATCATGGAACTTTCTCGATTTATATATATATATATATGGATTCATGTAGATAGTTAAACATAGGAATCGTAAATGAGCGAATACGAGCGACCTCGATTGCATTTCATGCATCATTCTCTTCTTCGCCGCATCGTGTTTATGATGAATTGTTGATTCTCCGTTTAGACGAGAGGATCCGTAAACACAGCCGAGGACTCCGCACAAGACCGGACTTCAATTCCCAAGGCGAGTTAACATTCACCCTCTAAGGATTGCTTTTACTAGGAGAATCTTGATTTTCCTAGTGCGAAGTTAATACTACCCTTAATAATGTTGCTTTTACTAGGAGAGGATGCGCTTTCCTAGTGCGAGTTAACATCTTAAACCATAATTGTGTTTGCTTTTATTAGGGAGAGTTAGCTTTCCTAGTGCCGCTAACACTCTAATGGATCATATTGATTCCCGTTTTATTAAATATTTTATTTACCGTATTAAATTGCATGCTTTTCAAGTAAACAATACCGCTTGTTTAATCATGATTTATCATGCCTTATTATCATTTGTTATTGTTCTACCTTGATGATATTGCCTTGATTATATCCATCGACCTTTGACTTTAAGTTTGATTGCCTTGAAAATCTCCCTTGATGTACCAGCTAGGTAAAATAAAACAATTTTAGACTCTTAAGTCTTGGTTAAAACTTGCTTAGACATTGCTCAGTCCAATTAATAATTTTAGGCTTAAATTGGCCTCGAACGGTGAACCGATATTCACCGGACATGATTACTTATCAAACATGGAATTTGGAAGTTGGGCTGGCATGCCAATGTGTGTGTTGGGATGTGATTGGGAAAACGGACGTGGTCCGACTTGTGGTTAAGGTGGAAGTAGCAAGGCTCTTGGTGTGATGTGAAGAGGGCTATCGCTCACAGACGCAGTCTTGAGAGAGGAGCGCGGGCAACACGCGTGAGTCGCTAATCGCCGCCACGAGGGTGGTTCACCACATCGTGTGCAGGGCACACGGAGGAACGATAGCGAAGAAGGAAGTGAATGTGAATGTGTGTGGGTGGCCGGATCCGATGTGACTCGTAGAGTGGACCGGACGGGTGTGCGATGAGGCACACAGCTGAAGTCGCCGACCAAATGCTGCGCGGATTTGGTTCCTATCACCACAACGCGTGGCCATCGCGCGGTAGTGCAAGTATTGGGGATTCGGGGATAGTACGACTGCGGGCGTGCCACGCCTCTGCGCCATGCTTGAGGTGAAGACGAGATCATGTCGCTATCCGTGGGATGATCTAGGTCTTACGTGTCGTGGAGCCGTGACTCTAGTGCGGGCGTGGCACCCCGCTAGGGAAGAACGGGCACTTCGGCGTAAGATCCATTAACGGTGCGCCACACCCTAATGAGATGGCAGGTGTGTGCGAGATTTAAGGACCGTGTGGATGTGGATTGTGATTGGTGAAAATGTGGATTGTGGATTGTGACAAACTACAACAATGAAAATAATGATTAGCGTAACTTTGGGTTAAAAGTGCTAAGTCATAGGCTTTGATTTAGAAAACTTGCTTTCGCAAACAAATAAACCCCAACCTTTCCTTGGAACCCTATCACTAAATTGCATCAAAGTTGGGTGTTAGCTCGCCAAGAGTTTGGATGACATCGACCTCGATTCATATTCTCTTTAGATGGAGAATATGAGCAGGATCAAGACGCTTTGCCATGAAGATGAAGGACAGGATTTTGCCGACGACCGTATGCGAGGCTTAGGGCGCTCTCCAATGAGTGCTTAGGCATAGCCGCACGAGACTCTTTACATCTTTTGGGTCTCCGCTTTCGATCTTTTGGACTTTCTCGACTATTTGGGCCAATGTGCCATTTGTAATACTTATTAGCCCCGAGGCTTAATACTGTATTTGTGTAATATATAAGACTTCCGCTTGTATGAAATGATTCCTATATGTGAAAGGTGTGCACTAGTGTACCGATCCAGGACTAGTGCAGATCGTGTGGTGGGCAAAGGACAGCCCCACAGAGTGGTATCGAGCATAAGACCAGAGGAGCCCTAGACCTTGGCCGATAGCCTAAGATTATTTTAAGCTAAAGGGAGATTTCCTTACTTATAAACTTCGCTTCTTTTAAAAAGAATGCTATAATCTATCCTTCTACTAGTTCTTGTATTAAAAAGGTGCTAACTCCTTAAATTTGTAAAACTATTTTGTAGATGGAGATTCCAAGATGCCGGATTTGTCGACCAAATTGCTCCACTTTTGGGTACCGTCTGGACCCCGAGGGAGAACGCCCGAGTGCCGCAGAGCTTCAGACTACTTGGGGTTTGAGGGAGCCCCACCTACTTTTGGAGGCTCAGATGACTTTACCCGCCTCGCTTACGAGGTCGAGGTTAGGGTCTACTACTTGCCCGACGTCGTGGCACACCGACACGGACAAGGTGCCTCGAGACCAGCTGGATTTTGCCATCACGATATCGCTATGATGGCAATCCAGAGCTTCAGAGGAGTACCTCGACCTTGTTGGGGACCTTTGCATCTCTCGCTAGACGCCCCTTCACTTGCTTCTCGGTCTAGGAGGGGCCGAGCACGAGGAGCTGGACCCAGAGCTTCGCTTGTCCGCTCAAGCATGCACTGAGCCGACACGCTTCGCCCATGAGCTCTGGAGGAGATCCAGATCCTCCGCACTTTCTCGGAGTCGGACACCGCGCCAGTAGCTCCTACCGTCAGCCTATCACCTCTCCCCGCCACCTCCAGTGTCTGCAGCGGGAGAGGATGAGGCCCTTGCCGAGCTGGATCTGCTGGATCCTGCTCACCTCCTCGAGCTGGGATGGACCATCCCGGTCCACTCCAGAGACCGCCTCCACCAAGACCACCGCACCCGTGGGGGCACGCTCTCGCGTTACCCCTGAAGAGGTGTTTACCCCAGGCCTTGGTGGGGATTCCCGCCACGACCCTCCACCGGAGGTTCTCACCTCTAGCACCTCCACCAGCTCTTGTGGCGCCGCTCCTCGGCGTTGACCTGGAGGACTACCTCTACGCTCGGGAGATACCTGCGAGCCGTCCGCCGTACACCTACTCTCGTCGTGCCCGTTAGGGCGTAGCAGCCAGGATGTACTACTTTTGTTGTCTAGCTCCTAGTAGAAGCTAGATGTAGTAGCTGAGATGTAGCTCAGAATAGACTACGCACGCCCTAGTCAAGATTCGTAGCTTTTGCCACGCCGTAGTAGACGATCGGCGTGAGCTGTTTGTACTATTTAGTCCCTTGAACTATGTATGGATTTGCTTTTCCGCACTTATGATTGCATTTGGATCTTTTCGCACATTTTCTGAACATCATGCATGCATGTTAGACGTTGAGTTTCAATTAGTAGAGATTATGCAGATGGCTCGTGGGCGCACTGCCGCAAGAGGCCGAGGCGCCGCGCCGCTAACAACCGGGGCCGTGGTCGAGGTCAGCAAACTTACCCGCCACTGCCGGAATCCTACCACAAAGACAAGTTATGGCGTGTCGTGCCCGAGATGCTTGGAGCGATACTAGAAAGTCAACAAGTTGCGCAGAAGTCGCTCAACATCGCCAAGGATCTAAATTAGCAGATTTCATGAGAACCAAGCCCCGACCTTCACCTATGCCACCAACCCACAGATGTCAAGATTGGCTTAGGACGGTGGTTCAGATGTTGAACCTTATCCGATGCCCTGATGAGGATAGGGTGTTGTTTGCCACCCAATCGCTTGAAGGACCCGCCAAGTGTGGTGGGAAAATTATCTTGCTACCCGTCCCCGATGAGGTAGAAGATGAGGATGAGGATGAAGCGAGGCGATAACAATGGAGAACCAGTCGATGTCGCCAATCTTGAGGAGGAGGTGATGAGAATGCAATTGGGGAACAACAGAGGTACCAAACCTACAAGCCGCCACCCGTAATGTACCATGGGCTGAATTTGAAAGGGTGTTTGGAAAATCACATTCCTCGAGGAGTGCTCGTAATGAAGAAACAAGAGTTCCGCAATCTGCGGCAAGGAAACATGACGGTCGTGAGTATTTGACTAAGTTTAACTTGCTCGCCGATATGCTCAAGAAGACATAGCAGATGATGAGGAAAAAATCGACAAGTTTTTAGAAGGAATGGCTCCCACTTACCGCTCTAAGCTCATCCTTCTCGATCTCACAAATTTTCATCAATCGGTGAACAAAGCTCTCATTCGGAGAAGGAGCTAAAGGGAAGAAGCTAGCCGCAAGCGCAAGATGGAGGCACGAGTCGCAAGCAGGATCCAAATCCCCGACCCTACCGCCCCACCTATCACCAAGGCCACCACCACCACAAGACTCAGACTATCCAACGCTGCATACCTACTAAGCCGGTGGTAGCCGACCCGCTCCTCCTCCAAGAAGAAGACCTACAACCCACCCACGGTGCCCATGACCGGGTGGATCATAATGATAAAGTCTGCTGAACTCGCTTCAAGTGCCATCACCGGCACTATGCCAATGAGTGCCCAACTCGAAGACTCAGCGACCACGCTTTGATATCGCCCACCCGTGGCAGCCCCACCGGGCGTGGAAGAGGAACCGCCTATCAAATCTACCCCGCCTTATGGAAGAGGACGCCAACCAAATCTCCACCGAAAATGCAGAGGAGGCTCTGGAGTACTTATGGGTGCGTTAGAATCCATCGCCACCCTGCCAAGTACTTTTTGATTCCTGAGCATCTCATTCGCTTATATCTAAGAGTTTTGTGGATAAGCTTGAATCGCAAACTTTTCCTTTGGATAAACCCCTAATGATAAAGTCTCCTGTGGAAATCTAAAAGATACAGGCTTGTAAGGAATAGATATTTCTCGAGAGAGATCGACTTCGATTCGACCTAATGGTCCTTCCCAATATGGGAATAGATGTGATCATTGGTATGGACCGGCCGACCTTTTATAGAGGGGTGTTAGATTGTGAGAAGAGAGAAGTAAACTGGTTAAGCCCCACAGTTACGAGAGGGTTTGGAAAGTTGATGCCCTTTCAGATGGGGAAGAGCCATCTGGTTCTTGGAGGAAGATAATCCTGCGAAGGTACCAGTGGTCAAGGAATATCTAGATGTGTTCCCGGAGGATCTGCCAGGGCTGCCACCTGACAGGGAAATGGAATTCACCATTGAGCTGGCACCAGGCACGGCACCCATCTACAAGACTTACTTCAAGATGAATCTGAGAGCTAGCGTAACTCAAGAAACAGCTTGGAAGAATGATGCAAAAGGATTGATCCGCCCGATTCACATCATGGGGATCACCACCATGTTTGTAGATAAGAAGGATGGTAGTCGAAGGTCGGTAGTGGATTACCGAGCCCTCAATGCGCATTATCAAAACAAATATCCTTTGCCTCGAATTGATGACCTGTTTGATCAACTTCGTGGAGCCAAAAGGTTTTCAAAGATTGATCTTCGATCAGGATATCATCAAGTCAAGGTCAGAAGGGAAGATATACCCAAAACTGCCTTCACCACAAGATATGGGCTGTATGAATTCTTGGTTATGTCCTTTGGACTTACCAACGCCCCGGCCCATTTCATGAATATGATGAATATGATCCTTATGGAATACTTAGACCATTAAATGCGTAGTGTTTATCGACGACATCCTGGTATATTCCAAAGATGACGAGGAACATAAGAAGCATCTAAGATTGGTCCTCGACAAGCTTCGAGAACACCGACTTTTACGCCAAATTCAGCAAGTGCGAATTTTGGCTAGATGATATTAGCTTCCTCGGCATATCATCTCTGCCGAGGGAATCAAGGTCGACCCTTACAAGGTAGCGATAGCTTATGGATTGGAAATCCCTACCACCGTAAAGGAAGTGAGAAGTTTCCTAGGGTTGGCGGGGTATTACGTAGGTTCATTGAAGGCTTTTCTAGAATTGCCAAACCTATGACCCAACTATTAAAAAAGGAGCGAAGTTTGATTGGACAAAGGCCTCGTGAGGATCGCTTTCAAGAGCTAAAAATCAAACTGACTACCGCTCCTGTGTTGGTAACACCAAATACCGACAAAAAGTTTGAAGTATATTGTGACGCCTCAAAGCAAGGATTGGGCTGTGTACTCATGCAAGAAAGAAGGGTAGTCGCTTATGCCTCTCGACAGCTCAGGAGGCATGAAGAGAATTATCCAACTCATGATCTGGAGCTGGCCGCAGTTATTCATGCTCTAAAGATTTGGAGACATTATTTAATGGGTAGCGAGGTGATGTTTATACCGACCATAAGAGTTTGAAATACATGTTTACCCAAGCCAATCTAAATATGCGCCAGAGAAGGTGGTTGGAACTGATCAAGGACTACAACTTGAATGTCCTATATCACCCAGGCAAGGCCAATGTGGTGGCCGATGCCCTCAAATTAAAGCCAGCAGTGTAATCAAGTGACTCCTCAACAGACATGACTACCCAGATAAACGTAACTTGTGGTCCCAAATTCTGAACAAATCGTAAGGATATGGACGCATTAAACTTGAGTTTGGTAGAGGCGGTTACCTAGCCACCCCGGTGGTTCAACCGGACTTGTTTGACCAAATCAAGGAACTACAAAAGAGTCACTCTAGCGCCCATAAGATAAGAGACCAAATGAAAAGGAAATATGGATGCCAAAGTTATGGAGGATGAACAGGAATCCTACGGATGGGACAAAGGATTTTCGCTCCCCATGACCAAGAGTTGAAGAATCACATCTTAAAGGAGTCCCATGAATCCCTTTCTCCTTCACCCGGGTGCACCAAAATGTATCAAGACCTAAAAGCCCAATTTTGGTGGCCCCTTTAAAGCGAGATGTGGCCGAGTATGTAGCCAAATGTCATACCACAATTGGTTAAAGCCGAAAGATCAACGCCAGCAGATCTGCTGCAACCTCTCAAGATACTCGAGTGGAAATGGGAAGAAGTAACAATGGACTTCATCTTAGGGCTTCCCAAGACAAAGACTGGTGTGACTCCATTTGGGTCATAGTGGACAAAGTTAACTAAGGTGGCCCACTTTATTCCGGTCAAGACGACTTACAAGGGAGATAAGTTAGCTGAACTCTATATGGCAAGGATAGTCACTCTCCATGGAGTTCCTAAAAGAATAATCTCGGATCGTGGATCCCAATTCACTTCCCAATTTTGGGAAAAGCTACATAGTGCCCTTGGAACCATCTTTTTCAAGATCTGACCTACCATCCTCAAACAGATGGACAGATCGAGCGAGTCAACCAAGTCCTAGAAGATATGCCGAGAACATGCATTTTGGAGTTCTCCGCAGATTGGGAGAAATAGGCGCCATATGCTGAATTCACCTACAACAACAGCTATCAAACCAGTTTAAAGATGTCCCTTTGAGGCCCTCAGATGGACGACGCCAGAGGACACCCCTGTTTTGGTCGGTTGGAGAGCGACAAGTGTTTGGAAAGGAGTCATTGCAAGAAGCCGAAGGATGGTAAAAATCATTCGAGAACGATTGTTAGCGCTCAATCCCGACGAGAAAAGTTACGCGGACCATCGCCGAGAACTCTCCTTCTCCATCGGGATCCAAAGATACCTTAGGGTGTCACCGCCCAAGGGAATTCAAAGATTCCAGCAAAGGGAAAGTTAGCCCCGATATATCGGCCTTACCAAATCATTGCCAAGAGAGGTCAAGTGGCATACGAGTTGGAATTGCTGCCGAACTTGGAGATATACACAATGTGTTCCATGTATCGCAACTCAAGAAATGCCCGAGAGTACACGAGAAAGAACACATCGCCCAACCACCAAATACCACTAAATAAAAACCTCACTTATCGACCTCATCCAGTTCAAATAGTCGATTCTCCGACAAACAAATAAGAGGCAAGATCATTAAAATATGTAAAGTTCAATGGGATGATGGGTCAGAAGACAACTATCATGGGAGCGTAAGACAAGCTTCTAAGGAATGCCTCACCTATTCAACCCTTGTTGCGAGTCAAATCTCGAGGTCGAGATTTATTTTTAGGGGAGGATTTGTAATGACCAAAGTTATGATAATATTTTGAAAACACTTCGCACCATTGCATAAGCTATGACGCTTTCCGTAAAATTTCTATGTGACAAACACACATTTCTAGACTTTAGAAGCCATTTGAAATTGATGATTTTTGTTTGAATAAAGCACTAAATAGCTAATTAATAAACCCTTGCATAAGAATTTATAATTTATAGCACTATTTAAGAAATTGTTGAAATATAAGATTCTAATGGACCTTAAATTGGGAATATATTTTCATATTCATAAAACATCCATACACACACACATATATATATATATATATGTATATATATATATATGTATACACATAATCACATAAGCCTAAATATGTTATATTGCCCTAAAAATCCTGTGAAAAATCCATAGATTAGTTTAAACCCTAATAGAGAGTTTGACTCAAGTGTTGACCAATTTGACCTGGTAGGGCCCACATGGCGACTTCCTATTCCTTTCGCCTTGTGGGCATTTGGTCAACGCTTTGCGGCACCGCCACCTTCCACCCCTGCTCAACCATCACTCCTGCCCCAATCTCTCGGGAAGATCTTCACTTGGCAGCTTGTGTGTGTCGCTGACCTGTGGACCCCACCTCCGACCACGACGCGACGCTGCCATCGCCGCTGCACCGCCGCCGCGACGACATGCCGTCTTGTCGGCCGGCTCGCGTGGAGTTCCCAGCACCGCCCACCTTGCCCAATGGCCGACTTGGTCGCGCCATCGATGCCCCCGCACCGCCGCGTCTCCGGCCGGGCAATGCCGCCCGAAAGAAGCCATCTCATTGCCCGCTCGGACATTCGCCACAAAACAAGCCACCGCCCACTAGCCAATGAGCACTAGAGCTCCTCCAGGACTGTCTCACATCTTGGCGCCAAGAGCCGAGCTCGGACCGAGCTTATATGCCACCGCGCCACATCGGCCGCTTTTCTCCCTCTTTTCACTCTCACGCCGCCACCCAAACCAGACCTCCCTAGTCTCCACATTGTCTCGCTTGTGCCGCCATGACCTCGTGAAGCTCCCGCCCAAGGAATTGGTGCGAGTCATCCCGAGCTCGTCGAACGCTTATCGCCACCGCCGACCGCCTTGGTTCTTCCTTGCTTTCGGACACGCTCGGACGCCACGATCATCATCTCTGGTGAGCTTGGCGGCAAGCCCTTGCTCGGTGAGCCGCTGTCTTCCCTCACACCGTGCTCCCTCTTTTGGCCCAGGCTTCACGATCTTCCCAAAGATCTTGAGCGCGCGCCTTCCTTGCTCGGACCTGCTCGGGGCGCCACGATCATCATCTCTGGTGAGCTTGGCGGCAAGCCCTTGCTCGGTGAGCCGCTGCCTTCCCTCACACCGTGCTCCCTCTTTTGGCCCAGGCTTCGCCCGATCTTCACGGATCTTGGCGCGCCGCCTTCCTTGCTTTCGGACCCGCGTGGGCGCACCGATCCAACCGTGCCCCGACTACCTTTTTGCTCGATAAGCACCCACTAACCCCGCATAGCTCATGCGCGCGCTATTTTTCCATAAGCTCGACCCTAGGTCATTTACTCATGTCCGCCGGTAGCGGTTCGCCGCCGGGCATGGCTCCGCCGTCCGCCCGTTTACGCCTCGACAAGGGCACCCCTAGATGCGCGTTAGCTCACCGATTCCACCGAACCCAAGAACGCCCCAAACGGTGCACCTTAGCTCGGCTGGCCGTCGGCTAGCCTCGGCCGTCTTGGCCGCAAGAAGAAGACGATGACGGCGAGCCGTCCGACTACGCGCTAAGATCCGCGGCGGCTTCACCGTGTGTGGTCGCCGACAGTGGGCCCACTTGTCGGCCGCCATGAATTTAAAAACTCCCGGCTTCTTCACGTCGGCCGACATGTGGGCCTCGGTCCCACATGTCGAATGGCGGAGGCGCCCTATGACCCCAGCGCTTTCACTCGCGAAGTTACGCCTTCAAATCGCTTCGACGTGGTTGGCTCGGCCATGAAGTTAGCGGGCTACCCGATATTGTTCACCCTTTTTTTTCCCAGATTTTATAAATAAAACAAAGACAAGAAATAGAAACGATTTATTTAAAATAGGTAGATATCATTAAAATTCGGAAAAAGTAGGGTAAATACTAGAGCTTGTGTTGGATTTAATAAAAATAGTACCACACACAAGAATCAACACTGTTCCTAGATTAAATCCATTAAGCTTATTTTAGGTATTAATTCATATAAAAATAAGAAAAATGGAATGTTGTGTATTAAAAAATAGATTAACAATTAAGTTAAACATAAGAAAATCATGGATGCCGATAAATGACTTTTTGGACCTAGGTGAATATAATATAACCTATAATATGTTTCCTAATTACATGTTAACTCAATATTGGTATAATTAGGAAACATGAATAACTAGCTACATGTATCATGTTAACAAATTCTAACTATTTAAAGTACTTTAAAAGACGATAAAACCATATTTTGTCCTATTGGGTTAATTAGGGTAGAAATTTCATTACACATATATATACATGTATCATGTGCATCATCTCACAAGCACTTCGCCCATTCCGCTATGATTCATTATTTAGAAGGATCATGGAACTTTCTCGATTTATATATATATATATATGGATTCATGTAGATAGTTAAACATAGGAATCGTAAATGGCGAATCTGGCGACCTCGATTGCATTTCATGCATCATTCTCTTCTTCGCCGCATCGTGTTTATGATGAATTGTTGATTCTCCGTTTAGGCGTAGAGGATCGAAAACACAGTTCGAGGACTCCGCACAAGACCCGGACTTCAATTCCCAAGGCGAGTTAACATTCACCCTCTAAGGGATTGCTTTTACTAGGGAGAATCTTGATTTTCCCTAGTGCGAGTTAATACCTACCCTTAATAATGTTGCTTTTACTAGGGAGAGGATGCGCTTTCCCTAGTGCGAGTTAACATCTTAAACCATAATTGTGTTTGCTTTTATTAGGGAGAGTTAGCTTTCCCTAGTGCCAGTTAACACTCTAATGGATCATATTGATTCCCAGTTTTATTAAATATTTTATTTACCGTATTAAATTGCATGCTTTTCAAGTAAACAATACCTGCTTGTTTAATCATGATTTATCATGCCTTATTATCATTTGTTATTGTTCTACCTTGATGATATTGCCTTGATTATATCCATCTGACCTTTGACTTTAAGTTTGATTGCCTTGAAAATCTCCCTTGATGACCAGCTAGGTAAAATAAAACAATTTTAGACTCTTAAGTCTTGGTTAAAACTTGCTTAGACATTGCTCAGTCCAATTAATAATTTTAGGCTTAAATTGGCCTCGGAACGGTGAACCGATATTCACCGACATGATTACTTATCAAACATGGAATTTGGAAGTTGGGCTGGCATGCCAATGTGTGTGTTGGGATGTGATTGGGAAAACGGACGTGGTCCGACTTGTGGTTAAGGTGGAAGTAGCAAGGCTCTTGGTGTGATGTGAAGAGGGCTATCGTTCACAGACGCGGTCTTGAGAGGAGCGCGGGCAACACGCCAGAGTCGCCAATCGCCGCCACGGGGTGGTTCACCACATCGTGTGCAGTACACGGAGGAACGATAGCGAAGAAGGAAGTGAATGTGAATGTGTGTGGTGGCGGATCCGATGTGACTCGTAGAGTGGACCGGACGGGTGTGCGATGAGGCACACAATGAAGTCGTGACCAAATGCTGCGGGATTTGGTTCCTATCACCACAAGCGTGGCCATCGCGCGTAGTGCAAGTATTGGGGATTCGTGGATAGTACGACCTGCGGGCGCACTACCACCTCTTGCCATGCTTGAGGTGAAGACAAGATCATGTCGTCATCCGTGGGATGATCTAGGTCTTACGTGTCGAGGGCCGTGACTCTAGTGCGGGCGTGGCACCGGCTAGGGAAGAACGGGCACTTTTGGCGTAAGATCCTGGCAACGGTGCGCCACACCCTAATGAGATGGCAGTGTGTGCGATAGATTTAAGGACTGGTGTGGATGTGGATTGTGATTGGTGAAAATGTGGATTGTGGATTGTGACAAACTACAACAATGAAAATAATGATTAGCGTAACTTTGGGTTAAAAGTGCTAAGTCATAGGCTTTGATTTAGAAAACTTGCTTTACGCAAACAAATAAACCCCAACCTTTCCTTGGAACCCTATCACTAAATTGCATCGGGTTGGGTGTTAGCTCGCCAGAGTTTGGATGACATTGACCTCGCATTCATATTCTCTTTTAGATGGAGAATATGAGCAGGATCAAGACGCTGCCATGAAGATGAAGGACGAGGATTTTGCCGACGCACGAGGCGAGGCTTAGGCGTCTCTCGATCGAGTGCTTAGGCATAGCCGCACGAGACTCTTTGCATCTTTGGGTCTCCGTGACTCGATCTTTTGGACTTCGACTATTTGGGCCAATGTGCCATTTGTAATACTTATTAGCCCCGAGGCTTAATACAGTATTTGTGTAATATATAAGACTTCCGCTTGTATGAAATGATTAGGCTATGTGAAAGGTGTGCACTAGTGTCTTGATCCAGGACTAGTGCGAGATCGTGGTGGAGCAAAGGACGTGCCCCACACCGTCCACGTGAGGAAGGTCGGGACCGTTGCGGCACGGCCAGTTTTAAGCTCACCGAGCACGATCTTTGGCCGTGGTCGCAGGAAGTCTTGGGACGGTCACTAGGTAGCTCGGTGTTGGTCGGTAGGCACGGGCGGTGGCCAGCGATCTTGTATGACAGGTGAAACAAGCGGGCGGCGAGGTTGCTTGTTCCGGCGGCAAAGCCGGTGCAAGCGCCAGGGGGTCGAGATGGTGTCGGTCGGCGGGCGCTCATTAGGCGACCAGGCGGTGCTCGAGACAGCCAAAGCCAACCAGCGAGACAATGCGGCTTGGTCGGCACGGCCGGACAGGGCGCGGCGGCGCAAGCGTCTGGTCAGACGTCAGGACCAACAAGGGTTGGGCCAAGAAGGGTTGGGCGGTGCACGCCAGAGCCACGGTGTCCACCTAGGGGGAAATCGGGCACCAACGGGCCGGGATTGGCCGGAGAGGTGAAGCACGGCTCGGGTAGCTCATCTGCTCGGTAGAATGCCACAAGGGCAAAGAGGGAAAGGGGCTGTCCAGTGGGTCCCACCAAGGTCAATTTTGGTCAACTCCAAGTCTAGGCTTTCACTGGTGTTTCAAACTAATTTATGTCATTTTTGAAGAATTTTTAGTGGGAGTTTTAATCCATTTCAGGACTATACATACATATGTCATATATGAATATGTGTGTATATATATATATATGTATATATATATAGGTTTCTATATGTTTCTATATATATATGTATATACATCAATATGATTCAAAGGTGCATTATGCATAATAATCTTTATGCATAAGTGTGCTTTATGTGAACATTTTCTTGTGGTCTTAATTTCCTATATAACATTAATCTATGCATATTCATACATATAATTATTTATATACTTGGATGAAGTTTTCTTGATCTATTATGTGTATATTTGTATATTTATATATATATATATATGTGAGCCAAGGTAATTTTTAATGAATTATCTGTCCTTTACTAAATTCTTTACCCTTTTATTTTAATAAACCTGGATTTATCATGGTAGGAGCTCTATTTGAGTTATTAATTCTCCTATATCAAGTATCTTTAGTGAGTTATTTAGCCTAAAAATTTTTATAGGTCCATATGAGAAGTTTAAAAGAATGAATATTTGCAAGAATTTTCTACAACAATCCGCACTTACGAGTGATTTTGAAAATATAAATATACAAGATTTTGGGTCATTCTGTAAACCTCCCCTAAAAATAAATCTCGTCCTCAAGATTTGCTGACCTTAAGAATTGAACAAGAGGGGGAATTCTTGGCGCATTTTCTTCTCGGGCTCCTAAGAGAATTGTCCTCTAGAATGATCACTCCATTGCACCTTGCAAAGCCGAATCGTTTTGTTCTTGAGTTTCTTTTCCCTAGTTTCCAGGATTTGCACTGGAAGGACTTGGTACTTTAGGCTGGATTCCAAGGTGTTGGTGGGTAACGAAATTATGTCTTCTTCAGGCTTTCTCAAGCTCTTCTTGAGTTGCGACACGTGGAACACCTTGTGAACTTCGCTCCTATCTGTTGGAAGATCGAGTTCGTATGCGACCTTACCTTTGCGGGAAAGGATCTGATATAGTCCCACATATCTTGGTGCTAGTTTTCCTTTGACTTGGAACCTCCGAGTTCCCTTAAATGGAGAGACCTTACGGTAAACGAAGTCTCCCACTTCAAATGTCAATTCTCTTCGACGATGGTCGGCATAACTTTTCTGACGTGATTGAGCAGCTAGCAAATGCTTCTTAATAATCCTAACTTTGGCTTCGGCTTCTTGGAGATTACTTTTTCCAAACACTTGCCCTTCTCCTGACTCGGACCAGTACAGAGGGGTCCTACATCGGCATCCATATAGGGCTTCAAAGGGGGACATTCCTAAACTGGCCAGAAAGCTGATGTTGTAGGAAAATTCAGCATAAGGCAACCATTTCTCCCAATCGGTGGAAAATTCCAAGATACAAGCTCTAAGCATATCCTCCAGAACTTGGTTAACTCTTTCAGTCTGTCCATCGGTTTGGGGGTGGTATGCTGTACTAAAAGACAAGGTGGTTCCAAGGGCACTATGCAATTTATCCTAGAATTGGGAAGTAAACTGGGATCCTCGATCTGATACTATTATTTTTGGGACTCCATGGAGGGTGACTATCCTTGCCACATAGAGATCAGCTAGTTTGTTTCCTTTGTAAGTTGTTTTGACCGGGATGAAATGGGCGACTTTGGTCAGTCTGTCCACGACGACCCATATGGAATCACATCCGGTCTTGGTGCGGGAAAGACCTAAGATGAAGTCCATTGTCACATCTTCCCACTTCCATTCAGGTATCCTTAAGGGTTGCAATAATCCTGCCGGGCGTTGATGCTCAGCTTTAACCAATTGACAGGTATGGCATCTGGCCACATACTCAGCCACATCTCGTCTCAATCGGGGCCACCAAAATAGGGTTTTTAAGTCCTGGAACATTTTGGTGCACCCGGGGTGAAGGGAAAAAGGGGACTCGTGGGACTCCTTTAAAATGCAATCCTTTAACTCATGGTCATGGGGAACAAAGATTCTTTGTCCCAATCGTACGGTTCCTTGTCCATCTTCTCTAACCATGCACCTTTTATTCCTTTTTATAAGGTTTCTAATTCTTTGAGCGCTAGGGTGATTCTTTTGCAGTTCCTTGATTTGGTCGAGCAAATCCGGTTGAACTTCCATGGTAGCTAAGTAACCGGTCTCCACCAGACTCAAGTTTAACGCATCCATATCCTTTATGACCTGTTCAGGAATCTCAGGTCCACACCTTGTGCTTATAGGGGTGGCTATCTGTTGAGGAGTTAGATGATTACATTGCGGCTTCCGGCTGAGAGCGTCAGCTACCACATTGGCCTTGCCTGGGTGGTATTGGACATTCAAGTTGTAGTCCTTGATCAACTCTAACCATCACCTCTGGCGCATGTTTAGGTTGGCTTGGATAAACATGTATTTTAAACTCTTGTGATCCGTGTAGACATCACATTGTTTGCCCATCAGGTAATGTCTCCATATTTTGAGAGCATGGATAACGGCTGCGAGTTCTAAGTCATGAGTTAGATAATTCTCCTCATGCTTTCTGAGTTGCCGGGAGGCATAGGCAACCACTCTTCGTTCTTGCATTAGTACACAACCCAGTCATTGTTTCAAGGCATCACAATATACCTCAAACCTTTTATTGGTATCTGGTGTTACTAACACAGGAGCGGTGGTCAATTTCATTTTAAGCTCTTGGAAGCAATCCTCACAAGCTTTCGTCCAGTCGAATTTCTGCTCCTTTTTGAGTAGCTGAGTCATGGGTTTAGCAATTTTGGAGAAACCTTCAACGAATCTCCTGTAGTATCCTGCCAATCCTAGGAAACTTCTTACTTCCTTTACGGTGGTTGGGGATTTCCAGTCCATGACTGTCGCTACCTTCGAGGGATCGACCTTGAAGAGGCCCCTGCAGCGAAGAAGGGCAAGGGCCCCGGCTCTTCGGCGAAGGAGGACATCCAGCCATCCGGGAGGTGCAACCCGCGAGGCTCGGGGCCGAAGATTGGCAAGGCTCCCGAAGAGGGAGCGAGCCATCCGACACCGGGCCACAGGCATGGTCAAGCGACTCGTCCCCCAAGGGCAGGCAACAGCCCCTCTCCAAAGAGGGGACAAACTCCAGCCCCTCAGGCCAGGCCGAGGGGCCCGCCCGATGCTTCCTCCAGCTGGACTTTCGCACAGAGGGGCCCCGGCATTAGAATTAAGACCACCAACCGGTGAGCACAGCCTTGCCACCGCTTGACAGTCCTTCTCACAATTGTGCTGACTGAAGCGTTTCTCTATTTCAAGAAACCATCCAAGGAGGTTCCGTCGAACCGCCCAGAGCCAAGACCGGCTCGCTTTCTTGAAGTCGGGCAACATCTCCTCGACGGCCGACGCGTAACCCACGCGTGAACCGACAGAAGCCGCATCGGGAACCAAGGTCGGGGGAGACGCCACGACCGCAACCTCCTGCCAGAACCGTCCGTCGAAGGCGATGGGAAGGTCGAGCCAGCGGTTGAGGAGATTCCCCACCAGCCCCCACCTCCTCCAAAGAAGGCCGAGCCCAAGCTATCGGCGGGCTGGCGGGACGAGGCCGGGGACTAGGCTCTCGTCGATGACGAGACCGAGGAGAAGGTTAGGGAGACCTTCTTCGAGTATGCCGCTGAATGCGGCAGAATGGCCTGGGTAAGCTTTCTAATTTGCAGAGTCGACTTCCTTCGGCTTGAGGTAGGATGGTGAACATCCTCCCCTTTGCAGGAACTTGGTGGCTATTCCAAGAGGAAGACCAAGTTCCTCAATTACTTTCTTCCCCAAATAGAGCAGATCAAATCTGTGAAGGGGGAAGTTATTGAGGTCCGGACCGGCGCGACCAAGGCGTCGAGAGTCAGAGGTCTGGATCAAGGCTGCAGGACGAAAAGTTCGACCTCGCGAGTTCCTTCGTGTAAGTACCCCAACCAGAGTCGATTTCACTACCTCTGGTAATCGAATGACATCCCACCCGCATCATGTGCAACATGACGCCAAGATTGCCACCTAGAAGCGGGTGGCGAAATCCGTGACCGGCCGGCCTGGAGAAGTTGGAGGCGAAAGCCGTCGCCGAGATGGAGGGGAAGCCCCCAAGCCCGACTGGCTCCGATCCTCCGGTGTTTGCACAGTTAATAACTGTGTATTCTCTGTTCTTGACAGAGCATAAAAGGAAGACTTTGGCGCAGTACGACGTTCTGCAGAGGAGCGCCGAGACCGCGCAAGCGCGATATGAGGAACTCCTGGGAGCTGTGGAGCCTACTCTACGGCGGCTCTATATTGGCGATGCTGAGCCGAGCACCCGGCCGAGCTGATCCAAAAGTGGGCCGAAGCCCCCGGGCAGCTCAAGACCCGACTTAGGGAAGTCGGCTCGATGAGCACCGGCCAGGCGTTGGGCATCGTCAAGTCGCTCTACCCTAAGGTTGAGCTTGAGGCTGTTAAGGATGGCTTCGCCTGCACTGAGGACGAGGCGGTGGCCCTGCTTGAAGAGGTGAAGCTGGCAGCCGCGTCCCTCGTAGATAACTTAGACTTAGATTCCCTGTAAATGTAGGAACTTGATGTAAATTATCAATGTAAATGACTTTCTTGCTAATCGACTTTTCTTTATCCGAGTCATGCCTTTAGCCTGAGTGGATCACGATCCTTTTACTAAGCACTCTGCCCAGCGCATCGCATTCCTTAGCGTTAGGAGTCGGCGAGGAGTTCTGCCTCTTCTAACGCAATCGGGAAGAATGAGAGTTGCCAAGGAGCAAGAGTTTCGTTACTCGGAATGATTAACACTTAGGTTTGTCACGGTATGGACAAGATGAAGATCGATTAGACAGGTGCAGACTGCACCTAATTAGGTGTAGCCCCTGACTTACTAGCTAGTTGGAGTCCGACTAGGGAGCAAGTCAAGTTAATTAAAAGATTAGGTGCGCGATTGCGCACCTAATTAGGTGTAGCCCCCGACTTACTACTTAATTGAAATACAAATAAGTAGCAAGTCAGAAACTGAATTGTGTAAGCGTAAAAGACAATGTGAACGAAAACTTATCTTTATTTAATTGTAAACATGTGTTACAATAGTCGTCGGGTATAGAACCGACGCAGTTGCTCAATGTTCCACGAGTTGTCCAGGAGGGTGCCGTTCTCAGGCTTCAGTTGGCAAGCCCCCGGGCGTACCGTTGAGCCATGTGAGGCCGTCTTGATCTGCTTGGTGAAGAAAGGCGAGCGCCTCCTCCTATTTTGGGTCGAGCTTGGTTTCGATCTTGGCTGAATCAGACGGATCGAACGAGATACACTGGACATCTTCGTCAGGCTTGATGCCTGGTGTAGATGGCCTCTTGTTTGGTAGTCCGCCCTCGTCGCGAAGGGTGGTGGCCGCCTGCCGGATCTTGTCCAACTCAGCAGCCGCTTCAACTGACTGGGTGAAGTCACAGTTTTCCTTATCGAGGAGATCGGAAAACTTGACGTCTCCATGGACTGTGATTACACACCGTGGACCTGGCATTTTCATAACCAGATAGGTATAGTGTGGGACGGCCATGAGCTTGGCCAGACCCGGCCTTCCCAAGATTGCGTGGTACGCAGTCTCGAAGTCGGCCACCTCAAAGTTGAGGTTCTCCGTCCGCTAGTTGTCGCGAGTGCCAAAAGTGACCGGGAGAGTGATTTTCCCGATTAGCACCGACGAGGTTCCCAGAATTATGCCATGAAATGGCGCGTCTGTCTTCTGGAGCGCCGTTCTTGGGATCTGCATCTCGTCCAGAGTCTTAGCGAAAAGGATATTTAATCCACTCCCGCCGTCGACCAGGACTTTGCGCAGTCGGACGCCCCGTACCACAGGATCCAGGATGAGTGGATATCTTTCCGGGCAAGGAACGTGGTCCGAGTGATCTGAGCGATCGAATACGATTGGAACTTCAGACCACCGAAGATACTCGGGGGTCACCGGAAAGGCTGCATTGACTTCCCGAGCAGTAAGCTTTTGCTTACGCCTGGACTCCTATGCATCAGATACCCCGAATATGTAATTGAGCTCACGCTCGGTTTCTTGGTAAGCATCTCCTTGAGGAGGGTCGTGCTTGTCATCTTGTTTGGCGTTCGGAGCGTCCTTGTTGTGCTCCTCAGCGAACTTCTTCAAGATGTTGCAGTTTTTGGCCGCGTGCTTTCCATTTGGATGGAAAGGAGACGGCGCCTCCATGATTTTGTTGTAGTCGGCGGGTCGAGGCGGCTTCTGCCGACCCTGATCCACGACCGCCACCATTTCTTTACCCTTGCGCTTTTTGTCCTTCTTGGAGGAGGACTCGGGCTTGTCCTTTTTGCCTTCGTGCTTGCTTGGGTGGTCCTCCTGACGCTCAGCGAGAGCATCCGAGGCGGTAGCATATCGGTCTGCCAGGGCGAACATCTCCTTGACGGTAGTCGGTGGTTTCTGAGACATCTTCTTGATTAGGTCGGGGTCGCGAACTCCCTTCTGGAAGGCTGTGACGACGACCGCATCTGAGATCTCCCGAATTGTGTTCTTCTTCTTGGTGAAACGCCGAATGAAATCCCTTAATGACTCATCTTTTTTCTGATGAATCTGATAAAGGTCCCACTGGGTTCCAGGCTTCTCGTAAGTGCCCTGGAAATTGGCCACAAATTGGTCGCAAAGCTCTCCCAAGAAACCAATCGAGTTCTCTGGAAGGCCTACGAGCCAATTCTGAGCCGGAGGGGTTAACATGACAGGCAAATAGTTTGCCATCATGTCGTATCCTCCACCCGTGGCCTTAATTGCTAAAGAGTAGATCTGCAACCAAGCCTCGGGGTCCCGCTCTCCATCAAATTTCACAATCCCCTTAGGGTTGAACCCTTCGGGCCAGTTTACCTGACGGAGTCAGGGAGTGAACGCCTTGATTCCGTCAATCAATCCATCCCCAGGGGGAGGAGATTGACGGGGAAGATTTCGATGCGGTGGAGTACGGCGCCGATCCTCATCTCGCTCCCTCCGCCGAGCTTCGATGTCGAGGCGAAGGTCGCGACTTGTACTCCGGTGGGCGTCTTGCCCGCGGCTTCACGTGTGCCGACTGCGCTGAGTGTTGCTCGTGGCAGTCTGTCTCCGGACCGAGTTGGCCTGCTGATCCCGAGTGCCTTGGACAGCCGCTACCATCACCATGGCTTTAATCTGTTCCATGATCGGTGTCGCGGGGTCGTTATCTCCAAGCAAAGGACCAACGTTGTCCAGGAGGGTCTTACACGCAAGGATGTTCTGTTGTGGCGTACGAAAGACCGAGTAATCTCCCATACAGACTTGAACTAGTTCCTCCCGGACCTCCCGTGCACGATCGCGTAATTGGTCGCGCAGGTCTCCTCCATCTCCGGGATTTTGTTCAGCTCCTGCTTCTCCTTTGGGACGCCGAGCCGATCCAGAGGTTTGCCTATCCAGCACGTAAACACCCCGAAAGTCGGGGAACCCATTGATGCTCTCCTCCGACTCGGATTCCGAGAAGGAGAGGCTCAACCGATCCCGATTCATTGGTTCGTTGATGGGAGTGATTATAACCCCCACTTCTCGTGCTGGATCTTTTACCGGAAGAGAGTCCGACTGAGATTTCGCAGGTCTGATCTACTGAAACCTAGCAGCCGAATTGACTAATCCGAGTGGTATGTCCACTCGGGAAGTAGACCTGGTTAGAGTTATCCCTGAGCCTAGACTCAGAAAACTCGTCCCAGACTGTGCATGCCGTGTTCCGTTACTTGGCCTAGATTGGAAAAGCTGGCGTGTTATCTGATGGAAAACAGCGGTCGAGTTTCCTAACCCGAACGGGGCGAACCACAGATGAGAGTTTGGAATTCCTGACTGGATCTGAGCGTGATCCGAATCGAGAACAAGATCACCGCTTTGCGCCTCACGAACAAGAGGAGCTGGTAAAGCAATAGGCAATAGATCCCGACCGAAACCGAAGGGGATCCCAGCGGTAGGCTAGTCGGAATCGTAGTCATCGGATGGGATCTCTTCCGGATCGGAATCCAGAGAAGAGATCCTAAGGCGGTGAGGCTCCGCCGGAATTGCGTACCACCTTCCCCGGTAATGCGTGGACCGAACGAGGTTTGGTTCACACAACCGAAGTTCCCCGAAGTCGCCGGCGAGGAAGCCGAGATCTCCGAAGATGAAGCCTTGGCCGGGGGCGTAGGTGATGACGAATCCGCCAATGGAAGCAATCGAAGTCGATGAAGTTGATCGTGACGCTAGCCCCTACCTGGCGAGCCAACTGTTGACGATTTATGTTGGCAATGTATTTTATAGGGCTATGCGAAAGATCACAACTACGATGGTAGCACAGGGAGCCGAATTTATTCAGATTCGGGCCCTCAGGGCGAGGTAATACCCTACTCCTGTGCTCGTGGATTGTATTATGGTGGATCTCGAGAACGTCGAGATGGGTATGGTGATCTAAGATCGGATGAGATGATGGGATGCCAAACTAGGGGCCCCTGACCCCCTTTATATAGTCCAAGGGGCCGGGTTACAGATAGAATCTCTAATCCGTATATGGAAGATACAGATATAACCGAGTCGGTTACGCCTATATCTATGTATTCGAGTAGGAGACGAGTTCGTTTCTTTGTGGAGCACGTCGGGCCACGCCACCTCGAGCACATATACGGAAGATCCAATCAACTCGGCCCAAAGAGGTGGTGTGTCCAATTGTACTTCTCCGGATACCCGGGGCCCATGTTATCCACAACAGGCTTCCTTGACCCTTTAGTTACCAATGAGACGACTGTTCAACTATCCCCTGCTGATACAGAGACCAACATATACAAGGGGCTAATAGGTCAAAAATATAAGTAAAAGATACTTTTACCCTATAGCTTTGAGTAAGTGTTTTCGTACCGCCTCGTTCTAATCTTTTTCCATAACACGATGTTAGAACTAATTAGTTACCTATGTTGCCATATCGAGCTAGATCGTAGCATGATCGTTCTAATAGGTCAAAAATATAAGTCAAAAATACTTTTACCTTACAGCTTTCATTGGATTCTTCTCATTATCGAGCTAGATCGTAGCATGATCACAGTTATGGACTCGCTGAGGAGACCAGTTGAAAAGTACCAAAACTTGATCGACATACTCAACAGGTATTCTTGTTCTTTCCATTATTGTGCTAGTTCTACTCCATTTTAAACAAATTCTAATCATGTTCAATTCGCAATCACGTGTGAAGTGCATTCGCACGGTTCCGTATTGAAATCGTGGGCGAATTCAACGAGGAATTCGATATTACACTTGCCTCTCGAGTATGTATGCCATCATGGTAACTTTTGAGTTAGTTAACTTCATTTCCATGCATCCATTTCACACTTTTAGCTTTTGCACCACAGATCTGGCGTCAGCCGTCGGGCACCAATCTATGTGGCTACTATGTGTGCCATACTATGCACATCCTGACCGGAGGTGCTAGCGACTTGCAAGGTTCGTCTGATTTCTCGCTGGCAAAAGTGAGAGCGATCCAAGAACAACTTGTCGGCTGGATTTTCGAAGAGGTCGTAAATCCAAGAGGCCAGTTTCACGATCCAGCGGCAAATAGGTGGAGCCCTTCGATAAAGATCGGTGAACTGTCGGGATCGACATCTACGGCTACCAAGAGCGATGCACATAAAAGATCACGATGAACGTTCTGTAATTAAAGTTGTAATGAATGTTATGTGAACTATATATGTGTATTAAATATAGGCATGATTGATTCATTGTGATACCTAATAGTTGTAATTAAAGTTGTTAATAAAAGTTCTATGATTTAATTATCAGTTAATTATGCATGATTGATTATATATGCTTTAATTAATTGTAACTTAGCACACAGATATATATATAATAATATTAGACTTAACACACACAGACACATATATAATATATATTACCTCACACGCATATATATATATATTATTTATATCTCAGGTGGTAGCTGCTCAACTGAACAGCAGCTTATCAGTACCAGTTGGTGCCTCCAACTGGTACTCACAGGGGCTTGGGAATGGAGGGCGGCGGTAGGATGGTCTAAGAGGTAGGACTTGGGAGCCAGATCTAGGGACGAGATGTGCTAGGGCTTAACATTAGGAAGATGTGAGATACGAGCCATGATGTGCTCACCCTTTCCTCCCACGCCTGCACGAGCGAGCCAGGCCCGCGAGGAACGACCGATTATTCCATTTCCTCTGGGCCTGGCTACTACAGGGTTTTTGCATCCCTCCAACTAGGCTATAATCGTACTTTCAGGCATCCAAACAGGTCGTAGCTGCACCCGTTGGGCCAGGCTAGGCAAAAAATAGCCATCCAAACACGCCCTTTGTGAATGCACGCGGGGGATTAACCAATCCTATCAATAACCGCCATAGTCAAAATTCTAAACATATAGAGTTTGTTTGGTTATCATCCCACCTTAGCCTGCATCGCACGTGCCAGCTAGGCTGGTGGGAGCAAGGTTGAAGTCATGCAGGTGCGCTCGTTTGGTTGCCTTGTAGCAGTTGAGCCTGTCTGGTGGAAGCATTTGTTTGGTTACCTGCGTGAACAAGTCACCACTGCATTCTGAAAAGGCTATCCATGCCATGGCTGCGCCATAGATGTGCACACAGCGCCATGGCTGCGCTTTAGGCGCGTCCTGGCCATGCACGCCACGCCGTGACCACACTCTAAGCGAGCCGGTGCCCCGTTCGTGCACTGGGCGTGACCTAAACATGTCGGCCACTCCCTCGTGCCGCCATCATCACTTCTGCCCATGTCTAGGGTCGTCATCATCACTCCAGCCCAGATCTGGCGGTGCCGTCGTTGTCAGAGAACACGTCATCACTCCCGCCCGTATCCGGCGTTGCCAGTGTCGCTCTTGCTCTAGCCCGCGTTCTGCGACGAGGTCGTCTCTCAGACCCGGATCTGTTGTCGCCATCGTCGGTGTTGCCATCGTCGCTCCTGCCCACATCCACCCAGATCTGCCGTCGCTATCATGGGCGCCACCGTCGGCGCTCCCGCTTGTGTCTAACATCGCTGGTGTCGCTCCGCCCCGCTGCTGCTCCTTGTCTGCACGCATGAGCTAGGCCCGCGGAAACTATTGAAAGCTGCATTTCTACAGGGCCTGGCTCTCACAATGGAAAAGAATGAGCTGGGCCTAGCTCGAGGGGGTGACCCGACAACCAAACAACATGTGAGGTGGCTCACACAGCCTGGGCAGCCCTTGCACAGCCAACCAAACACCCACATTGTTTGGAGTGTATAAGAGATCCTTTTGAAATTTGTTTCCTTTGAAGTTTAAATTATAATATAAAGTTTTAAAATAATTTAAAACATTATAATTGTTTTGCAAAAAATGTGTATTTTATTAAAACGAAATTGTTGTACGGCCAACATAGCCCGAAATACAAAATATGCCGCCACTTAGTTTATACCCTAAAATACAGATGGTAAAACAAAACTTCAGGTAAAAAAAACAACTCACCCTTGTGCCCAGCTTGTAATGGGAACTTAAATAAGAATTTTCGAAAAATTATACTAGACTTACTAGTTCATGTAAAAAACCTTATTTGTCAGTACTTTTTTATTATAAAAAATAGTAGCTTTACCTCTCCGTATGGCAAAAAGGGAGAATCCAAGCTAGGTGGCGGTAATGGCGGATGGAGGGCAATTCAGGGCGGAGCCAGGGTTAAATAGACGGGGGAGAGGAGAGGGATATCCCGTGGCGAGAGGATCAAGGACGACGACGGGACAGTGTGGCGCAGGATGTGTAACAGCCCAAAATTGGGGATATTTTGAAACTTTCAAAATAGCAAATAAAGACCCATATTTTGGTCTGAAAATTTCAAAAAAACTTGAAATCAAGTTTTAATGTTTAAAATTTGAATTTGTGAAAACCTAATTTAGAATTGGCGCCTATAATAAAACACACTTATTTAAAAGAAAAACCTAATTGAGCAAATTAAGTTTTTCTTGGTTAAGAATTTACCAAATCAATTCTCTTAATTACTCATGAATTAATAGCTATACCCACATAATGGTGTGTACAAATATATGTATATATGTGTATATATATATACACATGTGCACTTGTGGACTAAATGTTGGAAATTCTAAATTAACCCTAACACATAGATAATCTAAATGGAAAATAGCAAATATTATCATAGAGCAAAACTTAACAAGGAGGATTTCAATTAAAATCTTAGTTTAATTAGAGGGATCAAAACACTGAGATTAAATCATAATTTGGGTTCAAAATTCAATTTGAAATTGCCCTAATGAAATTAAGGAAGATTCAGTATATATATATATATACATACATTGATATATCTATATTCTTACACCATGTTAAGACACCTAGCTACCCATTTTTGACCCTAGTCAACCAGCTAGGTGGGCCCCACTGGTCTCTCTCTCTCACTCATCTTTCTCACGAGCACGCTCTGCTGCCTGTGTCTTTCTCTCCCGTGCTCTCCTCTCTCCAGCTCTCTCTTTCTCTCTCTACTCACGCTCCGACTGCAAATCGCCTGCATGCCTACGCCGCCCGAGCTCGGACATTGGCTCCCCACTGTCGCCATTGCCGCCCGCGCCCAGTTGCCGTGCACGCAATCGTCCCCCGCAGCGCCATTACTTCCCCTTGGCTCAACATTGCTGCTGCGCTGCCTTGCTTTCGGTCGTCGCAGCACGTCACCGCCCCCTTCGGCCAACCCGCGGAGCCATCCTCTGCCCGACGCGCCGAGCCATCGCCTTGCCGCCCAAACGCCCCAATGGAGCTCCCGCAGCTACTGCCATCTGCTATGCCTCACTCTCCCTCTCTCTGCCTTGGACTCCGTCGTGGCTTCGCTGCAAAGCCACCCTCCTCCCCAAGCCATCCCGAGACCATCCCATGCCTATATAAACCGAGCCAAGCTCGCAAACTCTCTTCTCCCCTGTTTTCGTTTCGGCCGCCTATCTTCGGCGACACGATTTGCTCACTTCAGTCCACCATTCGCCACAATTTTTCGGCCACAACGTGCCACCTACATCCTCTACATCGTCCTCGGCCCAATCGAGCTCGGAGGCCCTATCGAGCTTGGGCGAGCTCCCGGACTGCCGCCGGCCAAGTTTTTCCCCCTTTTCATTCTTCCCCTCCACAGTAAGTCTCTCGCCGATTCCTTGCATCCGGAGCTTCTCCCGATTATGCTGATCATGCCCTTACCCCTCAATTGCTCTAGGCCCCTCCGGTTTGTGCCGCCACCATGCTCTCTGTTCAGCGCCGCCGGCTTCCACGTCACCGGGCTGCTCGAAACCATCTCTGGCCACGCCGACCCCGCAGGTAGAACCTACTCCCTCTTCTGATGCCGTAGGACTCCTTTGCTTGAGCTCCTAGGCTCTACCGCACCAGTGCCGTGCATTGCCGTGGCCGCCGCCGCGACTTTCGTCGCGCCGCCGCCATTGCTTGGCCATTGCTTGCCAGCGGCACCATCAGTCGCGGATCGGCCCGTAGTTCCCATTTTAGCAACCGGACTGCGTCGCTCGGACTCTCCCCGCCGGCGCCGACCTCCCTCCATGGCCACCATGGCCGCTGCTCGTGTTCGAACCGAGGCGGAAGATGACACTGTAGCGAACGTTTTAAAACTAAATGCTCACAGGATTCAAACCTCTATGACATGTGGACCCTAGGTCCCACTTGTCAATAAGTGGAAACGTATTCTTCTGAATACGCTTTTGGTTGTCCCTTTGCGCATTTATCTAAACCACGTTCGCCCAAACTCGACCAGACCAGCCCAAGCCACGAGATCTGACTCGGTTCGAAATCAATATTTTATGTGGGAAAGTGCACTTCTAAGATTTATTTAAAATAGTAAACAATGTCTAAAAATTATGAAACTTTTTCTATGAATACTAAAATAGGTAAAATAAAATAATAAAATAGGTAAGCCTCTCTAGTTGCAACAATTTTAATGCTAGCATTATGTAAGCTAACAAAGGATTTAACTATATTTTAAATCCATGGGAACCTAAATGAAAGATAAACTATGAACATTATGATAAATACTAGATGACATTCTTGCTTTAATAAAAATACTTTGGTGAATAGTAACATACATTATAACCCCTGATTAAATCCGAACCCACTTTTAGTAAATTATAATAGGTTTCCCATCTATTTTAGTTGATTATTAAATTCATAAAATCATGAGAAAATTCCTGAGGAACATAAACATGATTTAGAAATTTAACAAATCTATTGCACAATTTTTAGGACCAATATTGCTTTCTAAATAATTAGATTAAGCAAAGAAACCATGTTTCCTTATATATTAATAAAACAGAAACTGAATTTTGATTTAATTTAAATATCAAACGATTTAAATTAAATCAAAACTTGTTGCAAGGACATAGTTAACCATTAAGGTAATTATGAAAATATTGAGATTTAGCTTAGCATGGTAATTATGCATAATTTCCTAATTAGGGTAATTGAAACCCTCTTTTAATAATTTCCCACTTCTATTAAGATAATTAGGAATTAGATTAAACACTAAGACCGAAACAAACCAGAAAATCCTAGAAAATATAGATTAACATTCTGGAATCAAGGAGAATTATAATTTCAGCATGTCACCTTAGAAATTTCCTTTTTGCTAGAATTTCCTAAATTTCTTATAATCAATTAAAGATTTCATTAATTTAGTGATGACTCTAAAACAACCTTAGGAACTATATGGACCGTCTACTTGGTCATGAACCATACTAAATTACCAAATAATTCATAAATTAGCCCATTGTCAAATTTCCTAACATTAATATTACACCAATGTAGTTAGACTGAAATAGTTGAACCTAACCATCCATTAATTTAGGGTAAAACAAGGAAACTCAATTAAAACTTTACATATGGATACTTATGTGTATACCATTATATTAGTAATTCGTTGCTGGTTTAAAAGTCATATAACCACACACCAATCCAAAAACAATAAGTATCTTCCGAGAGTTGATGAAGGAAATACTTCAAAAAAAAATCTATTTTTGCTTTATACGTCTATTTGCTAATCTATGGGTAGTCTATTAAGGTTAACATTTTGCATCATCGCATATCATCTTCATAACGCTCACACCCCGTTATCTTTTTGTGAGTTATTATACATTAGTAGCTCATGGAACTTTCTCGATAAGTAGAGAAACTTATTTAGAAATCTCAGTAGCAAGAAGCGACGCCCAGATAGCTGCGACCCTAGCCGTATTTGCATTTCATCCATCATCTTTCCTGCATATTTTGGTGTTTATTGGTATTACTTGGCTCTTTGCGATAGATTCGGAGGACCCGCGGAGTAACCAGAAGATCAAGACCCAGGTTTCGGATTCACAGGATCCAGGCGAGTTAATACCTACCCTTAATAATGTTGCTTTTACTAGGGAGAGGATGCGCTTTCCCTAGTGCGAGTTAACATCTTAAACCATAATTGTGTTTGCTTTTATTAGGGAGAGTTAGCTTTCCCTAGTGCGAGTTAACACTTTAATGGATCATATTGACTCCCAGTTTTATAAAATATTTCATTTACAGTATTAAACTGCATGCTTTTTAAGTAAATATACCTGTTTGTTTAATCATGATATATCATGCCTTGTTATCATTTGTAATTGTTTTACCTTGATGATATTGCCTTGATAATATTCATCTGTCCTTTGACTTTATGAATGAGATTGCCTTGATAATCACCCTTGATAGCTAGTTAGGTTAAATAAAACAATTTTAGACTCTTAAGTCTTGGTTAAAATTTGCTTAGACATTGCTCAGGTCCAATTAATAATTTTAGACTTAAATTGGCCTCGGAACGGTGAACCGATATTCACCGGACATGATTATATAATGAACCTGGAACTGGAAATTGGGCCTGGCATGCCTGTGTGTGTGTGTTGGTTGTGGTTGGGAAGCGGGCGTGGTCCGACTTGTGGTTAAGGTGGAAGTAGCATAGCTCTTGGTGTGATGTGAAGAGGGCTATCGTTCCTGAGACGCAGTCTTTGAGAGGAGCGCGGGCAACACGCGTGGCGCCAATCGCCGCCACCAGGGGTGGTTCACCACATCGTGTGCAGGGCACACGAGAACGATAGCGAAGAAGGAAGTGATTGTGAATGTGTGTGGGTGGCGGATCCGATGTGACTCATAGAGTGGACCGGACGGGTGTGCGAGGAGGCACACAATGGAAGTCCTTGACCAAATGCCTCACGGATTTGGTTCCTATCACCACAACGCGTGGCCATCGCGCGGTAGTGCAAGTATTGGGGATTCAGGGGTAGTACGACCTACGGGCGTACCCTGTCTGCTGCCATGCTTGAGGTGAATACAGTATCATGTCGTCATCCGTGGGATGATCTAGGTCTTACGTGACAGGGAGCCGTGACTCTAGTGCGGGCGTGGCAACCCGGCTAGGGAAGAACGGGCACTTCGCTGATGTAAGATCCACAACGGGTGCGCCATACCCGGAATTTGATGGTGGGTGTGTGCAGTAGATCTAAGGACCGGTGTGGATTGTGGACTGTGGTTGGTGGAATGTGGATTGTGAAATGTGAATCAAATTAATGAAAATAATGATTAGTAGAACTTTGGGTTAAAAATACTAAGTCATAGGCTTTGATTTAGAAAACTTGCTTTCTGCAAACAAATAAACCCCAACCTTTCCTTTGGAACCCCTACCACTAAAATTGCATCAGCTTGGGTGTTAGCTCGCCAGTGTTTGGATAACACTGACCTCGCATTCATATTCTCTTTTAGATGGAGAATATGAGCAGGATCAGTACGCCTGCCATGAAGACGAAGAACAGGACTATACTGACGATCAGGGCGAGGCATAGGGCGTCTCTCCAGTTGAGTGCTTAGGCATAACCGGCACGAGACCTTTTGGATCTTTTGGGTCTTACGTACTCTGATCTTTTGGACTTTTTGACTATTTAGGCCAATGTGTCGTTTGTAATACTTAATAGCCCCTTGGGCTTAATATAGGTATTTGTGTAATTATAAGACTTCCGTTTGTATGAAATGATTCCGGCTATGTGAAAGGTGTGCACTAGTGTACTGATCCAAGGACTAGTGCAGATCATGTGGTGGGCAAAGGACAGGCCCCACAGGATGTATAACTTATGTGAAATGATTTCTGGACTTTTGAAATTATTTTAGGACAAGAATTTGTTAATTAACTTAAGTGAGTTATTGAAAACTTAAACTTAGGTCATGATTATCTATAACAAAAATATAGCAATATATATACGGCTAAGTTCAATTTAGTGTTTTAATCATCACTCTAAATCTCCTATGTGTGTATATGTATATGTATATGTGTGTATATATATATACACACACACACACTAGGGGAGAGAGCGCGCGATTGTACGCATTGTTAGCTATTGTACCCTTTTTTTATTTATTGTGCTTGCTTTTGCACGTTTTGTTGGGGTTTGCAAATAGAGGTAATGGAAAAAAAACAGACAGACAACCACTATGAAATAGGAATAAATACAAATTCAATATTTTGTAATTCTAAAAAAATGAGAAATCCAAACTCTTTAGTCATCTCTTTGTATAGCAATGGTGTAATCTTTGCAAGAGTTTTTTTGGAATTTTTAAATGTCATAGATAAAAGGAAATAGAGAGAAAAATATGCTACAATAGGCAATGGAGACAATTTTTTATGGGTCTTTCTCATGTAGACATGGTTCCATGTTTGGAATTTGTTTCTTTCTACGATTTTAAAATGGCCTAAAAAAGAAAGTAGAAAAGGCAAAAAAGGAAAAATTTTCTAAAAAATCTCAATTTTTTTACAGGTTTTCCTCGTGTAGACATGGTTCCACTTTTGTCAAGTTTTCAATTTTTTAAAATTCTAAACAGCGGGAAAAATAAAGAAGGAAATTAAAAATAAAAAAGCAAACTTCTTACATATCTTTCTCATGTACTTTTGTCACGTTTTTAATTTTTTGAAATTCTAAACAGGGGAAAAATAAAGAAGGAAATTTAAAAATTAAAAAGTAAACTTTTTACAAATCTTTCTCATGTAGCCATGGTTCCATTTTTGCAAGTTTTCTATATTTTTAAATTTTTAAATGGCCTAGAAAAAAGAAAGAAGAAAAGTGGAACCATGTCTGCGTGAGGAAGATAAATTTTAAGGTTGAAAATTTTTTAGCCTTTTAAAAAATTTCAACTTTAAACGGTCTTAAAAAAAGAGAATAGGAGAGGAAAAAAGAAAGAAATTTTTCTAAAGTTGAAAATTTTCAAATGTGAAAAAATTTTTGAAAACATCCAAACTTTTTATGGACCTTCCTCATGCAGCCATGGTTCCATTTTTTGGAAGTTTTCTATTTTTTATTTTTTAAATGGCCTAGAAAAAAGAAAGAAAAAGGAGAAAAAATGAATAAAAACGCAGTGCACTGCGTTGGCTAGGATTTGAACCCAGGACCCTGCACTGAAACCTTGCTGTGCTAGCCAGCAGGCCAAACCATCCACCTCATTGAAAGGTTTGGCACTGAATTTCTTTTATACTAACCGCGCGAACGGACGGCTGGATCTCATTCCGGCATACGATCGGACGGCCAGCGTCCTCCGGCCGACGTGGCCACGGCACGGCGCGTCTTGGCTACGCACTTTAATATATAAGTAGTAAGTAGATATAGAAAAATTTCAACTTTAAATGGGCTTAAAAAAAGAGAATAGGAGAGGAAAAAAGAAAGCAATTTTTTTTAAGTTGAAAATTTTTATGGACCTTCCTCATGCAGCTATGGTTCCATTTTTGCAAGGTTTTTCTTTTTTGAATTTTTAAACGGCCTAGAAAAAAGAAAGAAGAAAAGAAATAAATAAATAAAAACGCTATGCACTGCGTTGGGTGGGATTTGAACCCAGGACCACTGCATTGAAGCTCGATGTGCTAGCCAACCGGGCAAACCGTCCACCTCGTTGAAAGATTTGGCACGGAATTTTTTTTATACTAACCGTGCGATGGACGGCTGGGTCTCATTTCAGCATTCGATCGGATGGCCAGCGTTTGTCAGGCCGACCTGGCCATGGCACAGCTCGTCTTTGCTACGCACTTTATATATTGTATAGCTATATATATGCACACATATATGTACATATTTAGATAAATACATGATAAATCCCATTAAAAATCTTTAAAAATTCTAGAAAATCAATTTAGACCCTAAATAACAGCTTAACCTGAATGTTGACTAATTTGACCTGGTAGGACCCAGTTGGCAGCCTCTTTTCTTTCTTGCACTTGTGAGCATTTCACTGAGCAGCCTGGCTGCCACTGCCCTGCCTCCACCTCACTGGTGCAATTCTCCTCCTTTGCCCAGGATCCCGACTGAAGATCCTCTTTTGGCTGTTTATGGGCGTTGGGAAGAGCCGTGGCCCCCACTTCTGAGCCAAAGTGACATGGCCGCCAATGGCCGCGCCGTCACCTGACATAGCGTGCCGCTCCGCCGTTCTGTCGGTCAGCGCGGGAGCTGGCATTTCCAGGCACCGCCCTGGATTGCCCAATCCCCGACACTGCTTTAGACTCGATTGCACTAAACCATTGCGCTTTGACTGGAACTCTTCACGCAACCGTGCGCGACCAGCCGCCCAGCCAATTCAAGCCATGGCAGTGCTGGCAGGCCACCGTCCATGCCCGCCTATCCGCGACGATACCCCCTAGTGACCGCCTGAGTAGCCCTCGTGACTGCTGGGTAATGCACATGCCCCGGCCCAGCTCAAATATGGCCGTGCCGCGTCGGTCCCCTTCTTCTTTCTTCGCCCTTCTGTCGATAGCCCAAACGACCGCTCCCCACCTTCCACCCTTGCACGCACTAGCTTCGCTATACTCTCACCTTGCTCCTCCTCGAGGGAATCGACCCGAGAAGCACCGCGCTCGCTGAAACGCTCTTGCCGCCATCATCGGCCAGTTTTTTCCCCTTTTCGGATTTCTTCCCCTCTGGTGAGCTTTGCAGCGATCCCTCACACCATTAGCCCCTTCTGAGCGTGACTCATTCGGTTTGTGTCTAGTTTTGCCCAGGGATTCGCCCGTCTCCACCCACACCTTGAGCTCGCCGCCTCCCCTGTTCGGCCTCCTCGTCGACAAGCCACCCCGAGCCGCCCCGATCATGGATAGCCGCTCAGTAAGCATCCACTACACCCTTAGTAGCTCATGCGCGCGATATTTTCCGATGAACACCCCTCTAGTCCTTCTATTCATGCTCGTTGGTATTAGGCTCCGCCGCCGCGCATGGCACCGCCACGTTCTGTCGTCTCCGGCCTCGACGCAGGCACCTGTTGGTGCGTGCTAACCCACTGATTCTAACACACCCAAGAAATCCCCAAATGGAGCACGGTAGCTCCGGCTAACCCTCGGTGAAGCCTCGGCCGTGCGGGCGCTGGCTGGAGGAAGACGACGATGGTGAGCCGTCCGATCAACACCACGATTCGTGCGGCTATAAGCGCCCTGCCACTGACTGGCGGGCCCCAGGTGTCAGGTGCTCGCCGGTTTAAAAATTCCCGCGTGACTGAGGCGTGTCACTGACATTTGGGCCCTCGGTCCCATATGTCAGGTTAAGTGGAAGCGCTCCACCGTGCTGGCGTTTTCGCTCGCTTGTTGCGCCCTTTAGAAATTCGCCTTCTACATGGCTGGCTCGGCCATGAGTTAGTGGGCCGGCCTATCACTATTCATCCAATTTACTAGGATTTAGCAAAATAAAATTAATATAGTAAATAGAAGCGATTTATTAAAAAGAGCTAGACTTCTTTAAAAATGCTAGAAAATTTATGGTTAATACTAGAGCTTATGCTGGATTTAATAAAAATATTATCATGAATAGTAACAGAACATTGTTCTCGGATTAATCTCATTAGCTTGTCTTTAGGGTATTAACCCATATAGAAAAATGGCAGAAATGAGTTTCTGTTAATCAAAAATAGATTAACACTTAATAAAATATGAGAAAATCATGAATAGTGTGTAATAACTTTCTGGACCTAGGAAAGATGTAAAATCTATGGTATGATTCCTAAGCACACATTATCTTATAAATGGCCTAATTAATGACTATGGTTAATTAGTTATTTTATGATCTAGTTATCCTAAATTGATGTACCTGTTCAAGGAAGTTATTTCACAGCTCTTTATGACAGTAAAGCTTTTATTTTAACTAGTCTTATAATATGCAACCTCATAATTATATATATATAACATATGATTATATCTTCCACACACACTTAACCTCCTATTATGGTAGGATAAAAATGATAAGATAAATTAATGAAGGAAATACTTCTGAACAAAATTATTTGTTTACATATTCTTGCACTTTTTGAATACCTTAAACGTAATAAAACTCTATTTTCTGCTATTGGGCTAATTAGGGTAGAAATTACGCTATATATATATATTTATATATATAGTTAAATATGGGAATTATAGACGACCGATTACGAGCGATTACGATTGCATCTCATACATCATTCTTTTCTTCGCTGCATTGTGTTTATGGTGAAATATTGATTCTCCGATTAGACGTAGAGGATCCGGAAGGGCAATTCAAGGACTCCATCCCAAATCAAGACTTCAATCCCCAAGACCAAGGCAAGTTAACATCTTCTCTAAAGGGTGTTTACTTTTACTAGGGAGAGTCTAAACTTTCTCTCGTGCGAGTTAACATTCCGTAGAGCATATTAAATCTCAAATTTCTAAAGTATTTAATTTACCGTATTAAACTGCATGCTCTTTAAGTAATTATGTCTATTTGCTTAATCATGATATATCATGCCATGTATTTACGTGCTCTCAAATTTACCATGATGATATTGCTTCGATATAATCATCTATCATTTGACCTTACTATTTATCGTCTTGAAGATCACCCTTGTTAGTCGGATTAGGTTAAATAAAATGATTTAGATTTTTAAGTCTTGGTTAAAAACTTGCTTAGACATTGCTCAAGTCCAATTATTAATTTTAGCCTTTGACTGCCTCGGAACGGTGAACCGCTATTCACCGGACATGATCACCCAATAAATATGGTTAACTGGAATTTGGGCCTAGCATGCCAGTGTGTGTATGGTTGTGATGTATTGCAATGCAGACTGGGTCTGGCATTGGGTTAGAGATAAAGTAGCTAGGCTATGTGAATTAAGGAGCTAATCGCCCATATACGTAGTGCATGGAAGAGGAGTGCGGCGAGATCCGCGTAATGCCAAGCGCTGCCCAAAGGGGTTTCGCCACATTGTGTGATTCACATGGAGGGTATGATTTAGCCGAAGAAGAAAGTGCATAAGGGTGAGGCTCTTTGTGGATAGGCTGGGCTGAATCAAGGATTCCCCTAGACGGGTGCATCGGGGATGCACAGTGTGATGTCACTGACCACTGCAGATGGTTCCTAACACCACAACGCGCCGGCCATCGTGCAGTGGTGCATGCATTGGGGATTCAGGGGTAGTACGACTTGCGGGGATACCCTGTCTGCTGCCATGCTTGAGGTGAAAATAGTCTCACGTTATCATCCACGAGATGATCTAGGTCCATTCTTGCAGGGACCCATGAATCTAGCGTGGGTCGGCAACCCAGCTAATACAAGACCGGGCACTTCACTGGGGAATGTGATCCACAATGAGTGCGTCACACTAGAAAGATGATGGCGGATGTGTTAGGAGATCGTTTGGCAGAGTGCATGGAAATTGCCATGGGATTGGAATTGGCATTAAATGGAATTATGATGAATAATTAACTTGATACAGAAATTTGGTTAAAACTGCTAAGTCATAGGCTTAGATCTCCAAAACTGGTTTTCTGCAAATAAAAAAAACCCAAACTTTCCCTTGATTACCGCTATCACTAAATGCATTGGGTTCGGTATTACCTCGCCAGTGTTTGGATGACACTGACCTTGCATAATTACATACTTTTAGACATGGAGGACCCAGTTGAAGAAGACACCTACGACTGTCATGAGGAAGAAGATCCTCAATTTCAGGACTAGGAGTAGTTACTCAAAGTTAAAGTTTAGTGCGTTCCGCCAGCCATGTGTTGTTACGCAACTGCTGGTGTGATTTTGTTGTTTCTTCATGAAAACTTTGTGAGTTGCATCTTTGAAGACTTCCGCTTACTTTGATGGATATTGGACTATAACTAAGGCTCAATGCCGTTTGCTACTATTGCGATCTGGCGATCGCGGTTATGTAATTATAGAATTATCGATGTATGAAATGATTCTAGCTGTGTAATTATTGCACTAGCCTAATGATCGGGGCCTAGTGCAAGTCCGACCAATTCTCGAAAGGTGAGTCGAGAAGGGCTACGACACCTTTGAACTTGAATTTACATTTTTGTCCTCTTCAACTTGTATCCATTTGCACCCCAACCCCGAAAACATCATGGCTTCTGTTAAAACGCTGAGGTGGCACCTACGTGTGTTCCACATTACCGTTAAGTGCTGAGTAGGCTATCCAATTGTAAAATGAATATTGCTTGGCATTCACTCTAACAACTCTCTATGAAAAATTACATTGTAGCCCCCTAAACTACTATAAAATCTCACTTAGCCTCCCGAGCTTGAAATTTGTTTTTTTCAACCCCTTAAACTTGTCATCATTTGCATCTCAGCCACAAAATCTTGGCCACATTTAACGGACAAATGGGTAACCACCTCAACATTTAATAGAAGCCCTACAGGTTTTGCGGTTGGTATGCAAACATATTAAGTTTAAGTGGTTAAAAAGGTAAATTTCAAGTTCGAGGAACCAAGTGAGATTCAGTGCAAGCTTAGGGGTTACAATGTAGTTTTTTATAGAGAGAGGTTAGAGAAGATGACGTGGCATCCAAAGGTTAGAGAAGATGATGTGGCATCCACCTAGATGCCACATCACTATCCCCTGTACATCTGGATAGCCTAGTCTCAGCACTTAATGGTAACATGGTACACACATCGGCATCACCTTAGTATTTAACGGAAGCACTAACTGGTTTGGGATATGATGCAAACGAATACAAGTTTAAAGTGCCAAAAATGTAAAGATAAAAGTTCGGGTTCTAAGTGAGAAACGCTTCAAGTTTAGGAGACAACAGTCTAATTTTCTCTTTTAGTTAACATAGAATGTGATATGGCACATTTTATGATTCCATATTTCAGAAGCGTCCCAACCGATTGAGCGCAGTCAATAATCTCTTGACTTGCATTCTAGAAACAAGTACCGCTCACTTTCAAGCAACAATTAATGTCTGCAAGTGAAAGCAATCAGCATCGTCTGCTGTTTTGCATTTAAGATTTGGAGCCAGCCGCTGAAATCTTAGGCAACCGCTGTTGTGCATCTGGGCATTTCAGCAGACAGCGACAAAGAGATGCATGGTCCTGCCCGGCGTAGCCCGCGAGGAGCAGTTGCAGGCTTGCAGCCAGTCGTTCTGTACAGCATGCCATGGCGTCACATGTAAACAGTGCATATATCAAAGCAGGACCAACCAGTTGAAACATCGTTTGGATTTTCCTTTTTCGTTTTATTATTATTTTGCTTAGGAAGCAATTAGTCAAGAGCCCTTACCTCCCAGTACAGGAAACAATCTCCATCAACAGACCTTTAAGTCTCAAACCGTCGGTCCTACATATGGTCGACAGTCAGCTGACAACCCTAGGTCGTGTAGCCTGACTTGTGGACCATAAATCCGTTATCGACAGTACGGCCGTCGACACTTTTAGGGTTGACTACTATATATCGCGCCATCGTTAACGGTCAGTTGCGAAGCTTACGGTCTATGGCTATTGACCCTAAGTCCCAAGGGGGCTAATGATGCAAGCTTCAGGACAGCGGACCCCTTTCCATAACATTCGACCGTAAGCCCAAACAGGGCTGACGATGCTAGCTTATGGTCGATAGCTCTCTTTTGCCCTGATCGTTGATCATATGTCCCAATGGGGCAACGGCCACAGCAGAGGAGGGACGGGGCATGAGGCCTGCGGCTTAGCAGTGGGATGACGTGCTGTAGCCAGCTCGGCCGACGCGGCTGGCCTGCTCGGCGCGGCAGGGGCAGAGCCAGAGGGAGAGAGAGGACGGCAACAGCGGCTGGGAGGTGACGAGCGTGGCGTGCCTAGGGCTGGTGCGACGCGTATGCTGCCTCTCGGGCAGAGCGAGGGAGAGAGAAGGAGAGGGGGGGAGAGAGGAGGGCACGACCTGGGCAGAGTGGGTCTAGGCCTAGCTAGGTTTGGGTTGGGCTAGGATAGAGTTAAGCCCAAAATAGATTTTTTAGATTTTTGGATAAATTTTGAATTAAGAAGATAAGTTGAATTTTAGAATTAGAATTTTAGCATTTTTAAAATAAAATAATTTAAGGAGAATTTTGAATTTAGAGTTTTGGGTTTGCACATTAAAGTTGTATTTGGAATTTGGAAAAAAAATTGGAATTTGCCTTTTTTTTAGGTTGGATTTGCATTAGAAATTGGGAATTTTCAGATGAATAGCAAATACTAGAAATGCAAATCAAATTTTTAAATTTTTTAAAAAATTCAAGAAAGGGCTCAAAATGGGCTGTTTCATACCTTCATGTTGTTAATTGTTAATTTGTTTTAGTTTAGCATTAGAAGCACAGTGTATGACAGAACTATGCAAACAAAAAGGCTATCAGATAGGACCGGCGCGCGGTGCCACATGTGATTCCTTCTAGTCAATAAATAACTCTTGCAATAAAGCTATTGTCACTTTAATAAGAGAAAATTATGCTATTGTCCCTTGACTTTAAAGTGAACCTCACTTACCGTTGAACTTCAATTTACATTTTTGTCCTCCTAAACTTGTTTCCATTTGCACCCCAACCCCAAAAACGTCATGGCTTCTGTTAAAACGTTGAGGTGGCACCTACGAGTGTTCCACATCACCGTTAAGTGCTAAGTAGCCTATCCAATTGTAAAATGAATATTGCGTGACATTCACTCGAACCACTCTCTATGAAAAATTACATTGTAGCCCCTTAATCTACTATAAAATCTCACATAGCCCCCTGAGCTTGAAATTTATTTTTTTCAAACCCTTAAAGTTGTATTCATTTGCATCTCAGCCACAAAATCTTGGCCACATTTAATGGACAAATGGGTAACCACCTCAATGTTTAATAGAAGCCCTACAGGTTTTGCGGTTAGTAAGCAAACATATTAAGGGGTTAAAAAGGTAAATTTCAAGTTTGAGGAACCAAGTAAGATTCAGTGCAAGCTTAGGGGTTACAATGTAGTTTTTTGTGCAGAGAGGTTAGAGAAGATGACGTGGCATCCAAAGGTTTAGAGAAGATGATGTGGCATCCACACAGATGCCACATCTCTATCCCCTGTACATCCGGATAGCCTAGTCTCAACACTTAATGGTAACATGGAACACATATAGGCGTCACCTTAGTATTTAACGGAAGCACTAACTGGTTTGGGATATGATGCAAACGAATAGAAGTTTAAAGGGCAAAAAATGTAAAGATAAAAGTTCGGGCGCTAAGTGAGATATGCTTCAAGTTTGAGGAGACAACAGTCTAATTTTCTCTTTTAGTTAACATAGAATTTGATATGGCACATTTTATGATTACATATTTTAGAAGCGTCCCAAGTTCCCAACCGATTGAGCGCAGTCAATAATCTCTTGACTTGCATTCTATAAAAACGAATACCACTCACTTTCAAGCAACAATTAATGTCTGCAAATGAAAGCAATCAGCATCGTTTGCTGTTTTGCATTTAAGATTTGGAGCCAGCCGCTGAAATGTTAGGCAACCGCTGTTGTGCATCTGGGCATTTCAGCAGATAGCGACGAAGAGATGCATGGTCCTGCCCGGCGTAGCCCGCGAGGAGCAGTTGCAGGCTTGCAGCCAGTCGTTCTGTACAGCATGCCATGGCGTGACATCTAAACAGTGCATATATCAAAGCAGGACCAACCAGTTGAAACATCGTTTGGATTTTCCTTTTTCGTTTTATTATTATTTTGCTTTGGAAGCAATTAGGCAAGAACCCTTACCTCCCAGTACAGGAAACAATCTCCATCGACAGACCTTTAAGTCTCAAACTGTCGGTCCTACATATGGTCGACAGTCAGCTGACGACCCTAGGTCATGTAGCCTGACTTGTGACCATAAATCTGTTATCGACAGTATGGCCGTCCACACTTTTAGGGTTGACTACTATATATCGCGCCATCGTTAACGGTCAGTTTCGAAGCTTAAGGTCTATGGCCATCGACCCTAAGTCCCAAGGGGGCCAATGATGCAAGCTTCAGGGCAGCGGACCCCTTTCCATAACATTCGACCATAAGCCCCAACAGGGCTGACGATGCTAGCTTATGGTCGATAGCTCTCTTTTGCTCTGATCGTTGATCCTATGTCCCAACGGGGCAACAGCCTGAGATAGCCGAGAGGAGAGAGGCGGCAACAAAGACTAGGAGCCGGCGTGCGTGGCGTGCCTAGAGTGGTCTTGGCGCATCTTGCCTCTCTCGAGCGAGCGAGGAGAGAGGAGGAGAGGGAGAGAGGGAGGGCATGGCACAGGCGAGTGGGCCTAGGCCTCGCTAGGTTTGGGTTGGGTTAGGATAGAGTTAAGCCCAAAATAGCTTTTTTAAATTTTTGGATAAATTTTGAATTAAGAAGATAAGTTGAATTTTAGAATTAGAATTTTAGCTTTTTTAAAATAAAATAATTTAAGGAGAATTTTGAATTTAGAGTTTTGGGTTTGCAAATTAATGTTGTATTTTGAATTTGGAAAAATTGGAATTTGCCTTTTTTTTAGGTTGGGTTTGCATTATAAATTGGGAATTTTCAGATAATGAATAGTAAATAGTAGAAATGCAAATCAAATTTTTAAAGTTTTTTAAAAATTTCAAGAAGGGTTCAAAATGGGCTATTGCATACCTTCATGTTGTTAATTGTTTATTTGTTTTAGTTTAGCATTAGAAGCACGGTGTATGACAGAACTATGCAAACAAAAAAGGCTATCAGATAGGACCGGCACGCGGTGCCATGTGTGATCCCTTCTAGTCAATAAATAACTCTTCCAATAAAGCTATTGTCACATTAATAAGAGAAAATTTTGCTCTTGTCCCTTGACTTTAAAGTGAACCTCACTTACTGTAACATACCCAAATTTTCAAATTCGGTATAAAAAGTTTTCACAAAAATCATAAATATATTTTTATAACCATTCCTAATTTTAAATAATTTTCTAAATTAAACTTATATTTATTATCTAAAGAAAATAGCCTATTTCTCTTTTCCTAAAAATAAAAATCCCATAAAATAATAAATATTATTTCATATTTGAATTCTACTCATTTTTATGAATTTTTAGAAATTTATGTGATATTTTTCTGAGCTTCCTACAGCTCTCTATGAATTTTCAAAACTATAAATATATTCTAAAAAAAATCCCTTTTTTATTTAAATCTGAAACCTTCCATTTTAGGCAAACCCGAGGAATACGCCTTCCTTTTACGGAAATGCGCTTCCACTTAAATCACCGCGCCAATCTTGGACCATTGGATCAGGATCCAACGGATCTATGACCATACCATATACTGATCTAATCCTAGCCATTCAATTTTCAAATCAACTATCCTGATGCAGCCACGTCGCCCCTTCCCCATCCCCCATACCGGTTCACTCTAAGTAAATCCAACGGCGCCCATTGGATCACTCGGTGGATCGGACGGCCCACTGTTTTTCTTCTTCCTCCCGCCGCTGTTTCCTCTCTCTCCATACCGCGCCACCGTCGGGCACCGCCGTCGCCCACGGGAAGAACCGCCACCGCCGTTTCCACTCGCCTCCGGCCCCCGTTTCTACACCACAGACAAGATTTCGCCGCCGCCAGCCTATTCCGCCTCGTCACCGTCCTCATCTCCTCCCCTCGGCCATCCAATCCATCGCCGCCACAGAGCGCCGCCGCCACCACTAGAAACCACGATTTCTTGCCCAATACTCCAATCCTGGCCTATATAAACCCCCTCCGACACTGCTACATCTCAAGCCATCCTCCTTTACCCCTCTTCTTCCCTTTGCCGCCCGGCATTGCCACCATCGCCGCCTCCTTCCTCAACTCCGGCCAACTCTCCCTCGCCGCTCCAATGTCTTTTAGCCCTCGACTCCTACAATAAAAACACTCCGTACCCTGTCGCGAACTCAACCCCACACTTACCCAAACCCGACCCTCACCGGAGACCCCTCCCCGCCGCTACCCATTTCCGCCGCCGCCACGACCTCGCCGCCAGAGCACCACAGACCGTCCCGATCCCCATTAAGACCACCAAAAGAACCCATATGACTTTAATTTCATGGAACCGCCGGTGATTGCTCGCCGCCGACCTCCCTTCTCCCTCACCGGCAAAGACTCCGCCGCCCCTCACTGTTTTCCCTCTCCTCTCTCACTGTCACATCGGCCCCACCCGTCAGCCACCCAATTTCATCCACACTCACTACCACTCGGGCCCCCTTCATCAGCCTCCTCAGCCCCGCGTGTAGCCGTCCGCAGCCCACTAAGCCAAGCCCAACAGCCCAGTAAGAAATCCTTTCCAATTTTTATTTTCACCTATACTGTTTATCATATTTTAAAAATATCAAATCTCTTTTACAAAATCTACAAAAATTCACACAAATCAAAGATAAGATAGAGAATTATATAAAAATATAAAATACCATATGTTTCTAATAAAATAACCCTAAATAAATCCTTTTACTCTCTCTTTAAAACATTTTAATTAAAAAATATATAAAAGAAGAATTAATAAAAACTTCCTATATAAAAATTCATTAAAATAATGTTTTATATCTAGAAATAATATCTATACATTTTTAAACCTTATAAAAATTCAAATTTAAATTTAAAACCCTCTCTTTAATCCAATTAAAACTTTCCTTAAAAATAAAATTAATATAAGATTTTGCCTAATAAATTTTATATAAATATTTACTTAATATCCAAAATCAATTCTTTATCACTATAAGGTCAATTAGAAATGTTCCAATATAAACTATATAAATATCAATTCATCGTAAACAAATTATAAAAATCTTTTCACAATAATTAATTCAACCATAGTCTTATACTGCCCAAAGTACCCATTCTTATCAAAAACTCCTACCCCTTTTCTTATGATTTACTTAAAATATTTTTAAATGGTAAAAAAAGAATAACTTTTGAAAAATCCTCTTTTTATCCTCAATTGACTCTATCTCGGAACTCCAACATGAGAAATGTTGTCGACCCCGATCTCTAGAGCTCAATTGATCCATATTTTTTAAAAATAAACACCCTAAAATTTACAAATCCATACACTAACATCATGCTGCCCAAAATACTTATTTTTACATAAAAACCATACCCTTTCTCTTTTAGAAAATATTTTCAAACTTTTACAAAATCATACAAACCATCACCTTTTTACCCCAAATCCTTTTGTTTTATCGTTTATTTAAAGACTTTTCTTATTTAGATATTTATTGGAATTTCTCTTTATTTTTGCAACATATAGATAATAAATTTTCACCCTCTGGAAACTTTAGCCGTAAATGTCCACAAGATACAATAAGTGTGATCCAATCTTCAATCAAGGCAGGTTTTCTTATCTTTGATGCATTTTGATATACCTACATTTTCTTTACTTAATATTTACTGCATATATTTTCTAGTTATTTATTTATATATTCCAAGTACAATTTTTATCCAAACCCCAATACCTTAAAAGGCCACCTAAAATAATCAATCCTTGATAAAACCCTAGTATAGGCCAAAATACAAAATTTTGATTATCTCATGAATGAATAAGAGAATTGGTCCGTATAAATAAGTTGGGTTGGATAACTTATTTGATATGGAAAGGATTGTAGTTTGGGAGATAAAATGATTTCCATATAGAGCAATTTGGAAAAAGCAGTTGTCGGCTTGGGCCAGGTACCTTAGGGGTAGAAGGTACACACTCAAGGACATAGGTGGGCGAGGGTGTGAACTCCCTGAAATCATTGCTCTATAAACTATAGAAGCAAATTCGGAAATATCGTTATCTTTGCCGGCTTGGGCCAGGTCACAGCAGGTATGGCTGGTGGAAACACTCAAGGGCACTAGATATTTGCTCTGTGATAAGAGGATATCTAGAAATCGTTTGCTTCTATAAAAACTTGAGTTTAAAATATTTAAGAATGACATAATTTACCGCCCATCCATGGAAGTCATGAATCTATGGGTAAAGCTGGGCAGGCTCTGCAGAACTGAAAACAAATACATCGATGGACCCTACTTCAGGTATATGAAGTTATGTCAAATGGGTGATGCCTCTCTTATATGTCAAAACTCATGAATTTGTTTTATAAAAATTGCTGTCTGGTTAGCAGATAAGTAAGGATGGAGAAAGATGATAGAATTTGATTTATTATTATTAATTGTTTTAAATAATAATAGGACTTTAAATATTCAAAATTGCATATCCACTATAAAGCTTTACTATTTTTGAATCCTGTTTTCATATAATATTAGTATCACTTTCTTAAGAAACCTGCAAGTACGATTAGTACTTACCCACATTTTGTGGGCAATTTTTTTTTTTTTTTGCAGGATCTACTTTATAATCAAATTGGACATTTATAAAGAAGATAGGAATTCACATAGGATCGATTTCTAAGGTTTACCTTATGCTCAGGCTTGCCTGTGGTATATGGGCATGTAATCTTCTTTTATTATCAGGTTAAATTTTTATTTCCGCTGTAAAATATTTTGTAACATGTAAATAATTAAGCAAACTGTACTATTTTTGAATACAACTGAAATCCTGGACAGTTAACATTCTAGACATTTTCTGGTAAATTTTTACTGCTTTGAACTTGAATTTACATTTTTGTCCTCTTAAACTTGTTTCCATTTGCACCCTAACCCCAAAAACGTCGTGGCTTCTGTTAAAACGTTGAGGTAGCACCTACGAGTGTTCTGTATCACCGTTAAGTGCTAAGTAGGCTATCCAATTGTAAAATGAATATTGTGTGGCATTCACTCTAACCACTCTCTATGAAAAATTACATTGTAGCCCCCTAAACTACTATAAAATCTCACTTAGCCTCCCGAGCTTGAAATTTATTTTTTTTAACCCCTTAAACTTGTATTCATTTGCATCTCAGCCTCAAAATCTTGGCCATATTTAACGGACAAATGGGTAACCACCTCAACATTTAATAGAAGCCCTACAGGTTTTGCGGTTAGTAAGCAAACATATTAAGGGGTTAAAAAGGTAAATATCAAGTTTAAGGAACCAAGTGAGATTCAGTGCAAGCTTAGGGGTTACAATATAGTTTTTTGTGGAGAGAGGTTAGAGAAGATGACATGGCATCCAAAGGTTAGAGAAGATGATGTGGCATCCACGCAGATGCCACATCTCTATCCCCTGTACACCTGGATAGCCTAGTCTTAACACTTAATGGTAACATGGAACACATATAGGCGTCACCTTAGTATTTAACGGAAGCACTAACTGGTTTGGGATATGATGCAAACGAATAGAAGTTTAAAGGACCAAAAATGTAAAGATAAAAGTTCGGGCGCTAAGTGAGATACGCTTCAAGTTTAGGAGACAACAGTCTAATTTTCGCTTTTACTCCCTCCATTGGGATTTATAGGGCTTATTAGAGATGGGCTCCAAGACCAAGGGCAATGGTCAAGTTACAAATTTACCCCTAAACTTAATTGGTGGAGAAGGCAATTAATGCTTCAAATGAACCTAATCAAATGCATGCATGAATGCTTTAAATGAGGGTACTATAGGAAAGATCTCATTAAAATAACGTTGGAAATTATGTGCGTTCTATATTAAACAATAAATCCAAATCTGTAATATTCCCTATAAATTCTAAAGGAGGGAGTAGTTAACATAGAATTTGATATGGCACATTTTATGATTACATATTTTAGAAGCGTCCCAACCGATTGAGCTCAGTCAATAATCTCTTGACTTGCATTCTAAAAACGAATACCACTCACTTTCAAGCAACAATTAATGTCTGCAAGTGGAAGCAATCAGCATCGTCTGCTGTTTTGCATTTAAGATTTGGAGCCAGCCGCTGAAATGTTAGGCAACCGCTGTTGTGCATCTGGGCATTTCAGCAGATAGCGACCAAGAGATGCATGGTCCTGCCCGGCGAAGCCCGCGAGGAGCAGTTGCAGGCTTGCAGCCAGTTTCTGTACAGCATGCCATCGCGTGACATCTAAACAGTGCATATATCAAAGCAGGACCAACCAGCACTACTAAGGAACGGGCTATTAGTCCCGGTTGGGAACCAGGTTTCAGTCCCGGTCCTTGAACCGGGACAGCGCATGCGGGACTGATGCCCAGGCATCAGTCCCGGTTTCAACCAGCCGGAACTAATGTGTTACAAATATTTAAAAATAACTCACGGATATATGGGAGTAGTGGGACTCGAACCCAAGCACTACTACAGAATTGGGCATCACAACCGGTCCATCAGAAGCGGTTTGGTGCGAACCCGTTGTAATCTTCGTACTAGAACCGGTTCGTGGGCAACGGGCGGGAGAGGGCTTCCAGAAGCGGTTTGAAACACGAACCGCGTGTAAAGTCCCACCTCTACAACCGGTTTGTGTGCCAAACCGGTTGTAGTTTTCCAGAACCGGTTTGAGACACAAACCGGTTGTAAAAGCAAGCTCTAGAAGCGGTTTGTGTCTCAAACCGGTTGTAGAACCATCTCGCCAACGCATTTAAAACATCTTCCTCCTCCCGAGGGCGCACTGTGAACGGAAGTGTTAACAGGAAGGGCCGAGGTAATGTTCAAGGGAGGTGCCTTGCCCAATTTTTCAATTGAGGTGATTTAGTCAGAAATTAAGTGGTTCAAGGTTAGTAACGTCATGTTAACATCCTTCTCACCTAAGTATTGTTGTTTTTTGCATTGGATGTGGAGAAATGTTGATTTGTTCTTTATTGAAAAGTGTGTGTTTTGTTTGCTAGCTAGCTTCACCAAAGGAAAAGTTTCTTTGCTTGTTTGCTAGCTACCTAACTTGTTTTGTAGCTAGCTTGATCATCTAATTTTAGGAGTTGATCTCAAAATGAAGTTGTTTGCTTTAGGATCCAAAATCTAACGATAAATTTGCTAGCTAGCTTGATCACCCTAATTTTAGGAACTAATTATTGGAGTATGAAATAAATAAGGCAAAAATTAGAAGGAAAAAAATAAAAAGGTAGAAAGGGAAAAATAATTCGTTAGATTTAGTTAAAAATTATAGAAGGATTAAAAAATAATTAAAAATGTAACAATTAGTTATTTATTTGTGCAATAAATGTGAAGGGTAAAAAATTTAGTTAGGTTTAGTTAAAAATGTATAAAGATAAAAAAATTACAAAGGTAGAAAGGGAAAAATAAATAGGTTCAAAATTGTAGAAGGATAAGAAATAATTTTAAAAATGTAACAATTAGTTAGTTTTAGTTCAATAAATGTAGAAGGACAAAAAAGAATTAGTGTAGGTGGATTTTTTTGTTGCAAGAAAAAATATTGTCTTTAATTGTAGACTGAAGAAGAACAAAAAGTAATTAGAAAGGTAGATCTATGTGCTTGTGAGCTTTAGATTTTGAAATGTAACTAAATTTTTTAATAAAATATAACTTGGTGTAGATGAACCGTAATGGATGTACAATGCGGACCGTCGCTCGAGAGAGTTCATTGATGGCGTCTGAGGTTTTTCGGATGCGGCCGTTGCCTTCTTACTGCAGTGACTACATATGTTGTCCGTGTGTAGACCGCAGAATGAGAAGGAGCACTCCCACCGATGGCAAGTTATGAACCATTTGATCATGAGAGGATTCATGCCAAACTATACTGTTGGACCAACCATGGCGAAGTTGAGGGATTAGCGGGTAGATGATGAAGACGACGAGGAAGAAGAAGAGGATTGAACAAGATCCCGACGCCAGCAATCTTGTTACGTGGAAGATACACTCGGAGAGTTTGGTGATGATGAGCTGGACCAGATGTTTGCGTGATTCGAGAGGAGACTACACAGATGAAAGACAATTCGACAAGTTCCAATAAGATGTTAGAGGACCACAGACTCCTTTGTACCCAAACCGTAAGGCGGGGCCACAAAAGTCTGCGCACCACACTGAACTAATGCAATGGAAGGCCACGAATGGTGTCTCGGATAAGGGATTCGATGAGTTGTTATCACTCATAAAGAAGTTGCTTCCTGAAGATAACACTCTGCTGAATCTACATATGAAGCCAAGCAAGTCGTATGTCCTTTGGGATTAGAAGTACTGAAGATACACGCATGTCCTAACGATTGTATCCTCAGACGCAATGAGTACGAGGATTTTGATGTTTGTCCAAGTGCAAAGAATCGCGTTACAAGATGAAGCGTGACGACCTGTGAAATAGATGGGGAGCGTATGAAGAAGAGACCTCCGCTAAGGTGGTGTGGTATTTTCTGTCATCCCCGATTGAAGCGTCTGTTTGCTAACAAAGCGCATGCCCGATGATGCGTTGGCACAAAGAAGAGCGTAAGGACGACGGGATGCTTAGACATCCGTGATGGCTCCCAGTGGAGGAAAGTCGATCGAACATACCCGCACTTTGCGGATGAGGCGAGAAACATAAGGTTTGGGTTGAGTACGGATGGTATGAATCCGTTCGGCGAGTTGAGCAAGAGCCATAGCACCGGCTGTTACACTATGTATCTATAACATTCCTCCTTGGTTGTGCATGAAGCGGAAGTACATATTGATGCCGTTGTTGATCCAAGGGCCCAAGCAACCCGGAACGACATCGATGTCTATCTGAAACCATTGGTTGAAAATCTCGTAACATTGTGGGAGGATGGTGTACGGGTATGGGATGAGCACAAAATACAATATTTCACCCTCGTGCATTGCTTTGTTTGTTACCATCAATGACCGGCTCGCGCTTGGTAACTCGTCCGGCCTAACTATAAAGGATATAGAGCTGCGTGCGAAGGCTTAGATGAAACGGACAAGATGTACCTCAAAAACTCTCGGAAGGTTGTGTACATGAGCCACCGTAGGTTTCTTCTTACAAGGCATCCGCTATGAAGAGAGGCAGGAATTTTAACGGAAACCGGACCTTCGTGCTAAGCCCGAGCATCGAAGTGGGCCGCGTGTGTTTGCTATGGTCAAGGATCTGAAAGTAGTTTTTGGAAAGGGTCCCGGGAGAAAATCTATACCGAATGAGGAAGGTCAAGCACCCATGTGGAAGAAGAAGTCAATATTTTGGGACTTGCCTTATTGGGAAGTTTTGGAGGTCCGTCACTCACTTGACTTCATGCACATCACGAAGAATGTTTGCGTGAACTGTTAGGATACTTAGATATGTACGGCAAATCGAAAGATACACCTTGCAAGGTCGGAGGGATCTAAAACATTTGGAACCGAGGAACGATCTACATCCGTAAAAGACAGCAAAGGACAACATTATTTACATCCTGCGAGCTACACTCTAAACAAAGAAGAGAAAAAAGCATGATAGAGTGCTTGAACAAGTGTGAAGGTCCTTCCGGATACTCCTCGAATGTAAAGAGACTCATAAACATGAAAGAGAATAAAATCGCCCACCGAAATCCCATGACTGTCTTGTGTTGATGACACGCTTGCTCCCGATGGTCGTGAGAGGTATTTTGCGAGTGGGTCCGGGGACAATCACAAAGTGTGTTCCTTTTTCAATGCGGTTTCGCAAAAGGTTATTGATCCGGATAAACTAAGTAAGCTGCAGGATGACGTGGTACAAAGTGTGGTTAGCCTTGAGATGATCTTTCCTCCTGCATTCTTTGATATTATGGTTCATCTCACTGCTCATATTGTCAAGGAGATAGGTATTCTCGGACCGTGTTTCTACACAACATGTTTCCTTCGAGAGGTACATGAGTGTCCTAAAGAGGTATGTCCGTAACCGATCTCGTCCTGAAGGATGCATAGCCGAGGGTATGGCACGAGAGGAGGTGATTGAGTTCGTGTGGATTACATTAATGATCTAAATCCGATTGGTGTCCCTATATCACGCCATGAGGGAGGCTCCGGAAAGGGACACTAGGTCGGAAAGCACTTGCATGCAAAGATCTTCTTACTTTTAAACAAGCACATTTCACGCTTCAAACAATCATCAGTAGTGGCCCTTATGTCCTTCAAAGACAAGAGTATTCTATGCCGCGAATTCCCAGGAAGGTCTGAGGATTGGATAACACTGAGGCACATGGATTCATTCGGCACTTGGTTACAAAACTACATCCTTTCGAAAGGGTCTGACAATGAACAGTTGCAACGCCTGGCTCGGGGACCATCTAGTGAAATCGTGACATTCAAGGGATACGAGATAAATGGTTACACATTTTACACGAAATCCCAGGATAAGATGAGCACGAACCAGAACAGCGGCGTCCGTATAGACGCCACGGACAACACTGGCAAGGTGGACACATATTATGGTTTCATAGAAGAGATATGGGAGCTTGACTATGGACCTTTGAAGGTCTCTCTATTCAAGTGCCAATGGGTTAAACTGAGTTCAAGCGGCGTGAAGATCGACAAATATGGCATGACAACCGTAGACCTCACACAAGTAGGCTATAGGCGCGAACCATTCGTTCTCGCCAATGATGTCAGACAAGTCTTCTACGTAATGGACATGTCAACCAAACCTAAGAAGCAGAAGGACAAGCCAAAGCGACACGTGGTTCTTCAAGGCAAACGAAGGATTGTCGGAGTTGAGGACGTCACAGACGAGGAAGAGTATAGTCAGTTCGACGAGCTCCCTCCTTTTGCGGTGGATGTCGACATAAGTGTCCTGAATGACACAGATGTCGATGCTCCGTATATACGCCATGATCATAACGAAGGCACACTTGTAAAGACAAAGTATGTTACTAGTTAAGATGTGCTCCTGTATGAAACTTGTATATTTGAAGCATACATATAGAAATTAAGCAATGAAATTTTATACATTTTTAAAAAATATGAAACACAAGTACTGAAATTTTAAACATTTTTAAAAAATATGAAACACAAGTACTGAAATTTTAAACATTTTTAAAAAATATGAAACACAATTACTGAAATTTTAAACATTTTAAAAAAATATGAAACACAAGTACTGAAAATTTAAACATTATACTAAAATATGAAACAGAAGTACTGAAATTTTAAACATCTCAAAAGTCAGTTAAATAAAAAAGGAGAAAAGCCCCTCTATAAGCGGTTGGTAATACAAACCGCTTGCAGAAGGTAACCTCTACAAGCGGTTTGTATTACGAACCCCTTGTAAAAGCGAACCTCTACAAGCGGTTCGTAATACAAACCCCTTCTAGAAGGGGACCAAACAGAAGCGCGCAAGACAATCTGGATAGCCCCTCTACAAGCGGTTTGTAATACGAACCCCTTGTAGAAGAGACCTCTACAAGCGGTTTGTAATACAAACGCCTTGTAGAAGGGAACCTCTACAAGCGGTTCGTAATACGAACCCCTTGTAGAAGGGGACCAAACAGAAGCGCGCAAGACAATCTGGATAGCCCCTCTACAAGCGGTTCAGACACGAACCCCTTAGAAGTGACCTCTACAAGGGGTTCGGACTACGAACCGCTTGTAGAGGTCACTTCTACAAGGGGTTTGTTTTACGAACCGCTTCTAGAGGGTCTATCCTATATATTTCAGCTCGTCTTCCTCGCGCGCTTACATCTCCCCAAAATTTTTCTAAGTCCCGAGCCGTCCCGCGCTGCACTCCTCTGTCGCTCCGCCGTATCTCCGCCGAGCCCCGCGCGCCGACGCCTCCTCCACCGTCTGCGCGCCCTCGCCACCAGATTCGTCTGCCGAGATCCCACGTCGCGCTGCCGGCTCTTCACCGCCGCTTGCTGCTCTCGCCGGCGCGCTCGCCACCGCCGTCGCGCTTCCCGCCGTCGTCGCCTCACCGTCGGACCTCCATCACGCCGTCGAGCTCTCGACAAGGCCCCGCCCCCAATCCCGGAGGACCTAGGTTGCCCACGCCCACGCCAAGACTCTGCCTCTGTTTCATGTGTGCACGCAGGTGTTCGATGAAACGTCCCAACGGGAAGCCGAGAGAAACCGAGAGAGAGAGAGCTAGAGAGAGATAGGGAGGGAGCTAGAGAGATAGGGAGAGAGCTAGAGAGAGATAGGGAGAGATAGGGAGGAGCTAGAGAGAGAGAGCTAGAGAGAGAGGGAGAGATAGGGAGGGAGCTAGAGAGAGATAGGGAGAGAGCTAGAGAGAGATAGGCAGGGAGCTAGAGAGAGATAGGGAGAGAGCTGGAGAGAGATAGGGAGAGATAGGGAGGGAGCTAGAGAGAGAGAGCTAGAGAGAGATAGGGAGAGATAGGGAGGGAGCTAGAGAGAGAGAGCTAGAGAGAGATAGGGAGAGATAGGGAGGGAGCTAGAGAGAGAGAGAGCTAGAGAGAGATAGGGAGAGATAGGGAGGGAGCTAGAGAGAGAGAGAGCTAGAGAGAGATAGGGAGGGAGCTAGAGAGAGAGAGCTAGGGAGAGATAGGGAGAGAGCTAGAGAGAGATAGGGAGGGAGCTAGAGAGAGAGAGCTAGGGAGAGATAGGGAGGGAGCTAGAGAGAGATAGGGAGAGATCTAGAGAGAGATAGGGAGCACTTTGGACCATACATATAGATTCGCTTAGAGAAGCACTTCTATAATATCATATTTTATGCCGTTTATCCAAAAAGTACAAATATAATTAGTGATCAAAGTTGTATTTCAAAAACCGTGTCAATAGACATCACGTAAGTTTTAAAACCGCAGGTAGTATCTCACAACGAAAAAAACCATCAAATTTCACACGAATACGGCATGACTTGGATGAGAGATTAGTGGCCTGATCTGCAAAGCATTGGCTAATCCTTCTTTTATCTATCCTTTCTTTTTATCATGTGCATAAGTTGCGATACTAATTTAACATTGTTTCGCAATTATGATATATAGATGGAGCAACCAGGCAATGCCAACGATATTTTCGATGAGAATCTGTTCATGCTAGACTCGATCGTGGAGGGTAGCATCAGAGAATACGACGAAGGTGACGCTAACGCTGCTGCCGATGAGGCTGGTGAACCAAGGCGACGGTAATGCTACTACCTTGTGTTCGGTGATGCCGTGGACACTGGGGCCAGCGAGGTAATGCCACAATAATGCCCTGGTACACGCCGCCTTTCAAGCAATCTAAACACACTCATATTTTTCTGTAATTTAAGCAGGGTACATCGAGCAACCAATCGAAGCGAGGACCTAACAAGAAGCCGCTTCACAAAGCATGTATTTACCGATGTTAATTCCGACGGGATGCCGATTGCCCTCTTTCAGAATTGGGCCATTCAACAACGCTTGTGGTTTCCATGTAAGGACCACGTCCCAATTAGCATCCAGAATGGGTGAAGTCCTCAAGCTACCAAGGAGCTATTGTGGACAGATATTAAGGACAATTTCAAATTCCCTGAAGGGTTCGAAGACAAAGTAAAGAAATACACTTTGAAAAAGATGGCAACCGTATTTCAGTCTTGGAAGACGTCTCTAAATGCCAAGTATGTGCAGAAAGGTGAAAGGCCTGACTTCAATCTATTTCCTAAGCTGGCCGATCATTGGGAAGCATTTGAGGAATACAAGCTGTCAGCTCAAGGCCAAGCCGCGAGCCAAAAGAACAAGATAAATGCACGAAGAAGAAGTACCACCACCATCTCGGCTCGGTGGTTACATCAATGCTATACCGAAATGGGAGAAGCGGAGGAAGAATTATTGGCCAGGATGCACCACCGCCATCGCTGATCGAATTTCGCTGCGAAATTGGTTCATGGCTCACGGGGGCCCTTGCAGATGATGGCGGCTTGGTGATGGCACCGGAGTGCAGGATGTTGGGCAAAGGATCGTACAAGCCGCTCAACAGCCTCGGTCCAGTTCCTTAGTGACAGATAGGGAGAATGACGAGTGACACATGCCCTCCAAAACCCGGAGCACCCGGACGGACAAGAGGTATTGGTTCGTCGACGCCATGGAAGCACGGATTCGCAAAGGATTCCCAAACGTCAGAGCCGAGCAAGAAGCAAAACCAGAGAGCTATACAAATACAGCCAATTGGAAAGGGAGCTAAGAGCTACCTGTGCTAGCATCGGCGACATAGTTGCTCAACAAGTGCAGATAGCCCTCAGCAAGCTTCAGGGAACAGGTCCGAGCAATCTGCCAGATGCCATGATCACCAAGAGCCTCCGCACAAGTGAGCAAATTGTCGTCCACCGCGGCACCTGATGGGGATGACCTCGGCCATTTTCCAGTGGACGACATCAAGGTTCGCCGCCAGTGTGAGCTACATGTCCAGGCGCGAAACCTCTCTATAAAGGTGGCTTACGGCATGGCGTTCCCAGTAGAGCCGGGCCAGACATTTCATTGCAATAAGATACCCCCCGGTTACTCGAAAGTCACCGTGGAGGAGGTGTTAGGCGGATTTGAAGATCTTATGCTCGATATTGCTGGAGGCGATGAGGTGGCCAAGCTTGGACAGGCCCTCCACGGTATCATCCTCTGGCGAAAACGGTACATCATGTTTGCAGATGGCGTGGAGGTGTCATCTCCACCGCGAGACATCGAGCAATTGAGCCGGCCGGAGGAAGCTCGCCTCCTCCACAACGACAAACCATGCCTCCTCCAATGTCACCTCCACGCAATGCCTCGCCGCCAATGAGTACTCTGCTCCACCACCGCTCCACGCAGAAGCCCAACTCCACCAAAGACCTCCAACAAAAACGAACCCCCAAGGAAAAGCACGCCCACCATCTCCTCCGCGAAGAAGCTTCAAATAAGAAGGAGCCATCCTCCTCCCCGAAGGCCCACCCACCGATCAACAAGGTCAAAGGAACCTTCAAAAGGGCATATGATATGACGCAAGAGGAGACAAGCAAAGTTGTTGCTGCAGAAGTTGCTGCCCACTTCGCACCTAAGGTGCCAGCCTCGAAGCAAGCAATTGATCGAAAAGCTTCAAAACACTTCGCGACATCCCATGCAGCGCCATCGCCACTGACGCCGAGACCACGACCGGACAATAGTAAAGGCTACACGAAGTCTAAACGGGCTAAGGCAGAGGCAAAGAAAGAAGAAGAAAGAGCAAGAACAGCTTGAACAATTCATGAAAGAGGCAAACCTCGGTTCTGCAGTTGAAGCTCTTGGATTAACAGATGATATCCCAATGGCAGAAGTGAGATGGCAATATAAGTTGGGCCGGGAGTTGGTTAACCCTAAAACCATAAAGGATTTACCAACCAAGATGCGGCAATTTCATGAATGGTACATGGTAGAGTCCGCTCAAGAAAGAAATATGTTCCTCCGTATCACAAACGAACATTTCTATCAGCGGGACAACCAAATATGGCTAGAATTCAAGACGTCTACCGCTTTACCATCAGACGCATCAACGTGTCTCTCATGAGCAGCCGGTGTCTGTAAGTGTCGCTAATAAGTTTACCATGTGCTTCCTCGCACGTAAAGTTGCAACTCTAATAGTTTTTTCATTTTTATGTAGAATGGAGATACAACGATTGAGAAGATCGGGTGACTTCAACATCGGCTTCATAGACCCGAGATTGTCAACGAGGTCGTCATCGGATACAACCCAAAGGTTGTTGAGGAGTACATTCGGATGCACTCTTAGCACAAAGACTACAAACCATACATACTTTTGCCCTTCAACTTCGAAAGTGCGTATATATCCGCTCCTCACAACCTCTCATTCCTAGCTTTTTAAAGCATACATAATATGACTAATTACATATATATGTTGAATATATTAATAGGTTTCACTGGGTCCTTCTTGTTATCATGCTTGATAATAGCAAGATCATTGTTCAAGACTCAAAAAGAAAACCACAGGAAAAATATCAATATATCATTGACGCGCTAAATCGGTATGGTATATATTATTTTATAAGATGGTTTCCTTATTCTATTGAAATGCCTAGCTATTTAATTAATTCAAACTCTAATAATTACTATTCATGTATTAACGCATCACAGGGCATTCGCAAAGTTCCGAAAGAAGCATAAAGGAGCTTTCAAGAACGAATTCACAGTCCAATTAAGCACTCGAGTACGTAATAAAGCATACTAATTAATTCATATTCTTTATTGATAGTTTTTCATCTCAATACTTGTATTCTTTTTAAATTTCATCATAGGTTATACAACAAACGGCTGGAAACAACTTATGTGGCTATTATGTGTGCCACTACATGCAAAATCTTTGCCACGGCGATGTGCCCAAAATAGACGACGAGGTGCGTGTATGTCAAAAATACCAAAGTAATGATGCATCGAAATTAATGATGCATCTCAATTTCTTAGTACTTACAATTTACATGTTCATAGAGTTATTTATTTCCTATTTTGGCAGCCTTACCTCGATGTGCAAGGTGTGATCCCGCCTCACCGGGTTGCAGAATCCAAGAACAACTTATCGGCTTCATTGTCGATTTAGATTATATCAACCAAAGGCGAGTTCCACACAAAGGGATGGAGAGATTGTCCTTCTCTAAGGACAGGTGAAATATCGGAATCATCGAAGGCCACACATAGCGATGCAGGCAACAAATGACCTCAAGATTCACCCTTGTACTCTTGAAATGTATAAACATTGCTTCGATCGAGGCATGTGCTCCTTATTTCATGTATGTACATATTTTTAATTCATTCGTATTATTGTGTAAATGAACTTAATTGTGGTTGTGTGAATGATCGAGTACACATCATATTATATTTTTAATTGTGAAAAATATTGTAGTTGTATTTAATTTTATTGTCAAACTTCATATTGAAAACCCCCTCGTAACATATTCTATATTGAATATAATTTACGCTCGGCCTCCACAAGCGGTTGGTAACTCCAACCGCCAGGAGAGGCCACACGTGGCGCCTCCCTTGTCGCTTAGGCTCTCCACAAGCGGTTCGTATGTCCAACCGCTTGTGGAGGGCACACGTGGCGAGGATGCGCCACGAGGCTCTCCACAAGCGGTTCGTAAGTCCAACCGCCAGGAGAAGGCACACGGGCGCCTCCTGGCCGTGAGGGTCTCCTGGCGGTTCGTGTCTGAACCGCTTGTAGAGAGCTCCCATGTGGCGCCTCCACCACCGCCAGGAGCCTTCAACCGCTTGTGGTGTCCTACCACAAGCGGTTGGGGAACCGCGAGTGTTACCCGGCGGTATCACTCATGATTTACTACAACGGTTCCAAAACCGGTTCTAAAACTGTTTTAACCGGTTGTAGTACACGGTTCGCCGGTAGTGAAGACCTTAAGACTACTCACTCACCCTTTAGCCAACCCACCTCTCCACGCGCTCGATATAACTAGGATATGCATTTCTTTTGAACTGTCCCTGAACGAGGCATCGGTCCGGTTAGTATTAACCGACCGATGAGCACCTATGCCACTGTTTTATACCCGCCGCTAAAGAACTTATTAGTACCGGTTCAGATCACGAACCGACTATGTCGAGCTCAACCGGATTGAAGCCTTGGAGGCACGAACCGGGACTGATGTCACTATCAATACCGGTTCGTGTCCAACCGGGACTGATGTGCCGGTATGAAAGGCCTATTCTCTAGTAGTGCAGTCGAAACATTGTTTGGATTTCCCTTTTTCGTTTTATTATTATTTTGCTTAGGAAGCAATTAGTCAAGAACCCTTACGTCTCCCAGTACAGGAAACAATCTCCATCGACAGACCTTTAAGTCTCAAACTATCGGTCCTACATATGGTCAACAGTCGGCTGACGACCCTAGGCCATGTAGCCCGACTTGTCGACCATAAATCCGTTATCGCCAGTACGGCCGTCGACACTTTTAGGGTTGACTACTATATATCGTGCCATCTTTAATGGTCAGTTGTGAAGCTTAAGGTCTATGGCCATCGACCCTAAGTCCCAAGGGGGCTAATGATGCAAGCTTCAGGCAGCGGACCCCTTTCCATAACATTCGACCTTGAGCCCCAACAGGGCTGACGATGCTAGCTTTTGGTCGATAGCTCTCTTTTGCTCTGATCATTGATCCTATGTCCCAATGGGGCTAACAGTGCAAGATTAAGGTCGACAGCCCCCTTTGCATCACCCGTCAACCTTAAGCTGCCCTAAGGGGGCTGATGGTCCTATAGCTTAGTGTTGATGCCTCCATTTGCTCTTTTTGTACACCCTAAGCCCCAAGAGGGCTCACGATGCCAAATTAGGGTCAAACCTATCATATTGGGTTTAGGGTTACAGGGCACTACTAGAGAACTGGGCATTACTACCGATCCATCACTACCGGTTGAATATCAACCCGTTGTGATGATGCACCAGTACCGGTTCGTTAGGAAAGAAGCCAGGAGAGGGCTTCTACAACCGGTTTGGGACACGAACCGGTTGTAGAGCCCAATTTCTACAACCGGTTCATATCCCCAACCAGTTGTGGACTTCTACAACCGGTTGGAGACACGAACCGTTTGTAGAAATCGGGTTCTACAACCGGTTCATGCCCCAACCGTTTGTAGAAGCCCTATTTTCAAAATGCTAAAAGGAATGCTTGTCCTATTTTCATTAGAGAGCACGTGTGGGTGTATTGGCTAGAAGGGTGAGGCATGGGTCACGAGGAGGGGTGTGAAGTCCTGGGTTCAAATCCCACTTCTCCCAATATATTTCTAACTTTTGCTAACACTAATACCGGTTCGTAGACCCGGCTGTGATACTAACCGGTTCCAAAACCGGCTGTGAAAGGGGTTTGGAACCGGTTGTAATATCATGTTCGACAACAGTGGGGTATCCTTAGGGTCAAAGATTTTGGCACTTGGTACTAACCGTCAAGCCTAGCTTGTATACCTAGACAAAGTTTTAGACTTCGGTTCGATTTTCTAATTCCTGAGCTAGCTCACTACCGATATTTAACATCTATAGTATGACGAGTTTGCAGTGTTGAAGGTGTCACTTCATAGACTAACACAAAGAAAGTATTGAGAGAGATACGACTCCTATGATATTGGTGAAATTTCACTTAAACATTGCATGTTGTGCATCGAACTATGGAAAGTACTTCTTAGGTGTGGTTAGAGTCTTACATGTCGTAACGCAAAAATGATATGCGTTTTTCACAACATATCATAAGTACACTGTTTAAAATTAAATACAGTAATATTAAAGTAGTTCATGGAAATTTAAAAAGATTATTATCATTTCATACAAGAAAAAAGTGTTTGAAAATAATAGTGTGGATGGCCTATGCAAAGGCCGTTGACCATAGTCCTTTGCGTAGGCCATCGACACTTTATTAACACCTGGAGTCCATGGCTAACAAACCTATCGTGGACTTACTTAACACCATTAAATCTAGTGAAGTTAGGTCCACGGTCCTGTATGGACTTAAGGGCTTTCCAAGCAACCACACACCATTTTCACATTGGCTGCCTTCTTCGGGCACCGAGGGTTGGCGCGCGGCCCATATTTTGTAGTGTTGACCCTATGAATGTTGTGACTGCTCTGCTGGCCGTCGATGCTACCTACTAAGTTCGACGGACATATATAGTTTGGCCATCGATAATGATGATGGTCGTCAAGAGAGATATCTTTTTGCTTTAGTGACCGATTTTTTTTTATTGTTTTTTGACCCACCGATGAATATTTAGCTTTAGAGCTTGTTTGGAAACCACAAATCCCACCGGGATACCGGTCTAATCCCGGGGAGGGAATCCATGCAGGTTATTTTTCCCAGGAAATTTCACAACCGTGTTTGGCGGAACAAGGGGAGGGAAAAATCGCGTCATTCCCGGCCAAATCCCAGGGAAGAAAAAAATCTCCTCCTCACGCATGAAAGAGAATCCCCGTGGCCCTCTCGTCTTCTTCGATTAACTCGACATCGCAAGAGATACGGCGGCGCCGGTGGCGAGCTCACAAGAGGATGCAACGGCGACGGCGGCCAGCTCGCAAGAGGATGCGGCGGCGCTGACGGCAAGCTCTTGAGAGGATGCGGTGGCGCCGGTGGCGAGCTCGACCGGCGAGCTCCCAAGAGGATGTGGCGACGGCCTTCGGGCTAGCGACGGTGGTGGCGGCGACCTCCAGGGCGTGGGCGGGGGCGGTGACAACCTCCAAGGGCAGCAACAACAACGATCTGACGGGGAGGCGGCCTTCGGGCATGGCGGCAGTGGCGCGACGGCCTTCGGCTTGGGCGACGGTGGTGACGGCGACCTCCGAGACGAGGGCGGTGGCGGTCTCCAGGAAGGGGCGGTGGCGGCTTTGAGCAGATTGGAGCAGCTTCAGTCTTGGACGGGTTCGGCGAGGTTTTGAGCAGATAGGAGGATTGGGGATTGAGGTCATGTGGGAGAGAGGTGGGGATTGAGGATCCAGGGAAATAAAATGACCAAGAATATCCCTTTGGGGATTTATTTTCCTGAAAAATTTTCCTCTGCTAACCAAACGAGCCCTAAGGGTGCTTATGGTGCTTATGGGTGTTTCTCTCTCAGCTAAATGCTTTCTTTTTTCAAGCCGTTTCTCGGCGATAATTTTGAGGCTGCTCTTTAAAACTCTCAAAATCAAGTTAAAGCAAATACTCCGACTTCTCTAAGCTCTCCATGTATAGTTTTTCAGCGGTGCGATTGTTTGGCCATGGAACCCAACGGAACCAAATAGGATCCAGCCCAGGGTTTTAAAACCCGAAGCTGGTCTCGAAACTGCTGACCCACCGGGCCGGTTTTTCGAAAAAAACAGCTAAAAATCGCTAGAAACCGGTGGAAACCGCTCAAATTTAAATTCAAACGAAGCGCGCGAACCACCGGTTTCCTGGCGGTTTTTGCCAAAAACCAGCGGTTTTACCGGTTTTTTTGGCGGTTTTTAGCGAAAAACCGCTGCAAAAACCAGAAAAACCGTGGAAAATAGGAAAAATGAAAAGATGTCTGAAAAAAATATAAAAAATTGGGAAAAATCAAAATTTTGTTTCATACAAATTGTTCTACTCAGCATCTAGTTTTTTATAAGATTTTTTAAATTTTTTTAAAAAATCAAATTCAAATTCAAAATTTTGAATTGGACCGGAAAAAACCAGCGGTTTCTCAAACCGCCACACAGCGGTTTGGCGAGAAACTGCCGGTTTTACCGGTTTTTCGTCGGTTTTTAAAACCCTGATCCAGCCACAACCAAACCAAATAGGACCTCAATTTAGATACGAGTACATATTTCGCAGTTTCAGCATTTATTTTGATTTGACTGGTTGTTGAGTTCGGTGTTAGGTGTAGCTCATGCCGGGTAGTCTGATCCTCTGGAAATTAGCTACGAATTATCATTTGTTTTCAAACAGAGTCTTATCTTTTCGCTCCTCTTTCAGCCATCCATCCAAAGCGACGACACCGACCGTCTTGCTCAACTTCTTCCAGGGTCAACACTCACTTAACAGTGCCACTTACACGTGCACCAAAATCCGACACCACAACGACAATTAATGTAATCAGAATCGATCTGCTTTCTCGAAATCTCGGCGGTACAAACTATATTAACTTCGGACCCGTTCGCTGACAGCGAGTGAAGCCGCTGCCTCGTCGTCCATGGGACCAGGCAAGAACTGTCCTCGTTTCAGCTCGGGTCGCTGCAATCACGGCAGCACGCAAGCGGCGCGAGGGACCTTGTTTCGCGACAATGTAGTTATCTGATTATTTGCTGAAAATAATTTTTGATCGCTATGGCTAGTGTCTTCGAAAGCTCAAAATTCAAAACTGATAATCCAAACTAGATATCAGATTGTCTATCGTGACTTCAAGATCATCCAAATCATGGCATTAAAAAATGACTAACTAATTTAAGAAAAATGCTACGCAAAACCTGCTCTGAAGGTAAACATGTGGAGACCCCAAATTAAGCAAGTTGGTAACATGCTACACAGGTACAAGATCAATTCCAGTACGCACAAGTGAGATCATTATTGTATATCTATAGAATATTTCACAAAAGTAACAGTAATTATTTTAAATCTTTATAAATAAGAATGAAAGCCACACAGGGCTGAATAAATAAATCCATTAGAGTATTTATTGCAGCATAGTTGAAATAATAAAGATAAACTCAAATAAATGTTCCGTTATGAGCCACAGGCAACTGACTGGGAAGCACGTCTAGCTACTCGTCTTCTTGAATGAACTCCTCAAACAATAGTGAGGATTTTTCAAACTTCTTGCACTGCCATATGGAATAGACAGCCCACAAATAGAGTTTGCAAAAATGAGTATAGACGAATACTCAGCAAATCACACAGTGGAATAATGCATTTCTAACCTTTATATATAGGTTTTGTACAACAGAATGGCTAATGGTTATTTTGCATAAATAGCGTTTAACAAAGACGTAATAGCATAATAGATTCTAAAGCAATTGAATAAAATATTTGATATACCTGCAGTTGATCATAAGCATTGGCACAAAGCCTAATAACCTGTACCTAGCAGTCCATGTGTTCGATAACCACCCAATGGCATTTAGAAACATTATACCTTGCTCAGGTATAACCAAGAATTATCCATAACCGCGGACACGGCTATTCGAACAGTTTATTAACACTCTTCAGAGGATGCCCATCTTACCCATAAGATACTCATATCTCAAACTCCAGTTAGAAAGGAGACACTTATATCCTAACAGTTACGGGACTAAACATTAGCATATGACCTTCTTGATACCTACTATGCCACCCAGAGCCAAACAGCTGCGTCATTGGGATCACGTATTAGCACAGCAATATCGCTTGGATGATGGCTCTCTTGAGCAGCACATCTCCCCCAAATGTCCTAACGCATGACCATATTTTCTAACTTGCTTTGAGATACCATAAGCTAACACTTAGTAGCTTAACTGCCACACATAACCAAAGTCAAGCTCGTGGTTTATACTATTAAGCTTGGCAATGCTTTTATAAGATTAAATCTTTAGGGGTAACTAAAGCAAGATTCCTTCTAAATTTGCCTCATATCCAAGCCACTTAGGCTCCACCCCCACTACAGATCCATTTGCCTTAGTGAAAAACACTACTCAGGTTATTAACAAGTTGTAACACATGACAACGTCTACACAAGAGCAACACATGCATATTCAAATGGAGCAATACATGACTCCCTCACGTAAAATTAACATATGCAATTCTCTCAATTTTATATCTCTCATTTTGTCAAGATTAATTATTCCTCCCAAAGATGTGCATGACTAAACAGATTAATAACAACTACCAACCTACATATATAATCATTATCCAACTTAAATGATGATAAACTAGGTTATAAATGATTATCTAGTAATACAATAATTCAAATGAGGGTAATAATCAAATTGGAATAACTAAATTCCCAATAAAATAAAATAAACATGGCAATGCATAAATTTTATTTGTGAATAGGAGCAATGTGATCAAGGACTATGTGTAGCTTGTCTTGTCAATCCTACTTTTGACCTATAACAAAATCTTCTTCTTGCACACTTCCAAAGCAATCGTTCTACACATAATATATAATAAATAGCAAATAAAAATCCAAACAGCAAATAAATATATTTTAAATAAATAAATAAAATTCATGAATAGGTAGATCTCATTTTTCTGAATTTTTACAAACTAGAATGAGTATTTTTTGACTTCTAGATAAAAAGATATGAATTTTACAAGTGTTATCCTATTTTAAAACAATTAAAATAGTTTCTAAAATTAATTTCCTATTTTTAGATAATCCCCACACTTAACTATCCATTAGGCCCCGCCTGTCAGCCTTACCGTGATGTGACTCATCATTGATATGACCAACACTACATGAATATGGTTGACATTAAAATTTTCATCAACTACTTTCTTAGCATGGTCAACGCCAATTTTTTCCTCGCAATAGTCTTTGTTGAGGTTTTCATCAACAACTTCCTCTTCAACCTCGACCTCTACAACAAGTTGGCGACACTTTAAGGCATCCTTTACTTCTTCTACATCTACCATGATGGCTGCATTTGCGTGGTTTCGTTGACCACCACCTTGGCCAGGTTACACACGCAGGTTGCATGCTCGTCGTCCGGATATTGCGTCGTCGCCGCCACATGTTTGACCGTCACCTTGGTAGTCTCCACTATATGAAGAAGTACTCAACAAAGTAACCTCTCCACCTCCTTTAGACCCTCAGGCCCAACTAATCACGTCACTCAAGGTCCAGCCCAAGATAAAGCCGACTTCATCGGCAAGCCCAGTTCGGCCATCGTAGACAGGTCCAACTTCAAACGGATGTCCAGCCCACATACGAACTTCGTTTTCAACGTTCTACCACTTCATGGAAAGTTTAGGAGATAGGCTTTTCAACAGAACTAGTCCCACTGCCAAATTCGTTACGGATATCCCAAAATCGTCGAAATACCAACACAAACTAAATCTGTCGGGTAATGTGCCACCATTATTCCACCCCACTGGCCTTGTACGACCTACGGTTGACCATCCACCCCCTTGGCCGCCACCCCTAGGTTCTCTAGCCTATAAATAAGGCTTCAAATCATGTTTTCTTCTTTGGGTTTTTGCTTAGATTATTCTGCCATCACAGTTTCACCGATCTTCAGTTTATGAGAACCCAACTTTATGTGCTTAATACATTCCATTATTTCAGATTGCTCCTTCTTCATTCTTGCTTGTGTTCACGATTTGCTTGCAGGAACTGGCCTTTTGTGGCTAGGTCAATCATGTTCACGCGTGGTTGATAACCAAAGGAGCTGTTATGTAGCGATTGCAGCCTTAGATCAGTTCTGATCGGAGGTTGGATCGTCATCGTCGAGTCTCCAACAATCGACTTACCCTATACCTGTCCAAAGATCGGGACACCGTGACTCTTCATACGGCCCACGGTAGGCTCAGCACACACAGCCTACGCACGTGTTCGTGGTACACCCCACGTCCACCTGACGTGTGGGACCACATGTCAGTGACACGGTCCACCACGGACTCAACCTACCGGACCGATCGGCCCAAAACAAACCGCTCCTACTCCGATCTGATCCAGCTGATCCAGATCCGATGAGCACAAAAGCTCCACGTCACGGCACCGCTCCAGCAACCAAGCCACATGGTGGCGCCCAACTCCGGCACGACGGCTCAACTCCGACGAGCTCGCACGGAGGCTAGAGACCACTAAATTCTACATTCCTGGGCATTACGGGTAGCTCTTGAAGGGGAATGAGGGATGCTACGCTATCACGAATAAAAAATCTACTATGCAAATCTTGGAAATTCTACGAGTAGATGATTATAGATTATTACCGACTAACACACAATGCAGCGGAAGAAGAGTTGTTGAAGTCAATTCAACGATCTGCACACAGTCGTACGGTAGTAGCTAATCACGTCTCCATGTGATTGCCTTACACAATATCACAATCGTAGCACCTCTACATAGTCCACACATATAGGGAGAGGAATTCATTCGCATGCGGCATGCTAGCTCCGGTGCGCACGACCTGGGAGATGATGGTTAGGGTTCAGTGGAGGAGAAAAACCTAACATCTAATCTGTCTCTCTAGCCTCCACCGCCTCCCTTTACATAATCCCATAGTAGGCCCTACACTAGAGAACCAAAAAGTATCATGACCCATGTCCTACGCAGTTGTAAGCATTAAGCTTCCATGGCTTAATTGAAGTTTTGGCGATTGATGAATTTTCTTGAATCTCAAATGAGGCTTTATTGGTATTCTTGGATCCCCAATTGAATTGCTCGGATTGTCTCACCAAGACTAGGGATTTTTATTTGCTAGTTTCTTTTACTGTCTTGTGTGTGTGAGACATACTAATGATTTTAATTTGGAGTTGATGTTGATCTTTGGTTGCAGGGGATCTCGAGAGCACTTTGGTTGGTCCTAGGCTGTAGTAGAGTTAGTTTTGAACTTCAGATAAATTTTCTAGAGTTGGTGCTAGTCTTAGGAGTGTGTGAGAAAGTTTCTGAGTTTGGGCAGTGAGGACTGAACTACACTAGGACAGTCCGGATTTTAATTCAGACAGTCCGGATTTAGTTCAGTGAGGAGTGAACTACACTAGGACAGTCCGGTTTGAAATTAGGAATGTCTAGATGCAGTTGAGTCGTCTCGGTTTCGAATTATTTTCGCGGAGTCTTTCCAGATCCAAAATCCAAGTTTGGGCAGTGAGGACTGAACTACACTAGGACAGTCCGGATTTTAATTCAGATAGTCTGGATTTAGTTCAGTGAGGACTGAACTACACTAGGACAGTCCGGTTTGAAACTAGGACAGTCTGGCTATACTTGGGACTTCTCGGTTTTGGTGTCAGGGCCTGATTGCGCACGGGAGCAGGGGGCCAGACTGTCCGGCTTGGTGGGCCGGACTGTCCGGATTGCTCAGGGACTTCTCTGTCCTGCTGTTGCTCTTTTCTCCCATGGGTCGTGCAGGGAGACCCATCTCCGGACTGTTCGGTTTGGCACCCAGACAGTCTGGCCGTAGTAGAGTAGTCTCGGTCTTGCCTGTTCTTCTTCAGTGGTGTCTCCAGATCTAAAATCCGGACTGTCCGGTTGTGATGCTCGGGCTATCCGGGTACCATTCACTCAGAGTCGCGCGCTAGGGTTTCTACCTGTCTTTTTGTGGAGACTATATATAGCCACCCTACCCTGAGGGGAACGGGTTGAGGGTCTCATTTGCTAGGTTAGCCACAAGTTCATCCTAGAGCTAGGTTGAGAGCTCTCCCATGGTGATCTAGGGCTTCCTAGGCCTCCATGAGTTGGATTTGGTGAGGGATTGATTCTCTGGTCGTGCTCTTCTTGATCCCCTCGCCAAGGTGAAGGTCTTCTCCAAGTTTTCTTTGTTCTTCAGCCTCCGTGTGTTGGAGGAGTGAAATCCGCCGTGTGTCGGCGGTCAGTGCCGTGTGTCGGTACCGTGGAGTGGAGTGCTTGTCGCGTGTGGGAGCACTCGCCACCTTGTGAGAGGTTTGGAGCTCACCTCGCCGTTCATCGGTGCAAGGGCTACCACGAGTGGATTGAGGCATAGGCTCGAGAGGGAGCCGGCTCTCGTTCGTCGAGGGTTTGCCTTAACGGGGAGTAGGAGCTTGTCTCCGAACCTCAGGAAAAAAATTGTATTGTTCCCTTTTTGCTCACACTTTTAATTTTCGCAATTTGCTTTCTCTATATTCAAGCTCATGAATTACAACTAGCGCTTTGCTAGATAACTTGGGTCCCTAATTTGAATAATTAAGAAAAGAACAAAAAATTAAAAGTAGGCCAATTCACCCCCCTCTTGGCCATAAGGTTCCTACAGCAGCCCAAAAAGCTCACGTCATACGTGGCCTATTAGCATTAAGCCCGCATCAAATATGGCCCATTATTGCTATTGGGTATAAAACCCAACAATCTCCTACTTGAACAATAGGCAATTATGCAATGATTTATTCCAATCCTCTTAAGTGTGTGATCCCATAGGTTTGTATATACTCAGCGATGACCCAAAAACTCTTTTCTGACCATAAGTCAGCAGCGGTCCCTAGCAGAACGTACCAACCCCTAAGTACACACAAAGATCAAATCTTACGAATCAATAATATTAAAGTACCGATTATTTTCCACACGATACCAGTCAAGCTCAAGGCAAGAAACGTGTCATCCCTGTGATAACTCAACCATTTACTCGATCTTGTAGTGGATTTTAATATGTGATTAACACATTAATCACTATGATTAACTCTTTAATCACATTTGCATGGCCATGAATTTTTTTATATCCAACCACATCGAGGAGCCTAGAGATATATCTCCCGTTATAAAGGAGGGAGCAAATTCCATCTTGATCGTTCACACCACATGACATACCCGAAAACTATCTTTATAACTACCCAGTTATGGTGTAGCGTTTTACAATCCCAAAGTAAACCACTATGTATTCTGGGAAGCAATTACGATCTCAGGTCCAAGGATGTCACAGTCACTATATGAGACCAATTTATGACACTTAAAAATATAACAATTCTCGCAGTGTCTCATTGTAGGTCAGTCTGTCTAGCCCTATGTTCTCTAACATGTGCCCACATTATTGATTTGATATCTCCATATCCATGATCTGGGAACGTGATCATCAATCAATACATGTGTTAATCATTTAAATTATAATTGTTCCTGAGTACGAGATAAAATCAGGGACAATTTTAGAATAACATCATGGTAGTAAAGAGTTCCACGAACAAGTCGTACATGTTAATCAATACAAATGATGTTTATTCAAAGATTCATGACAACATATTATCCAAATATCATAAACACAGAAGTGATTTAGTCATCTCTATGACCACATAATAGGCTTATCACCAATAATTAATGTGAGTGCCTGAGCTCGGAGGTCCGCTGAATGATTCCTACACTAGTCCTTGGATCGGTAGGGTAGTGCACACTATTACATTGCCATATCATAAAGACATAAAGCATACAACGATCAGAGTGAAATGGATAACTTAACGAAATTAATGTCTTTCAGTGAATATTTTTACATCTAGGCCAAATAATAGTACAGTACATACGAGAGTCCATAGTATAAATGCGAAAGTCTTTATTGCAACAAAAGAGTATCCAACGGCTATGCATCCATGCAGGAGGCTGAAGGGAATTCCCAAAGCATCGTCTGGCTTTCATGTCCAGGTTCTTCATCCTCGATGCAGGCATAAGGGTCTTTCAGATTCTCTCCATCTAAAGAGTGACTGAGTGCGAGGGTATGTGCGTAATCAAACCGTACTTGCAAGTTAACACCCTCCTAATTTAGGAAATAATAATGGCTCCAAGGGAAGGCTAGGGTATATTTATTTGCATAAATCTAGTTGAAAACATTCATAGTATAGATGTTGGGACCGGACCAAAATGACGAAACCCCTCTATGCATCCCGTACTAGTCCCAAGGATCAACAGCTAGTACACACAGTCCAAACAAAGTGATACATTACCAGTGAAAATAAAATATTACATAATAGGGGCATAACCCTAGTACAGTACAAACATGCCACCACAGGCTACGAATCAGAGTTTAGCGGAATACAACACATGACAGGCAACAAGATTGTAGGAAGGATCCTAGTCTTCTGGGAAGTCCTCGTAGTCCTCCGCCTCATAGTCAGCATCGGCGTCGCCAAACTATGGGTCTTTTAGCAAACTGTCCCTCGATTGGAGTTCAGAAAGAGAAGGGAAAACAACAAGGGTGAGTACAATTGTACTCTAGAAGTGAGGGAAAATGTGCAGCATGGGGCTTAGGACAAGAGGAGGCTTAGGACATTTTAAAAAAAATGCCAATTTTCCAAGTTTTCTCCTAGGATGAGAGAAAAGCATTTTTCAAAAACGTTCAGGGATGAGACAAGATTTATTTTCCTTAATCTATCCTTCGTCAAAGGCCACTTGCGAGTCCACTTGCAAAACCATTTACACTTTCCAAAAATCGTTTTCTTCTGAAAAGAAGAATCTACCATATGAACACTACCTTCGCATGCTCTTAACCGTCAGCACGGCTATCATGATAATTTAATTTTCTAGAGCAGGTACACTTTGCCCTCAGGAGATTATGCACCAAAGTGTGAATCACAAAGCTATTTGGGCTATAAGCCTTAATAGCACTTGCTTCGTGAGCCATCCCTTAGCACACTGTGGGGGATCGGCCCAATGGCCCTAGTCTTCACGTTGTATATGAAGGCTAAGGAAACACAATCCAAGGTGCCGATGAATATGCAAACACCATCCATGCCTGTGCAACCCAGATGTCTACGAAGGACATCTTCACCAGCAAGTTGCTATTAGAGATCAAAGCTTAATAGGCCAGACCTGTTCCAAACGGAACCCGAGGCTGCATTGTAAGGTTCAGTTTGTAGGTTCATAGGATGAGTAGTCCTTAGACAAGGGGAGGAGTCCAAGAACCAACCCAAAACCGTGCATATCCTGCACCATACCGTCAACCGAGTCCTTCCTAGTGTGAAACTAACCACGGCGAACAGAGGGGGGGGGGGTGAATGAGAGCCTCGAATATTTTACGGCCGTTCTTTTTCGAATTCACCGGCACCCCAAAATGTGAACAACTTGACAACTATGTGTACCCCTAGCATGAATGAGAGTCATGGAATATGTGGGGATTTTTCACACACAATCCTGGTTGTCAAGTGTCCAAAAGAGAAGAATCAATTCAAACCTTACTTTAAGAAAGGAGATCAAGCCAAATAACCAAAGTGACTTTCAGAAAAGTAAAAAACAGATTTGTTCTCACTTGGAGGAGATGGATGGTGGCTTTCTGGTGCTCATCAAATTTTGGGAAATTTTCTCCCTATTTCTCAATGGGTCGTGCACAACTTTACCAAAAATCATCTCAAAACTCCATGTAGATAAATCATGAAAATTCAAACATCACAAGCTGCTTTCTGGAAAGCAAAAACAGAAACCCCAGAGTTTGTTTCCACTTGGAGCAGAGGGATGGTGGGTTTCTAGTGCTTCTCAATGTTTGGAAATTTTTCTTCCGATTAATAAATAAGTCATGAAGCACTCCACCAGAAATCTCCTCAAAACTCCTTTTACAGAAAATATGAAAAATCAAAAACCACGAGCTGTCAAGAACATCGAGCAGAAAGTTTGGGGCTCGGTTTTCACCTCACGGCTCCCAAACGGTGCAAGAACAGGACTCCAAATTTTTATACTGAATAGATATATGAGTCACGCACCTTCTCCAACAAGAATCACTCAAAAAGGATTTTTCTAGATTTTTATAAAAATCAAACACTGCCTGCTGCGTGAAGAACAAGACAGGAACTTTAAGAACAGACTTGAGCCATCAAAGCATATAGAATAGAAAAGGAGGCACAGGAGTTTTTCAGGGATGGCTCAAGATCGAAACAAGAACACACACAAATCCCACAAGATCATTTCACTCTACGGTATTTAAATGCTGAATTTAAATGCTGAAAGTAAGTGCAAGAACGATATAAAACGCCGATCTATTAGCTCATGAACAGAACTACAGATCGGGGACCCGGAGACGCAGCCCCACACTCACACAGAGACGCAGCTCCTCAACTCACACCTATGTTGGCTGGCTACAAATGGCTCAAGGACACCCTCCAAGTGAAGCCTTGGGGTCCTATTTATAGCCCAAGCCACACATTTATGAAAAACACCTCGGCGGCCGGAAACCCCGAAAACACACTCCGGTCTCTCTCGACGAATCTGAAGCATTGCCAACCACCTCCAGCGCTCCGATGCTCCCAAGACTTCGACGAGGTCGTGCACGAGCGACGCCCAGTGCCGGCGCCAAAAAACCTCCACCGCAGACTCGCGCGATCCTCCGCACACCGCCACCCCCCACTGGCCGGTTCTTTCAGCGCGCCAACTGCATTGAGACCATCACTTGCGTACAGAACAACACGAACACAAGGAAACAAACCGATCTCCGATCGGGTTACGGTTCATCCGAGCAGTGAAAACAATAATGAGCACGACAGAAATCGACCGACGACGCCGTCCGTGATCTAGGAGCGATTCGCTGGGAACCAGAGGTTCCGTGGACCGTTAAGCACAACGCCTAAGTGCAAGCTCCAACTGCAGGGGTTCAAAACTTCGCAAGAATCAAATTTGTAACATGCCAAATCAAAAGTGGATTTGAATTTTGAATTTAAACGAAAACCACCACATGCTCATCACTCATGACTTCACAATCTCCCCCTTGATGAGCATGTTGACAAAATTTCCCAAAATTGGCCATGAAAGCGAAGTTTTGATTTCAAACTCAATTTTCAGTTTGAAACTCCCCTGAAATCATGATTCTCCCCTTTTGTCAAATGGTCAAGAAGACACCAATCATGAACCCGAACAATGCATATGCAAAAGAAATGAAGAAAACCTAACCAAGGGCTTTGCCAATTAGCCAAATGGTCACCAAAGTTGAATATCGAGGTTCAAATGAAGTTTGAGGTTCACAAGTCGACAAGATGCATAAAGGTACTAAGGCATGAAAGGAGCAAAACAAAACATTTTTGTTAATTCAAGTCATGTGCACATTGGCAATGAATAGACGTTTCAAAATCAAAATGGGTGCACAAACTTGAGAAACATCAAGACAAAGAAAAACAAGGTTGCCAAATCGAGAATGACCAAGACCAAAATGTGTCCAAAGAGTGCCCAAACTGAATTTTATTTTTGGCCTTAATCTCTCCTTTTCCTTTTTTGTTTTGTTTTTGTTTTTTTTTTTGTTTTGGAGAGGCCTTCTTGACTTTATTTGCACCTATTCACATGGTGAATGATTGCTAGTAGAGCACAACCCAAGGGTAACTTGGAACCGACCCCCTAGGTCACCCACAAATTCTACCAAATGCAAACCTGAGGGATTGAAACCCATGTTTGGTTGCTTTATTTTAAGCAAGGGGCAAGTGGACTCCACTAAAGAAGTGGTCATGATCAGAAGAAGGCAACTCGAGTTTCAAAATCTCGACGGAGATCAAGAAAAATGTACCGACATTTTGACAATGAAAAGCCCAACCATGAAAACATGCAAATGTCAAGTTTTGCAATGATTTTCTCAAAGATTTTTAAGCTCCTTCTAGCCTTTTCTCAAACTCGTGTCAAATCAAACAAGTTTGCACACAAACTCAAATGGTACATCAAAACTCAACATCGATGAGACCAACAAGCCTAATAGGCAAAGCACTTGCAAAGAAAAACAAAAACTAGATGCAAATGCAATGCTTCAAACCTCCCCCTCAAAATAAGAACCCGAGGCAAAAGCGCATAGAGGAAGGAAAAAGGCAAAATCGGTTTGCTATAGAACAGGGAAGAGAAACAGCAGACACTCTAGCGCAAGGCACACTCCTAGCTACAGAAGATAGGGAAGCAAGCCTAAACTCGACTACTAGAGAGAACAAACACAAACCCTGTCTACCTAGGTATCCTCCACATACCTGGTCAACCAATAAGTCTATGTGAGACTCTCTAACTAGAGCAGAGGACATTGCTAATCACGCATGATAGCGACCTAAGAGATAAGAGGTGCCAAAGAAAGTGCTGTGATTCTAGCATGTTCTAAAAACAAACCCACACAGACAAAACAGAAAGAATATATACAATATAGTACAAGATCAAGCTCCCCCTCACACGATACCCCCAGCACTAACCAAGCCAAGCTCTCCCTGGAGAGTGGCAAACCTAGGACCATCTAAGGGCTTGGTGAGAATATCTGCAAGTTGATGATCACCTTCTACAAAACCTAGCCCTATATCCCCTTTCTCTACATGGTCTCTAAGGAAGTGGTACCTGATATCTATGTGTTTGGTCCCGAATGCTTGGATGGGTTTTTGGCAATGTTGATGGCCGAGGTATTATCACACGCCAGGTGGGGCGCTACCAACCTCTAACCCATAGTCCTCAAGCATTTGCCTTAACCAAAGCACTTGGTCGCAACAAGCGTCTGCAGCTACGCATGCTCGGCCTCGGTGAGATCGAGCTACACCGGTGCCTTCCTAGAAGACCAAGAGACAAGTGAAGTGCCTAGAACCGGCAAGTGCTCAAGTGCTCTTCCTATCTATCCTCTGACCAAAGAAAGTCTGATCGAATAGGCTCTAAGAGATAGACAAGAAGCAGAAGAAAACCAGATTCCTATCTCAGGGGTGGCCACTAGGTAGCGGAGGATCCGCTTGACAGCCTGAAAGTGAGAAATCCTAGGGGAAGCCTGAAACCGAGCGCACAGACACACGGCAAAGTGTATGTCCGCCGAGAAGAGGTAAGGTACAGCAAGGCTCTATCATGCTCCTATAGAGCTTCTCTGATCGGCGGCTCAAGATCGAAGTCGCTCAAGCACGTAAGTGGTTGCCATGGGAGTGAAACAGGCTTACTATCGGCCATGGCAAACCGCTTGAGCAGGTTTCTAGTGTACTTGGACCGGTGAAGAAAGATCCCTGAGGGTCTGCTTGATTTGAAAACCCAAGAAAAATTCAGTTCACCCATCATGCTCATCTCAAATTCAGAGCTCATGACGGAAGCAAATTCGAGACCAAAGAATCGAAGACCCACCAAAGATAATGTCATCAACATAAATCTGCACAAGGAGAAAATCGATGACTTGCGTTTGATAAACAGGTCTTATCAACGCCGCCCATTGAAAACCATTTCCAATCGATAACTCTTGAGACGTTCGTACCAAGCTCGAGGGGCTGCTTGAGCCCATATAAAGCCTTCGAGAGCATGTATACGTGATCGGGAAACTCAACACAAACAAAGCCAGGAGGTTGCCGAACAAAAACTTCTTCCTCAATGAAACCGTTCAAGAAAGCACTTCGAACATCCATGTGAAAAATCTTGAAACGGTGTGAAGCCATAAAAGCAAGGAAGATCCGAATGGAATCATGTCGAGCAACCGGAGCATAGATCTCATCAAAGTCAATCCCATCGACCTGAGTGAAACCTTGTGCCACCAACCTAGCCTTATTTCTCACAACTACCCCATCCTCACTCTGCTTATTTTTAAACACCCATTTAGTACCTATGATATTGACGTCACGGGCATTCCACTAAATTCCAAACCTTGTTTCTCTCAAAATTCTCTAACTCTTCGTGCATGGCATTGACCCAATCAGGTCGCCAAGAGCCCGAGCTATGTCCTTAGGCTCGAGAGAAGAAACGAAGGCAGCAGAGAGGAGGGACTGGTGTGCTCTAGACCTAGTCACACGCCACCTATAGGTCCTATAATCTGATCGGGAGGGTGACTAGCCCGAATGTGCCTAGGTGCACCCGAGGTGGCCTCTACCTCATGTGAAGCCGAGGCGGGATCGAGCCACCAAGGAGGACTCTCAGGGACACCTCGGAAGAAGAAGTCCTAACAGAGTGGGCTCGAGGAGGTGGAGGCACGGAGGGCTCGGGAGGATCGAAGCGGTGGGTCGACTATGGCTTCTACCTGTGGAGGAGGTTCGTCATCGGGGACCGACGAGCAGTCATCTCAACTCACCTTCTCCTCTACGAAGATAGGCTCAAAGGAAAGATCAGACTGGGAGATGTCTGGCCTAGAACCTAGTCTAGCCTCGTCAAAGTGACCTCACAAGACTCCACAACCCTCCGCCTAGTTATGTCCCAAACCCCAGAGATCCTAGAGGACTTAGTGTACCCCAAGAAAAGATCATCAGAAGAGCGAGACTCGAACTTGTCCAAATTGCCAGATTTTAAAATGAAGCACTTGCAACCAAAGATCCGAAAGTGTGAAACATTGGGCTTGCGCCCATATCGAAGCTCGTACGAGGTCTTGTGCAACTTGGCACGGAGAAACACTCTGTTGGAAACATAGCAAGCAGCAGAGACAGCCTCAGCCCAGAAGTGTCGCGGGGTGGAGTACTCATCCAGCATCGTCCTGGCCATTTCAACCAGGGTTCTATTCTTTCTCTCTACCACCCCGTTCTGCTGGGCTACATGAGGCGAAGAAAATTGATGCTCAACTCCGGAAAGTGTGCAAAAAAGATCGAAAAGAAGTATTCTTGAATTCGGTGCCATTATCAGAACGAATGGCCCGGTGCACTGAAACTCAACTGCAAGCCTCCTTGAGAGGTTTCGAACAGCTCAAATGTCTCCTCCTTTGAGGCCATGAAGAAGACCCAGAGTAGCGAGAAAAATCGTCAACAATAACAAGCACGCACCACTTCCCACCAACCGACCGCACTCGAGCCGGACCAACAAGATCCATATGCAAGAGCTGTCCCGGTGCATCGATCATTACGCATGAGACGCGTGGATGGGAAGCGGCAACCATCTTGCCATGACGGCAAGGAGCACAAACCAAATCCTCAAAGAAGAGAAAGCTTGGGCAAACCGAAAGCAAGTCTCAAGAATCGACACGCACAAGGTGATCAAAACCAATATGTCCAAGGCGCTGTGCCAAAAACGAATATCCCGAGAATCGAAGCAAGTAAATAGTGAGGAGCACCAATCAAGAAGTAGGAAAATCAGCTCGAAAACTTCGGTGAAAGCGGAGATCCCGCAAACCAACTCGCCAGAGGGACTCGAGACACAAGAACCAGACGCCCTAAACCTAACCTCGTAGTCTCGATCAACAAGTCATGCGACGACGTAAAGCGATTATACTGCAGCTTTGTCGACAAGAGCTATGTCCTCAAGTACAAACCGAGGGCTAACTCGATGAACCGCGAGCTAGGACACGGCCCGACGAAGCGTCCCGAAGGTGATCTCGCTCACCGCCGGGATCTCGAGGATAGGAGGCAAACCATCGTGACTCACCGGTCATGTGGCGACAACAACCGAGTCAACGATCCAAATGCCCTTCCTCCCAAATTTCACGAACTGAGTCAAGTAAAAGAAACGGGACTCACCGAGGACACACTAGTGCAGACCTAGGTACCCAAAACTGAGTCACACCCCATAAGCACCTACTAACTCTACGGGAACGAAACCTGGGGGAACTCTGTCGGACCTACGTCCAGAAAACCTTGGACTGTCCCAAGTCCGAGAACCACTCCTCTGGTCAGCCCATCTGACACTGGGAGGAAACTCACGCCGCGGGTGTCTGCCTCCACCAGAGAAAGAAGGTACACCCTGAGGACGGCGGAACTCACGCAACCTAGCCTGGTCGAACCCGCTCGAGGGAACGACACTCCTGAAACCTAGCCCTGGTCTACCCGAGGGACCTGAAAACTCCTGCCTAGGACGCGGTGCGGTGTGTGCTCTAGGTGGCTGCTGCCTCTCCCTAGAGTGACCCTGTGGAAACCCAACGAGCTGGTAACAAGTCTCAGCTCGGTGACCGAACCTGTGGCAAGAAGAACAGTGAACCTAGCCTTGGGCTTTTGTTTAGGCTTGGCTCGTTTTGGCTTTGGTCGTGGGCGAAGTGCAGGAGGTGCAGACTTCGTGACTGCTAGGGTGCTCTTGCCCTTTCCAGGTGATGGTGCTACAGAGGAAGCAACCACCTGGTCAGGAGCAACCTGGAGACCTGCAGACCTAAAAACGGTCTTGGTAGGAACCCCTGGAGAAACGACGGCTGCTCCGCCGCTCTCGGCTGTGACAACTCTGGAAGGGTGACGCTTGATGTGATCAAGCCAGTCAAACCCAAGACCTCTACCCTGTGATATCTTGGACTGATCCAAGATCAAGTTCAGCTTCTTCTTGCCCCCCACGAACTTCTCAAGAGTGCTTATCAGGTATTCACACTCCTGATGTAGACGGGGCCAAAACTCACACGAGGGAAGAGAGGACTCGGGAGACTTATCCTGGACACCCACCTGGTCCTTACCCTTCAACCTACGAACCTTATCACTCAAGATAGTGATCTCATTTTGAAAAGCCTTGCAGGAGAGACACTCAGAGTTTTGCACAGAAATAAGACGAGACTGGAACCTAAGACTCATGTCCTCTAGCGCTCTGCCCATATGTTCATCCAACCCATCACAACAAGAAGCAAGGAGCTATCGACTAGGGAACTCAAATCAGCAATTTTACTCTTGAGTTTTAGGTTCTCTAGCCTCAAGGATAAGCACTCATCACAAACAGGCGGCACACAAAAGAATCATCATCGAGCTAGTTGGGTCCTTAGGTGAAACATGATCTCTCAGATCCTCAACTAGACCGACATGGTCCTTAGGTGTGTCAAGTGTGTGAGCAGTAAGAATCAGACAGCAACAAGCTCGTGAAACAAAGCAGAAAGTAAAGCACTACGAGTCTCCTCTAACTCGTCAAGCACACTAAGATGTTTGTCCTTAAGCTCTTCAAGCTCCTTGTTCACACTAGCATGAGTGGTCCTTAGCTTATCCAAATCGAGAGGGCCTCATCACGCACCCTCCAAACCTCGGTGTCGGCACAAGCATCATTACTAGGCGCACCCTAGCATTTTCTAGTTCAATTGAGAGGTGTGCTACTTCTAACTTGAGGTCCTTAACCTGCGGTTGGATTGAGCAAGAAAGCCGCCTAATTTGAGAAATGCGCATTCAGGTCATCGAAGTTCTCAAAGCAAGGTACCTCGAGTCGGTGTCGGCGTCGAAGAGTCGGAGAGGTGGCGGCCATGAAGCACATGCCGGCGTAGCCGCCGTCGTCGACGTCGTCGTCCGAGCGTCCTCGCCGTCGTCATCGGCCTCCTCCTCCTCGTCAACGCAAGCCGAGTCCAAGGCGGCAAGCACCTTGCGGAACAGACTTGCGCCTTCCGGAAGGAGGGCTTCGGCGCCAGAGAAGCTTGGCCTCCGACTTGCAGTGCGGCCCGGTGATGGTAGTGACGGGCTTCTTGGGTGCCTCCTCTCGCCCTTGTTCCTCAGTTGGGACACTCGGCACGCATGTGGTTGACACCACCACACTCGAAGCATCTCACAGTGCTCCTCCTCCTCTCACTCACTCTCCTGAAAGCTCTCGAAAATTTCTTGGAGAGGAGGGCAAGACTCTCTTCTGGCACAGAGTCCAGATGCTCGTCAGAAAGTTCGAGCAAACAAGTTAAAGAGACACCACCCAAGTCTATGGAGGAAGTAGACGGGTGTGTCACAAGAGCAGTAGAGTCTGGAGTCATCTGAACTGAAAGATGCTCCTCCTCATGGGACTTCAAGTTGGAAAACAAGCCATCCAAAGTAAGTTTGGTAAGGTCGGCGGCTTCCCTGATAGCCACGACTTTGACCCCCCAAATCTTCATGTCAAGCGCAAAAAGCAAGTGACGAGCATTGTCAGCTCCTTCATAGTTGATGCCAACAGACCGCAAAGCGCTCAAGATTTTAGTGAACCGGTGAAACAGCGTTCAGCGATTCACCCGGCTTCGAGCGAAGCGGTTGTATTCCGCTTGTCTTTGGTCTGGCGGACGGTCTGAATTTTGACTGTCCCCTCATGGAAACTTTGGAGGGTAGTCCAGACCTCATGAGCCGACTCGAGATGACCAACTCGGTCGTACTCATTCCGCCCCAAGCCTTGGAACAGAATGTTCCGAGCTTTGGCATTCTGCTCGTACTCCTTCTCATTTTCGGGGGTAACCTCATCTTCCTTTGGCACCTTGTATGGGTATTTCACCTTTCTCCATACACCAAGTCCTTGTGCCATGAGGTATGAACCCATCCGCATTTTCCAAAAGGAGAAGTCGGAGCCATTGAACACTGGCGGTTTGTTTGAGTATTTCCCTTCAGCCATGGTGAGGGCAAAAGGAAAGGTTCAACAGATCCGCAAGAATCACGAAGAACGCAACCTGGCTTTGATACCACTGTGAAACTAACCACGGCGAACAGAGGGGGGGTGAATGAGAGCCTCGAATGTTTTACGGCCGTTCTTTTTCGAATTCACCGGCACCCCAAAATGTGAACAACTTGACAACTATGTATACCCCTAGCATGAATGAGAGTCATGGAATATGTGGGGATTTTTCACACACAATCCTGGTTGTCAAGTGTCCAAAAGAGAAGAATCAATTCAAACCTTACTTTAAGAAAGGAGATCAAGTCAAATAACCAAAGTGACTTTCAGAAAAGTAAAAAACAGATTTGTTCTCACTTGGAGGAGATAGATGGTGGCTTTCTGGTGCTCATCAAATTTTGGGAAGTTTTCTCCCTATTTCTCAATGGGTCGTGCACAACTTTACCAAAAATCATCTCAAAACTCCATGTAGATAAATCATGAAAATTCAAACATCACAAGCTGCTTTCTGGAAAGCAAAAACAGAAACCCCAGAGTTTGTTTCCACTTGGAGCAGAGGGATGGTGGGTTTCTGGTGCTTCTCAATGTTTGGAAATTTTTTTTCCGATTAATCAATAAGTCATGAAGCACTCCACCAGAAATCTCCTCAAAACGCCTTTTACAGAAAATATGAAAAATCAAAAACCACGAGCTGTCAAGAACATCGAGCAGAAAGTTTGGGGCTCGGTTTTCACCTCACTGCTCCCAAACGGTGCAAGAACAGGACTCCAAATTTTTATAGTGAATAGATACATGAGTCACGCACCTTCTCCAACAAGAATCACTCAAAAAGAATTTTTCTAGATTTTTATAAAAATCAAACACTACCTGCTGCGCGAAGAACAAGACAGGAACTTTAAGAACAGACTTGAGGCATCAAATCATATAGAATAGAAAAGGAGGCACGGGAGTTTTTCAGGGATGGCTCAAGATCGAAACAAGAACACACACAAATCCCACAAGATCATTTCACTCTACGGTATTTAAATGCTGAATTTAAATGCTGAAAGTAAGTGCAAGAACGATATAAAAACGCTGATCTATTAGCTAATGAACAGTAACTACAGATCGGGGACCCGGAGACGCAGCTCCCACACTCACACAGAGACGAGCTCCTCAACTCACACCTATGTTGGCTGGCTACAAATGGCTCAAGGGACACCCTCCAAGTGAAGCCTTGGGGTCCTATTTATAGCCCAAGCCACACATTTGTGAAAACACCTAGGGCGGCCGAAACCCCGAAAACACACTCCGGTCTCTCTCGCACGAATCTGAAGCATTGCCAACCACCTCCAGCGCTCCGATGCTCCCAAGACTTCGACGAGGTCGTGCACGAGCGACGCCCAGTGCGGGCGCCCAAAAACCTCCACCGCAGACTCGACCGGTCCTCCAGACCGGCCGCCACCCACTGGCGGTTCTTTCAGCGCCAACTGCATTGAGACCATCACTGCGTACATGAGAACAACACGAACACAAGGAAACAAACCGATCTCCGATCGGGGTTACGGTTCATCCAGAACAGTGAAAACAGTAATAGGCACGACAGGAAATCTGACTGACCGGACGCTGTCTGGTGATCTAGGAACAGTTCGGCCTAGGAACCAGAGGTTCCGTGGACCGTTAAGCGCAACGTCTAAGTGCAAGCTCCAACTGCAGGGGTTCAAAACTTCGTAAGAATCAAATTTGTAACATGCCAAATCAAAAGTGGATTTGAATTTTGAATTTAAACGAAAACCACCACATGCTCATCACTCATGACTTCACACCTACTCAGAGCATTTAAGGTGGAGACAGAAAAGTATCCCAATCCGACATTCTTCTTAATGCCCTATTTTCACCGAAAACACTTTTTTACAAATATTGCATTGATAGCCAACCGTAGTATAAACAATTAATCCACATGAAGCATTTTTATCCTATTCCAAGGCTAAGCCCGGCATCGAGGTATTTTATATTTAATCCTTCAGTGCAAGATTATTAAGGGTGTGAAACTCCTTTTAGATTTTTCGATTGTAGCTAACACTAGCAATTAATTGTTTTAAAGATCAAGGGGACTTACCTTGGTCGTACTCCGGGTGCAGGTGATCGTCTCCAACAGCAGGTTCCACGAACTTCTCGGATCCTACCCTCGCACGCAACAACACGCCAAACAACCATAACTCAGAAACTTTCTGTAAATACTTTTCCAAAATTTTACAGAGTAGAAATATGAGGGTTTTGTATTTTTAGATATTCCTTTCATAGCCCCTAGAGAGCTACTGGATTTTTTATTAGATTTGTTCGTATTGGAGAGTGAAGTTCAATTTTTTTTCTAAGTCCAAAAACACATCTAGTATTTTACAGAATTTTCTTAGAATTTTTGGAAGTAAGTTGCTATTTTAAATAAATCAATTAACATTTCTGGTTTTCTAAATTAGCAAAAGGCTGAAATACTCTCGTGCAGTACTAGGCTCGGCCTAGTATCGCGCTGAGCGGCTCACGCGGCGCGCAGCCCGGCGGACGCGCCGCAGAATGCAGACACCAACGCGCGGAGAAAGCATACTCCTAGGATTACGTTTCCACTCAAACTAACAGGTGGGTCCTCTGGTCCCACTTGTCAGTGACAGCAATGCGCTGCGCGGTTTAATCCGGTGGTTAAGCCCAGTGGGTCCCATGCATCAGCAACACATCAGCGGTTAACCGCTGATTAATGGTTAACTACGCAAGTCCACTGGTCAGCGACTCAATCAGAGGAACATGAAGCCAGCCGGCATCATCGTCGTCTTCCTCCGGCCTAGCGTGACCAGATGGGGAAGATCGGCGGTGTGCCAGCGACTTGGGCCACCACAGCCAGCAAGCGCCAGGAACTGGGTACTAGGCTCTACAGCGATTCTACGGGAAGCGATAGCATCACTAGAGATAGCTTATCTCGGTGTCACGACGAAGGGAGGAGACGACGATCATTGTTCACCATGGCACCGTCCCATCCTAGGCTACTGGCTATGTGCAGAAGGCGCCTAAGCTTCGAGAGAGTTCCAGGAGGTTACTTGCAGCGACGACGAGGACAGGGAAGGGCTGGATCTTCCTGGCATCGTGGAGGTCGGCGGCGGTCAGAACAGGGGTCCTATTGATAGCGAGCTCCATCGAGTCCTAGGCCAAAATAGGGGCATGGGGGTGAATGCGAGGTTTCGGGGATGCTCCTAGAGTAAGGAATCGGGAGGGAACTTATTGATAGCGATGGAATTAGAAAGGGGGCAGTTTCAGGCCACGGCGCTTCACGGGTGATCCGACGAGCTGTAGGGGAAAGGAATATGATTAGAGGGAGGACGGTGAACGAGAGAGGGAGAGCTCTCTCCTAAGCTCGAGATTGAGCTAAGTGGCCCACCACAGAACGCGGGAGGCAGAGCTGGAGCGCGGCGGCGAGACTTGGTAGAATGGGGAATTACGAGATAGGGATGGTTCAGGCTTAAAACGGCTCAGGGAGGGATAGGACGGTAGGCGGTGGTCTAGGGAGCTGACCCGCGGGTCCAGGCCATCAGTAAGGAACGCTGGCAGTGATGTTGGCAAGCGAAGCCATGACATTGAAGTTATATTACAGCAGCGCTGGGTAGTGAGTTAAGGCATGGCGAGACGCGATGCCATGTCGTGTCATGTGGCGCGGCGCCACGCAGCCTCAGGAAAGGATGGTTGAGGCGACGGCGCACCATGCGCGGCGTGGCCAAAGCAGCGCGACGTGGGCGGCGTGTCGTGCTCGGCCACCAAGGGGGAGTAGGGGAGCGTGGATGCGGTTGCATCAGTACGGTTGGTCCATCGCGAGCATGGGGAGGTGTGTGTCGTGACGCGGGTGTGGCGAGAGGGAAAGGGGAGACAGAGGAGAGGAGGAAGATGGGACAGGTGCGGTGAGGCTGAGCTGCTCGTGCAGGGCGGCCAGGATGAGCCGAGTGAGGTGGTGACCTAAGAGGGGGCAAAAGTGAGGGGACGGAGGGGGACGGTGGATGGGCTGGGGTGTAGGAGGCGGCCCGCGCAGAGGGGGGTGGAGCACGGCATGGAGGAAGGGCCAAGAGGGGGAGAGAGAGGGCTGAGGGAAAGGGGGCTGGGCCGGGCTGGTTTTCATTTTCTTTTCTTCTTTCTTTTATGTAATCCATTTAACACCAGGGTTTGGGGATGGTAAATAATTTGCAAAATCTAGAAATATGCTCAAAGGTTGAGTTTACATATTATTTACATTTTTCTTGTAATTTGGAATTTTACAAAATTAAAGTCTTTAGGTTTTAACCATTACTTTATTTTAAGAATTCATTTTCTTAAATTTCATAATTAAAATAGTATAAATTTATTTTCTTAATAAAAATTGGAGTGTTACAATAAACCCATGACTTAGCCAATTTTAACTTAAAGAAAGAACTAAATGATGAGTAGTGTTTTTCCCAAATTAATTCAATCCTGTCTATCCCTGTACCATCCCTTGGTACGACTAGACCAAACTCAAAACTTACCTAGAACCATGGTTCTTATTCTTCCTTATTTCACCTACCATCATATTCCAAGATTCGGCAATCCCATCAAGGATCATCGTTCCTAGATTGTCGGTTCAGCGAACGCATGATCTAGATCACCATTGGGTTGGAGTATCATTCAGGGCCTCCGCAGAGCACCACGCTACAGTCATTCATATCCAAGGGTGTCGGGACCCAGCCGAAAAAACCGAACCCCTCTGTGCATCCCATACTAGTGCCAAGGATCGACAGCTAGTATACACAGTCCAAACAGAGCGATACATTACCACCGAAAATAAAATATTTCATACATGGCGACACGTAGGCCGCGAATTAGAGTACAGCAGAACAAATACATGGGCCCACGCAATAGGGCACAACAGTACTACTACTAAATTCCACAGACACTAAGACAGTAGGAAGTGACCCTAGTCTTCCGAGAAGTCCTCGTAGTCCTCCACCTCTTAGTCATCCTCGGCGTCATCGTACTGCAGGTCTTCCGCGAACTGTCCTTCGTCTGAAGTTCAGAAAGGGAAGGAAAAACAGCAAGGGTGAGTACAACTGTAGTCCGCAAGTTAGGGAATAGGTGCAGAATGGGGCTTAGTACAAGAAAAAGGCTTAGGACATTTTGCAGAAAGCCAATTTATCCAAGTTTTACTCCTAAGTGAGAAAAGGGCAAATTTGAAAGAAAAACTTTTTCTGGTGATGAAATATAATTTCCTCGGCCGTGGACTTCGTCCAGGCCATTTGCATTTCCATTTGCAAATCCATTTGATCCTTTCCAAAAATGAAACTCTTATCTTTTGAAAAGAAGATCTACCATATGAACACTCCTTTTGCATGCTCTTAACCGTGAGAATGACTATCATGATAGTTTTAACTCTGCAAAGTGGGAACACTTTGCCCTTAGGAGGTATCACAGCAACTGTGTAATCCACAAAGCCATTTGGGCTAAAAGCCCTAATAGCACTTGCTCTGATAGCCATCCCCGGGCACCCTGTGGGGGATCTGCCCAACGGCCCTAGTCCTCACATTGTACAAGAAGGCCAAGGAAACACAATCCCAGGAACCAACGAACGTGGATACATCCTCCACGCCCGTACAACCCAGATGTCTATGAAGGACATCACCACCAGCAAGTAGCTACTAGAGATGAGAGCTTAATGGGCCAGGTCCATCTCATAATGGAACCTGAGGTTGTACTGTAAGGCTCAATTTGTAGGTTAATAGGAAAAATGTTCTAAATAGCTACTAATAATTATCCAACGAACAATAATGTTTTTAAAATTATTCAAATAATTTTCTTAGGTCCCAAACAATATCTAGTATTTTCTGCAATTTTGTCAAGATTTATGGAAATAATATATATATTTATTAAACAGAAAGGATACTTAAAATATTTTCCTGAAAGGTTGACTTAGGCTACTGTTATTTTATAGTGGCAAGAAATAAATTACTGTGCAAAGTTATATTTTTTATTAAATCTAGCCTGTTGCCTAGTATCTATCCTAATTTTTCCAATATTTTAGGCGTTGTTTTACTTTTTTAGAAATCATTAATACTTTCTGGATTTACTAAAATAGGAAAAGGCTGGAAATCCTAAACAGGAATGAGCTGATTTCAACACTGTGCGACCCAGGATGGTCCGGTCCACGAGCGCAGAAGCGGCTCGAACGAACCCATGAACTAAAGGCATAAACCAGGAGTACGCCTCCACTAATACTAACAGGTAGGGTCCCACTTGTCAATGGCTAACAAATCTTAAGCACGGAAGATTTAAATGCTAATCACTATTAACTTGGGTCCCACATGTCAGCGACTCCTCTCGCGGCCGATGTTGCGGTGACATCGGTTGGGCGACGAATCGCTGGGTTCTCCTGCGAACCTTCGGCAGGGGATTAGCAGCACTACGGTTCACTATCCTAGTGGTTCATGATTGGGATGGGTTTGGCTAGGTGAGACCTAGGAAGTCTTGGTCGGACATCACCGGCGGCGCCATAGGCACGAGCAGAGAGAAGCTACGGGAGCATGCTTCACTGGCAAAGGAGGGGGTGGCGGCCAGTTCGCCGGTGTAGGGAGCAACTAGGGACTACCAGGGGCTACTTGACGTGATGGTGAGCTCGGGGGAAGACGAAGACGCACTGGCACCATGGAGAGGGTGGCGGTCGAAACTACAGCATCATCACCGGGGAGCTCTAATGGTTCCTGGCCAAAATTGAGAATGGGAACGTGAGGGGTGAACCTAGAGGAGCTAGGGATGCGAGAAATCAGCCGACCATGTACTGAGTCGACAGTGAGGCAAAATGGGGAGAATCCGACCTCAGCAGTGGTAGTGGCGAAAGGAAGGGAGCAAGGCTGAGCTGGGGTGTAAATAGTCGGGGAAACGGCCAACGGGGTGAAGAAGAGAGGTCCCGCGGCGAGCGACTCATGGGTGGTGAGTCGGCACGGCGTGGGAGCGGTGCGGAAATGATAAAAAGGGGGCAATGAGGCAGCGGCCACAGCGAAAGGAGGTGCAGGGCATGACTCACCGCCTTGAGCTATGGCCGCGAGCCTTCTTTTGCTGCGACCGCTGCCTCACTGCCAACGTCCAACAAGATAACTTTCACGCCATTGCCAATGGGAAGATAAACATTGCCTCTTCCAAAATCTAACTGTGCGGCGTTAGGGTAGCACCAATCTTTGACTTTATAAGCCTAGGACTGATGCTAAAAATCTCATCTCGATCTTTTTCTTTCACCTAAGACTCGGCCTCCTTCTTAAGTTGACCAGTCTTTTGAACCATCATAACATGATTAAAACATTTTCTTAATGCTTTCTGCTACTAATATGCATCCTATGCATCTCGGTCAGTAATTTCTCCAAGTCATTCATCAAAATGTCTAGCTTAATGCTTAGAGAGAGTAATCACATAATCACATCATTAGCCAACCATTAGCTAAACGGAAAATCAAATTTTCCGAATACCTAATGTAATCAATCACATTGACCATATAAGGGCTGACCAAATTTTCTTGTGCTAACTTGCACACAAATAATGACTTGGGTTTCAAATCCTTTAGCCCTTGTCTATTCTCAAACATACCCTCAAAATCCACAATCGTATGGTACACATCCATGATCTTATATTACTTGCAAAGTTTAGGGTTCATGGTGGCAAGAATAAGACAGTGAACAGAATGAAAATCATTAAATTGTTTTTAATAAACACGAGTTTTCAGTTCAGATTGTATTACAAGCTGGTTCATGTGGCTACCATTCTTTAGAATATATATTCCTTTTTTTTACTCTAAGAACAATTCTCAGATTTCGATATGAAACAATATGCACTATCATGATTTTCTGATCAAAGATATATATCTTAAATAGTAAAGCAAGAGGTTATAGACATCAACAAATATTAAAAACTATGTTTTTGTTGTGTACCCTTCATTAACCAATTTCATAAAAGATATTCCCACTAAATTCACTTTCCCTCTATTGACTTGTAAAGGGACAAGATCCACATTCATCTATGTTCTAGTGAGCTTTGACATCACCGCTAAAACATTATGAAATAGGTAAGCAACTCCTTGATAATCACATCTCTATGTGATTATTGTTTGTTGGATGGCATTCAATACTCGACTCCCACACCATGCCCCGAAGCCTAATACCGTTTTGATAGTCTCATCAAATAAAACCAATACTATGCATGCGGATGTCCGACATCCACCGTATTTGATCAAGAACACTAATGGCATCCTACTTTGATAGACATACCAAAAATGATCGAGACCCTTATAGGCGCAGCAATTGGAAGGGCGTAACTGTTAATTTTTCTATAAATAACATACCCTAAGGCCCAAAACATTTTTGATAGCCTATTTTAATTTAACCAATGATTTTTGCATGCATGTGTCTGACACATACCCCATATAGTAAGGATAATCAATGGCAGCACCCTGCTTTGACAGACTCACCAATTGACAATCTAGATTAAGATGAGTGCAATTATTAGAAAGACAGCAATTTGTGAGGGAAAATCATGCTACTTATATGATAATAACATTGTTAAAATATAATAGGAACAAATATTCATAGATAATCACATTAAACAATGGAGAGTATGGCCCGCGACATCACAATCTCTATTACCATGCTTCCCTTCAACTGAGCCACCTGCTTGATATCATCATATAGATATTCTAAGCCATTACATTAGCAATTAAATATATGTGAGATAATCAAGCATCACAAGTAATATGTAAGCCGTAATAAAACTAACATATAAATCACATACATAAGGGCCATACTATTTATATACACCCTACAAAAGCAAGTTATGCATAGAATCCAATTCTATTGGGCAATACGAACATAAAACATTTATAAAAGATGATGAGAAAATCACTCGTTCGGATAAACACAGCACACACATCTTCTGATTGCTATACCAGGTCCAATAACTCGTGCGCGTGCTCGACTGTTACATTGCCTGGTGAGCTCGTTTGTAAGTACGCATACTTGTGCTTTTGAGGATCGATTACTACTTAATGATGATATTACTATGCTTAGAAATCATGGAGAGGACCAGCAAGGACATGAGGACCAACAAGTACCACCAAGTTAAGTTGGATTCCAAGACGAATTCGAGATCGAGACCGATTCGGCCTCCGGGAGCAGTCTAACTTCAAATGACCATAACTTGGTCATACGAAGTCTGTTTAGGGAATCCTAGGACACTACGCACAAGCCGACGGTGCAATATTTCCAATGGATCTAGTCCTACATCCAAATTCCTTCCGAGTCAACAAGAATCATTGAAACAAGTTGCGTCCAAAATCTATTGGGCCGTTCGATACTGCGTCACCCTTCCTAGGGCCTATGGCCCATGTATGTGGCCAAGGGTTGAGAGCCAACCCAAGCCGTCAGCTTTAAATACTCCGTAGCCATCATTGTTAGATGCTGGTTTTGTTTAGATTATTCTGCCACTACAGTTTTGTCATCATTGGTTTGTGGAACCCCAACTTCGTGTGCTTAATACAATTCGCAATTTTCATATTGCTTCTTCTTCATTCTTACTTGTGTTCTTTATTCGCTCATAGGAATAAGCCTTTTTGGCAAGGTCAACCGTGCTTGCACATGGTTGATAAGCAACGGAGCTATGGTGTTGCGATTGCAGGGTTCGGTAAGTCCCGATCAGAAACCGAATCGTCTACGTTGAGTTCTCCACCAAATCGACTTACCTCTATCTGATAGAAGATCAGACATCCCATGTCTCATCAAAAGGCCTACGAATAACTTGCAAAATAGTCCTACTAGCCAATTTGCGAGCAAGGTACGAAGGGGCAGCGCCCCTCATGGGTGCGAGCAGCGTCGTAGAAACTTTTTCATCACATGAATCTTGTTCACATTGTTGCCCCATGAAAAATTATTGGATTAATCACATTAACCCAAAATTAGACTAATCTTAGTAGTCTAATCTAATTAACCAATCAACATGCTAATCTAATTAGACAACTATGAGACAAGGCACCAATCACTACATGCATGCATGCAAACTGTAGGATCACAACATCCATATGTGTTTGTTCTACAACGCATACGTAGCTAACACACAAGGTCGCCTTGTGCACATGGTGTAGCTCGCACACTTGTGGGGCCATGGAAACCATATGCCAGATTTTTGCTAACTGCATGCAACACTTGCATGCGAAACTGACACGCTGCATATGCACGCATCATACACATGCATGCAGTAGCAGCTGCCTTTGCCTAGCACTCAACACATGCAGACACATAGCCACGAGGCAGGCATGGCGTAGGCCCACTTATGTGCAGTGCACAGCTGCTAGGCAACTGTCTTGCACATGCACAACGTGGTTGCACACATGCAGGCGCTAGGTGCAGAACATGTCTTTGTGATGCGGGATCTCATAGGGTCACAATGCAGGCTTGGCGGCACGGTCGTCAACACTGGGATGCAGTGACTTGGAGGATCCACGACACGGACGACGTGACAAGAGGCGCGCATACTATGGTGGCGATGGGCAGTCTAAGCCTACACGCACAGGGTGGTGGTGACCACAATAACACACCTTCATAGTGCATCAGCGGCGCAGTGAAACGATACCGCCACTATGTTGATCTCATCAACTCGTGCGTTGGTAGTGATTAATCTCATTAATCAAATCGCGCCAAGATTGATCTCATCAATCCATTGATCAATTAACAGTAGATCCAATCTACGAAATATCAGACTAATAATAGATCCAATTTACTAGTAACACATATCAGCTATATGCAACTAATCCAGATCAATAACTACATAGGATGGCTCTAATACCACTGAAGGTGAACGCAGGATGCTATGCTAGCACGAATCAAAAAACTACCATGCAAGCCCAGAAAATTCTGCAGGTACATGATCATATATTGTTACCGATTGACGCACAGTGCAGCGGAAGAAGACTTGATGTAGTCGGTTCAACGATCTGCGCGTAGTCGAACGGTAGTAGCCAATCATGTCTCTTCCTCGTGATTGCCCTGATCAGCGGCATAATCGCAGCACCTCTACATAGTCCACACATACGGGGAGAGGAATCCATCTGCATGCGGCATGTTAGTGTCGGCATGTGTGACCTGGGAGATAATGGCTAGGGTTCGGTGGAGGAGGAAAACCCAAAACCTGATATGTATCTCGAGCATCCACCGCCTCCCTTTATATAGTCCCATAGTGGACCCTACGCTAGAGGCCAGAAAAGGTTCATGACCCACGGCCTATATGGCCCGTAAAGCTCACATCATACGTGGCCTATAACATTGAACCCACATCTCATGTGGCCTATTATTGCTATTGGGTATAACCCAACAACTCTCGGCATCGTCAACTCAATTAGGACATGTGGCCATCGCTGACTACCAACAGCGATGAGCCATGGCGACGAAAGGCAGCGGCACTCCATGGTCTACATATAATTGGACGCTACGGCCCTCCCTACCCTAAAGTAAGCCCATAGTTGAAATTTAGGGACTATCATGAACATTACCACATCAACGCGTGACTCTGAGGATGACTCTCCAGCGCTCCCGTGACAAAAGCAAGTTACGACGAAACACGACTCTGGACGAAGAATGTAAGGCCAAGACTCATCGGTGACGATGAAATCGCTAGTAGAGTTCTTGGCCCCGAAACTTTCCCCAAGCACTCCTCGACGACTTTGTCCATCTCAGTTCAAGGCGACGGCGGCTACGGGATCAGGGAACCTAGCGCAACAGCTCGGGGGTTTAAATAGTCACAAGAACCCTAGGTTTGCACGGACACCAAGGGTTCCCTAGCGCAACAGCTCGGGGGTTTAAATAGTCACAAAAACCCTAGGTTTGCACGGACACCAAGGACTGGCCTGCGGTGGGGCAACGGCCAACTCTGAATAGGTCACAGAGACGACAACTGCAGCGGCGGTAAAATCCAATGGCTAAGTGAATACCGGTCGGTGCGGCCATGGGACACGAACGGGCATCTGAGATCGTAGGATACCAATTCACTTGGATAGGTGGCATCCGATAGCTGCCAACGCATGCATGTGCATGACAACTGTCCAGATTGCACCACGTCGCCTCTCTCCGGAAAAAGAAAAAGAAAATCCTTTCCCCCTTTTCTAAAAAGCTGATTATTGTTTTCTTAAGTTTCAAAATAACAAAACATTTCAGAAAATTCTGAAAAATTTTCAAAAATCCTTTGAAGCATTTAGGACTTAAGAAAAATTTATCAAGCACTGTTCTATTTAATTGCTTTAAAGCTCTAGGTTAATTAGAAAATGCCTTTTTAATTAATTTTTTTACTGCAAAATTATACAATTAATTTATTTCAATTATTTAGTGAAAAACAAAGTATTTTGAACTCACCAAATTTTCAGGATGTTACAGAACTTATTCAAACAATGGTCATGTTGCTTACTCCAATTATAAACTATTGTCACTCCTGAAAAAATGGGCTACAACACAATTCATTTAAATTTCATCGTCAAATATGCTCGTAATATTGTTGGTTATTTTGGAGCTGATGAAGAAAAATGGCTAACGAAAAAGTGTCCGATTCCTTATTCCTCTAGTGAGCTAAAAACTGGTGGATTTATCAAGAAAATTTTTTTTGCTGTGTCATACTCCCTCATATTCATGTCAGCATAACTAATCTTTTTTATTTAAATACTTTCGAAAGTAATGTTTCAAAATAAGTCCTTCCTAAATTTATTTTCCATAATCAAATCACATTTATTTTATTAAAAATATGTATTGAATGAGAAATTATAAAACTATTTGTAGACTATGAAAATTTTGAAATAAAAAAAACCTTGAAGTTATTTTTTTTATTTTCCCCTTTAACCAATACACTATGATTAGGGCTGGACGAGAAGCTCAGGCTCGACGAGCTATTCGAGATCAGATCGAAATCAAATCGAGATCGAATCGGGCTCGAGGAGAAAACGAGCCGAGGTTGAGCCCATACTTGAGCTTGAGCGCTTTTCGAGCCGAGCATGAGCCAATCCCGAGCTACTAGGCGAGCTTTTTTGAGCCTGGGTTTCCCGTATCAGGTATGCTATGCTGTGTAACTCCTCACTCTCTCAGGCGGCCCACACGGCCCACCATTACATGCGGTCCTGCGCGTCACCACACTACCACTCCACCGGGCACTAGGGTACTCAATAGTCACCAGTTCACCACACCATGCGCCAGCCCTAACCATGCCACATGCCCCCAGATCTAGCCAAATAGCCCTAGCCGCCAGCGGCACAGCAGGTGAGCAGGGGTTGCACCGTAGCAGGTTGCGCCGGGCGCCTGGGTGACCTCGACTGCTAGGCGACCGCTACCTCGATGGCAGTCGATGGCTCGACCATTGGGCGACCGTGACCGCGACGGCTGAGCGAGTCACGCGGCCGCCTCGAGCCCTCCATCGATGACTGCTATGTTGGGCACTGGCTTGCGCGCATGGCTACTCGTGAATGCTGGCACAGGGCTGCGTCGACCGACGACCGGTGACCGCTGGCTCGCATCATTCGGTTGGTTGTGACCGCGACGTGCTCGGCTGCTCGCTCTACAGCTGCATCTCTGAACTCCAGAAGAGCCCTTATCTGGATTGCTGCAATGCTAGTGCCTAATGAAGAAACTCATGTATTTTTGCTTCTATAACATTGACCATTTATTGATTGAATTGCTTTTCTCATTCTTTTGTCAATTCTAATTACATGGAGCATTATATTGTTGCCCTATATTTCTGCTTGTATATAAATCTTTTGATTATATAATTTCTGTTGCTAAATCAAGTGGCAATTGCTTGCCTTTTTGAGATAGATAGAAAAAGTAGTTGTGCAGAATTCTGTATTGAAGAAATTAAAACTAGAACACTATGTAGATAGAACAGCAAGTACATTTGTATTATTTGGTTGCATCAACAATTGTACTAACCTGTGTTGATCTGATCGTGCTTGTGCTTGTAGATTTCGGAAGAGGTTATGCACCTGTACTTATCACTTTTCAGCTATCCAAGGGTGAGAAATTGCAGCATTTCCTTTGTATGTGTATGTGGTCGGTTGGTTGCGTGTGAATGTGTGAATCTGTCATGTGTGCCTTAACTACGATAAATCGAATAGTCAAAATCATGGTGATAAAGCCAATAGTCAAAACCATGTCCAATGATACGAAAATCATAACATCATGAATTCTACATGTATGGTGAAACCAGCATATCCTAAGCTTGCTTTTGTTGTCTGTCACACTACAAAAATTAATGTGATGTTAGGGATTGAATTACCTCTAATAATTGTGGGATATGTGGAACACCTGTGAGAACGAGGAAACCTTAAGATATGATAGCAACAAATGAGATTTAAAAAATCTAGTTGCCATTATAAATCCGTTGAGAGTATGGACGAATCCGTACTCTCGGGAGTACATTAGCCATCATATATATATATATATATATATATATATATATATATATATATATATAAAACAGCCCAAAATTGTATTATATATTTTGAAAATACTTCTGCGATGTTTGTGTAAGGCTATGACAATTTCCTTTAAGATTTCTATGTGACGACATAATTATAGGATTTTAAAATTTTCTTAAAAGCCATAAGAACTTGGTAATTTAATTGAATTAATTATTGAAGGCCTTATTTTAGATCCTGCCTAGGAATATCTAAAATGTAGCAATGTTCAGGACAAGATGGTAAGTAAATTCTAATAAACCTCTAATGAGCACACACACACATATAATCATATTCACTTAAACATAAATATGAATAATTGCACTAAAATTCCTACAAAAATTCTAGGAATTAGTATAGACCCTAATTGAAAGCTTGACTCAATTGTTGACCAAATTGACCCACTGTGGGACCCACATGGCAGTCCTTTTTCCTCTCTGCCCTTGTGGGCATTTCCTCGAGCAGCTAAGCTGCCTCAGCTCAATCTTCTCTCCACCGGTGATCCAGCTCGCGGCTGCCCCAAAATCGCCCAGGAGATCCTTCCCTTGGCTGCTTGTGCACGTCGTCTTTGCCTGTGCGGGCCCACAACTACGCCGAAGTGACATTCCTCCACTGTTCGCCGCCGCTCTCTGCCTTGGAACTTGCTGCCGTAGTTCACGCACTTAAGTTATGGAGACATTTTCTGATGGGTAAGCGATGTGATATCTATACAGATCACAAGAGCCTGAAATATGTGTTTACCCAAGCTAACCTCAACATGAGGCAGAGAAGGTGGTTGGAGCTGATCAAGAATTATAATCTAAACACCTTGGACCACCCTGGCAAGGCTAACGTTGTAGCTGATGCTCTAAGCAGAAAGAACCAGTGCAACTTTCTAACGGTGTTCCCAAGAGAAGGCATGAATAGCCAGGAAGATGTCACCTCGGAGCAACTACAAGAAGAATTAAATAAACTGTGCTTGAATCTTGTAAAACCTGGAGATTTAGCCAACCTCACGGTTCAGCTAGATCTGATTAACCGTATCAAGAATAAACAACAGAACCACCCTAGTACCCTTAGACTAGAAAGGCTATTGAACAAGAGTTTTGGAGCGAAACTTTTAAAGGATGAACAAGGAATTCTTTGGATGGAGAAGAGGATCTTTGTGCCTCATGATCCGGAACTGAAGGAGGAGATTTTAAGGGAAGCACACGAGTCACCTTTCGCCATGCATCCAGGTTGTACAAAAATGTACCAAGATCTAAAGGCGATCTTCTGGTGGCCTCGAATGAAAAGAGATGTGGTAGAACATGTGGCCAAATGTAATACTTGCTATTTAGTCAAGGCAGAACACCAACGCCCAGCGGGACTCCTGCAACCAATCAAAATACCGGAATGGAAATGGGATGAAATGACCATGGATTTCATTATAGGACTTCCCCGGTCTAGAAGTGGCCATGATTCTATATGGGTAATAGTAGACCGGTTAACAAAGGTTGCTCATTTTGTCCCAGTCAGAACCACTTACAAAGGTAGCAAACTAGCAGAACTGTTCATCTCCCAAATAATAAGCCTTCATGGAGAAGAGGATCATATCGGATCGTGGTTCACAGTTTACCTCAAAATTTTGGGAAGAACTCCATAGTGCCTCGGGCACCAGCTTGACCTTTAGTACGGCATACCACCCTCAAATGGATGGACAAACGGAAAGAACTATCCAAACCCTAGAAGATATGCTTCGAGCTTGTGCCTTCGAATTTCCTGCGGATTGGGAAAAATGGCTACCATATGCAGAGTTTGCCTATAACAACAGTTATCAAGCCAGCCTGCAAATGTCTCCATTCGAAGCTCTATATGGAAGGAAATGTAGGACCCCTCTGTATTGGTCCGAGTCTGGAGAAGAACAGGTATTTGGAAAGAATACTCTCCAAGAAGCTGAAGCAAAAGTCAAGATCATTAGGAAGCAATTACTGGCTGCTCAATCCCGACAAAAGAGTTATACCGACTATTGTCGGAAAGACCTATCTTTTGAAGTTGGAGACTATGTGTATCTTAAGGTCTCACCATACAAGGGAACTCGTAGGTTCCTAGTCAAAGGTAAATTGGCCCTAAGATTTGTGGGACCTTATCAAATTCTGTCTCGCAAGGGTATGGTCGCTTATGAACTCAACCTTCCGATAGAATTGGGAGAAGTGCACAACGTGTTTCATGTGTCCCAACTCAAAAAGTGTTTGAGAAAACCTGAAGAAGAACTAGTTCAACTACCCACTGTCACCCTGCAATCCAACTTGGGGTATCAAGTCGAGCCTGTTCAAATCCTAGAGACTCGGGAAAAGAAACTCAAAAATAAGACCATTCGGTTTTACAAGGTGCAATGGGGCAATCAATCTGGAGGACAACTTTCATCGGAACCAGAGGAGAAGATGCGTCAAGAAGTCCCCTTTTTATTCACTGCTTAGAATTAGCAAATCTCGAGGGCGAGATTTATTTTTAGGGGGGAGGGATTTTTAACAGCCCAAAATTGTATTATATATTTTGAAAATACTTCTGCGATGTTTGTGTAAGGCTATGACAATTTCCTTTAAGATTTCTATATGACGACATAATTATAGGATTTTAAAATTTTCTTAAAAGACATAAGAACTTGGTAATTTAATTGAATTAATTATTGAAGGCCTTATTTTAGATCCTGCCTAGGAATATCTAAAATGTAGCAATGTTTAGGACAAGATGGTAAGTAAATTCTAATAAACCTCTTATGAGCGCACACACACATATAATCATAGTCACTTGAGCATAAATATGAATAATTGCACTAAAATTCCTACAAAAATTCTAGGAATTAGTATAGACCCGAATTGAAAGCTTGACTCAATTGTTGACCAAATTGACCCACTGTGGGACCCAAATGGCAGTCTTTTTTCCTCTCTGCCCTTGTGGGTATTTCCTCGAGCAGCTGAGCTGCCTTGCCTCAATCTACTCTCCACCAGTGATCCAGCTCGCGGCTGCCCCAAAATCGCCCAGGAGATCCTTCTCTTGGCTACTTGTCTTGTCGTCTTTGCTCGCTGGGCCCCACAATCGCGCCGGTGACATTCCGCCATCGTTTCGCCGCCGCTTCGCCCACCGTGGCCGACCAAGCCACCTTGTCTGGCTGGCGCTGTCAGGTCGCGCCAGGAACCGCTCGCCTTGCCCAATGGCCGCCCTGGTCGCGCCATCGATGCCTCTGGCATCCGCTGCACCCTCAGGCTGGCATTGCCGCCTTGGGCAAGCTACCTCGCCGCCCGCTCGATCACTCGCCAGCAGCAAGTGATCCACCGCCTAATCCACCATCGGGGCGCCGAGCCCTTACAACCGCTTGACCATGCCCGTGACCGCTGGAGAATAAGCGTGCTCCGGCCAAGCTTAAATGCGGCCGAACCGCATCGGCTCTTTTCTTTCCTCCTTCACCCTCTCGTCGACAACCTAATCCAGACCTTCCTAGCCTCCACTCTTGCTCGCGTTGGCTTCGCCATAACCTCGTGATGCTCCTGCCCGAAGGAATCGGTCCATAAAGCTTCGAGCTCGTCGGATCACTCTCGCCGCCGCCGGCAGCCCAGTTTTTCCCCCTTTCTGATTTCTTCCTCTCTAGTGAGCTTCACGGCAATTCATTGCACCATAAGCTTCGCGTGGCTTCACCTCACACAATGCTCACCTCTTTTTGCCCAGGGATTCGCCTGCCTTTCCCCGCACCGTCAGCGCGCGCCGCCTCCCCTGTTCGACCTCCTCGTCGACAAGCCACCCCGAGCATCTACGACCACGAATAACCGCTAGGTAAGCCTCCACAATGTCCTCAGTAGCCCATGCGCGTGCTATTTCCCCATGAGATCACCTCTAGTTCCTCTATTCATGTTCGCCGGTAGTAGGTTCCGCCACCACGCATGGTTCCGCCACGTCCGGCCGTTTCCGGCCTCGACGAGGGCATCATTAGATGCGCGTTAACGTACTAATTCTAACGCACCCAAGAACTCCCCAAACGGAGCACCGAAGCTCCGGCTAGCCATCAGTTAAGCCTTGGCCGTGTGCGCGCCGGCCGGAGCAAGACAATGATGGCGAGCCGTCCGATCAGCGCCATGATCCGTGCGATCTCACCACTCCCGGTCACTGACTGGTGGGCCCAGCTGTCGGATGCTCGCCGGTTTAAAACTCTGTCTGACCTCTGCGTGTCGGCGACATGTGGGCCTCGGTCCCACATGCCAAAGTTAAGGAAGCGCCCATTTATTGGCGTCTTCGCTCGCGTGTTGTGCCCTTTAGAAATACGTCTTCGGCGTGGCTGGCTCGGCCGTGAGATAGCAGGCCGGCCCATCACTGTTCACCGGTTTTTCCCTAAATTTGTGAATAAAACAATGACAGTAATTAGAAATGATTTATTTAAAATATGTAGAGATCTTTAAAAATTCTGAAAAATTTATGGTAAATACTAGAGCTTAGGATGGATTTATTAAAAATAATACCACAAACAGTAACGGAACACTTTTCTCAGATTAAATTCTTTAGCTTATTTTAGGGTATTAACCTATATAAGAAAATAGCAGAAATAGATTGTGGGTTATCAAAAATGGATTAACACTTAATAAAACCTAAGAAAATCATGGATGGTTGGTAATGACCTTCTGCACTAGGAGGAATATAAAATCTATGGTATGACCCATAATCACATGTTATCTTATAATTGGCCTTGCACTAGCCTACTGATCTATGATGTGCATTGAGATTCGTGATGTTTGACGTGTATATCTTCACATATCCACTAAAAAAAATATTTCAGATATGAAACTCCAAAAAAATAAAATTCAAACTCAGTTTAAACTAGTTTGAAGTATAGTTTGAACTAATTTGAAGTATAGTCAAATGTAGTTCAAACTAAATTTCAACTCAACTTTTTTCGGAGTTTGATGTCTCAAATATTTTCTTTAGTGGGTATATGAAAGTATAATAACCAAACAACACGAATCTCAAGGCACATCTAGTGGTAACGAATCATGGAGCCTAGGCTCTATGGAGCCTTATGTATTATTCATATATATATATATATATATATATATATATATATATATATATATATATATATATATATATATCTCTTCAAAATTAAATGATCAAATTCAAACCCTTTTACGAGATATTAAAAGAAAAAATACTCCTATGATCATAAAAGGTTATTGTTTTTTGAGTTTGTGCAGTCAAACTATTAAATCAAAATCAAACGGAGGACATCTCGGTGAGCCCGTCGGTGGCCGTTCCAGTATGGAGCAAGCTGATTCAGCAGTGACAATAGTTGGGACACTGGATCTGACAAGAACCCAACGACATGGAGGCCAGGTACAACTTGGGCTAGAGGGGAGTAGGGTATGGCCAGCGACAATGGAAGATAAGTGGCAGACTAGGGGTGCGTCCGTTTGCGCGGCGTGGCGTGGCGTGGCGTGTTGCGTTCCGCGCGTGCGGTGCGGAACGTGCGAGCTGTCTTTTGACCGCGCGTGGACCGCACAGCGCCGCGCCGCAACCACTGAATCGAATGGTGCCTAGATCCAACCTTGAGAGGTGTGTGGCACCAAGCTAGGTCTCATCACACAGCACGCACCAATGTTGCTTCAAGGAAGAATATGGGCCAACAGGCCCCATAACATAAGGTCGTGCAATTGACGACCGGAGACAACAACAAAAAGGAATTGGTGGAGATGGTGCCGACTGTGGAGGGTTAGCATGTTCCACACAGATGGCCAGGCAACATGGAGAAATACGGATTCGACCAAGCTTAAAGGTGACAACACCAATCCAATGTTAAACATGCAGGAAGGCTTTTGACCAGACCATTCGACCTGTATCACTGGCGTTGGAGGCGGTGAGATGCAATGACATGGATGTGCCCGATTAGTGTCGAGCGACACAGTCGGGCTCGATGGGAAGGCCTAGCCTGTGTTCGAGCCATGGGACACAAGGAGATGATTTTTTATAAGGGACACATATATTAATTCAAAGAGACCATTACAATATCGATTTGCGGCTTAAAACCCTAACAAGGCAACCATTACAAGGTTGAAACAAGAAGAACCAGCCTGCAAATTACAAGGTGCCCGCATGTGAACCATCAACAGCCACCGGAGGGTACGACAAAGAAGGACTACCCCGCGGCCGAATACATCTTTGCCCACCATAACCTCATGGGTTTTACGACGACAAGGGACCCCGAAGCCATATGACTTGGCTGTAACACGCAAGTTGTCATTGAACTGTGGGATACGACCCCCCTTAAGCAAGGCCTAAGATTAGGATTTCAAGCCAGAGCCCCGCCTTATAAGAAGCTGAAGCCGATGGGTAGTAGTACCACCGCACGCCACCATCCGAAGGCAAGACATCCTAGAAGAAAGCACCGATGAGGGAGCGATCTCCACCCCTTACCCTGCACACGAACTGCCACTGTTTGCTAGAGCTGACGATGCGATAGACACAATCTCCAACGTTTGTCGATGGATACAGCACTATCGCCATCGCTGCCCATCATCGTATTGCTGAGAAGCAAATGCACCGCCAGATCTGACCGCTTACCCTGTGGCAGAACCCTAGCTACCACTAGCCTAAAAAAGCTAAAATAAAGCACCATCCCTACATTCCGCTGCCTACCTTCACCATCCGCTTCTAATAAGCCTAATCCTCCACCTTTTTGCCTTCAGTGAGGCCGCCGAGAGGAAGAAGAGAGGATAGACTTAGGAGAAAAGAAGGGAGGGAGAGGGTGAGGGGAAAGGAAAAAAGGATAGGGAGGCTAAGAAGCACGGGACCCTCCCTCGCCCCCAGCGAGATTGCCAAAGAAGGAGAAGGAGAGAGCTGTATGGTGGTGGCAGCTAGCTAGGGTTTGAGTTGGCGTTTGGGGAATGTGAGGGAAGAAAAAAAGGATAGGGACCAAGGTAGAGGGGCATAGATGCCCCTCGCTCTCGCCTTCGGCGAGGTTGTCGGATGGGAAAAGGGAGGGGGGACGAGATTGTGGCTGCTTGGATTCGAGTTGGCGTTGTGGGAACGTGATGCTAGCTGGACTCATTCAACACATGGAGGTATTGGTGGTGCACACAGGCCACTAGGGAAGCGTATCACCTGACTTTAGTTGTTTCAAGTCAGAGAACCAGTGGAGCGTATCGTAGCCGTTAGCTGATATCGGACGGCGTCCTCGTGTGCGGGAATGGGCACAACTATGTGGCATCTGCCCTTCCGCGCGGGAAACAGGGGAAAAAGGAAAAAAAGCTCCCGCTGCCCTCCTGCTGCCCTCCCGTTGCCCTCCCAGTTGCAGTTCTACGTGGAAGCTACCCTCCCAACTCTGCCTTGTACCATCAAGCTTCAATTATGGAAGAAAATGATTGGGTGCTGCACCCTTCTCCCGATCAAGCTGATCAAGAAGCTCCTCCCGATCATGCTCTTGGGGACAATCAAGCACCTCCTCCATCCCTAGCTCCGGTTCCAAGGTACAATCCAAAGTTTCCTTGTAATTTAGGTTTAGATTGATCAAAGATGTGACTGCAGCATGGTTGGATTGATCAAAGATGTGATTATGACAAGGTATAATCCAAAGTTTCTTTGCAATTTAGGTTTAGATTGATCAAAGATTTGTTAATTTGTCATGGGCTTGCACAAATAGTGTGACATGTGAGGTACACAATGTGATTTAGTTGTCTATTTGGAATTGTTTCGCTAGATTAATTAGATATGTGATTTGCAAACATGGTGCTCTTATTTTGTGTAGAGACAATATATTGCCCGATTGGATTCCTCGGATCGGGATGGAATTTGGAAATCTGAACGAAGCTCAAACTTTTTGGAACTACTACGGTGGTCGAATGGGCTTTAGTATAAGAAAGAGGTACGAGAACACAAGCAAGAAGGAATCGAAGGTTACGTCATGTAGGTTTGTATGTGCGAAGGAAGGTTTGAGAGGAAAGGACAAAAGAGACTATTTGATAAAGAATCCTCGAGCTAAAACAAGAACCGGCTGCAAGGTGCGAATGGGAGTTTCCTTGAATAGAGGAAATGCAAAATACAAAGTAGTTGATTTGGTCCTTGATCATAATCATATGCTCCAAATTCTAGAGACAGCTCATTTGATGCCATCACATCGATCTATCTCGACAGTCCAGGCTATTGAAATTGAAATGGCTGATGATTCAGGTCTTCGACCTAGAATAGCTCATGAATTGGCTAGTAAGCATGTTGGAGGGGCGACTAACCTTGGGTACACATCGCAAGATCACAAAAATTATTTGCGTACTAAACGCCAAAAGGAGATGAAGTATGGGGAAGCTGGGGGCTTATTGCAGTACTTTCAGAATAAGGTTGCAGAAAATCCTTCCTTTTACTATGCTTTGCAGCTTGATAGCGAAGAACAAATAGCAAATATTTTTTGGGCTGATGCAAAAATGATAATAGACTATGCACATTTTGACGATGTTATTACCTTCGATACTACCTTTGGAACAAATATGGAGAGCCGACCATTTGGTGCATTTGTTGGATTCAACCACTTTAGAGAAACTGTGATATTTGGGGGCAGCTCTCATGTACGATGAAACATTTGAATCATTTAGATGGCTTTTTGATACCTTCTTGATAGCTCATAGTAAGAAGCAACCTCGAACCATTTATACAGATCAAGATATTGCAATGGGAAAGGCTATAGGTGATGTTTTTTCCTATTCATGGCATGGTTTATGCACTTGGTATATATTGCAAAATGCAATCAAGAATTTGAATCAGCATAAGATTGATGGCTCAAACGTTCTTGCTGATTTTAGTGCGTGCATGTATGAATATGAGGATGAAAATCAATTTGAGGAAATTTTTTGCAGCATAAGAGGCAAGGTAGAAAAACAATCATGGTTGAATAGTATCTATAACATAAAGGAGAAGTGGGCTGAATGCTATATGAGGAATGTTTACACGCTAGGGATGAGAAGTACACAATTAAGTGAGAGATTGAACAGTCATTTGAAAGATTATCTTACAACAGAATTGAACATTCTTCGATTCTTGAAGCATTTTGAGAGGGCCGTCCAAGTAAAGAGGGACATAGAGATAAAATCAGAGTATGAATCAAGGAACAAGTTGCCTCAAATAAAAATGAGAACTTCTATGTTGGTGCAAGCAAGTAGATTGTACACTCCACAAATTTTTGAAGCCTTCCAAATTGTATATGAAAGGTCTATGTTAGCTTATACACAACTGACGGATGATGGGAATGCATATGTTGTTTCTATTAAATCTCTTGATGACCCTGACACATGATGGGAATGCATATATTGTTTCTATTAAATCTCTTGATGACCCTGACACATGATGGGAATGCATATGTTGTTTCTATTAAATCTCTTGATGACCCTGACACTATTGAAGATGAGCACATGATAGATGGTTCTTTTCAAGAGGGCAAACTGCATTGTACTTGTCAACAATTTGAGCGATGTAGCATATTATGTTGTCATGCAATCAAAATACTTGAGTTGATGGATATTAAGCAATTACCTAATCATTATGTCTTGAAGCGATGGACAAGGGAAGCACGACATGGATTAGTTCAAGATAATGGTGGTAGAAAAGTTTTAGAAGATCCGAAGTTGGATGCTACACGTCGCTACAAGTGCCTTTCACACAAGGCTATTTTCTTGGCCTCTCGGGTGGCTGAGGATGAAGAATTGTCTTTACTATATGACAATGTTCTAGATACCTTTCAAAAGGAGTTGGCCGAAAGAATGAACAAACTACCATCCAAACAGACCTTGGAACCTGTAAATGATATACCAACAATTCAAGAGAATGTGTCACGGCCTGCTGTCCTCAAGAAAAAAGAAACAAGAAAGGGTGGATGGAAGAGAAAAGCAAATTGGGTTGAGAAACTATCAAGCAAAAATCACAGTAAGGTTAGTCTATTTTCACTTTAGAGAAAATATGTCATAGCCTGCTTATTTCCTTATTAATCACTGAGAACATATCTTAATTGTCACTTTGTAGGGAGCAGCACCAAAATAAGCCAAGAAACAAGTGGCCAAAACACTACCAATGTCATGCTACTCTATTTTGTATATGTTGCTACTAACCAAAACAGTAGCATTCTCATGCTAGCCTATTTTGTATATGTTGCTACCAAAACAGTAGCATTCTCATGCTAGCCTATTTTGTATATGTTGCTACTAACCAAAACAGCAGCATTCTCATGCTAGCCTATTTTGTATATGTCGCTACTGACCAAAATAGATATATTTTGTTAGCTTCATACTGAAAATATTCAATTAGCTTCAAACTAGACTGCCATTGTTCAGTTAGTTTCAAACTAGACTGCCATTGTTCAATTAGTTTCAGTTTCAGTTTCAGTTAGTTCCTTTGCAATCTAGAACAGTATATGTTGCCCAGAAGCTTCTTTGCAATCTAGTTCTCATGATATTGCAATCTTGTTGGTTTCAGCCCAATGAGGTTACCATGGTGAGTGTGCTTTCAGAATTTGTCATGTTTCAATAGCCTTTCAGTTTGTGCCAAATTCTACAGATGCCTCTTTGAACAAATCATTGGTTGAAAGTCCATTTGTGCAAAGAGATTCTGCAGAGTACAATGATTTAGCAAAGGGATCTTTTCTAAACCTTGCAAGAAGGATCAATAATGAGCTATTAGTGATGATAATGATTTAGCAAAGAGATCTTTTGTAAACCTGCTACTGTTGATTGATGATAAAATCCCACTGACAAGACCAAATTAGCTACAGTTCATAAATGACAAGACCAAACTAACTGTATTTTCTCTTGTTCATAAAACTAAGTATATTCCAACATAGGTGATTGAACAATACATGTAGGACACATTGTTGCAACAATGTGCTTGGCACTTCAGATGAGTGCACAGGTACACATACAAAGGAAAGCAAACAGTTACATTTCGGTAGCTTACATACACTTAAAAACTTAACAGTTTCATTTCTGAATCACATATACAACAAAGCATATCATCTAACTTTATTAGTGTCAATTCACTTCAGCTTCAAACCATGGTAATAAAGACCTTGCTCCTTTCATACTGAAAGATAAAAACACATAGTACATGACAAAGATGTGCAGGTCTGTTTGAGTTCCTTCATACAGACCACTTGTATAGACAAAAAAGCTACAGATTGTTGATCAATTCATACAAATTGCTTTTGGATTACAGAATCGGCATCAACACATACAAAGATTTACAAATTGCTGTACAACATTCACATAAGCCAAATGGAAGAAATCCCCAAATCCCAGAGCCACCTTGGAGAGCTGCTGCCAGATGAAATAAATCTCAAAATCCCAGTTTCAAAATCACAGTCCAATCCACCGGTGGCCGCCTTGGAGAGCTGCGCCGTCATGACCTTGAGAGAGCCACCGCCGCCCTTGGGAGTTGGCGTCGGTGGTGTCGCGAGACGTCGAGCTCGGGAGGTGGAGCATCGTCGGCGGTGGTGGTGGAGACGTTGAGCGCTCTAGGGCCTTAGCGGCGACGTCTGCCCCGCCCGGGGACCTTAGGCGTCGGCGGCTCGAGGACCGGGAGGCGAGCATCATCGGCGGCGATGGTGGAGACGTTGAGGCGCTTAGGGCCTTAGCGGCGACGTCCTCCTGCTCGGGACCTCGGCGGCGGCGGCTCCGGGACCCGGAGGCGAGCATCGTCGGCGGCGGTGGTGGAGACGTTGAGGCGCTCTAGGGCCTTAGTGGCGACGTCCTCCCCGGCTCCGGGGACCTCGGCGTCGGCGGCGGCTCTGAGGACCTCGGCGTCGGCGGCAGGGTTAGGGTTGGGGGCGGTGGGTGCCTCCGGGTGGAGCAAGCAAGCAAGGCCTAGCTGGTGGGGAAGAGGAAATCTGTGGGGAGTGAGGGAACTCGGGAGAGGAAGGGAACGCCTGAGACTTGCCTAGAAAGAGAACCGTCTATTAAGAGATCAGCGGCTGGATCGGTGACACTACAGAGAACGTCACAGACATATAAAGTCAGACGATACCCTTCCGGCCACTAGGTACTATGGCAGGGCGTCGAAGGCATGAATGGTTGTGCCAGCTGCATGCCGGATAGTGTTGCGACAGCTACATGCGGGATAATAGTTTACCTATATGGTGTGTTGTTAGTGTATCACGTTTTGGCTTTTTGGCATTTTTGATTAAGAGCTAGCGGTGAGTATTTTCTTCCTAATTGAATGGTAAAGCTCAAGCCATTGGTTAACGAAAGCAAAAAAAAGGCAGGGTAGTTAAATCATTTGGATACTACTTCAAGTCTTCAATTAACATAGGAATTCGGAATTTAATGATTATATAGGAACACACAATTACCATCTGTTGACATTGAACTAAAACGACCATGACTTTTTAACCAAAATGTTAGTGCAAGTAGCTACTTTATCCAAGACTGACATACGTAAGGTTATCTATCAGACTATCACAATCAATTTCCTCGTAGCAAAACAAAGATACACATTCTATGTAGGGCCTGGTTTGTTCGCTTCCACAACTTCAAGAGGCCTTTTGAAAACCCACTGATTGTCCTATGAATTATAAAACATGCATAAATCTTTTTCATTCCGCATTCCAAACACGCCTGAAATACATTACATATCAATCTTTCTACTGTATAAACACGACCAATTCAGTCCCTAATTAAGCGCCGATTACTGCACAAATTATGTTCGCATCCATAAATAATTTCAAGATCATTTCATCAAGCGAAAATAGAGGAGCGGACTCGCTGTAATATAGTATATATGTAGCTGGGAATTAACTATAAATGCTTACTTATTATTTTTCCCCTAGTTACACACGGAGGCACCAAGCAACCACACAGCTAGTCTTTTCAGCCTCCGATCAGTTACAGAAGGCAGCGCCGGCGAGGGCGAGGGCGGCGGCGGCTCAGCGCGGGAAGGCGGCGATCTCGACGCCCTTGTTTCCGAGCGAGGGCACGGGTGCCTCGTAGGCGCTGAAGAGGCGGTAGGAGGAGATGAGGGAGAGGAGGATGTAGCAGAGGACGGAGGCGAAGGTGATGGCCACCGACGTCCGCGCCTGCCGGCAGAAGCTCCCGAACACGCCGCACGCCTCGCTCCACGTAACCTCCCTGTCGCCGTTGTACGCCAGGTACAGCAGCTCCGCCGACGCCGCGCCGGCCGCCAGGATCAGGTAGGTGAACACCTGCATGCATTCGTCACAACGCGTCCTGCACATCGTCAGTACACCACCCAAGATCCGGTTTCTAGAGCTGATTTGAGCATGGATATTTTACAGGATTTTGTAGAAAAAGAGAGGTTAGCTAGAAGTTCGTGCATGAACTAATTAAGCTTCTAGAAATGAATCAAACCATAGTATTGAAGAGGGGGAAGGAAGTGGATAGGAGTAACAGGTGAGAAAGTAACCTGGTCGAGGAGGAAGACGACCCAGGAGCGGGACAGCGTCGCCGGCTGCGGCACGGCAGTGTAGAACGCCGAGACCAGCGAGTAGGCGGCGCAGAGGCCGTTGGCGTACACCAGGTACCTTTCGCGACGAGATCACCAGAAGAATTAGATGAGACCAAAGACAGAACGAGACGGACGGAGGCGACAGATCGGTTGACCAGCGTACTTGAACCCGCCGAGGTCGGAGTAGGAGACGACGCCGTACTCGTTGCTCTGCGAGTCCCGGAGCATGATGGCCATGGCGGCGACGCAGAGCCCCAGCGGCGCCGCGCGCAGGAGCGTCTCAACGGGCCGCACGCGCGTCGCCGCCGCCGTCTGGTCCGCCGCCTGCAGCCCGTTCCCTCCCTCACCGCTCGCCGGCGCCGCCATCACCTTCTCCTCCGCCATCTTCGACATCTCGGCCAAGAACCAAGAACCGCGTCGACGCAGCACAGCTCAACCCCTTCCCTCCTGGTCCCTAGCTCAGCTCTCTCTCTCTCTCTCTCTCTTCTCGCTTTGAAGGGAAGGGGATGGGGACGAGAGGGAGGCGGGCATTTATGGCGTGGAGCGGAAGAGGTGGTTGGAGCGCGGTGGGGTGGCTTGAATGCGCGCAGTTAATGCCGCGATGGCAGTACCGTATGGGCGAGCCGAGCCGGAGACTGAGCCCGGCGACGTGGTGAACCGGCCATGTGAAAGCCATTTCTCACGCTCACAGTTAGATTCTACCCCGTCGCAAGGAAATTTTATAAAAGAGTACCTTTCGAAGAGTACCTTTCGCTCACTGAATTGGCAGGGATTTTCACTTAGCGCTTGGAATTTAAACTTTACTCTTTTTTTTTACTATGAACAAGACTTGTTTATGTTTGCACCATAGCCCCATACTGCTAGGGCTTCCTAACACCGAGGTGGCTACTATATGTCGTTAAACACTGAAATATCTATCAAATGGTGATGTGGCTAACAACTTGGGACTCCACGTCATCCTCCATGTCATCTCCTTTCTCCTCTCCCACATAAGCTCTCTCTCCCTGACTCCATGGCAGGAAAGAGGGCTCTAGCTGAGAAGGCTAGGGAGGAAATGGTGTCGACCACCATAGCCTTTCCTTCTTCCCTGTCAGGGCTGACATGGCTAAGGCGGCAGCACAAGACGACAGAGGTAGGGGAAGTGCATGGAGGCAAGGAGGTCGGATCTGGGGCGCAATCCTTGGTTGCATCGGTTGAGTTAGGAATTTAATGTCATGTAAGATCTAGATGACACTGGAGGCACGATGTTTGGTTACGCAGCTCGATATGACTGGGGAGGAAAACAAGACTAAGACGAGGGAGGCCAGTTTTGGCTTCGTACTCGAGACGGAGATAGGGTTCCTCGCCGGTATATAGTTTAGATCCACGAGAGCCCAAAGGCATCAAAATGTAGAAGAGAGTTTTGGGAGATCAAAAAACTCAGATCTGTAGCCAAAGAGAGCTATTTTGAGCGCAATTTTTTGGAGCAACGCAGTCGTGCATGTCCTAAAGGGAGGTGCTCAGGGAGGCTAAAAGGTAGTCTGATAGGAGGTAAGCTGGCTGACAACGAAGTTAGCGTCGATCTGTCCAAGGCAACAGACAGGTCGGGCGGTAAAACTGACGATGAGGTTAGCAGTGGTCCGTCCAAGTTGGGAGGATCTAGAAGTAAACCAGTCATCGAGTTGTACTTCAAATCATTGGTCGACAGGATGTCATCCAACACCAGTTTCAATTTGGTAAAATTCGATGGTACCAGTAATTTCAGTTTGTGGCATTCAAGGATCAAAGATATGTTGGCACAATAGGGAATCTTGAAGGCTCTTCTGGTTAAGAAACCGAATTAGGTGGAGGATGACGATTGGGAAGAGATGCAGCTGCATGTAGCCGGGACTATCAGGCTGTGTCTATCCGATCAGGGTCATGTACCACGTGATAGACCTAAACACACCAAAGGAAATCTAGGAGAAATTATTCAGTCAATTCTTGTCCAAAACTCTGACCAATAAGTTGTATCTAAAACAAAAGATTTATAGGCTGAAGATGCAGGAGGGGATTGATCTCGTGGAGCATGTGAATCTCTTTAATCAGTTGGTTGTGGATCTAGCAAAGCTAGATGTGACGATTAAAGATGAAACAAGGCCATAGTTCTTCTTTGCTCGTTACCACCATCCTCTGAGCATTTGGTCACAGTTTTGATGTATGGTGTGGCGCCCTCTTCTAAATTTACATTCGGCTCAGTGAAGTCATAGCCCACTCGCTGTTCATGTGGTTGGTAAATAACATACTAGCTGTCCAAGAGCAAGCCGAGCATGTTAGCTCTCAACTCGAGCATACAGCGGTACACATGGGCGACCTTCGTTGAAACGAATGTAAACCGGGTGTCCGGATATGTGTCCGGTGATGGCTCCCAAGATCAGCTACCATCACGCACATATCCTCACAATAATCGATAGCACAACATATATATCTTCGGACATAATTTACATCCATCCGGGCAACATGGACTGCTGCCCGAACAATAAGTTTTAACATAATTAGAGTTTTACTGCCGCGGAAATAACAAGTTTGTTCACCAAAATAGCAGCGGAAGGACATCATAAATAAACAAAAAACCAGCGTGGTATGCCCCCATTAACCCTATGGGTAATCGACTGGAAATTAGAAATCTGCTTGTCCGCTAGCGTTACCGTGCTCAGCTTGCTAGTAGTACTCAAGCACGGGGTCGTCTTCACCTGAAATTGCAGCACATCGGTTGAGTATAGATGGTCCTCAGCACTAAGAGGTAATGTATATCCTCAATCATGAATATTATATACTCCAAGGAAAGGTTAGCAATACTTTTAGCACAAATTGCATTTTTGCAAGACATGGACATGACTAGGTTGTAAATTGCATTTGAGGAAAACATTTTAAAAAGTAATGCTTGTAACATCCATCATAATTTATCATCATAAAACCCATCATCATCAATCCATGGGGCTCTAATCGTCCTTGGTCTCTATCCGACCATAACCATAGCATGCTCGGGCTCCATCCGCCATTGGTCTCTATCCGACCATACACCACAAGCAACCCTGTGCTCGGAAAGACACATGGCTATCCCACCATGCCTAATCCAATACCCAAACTAACCGTAAGCTAACATCCGTGTCTCGCCTCACAAGTTTTCGTCCTTAACTCTAGACGCGGCTGTTCGAACAGTTTAACACTCTGCAGAGGTGTACGACTTTACCCACACGACACAGTAAGCCATGCCGAAGCCTCTTAGATGTACATGCTAGTCCATTGAGTCACCCGAGTTGACTTTATCCACTCCCCACTCCTCAAGTGCAGGAGGAAGTCAACCGTTGCAATGGATTTGTCCAAGGCCCATCACAACCCAAGCATAAGGACGCACCACGGATGGTCCACCCTGCCACCCCACCCTCTAACACAAGTTGCCCCGCTGGTACCCAATGGCGCGAGCATGCACAGGAAATTGGTCAAGTGTTCCCATGATACACGTGTGGTCGTACGTATAGTAACTTGAAGGGATTGGCACCATGTTCAGTCCTTAATTCACTGGAACGGGGCTACACGTCCGGGACCCATCCTCTTATCATCCCCTATCACCCGTTCAAGTCCAATTTAGAGGTCACACGTAATCCATCATCATCATCACCAGTATCACATAGTAAATCATTCACAATTGAAGTCGTACGAGCAATGGAATTACTCCATCGATCGCTTTACCACGTTGACTCTAAGCATGGCTAAACTTCCGCTGACCAAACCCAATTAATACTATCCTCTTAGGCTACACAGGAATAAGGATATCAAACATAGACCACTAAGTAGGGGATAACTAAGTTCTACCCACCAAGTGACATACATATTTTAACTTAGCATGCAAGCAAGTGATAGAACATAATTGAAATCATATATTTATAAATAGTGGATCAATATGATCCAAATGAGGAGAGTATATGTGCCTTGTTGCCACGGGTCAGGGTACGAAGCTCCTTGCTCAAGTTCGGGCTCCTCCGAAACGTCGGTTCCTACCGTTCGGTAGCAAGAACATTAAATAAAATCAAATAAAATATCAAACTTGCTCGGGGGCTTGCTCGGGAAGGACCATAGTTGCTCGGGAACGGACCAAACTTGCTCGGAAAAGGATCCCCTTGCTTCGGGAAGGACATCCTCTTACCCGGGAGTGGATTTTCTTGGTCGGATATGGCATATCTTGCTCGGTTAGGACTTGCTCTTGGTCGGGCATACCTAATCTTGCTCGGGAGGGTCGTACGGACTGTATGTTGCTCGGTACAAACAACGTTTGGTGGTGAAGATGAGCTCGCTTGAGCTCGGGCTCAACACGAAAGTATGTAGAACACGTTTTCATCCGAGCTACGGTTGATTTTATAGAATTTATTTACTAGGCTGCTGTTCAAAGAAAAGCCTGAAACAGGCTATTTTTAGATCTAGGGTTCTAATGCTTCGGTTTCCACGAAAGAAAGGCTTAGCCATGAATGCTAAATGGTGAAGAACAAGAAATGAGAGGGAGGACCGGGTTCTCACCTAGCAAGGAAGGCCTTGCTTAACAATAGAGAGCTCAAAGATGGGGAGATTGACGTGGTGGATGGTAATCTGTCCAGAACTTGGTTCAACAACTCTTCAGCTTGTTCCTTGAGGTCCCTTCAATTCTAGTAGCATGGATCTGCTCCTAGACGTTACTCAGCTCGTGCATGAACTTTTTTTGGCCATCTCCAAGCTTGCATATGAGGAAAAATGACATGCGAGATAAGAAAACTGCAAAGAACCTCACTACTGTCCAAAACAGTGAAGTAGATGAAGAAAGGCAGCAAGAACTCACTCAAAACCTTGTGAACGTGCAAGGGAGTTGGATGTACTTGAAGCCTAGGAAGTGTAGATGTTACTCCTGCTCATTCCATAGTCTAGATTTGAAGAAAGACGGTATTGATGGGCAGAAAACGAAATCAGCTTTTGATGTCCTAAAACTAAACAGCAAAGAGAAAAGAAAAGAAATCAATAGCAAACCTTTGTGCATGTGCTTACCATGGAGTGGAATGGATAGCCAACGATTTCAGTTTTCCAACGATATATAACACGCTATATGGATTCTTGGTGGTTTGGGTGGAGATTTGAAAATGATGGAGGTGGAGATGAAGAACAGCTTGTTGTTTTTGCTGCTATCCAGAACTTGGACGTGGGAAAAATGAGGGTAAGGGCTGGTTGAAGATGGTGGAGAGGGGTTTAAATAGAGGTATATTCTCCCATTGACAAGTGGGTACAGGTCCCACCTGTAATAGAGAGTCTGCGGGTAAGAATCCGGGTAAGGAAAGATGAGGGTCTAGGTTGCCTGCAGTACCACCTAAGTCAGCCAGTGGATGAAAGATTTGGCTGATACTGCTTGAGGGTAAAGGGAATAAAGAATAGATATGGTGGCTGGGTTTTTTGTATAGGTACGAGCTTACTCGAGCTTCTCCTTGCCTGATCAGGTCTTTCGTTGCATAGTCCGACCATCTATAGCTCGGGCAGCTTCCTCTGGACATCTTTTAACTCGGACAAGTGATAACCAGTTCGGATGGGTAGTAACCAAGCTCGGGTAGAGCTCGGTGAAGTCCGGCACAGTCACTACCTTGCTTGATAGAGCTTGGGTGGACTCTACCTTGCTCGGGCAAGTTACAGCTAGCTCGGGCATTTAGGGAACAGTCCCGTCGGGCTAGGTCTCACTACTCTAGTGGCTTGGCCAGAGGGTTTAAAGTTAAAAGCCTTATGTTCCCACCATAGAGCATGGTGGTTGAATACAAAACTTTTTGTAAACCAACATAAAAACAAATGAACATGCTATTGATATGCATAGCTATACGAAATTTAACAGCTAGGCTGTTACATATGCAAGGATAGTATCAACTATGAGGATTTTACTACGGAGTTACTAGCTCAAGAACGAAGGAGAAAGAACAATATAGTGGAGGTTTCTTTCGGTAATGCTTTGTTAGTCAAAGGTGAACATAGTCGGAAAGAGATAGAGAAGGACAAGTGGAAAAGATTTCGTGCTTCGAGTGTAAGGAGCGGGGATATATAAGAAAAGACTGTCTAAGGAAGAGAACAAGTGCTACTACGACATTTACTAAAGCTGACTCAAATAGCGATGGTGAGTTTCTCTTGGTATCAAATATGTCGTCAAGTGAAGCATGAACATTGGATTCAGCTAGTTCCTATCATGTGGCACACAAAAGGGAGTGGTTCTCTTCATACAAATCTGGTGATTTTAGTTCAATCTACTTGGGAGATGACACGTTGTACCGTGCCATTGGAGTGGGTGACATCAAGATCAAGATGTGTGATAAAGTTGAGCTGGTACTTCAGATCCGAAGCATGTGCCAAAGTTAAAGTGGAATCTGATTTCTTTCAGGACCTTACATGAAGATGGGATGGTGTTCCAAGCTGATGCAGATGGAAGAACCATAAGCATCATGAAAAGTGATGAGACTATGATGATCGAGGAGAGGACGATCTCACATTTGTACAGGCTGCAGGGAAGTTCAATTCCAGTTACAGGGAGTACTGTTGCAGATGGAGTCACTAAAGCAAGTGTTGCAGTATTAGCAGTGTTCGTTTCGGGAGGCAGCGAGTCTCAGGCTAATTTAGACTCATCGGGCGGCTTTCAGTAAGCTGCAAAGTCTCAACTCGTGTCCGAGTACATGGATGTTCGCATAGGACGATTTCGAGTTTCTAGGTGGTGAAGTAATATTCACCAAGGTGGAGTTTGTAAGAGTTTATGTTGAATATGTATATGAATAGGATTACATGGACTCTGTCTAGACAGGTGGAGGATAGAGTTAGAGTTGGACTCTCTACTCTGGGCCCTATATAAAGGGGGCACTGCCGTTGTAATCTGTTATGACGACATAGCTATAGCGCAGGGCGCGCAGAGCTAGCGGCCGGCATGTGGCCGTGACCCTGATAACCTGGTGTGCTTGTGCTTTTGGGGGGAGCGTCTGTAAACGTGTCCCGCAGATATAGGCAGTCGTGCCGAACTATGTTACCAAACATCGTGCCTCTAGTGTCGTCTAAATCTTGTATGATATTAAATTGCTATCAGGTCGGTGGTATGCTTATTTGCTTATTTACTTATATTCGACTTTGAAACCGTAAATGCTTTTATTTTCGGCTACTCTTTTTTTTCTTGAATGCGCATTTCGAAGCGCTAAAAATGCAAGTCAAACATAGTGTGCTGGACTCTTTAAGCCACTTTGGAAAGCTATTAAAGTTTAGCTTATCAGAAAATAAGATCAGATGAGAAGAACGTTAGCAAGGATCCACGACAAAAGACTAATCGGAATCCTACATTAGCTCCTCAACGCCAGCTTCAAAGTGATCACCCCCCGTTATTCTCATAGCCTCCTAGCACCTTCGCTGAAGCGATTAATCCCAACAACCGTCGTCTCTAAGCATCGTAGCCCCCAATTTTAGCTCGATCCCCATTTCTCCTGCATAGAGTCCTGCCCAGTAATCGAGAACAGCACAGACAGCGTGAACAACTCTTATAGGTGAGCTGAGTCTAGCATTGTCAAAACATGTATTTCTTTGTTTCCAAAAAACCCCACGCACGACAGACACACAATGTCACAAGAATTTTCTCACTGTTATGACTCACCATCTTCATCCAGTTCACCACCTGCTCAAAGGAACAAGCCCTGTCTCTAGCCCCCACAATTACTGCAATGACCCCCAGATAAAAGTAGTCTAAAGGATATTCAAAAAATAGACGGTGAACAGTCTCAACATTTCTACAGAATTGACACTTACAGCATGTCTAGCAGGTCTGTAAAAAAGAATCTTCTCTATATTTAAAGACTCTCAGTCCCTATATCACTCAGCCGAGTCTCTATACCAATCCCTAAATTTAGAGATTTTCTCCCCAAGTCTTTATATTTACATATTTTCTCTCTTGTGTCTATATCTTTTCGAGGATAGAGACTCTGCTGAAGATGATGAAAATATAGGGAACGAATAGTGGTTGGAGAAGTGTATATAGAGATCTGAATTTCGAGACGCCGCTAAAGATGATCTTAGGGTTACCCACCCTATTCTTTTTCCTCGGGATATCTTTAGTTAAATAACTCCTTTCAAAACTAACCATAAGAATTTTTTTTTATTTTGAGAGGCATTTTAGCTGTTCAAATTTTCTAAAATTAAATTCACAATTTCTGTGTTTTCTCTGTCCAACATTTTAGACTACTAAAGTCTCCGGTACATAAAATCTTCATCTATGAAAAGCCTAATCTTGGAACAAACTTTTGCACACAATGTGACCGTCAACAATTGGAAAATGATTTCTCTGCCAAGCTTACTTCTTGAATGATGGATTAGCAAGGTCACTTTCTGCCAAAGTGAGACTTTTGGAGATGCCTTGATCTAAGTATATGATCACACAGGAACAGGAGATAGTGTTTATTCTAGTTTGGGCCTCTCATGGTGGAGATAACAACCTACTCCAGTGCTTGTTATGCATGTAAATTTGTTGCAATGGTGTGATCTCTAACTTAGTGAGATCAGGTGCCCTCTAATGAGAAAACAAGGGGGTATTTATAGGTAATGGGAAGGTCTAGTGGTTTTCTCATGATTAATAATTTTGAACCAAGAGCTCTCGATCATACTTTTTCTTTTGTATATTTGGAGTTTGCTTAGATTAAGTTGTTGTGACATCCCAATTTTATTTTCACAAAAAAATATATTTTTAATACTAATTAACTCTGCTTATCTCTAATCCTTCTAGAACTCTATCTCTTTCCCCTGATTCCGTTTTAATCTCGTCCTAGAATCGAATTAATCTAGCCGTTCGCGGGTTAATCCCGTGTGGGCTTTATTCCCAACCCAAATCAAGCCCAAAATCGTGTGTACTGTTTATGCAGTATAAAACCCCCAAAGCCTCGGCTGTTGTCGACGAATTATGTCGGCAATATACTTTATGGAGTTATGCGTAAGACCGAAACCCGATGGTAACATAGGAGACAGATTTATATAGGTTGGGGCCCTCTGCGGTGGAGGTAATGCCCTACTCCTGTGTTCGTGGATTATATTGGGGTTGATCTCGATAGATCAATGTTGAGGATGACTATGGATCAATGTGATCTCTCTTCTCCTCCTTCTTGTCCTCTCTTGGGTTTTTCTCCTCCCAAACTAGGGGCCCCTGCCTCCCTTTATATAGTGGAGGAAGGTAGGGTTACAGATAAGTACGTATCTTAGTTGGTTATGAAAACTGGGGATAGAGATAGGAAGTCTATCTCTATTCTTTCTTGCCGAGTACGTAAGTACCGGATTACAACTATGCCTTTCTTGTGATACAAGTCGGGTCTTCATGCGGGGCAGGCCCATCTTCTAGATGGTAGACGTGACCCTACTCCGTGAGGTGGTCCGTCTAATTTGTCTTCGTGACATGCCCGGGGACCATGTTATCAACAGTAGCCCCCGACTCCCGAGTGCTTTACAGCCGAGTTGATGCCTTCTTGGTTGTGTGTCGACAGAGTCATACTTCAAATCGAGTATTCCGACTAGAACCTTCTCTATGTTGAGTGCTCCACTGGCATGCAAAGAGGCTGTGAAGGGCTCAAGAGAGCTTTGCAGGTTGAAATTTCCGAGTGACTCCCAGCCCAATTTCTTGGAGTCCTGGAAGTCGGCGCGATGGTTGACGTCGCGGCGTGAGTAGAATGTCGACGCAACTGTCCTCAGCGCAGTGTGAGAAGCTGGCGTAGTAAATCGGCGCGCCTGTCCTTAGTGCAATGCGCGAGAAGCCGGCGTAGTAAGTCGGCGCGGTTGTCCTCAGCGCAGTGCACGAGAAGCCGCAAGTTGGGGTGGCCGTCCTCATCGCTGCCGGAGCAGCGAGTCAACGTAGGGAGTCAGCGTGGCTGTTCTCGACGCAGTGCGCGAGAAGCCGAGCCATAGTTTGCACTCGGGGTGCTGCGTAAGCATGTAGCCGAGCCATATATTGCACTCAGGGTGTTGGCGTAGGCATGCAGCCGTACCGAAGTTGGCGTAGGCGTGAGCCATGCCGTAGATTGCGCTCGGGGCGTGGGTGTTGACACGTAACTATGCCATGGTTGGTGCTTGCTGCGTATTCACTTCCTTGAACCCCTGTAACATGTACATGTAGAATTTAGGCAGTATCTAAATATGAAAACATTTGGTTGGATATAAAATCCGACTATCTTTATGTGCGAAATAGCCATTTTTATTTTTTTTCTCACTTGATGATTTCTGTTATTCCGAGTGGTTTTCCTTTTATTATACACTCTACCCGACTAGTCTAGCCCCCGAGTGTAGGGAGTTGGCACATGGCTTTCTATCCTAGACACTCGTTTGGGTGACGTAGAGTTCGCCATGTTATGGATTCAGAGCTTCACTACTCAGAATTATAGTGAACTCGGATTTCACTTAAATCACTAAGTAATAAAAGCAAAAAATAATTATGAAAAAGATGGGTGCACGCAAGTGCACACAATTATGTGTAGCCCCCGACTTACTGCTTAGTTGGAATTCAACCAAGTAGCAATTCAAGAATAACTATGAAAAAGATAGGTGCACGCAAGTGCACGCAATTATGTGTAGCCCCCGAGTTACTGCTTAGTTGGAATTCAACTAAGTAGCAAGTCAAGAAATAACACGAGTTTATATGTGAGGAGATTATGATAATGAAAAACTTAGTTGCTTTACTGACGATGATGTCGTCCTTCCTTTTGAGCTTTTAGCCCTCGGGTGTATCACCTTGTAAGCTTAAAGTGTAAACGTGGGCTTGTAGTCAGGCCGAGTTGACGTAGGCATGCAGCCGAGCCGTATGATGCACTCGAGGTGCTGGCGTAGACGTGTACCGTGCCAAAGGTTGTGCTCGGGGCGCTGGCGTTCGCGTGAAGCCGTGCCGAGTTGACTTAGGCATGCAGCCGAGCATATGATGCACTCGGTCTTTGGCGTTGACGTCTTGGCCGTGCCAAAGGTTGCGCTTCGGCGCCGCGTTGGCGTGAAGCCGTGCCAAGTTGGCGTGGGCATCTGGCCGAGCCGTATGATGCACTCCGGTCTTTGGCGTGAAGCGTCAAGAATGCCAAAGGTTGCGCTTCGAGCGCTAACATTGGCGTGAAGCCGTCTTAGAGTTGGCGTAGGCATGCAACCGCCGTATAATGCACTTTCGGTGCTTTGGCGTGGCGTCTTGGCCGTGCCAAAGGTTGCGCTTCGAGAACGCTGGCGTTGGCGTGAAGCCGTGTCGAGTTGACGTCGTAGGCATGCGGCCGAAGCCGTATAATGCACTGGTCTTTGGCGTAAACGTCTTGGCCGTGCCAAAGGTTACGCTTCGGTAGCCTTGGCGTGGCGCCGCTTAGAGTTGGCGTAGGCATGCGGCCGAGCCGTATAATGCACTCGGTCTTTGGCGTAAACATCTTGATCGTGCCAAAGGTTGCGCTCGGGCGCTAAGCGTTGGCGTGGCCGTCTTAGAGTTGGCGTAGGCATCTGACCGAGCCGTATGATGCACTCGGGATGCTGGCGTAGACATGCAGCCGTGCCAAAGGTTAGGCTCGGGGCGCTGGCGTTGGCGTGAAGCCATGCGGAGTTGACGTAGGCATGCAGCCGAGCCGTATGATGCACTCAGGGTGCTAGCGTAGGCGTGCAGCCGTGTCATAAAAACCATCTCGCATTATTCTGCATTATAACCTGTGGAGACAATGAAAAATATGAGTAGTAGAGAAAAAACTGGATTATAAAGCAATATGCATGATGTCCAATTATGTTAAATTGTCGTCCATTTATCTTTTCCGTATTGATTTACGTTTCTCCGAGTATATGTTTAATTCCTTTTGTTAAGCACTCCGCCCAGCTCATCAAGTCCCTTAGCGTTAGGAGTTGGCGCGGAGCTCTGTCTCCGGACACGCATCAGGAAACCCAAATTTTGCATAGGAATCAGAGCTTCACTACTTAAAATGTGTGACACTCGGAATCGGTAAAAGTCAACATGAAAAAGAACAAAAAAACACGAAGAGAGATGGGTGCAGAAAATGCACCTAATTAGGTGTAACCCCGACTTACTGGCTAGTCGGAATCCGACTAGTGAGCAAGTCAAATCAATCTCAATAAAAGAGAAGGGGCCCCCTACAGTGCACCTAATTAGGTGTAGCCCCCGGTACTGCTTAGTTGGATACCAACTAAGTAGCAAGTCAGAAGATAAATTATAATGATGTAATTGAGTATTCAAATAGACAACTTAGCTGTTGATTGTGTCGTCCTCACGTCCGAGTGAACGAGCCCCCGGGCATGTCACCTTGTCAGCGCGGCTGTCCTCAGCGTCGTGCGCGAGAAGCCGGCGTAAGGAGGTTGGCGCGGCTGTCTTCAGCGTTGAGCACGAGAAGCCGGTGCAATAAGTCGGCGCGGTTGTCCTCAGCGCAGTGCGCGAGAAGCCGGCCTAGGAAGTTGGCGCGGCTGTCCTCGGCGTCGTCTTGTGAAAAGCTGCCCTAGGAAGGCAACCTTGCGATCCTCGATGTCGTCTTGCGAAGCCGACCTAGAAAGTCGGCGCGGTATCCTCGGCGTCGTCTTGAAGCCGGCCTAGGAAGTCGGCGCGGCTGTCCTCGACGTCGTGTGCGAGAAGCCGGCCGAGAGAAGTTGGCGCGGCTATCCTCGACGTCGTGCGCGAGAATCCGGCCTAGGAAGTCGGCGCGACTGTTCTCGGCGTCATGCGCGCGAGAAGCCTGCCTAGGAGGTCGGCTGTCACGGTTTCGACCGAAACCTCTTCTATCGTCACCATGGTGACGTCTCTCATCTTCTTCTCGCTTTCCAACGCATCCAAAACCACCCCAAATTCCTTCTGAGTCAACGAAAAATCGCGACGCAATTTCTGTCCAGATTCTGGATGCGAATAGATCGCATCTTCTTCCCGCGTTCGCTTTGCGATTGATGTTGTCTTCCGATCGGATCTGTTCTGATTCTTCGAGGGCAAGTTTGCCGAGGTTGTTGATGACGAAATCCAAGCCTCCAAAACAGAAAGCTTGGCCGAGGATGAATTCGACGGCGCTGCCACCGAGAGATGCCATCGAGCTTGATGAAGATGATCTTAGCGCTGGCCCCTACCTGGCAAGCCAACTGTCGATGAATTATATCGGCAATATACTTTATGGGGCTATGCATAAGACCGAAACCCGATGGTAACACAGAGATGATTTATCTGAGTTCGCCCTCTGCGGTGGAGGTAATACCCTACTCCTGTGTTCGTGGATTCTATTGGGGTTGATCTCGATAGATCAATGTTGAGGATGGCTATGGATCGATGTGATCTCTCTTCTCCTCCTTCTTGTCCTCTCTTGGGTTTTTCTCCTCCCGAACTAGGGGCCCCTGCCTCCCTTTATATAGTGGAGGGAGGTAGGGTTACAGATAAGTACGTATTCTAGTTGGTTATGGAAACTGGGGATAGAGATAGGAAGTCTATCTCTATCTTTTTTTGCCAAATACGTAAGTACCGGATTACAACTGTGCCTTTCTTATGATACAAGTCGGGTCTTCATACGGGACAGGCCCGTCTTCTAGATGGTAGACGTGACCCTACTCCGTGAGGTGGTCCGTCTAATTTGTCTCCGTGACATGCCCGGGGACCATGTTATCCACAGCTGTGGTCTCCAAATCCCAAACCCTAGCCGCCACGAGCAGATCACCATAGAGCAAGGGAAGAAGAAGAAGCCGCTGTTGTCACGGTTGCCGTAGAGGTGAGCCGTCCGCCGCTGACTCCACGCCGTGCCGCCATCGGGAGGCGCCGCTGCCAAAGACGCTGCGCTGGCCGCCAACCGCCCTGCCGCCAAAGCCGAGCCGAGAAAAACACGCCGTGTGCGGCCGCCGCCACGACCCGCCACTTTCGCTGTCGATGCCGCCGCCGGACTTGAGCCGCCTTCCACCGTCGCGAAGCTGTGCCACTGCCTGACCTCGCCGCCAACGCCGCGCCCTGCGTCCTCCACGCGCTCTGGCTCTGTTGCTGCCGACCAACCCGCCGTCCTTCCGTGCGCCGTCTAGCCGCTTTCGCCCAAGGCTGCTTGCCGGATCCGCCCATTGCCTCCTTCATCGCCTCTGGCCGCCCCGCCATGGGTTGCTGCCGCCGGAAGCTACCGCCGCGTCGCCCCCACTTCTCTCTCCCTCTCTTCTTTCTCTCTCTCCCTCCCCTTTTTCTTTTCTCTTTCTTCCTCTTGTTTCTCTCTGTGCACAAGAACAAGCAGAGCAAGGCAAAGAACACTTTTAAGTTTAGATCTGGTCAAAGACTAGTCAACCACTCGCGGGTACTGTTCATATGAACAGTACATCTTCGCAATTTCATTGGTCTTCGTTTAATCTAATCTAGCTACTGTATTTATTTCATAGTTTTCTGAATTTTATTCGCTGTTGTTAATTCGTCTGTGTCTTGATTTGCGTGTAGACGTCGCGGAGCAGTTCGGAGGGGAATTAGCCGCCGATTATCCGGGGACAAGCTACTCGGATCAAGGTGCAAGCTAGATTCATGTCGAACCCATTCGTTTTCTATCATATTTACTATTCATAGTTTTTCTTTTAAATTTGCATGCTAATTTTAATTTTACTTTATATGTTTACATTAGTTACATCCGATTTCATGTTAATCATCGGTTAGCACGGTTAACTTTCCATTGTTGCCTAGTATGAATTAATCCCGTATTATTGGCATCCTTGAATTTACTCACGCTAGATGCTTAGTTGCTACGATAGGAAATCTAGATGATTACTATGATGGAAAATCATTTAAAATCTTGGTAGAGAGAATCTACTCTATATAGTGTGATTTTGGTTAAACTTAATTCAACTAAAATCAACGTGGCGTGAGTAGACTCGAGGTGGTGGTATGAAGGGTGGTTGTATGTTTTGTGGTATGCCACCTTAGTCGACATAAGGACCAAACTTCGTGGATGAACTGACCAGGCAAAACAGTACAGCCATGGGTGTTCATAATGGTAATACCTTAGTTGTTACCATGGAGAATCTAGTTTTGGGTTGTCATGGCGGTGTGGGCGTGCTTGATCAGCACCGTATGTCCATCTAGCACACGAGGGGACTTCGGGCTTCGTGATGAAACGACCTGGGGTGAATCCTTACTGAGGCATCCTCAATTCTAGACGTACCAGGGATATTGGCTTCGTCTCGCTCTCGGGTAAGTCCATGGGTAAAGTGTACACACTCTGCAGAGTTGAAACTATCATGATAGCCGTACTCACGGTCAAGAGCGGGCTTAGGCAGCTCTACTTGTTAGTCTCACCTTTTAATAATTAATGTGTTGTAGAAGGTATGGGCAGGGATTGCCAGCGACCAATCTTGGGAGTAGCGAATCTTGAGCGATTGCATTACAGGGAATGTATTGCCAGGGTTTTCGAGTAGAGTTGACAGCGATTGTCATTTATATTGCTATGTTGAGAAAACATGAGTTAAGAAATGAATTTAAAATTGATTTAAACTATTGCTTTATAACTGATAGGTTTGTTAAAAATGCCTTTATGCAAAATAACCATCTCTAATCCTTTGATATCCTTGCATTCATTACCTAAGGATATACATGCTTGCTGGGTATGGTTTATCCATACTCATTAGTTGTTCTTCAGATCTGAACGCAGGTGACGACTATGCCGAGTACGTGGATTACGAGGCAGGGTACGACGATGGAGCTTCCGGCTACTAGTGTATCCCTAGTCAGATGCCTATGGCGTATGGATGGGTTTACCAAGCTATCGTTTTAAATTTCTATCTTCCGCTTGTTACTATTTATATTAAGACAAATATTGTAATATTTGGCGTTTGTGGCCAAGGTACTTTATTTTGTTAATCGTTGAACAGCAAGGTGTGATTCCAGATCGCTCTGACTGTGCGTACTAGCTGTGATCCGTTGAGACTAGTACCGTAATGCACAGAGGGGTCGGCTTTGCTGAGCCAGGTCTCGATAGTTGTAGGTGGGGAGCTAGCTAATTTTAGGTTATGGTTTGAAGAAATTAATTGATTTCCATGCATGGTGAATAATCTAGAAGGACTAAGAGTTCCAATTGAGTTCTAATTTTAAAAGTATTTTACAAAGATTTAAAAGTATTCAAAAGTATTTTCCAATGATTTCAAAGTATTTCAAAGCATTTTCTAATCTTTTAAAAGTATTTAAAAGTATTCAAAAGTATTTTCCAATGATTTTAAAAGACTTAAAAGTATTCAATAGTATTTTCCAATGATTTCAAAGTATTTCAAAAGCATTTTCCAATCATTTAAAATTATTTGAAAGTATTTTCCAATGATTTAAAAGTGATCAAGAGTATTTTCCTAAGATTTCAAAGGATTTACAAGTATTCAAAAGTATTTTCAATGATTTCAAAGTATTTTAAAAGCATTTTTGAATCATTTAAAATTATTTAAAAGTATTTTCCAAGGATTTAAAAATATTCCAAAATATTTTCCAATGATTTCAAAGGATTTAAAAGTATTCAAAAGTATTTTTTAATGATTTAAAAGTATTGAAAAGTATTTTAAGATTTGAAGAAATTAATTTTCATACCTCAATTTTGAAAGTTCGGCATGCCCATTAACATGTGACCCTTGGTGATTATTGATTTACCTATGATTTAAAAAAATGATAAATCATTATGTGAAAATTAGCTTGTAATAACCTAATGTAGATGGGCTAACAATGGATGTACAACACTGACTGACGCTCCAAGGAGTTCATTGAAGGCGTTCAAGCTTTTATCAGTGCGGCTGTTGCATACAAGCCGTTAGGTTTCATATGTTGTCCATACATAGACTTCAAAATGAGAAGGAGTATTCAAAGTCAATGCCCCTTTACAGCCATTTGCTCCAAAGAGGTTTCATGCCTAACTATATATGTTGGACCAAGCACAGTGAAGAAGGGATTATACAGGAAGGCGATGAAGAAGAAGGGGGAGACAATAATAACCCAGTCGACAATGCCCAATATGATTCCATTGCATATACATTAGGGGAGTTAGGTGAAGATGATCTAGACCAGATGTTGCATGATGGAGAGGGAGACTACACCGATGAAAGACAATTCTAAAAGTTTCAACGCTTGATAGAGGACCACAGAACACTGTTGTATCCACACTACGGGCAGGGCCATATAAAGTTACGTACCACACTAGAATTGTTGCAATGGAAGGCAACAAATGGTTTATCCAATAAGGGATTCGACGAGTTATTATGCCTCATAAAGAAATTGTTTCCAAAGGATAACACGCTGCCTAAAACTACCTACGAAGCCAAGAAAGTTGTCTGTCATTTGGGATTGGAAGTATAGAAGATACATGCATGTCCTAATGATTGTATCCTTTATCATAAGAAGTATGAGAAATTGGATGCTTGTCCAGTGTGCAAAGCATCTCGGTATAAGATCAAGCGTGACAACCCAGGTGAGGTAGAGGGGGAGCCTAAGAAGAAGAGACCCCCGCTAAGGTGGTGAGGTATTTTCCTATAATCCCCCGGTTGAAACGTTTGTTTGCAAACAATGTGTATGCCCAAATGATGCTATGGCACAAAGAAGAGCGTAGAGATGACAGAATGCTAAGACACCCGCTGATCGCTCTCAGTGGAGGAAAGTCGATAAAACATATCCAGACTTTGCAAAGGAGGTGAGGAACATAAGGTTTGGATTGAGTACGGATGGGATGAATCTTTTCGACGAGATGAACAGCAATCATAACACTTGGCCTATGACTCTATGTATCTACAATCTTCCTCGTTGGCTGTGCATAAAGCAGAAGTACATTATGATGCCATTGCTTATCCAAGGCCGGAAGCAACCTAGAAACGATATTGATGTGTACCTTAAACCATTTGTTGAAGATCTAATGATGTGGAACGATGGTGTATGGGTATGGGATGAGTGCAAATGAGAGCACTTCATCCTACGCACAATGTTATTCGTAACCATCAACAACTAGCCTGCACTTGGTAACATGTCGGGCCTAACTATCAAATGATGTAAAGCCTGCATATAGTGCTCAGATGAAACTGACAGCATGTACATAAAGAACAATCGCAAGATTGTGTACATGGGCCACCCTATGTTTCTTCTTACGAATCACCCATTACGAAAGAAAGATAAAAATTCTAATGGGAAAGCAAACCATCGTACCAAGCCTGCACATCGTAGTGGGACACGTGTATTTTCTATGGTAAAGAATCTGAAAGTAGTCTTTGGAAAGGGTCCTGGTAGCAAACCTGTCTCGAGTAAAGAAGGTAATGCACCCATGTGGAAGAAGAAGTCACTATTTTGAAAATTACCTTATTAGGAAGTCTTAGAGGTCCGTCACTTAATTGACTTCATGCAGCTCACGAAGAATATTTGTGTGAACCTGCTTGGATTCTTATATATGTACGGCAAATCAAAAGATACACTTCAAGCACGAAAGGACCTAAAACTATTGGTACTCAGGAACGACCTACATTTGGAAAAGAGAGGAAAAGGACAATATTACCTATATCCTATCAGCTACACTCTAAAAAAGGAAGGCAAAAGAAACATGATTAACTCTTTCAACAATATATAGGTCCCGTTTGGATATTCCTCAAACATAAAGAGACTCATAATCGTACACCTGAAATCCCAAGATTATCTCGTGTTGATGACACAATTGCTTCTAGTTGCAGTGAGAGGTATTCTACCGGATTGAGTACGAGGGACAATCATAAAGTTGTGTTCATTCTTCAATACGGTATCGCAGAAAGTCATCGATCTAGATAAACTAGCTAAGATGCAGGATGATGTGATCCAATGTGTGGTTAGCCTTGAGATGATCTTTCCTTTATCCTTCTTTGATATTATGATCCATTTCGTGGTTCACATTGTCAAAGAGATAGGTATTCTCGGTCCCGTGTTACTGCACAATATGTTTCCTTTCGAGAGGTACATGGGTGTTCTAAAGAAGTATGTTCGTAGCCGGTCTTGTCCAGAAGGCTGGATTGCCTAGGGTGTTGGGACAGAGGAGGTGATTGAGTTTTGTGTTGATTATATTGATTATTTGAATCCGTTTGGCGTTCCTCTATCACGCCATGACGGGAGGCTATAGGGAAAAGGGACACTAGGAAGAAAAGCAATCCTTAGCAATGATCTTGTTTTATTTAAGCAGGCGCATTTCACGGTTTTGTGACAAACAGCTGTAGTGGCTCCATATGTCGATGAACACAAAAGGATTCTATGCTCCCAATACATAGGGAAGTCAGAGGATTGGATCTCACGAAAGCACATAGATCGTTTTGGCGGTTGGTTACAAATACACATGATGAGTAAGGAGACTGTGGGGCTTGTCCTTTTGCCCACCACTTGATCTGCACTAGTCCCTGGATCAGTACACTAGTGCACACCATTCACATAGCCGGATCATTACATACAAGCGGAAGTCTTATGTTACACAAATACCTGTATTAAGCCCGTAGGCTACTGAGTGTTTACAACACGGCACGTTGGCCCAAATATTCCAAATGTCCAAAAGATCAGAGTGCAGAGATCGAAAAGATGCAAAAGGGTCTCGTGCCAGCTATGCCTAAGCACTCGATTGGAGAGACGCCCCATGCCTTGCCCTGATCGTCAGCAAAGTCCTGTCCTTCATCTTCATGGCAGGCGTACTGATCCTGCTCATACTCTCTATCTAAAAGAGAATATGAATGTGAGGTCAGTGTCATCCAAACACTGGTGAGCTAGTTTCCAACCTAATGCATTTAATGATAGGGGTTCCAAAGGAAAGGTTGGGGCTCATTTAGTTGCAGAAAGCAAGTTTTATAAATCAAAGCCTATGACTTAGCATATTTTAACCAAAGTTCTACTAAACAATGTTCAATTTCTTATTTTCATCACATTCCACGACAGTTTCCATGCACACTGCCAAACGTTCCCATCCCCTGACAGTTTCCGTGAACCCTGCCAAACGTCTCCAAACACGCTCCATCATCTTCCGGGTATGGTGCACCCGTTGTGGATCTTACGCCAGCGAAGCGCGCGGTCTTCCCTAGCCGAGTTGCCAAGCCCGCACTAGAGTCACGGCTCCCTGTCACGTAAGACCTAGATCATCCATCAGGATGACGACCTATTCCTGTCTTCACCTCAAGCATGGCGGTAGACAGGGTATGCCCGCAGGTAGTACTATCCCTGAATCCCCATTGCTTGCACTACCGCGTGATGGCCCCGCGTTGTGCAGGAACCCCAGTGGGCAGCTTAAAGCTACGCGAAAACAACTCGCGCTCTGCCTGGCACAGCCAAGCTTGGCTGCCCAGCACTCCTGGAACTCACGTTGTGTAGGAACCCTCTGTGGGCAGCATAAAGCTACGCGAAAACAACCCGCGCTCCGACTGGCACAGCCGAGCTTGGCTGCCTAGCACCATCTTCGTGGTCCAGCCTTCCTTCAAACCATGTAACCCAGCTACATCACAACCTTAACCACAACCGGAACACATCGGTATTCCCAACCACACACACTGGCATGCCAGGCCCAATATCCAGTAAATCAAGTTTGTAATATTCATCATGTCCGGTGAATGTCGGTTCACCGTTCCGAGGCAACTAAGCTAAAATTAATAATTGGACCTGAGCAATGTCTAAGCAAGATTTTAACCAAGACTTAAATGTCTAAAATTGTTTTATTCAACCTAACCAGGCTAACACGGGTGATCATCAAGGCAATCATTTAGTAAGTCAAATGATAGATGATTTTATCAAGGCAATATCATCATGGGGAATTAATAACAAGAAGTAAGCATGGCATGATACATCATGATTAAACAAGTAGGTATAAATACTTAAAGAGAGCTTGCAATTTTTAATTGTAAATAAATTATTTTAAGAAACTGGGATTCAATATGATCCTTTTAAATGTTAACCCGTACTAGGGAAAGTATAGGCTCTTCCTAATAAAAGTAACACCTAAAGGAAGGTGGTTGACTCGCACTAGGGAAAATCGAGATTCTCCCTAGTAAAAGCAAACACCCTTTAGGGTGGAAATTAACTCGCCTTGGTCTTGCGGGTAGTGGGGGTCTTCCTGTGGTTCTTCGAAGTGTCCTTCCGGCTCTTCGGTGTCTATTAACGGAACGTATCCGAAGAACAATAAATAAAGCAGCAATATGCAATAAGAAAGTATGATGCATAAAATGCAAATCGCCACCCTAATGATTTGACGAATGACGATAAGCCTTAACCTAGATATCAAAGAAGTTCCATGATCCTTCTAATGTACAACAATTCTTAAAGAAATAACGGGGCGAGTGTTCCTGAATATGATATGCGATGTTGGATGTTGCATAATGCTACCCATAGTAATTTACCCATAGATTAGCGATTAGGTGTATACGGAAAAAAGTAAGTTTATGTTTGAAGTATTTCCTTCATCAACTTAAAGCGGATTACCTACTGTTTTTAGGGTAGAGGGTTTGCTGTAAACTTTAAATTGGTATTTAATTCCCATAACTTGTAGGTCTTATTTACCCTAGTTAAACAATCTAAGTAATCCTATCATGTTTTAATAAGTCCCTATATTTTAATAAATTCTTTTTCGGTCAGCAAGGTTTCTCTAAAATTCTGAGATTTAATGGAAATCATTTGGTATTTAATATAAATAATATGTAGTTTCTGTTTTAATAATATATATATAAGGAAAATAGTGATAGCTGCCTATTTTGATTATCCAGAGAATAATATTAATCCTAAAATTGTACAATAAATTTCTTAAATTCCCGAATTATGGTTATATTATACCAGAATTTTATCATGATTTTAGGAACTTAATGGTTAACTTAATTAAAGGGAAAAGATTGTTTTGGATATTATTCAAAAGTGGGGTAAACAAGGTTTGTGGATTAAATTAGATGACTTAAAATGAGTTACTATTAATAAACCAGGTTTAGCACGTTTCATGGGATTTATGCCCCTTTGTTGTAGTTAGGGGGAAATTATAAATGTCTTTAGGAAAAACACTACATGTTGTGAGTAGTAAAAGCTTCCTTTAAACTACTTATAATTTGGAAAATCCTTTCCAATAGAAACAAAAATGGGATAATTGGTCTTAATTTACTTGAAAGGATTTAAAGTTGTCATAATTTGTCCGTAGGCATTAACTAAATTTTTAGAGGGTAAGGGCAATTTTAAAGTTAAAAAAATATCTAATTGATTTTTATATAAGAACAAGGCTAGATTTAGGATTTGCATTTAGTTAATTAAATAAAAATTAAGCATTATCCTACTGTTCATAATTTATCTTCCATCGAGGTTCCCATGGTTTTTAAAATATAGTTAAATAAATTGGTAGATTACATAATGCTAGGATTAGAATTGCTATAACTAGAGAGGCTTACCTATTTTTAATAATGTATTTTCTTTACTGATCAATGAGGGTTTAATATTTTCCTAGGTTCCTAACATATGATAGTATTTGTAGAAAAACTTTCATGAATTTTGAACATCGTTTACTATCTTAAATAAATCCTAGAACTGTAATATAGATATTCGGGTTAATTGCCAAATAGGGAAATGGGTGGCTTGGGCGGTCTCGGGCGCACTGCGGTACCGTGGAGATGGCCCAAAAAGGCTGCAGCCCACGCGAAAGCACAGCGAGCGGCTTTCGAAACATCGCGAGCGGTTAATAAGCGTAAATGTGAATTACGCCTTCACTAATCTGTCATGTAGGGGGGTTGAGGGCCCACGAGTCAGCCGGCCAACAGCAGCCACAGAGGAGGCCTTCTTGCTCCTCGGCCTAGGCGTGTCTAGTGGCCATGGCCGGCCGGAGCGGATGGTGGCGCCGGCAGGGGAGGCCACGGCGGCGAGGTCTGACTGCGGAAACGAAATCCCCACGGCCTCACACACCAAATGGCGTTGCTGGCGAGGCCTACGGCAGCCAACGGCGGCGGCGCGATGAGCTCTCGCGGCGGCCGGCATAGCTAATCGCCGCGGCGGTGAACTAGGGTGGCTATTGCCTAACCTATAGGCTCAAGAGCATCAATAGGGGACCAAGGAGGTACCTTCGACAACGGAGAGAGCGGAGGCGCACCGGAGGCGGCCGGCGACGAGGAGGACAGCGGCAGCCGAAATGGGAACACGTCGCCAGAGGATTCCGGTACACAGCGTGCAAAATTGAGAGGGGAAGATGGTTGGAGACATACTGAGGATGCTCTATGCTCAAGGAATTGACAAGTTGCTTACCGGAGCGGCTAGGATTAGAAAGGGGGTAATTTTGCCCGGCGAGGAGGACTTCGCGGATGCCACGAGCTCCAGGGCATCTTGCCTCGATTCCTCCAGGGACGTTGGCGAGGAGGAGGTGAGGAAGACATGGTAGCGAGATTGGGGCTTGGAATGCACTGTGGTAGAGGCACCGACATGCCGAACTTTCGTTAGAAACACGGTTTCGGACAGGAAAGGGAAAGTTGAGCTGCATGGAGCTTGGGCTGGGCATATGAAGCCGAGGGGCAGGAAGGAGGGAGTAGGGGACCCAATTAAGCCGGACAAGATGGCCGGTCGGGGGCTTGCGCAGGCGGTGAAGTCAGGCGGCAGTGGCAGAGGGCGGCACCGTTGGTTGGCCGAGGGAGGCGGTGGCGTGCCGCGATGGCGAGATGGCGGGGCCGGACAGGGTGACGTGATCGTGGCTCAGAGCCAAGAGCCAGGCGACAAGGCGGCAGGGACAGCAGCGGCGCTGCAGTGGTGGGATATCGTGGGAGCAGGGGAAACCCGGCCACGGGACGGCACGCAGAGCACGGGCGTGGGTAGCAGAGAATTGTGGCCGCGTGGAGGTGCTGCTCTACAGGGGGAGCAGTGCGGGTGAGAGAGAGGGATGAGAGAGGAGGACAGAAAATACAGAGGGAGAGAGAGAAGAAAGGAGAGATAAGGAGGGGACTGACCAGTGGGCCCCACTGGTTAGGTGCTCTGCTGGCTGAGTCAATCCGGTCAAAAAAAATGGGTTTAGTTTTAGGGAAATTTCATAGATAGAGCTTGAATTTGAATGAAAGGCAAACTTTGGGGGCAAGTGGTTGGACACCCAATTTTGATTTCATTTTCAGAAAAATAAATTTTAGATTTATTATAAGGAGCATTATCATGGAATCCATTATAGGGTTAATTTTTAAACCTTGATACCTAAGGGGATATTGTTTATTAGTTCATATATGCATAAATGTGTGTATATGTGTATATATATATATATAATATGTGAGTGCTCAAAGAAAAAAAAATTTTCATGGTATTAATTCTGGTAAAACAAGACCGATAGATGAATTAGATTTTTCAATATCGCTTCTAATTAGTATTTACAACACTATTCTAGGTTTTTACAAATTAAAATTTTTAAACATTAAAACTTAAATTTTGAGTTTTCGAAATTTTTGGACCAAAATATGGGTCTTCATTTGCTATTTTGAATGTTTCAAAATATCCCCAATTTTGGGATGTTACAAATCGAATGATGAACAACTGAAATGCTTGGCTCGGGGACCATCCAGTACAATCTTGATATTCCAAGGGTACGAGATAAATGGGTAAACATTTTACACGAGAGCCTAGGATAACAAGAGAACCAACCAAAACAGCGGTGTTCGTATAGACGCCATAGATAACAATGGAAGGAAGGACACCTATTATGGTTTTATAGAGGAGTTCTAGGAGCTCGATGATGGACCTTTGAAGGTACCTCTATTTCGGTGCCAATGGGTCAAACTGATAGCGGGGGCACGTGATGATCGACCAGTACGGTATGACAACCATAAACCTCACACAAATTGGGTATAGGAACGAACCATTCGTGCTCGCCAATAATGTGACACAGGTTTTCTATGTAATGGACATGTCTATCAAACCGAAGAAGCGGAAGGACATGTCTACCAAAAGCAAGAATCAAAAGGACAATTGTAGCGCTCAGCCAAAGCGCCACGTGATTCTTCTAGGTAAAAGAAGGATTGTTGGAATTGAGGGCATCACAGATGAAGAAGAGTATAATCAGTTCAACGAGTTGCCTCTTTTTGCGATGGAGCTCGACATAAGTGTCCTAGATGATAATGAGAAAGCTCTCTACATACGCCGTGATCATAAGGAAGGAACACTTGTTAAAACAAAGTATGTTAGTAGTTAAGACTTACCATGTTGTATTAACTTGTGTATGAATTATGAATATGGTTTCATGTCATATATACAAACTATGGATATTTAATTTATTTTGAATGAATTATGGGTGTGATAATTAAATTTGTATAGATTATAGATATGGTTTAATTTAATTTTTTAGAATGTAAGTTGCATGATTATGAAACTAGGGATGTTAGCGCGTGCGCCATCCATGATAATAAGAACTAATGTTACCTAACATATCAATATAAGAACTATGTGATCCATGGTAATCAGAACTAAGAGGGTGTTCTTTTGGGCTTATAAGCAGCTTATAAGCTTTAGTTGGATATTTAACATTTTTGTATAAGTCAAATATTTTAATGTTTGGTAACCAATTTTTAAAGATTTTAAATAAATTTTTAAACTAATTTTTAATAATTTTTTGACCCCTCCAAACTCCTTATTAAAGGCCTACAAATTTTCAGATTATAAGTTACAAGAAGTTGAGGGCCCTTAAAAATATGTTTAGGAGCCACAAAAAATATTTAAAAAATAGTTTTGAGAGCTTTTAGACCAACAAATTAAAGCCCTGATAAAATCAAAAATATTTAAAAAATAGTTTTGAGAGCTTTTAGACCAACAAACTAAAGCCCTGATAAAATCGCTAGTATGGCTTTTACAAAAATAATGCCCTGTTCTTTTCGGCTTAAAGCCGCTTATGCTTTTAAGCTCATAAAATGTGTCATTTTTGTAAAGCCATACATTATAGCATTTTGTAGCAATTTTTTCGGGGCATTAAGTTGTTCTTCTAAAAGCTCTCAAAACTAGTCCCCGCCCCTTTCCTCTACCGGTTGTGGACACAAACCGGTAGTGAAGTTGCTTTCAATACCGGTTTGTATATCCAACCGGAAGTGCAGATGGCCAGCCGCAGGAGAAGTGGGTAAAGGCTGACGGCGCAGGCCCTGCCTGTTAGGCTCTCCCTACTCCTTCCGTGGCTCTTTTCACTGCCGGCTGGGCCCCACCCTTTCCTCTACCAGATGTGCACGCAAACCGGTAGTGAAGATGCATTCACTACCGGTTTGTATCTCCAACCGGTGGTGAAGATGGGCCAAGTACGCACCCGTCAGCCTCTCCCCGCTCCTCCCGTGGCTCTTTTCACTGCCTGCTGGGCCTCGCCCCTTTCCTCTACCGGTTTGTATATCCAATCGGTAGTGAAGAGTCACACATATATTTTCCCTTGCACGCCACAGCCGCCTCCTACGGCACTTGCGCACCACCGCCGCCTCCGACGCCCCACACTCCGTTTTTGTCGAGCCCGCTTAGCGGTGCCTCCGACGAGCCCACGCACCGCCGTCTCTGGCTCTAACGAGCCTGAGCGTCGCCTCTGAGGAGCCCGAGCACCGCCGCCTCCGATGAGCCCATGCACTGCCGACTCCGTCTCCAGCCTCCTTCTCTGACTCCGGTACCTTCCTCTAGCACCGTTGTCTTCTTCCTCGGTAGAGTCTCAGGGCGGCGTAGGCGCTGCTTCCCTTCGGTGGATGTCGACATGGCCCTCCAATGCATCACCCACCACCTCCACCTCCGGTGCCCACCACGTGTTCGAGGTAATGCTATGCCAATCAGAAGTATCCAATTATCCATTTGGGTTCTCTCACAACTAGTGAACCGGATATTACAACCGGTTCCAAACCCCTTTCACAACCGGTTTTGGAACCAGTTGTAAGCCACCGGGAGTAATACTCCCGGGTATCACAATCGGGTCCACGAACCGGTAGTAGTGTTAGCAAAAGTTAGAAATATATTGGGAGAAGTGGGATTTGAACCCAGGACCTCACACCCCCTCCTCGTGATCCACGCCTCACCCTTCTAGCCAATCCACACACGCGTGCTCTCTGATAAAAGTAGGACAAGCATTCCTTTTAGCATTTCAAAAATAGGGCTTCTAAAACCGGTTGGGGGCATGAACCGGTTGTAGAACCCAATTTCTACAACCGGTTCGTGTCTCCAACCGGTTGTAAAAGTCCACAACCGGTTGGGGACATGAACCGGTTGTAGAAATTGGGCTCTACAACCGGTTCGTGTCCCAAACCGGTTGTAGAAGCCCTCTCCTGGCTTCTGTCCTAACGAACTGGTACTGGTGCACCGTCACAACGGTTGATATCCAACCGGTAGTGATGGGTCGGTAGTAATGCCTAGTTCTCTAGTAGTGTCTAATCTACATTTTGGAAGACATTGACTGGGGCTAAAAGATGTTCACTATTCACATTAAGCTCACAAGAAGGGTAATTGGGAAGAACAACAACAAAAAACACTTAACTCAGCACTAAAATATACTAGCCGTTATCACTGAAACAGCAGCAGCAACCAACAAGCAAATCAATTCCCTTTCATTGCATACAATTCCCTTTCATTGGATATCTCTGAAAAGGAAGAAGCCAATCAGTTAGATCAAGTCCAATAAGTTAAAGCTAATAGCTAGTTAGTTGAAGAAGAAGAGCAAGTTCAGATGCATGTATATAATAGAAAAACATTTTTTCTCTGTCACTCTGAAAACAGAGCAAGTTTAGAAAACCATATGGTGCTGGGAGGAGGCGGCGCTTCGGGGCGCTCGGTAGGGAGGATGCCCTCGGCAGGTAGGGGGCGCATGGGACAACGGGGAAGAGGTGCTCGGCGCATGGGACGGCAGGGAGGAAGTGTGTGGGACGGCGGCGAGGAGATGCCGAGGTGCTCGGCGCATGAACGGCGGGGAGGAGGCTAGTATATCTTGCTGCTAACATAATACAGTGCTTAAAATTGTATGCGCAAACAAAAAATTGCTAGTATACATGTCCAACCAGGAAGTAAAATTCCTGCAGCAAAGTACTCAACTGGAAAAAGTTTAACACAGCACAAATTAACAGGGTATGATGTTTAATTGTACTTCATCACTAAGATAAATTGCAAAGACAACTAAATTACTGATGTCATCCTGGTCTGGGGAATCAAGTAGGATGTTCGAGTCTAAAGGCAAGAAGGGGGTACCTGTGTAGTTCTCAATTATTTTTGCATGTAGAGACAAGCATGCACTAAATTATCGAGGACTAATCACTACTTTTTGCCACTACTTTTCTTTTCCAATGTTATACTGTTTGTTAAGTGTTGGCCTAATATGAAGCTGTTAACATTTGATATAAGGGATAGCACGTGAAAACGCAAGCTTCCAGGAGGAAGAAGAATTTCTGTTTGAGAAAATCATGCAAGGTAGCATGTTTGGTTACTAGGACAACAACCAGGCCAGTGCACAAGTCAACATGGAACCTGTGGACACTCAGGCCGATATGGCCGGCGAGGAACCCGTGGACACTCAGGCCGATGAGGCCAGCGAGGAACCCGTGGACACTTAGGACGATGAAGCTGGTAATTCGAGCAACTAAGTGAATCGTCGAGGTCATAACAAGAAGCCAATGGTATAACATGTTATCACTGAAGTCAACCACGAAGGGAAGCCTGTTGCACCTGAGTTAGCACTGGCGCCGTACAATAATGCCTGCAGCTACCATGTTAGGGATCACGTGCCCATTGGCCTAAGGAAATGGAGTGGCAGACCATCTGACCCCAAACACGGTCTTTGCAGCTATCAAGAACATGCACTGGGCCGATATGAAAGAGACGTTCACCTTCCCTAATGGGACTGAAGAGCTGGTGAAGAAATACACATTGAAGAAAATGGCCATCAATTTTCAGACTTGGAAGAAGTATTTGAACTCCACCTAGATGCAGAAGGGTCGTACGCCCGACTTCAATTGTTTCCCAAAGTTGGCGGATCACTAGGATGCATTTGTAGAGTACAAGCAATCAGAGGAAGGTCAATCTTTGAGTGCAAAGAATAGGTTAAATGCAGAAAAGAAGCGATACCACCACCACCTCGGCACAAGTGGTTACGTGAAGAAGATACCCCAATGGCAGAGAAGGGAAGAAGAACCGATGAAAAATGGTATCACACCTGTAACTGTTGACTAGCTCGAGCAATTGAAGCATTAGTACTTTGTGCACGGGGGTAGCCTTGAAGATGACGGCAGCTTGGTGTATTCAGGAGAAGTGCAAGAAGTGGCCATAAGGCTTGTAGATGCCCTTGAACAGTCTTTCCAAGGCTCCTTCAAGCCAGATAGAGAGAATGACGAGCTAACCAAGGCCCTACAAAACCCTAAGCACCCTAGACTAACATGAGGTGTTGGCGTGGTTCCATGGAAGTATTGTTTCGCTTAGTATGCTGACACTTATAGGAATCGGCAGAGAAGCCAAGCCCAAGAAGAACAAAGGTACTGTGCATTGGAAGAACACGTAGCTGCACAACAGGCAAGCACAGCTGAAGAAGTTAAACGACAAGTACAATTAGCCATTAGCTAGCTACAGGAAACTCCAAGTAATCCTGATGTTATCATCATCCCCTCTAGGCGGTGGAGCAGCTGCGCTTCCACCGGACTCCCGGGTGCGGAGTTGGGCGATTATCCCGTGGACAACATCACGATGCGCCGTTTGTGTGAGCTACATATTGAAGCGCGTAACCTCTCCCTCAAGGCGGCTTATGCCATAGCTATCCCAGTGGAGCCAGGGCAGGTCTTGCATGGCAGGGAGATCCCGCGGGGCTACTCTAAGGTCGGGGTGGAGCAGGTATGTGAAGGATATGAGGACCTTGACCTCGACATTTTAAGAGGTGACGGGGTAACCAAGCTTGGATAGGCCGTACACAGTATCTTCCTTTGGCGCAAGCGCTATATAGTATTCGAGATAACGAGGTGTTCTCTCCACCAAGAGACATTCACCACTTAGATGGTGTAAGAAGCAGAAGTCCAACTCCACAATTACCTCCACGCAAGAAGTTGGATGTCGGAAGAAGCTCGACTCCACCACTCCCAGCGCGTACAGAGAGGTCAGCTTCACCTAAGAAGTTGGGCCCACAGAAGGAGGGGTCCAGCCAATCCAAGAAGACGGCTCCACCTAAGAAGTTGGGCCCACAGAAAGAGAGGTCCAGCCAATCCATGAAGTCGTCTCCATCTAAGAAGCCATATGATCTAGCTCCCGAGGAGACTAGGAAGGAAGTGAGAGCCAGTGTAACTGCATACTTCAAACGTCCGGAGCCTGAGAAACGGTTCCAATTGACGATGCAGTGAAAAAGTTTTTCTCGACAACGCAGATGGCGCTGCCGCCGAAGTTGTCATCAAACTACGAGCGCACGATTAGAAAGGCTGCAAGGAAGAATTCGCAGCCTTCTGCAGAGGAGTTGCAGATGCAACAATTTATGTTAGAAATTGTACTCACTGCATCTCAAATTCTTAGCGAAAGTGAGGTTGCAACGGCAGCTTGTAGATGGCTATATAAGTTCGCCCTGATGAGGTGCCCAAGTTATTAACGAAAATGTGGCAATTCCATAAATGGCACTTAAGGGAGTCGAGGAATGGCAGAAGAATGTTCGCTACCCATTTCAAGCAGTAGGATTTTTTTTGCGGGGACGGCCTCTTATGGATTGAATTCAAGAAAATTTACCAACTGTACCAGCGAGACACTCTCGACGTGTCTCAATTAAGCTGCTGGACTCTGTAAGTGTCTTATTTATAAAATTCACCATGTGCATCCTTATACAATTAAATTGCAAGTCTAATTAATTTCCTTCGATGTAGAATGGAGATACAAAAATACATAATAGAGTCTATTTACAATGTAGGCTTCATCGATCCATAGTTGTAAATGAAGATAACGCAAGAGACAAGCCGAAAGAAAATGACGACAACATATTCAATGCTCTCAAGGAACAATACTACAAAACGTACCTACTTCTACCCTACAACTTTGGGTACGTGTTTTTATGCCAGATTGTTCTAATCTTTTTTCGTAACATGATGTTAGGACTAATTAGATATGCTCCCATGTATAGGTTTCACTGAATCCTTTTTATAACCAAAAGAAAATTACCAGCGCAGCATAGACATGGTAAACAGGTAAAATTGTTCCTTTTGTTATTATTCTAGTAATATTTTTCTTGATTGAATCGAACTCTATAATTACTACTCATAATCACGTGCAGTGCATTCGCATGGTTCCGTGCACAAACTCGCGGTGTATTCAAGAAGGCATTTGATGTTCAAACCAACTTTCCAGTACGTGCATAGTATTCTTATGCCGTAACAATTTTTCATGCCAACAATGCTTCTTTAACTTTTTCACCGCAGTGTTTGAGGTAGGAGTCGGGCAACAATTTATACGGATTCTATGTATGTGAGTTCATGCACGGTTTCACCACCGACCGTAGGCACAAAAGTGATGCTGAGGTGTGTAAATACTTAATCATGCCTAGGGTTTAGAAAGGCATAAACTGTTACCTAGTGACATGATTTATTTTTCTCACTTCACTTAATAACAACTCATGAAAGCTGAGAAAGGCATACGCTCGCCGCAATAAGTCAACGCAATCCAAGAACAACTCATCGGCTTCTTTGTTGATGAGGTTATACCTAAAGATGGCTAGTTCCACGAACAAGCATGGAGAGTGTGCCCTTCGGTAAAGACTAGTGAACTAACGGGTTCAACTGGGGCTACCAAGGGCAATGCACACAAAAAATGAACTAATTCTTGTGATTTGAATTGTAGACTTGAGTTGTATTTTGTAATATGTTCTGTGAATGAATTAATTGTGGATTTGACCTGTGATAATTTTATTAATGAAGTCTGTTAAGCAAAATGAACTTTGTATTATGCATCTAAAATCTGATCTGTTATGTGAATGAGTTTGTATTATTCATCTAAAATTTGATCTGTTCTATGAATTAAGATTGTATTATGCATCTGAAATCTGATCTGCTGTTAATGTGAGAAAATATGCTCTGTTGTCGTACAGCCCGGTATTTCTATCGGCTTGAGTGATACTAGTCCCAGAAGATCATAGCTAGTATTGCACTCAAGGACGTTTGGAATATCATTGCAGGCATTTCATTTAACTAAAATTTAACAGTTTACATAGCATAAATCGCATCCCAGTTGACATAGACATTACATAGTTTTGCACAGGACTTAATTCAACAACATAAAGAAAACACAGCGGAAGACTTTGAAAACGATGATATCCCGAGGTTGATCCGGAACGCGCGGCTAATCACCTTGACCCTCCTGGTCACAACTGGCACCGTTGCGGAATTCTTCACCTGAACAAATAATCCGTGGTCCATATAATGAGTACACGGCTACTCAGCAAGCAGTCCTTAATCATGAATGCAGGAACAAGAGATGGGTATGGTTATTTTGCTAAAAACATCACCTATCTACTTGTTTATTTGTTCTTGATTCTTTGAACACATGATAACACACGAGCATAGCCAAAGGACGGCTAACCAGCTCCAAGGAAGGCAATCCCTGCCTACACAACCATCAAGTTAATTAATTAAAACACATTGGACTACCTTGAATTAAACTCCTTTCCCCGCCCATGACCGCGGACATGGCTACCATGATAGTTTTAACTCTGCAGAGTGTGTACACGTTCCCCACAAGCCCTGTCTCATCCCGAGAGAGAAACAGTACAGAACCGTTCCCTGTTTTCACCGGTCCCAATACTGTACCCTTTCTTTTGGTTTCGCGCCCCATACGGTACACTTCGACCAGGCCGACAGTCATGCGCACTCCTTCAGCCGGACCTGATAGCGCACCGCATGAGGTTAGCCCCCATTTAAGCCATCCGGAACCGGTGATCGCGAATCACGTTCGTCCACTACGAGTACAACGGAAACAAGCTTCCATAGCTAACGGTCAAGGCCAGAAGGCACAAGTGGCTGTACGGTTCAGGTCCGGTATGGTAATACAAGTATTCGGTCCTTATATGACAGAGGAGACCTGCACAACACAACCACAAGCCCAAAATCCGCCTCTTATGGGTCTCCTCAAATCAACACACACCACGTTGATTTTAGTTGATTAGGTTTATCCAAAAACAGCACCACGATGTCGAACTCCACGGATACAGATTTAATAACGAGTGAAACCTATCAACTACCAATCCCAGAAGCAAGGCTAAGCAACTACACAAAGGATAGGCTAGTAAAACAGTACCAAATAGGCTAACAATGGTAGGCTACATCATATCAGTAGAGGACTAATATGAAATCGGAACAAAGTAACACATACGATGATATTTTAAGCATGCAATGTAAATAAACATGAAATAATTAAATTTTAGCAAACTAGGAATTCAATCTGAATCTAGCTTGCTTTCAAAGAAGTTTGGTTCTGGTTCTCCTCCTTCGAACGGCTCCGAAACGTCTCCCGAATAGCAGGTGCACGTCGGTTCTACACGAAGAAAGTAAATAAACAGAAATAAATAACAAACGTACAGAAAATAGTATGATAAAAATATATAAAATTCTTGGGATTATTTGTGATTTTTGCGCTCTGGAATCATCTAAATCCGAGTTCGGGAACTTCCTAAACAATTCGTGAAAGTTTTAGGAGAAAAAGAAAAGCTAGAAAAGAATTAACCGGGTTAACCGGCGGTTAACCGTGGGGAAAACCGAGGAAACCCAGAGAATCCGGCTCGGGCGGTGCGGCGGACACGGGCCGGACATGCGGCGCGCTCCGGTTGGGCTGTTGGGCGACGCGCGGGCGGCGTGCAGCGCGGGGGGACGCGATCGCAGGCAGAAGCACCACGCGCCTGCGCGCGTTAGCGGCAGCGTGATGCGGCGGAGAGATAGTGTGGGGCGGCGGCGATGGTGGGGTGACACGCTGGCGGCGGTCGGCGCGCAAGACGCTGCAAGACGCACACGACGAGCGGCGGCGGCGAGACACGCGCGGCCGCGGGTTAAGGCGGCGGCGGTGGCGCGCGACACGCGGGCGGCAGCCGCGGGCGTGGCAGCGCAGCGGTTGACGGCGAGGCGCGCGCTTTCCACGCCGACGCGGAATCCGGGGCGGCGATGGGCTCGCCGGCGGCGATGACGGCGGTGGAACTCCGGCGATCCTTCGGCGCACCATATCTCCTTCAATTCTTAGCCAAATATGGCGATCCATATAGTCAAATTGATCAGCGCGACGAGCTCTACAACGTGTTTGCCCTAGATTTAGGGTTTGGCTATTGGAATAGGAAAGATACCTCGATTTGCTTCGGTTTAGCAAGGAAACCGAGGTGACGGCTAGGGTTTCGAGGGGCTGGGGTGTGATGGCCGACTAGGGGGCTTCTAGGGGTTTATATATGGCTTGGGTCGTGTTAGGTCAATCCTATTATGGGTGGAGTTTGAATTGGGCTAGAATTAGGTCTTAGATGAAGATTAGGAGTCCTAATGGGTTTAGGATTAGATGGAGAGGGTTTTGGGCCTAGTTAGGGCCTAATTAGGCTATCCAAGCCTGTTAGGACCTTTTTTCTATTATTATTTTATGTTTTTAGCTTTTATTTTCCTTATTTCCAATATGTGACATTATAATTCTATTAGGATGTCACAAACCTCCCCCCTTAAGGAGAATCTCGACCCTGAGATTCGGAAAGATCCTTGAACAGCTCTGGGAACTCTGCTTGCAGGTCCTCTTGTCTCTCCCAGGTGGCTTCTTCCTCGGTGTGATTGGATCACTGCACCTTGCAAAACTTGATCGCACGACTGCGAGTACGTCTTTCAGCTTCCTCCAAAATTCTAACTGGTCTTTCCTTATAAGTCAGATCTTCTTGCAAATCCATTGCTTCCAAGGGCATTTGTTCTTCAGGTACTCGCAAACACTTACGAAGTTGGGAGACGTGGAACACGTTATGGACACCAGACACATTCGGTGGCAAGTTGCCAACTAATAGGCAACTTCTCCTCTTCTGGTGGTGATCTCGAACGGGCCAATGTACCTAGGTGACAGCTTCCCTGACATGTGGAATCGGCGTAGTCCTTTCAATGGTGACACCTTTAAATACACGTGATCTCCCACGTTGAATTGCAGATCCCTTCGACGTTTGTCGGCATAACTCTTTTGTCGGGACTAGGCCGTCCTCATCCTCTGTTGAATCATCTTGACCTTTTCTTCAGCTTCTTTTAGAAATTCGGGACCAAACAACTTCCTTTCTCCTGTCTCACTCCAGTACAGTGGTGTGTGACACTTCCGACCATACAACACTTCGAATGGAGACATTTGTATGCTTGTCTGATAGCTGTTATTATACGAAAATTCAGCATAGGGAAGAGCTTCATCCCAACTCTTGGAATCCGTCAGTGAAGATCTGATTGGTCCTTTCGGTTTGCCCGTCTGTTTGAGGGTGATAGGCACTGCTGAAAGCTAAATGTGTCCCCAATAATGAGTGGAGTTGTTGCCAAAATCTTGAAGTGAACTTGGTACCTCTATCGGAGACTATTCTTTTCGGCACACCATGCAGACACACAATTCTTGACATGTACAATTCTGCTAACTTGTGACTTCGGTAGGTTGTCTTGACTGGTATGAAGTGAGCTACCTTGGTCAGCCGATCGATAATAACCCATATTGAATCATACCCCCATTGTGTTTTTGGCAATCCAACAATAAAGTCCATGCCGACTTCTTCCCACTTCCATTGCGGAACTTGTAGTGGTTGGAGCAATCCTGCTGGCCGTTGATGTTCAGCCTTCACACGCTGACACACATCACAAAGAGCTACATGCCTAGCAATGTCCTTCTTCATACCTGGCCACCAATAACTTTCCTTCAAGTCCAGGTACATCTTAGTGCTACCCGGATGTATGGAATATGCTGAACCGTGAGCTTCCTTCATAATTAACTCCCTGAGTCCTTTCTTCGGCACCACGATTCTTTTACCAAACCAAACAATTCCAGCCTTATCCATATTAAATCCCGGGGCCTTCTCCATTGTCAACTTAAAGATAATATCAATGGTATCTTCGTCATCTTCCTGGGCTTGTTCAATCTTCTCCTCTAATGTGGGCTATACTTCCATAGTATAAAGGCATCCTTGTGCCACGACCTCCAGATTTAACTTCTCCATCTCGATCTTCAGGCAATTATTCCTCAACTTTCGGCTTAATGCATCGGCAACTACATTAACCTTTCCGGGGTGATAATGGATTCCGATATCGTAGTCCGCTATCTGTTCAAGCCATCTTCTCTGCCTTAAATTCAAATCTGGCTGCGTGAAAATGTACTTGAGCCTCTTGTGGTCGGTATATATCTCCGTACGATTCCCGATAGGGTAATGTCTCCAAATTTTTAGTGCATGCATAACTGCAGCTAACTCCAAGTCACGGCTCGGATACCTGAGTTTGTGTGGCTTTAATTGCCGGGAAGCGTAAGCTACTACTTTTCCCTCTTGCATTAGCACACAACCCAATCCAAGCAATGATGCATCGCAGTACACCTCGAAATCCTTGTGTAGGTCCGGCAACACCAAGACCGGGGAGGTAGTCAACTTGCTCTTCAAGGTCTCGAAGCTTTCTTGGCACTGAGGTGTCCACTGAAATTTGACATCCTTCTTCAATAACTGGGTGAGAGGTTTTGCAATCTTGGAGAATCCTTCGATAAATCTACGATAATATCCAGCGATTTTCAGGAATCCTCGGACCTTGGTCACTATCTTCGGTACCTTCCAGTCCAAAATCTCACTGACCTTAGAGGGATCAACTGACACTCCTCCTTCTGAAATAACATGTCCTAGGAAAGACACTTCCTTCAACCAGAAGTCACACTTGTTGTACTTGGCATACAACTGGTTCTTCCTCAAAATGTCTAACACAATTCGAAGATGCTCGGCATGCTCTTTCTCATTCTTCGAGTAAATCAGTATGTCGTCGATAAATACCACGACAAACTTATCCAAATATTCCATAAGTATTTTATTTATCATACTCATGAAATGTGACGGAGCGTTAGTGAGGCCGAAAGACATTACCGAAAACTAGTACAACCCGCAACGAGTGGTAAATGCCGTTTTCGGAATATCTTCCTTTCGGATTTTAATTTGATGGTACCCGGATCTCAAATCAATCTTCGAAAACACACAGGCTCCTTCTAATTGATCGAACAGGTCATCCACTCGAGGTAGAGGGTACTTATTCTTGATGGTCACCTCATTGAGTGATCAGTAGTCTACACACATCCTGAGTGTACCTTCCTTCTTCACGAATATCACCGGTGAGCCCCATGGTGACATACTTGGTCTAATAAATCCTTTATCCTTCAACTCTTGGATCTGCTTCTCCACCTCAGCTATTTGATTAGCATTCATGCGGTACGGCCATTGAGATATTGGGTTAGTGCCTGGCTGCAGGTCAATCGTGAACTCCCCATCACGGTCGGGTGCTAACCCTGGCAAGTCGTCTAGAAACACATCTGGATACTCACTAAAAATTGGTACTTCCTCCAATGATGGTCGCTCTTTGCTGGTCGTCTTCGCTTCTAGCTGATGCACCGTTCCAACTGGATTGCCTGTCATGGTTGACTCATATTGGACTTATGTACCATCGGTGTTGGTCAAGGTGACTGCTCGGCTAGCACAATCGATCTGTCCCTTGTACTTCATCAACCAGTCCATTCCCAAAATGATTGGTATTCTCTTGGAATCCAACATAATTAAGTTCGACAAGAACTTAGAACCCTCAATTTCTATCTCCACTGCTGGACATCCCACACTTGTTTTCATGGATCCCCCCGGGGATTGAATTACTAGGGTTGTTTTAAAGGTACTATTCACCATTGATTATTAACCACTAAATCTTTTATAATAAAAGAATGCGAAGCTCCGGAATCAAATAAAACGGTAACGGGTACTGAGTTCACGAGGAACATACCAAGCACAACGTCCGGTGCCTCCTAAGCTTCTTCTGTGGTGGCGTGGTTGATGCGTCCCGTTCCCATGTTCGGTGAATTCCTTGGGGAGTTGTGGACACTCTTGTTCGAACCCACGTGCGAAGATGCACCTCCTTGGTTCTTTTGCTGCTGATTTTCCGGTTTTGTCGGGCACTGATGAGCATAATGCCCCACTTGATTGCACCGGAAACAGGTGACTCCCGTGGCTCATCCTGATATACTCCTGTTTGTGCCTTGGTTTGCATTTGGATTTGGCCGATGAGCATGCTGATTAACTGACTGGCTCTGGCCCTATGATTTTTGCACAAAACTCGAGGCCTGCCTTTGGTTCTGGTAGTTGTGTCCCTGATATTGCAGCCTACTAGAGTTTTGCCCCTGCGGAAAACGACGATGGACGTTGCAGTCGTTTTGCCCTTGGAAGTTCATCTTCCTCTTCCTATCTTCATTGTGCTTGCGCTGTGCTCCTTCCAAGATTATGGCCTTTTTAGTCAGTTGTTCGAAATCTTGGCATTGGAAGGGCAACAACTGTATCCTCATGCCTAAGTCCATTCCTTCAGTAAACCTCCAGATCTTAGCCTTCTCCGTAGGAATCAAGTCTGAAGCATAGCATGATAGCTCGATAAACTTGTTGATGTACTGAGCAATGGTCATATTCCCCTGACGCAGGTTTTCAAACTCACGTTTCTTCTCATCCCTCATGCTCTGGGGCACGTAGGTGTTCTTGAACAGCTCCACAAACTCATCCCACATCAGATTATGGTAATTCGGGTGGGCATTGCAGTAATTTTCCCACCAATGGGCAGCATTCCCTTTCAGTATATGGGTGGCAAGTTGGACGCTCTCGTAGTCGTCACAATCCACCAGAGGGACAGCCTCCTCCTCTTGTTGCACTTGATGCTGATTTTGACTTGCAGCTTCTTCCGTACCGTCAACAGGTGTTGCGGCATGACGTCCACGACCTCGGCCTCTGCCTGCGGGAATGGCACGACCCCTTCCTCTTCCTCTCGGCATCTGCTCCAAGAAAGAACAAGGAAAGATGAGCAACTAAGACGGTAGCGACATCCTTTAGCGAAAATAATTTGCGAAAACAATTTTCTTGCACTCATTACAAAGATCCAAGCAATTAAGATCCAGCAAGAAACCAAGCGCATCAAAAGATACCGCTTAGTTGCAATTTAAGACGCAAATCATCACATAATATACACACACAGGCAACAAATTAATTGTTATAATACTGCCTTATTAATAGCTAATTATTCTCCGGTACTTAGGGAGTAACTTAAGTTTTACTTTAATGGGGAAAATTAGTTTCTAAAAGAAGAAAGCATTAATTTTAGATCATGCGGATTATACGGACATCAGTGCAGATACGGTCATCGAATGCGATTATGCGGCCTTTTTTTTGAAAAAACAGTTTTCCCTTTGTTGTGAAATCCTTCTAGCTTCATCTTCTTTTATTGCTCCTTCGCACGCCTTCGAATTCTTCTTTTTGAATCCCGTGTTGTTGCAGAAATTTAAACAATTCACAACCACCAAAATTAAACTGATAAATATTTCATTAATATGCTAAAGTACTGAGTAGCCGTATCACACTTGGAAATTTAAATTGATACGGTCTACTCCAAACATCTTTATTAAAATACGATCTAGGCTATCATAAGCTTAATTCCTAGGGGCTCGGCTTGTGCTCCTCGTGCAGGGTCTCTTCCTTTCCGAGGGCTTGTGCTGTTCTTCCCACTTTCGTTTTTGTTCCTCGAAGGCCTTCTTTTCTTCGTGCATCTTACCCATTCTAAAGTTCAGGTATTCCTTCATGTCCTCGTTTGCTTTTTCTAGCTCTTCTGCTCGCTCGTTGAGACGTTTTTCCTCGGTCTTGGCTTCCTTTTCTCGCGCCATTACTTTCTTCTCTCGCTCGTGAAGCTCTTCACCCCATCCCATGACGGTGTCGAGGTCCTCCTGCAGGTTGTCATACTCCTCCTTGTATACCTTCCTCTTGTGCTCTAGTAATTTCTTCAAATTCTCCACCGTGACCTTCTCCTTTTCCAGTTGCTCTTCTTTTTTCTCAACCTCAATTCTCATTAACTCACCAGCAGCAATGCGCATGTTCCGTGCCCATTTTGCCTAGTAGAACTCTCTCTTTTCCTTTACATATGTTTCTTTCTTGTCCTTCTCCTCCTTATTTATGCGATCTAGTTCTTTGATCAACCCCTCTGCTTGCTCAGCCTTGGCCTGATACAGACGGTCAAGGGCCTTCACGTACCGTGATTAGCTTACCAATTGTTTGTTTGACTCCTAAGTGAACTCTTGTACTTCGCTTGGTCCGCTCCTGGCAACAAAGTGGTGTCGACGAGGCAGGAAGTGGTAACGGGTTCCTTTTAACTCCTCTTCATATATATCACCAATATGAAGGATAGCTTCACGGGCCGCTGTCTGATGTGACACGGTTTCATCATCTTCAAACGCATTGAAGACCATTGGTGTCGTGCTTCCTTGGGGTTATAGTTAACTTGCACCTCCATTGCATGAAGGTGTCCACCTGAACTTCTCCACATTCGTAGTCGGGCATTGGGTCTTCGAACCCGAGTTCTTTAAGCATCCCATGCAGCAGTACCGGCATTCCTTCTTCGTCCAGTATTTGCACCATCTAAAAGGGAAATAGGCATGCTAGTTAGGTAGGGTGAGAGAATAATAAATATGAGGAAAAGAGAATTTATAACTATTTTTGAAAAGGTTTTTCAGCTCCATAGGGTCTTAGGCAATTAACTACGGTATCCTAGAGTCAACCTGGTTCTGACACCAAATCTGTCGTACACCCCGATATTTCTACCGGCTTGAGTGACCGAATACTAGTCCCAGAAGATCATAGCTAGTATTGCAGTCAAGGACGTTTGGAATATCATCGCAGGCATTGCATTTAACTAAAATTTAACAGTTTACATAGCATAAATTGCATCCCAATTGACATAGACATTACATAGTCTTGCACAGGACTTAATTCAACAACATAAAGAAAACACAGCGGAAGACTTTGAAAACGATGATATCTCGAGGTTGACCCAGAACGCGCGGCTAATCACCTTGACCCTCCTGGTCACAACTGGCACCGTTGCTGAATTCTTCACCTGAACAAATAATCAGTGGTCCATATAATGAGTACACGGCTACTCAGCAAGCAGTCCTTAATCATGAATGCAGGAACAAGAGATGGGTATGGTTATTTTGCTAAAAACATCACCTATCTACTTGTTTATTTGTTCTTGATTCTTTGAACACATGATAACACACGAGCGTAGCCAAAGGACGGCTAACCAGCTCCAAGGGAGGCAATCCCTGCCTACACTACCATCAAGTTAACTAATTAAAACACATTGAACTACCTTGAATTAAACTCCTTTCCCCGCCCATGACCGCGGGCACGGCTACCATGATAGTTTTAATTCTGCAGAGTGTGTACACGTTCCCCACAAGCCCTGTCTCATCCCGAGGAGAAACAAAGACAAAACCGTTCCTGTTTTCACTGTCCCAATCTCGCCCTTTCTTTTGGTTTCGCGCCCCATACGATACACTTCGACCAAGCCGACAGTCATGCGCACTCCTTCAGCCGGACCTGATAGCGCACCGCATGAGGTTAGCCCCCATTTAAGCCATCCGGAACCGGTGATCGCGAATCACGTCCGTCCACTACGAGTACAGCGGAAACATGCTTCCACAGCTAACGGTTAGGGCCAGAAGGCACAAGTGGCTGTACGGTTCAGGTCCGGTATAGTAATACAAGTATTCGGTCCTTATATGACAGAGGAGACCTGCACAACACAACCACAAGCCCAAAATCCGCCTCTTCTGGGTCTCCTCAAATCAACACACACCACGTTGATTTTAGTTGATTAGGTTTATCAAAAAACAGCACCACGAAGTCGAACTCCATGGACACAGATTTAATAACGAGTGAAAACTATTAACTACCAATCCCAGAAGCAAGGCTAAGTAACTACACAAAGGATAGGCTAGTAAAACAGTACCAAATGGGCTAACAATGGTAGGCTACATCATATCAGTAGAGGACTAATATGAAATCGGAACAAAGTAACACATACGGTGATATTGTAAGCATGCAATGTAAATAAACATTAAATAATTAAATTTTAGCAAACTAGGAATTCAATATGAATCTAGCTTGCCTTCGAAAAAGTTTGGTTCTGGTTCTCCTCCTTCGAACGGTTCCGAAACGTCTCCCGAACAGCAGGTGCACGTCGGTTCTACGCGAAGAAAGTAAATAAACAGAAATAAATAACAAACATACAGAAAATAGTATGATAAAAATATATAAAATTCTTGGGATTATTTGTGATTTTTGGGCTCTGGAATCATCTAAATCCAAGTTCGAAAATTCCCTAAACAATTCGTGGAAGTTTTAGGAGAAAAAGAAAAGCTGGAAAAGAATTAACTGGGTTAACCGGCGGTTAACCGTGGGGAAAACCGAGGAAACCCGGAGAATCCGGCTCGGGCGAAGCGGCGGATGCGGGCCGGACACGCGGTGCGCTCCGGTTGGGCAGCCCACGGCGTGGGCGGTGGCTAACGCGGGGACGACGCAGCGTGGCGGTCTTGTCGGCGGCGGGCGCGGTCGGGCGGCAGGCGGGTACGTGGCGCGCTGCGGTTGGCGGCGGCGTCACGCGGCGGGAGACAGCGGGCGGCGGTCGATGGTGGCGACACGCGGCGGCGGTCGACGCGCACGCTGCGGCATCGCCAGCACGACGACAGCGGCGGCGGCGGCGACGCGGCGGCGCGGTTGGCGGCGGCGTGTGCGCGCGACACGCGGGCGGCCGCGCTGGTGGTGTGGCAGCGCGCGTTGACGGCGGCGCGCGCGGCTTTCACCGACGCGAATCGGCGGCGATAGGCTCGCCGGCGGCGATGGCGGCGGTGGAACTCTGGCGATCCTTCGGCGCACCATATCTCCTTCAATTCTTGGCCAAATATGGCGATCCATATAGTCAAATTGATCAGCGCGACGAGCTCTACAGCGTGTTTGCCCTAGATTTAGGGTTTGGGTACTGGAATAGGAGAGATACCTCGATTTGCTTCGGTTTGGCACGAAAACCGAGGTAACGACTAGGGTTTCGATGGGCTGGGGTGTGATGGCCGACCAGGGGGCTTTTAGGGGTTTATATATGGCTTGGGTCGTGTTAGGTCAATCCTATTATGGGTGGAGTTTGAATTGGGCTAGAATTAGGTCTTAGATGGAGAATAGGAGTCCTAATGGGTTTAGGATTAGATAGATAGGTTTTGGGCCTAGTTAGGGCCTAATTAGGCTATCCAAGCCTGTTAGGACCTTTTTCCTATTATTATTTTACGTGTTTAGCTTTTATTTTCCTTTTTTTCTAATATGTGACATTATAATTCTATTAGAATGTCACAGTTGTTGGATGGGTAACAGTTACATCAATACCGGTTGGACCTCAAACCGGTAGTAATGCATATTCATCACTATCGGTTCGTATCTCAAACTGGTAGTGATGCTTGACCCCTGTGAGTAGCCCAGCAGACCCTTTTCTACTGACCAACCGGTAGTGATACATGTAGCACAATCTGCCACCTCTCTCTATAAATAATGCTTTGTTCACCACCATAGCTGGCCACCCTAGTGAGACTGTCCACCAGTCGCAGCCCATCATTGCACTGCCGTCCCGCACACTCCTGTCGCCGCATGCTATTCTAGGCGCTCGTGCTACCGTCCTGCATGCTCATGCCACCGACGTGCCATCCCGCGTGCTTTCACCGGCTGCCGACTGCCCTGCGTCCTCATCGCCTCCGGCCACCCCATGCTCTCATCGCTGCTGTCCCGCGCACTCTCACCATCGTCTACCTTGTGCCGCTGCTCTGCTGGCCTGCGTGCACCGCCGCCCCTTGAACTCCCTCCACCAGCATCGCCCCAACGCTCGGCTGCCCCGAGCTGCCGTCTCACCAGTGATCTACCCTCTCGCGCCGTTGTCACGGCACTGCTCTCCTGCCTCGCACGCCGGTGTGTCACCGCCGTTGCTCTGTCGCCTTGCGCTCTCGTGCGCCACCGCCCTGCGGCCGTGCACCGTCGGCCCTCACGCCGTGGTCGCAACATTGCTGACTCCTTGCATGTCGGTGCACTGCTGCCTTGCGCTTGTGCATCGCCGGCCTTCACGCCGTCATCATGGTGCTTCTCTGCCGTCCCACGCCTGTGCTCTGTCGTACCTCACCTCGCTCGCACCACCCCTTGAGTGGCAGCAAAACACCGGAGCACCCGTTCCTGTCCGCCAGCGGCAAGCCCTTGCAGCCACCAGTACTTGCGCCACAAAAAATCATAATGCCTATTCTACCCTTCCTATCTCACCTGGTACCTTTCAAAGGACCACAAAAAGGCTCTATTTATAAAGCTGTTTCTTAAAGACTCAACTATCTAAAATATGTTTCTTAAAGCTCTCAAATCACAAACGTACAAAATGTTCCCCCCTCGTGCCTTCTTCATCTTTTGTCTCTATCTCTGCTGGTCATACATGTCTCTATCACTACTAGTCATACTTCTTCTTGCTCTCCTCTTTGCTCATGGTCATACTGTTTCTTTCTCTCCTATGTTCCATCCTCCTCATGGTCATATTGCTTCTTCCTCTTCTCTTCGCTCATAATCGTGCCTTTCTCCTCTCACTAAGTCGCTCAACCTACTTTGCCATAGATCGGCTTCTCTACAGGAGAGCTGAGGAAAATTGGTTCAATCCATACATAGCAGACGCCCATCAAGGAAATAACCCTTGTTATAGAACCAATAAATTCTAAAACCATATCCTATGCCTTTATGAACAAAGGAAAAGTTTGCCTTTGTCTCTAATACATGCAGGCCCCACCTTCATCACTTAATGGGATGGTCTCTATTTAGCATTGATTTAATGATGGATGGTTGATATCAAGCAAAGACAAACTTTGCCTTAATTTACAAAGGCAGAGGATATGGTTCGATAAATTCTATAACCTCCATTTTCAGAACTAATCAACATACCCTACTTTTTGGCTTATTTGGAAAAGCAAATGTATCACCAAGTGCAAAGTCTTTGCCTTGTTACCATTTTGATACGATCTTGGTGGTCCTTGATAATTCCTTAATTGTCACCCCAGACATTGCACCTTCCTAATTTGCCACTCCAAAGATATATTAATCCTTATTTTGCCATTTTTGCCCTTAATTGCATTTTCCCTATTGTTAACTATTATTCCTTAAGTGAATTGACCATATTGACCCTTTGAGAAAGATACCTATCAGTTTCCTTAAGGAATAGCTTGCACAGTCACCGCCTACCGCCTACATAGCCATCACCGCCCACACATAGTCCCCACCATCACCTCCGCTCCTGCCTACTTGCACAGTCATAGCATGTTGCCTGCACGACCACCGCCTAGCCCTAACCGCCGCCACCAACCGTTGCCGTCTAGCACTAGCCACTCCCACACAAATAGGGGTGTAAATGGGTCAGGTAATACTCGACCCGTACCCGTACCCGTACCCGGATGCAAATTACCCTACTGGAAAATTGTTTTACACTACCCGTCGGGTACGGGTACGGGTAGTACCCAGGTAGGTTAGGTTCGGGTTCAGGTCGGGTACGGGATAGGCGATACCTGGCGGGTATGGGTTGGGTTCAGGTACACAGATAATTTCCACAATCTGGGTACCCAGATGTAATCAGGCCACAAGGCCCATGCTGCCAAGGTCCAGAGCGACTGCGTGCCGGCTCACTCTACCATCCACTCTATCACAAAATTAGGTCACCCTAGCTCTCCCCTCCCAGGCTCCCAGCCGGCCAATTGCTATCCTGGTTCCCTGATGAGTGACGGCGCGCCCTCTGCCAGTCTGCCGCAGCGCCGCCTGCCCTGCTCCGACTACCCACACGGCCACGCGTAGCTGCCGCCTGCTGCCTCGAGCTAAAGGCTACATGGCTGCCCCCTCCACCACGTGCCTGACTTCGGCTGAAGCCCGCGCGGCCGCGCCCCTCCGCCGCCTGCGAGCTCTCCTCCGGCGTCGATCGCCTACGTGTCCGAGCTCTCCGCTGGCTTCGGTCTCCTACGCCACCGCCTTTGGTCCAGTCTCCTCCGAGCTCTCCTCCAGCTTCCGCCGCCGCCGCGCTCTCTCGACCTCGACCACATCGGGTTGCCGGCGCCACGCAAAGATCAAGAAAGACCATGCCAAAGACACCGAAACAACACACAGGTAATGAGGACGACAATATCTAGTTGATTTGCTAATGAAGAACACTAATGGAGACTTCAATCTTGAACTGTAATTTGACATTTGATTGTAACAAACTGACGATCCTTATGCAATTTTGCTGATCCTCGTGCAATTTTTTAGTGAGTGATCCACTAGCTCAGAGGACAAAAATACAGTGAATTGATGAAAATGATGACAATATGTGGTAGTATACAGTATACATGCAGTCAAACTTCTGAATGTTAGATTGTTAGTGGAGGGGGAAATTTTAGAATTTACTGCTAGACTTATCTACAACAGTTCAAAATTCACCAAGTTTGTAAGAGAAGGTCTACTATTTCAATTGTAGAGACTTGATTCTAGAATGCATATGTTTTTAGAGACTTGATTGTAGAGACTTGATTCTAGAGACTTATGTACAATAGTTCAAAATTCACAAAATTTGTAAGAAAAGTTCAATTGTTAGTGGAGCGATTTCAATTTTATATGTAGTCAGAGAGGACGATGGCATTGCCAATAGTCAGAGCAAGAAGGTGGAGGTTGCTGTCAGCCGTGGCAAGAAAAAGATCATGGGTGCATGCCCTCATCAGATGAAGGTACGGCGATTTGTGGACCTTCCAATAGTGCAAGTGATGACCTCCAGCGGTAGGTTCCCACGACCTCCCTCTCGAGCAAGGGCAAGGTGGTGATGGCCTCCTCAAGCAAGGAGGCCACTACGCCGATGTGGAACAAGGGCAAGGCGTTGATGACCTCCTCAAGCAAGGAGGCGGCTACCCCTACAAGCAAGTTCATGGGGTTCAAAGCAGCGACGTCGAGTAAGGCTATGGTTATGATGACCTCAAGTAAGGTAGTCCAAGGTATAAGTCGCATTTACCAATATCTAAGTTATGGATTTTTTTTTTAAGTTTTGATACTAACATAATTTTACTGTTTACTTGTTTTATTATATTTGTAGCTTTACAATCTAAAAGTACAAGTGCAAGTCCAAATGTAAGTGCAAGCGCAAACATTGAACCGAGTGCAGAAGAAGAAGATGAAGCAAATCCCAAAACAGGAAGGAATCTCACTTCCTTTATGTGGGACCATTTCACAAAGTTTGTGAAGGAGGTAACAAAAGATGACGGTTCAGTCATCAAGGAGCAATGGGCTAAATGCAAGATGTGTCCACATACAACTAGAGCTGAAAACAGAAATGGTACGCATGCTTTTAGTAATCACTTTAAATTGAAACATAAGGTTGTGAAAGGTCAACAACTATTACATCAAAAGGATGATGGCATTGCAACATATCGGTATGATCAGAAAACTAGTTTGAGGAAATTTTATTATATCATCATTATACATGATTATCCATTTAATATCTCTCAACATGAGTATTTTGTTGATTTTATCAAGTCACTACAACCAAGCTTTACCGTGAAATCATGTAATACAATTCGAAAAGAAATTATGGATCTCTAGAAAGAGGAAAAAACAAGTTGTATGACTAGTTTAAAACACTCTCTTCTCGTTTTAGTTTTACTATAGACATATGGACATCAAACCAGAATAAAGCATACATGTGTGTCACAGCGCATTGGGTTGATGATAATTATAACATGCAAAAAAGGATTATCAATTTCATTCATGTACATGGAACTCATTCAGGGCTAAAGTTGGGTGACACATTTTTTTCAAATGTATTGAATTAGAACCTTGATAAGAAAATGTTTGCCCTTTCATTGGAAAATGCTTCTTCAAACAAAATTGTTACTGACATTGTCATTGAAAATGCTAGAGGCTTACTTTTGTGTGGCAACAAATTTTTTCATGTTAGATGTGCAAATCACATATTGAATCTTGTTGCTACAAATGAGTTACAAACAATTGGAGAAATTATTGAAAACATTAGAGAGTTCATAACAATAGTAAAAAGATCACCCTAGCAGTGGGAAGCATTTGAAAAATATGCTAAAGTATGTGATTTGGACACTAAAAAAGTACTTTCCTTGGATGTTGCCACAACATGGAAATATTATGATAAGAGATACAATTTACTACAAAGATACTTTTGATCGACTTATTCTTAAAGATAGAGTTAGATATAGGCATGTCACCCTTACAAGTCATGATTAGTTGAATGCAGCAAATATTTGTAAATGTTTGAAGAATTTTTATGATGTCACTTTATTTTTCTCTGGCACATCTTATCCTACTGCAAATCATTTCTATCAGAAATTTTGTGAGGTCAAGATTGCTATTGCAAGATGATATGAAAATAATTTGTACCTTGGCTGAATCTATGAAGATATGTTTGAGAAGTATTGGGACATGAGCAATTTGGCTTTGGCAGTAGCAGCCTTTATGAATCCAAGGTACAAACACAAGATAGTTGAAATGTACTAGTAAAAAATATATAGCACTGAGATGGCTAAGTTAGAGAAGATAGAATTTATGAATGTAGTCAATGAATTATTTGTATTTTATTCATCAAGCATTGATGCATCTTTTATGAATAAGACATCTGCTTCGAAAGAGTGTGAAATGGTATCTAAGTCACAGGATTTCCTATTGGATGATAATGATGAGAATGAAGTTGATATTGATGTGTTGTATTACTCTACAAGCAATGATAGTAAGATGTCAGAGTTGGATGTGTATATGAGTGAATGAGTGAGGGACTATTGAAGTTTAGTGACGGTGATGGAACATTTTAATGTGCTCTTATGGTGGGAGGGGCAAATGACAACTTTTCCTATTCTTTCACGTCTTGCTTGTGATGTGCTATCTATGCAAGTGTCTACGGTTGCTTTAGAGTCAGCATTTAGTACTGGTGGACGTGTTATTGATTCATTCCGTAGTCGTCTTGATGCGAACATTGTTGAGGTCTTAGTTTGTACAAAGGATTGGATGACTGCTTCACAAAAAGGTATTTGATCTTATTTATGTGGCTTCACTAATGCATTAAGGAAATGTCTTGTTTCATAACTACTAATTTCTTGTTTACCCATTTCAGATTCGAAGAACAAAATAGCAACATTAATAGAAGATCTGACTACTATAGGGACGAATGACGATGTTGAGACTTGAGATCTTGATATATACATGAAGAAATTTGTTTTGCATGTTAATTTAACTCTATGTGTTGGACTACGTGTGTTGAACTATGTGTGTGAATTTTACTCCATGTATTGGACTATGTGTGTTTATTGGACTCCATGTGTTTGATTATGTACTATTTGAACTCTTTGTTGGACTATGTAAGTTTGTTAGACTATATGACATTATCTATTGTATTATGTGATGTACTATGTGTGATGGTTGGATTGTTTCCATCACATGTTTTGATCCAAGGTATTTCGCGTACTACCCGACGCAAGTACACAAGGCCGTATATATACCATATTTATATGACCCAATTTTGGGGGTTTGTAAAAACAATAGTAACATATATATTTTTTTATCCACAGATTGCCCCAAAATTTGGTGATAAGCTAAAAGCCTTAATTTGAATTATTCTTTAGTTAGACTCTACAGTCAATTTTAAGTAATTGAATGATAAACTTAACACATCATAAATGAGATTAGGGTTCTATTCAAAATATATCAACAAAAACCTCCCAAAATATATGGTCAAAGAAATGACCCTTAAAAGTTCACTAATAATAATGGATACAATTACTTGAACATATTGATAATTGATGATATCTAATTCAAAGTTGAATGTAATTTCATTCCAAATTGGGCTTAAAGCTCAATCCAGCAAAAATTACAGTTAAACTTATCCCTTGAAAATTCTAAATATTATCAGGTGGACCCTACTGTCCTTTCTCCAGACCCTTGATTAGGTTCGACCGGTGCTCTCTTTCTCTGTCCTCTCTCAGCTCTGTCTTCCTCTTCCTCTCTCTCTCAGCCCTGTGGCCGCCCTTCTCTGTTGCGCGCTCCCCGTGGCTACCCTCCACTACCACGGCCTCCCCATGGCCGCCTCTACCTACGCCCACACACTACCAGGCCTGCTCTGGCTTGTGCTCCGTCCCCGTCTCTACCTTTAAGCCAAACCAACTCTTCCTCTCTACCTCCCCATGGAAGCACCGCAGCTCCACCGTGCTATGGCATCGCTGCGAGGCCACCCGTCTCTACAAACCATCCCGACACCACCCCGTGCCCAGATAAACCGAGCCGAAGCTCGTACTCTCCCTTTTCCCTTTGTTTCGCTTCGCACACCCATCTTCAGCACCCCCGTTCATCCACCACGGTGCATTGCAAGCCACAATATCGCAGCCACATCTTCTTCACCTCCTCGCCAACATCCCCAGAGCAATCGAGCCGAGACGACCTGGAGCCCGTGGAATCCGCGAAGTCCTCCCCGCCGGGCCGCTCCGGTATGGATCTCATCGATTCCTTGGGCATAGAGCATCCTTAGGATGTCTCTAACCTTCTTCACTTCGTATTTTTGCATGTCGACAGTCGGTATACTCTGTCACCATGCTCCCTACCTAGTTACGGTCCTCCTACTCGTCGCCGGCCACCTCCGGCTCGTCTCTGCCACAATCATGGCCGAAGGTAACTTCTTAGTGCCCTATTGATGCTCTTGAACCCAAGCATTTGGCCGTAGACATCTTAGTTCGTCGCAACCTTGCTCGCCGTCGCCGGTCACCGCTTGAGCTTGCCGCACCGCCATTGTATGCTGCCGCAGGCCACGCCGGCTACATCTTTTGGTGTGTGGGGCCATGGGGATCCCGTTTCGGTAATCAGACCTCGCCGCCGGGACCTCCCCTGCCGGCGCCACCATGCCTCGGCCGTCATTGGCCGCTGCGCCTGACCGGGCAGTGGAGGAAGACAACCTCTCCTGTGGCGTTGTGGCTGCAGCCGTGTGGCTGTGGTTGACTTGCGGGCTTAAATCGTGTTTTACACTTTCATCTAGCCCCCGCGTAGTTAGGAAGTTCGCTTTTGGCTGGTGCCCTGTGGGCTGCATTCCGGACCTAGTTGGGCCGCCTCCGTGGCCGCATAGGCTGTAGCCGACACCAAATCCAGCCCAAAGCCAGTGCAAATTCCATATTTTTCAATTAACCGAATTCCTATATTGCACATTTAGGATTTATTTAAAATAGTAAATGGAGTTTAAAATTTATTAAACATTTTCTATAAATACTACAGAGTGTACAAAACCTAGGAAAAATATTAAATCAAATTGTACAAAACAAAAATAAATTATTAAAAATAGGTAAGGCTCTCTAGTTGTTGCTACAATAATCCTAGTATTATGTAAACTAATAATTTATTTAACTGCAATAATATTTTAAATCTGTGGGAACCTAAATGAAGGATAAATCAAAACCCACGTTTTTAGTAAATTATAAATAGGCTATCCTATTGTTTTAATTCCTTAGTAAGCTCCTAAAATAACAGGAAAATTCCAGTGGAACCTAATTGTGATTTAGGAATTTTAGAAATTTATTCACTGATTTTAGGACCTTTAATACCCACTGGGTAATTAGTTAGAGAACTATACCAATTTCCTTCTGTACAAATAATGCAGAAACATAATCTGCTTTATTTTAAATATCAAAACAATTTAATTATATCTCACATTTTTACAGAAGCATTTCTAACCTATAATGAATTTATTAAAAATATAGAGCCTTAATAAAACTTGGTAGGATTCCTTAAATGCTTAACTAGAGTAAATAAGATCTAAATATTATATTATAGGTAATTTAATACCAACTTAAAATTTACAGCAACACACCTGCTCTGCAAACAGCAAGTTAAACACCTTGAGTTGATGAAGGAAATATTTCTAACAAAACGATCTTCCGTGTACAACTAATCTGCTAATCTGTGGGCAAACTATTATGGGTAGCATTATGCATCATCAACCATCGCATATCATATCCATGCACGCTCACACCACCGTTATCTTTTCGTAAATAGTAGAATCATGGAACTTCCTTGATATCTTGGTTAAAACCTATCGTCAGTCATCGATCGCTATCCTAGGCGAGTTGCATTCCATGCGTCATGCTTTCTTATTGCACTTTGTCGCTTTACTTATTATTCATCGAATATGTCCTGTTGTTAGACGCCGAGGAGCCCGATGTACATCCCGAAGAGAAACAGGAAGACCCTCACTTCTTCTAGGACCCAGGCGAGTTATCATCTTTCCTAGAGGGTGTTTACTTTTACTAGGGAGAGTCCAAACTTTCCCTAGTGCGAGTTAACATTCACTAGATCATGTTGATACCCAAGTTTTAAAAGTATTTTATTTACGGTATCAAATTGCATGCTCTTTAAGTATTTATGCCCACTTGCTTAATCATGATATATCATGCCCTGTTATTACTTGTTATTATTTTACCATAATGATAATGCCTTGATGAAATCATCTGTCATTTTAATTTTATCAATGATTGCCTTGATGATCATCCTTGATAGACTGTTTGGGTTAAATAAAATGATTTAGACTCTTAAGCCTTCGTTAAAATCTTTCTTAGACATTGCTCAGGTCCAATTATTAATTTTAGGCTTAGTTGCTTCGGAACGGTGAACCGACATTCACTGGACATGATGACATAATGAACATGGTTAAATTGGAAATAGGGCCTAGCATACTAGTGTGTGTGTGTGTGTGATTGGAATGCAAACGTGGTCCAGCACATGGATAACAGTGTGAAAGTAGCTTGGCTACTTGGTTTGATGAGAGCTATCTGTTCAAACATGTTGCTGAGAGAAGCGCAGATGGAACACGCTTACTGCCTATCACTACCCCAGGGGGTTCCGTCACAACAGGTACAGGGCACATGGAAGAACGATAGCAGTGAAGGACTGTGTCCTAATCCAGGGACTAGTACAGATGAAGTGGTGGGGAAAGGACAAGCCCCACACCTGCACACTACCTGGAACCTGATTTCTACCTATTTGTAGAAAATGCTACTCGTTACCTATTACCTGTACCCGGAGAAAAAAATAGATTAGGGTACGGGATGACCTACTATCCACCCGTACTTGACCCGTTTACACCCCTACACACAACCACCGCCACCATACCATAGCATTAGTTGCCGCTGCCCTGAGGCCTCCATGCCAGCAACACGACCCTAGCCACCTACCCTTTCCCAGATGCACGGCCGCCTCCCCTCCTCGAAGCCCCGCATGGCAATGGAGTCCTCCAAGCTTTGGGTTGGCATGGATTTAAGCACTTTTGTTCTGCTTAGGAACTATTGGCGCTAGAGGACCGAATTAGCTCTAGTAGATGATATCGCTACAAGTTAAAAGAGTTGTAATCGATGATGTCAAATGCAGCATACGTACACATCTCTCTCATATCACTACTGGGCATGGAACCAACACTACCGGTTCCAAACCGGTACCAGTTCCAAAATGGCTCTAGTACCGGCTTTGGAACTGGCTGTAGGCATCCGGGAGTGGTGCCCAAGGGGTTTCACTATAGGTTAACCTAACCGGTAGAGCTTGCCAGAAAAGGGGGGCACGTTTGGCGCTACAAGTTATCTACTACCGGTTTGTATTACAAACCAGTAGTAAACCTTGCCAGAAAAGGGGGGCAACTTTGGCACCAATAAGGGATTCACTACCGGTTTGTATTACAAACCGGTAGTAGAGCCCCCATTGCCCATCCGACAACAGGGGATTCACTACCGATTTGTATTACAAACCAGTAGTGGAGCCCTTATTGCCCATCCGACAACAGAGCAAAATTTACTTTCAATTCAGGTTTAATTGCAATCCACATTTCAATCAGACTAATAATTCATAGATTTGCATACTAGATTTCAAAATCCACACCAAATTCATTCACAACACAACTAATTCATTCACAACACTAATTAATTCAACAAAGTACATGTTCACATTCAAATAATATTCACATCAAATTAATTTAACACATTCACATCAAGTACACATGAGGAAACTCAAGTTTACAATTCAAAATACAAGAGTTCATTTTTTCCATCCATCGCTTTTTGCAACCAAGGTTGAGCCCGTTAGTTCGCTAGTCCTTATTGAAGGGAGCGCTCTAAACGCACGTTCGTGGTACTCACCCTTTGGAGATATGACCTTATCAATAAGGAAGTCGGTGAGTTGTTCGTGGATTGCGTTGACTCGGTGCGGCGAGAGTATGCCTTTCTCATAGTTGGTGAGCTGTCATTAGGTGAAGTGAAAAAAAATAATCAATCCGTGAATTTGCATGTGCAGGAAGTGAGAATTAGGAATCGATAAGTATGTACACACCCATTCTGTACTTTGCATCTGATTGTGGTTGATGGTAAAATAACGCATGAACTCACATACATACTAGCCGCATAAGTTGTTTACTGACTCCTGCCTCATACACTGCGGTGAGAGAAGTTGAAAAATATTATTGGCATGGAAAGGTAAAAAGCATTATTGGCATGAAAACTGGTACGACACATGAATAATAACAACGTTCTGAAAAGTCGGTTATAACATCAAGTACCTCCTTGAATTCACCACGGCTCTGTGCATGGAAACTTGCGAATGCACTGCGTGTGATTACGGATATTAATTATTAGAGTTCGATTCACTCAAAATAAATATTACTAGAATAATAATGAAAGGACCAATATTACCTGTTAAGCAAGTGTACGATGTGTTCCAAATTTTCTATGGGTCTCCTTTGTGAGTCGAAAACAATAATCTAGCTGCAATCTAAGTAGATAGCAAGAAGGACACAACGAAACCTGTACATATGTCAACATATGTAATTAGTCCTAACTTCATGTCACAAGAAAAAATTTAGAGCGAGAACGTATGAAAACACGTACCCAAAGATGTAGGGTAGAAGTATAAAGTTTTTGTAGTATTGTCTTACGAGAGCATTGAGGACATTGTTCTCGGTTTCTTTTGGCTTGTCCTTAACGGTGCTTTCGTTTACAACTATTGGGTCGATGTAACCTATATTGTAAATAGATATGTTTCGGTAATTTTGTATCTCCATTCTACATAGAAAGAAATTAGTTAGACTTGCAATTTCATTAAGAATGCACACGGTGAATTTTACAAATAAGACACAGAGTCCAACAACCCAACAAGGTCACGTCGAGGGTGTCCACGCAAGGCCATCGCCACTAAAGAAATCCTCTTGTTTGAAATGGGCGACAAACATTGTTCTGCCATTCCTTGACTCCTGCAAGTACCATTCGTGCAATTGCCATATTTTAGTTGATAAGAAGGGCATCTTATCAGGCCAACTAATGGTTCACCCAACTTAAATGGCCATCCAAGAGGTGCCACTTCAACCTCACCTTCTCCAAGAATCTGAGATTCCGTCAGTCTAGTTTCTACCATGAATTGTTGCATCTGCAAATCTACTAGGGACCGTGACTTTTTGTTTTAGCCTTACTTAGTGTGCGTTCGTAGTCTGACGGCAACTTCTTCGTCTTCGCACATGTCGTCGTGAAATTTTTTTCGCCGCATCATTGATTAGAAACGTCTTCTCAGGCTCCGGACGTTTGAAGTGTGTAGTTACACTTGCTTGAACTTTCTTTCTCATCTCCTTGGAAGTTAGGTCGTACGGCTTCTTAGGTGGAGCCAACTTCCTAGCTCGGATGGACCTCTCCTTTTGTGGAGCCAACTTCTTAGGCGGAGGTGGTCATGGAGTTGGAGCTAACTTCTTCGCTGGGGCCGGCTTCTTAGCTGGGACTGACTTCTTGCTTTCGCTAATGGTCTCCTGTTGTGGGCCCAACTTCTTAGGTGAAGCTGGCTTCTGTTTAGGCGCTGGGGTGGAGGAGTCGGGCTTCTTGTGACCACCATTTTCTTACGTGGAGGTGGTGATGGAGTTGGACTTCTGCCTCTAGTAGGATCTGGGTGCGAGAGGTCCCTCAGTGGAGTGGATACCTCCTGGTTACCTTGAAATATAATGTAGTGTTTGCGCCACAAGATGATACTGTGTAGGGCCTTTCCAAGCTTGGTAACCCCGTCACCTCTAGGAATGTCGAGGTCAAGATTCTCATATCCTTCGCATACCTGCTCCACACTAACCTTAGAGTAGCCCGGCGGTATCTCATTGCAATGAAAGAGCTGGCCCGGCTCCACGGGGAATGCCATGGCATAAGCAGCCTTGAGGGATAGGTTACATGCTTTGATATGCAGCTCACACGGACGGCGCGTCGTGATGTTGTCCACAGGATAATGGCCCAAGTCCACATCAGGGAGCCCCATGGAACCGCAGCTGCTCCGCTACCAAGAGGGGCTTATGACGACGTCAGGATTACTAGGCGATTCCTGTAACTAGCTAATGGCTAGCTACACTTGCCATTTAACTTCTTCGTTTATACTTGCATGTGTTGCATTTAGCCGTTCTTCCAATGCACGGCATCTTTTTCTTCCTAGGCTTTGCAACTCTACCGACTCCTATAACTATCGCTGTACTGAACAAAGCCGTACTTCCATGGAATCACGCCAACACCGCGTGTTCGTCTAGGGTGCTCATGGTTTTGCAGGGCCATGGTTAGCTCGTAATTCTCCCAATCTGGCTTGAAGGAGCCTTGCGAAGACTATTCGAGGACGCTTACAAGCCTTATGGCCACTTCCTCCACCTTCTCTGAATTCACCAAGCTACCGTCATCTCCAAGGCTTCTCCTATGGGCAAAGTACAAATGCTTCAATCATTCAAACCAATCGTGCGTTATGGGTGTGATACCACTCTCCATCAGTTCTTCTTCCCTCTTCTGCCATTTTGATATCTTCTTGACGTAACCACCAGTGCCAAGGTGGTGGTGGTATTGCTTCTTCGTTGCATTCACCTTGTTCTTTGCACTCAAAGCTTGACCTTGTTCCGATTGCTTGTACTCCACAAAAGCATCCCAGTGATCTGCCAACCTTGGAAAAATATTAAAGTGAGGCGTTCGACCCTTCTGCACATAGATGGAGTTCAGATACTTCTTCCAAGTGTGGAAATGGATGGCCATTTTCTTCAAAGTGTATTTCTTCACCAGCTTTTCAGATCCTATAGGGAAGGTGAACGTTTCTTTCATATCAGCCTAGAGCATGTTCTTTATAGCGTCAGAGACCGCGTCGTTGTCACCTCGTTTGCCACTCCATTTCCTTAGGCTAATGGGCACGTGATCCCAGACTTGGTAGCCACAGGCGTAGTTGTAAGGACTCAACGCTGCCTTCAGTGCAACAGGTATGCCACTGGTGTTAACTTCAGTGATTATATGTTTCACCGTTGGCTTCTTATTAGGACCTCGACTTTTCACTTGGCTACTCGAACTAGCGGGCTTAAAATATGATAAAGAAGAAACAGGTAAGAATGTTTCGTAAGCGTCAAAGGGTTACTAGCATATGCTTTCATATGAATTATCCCGGTGCTAATGGCTTCGGCGGCCTCACCAGGCTCAGTGTTAACGGCTTGAGCGGCCTCACCAGCCTCAGTGTGAACGGCTTGAGTGGCCGCATCGGGATCAGCGCTACCTTGCACGATCTGCTCAAATAGAAATTGTTCGTCCTCCTTGAAGGTGCTACGATGTGCCATCCCTTATAACTGTAACATGATCCTAATTAGTTTAGAGAGAAATAACCTAATTTACCATCTAGTAATAGTGCTAAGTGCTAACTAATTGGTGCAAATATCCAATGCAACATCTAAATTGAATAATAATAATACTTCTAAAGAGCTACAAGTATTATTTAAATAGGTTAAGAAGAGTTACCAAGATCTGGTTGGATGGAAACTTCTTGTACATATCAGCCAAGTAAGAGTGTGCTATATGATGATAATTGATAGATTGATTGCAAGTCATCTCTTGGTATCCGATCATTAAAATGTTGCCAATTTGGTTTACATTTTTCAAGGGCAGTGGTAAAAAAAATTTACAAGAGTAGCAATTGAGAAAGGTATATAACAAATAATTAAGACCAAGCATCTTAGTTTCTTGAGTATAAGTACTAACTATTACAGTTTGTTCACAGAGAGCTGAAATTATCATATTGCTCCTCCTACTTAAGGACATGGAAGTTAGAAGAATTGTTTTGCATCAGTTCACAAGCTTGACCACACATAATATTCCCTCATGTTCAAAATATGAATACCACATGCATTGCATGCTCAAAATTTGGAAAACATTGACTAATAAGTAGTTCTCTAGTAATTAAAACAGCCAGGTAAAAATAATACCATCGGATTCATCTTCAAATATACTTTTGGAATATTACATTTTATTAGTAGTCACTGCCATAATGTCAAAAAAATTATTAAAAGTTTGATGCCAATAATCACATAGTAATCTAATAGCCCAAGTCTTGCATTTTGAAATGGAGGAAGTATACAACTCAACTGCTAGCTTTTTTAGGAGAGCCTCCTGCTGAGAAAATTATACACTAAAATAAAGAATAGAGTTATAGGCTTTAATTTACATAAGTATAGAACTCAGCTACTGCTTGAATTGGTGCTGGACAATTTCAAAAGTAGACATGCCAACAAGATGACCAATTATCATCTATATGCATCTACCCAACATTGGCAGGATATATGTCTGAAATTAACATATATTGTAGTTTCTGGTCTATCTTTGCGTGTTTTGGATGTGCTGCCAAAAGGAATTTTTAGCATCCCCTATACCTGTTGCAGTCGCCATGGGTCGTTGGAGGTTGTATGCGGGCTCGGTGCCAACGCGCGAGGTCGCCGACGGCGACCAAGAGCTTCGAATCTAGGTCACCTGCGCCGTGTGGGGGAGGAGGTAAAGTCGGCGAGCGGGGTCGTCAAAGGCATCGACGCGGGGGGTCATTGAAGGTGTCGGCGCGCGGGATCGTCGGAGGCGGAGACGGCGGCGGCACTCGGTGTTGGAGGCGCTAAGTTTTGGGATGTTGAAAATTTGTGGGAGAATAGGGTTAAGTCCAATTGAGCGCTCATTTCTGTGGGGCAATTCACATGCCACTACCGGTTGGTTAAACAAACCGGTAGTCGAGCAAGCTGTACTATCGGTTTGACTAAACAATCGGTAGTACAGATTGCTTTCCTACCGGTTTGTTTATCCAACTGGTAGTGGCCTCAACAAAAAAAGTCCCCTTGCGTGCGGCAATTCGCATACCACTACCGATTGGTTAAACAAACTGATACTAGAGATGACTTTACTATTGGTTTGACCGACCAGCCGGTAGTAGAGCTTTCGCTACTAAAGCTCTACTACCGGTTTGTGCAACCAACTGGTAGTAGAGCCTTTCCTGGGAATAGGAGAGAAGTGCGATTACTACCACTGGCATGTGGGCCCCTGATAGGGCTACTACCGGTTTGTGTAAACAATCGGTAGTAGAGCCTTGAAAATAAAAGCGAGGCTCAAACCCGTGACCGCACGGGGAGCCCGCGCTCAAGTGCACACTGCTACCCAGGGGAGAGGACGGAATTTTGTTCAACTTTAACAGGCACGAATCTCTTTTGTACCCTAACTAGGGTGAGGAGAGGAGAAAGGGATGTGGTCATTGACATGTGGGTCCATCTCTAGTGGGTCCCATATGTCAGTGGTAGTAATTTGCCACAAATTACTGAAAATTATAGAAAATTATTGGGAGCCCATACAAATTAAATAAAAATATCACAAAATTCATAAAAATGTGAAAAATTGACATATATAAAAAATATGACCTTTTTAGAAACTTCTAGACTTAAAATTATTTTAGAGGTATTTTATTGATTAAATTTGTCTTGAAGGGTTATTTATTGTTGGGAGCCCATAAAAATGAGTTGGGAGCTCATAAAAATAAAATAAAAATATAACCAAATTAAAAAAATGTGTAAAATTCAAATATGCTATCAATTTATTTGATCTTTTTAGAAACTTCAACAGGGAAAATTATTTTAGAGGGTTTTCTAATGTTGTGAGCCCATACAAATGAAACAAAAATATGGAAATATATTCATAGGTCATACACGTGTACCAACAACACGGTACGTCTTAACTATTTACATACTTTATTTTAACAAGTGTTCCCTCATTATGATCGTGGCATACGTAGAGAGCTTCCTCAATATCATCTAGGGCACTTATGTCGACCGGCACCGCGACAGGAGGAAGCTCGTTGAATTGATTATACTCTTCTTCATTCGTGACATCCTCAACTCCGACAATCCTTCTTTTACCTAGAAGAATCACATGGCGCTTTGGCTGATCAGTACACTTGTCCTTCTGTTTGTTTCTATTGGTAGACTTGTCCGCCTAGTTCTTGCTTTTGGTAGACTTGTCTTTCCGCTTCTTCGGTTTACTAGACATGTCCATTACATAGAAGACCTGTGTCACATCATTGGTGAGCACGAATGGTTTGTCCCTATATCCGATTTGTGTGACGTCCACGGTTGTCATACTTTATTTATCGATCATCACGCCGCTTGCTATGAGTTTAACCCATTGGCACCGAAATAGAGGAACCTTCAAATGTCCATAATCGAGCACCTAGATCTCCTTTATAAAACCATAATAGGTGTCCTTCTTTCCATTGTTGTCTACAGCATCTATACGGACACCGCTGTTTTGGTTTGTGCTCTTGTTATCCTGAGCTCTTGTGTAAAATGTGTACCCGTTTATATCATACCCTTGGAATGTCAATATTGTACTGGATGGTCCCTGAGCCAAGCGTTTCAACTGTTCATCGTTGGTCTCCTTACCCATCATGTGTTTTTGTAACCAACCACCAAAAAGATTCATGTGCTGCCATGTGATCCAATCCTCTGACCTACCAGCGTATTGAGAGCGTAGAATCCTCTTATGCTCATCAACATATGGAGCCACAACAGCTGATTATCGCAATACCGTGTAACGTGCTTACTTAAATGAAACAAGATCATTGCTGATGATTGCTTTTCTCCCTAGTGTCCCTTTTCCCGTAGCATCCTCTCATGGCGTGATATAGGAACGCTAATCGGATTCAAATCGTCAATGTAATCGACCCAGAACTCAACTACCTCCTCTGTCCCAACACCTTGGGCAATGCAGCCTTCTGGACGAGATCAGCTATGAACATACTTTTTTAGGACACCCATATACCTCTCAAAAGGAAACATATTGTGCAGGAACATTGGTCCAAGAATATCTATCTCTTTGACAATATGAACCATGAGATGGAACATAATATCAAAGAAGGATGAAGGGAAGATCATCTCAAGGCTCACCACGCTTTGGACGACATCATCCTGCAGCTTAGCTAATTTACCTGGATCGATGACCTTCTGTGATACCACATTGAAGAATGAACACAACTTTATGATTGTCCCTCGTACCCTTTCCGGCAGGATACCTCTCACTACAACTGGAAGCAACTGTGTCATCAACACATGACAATCATGCGATTTTAGGTGTACGATTTTTTCTCTTTCGTGTTTATGAGTCTCTTTATATTCGAGGAGTATCTGGACGGGACCTTAATACTGTTCAAGCACTGGATCCTGCTTTTTTTCTCTTCCTTGCTTAGAGTGTAGCTTGCAGGATGTAGATAATGTTGTCCTGATGTAGATAATATTGTCCTTTTTCTCTTTTTTCTGGATGTAGGTCGTCTCTTAGTTCCAATTGTTTCAGGTCATTTCGTGCTTGAAATATATCTTTTGATTTGCCGTACATATCCAGGAAGCCTAGCAGGTTGACGCAAACATTCTTTACTTGGTGCATGACATCAATTGAGTGACGGACCTCAAAAACTTTCTAATAAGGTAAGGCCCAAAAAATTGACTTCTTCTTCCACATGGCTACCTTGCCTTCTTCACTTGGGACAGGTTTCCTACCAGCACCCTTTTCAAAGACTACTTTCAGATCCTTCATAGCGAATATTTGTGTCCCATTACGATACACAGGCTTAGTATGATGGTCTGGTTTTCTGTTAAAATTCTTATCTTTTTTCTGTAACGGGTGATTCATAAGAAGAAATCTACTGTGGCCCATGTACACAACCTTCTAACATTTTTTCAGGTACGTGCTGTCAGTATCATCTAAGCACTAGATGTAGGCTTTATATTCTTTGATAGTCAGGCCCACTAGTTTACCAAGTGCAGACCAGTCGTTGATAATTACGAATAACATGACGCGTAGGGTGAAGTGTTCTCGTTTGTACTCATCCCATACCCGTACACCATCTTTCCACATTGTTAGTAGATTTTCAACCAATGGTTTAAGATACACATCAATATTGTTTCCAAATTGCTTGGGGCCTTGGATAAGCAACGGCATCATAATGTACTTTCGCTTTATGCACAGCCACGGAGGAAGGTTGTAGATACATAGAGTCACAGGCCAAGTGCTATGGTTGTTGTTCATCTCGCCGAAAGGATTCATCCCATCCATACTCAAGCCAAACATTACGTTCCTCACCTCCTCTGTAAAGTCCAGGAATGTTATATCGACCTTCCTCCACTAGGAGCCATCAGCGGGTGTCTTAGCATTCCATCATCCTTACGTGCTTATTTGAGCTAACGCAACATTTAGGCATGCGCTTTGTTCGTAAACAAACGTTTCAACTGGGGATTATAGGAAAATATCACACCACCTTAGCGGGGGTCTCTTCTTCTTAGGCGCCCTCTCTACCACCCCTGGGTCATCACGCTTGATCTTATACCATGATGTTTAACACACAGGACAAGCATCCAAATCCTTATACTCCTTGCGATAAAGGATACAGTCATTAGGGCATGCATGTATTTTCTGTACTTCCAATCCTAAAGGACAGACAACTTGCTTGGCTTCGTAAGTACTTTTTGGTAGCGTGTTATCCTTTGGAAGCAACTTCTTTATGAGACATAACAACTCGTCGAATCTCTTATCGGACAAACCATTTGTTGCCTTCCATTGCATCAAGTCAAGTATGGTACGCAGCTTTCTGTGGCCCAGCTCGCAGTGTGGGTACAAGAGTGTTCTGTGGTCCTCTAATAAGCGGCAGAACTTTTGGAATTGTCTTTCATCGCTGTAGTTTCCCTCACCATCATGCAACATCTCATCTAAATCATCCCCATCAAACTCCCCAATGTATCTGCCATTGAACCGTATTGGGCAGCGTCTGGGTTTATGATGTCTCCCTCTTCTTCTTCATCGTCTTCCTGTATAATCCCTTCATCACCATGCTTGGTTCAACAAATATAGTTAGGCATTAAACCTCTCTGAAGCAAATGGCTATAAAGGGGCCTTGAATTTGAATACTCCTTCTCATTCTTGCAGTCCAGGCATGGACAACATATGAAGCCTCACGGCCTGCACACAATGGCCGCACTGATAAAAGCTTGCAAATCCTCAATGTACTCCTTCGAGCGTCGGTCTGTGTTGTACATCCATTGCCGATCCATCTACGATCAGATGTAGCAAGCTAATTTTTAACTAATTTTCATACGATGATTTATCAATTTTTAGAATCTCATGTAAATCAATAATTATAAAAGGGGGAATCTACAGTAATTTACCAATTAAGTTACATACACTACAATTTAATTGCAATATACTTTAAAAATTAGAGCTAAATTGGACTCTAGCTCTTTCTAGGCCATTCACCATGCACATAAGTTAATTAATTAAATTATTCAAATATGTACCAACAGCTTTTAAATTTTAAATTAAATCCTTCATCGATCAAGGAACTCCTATTTTAAATTTGAGCTAGATCCTTACCTTCAATGGGAGCTACATCTTAATCTAAGTGAATTCTAAACATACATAACAAATTTTTTACAATCTACTTCCAAAAATGATCGAGCTAGCTCTAGATTCAAAATCCTTCATCGATGATATGAACTCCAATTTCAAACTTGAGCTAGATCCCCACCTTCAATTGGAACTATATCTTAATCTAAGTAAACTCTAAACATATATAACAAGTTTTTAACAATCTACTTCAAAAATAATCGAGCTAGGATATAGATTCAAAATCTTTTATCGATCATGAAAAAACCACACTTTCTCCAAATTTAAAGCAAAGAGATACCTACATCTAAATACAAATAAAGTGAGGACGATGTTACTAACCTTCAAGCACTTGGATTGGAGTAAAATCACCAAATTTTAAAAAAATTAGGCAGCACATCCCCTCAAATTTAAAAAATCGCCACAGGCAGCACCTCCCCCCTTCTTTGTTCATGGGCGACAGATCTGAGAGGGAAGACGGCTGTTTAAATCGGGGGACCCGCTAATTCTACCGGCTGGTTGAACCAACCGGTAGTAAACCCGATGATCTACTATCGGTTGGTATCACCAACTGGTAGTGATCTGGCCTCAGGAGAATCACTACCGGTTTGTGATTCCAACCGGCAGTGAAACAGCCCCCCTGACAACTTGGCTCTTGCCTTGGATGCCCTTGTAGACGTTGAACCAGTAGTGATGCAACCATCACTACGGGTTGATATTCAACCGGCAATGATGGGCCGGTAATGATGCCCAGTTCCCTCGTATGTCTGAATGACGGATTAATCTAATTTGCAAGAAGATCAACAAAGTGCTAGGTGGCACAAGATCAAGATTATTGCCAACAATATGGAACCATAGAAATTTGATTGTAATTAATGTCATGACCTGTTGAATGATAGAACATATATATGGTGGGACCAACTATGTAGTACCAGAGGTGGAGCTTACAAACGATACAAACACATTTTAGTATGGAGGGATGTAGGAAGTTTAAGTGTGGATAATGAAAACTACATTATAGATGAGATCTCAGGTGGAGGCTCTACGCAGGCCAGCACCGTGAGGTAAAGAAAGCGAACTTCAAGCGAATTCTTGGTTGATCAAGGTGGCTTCGATGGCTATGAGTAATATATCCTAACCTATTAGGACCTGAAGATGTGTGCTACAGGTATTCTAAAATGGATCCTAATTGTGTTACGATTGATGATCTTTTTGGAGGATAGTCACGGGAGGTATACAAACCTGTGAGTTTTGGGTATATAGGACAAAAGCAAAGAACAACCAACTAATCTCAAATAAAAGTGTGTACCACAGGAATAGATTCTAGGTGATTGCTTAGCACTAGATTATTTGAGGGCAAGAATTTTAAGGTCTTAAACGTTGTGAGAGAACTCTCTCTCTCGTACTTTCCTAGAAACGGACAAACTCATATTACACCAAAAGAGGTATATATACAGATACATCTGACCGACATAGATATGACTATTAGTGCCAGTTTCATAAGCAGGGATGCATGTCGGTTCACAAATAATACCAGCACAGATAGATACATTCCAAAGGTGAACAGACACAGATATGTATGAGTGTGTGCAGGAGCAATGAAAAAATCCCTAGTGTGTGCGGGACCAAAAAAGCAGACGCCCTTTTCTTTTCTTTCTCTCCCTTCTTTTGGGATCCACCGAGTCTCTCTAAGAGACAGACCTAAGCGCCTCCCCTTCCTCCATCACCTCTAGTGCCCTCCCCACCTATGGCCTCTCCCTGCCATCTCATCCACCTTCCCTACCTCCAGTGCCTCCCGGTTCCTCTATCTCCCTCTCTCCCCTCTCTCTATTTGTATGGGAGGTGGTTGAGATGATGCTACCTACTAGAGGGGCAGCCAGATACAGTGACCCCGAGGTGGCTCGACGGCAGGGTCGGCAGGATCTACGTACCCTGAGGCGGCACAGTGGCCGGTGTGGGCCAAGGTAGCTGGATAGCGGGGCGGTCAGATCCGCCCCGAGGAGGGACAACGGCGGGAGGTGGCCCATTGTGGTGGGACAGCAGAGGGGCAAGCCAAGGCAGCCAGACGGCACCGGGGGCAGCCAGATCCATCCTGAGGCAGCACAATGGTAGGGCCACCCGAGACAGCTCGATTGCGGGGTGGCATTGGCTCTGGCACTATGTTCGAGGCTCTTGCTGCTAGGGCATTGGATCTGGTTTCCTCGATAGGGTGGCATCAACAGCATCAGTGGGTAGTGAGGATGTTTTTTTTTATTTTTTTAGACTATTAGTGTTGGTTCTGGAATCGACATTTTGTGCATGTTTAAAAAATCAGTACTAATGACCATTTTGAACCGGCACAGATGATGTTTTCTGTGCTAGCTAGTATAAGGACGGGCACTTTTTTAGGGGAAGTTGGCGTTGTAACAATATAGACTTCATGCCGATGTTGTAGGACGCTGACATGTGAGCCCTGGGTAGCAATCCATATAAATTGCAATTTTCTACGGCAAATCATTTTCTAATTGCTCTATTTATATTGGGCAGCCTCCTACTAGATCTACCAGGGCTTTCCTCCATCTTGGACACAATATTCTGATTCTCGTCGTCTCCCCCACATCATATGTTCCTTTGAGAAGTTTTTCTATATCTATTTAGGGCTTCATAAGAATTTTTAACTATTTTTACGAGTTTGAATTATTTCATGTACATGTTCTCGCCAATAATGCGATCTTCCTGTCGGACTTACTGTGGACCTTCCAACGGTCAGCGTCACTAGAATCTTCCATGTTAACCTTGTCAACCTTCCAACGTGCTGATTTTTTCACTGCATCCACAAGCCGGACTTCCTGTCGACCTTCCAACGGTCACCATCACTAAAATTTTCCGTGTTAACCTTCACTACTAGAAAAACGAGCATCACAAGCGGTACCTCTACAACCAAAAGTTGACTTAGCACGAAGGCACCTGGACTTAGTACTTAGGATCTCCATCAGCATCGGAAGCATGGTTCATATCATGCTAGCCGATTTGATCTATAATCGGTAAAAAAAGACATAATCAATTTTAAATAGCCGATTACATCTATAATACGATGAACCTGGAAATTAGAAGCAAATCCAAACAAGGGTGAAAGGTACTGAACTACAGTTTAGATTAGATCTAACCAATAGGTTCTGCAAAGTAAACAATTTACTGTAAAGCTGGTAAACCAACAAAATAACAAAAAGAATGGTAAACAGATTTCCAACTAGTCAATTAGATCGTCTAATTAGTATAACGAAGGGTAAACAGACTATCGGTAAATAGCAAGCTATAAACTGATAGAACGAGGGTAAACAGTCTACCACCTACGAATGTGTCGATCGGTAGAAAGAGGGTTGTTGAGGAAAGTACGCGGTCCATAAGGACGCGGCCCATTTACCTACCTCTGGCCCAGCAGAGAGCACGCGCAAGGTTCACAAGCTCACGCCCGAGCTTGACAAGCTTGCGCTCAAGCTTCATCGCTCGGCTCGGGTCTCGCCCCGGGCTTCAAGCTCGGGGCTCGGACCCCAATCGCGGATCAGGTTGCGCCGCGCGCAGTTTCGCTCATTGCGTCTCCGCATGTCACCATGAAGTTAAATGTGACCATGCTACCAATGCACGCCTGACACAAGCCGCTGACGGGTTGGTGGCAAGTCATGTCAACGATCATCTTACCGTCCGCCCCATAGAGAAAGACATGTATTGTCGTTGGGTGGTCCGAACACTGATCCTAGCAAGTTGGAAAAACACGTCCAAATATCCGGCGGACCTCGTACGTCCACCATATTGCAGTACGGCGAAACAGAATAATACAACCAGCGACTAGGGGGCAACACGGTGCTTCACAACGGGTTGGAGTCAGAATACAGTGGCCGGGGGCCATCTATAAAAGGGGCGCACAGGCCACAACCAAAGAAAACGGCAAGATAGACACAAATAGAAGAGCATCTAACCACCCAAGACAGGCACAAACAGGAGAGCACTCAGCTACCGTAGAGCAGGAGCACTTACACTTGTGTAGGATCTTTAGTTCTAAGTGATAGTTCTCTGCATCCAGGTATTGTACGAACACACGCAATGCCATGAACACTTATTGTACTCGAGTCTGGGTTTCCCAAAGCTCGGTCTCACCTCCTTGTACTCGTTTAAGCTCGATACTAAACGAAGACTGGAGGTAGGGCTGTTATCCGGCAGTGGAGGCCCGAACCAGGATAAAAACACCCCGTGTCACACACTCGTCCTTCCCTCGGTGGCGCTCGACCAGTGGCCGGGCCTCGGTCTAGGGGGCAGGGCCACTCTCGGGTCTCGCACACCCCTTCCCTTACTTATCGGCCTGCGGAAGTTCGCCTCCCAGTCGTCGACAGCTTGCGCCCATCGTGGGGCCTGATTTTGGCCCTCTCCCCTTGATCGAGTCGAGGATGTCCTTGTTGTCATACGATGATGACGAGAGCTTAGACCTCAACTTCGACGACTGCGACGATCTCGACGAGTTGTACGAAAGATGGCAAGTTGGTTTTCTCACCGAGGCCTAGGCCGACGAGATGGAGGTAGAGGCACCGCCCGCATCGGGAGCAGCTTTCCGTCCCCCAGCATTGCCCGGCCAAGGCGGCGCTTCGCTAACTCACGTCAGCGAGACCCTCATGGAGGGACTAGAGGCCCCACCGCCGATGCCACAGCTGGATGGCCCACGCACGTTCGTGGTCCCATCCAAAGAGGAGGACCGGTCTTGCACGCACAACTGGCGTCCCGACCCGTCAGGGCTTGTAGCGGACCAAAGTGCACCCATGGTAGTCAAGGGTGCCGACGGCACCGCCTCCGTGGGTGACACTGGCATGTCCCCCTCACAAGAACCTGCCTCACGCAATGTCTTCGCGGCGTCAGGCGAAAGGACTCCGCACCAGGCACATGCCGATCTAGGCAAGGAGCACCGCCGGCACGAGACTGCGCGAAGTCTCTTCGCTGGGTCAGTCGGGCGGACCTTGGCGGACATCCGCCGTAGGCCCACCGGCCCGACGCCTGCCACTCGTGCCGCGCGTGCGCCCTCACCCACCACTACTGTCACCAACCCGGTTCTACGTAGTAAGCAGCGGGTTTGGGCGATTGTCCAGGTCATGCGCGACCTGGAGAAAGATCCACGTGGATTTACGATGGACGATCTAGGCTCCGCGGTCGCGGACGGCCTAGAGGAGCTCGCCGGGGACCTCGGCGAGTACCTCCAGGCCCGATCGCGCACCAGTGGCCCCTCAAGACGGTGCGGCCAGAGTGTTCGGTCGCGTTAACAGGCGTCCACATCCACGGCGGATGGTGCACCTCAACGCACTATGGGCAAAGTATTTTTCTGCCTTGGACCGCTTTCGGGCGGAAGGCCCCTCGTAGGCAACAATGGGGCTACCCCAGGGTGTCCGGCCTTATCCCGGGCTTTGCGCGAGGCTTCTTGGCCCCGAAAGTTCAAACCCGGGAACATCGAGAAGTTCGACAGGAGCAAGAATCCCGACGAATACCTCACCGTGTATACTACCGCCATCTTGGGTGCTGGCGGTAATGAGGCCGTGATGGTCAACTACTTCCCTATCGTCCTGGAGGGAATGGCCCGAACCTGGCTCTTTAACCAGCGCCAAGGTTCTATACGCAGCTGGAACAACTGCAAGAAGCGCTCCGGCCAAACTTCTAGGGCTGCTACGCACGCCCTGGAAAGCCCCAGGATCTCAAGCTTGTGGTCCAGAAGACGGGTGAGGGCCTGCAGGATTATGTTCGCAGGTTCGTCTAGATACGCAACACCATTCCGTCGATCTACGATGAGGCTATCGTTGAGGTCTTCAAGGAGGGGGTACGGAATACCCGCTTCACCGAGGATCTTAAGCTCCACCCGGTCCACAACACGGAAAATTTATTTCACACCGCGGAGAGATACATCAACACCTCCGAGGCGGTGGAACGCAAGAGAGGGAGAGCGGAGGAGAAGGTGGTGGCTCGGACTGAAGCAGACTCCAAGAAGGATGACGCCGAGAAGAAGAAGAAGGAGCCTGCTGCCCCGAACTACGTCACGGCAGTAGAGCCCGAGAGGCCCGCTCCTCCTGAGCGACCGCCTCCCCGGCCAGCTCGTCCGGTGGGTGGAAAAAACGGCCGGGGATAGGGGTGAGCTCCCTAGCCCGGCCCCAACCGGCCCAAGGGGCGAACCCCCCGAACAACCGCTATTGTCTTCTCCATCGCCACTATAGTCACGATTTGCGTAACTGCAGGACGTGGGCAGCGCGACTGGAAGATTTCTACGCCGGGCGCAGCCCCATGCCTGAGCTTCCTGACAACGGGATCCCGGATGATCGGGCACCCCCAGGTGGCCACGGTGATGCCTTCCAAGAGGCTCGTGGGCACATCGCCGTGATCTTCGGTGGCGCATCTGTCTACGGCTCGCACAGCGAGCTTAAGGCCACCGCCCGAGAGATTTACCACCTCAAGAGGGGTAAGCCCGGAGGCACACCCATGCGGTGGTTCAGCCAGCCGATCACTTTCTCCGGGGATGGTGCTCTGCCTACCATCAGCAACATGCGAGTTGATCACATGCTAGTGGACGGCGGAAGCCCCCTGAACATCATCACGGCCTAGGTCTTAGAGCAGATGCAAGTCCCACGGTCCAAAACTAAGGACATAGCCATTTCCTTCCATGGCATTGTCCTAGGGTCGTCCCTGCAACCAATCGGGTAGATCGTTCTGCCTGTAACATTCGGGGCCCCTCAGAATTTTCGGACAGAGTACATCACCTTTGAGGTGGTGGACCCCGGGCTACCGTACAACGCCAATAAGCTCATCCCGAGATGGGAGGGTCCGTACACGGTCGTATCTGCTACACGCCCGGGGACTTTGAGACTGGCTATGCCGGACGGAAGAGTTCTCAATAGCTTCTGGAACATCCCTCAACTTCGGAGGTTCTACACTTGAGCCAACGTCGTAAGTTTCCTTTCTTACCCCTTTTCCCGTTTTCTGCCTCTTCCTAGTCAACCCCTAACAACCCCAGAAACCTAACCTATGATCGAGCTTAGGAGAAAGCTCGGGCTATCTTAGCATACATCGGCAGGTTAACGGCTATGCAGAAACTACACCCCCGAGATTCCCTTGCACACGAGTAAGCCGATATCCAACGCACCACGCAAGACCCCGCACGAGCAAACGCTTTCCAGCTTTATACCATAAGCTCGCATAAAACTGTTGAAGCCGGGATAACTCAAGAGTCCCAAAACTCTGTCTCTTGCAAAGAAACAGAGCAGGGGCCACAAGCTTCGTTTTAAGGTCGCGGTCTCTAAACCACGACCGACCCTCTATCTGGATGGACAGAGGCTCGGCCATGGCTCGGGGGCTAGGTCGATTTTTTCAAAAAATTGATCTTCTCTAAACCACGACTGACCCTCTGTCCATCCAGAGGCTCGGCCATAGCTCGGGGGTTAGGGTCGATTTTTTTAAAAAAATTGATCTTATCTAAACCACGGCCGACCCTCTGTCCATCCAGAGGCTCGACTGTGGCTCGGGGACTAGGGTCAATTTTTTCGAAGGGCCGATTTTTCTTTCTAAGGGTCGATCTTCCTCTAAGAATCGATCTTCTCTAAACCACGCTTGACCCTCTGGCCACCCAGAGGCTCGGCCGTGGCTCGGGGGGCTAGGATCGATAGGGGTATACCCCGACGTTTAAATCCTTCTTGCCTATACGACAACATGTAATTTGTGTCTACTATGTGCATGCAGGAAAGGCGACAAAGGAAAGAGACAAAACAAACAAGTATATTGCTTTCAAAACAAAGTCACAAGGACAATCCAGAATATAGCAAAAGAGGGAAAACAATACAAAGGCCTACGGCCCGAGCTGGCACCTAAACTTACGGAGTTCGGCCGCAGCTTCATCATAACGATCCTGAAGTGCAAGAAGGGCCCTCCGATAATCTCGGGCGGCCCGCGCTTCAGTCCGCAATGCTTTGTTGTCTGCCTCCAGCTCCCGGATGGTGTCACGGTGGGTCTTCAGGTGACCCTCCGTCGCAGCCGCCGCCGACTTCACTCGGGATAGCTCCGTGGAAAGAAGGTCGCGCTCCTCCGCAGCACGAGCGACTTCGGCCGCGTGGCACACCTCTATCGACCGGAGGCGCTCTTCGAGCTCGACGAAGCGGTCGCGTTCGGCCTTAAGCGCCTCCTGCGGCTAACAGGCCACCTCCCCGGCGTCTTCTCGCGCTGCGGCAACGGCCGCATCTGCCGCCACGGTGCGAGCCTCCACGGCCGCTGTCACCCCAGCCGAACGAGCTTCCTCTAGCTCGACGCACATGGCTTCGGCCCGCTGCCGCCAGAGCGCCTCTTGCTCGGCCCTAGACGTGCACGCGTGGCCAACAACCTCGCGGTAGGCCTACACCGAGAAAACAAACACAAGAAGAAGGAAAAACCAAGCATGTTCAAAACAGGATCCAAAAGCCAAGCTCGGAGGTACTTACCCATCTCATGATTGCCGCAAGCTCGGCCTCGAGCAGGGGCCGGGCAACGTGCCTGGGCGCAGCCAACGCCACAACCAAGTCACCCGAGCCACTTCCCGACCTGCTCGCCTCCCCCGCAGACTCCTCCGTAGGCTCGGCACCGGCCTCGTCAGCCAAGGCCAACGCCACCTCCTTCGCGGGCTCGGCCACCACCTCCGCAAGCTCGGCCTCCTCCCCCGCGGGCTCGGCCACCTGGATGGCCAAGAGGCATCGCTCGGGTGAATGTTCCACTTGCACCCTGAAGTCCACCTTCGGCTTAGCCACATTGAGGCTCACCATCCACTCCTCAAGGGACTGAGGGACGGGCCGGAGCTGCATGGACTCCCCTTGGAGGCTTCCGGCGAGCATAAGCTTTGCCTCAACCCACGCCGGCATCGCCACGATCCATCCCACGGCAAGTAGCAGCGCCACGCTCGACAGACGCACCGTGACGGTGCCGATTGCCGTAATGACCCGGACCGGCCAATCCCGGCCGAACAAGAGCGTGTCACTCATGTCCAGCGGTGGGATGGGTAGGCCGCGCTGCTAGAAGAGCTCCGCCAAGCCGTTGAGGTCGATCGGGCGCCACCCGGACAAGGTCCGTCCCTCAACTCAGAGCGGCCCCAAGGTCAGCGTCCCGAAGTCGGCCTCCACTTCAACGGTCATGGCCTGGTAGCGTACGTCGCTGCGCACCATCGGCGGGAGGTAGTAGGCCCCCGAGCCCTAGCACCTTTTGTGCTTCGGGTGGGGCTCGTCCTCCCGGGCTACTTCCTCCAGCCGCGCCGGGAGGATCCTCTCCGCCCCAGTGGACATGGCGACTGGCAGCAAAAAGGAAAAGACACCACGGTCAATCCAAGAAACGCGACGTCAAAAGAAAAGAAGGAGGGTCAAGGACGTGGCAACTTACGGGCGCGCTCGAGGTCCGTCTCCGCCGACCCGGCGTCCACGGGCTTCCCATCTAGCATCAGTCGACGCTTCTTCGACGCCGGCTGGTATCCCGCGCACTGGCGGAATCCCGGTCCCAGGAGCCCTTAGCCCGGGCTGGGTCAGGGACAGAGGCAGGCACCCGGGGCACCGACCTCCTGGCCGTAGACGACGGCCAGGGCAGCCGTCCCGCGCTGACGACCTTATCCCGCCGGGAGGCCCCGGTCCGCTTCCCTTGAGGCGGCTGCGTGCCCGTAGCCCGCCCTTGGTGCGCTTGATGCGACCCCGCGCGGCAGCCGTCCGCCGAGCCGGCTGAAGAGATGGCCCCTTGGGCTGCCACCAGTGCATGGGCGTCGGGCCAGGTCTCCTCATCCGCCTCCCCCTGCGAGCAAATCAGTAAAACATCTGCCTAGCCCAGAAAAGGCCGCCCAAAGGACACAGAGCTTGCAGAAGTACGAACCCTGTCAAGGACATTCCGAGTCCCCGAGCCCAATGGCTCGTTGTGGTTTGCGGGCAGCAGGAGCCTCACGGTTCGGGTTACATCGGCCCGAGGCAAGGCTGTGGAAGAAGGAGATAACATTAGAACACACCAAAAAGAAGCTCGGGCGAAAGGCCGAAGGACGAGAAAAAAACTTACGGGAGTTACCTTCACGGGTGAGATCGTCCCACCCATGGATGTTGAAGAAGGGGTGAACCCGCTTTCGCAGCGGGCTAAGCCTATTCCTGATGAAGTCGCCCACGATGTCGTAGCCATTCAGCCATTGGCCAGCCAGCTTCCAGATCTTGCTCACCGAAACCGCCTCCGTCGATGCCCATCCCCCGACATTCTCCTTGGCCTTGAACGCCCGATACGCGGGCTTCATGTTACGGCGCAGCTTGAAGTAAGCGTAGCCCGCCGCGTCGCTCCCGCCGGTTGTGGTGAGCTCGTAGAAGTGGAGGAAGAGGTTCACCGTCAGCTCCACTCCGACAAACGCCTCGCAGAGGTGCGCGAAGATCGCCATAGACAGATCGAGTTGGGGTTGAGGTTCACCAACTCGGTCCTGCATTGGGCCTAGATGGCTGAGAGGAAGTCGGACTCCGGGACCCAGAATCCGTGGACAACGAAGAGCTTGAAGGAGACGACCTCGTCGCCCTCCAGCCGCCGACGTCGATGAAACCGGCAGCAGTCATCTCCATCAGGGTGTCTTCGGAAGTGAGGCTCCGGGTGAAAGGCGTCATTGGATAAAGAAGATCGGAGGGTCGGAACAGTGGAGAGCGAAGAGGATGAAAGGGCAATAGTGCAGAAAGAAATAGAAAGCATAAAGAAAGCAACATGAGAAAAAAACCGTGTCTTATATCCGGCACAGGAAGGTGAACCGCCGCCTGTCCGTCTAAGGCACGTAAACCGAAAGGAAGATAGCAGCGTGTATAACTGCGCTCGGTTGGAATTCCTGCCGACGCCAAGAGCGCGCGCGCGAGACGCGACATTTCGCCAAGAAGCAGTTACCAATAAACCTTTGAGGCTCGGGGCTAAATATTGGGGAAAGTATGCGGCCCATAAGGACGCGACCCACTTAGCTACTTCTGGCCCAGCGGAGAGCACGCGCAAGCTTCACAAGCTCACGCCCGAGCTTGGCTGGCTCGCGCCCGAGCTTGGCAAGCACGCGCTCGAGCTTCTTCGCTCCGAAGCTCGGGTCTCTCGTCTCCCAGGCTTTCGAAGCCTGGGGCTCAGACCCCAACGCGGACTGCGTTGCGCCGCGCGCAGGCACGCTGCGGGTCCCACATGTCATCGCGAGTTAAATGTGACCGCGGTATCGATGCACGCCTAACACAAGTCGCTGACGGGTTGGTGGCCAGTCATGTCAACGGTCATCTTACTGTCCGTCCACATAGAGAAAGACACGTATTGTCGTGTGGCGGTCGGAACACTGAGCCTAGCAATTTGGGAAAACACGTCCGAATGTTCGACGGACCTTGTACGTCCGCCATATCACAGCACGGCGAAACAGAAGAATACAACCAGCGACCAGGAGGCAACATGGTGCTTCACAACGAGCTAGAGTCAGACTACTGTGCCCGGGGGCTACCTATAAAATGGGCGCACAGGCCACAACCAAAGAAAACGGCAAAATAGACACAAACAAAAGAGCATCCAATAGCCCAAGACAGGCACAAACAGGAGAGCACTCAGCCACCGTAGAGCAGGAGCACTTGCACTTGTGTAAGATTTTTAGTTCTAGATGATAGTTCTCCGCATCCAGGTATTGTAGAAACACACGTAGTGCCATGAGCACTTATTGTACTCGAGCCCGGGCTTCACAAAGCTCGGTCTCACCCCTTGTACTCGTTTAAACTCGATACTAAACGAAAACTAGACGTAGGGCTGTTATCCGGCAGTGGAGACCCGAACTAGGATAAAAACACCCCGTGTCACACATTCGTCCTTCCCTTGGCAGAGCCCGGCCAGTGGCTAGGCCTCGGTCCAGGGAACAGGGCCACTCTCGGATCTCACACACCCCTTTCCTTGCTTATCGGCCTGCGGAGGCTCGCCTCCCAGTCGCCAAGAAGGGTGAAACCTAACCCTTCGTCGAAACTGCGATGTGCAGCAATATCAACTAAGATAGTATTTCGACCAAAAAACCGATACAAGCCCGTAGATCGGACTGAATCAAGTAGCTCCTAGGGTGTACCTTAATACCGATCGAGAACGCGATGCACAACAAGTCGATCGAAGACAAAATACAATGAAACTACTCTAAATGCGACAAAAGGTAAATGACAAATAAAAGTAGATTTATTTGATTGATTCGTGGATGCCATACACACCCGTTATGGATTTATATAGTACCTCAGACTCAATCGACTAGGACTTTTACTTTCGTAACCTATAAACTCAACCCTATATTTTCTTATTTCATCTAACATTACTTAATATATTCATATCAAGCTGACTCGAACTCTACTTTATCCTCTCTTTTAGCCAATTCAGTCTCCCCCTCCATACTGACCTAGATTGACTTTGATTCCTTTTTGCACCCGCTTCGGCCCATATTTCATTAGATCTAAACTGATTTCTAGAAGTTTCAGATCATCGGCCAATTTTCAAAATGAGGTGTCAACACATTTTCGTTTTCCGACGATCCTCAGTGTTCTGCTGATGCATGTGGCCAACTATTTTGCCTGTGAAAATTTGGCCGCAGCTCGTGCACATTAGCTAAGATTTTGGTGCTTGTGGATGGTTCGTACATTCGTTTGTTCATACCCAGCTCGTCTCTTCCTGCGTGCTGCTCGTCGACCGATGGCTTTGTATATACGCTTGTACATGCATGCGCAACTCAACTCGTCTATCGCTCTTGCTGGTCGCTGGCTCGTACATACGCGCCTCGTCTCTTGAACCGAGACTCAAATGGACATCCGAACCATGCATCCATTTTGATCTTCTCGTTAAAATCTCTTACATGACCAAATTTCGTATTTTTGAATTTATATGCTATTTGTTTTGTATTTTTGAAAATCACGGATCTAATTAGTTATGTAGCGTTCAAATTTGCTGGTTTTCAAAAATACAAAACAAATAGAAAAATTTTAAAAATATGAAATTTGGTCATGTAAGAGATTTCAACGAGAAAATCAAGATAGATAGTTCGGATCGTCCATTTTGAGTCTCAGATTTTATAAACTAGACGCAAAGCACGGCGTCCCGGGTGCTTTGCAAAGCACCGGAGCTCAACTATATATATACACATACATACACACACGGCTTTGTCTCTTGCTCGTCTCCTCGGCAAGGTTTCAAAAATCATCGATAAATCATGGCAATTCGCGATTTATCGTGAAATCACAGCGGCTCAATATCGGCAAAATGCGAATTAAATTCAAACTTTTGATACAAAATTTGAAATCGATTTGGTTTGATTTATCAAAGAAATTGGTCGATTTATCGATTAAAATCACGATTTTTTGAAGTTTAGCTTGAGATTTCGAAATTCCAATATCGATTTTTTGTTTTCAAATGATTTATCGAAGAAATCGGTCGATTTATGGATAAACTTGACCGATTTCTTGAAAAAACAAGCAATTTCTGATTTTTAAACCTCCGGTTGATTTATCGAAGAAATCGGTGGATTTATCGATAAAAATCGCAATTTTTCGAAGTTTGGCTTGAAATTTCAAAATTCCAATACCATTTTTTGTTTTCAAATGAGTTATCGAAGAATTTTCTCGACCGATTTATCAAAAAAACAAGCGAATTCTGATTTTTAAAGCTCCGGTTGATTTCAAATTCAAAACTCAAATTTCAACATATTTTCTGCCTAAATCGTGGCAAATCGAAAATCGGACCTGAGCGATTTTTAGGGTAAAATCGATTTTTGAAACCCTGCCCCTCGGCTTGTCACTCGTTCGCAGCTAGCTCGTACTTGTCGTTCGTCTCCTGAGTTTTGTCGTTTGCTCTGCGTACATCACTCGCTAGTCTTCTCAGCTCGTCGATTCCTCGTACGCGGCTAATTGCCCGCAACGTGACAGAGAAGGTCTCGAGCACGAGCAGAAGGCGCTTTGTGCCAGAAAAGGGCTTGATGACAAGGTCAAGATTAGCAACGGAGATGCAACATTGTTGAGCCATTTTCTATAACATTGGCATGTACGTCAGCAATATTTTATAAAAATATTTGCAGCATTTCGAAAGTTTTGTTATTGGTGCGGACATAACTGGTATGAAATGCAAGCATTTTTGGTGAGCTTTGGTATTGATATGTACACTACTCGTATGAGATGCAATATCGTTAAACTATTTTTGCAATATTTTTATGTACATCTGAAACTTTTTTTAGCGTCCGATTATAATAAAAGTAGTCATTGCGTTGGACTAATAGTCAGCTATTAACTATAAGTGGATGATCTGATAAGAGTACTGGGCCACTACGTGCTAGAAGGGTCAAGAGCTGCTATAGGAGTGAGTGGGGGCAAAGCAGAGGAGGCCGCGGATCTTGTCGGTTCCTCGCCTCCGGCGGCTGTTGAGTGGCCGGAGAGGAAGGGGACGGCCAGAGAGCTCGAGGTATGTCTTTAGTATAGTAGGGTGACTACGAGGCGGAGCTTTTGCTGGTGCAGATCCGATCCACCGGAGTTCTTCATCGATGGCAGCCTTTGGGTCATCGCAGGCGAGGGGAGAAGGTGGATCTACAACGGGGTGATGTACAGGTTTGGTAGGTTTAGGGTTAGTGAATAAGGGTCTTCTGGCGGCGGTGTTTTCCTTTTGGGCATCACAGCGGTTCTTCTCCGGCGAAGTGTCGTCGGTCGGGAGTGGTGAGCCTTTCAAAGCTCAGTGCTAGAGTTGGCTGTCCACAAGGTCCTGGGCGATGGCTTCTTCTCCGACATCTTCGTCAAGCAAAGGGTGGCAGCAGCTACAAGGAAGGAGAGATTGTCTGCGCTGCGGTGGAGAAGAGTGGTTTGAAGAAAAGGGGGAGAGGTGGGCTGTGTGATGGAAGGCTCCAATGCTGGTGTGGTCCACGATGACGGTGGTGGTTTTTGACGGCGTTTGCTTGGTTTCGTTCTCCTTGTTTGTGGCCGCGATAAACTTGGAAGCTTTGACGACCCTGTTACCTTTTGAGGCTGGGGCTAGAGGAGATTGGGCTAGCGGCGCTGCCAATCTCAACGGTTATCGTTTTTGGCGACGGTGTTTGGAGAGGAGCTAGCTACATCCGATTGTTAGCAGTTAGGTCTGCTATGGAGTTTTATCATAATTCGATGTTGTTCAGGTCTCTGTATAATAGGAAAGTTGCTATTGAAATGAATTGCTTTATACCTTTAAAAAAAGGAGTGGATGATCTGATGACAGCCCGCCAAGATTTCCCGCACATTATATATTCAATTGATCAATTCGATGGGTTTTTTTTTAACAGGGGTTGATCGCCCCTTTTGCAAAAAAAATTCGATGGTTTTCTAAATAGTTGGACGAATCCACGACTTATTTCCTGTAGTTGATTGCGTCAGAATCATTCTTCCCCTGGAGCTCGGTTGGTGCACAGCGTGCCTGCACGGCTGCGCCCCCTGGCGTACTCGCGTGCACAGTGACCATGCCTAGCCATATGTTCTTGCACGATCCGGAAAGATTTTGTGCAGTTCTGGGAGAACAGGTAGTCGTCTAATTAGTTGTTGTCCCAAGGCAAAGCGGCATAACTAATCGAAAGTTTGATTAATCTGCCATTTTAATTTCCCCTGAAATATTATTTGATGGGATCACTGCTACAGATTTAAACTTCACAAGCGGTTGTAAAGCCTCTAGAAGAGGTTATATAACCGCTTCCGCGAGCATCAGAAACGGTTACGAACCGCTTCTAGTGGTGTCTAAAAAGATAAAGAATATTGGAGTATGTGGGATTTAAACCTAGGACCTCACTCCTCCTCATGACTCACGTCTCGCCTAGCTAGCTAGCCAACCCACCCACGCGTGCTCTCTGATTAGATAAGAAAACTTTCCTTTTAACAATTCGAAAAATAGGTCTCTAGTAACGGTTCGTAATACGAACCCCTTCTAAAGCCCCTTCTAGAAGCGGTTCGTAATACGAACCCCTTCTGTTGCTTAGACTTTAGAAGGGGTTCGTGTCCCCAACCATTGCTAGGGGTGCTTGGGCTTTCGAAAGAGTTCGTGACACGAACCCCTTCTGTTGCTTGGGGTTTAGAAGGGGTTCGTATTACGAACCGCTTCTAGAGGAGCTTCCTAACTTGAACTATTGAACCGCTTGTGCTGCCACTATTAAAAACGGTGCGCATTGAACCGCTTGTGATGTACTGGTTGTAATGCCTTGTTCTCTAATAGTGGATATATAAGCACTCACACGGATATTTATAGATACCGTGTTGCTGCAATAGCTAACTAACGAGATTTACGGTAGGCTGCGTTAGCACTCAAAAGCCAATCTCTATCCAGACGAGATTTTAGAACATAAGTAGCACTAAAGTTGGTCCATGCAGTTAGTCGTTTGGAAGTAGTCGGATGTGATCTCCTCCTCTAGACTCTAGTCAAGATGAGGATGTCTCCACCTCAAGACTCCATAATAGCACGTCTCCACCTCATTAGAGCGTTCACAGTGCTGTTACTATAATCGTTGATTAGTCTGCCACGTAGGAAAAAAGAGTGACATGGCAAGTATTTAATAAGGAGAGAGAAGTCTATCGTTGCTTGTTTAAGTAACAATAAGCAATCGTTACTTCACATCAATCGAGACACTAGTAACAACTTAGCAACCCACTGTGGTTTTCACTGTTTCTTCCCATAACTTTTCAACCAATCAAGAAGCAGTACTAATAAAAGTAAGAACCTATCTCAAGTAGCTATACATTGTGTCTATTGTTTCTTATACTGTTACTTAGGTGACATGGCACATGTTGCAATAATTTATAGTAACGGTGCATTGTGAACGCTCTTATGATCATCTGTATCAACACTGTAGTTGTAGCACCGAGACGTATAGCAAGCTAGTGTTGAGAGATATATTGCATTGATTCAATCGGTCTTCACGGTCATCCATGAGGTGGCCTATAGCGACCATCGAGCATAAATCCAACGCTAAGAGCAAGTCCAGCAGGTGCTTTATATCCATTCTCTATTACTATTACTACTCTGTCTCAGTCTCTATATCCATCTAGCAGAGTCTCTATGTCAGTCTCTAAATTTAGAGATTTTCTCTCTGAGTCTCTATATTTAGAGACTCTCTCTCTTGTCTCTATATTTTTTTCGAGGATAGAGACTCTACTGAATAGAATGAAAATATAGGGAATAAATAGTGGTTTAGAGAAGGAATATAGAGATCCGAATTTAGAGAAGCTGCTAGTAATGCCCTAACCATCCACAGCTCCTCTGAAACCACTTTGAAACAATCCTACAAATCAAACGATTATAAAATTTTCTTCGGAATCGAAGAAGCCCTCACACGTACGCTGCCTAGGTTGATGTTCCGACTTCCGACTCCTCTCTTCGTCACCAAATTCATTTCTGGCCTGGTGGGTACCACACAGCGCGTGTGAACAGCCGATGTTAGCTGCACGTCTCGATCAGTCCATAGCTCCGGCCCTCACTCCCTGCTTACTGCTTAGTACCAGTGACATACTGACATTACATGGTGATGGCATAATGCTACTCCCTATCTAGATTGAGCCATCAAGAAAGTGACCTCCATAAATGGAATTTATTCCCGGCGATAGTTCTATAGATCCTAACATAGCGGCTGCGTTATGAGGCAGCAGCTAGCTGCAATATCGTGTCTTCATGCATCGTTATGCAATGGGCACTATGATTAATTAGGCTGATGATGGAATAATCATCACTGTCAGGACCCGGTTTTACTAAACCGAACCTCTCTGTGTCAACGGTATGAGTCCCAAGGATCCGTGCTCATACTCACAGTAAACAAAGATGAATTACCAGTATCACACTGCATAACTAAATAAAATAATCAGAGTGCAACAGCTCCACTTATTACAATAAATTATAATGACCATAAGTCTTCACTAAATGCAATTAAGAAGCAAATAAAGAACGATAATGGTGTCCCATCTCGGCCACGGGCACGCACTGAACGGGAGCAGCTAGTAGTCCTGCGCATCATCCGGATACTCCGCAATGAACTCCTGGTCGTACTCCTGACCTGCTCGTGGAATAAGCAGCCCCGAATAAAAGCCGGGGTTAGCACGCGAATGCTAGCAAGTCTTTCCTGGGAAGGACCAGGCTGGGCTTATCCTAGGAAAAATAATGGCTCATTTGCATAAAAGCATTTAACTTAACAATATAAAAGCATTTAATAAAACATAAATAAATAAATAGCAGATCTCATAATTAATCTTAACAAATGGCATCATTCTCAAACTCAGTATCTCATATCTCATAGTCTCAAAATCTCATATCACATCTCAAAAAGTTCTCATACTCGTTCTCGTTCATCATGAATCATCTAGCAATGGCACAATGCCGGAAAAACCTTACCCAAGTCAAATTAGTTAAGGTGTAGCTACGATGTGAAAAACCACCAAGACGCTCATAACCGGGAGCATAGCCATTCGAATGGGTTTACACTCTGCAGAGGTTGCACGCTTTCCCCGAAAAATACGATACTCCCCCGTCGGAAAGCATCGTAACAAAATCCATCAAAAGATCAACCCCGAGTTTGACACAGTCATACCTGATATTCACACAAGTACCCCGGGGGCTCCGACTGTACCTGATATTCACACAAGTACCCCGAAATCCAACCCCAGGCTATGCACCGGCAATGACGCATCCCTCGGGAGCTCACCCACGGTGCAAGGACGGTGGCAATCCCGACGTTACTCTCCCTCTAGATTAGGCCCGTCCCATTCCGGGCTTGCGGTCGCACGGAAAATTCTCAGTTAAATCCATCATGGTCACCGGTCCTTAGGGACCGGAGCGTTGACTCAAGTCATCCATTCCGAGTCAAATTATTAGTTGGTCAAATTTTAATTAATGAGTGAATAAACCCACCATAAACCCAAGTTCTCATGTCTCAAACTCAGATACTCCAGATTCTCATATTAAAGTGCTTAATGATGATCATAAGTGGGAATCACTCCTCGGTGACTATCTAAGCAATGCTAAGCCAACTAATAATTTAAAACAGTAGCAAATTATATAATATTATCATCCTAAGGTTTTTCATGATCGTGGGTGCATATCATATAAATAAACGATATACACTGGGAATTACTATAGCAAATACGCATAATTTAATTAAATAGCAATTTTGGTAAAATCTAGAAAATTAGGATTCTAGGGGAAAGACTTGCCTTCCTGTTCTCCTTGACCTTGCGGAACGTCGGCGGCGTCGGCGAACTCTCCTTCGTCACCCGCGTAATCTATCGCACGCAAATCGAGAAGAACAATAATAAATAACCAAAAACAGTAAACCAATTGAAAAATTATATAACAATTACAGTAGATAGATATGAATTTTATGAAAATTTAGAAACTGGAATCGCCGGATTTGGAGTTCGGATGAATTCGTAGCGGAATAGTGAAGGAGCAATGCTGCTGAAATTCGGGAAAAAGGGAAAATCGCACTGTAGCACGCGGGCTGGGTACTGCAGCAGTAAGCCCACGCGTGAAGGATAAAGGGAGGAGGCTGCTGGGTGTGCATTGTGGCTGAGGTAAAATCATAGAAGAGAGAGAGAACTAGAGAGAGAAAGGGAGAAGAAAAAGAGAGGAAGAAGAAGAAAGAAGAAGGGAGAGGAGAGGGAGGAAGGAGGAAGGTGGCGCCGGGCGGCGGGTCGGCTCCGGCGACGGCGGTCCGGCGATGGGCGGCGCGGGCGGTGCTCGGTGTCGACGAAGCCGCACGCAACGGCAAAGAAGCGGCGGCGATAGCGACGGCGTCCACAGTGGCGACGCAGCTAGGCCACGGCGAGCTTCGTGGCGGCGGCGGCGGCTTGGGGACGGTGGCGGCTGCGTGGCGACAGCGAAGCGGCGAGCCGCGGTCTGCGCGACAGCGTCGACGAGGCAGCCAGCAGCCGGCTCGGGCATGGGGAGCGGGCGGAGCAGCGGCGGCGGCTGCGCGTGCCTAACTTCGGCGGCGCGGCGGCGGCGCCGTCTTTGAAGCGGCTTCGCATGCTGGCTCGCACGGGTCGCGGGAGGAGGATGAGGAGGGCAGGGCACACGACGAGCGGCCGACGGCAGTGGCGCACGGGCATGGAGATGGCCAGCGTGGCCACGGCGCATGGACAAGGTGGCGGCAGGGCTACCTCGACGACGTCGACGGCGGCGGTTGCACCAGGAAGCACGAAGACGAGGACGATGGTGACGGCGGCTGCACGGCAAGGACGACGTCGAGCAAGAAGACGACGGCGGCTGTAGGTCGACGTACGTACAGCAGCCGTAGATTGGTTTGGAGTTGATTAGGTGGAGATTAGGGTTTATTTGGGGTTTATATATGGGATTGGGGCTGAGCACGTGTTGGGCTGGGATTGGGTTTGGGCCTAATCCGCGAGGGATTAGTGATAAACCTATTCACTTTAGGATTTGTAAAGAAAGTCTAAAAACGAAATTTTCAGAAATTTTTAGGGTGTCACAATCACCAAATCAAGCACGGATACCCGTGAGTGATCACTGATCAGTGGCCTGTATCATAGGACTGATGGTGCCTTGCTCTCCCATTTAGTCATTTTCATATTGGAATTAAGTCATTATGGTTGGGGAGATGCCGATTGCAAAGGAACAATTATGTGCGATCATAAAAACTTATCGGTTTGGCACCGGATGAACTCCCAAGATTCTATAACAAAGTTTAGATGTACATCCCAATTTACTCCACATATGTGCTAGAAAGTTTAGAGAGCAAATTCAACCTATATTGAGGTGGTAAAAATTAGAAAATGTTGAGTAATGGTAAATGTAAAAGGAAAAATGTTCCCTCTTTTAAAAAAGACAAAAGTTTGACATTTACATGAAAGTCGGTTTGACACACCTGAACTTTGTTGAAAGTTTCATAAATAATCCTAAACTACAAAACCAGATATATACACTACCAAACAAACCAGTACTACTAAACCGGTCCTGATAGTACTAGAAATGTTTAAAAATATGTCGAGGATGTATGGGAGAAGCGGGACTCCAACCCGCAACATCGTGACTCCAGTCTCACCCTTCTAACCAACCCACCCACCATTGCATACTGATATAGATAGAATATGCATTTCTTTTGAACTTTCCTGAAACGAGGCATTAGTACCGGTTCGTGTTACGAACCGGTACTGAGGCCCTCACATTAGTACCGGTGTTTGTGGCTCCAACCGGTACTGAAAGCCCATTACGGCTCTGTAGCCAATGAACCGGCCGTACTGATTTCACTGTAGTGCGTATTCAAATCCAACCGGTAGCGATGAGTCGGTATCTATACACAGTTCTCTAGTAGTGATAGAAACGCCCCTTATGTCAGCATACCAATCACGATGCTCGCCATGCCAAATCCACTATGGTTTTCTGCTAATGTGACACACTTGGAAGCGTTGATGGCTTGCTACGCACGCGGGAAAACTATGCTGGCGTTGTCACTGACATTCGCCAGCGCGGACAACACATCGTAATTTGAAGTTCAAATTTTAATTTAATCTAATTAATGTTTCCCTGTAACAGCATCCACTTTGGATGTAGCTAGTTCTTTCTTTTCCGGGAGAAAATTACACTGTTGCATGAAGAGTACGTACTCTTGTATCTGTTTAAAGTCTTGCATCAGTTTCCACCATAGTGCTAAAACCGATAGCGGTTTCCACTAAACGTTGAGGTCGTGTGTGTTAATTCCACATATCAGTATTAAGTGCTAACCAATCTATCATATATATAAAGGATGGTGATGTGGCAATGCCACGTGGATGTTACATAATCTTCTTTAACCTCTCTCTAGAAAAAAAAAAGTACATTGTAGCCTCTGAATTGGCAGCAAATCTCACTTAGTCCCTTCAACTTAAAATTTACTTTTTCAACCCATTAAAATTGTATTTGTTTGCAACCCAGCGTAAAAACTGTTAGGGTTTCTATTAAACACTGATATGATTGCCCGTGTGACTGTTAAATGCTAAGTCGACCATCTCAACCCACCAACCGTCGACCATCTCAACCCACCAACCACGTGTTTCTCGTCATCCGTCTTATTATTCACCACACTGGCGCTTACCTCAGTAGAGTATTAGGAGCCCTAGGGTGGCCTCAGCTCGCCCGAAGATACAGGCCACATCCAATAACAGAGGGGCTCACCGGTCAGCCGCCGCTGGAGCCCCCTGTCACGGCTCAAGGTAATTATACTGATTTCCGACTCCAATATGATCGGAAGAGGGGAGGCGCCTAGTTCTCCTCACGCCCGATCGTCTATCTAAGCCGGAATAGAGGGATTAACCCTAATTCTCCTTATCTTTATTGATAAAAACAGTGCCTATTTATAGCCGAGCCAAGGCTGCACAAACGGAAATACAAGGGGCTCTCTTTCTATAAATATTATAACCAATAATCTTACTATAAATAAAGAAACCTTCTAATAATAATATGACTCCTCCTAAACATAGAACTGGGGCCGGCTAATCCTTACCCGCATAGAACTTGGGCCGGCTAATCCTCACCCGTTAGACCAGGCTGCTGCTGTGTTGTTGGTCCGGCAGTGAAACCCTAGCCCGCCGCATATAAACTTGGCCAAAACGCCGGTCTGTGACACCTCCCCGCCCTTCGACAAACAGCTCGTCCGCGAGCTAAAAATCAGGATATTGACGCTTGAAAAAAGGGGCATCTTCCCAAGTGGCGGCTGAAGGTAGAGAATCCGCCCATTGAATAAGAACCTGCCACCCAGTCATGGTCAGACGAGCGCAATTTGCAATTGTTGGTTGAGGAAGAACATGTCCATGACACATGGGCGGCAACTGTGGTGGTGATGTAAACGGAATACCCTTAAAAGCTTTGAGAAGACCCACATGGAACACATCATGAATACAGGCTCTGGGGGGTAGCTCCAAGCGATAGGCAACTGCATCCACTCGCTGTAAGATTTTATACGGACCAAAGAATTTGGGAGACAATTTAGTATGACATGTTCCCATGAAAGATGCAGTCTGCCGAGGGTGAAGACGGAGCCAAACCCAATCACCTTGCTGAAATTCTATATCGCGATGCGTCGAGTCATAATAACGCTTGGCGGTCTGTTGAGCCAAAAGAAGGTTGTCTCGGATTTCCTAAAGAAATTCATCACGTTGAAAAAGACTAACCGTGACAGCTGCAGTGTGAAGTTCCGAAGCATCGAGTGAACGCAATGAAGGAGGGTCGCGGCCATATACGACCCTAAAAGGCGTCTCGCGCAAGGAACTGTGGAAGGAAGTGTTGTAACAATACTCCGCCCAAGCAAGCCACCAAAGCCATTGACGGGGCCGATCACCATTCAACCATCGCAGATACATTGAGATGACTCTGTTGACTGATTCAGACTGCCCATCTGTTTGGGATGAAAAGCAGTGCTCATACAGAGAGATGTACCGGACACCCTGAATAATTCCCTCCAAAAAGCTGAAGTAAAAACCAGATCACGGTCAGAAACAATGGACATTGGGATGCCATGCAACCGAACTATCTCATCAAAAAACACTCTAGCAACTCATTCTGCCGTATATGGATGAGAAAGAGGAATGAAATGGGCATACTTGGAGAAACGATCCACCATAGTAAGGATGACCGATTTGCCCCCTACTTTTGGTAATCCTTCAATGAAATCCATAGAAATATCTGACCAAATTTTTGTGAGAACCGCAAGTGGCTGAAGAAGACCTGCCGGATGTAACTGCTCTGTCTTATTTTGCTGACAGGTGGTACAAGATAACACGAAGTCATGAACACACCTCTTGTCTTTGGGAATATGGAAATCCCGACGAAGACGAGTCAATGTCTTCTGAATTCCCTCATGTCGAACCAGATGGGCAGCTGCAATTACTTCTTGAACCATTGGAGAAGTGGGAGGTATATAAACCTTTTGCTGAAAAGTGAGAAGACCGTCTACTATGGTCCACTGGTCATCCAAAACTCCATTTTGTAATTGCTCGGTTAGAGCAACTACTGGATCTGTAGAAAGATTCTCCCGAAGGCGAGCAAAAATATCAAAGTGAGGTCCAGATAAAGCTGATAATTCCAACTGATCAGCATCCCGCCTGGAAAGTACATCGGCTACCGTATTGGTAGCACCAGGTTTGAATTCCACCACAAAATCAAAACCAAGAAGTTTACTAACTCAGCGGTGCTGGGGAATAGTCTCTAGTCGCTGATCCAAAAGAAATTTAAGAGAGTAGTGGTTGGTGCGGACAAGGAACGCGTGCCCCCACAGGTAAGGCCGCCAGTGCTTCACTGTTTGCACCAGTCCAATTAACTCCCGCTCATAGGCTGCCAAAGACCGATGACAGGCAGCCATTGGCTTGCTGAAAAAAGCGATGGGACCATCTCCTTGGTGCAATACGGCTCCAAATCCTACACCCGAGGCATCACATTCAACAATAAATTGCCGCTGAAAATCAGGCAATTGCAAAATAAGTGCAGAAGTCAAGGCTGATTTCAGCTCATTAAATGCATTAGAAGATTCCTCGGTCCACAAAAAACCATCCTTGCACAGCAATTGGGTCAATGGGGGCAGAAATAGAGCCATATCCTTTTATAAATTGGTGGTAATAGCCTGCAAGCCCTAAGAATCCTCGAAGAGCTTGTACTGATGTAGGGGTCAGCCAATTAAGGACAGCATTGATCTTATCCTGGTCCATTGATACCCTAACAGAAGAAATAGTATGGCCTAAATAACCGACCTGGGTAGCTCCAAAAATACACTTGGTCTTCTTCAAGTATAACCCATGTTGACGTAGCAGCGAAAATACCATGCGCATGTGACGCAAATGTTCTGCCCATGATTTGCTGTAGATTAGAATGTCGTCGAAGAAGGCCAAAATGAATTTACGCAGGAACTGGAGGAGCACTATATTCATTAATGCTTGGAAGGTGGCCGGCACAATCGCAAGCCCAAAAGGCATCACAAGGAATTCAAATAAGCATTGATGAGTTCGAAAAGCCGTCTTGTGGATATCTTCCGGATACATACGGACTTGATGATAGCCCGACCACAAATCCAACTTGGTGAAAAATTTAGCGCCCCGCAAGTCATCGAGAAATTCCTCGACCACCAGGATTGGAAACTTATCCTTCACAGTGCGGCTATTGAGAGCCCGGTAATCAATACAAAACTGCCAAGAGTCGTCTTTCTTTTTCACCAAGAGAACCAGTGAAGAGAATGCCGACGTGCTCCTTCTTATAATAACCTGTTGAAGCATACTCTCACATTGTCGCTCCAGCTCGTCCTTCTGGATATTGGGATAGCGATAAGGTCGAACCACTACTGGGTCAGAACTCGGTAACAAATGGATCTGGCGGTCCTGTTCACGCAGTGGTGGTAACCCTTGTGGTTCCTTGAACAGATCTTCGAACTCGGCCAGCAGGTGGGGAAGCAGTGCTTGATCACCTTCAGAAATAGCGTGACCTGCCACTCCAGGGAACCGAGCGAACCCTGATATAGTGTAGGATTTTCCTCCCTGCTAAAACGACATGGTCTGCTGCTGAAAGTCCCATAAAACAGGACCCAAACCGGCCAGCCATCTGGTTCCAAGGACCATCTCATACCCTCCCAATGGTATAATGTAAAATTCATCGTGGAAGGCAATTCCATCAATGGTGAAGGGCACTGATTTGAACACCCCGGAGCATGAGATGCGATCACCATTTGCGACAACGACCCCCAATCCTCGATGTTGAATTATTTTTCCAAGAAGCCGTTGAGCAAGCTACTCAGTAATGAAGCTGTGCGTTGATCCAGAATCAACGGCCACGACCTCACGATTGGCCATTTGCACCTTGATATGCATCGTATTGGTGATGCCCACTCCCGAGATGGCATGCAAAGAGATTTGCCCTTCTTCTTCCTTAGTGGCGGCCCCCTCCCCCGCTTCTTCTTCGTTAACAGCTAGAATTGCGAAGAGTTTCTTGCACACATGGCCCTTCACTGTCATTGAAATTGAAGCACAAATTCTGCCGATGTCTTTCCGCCATCTCATTGGGAGAGAGGCGTTTAAAAGCTTTAGGTGCTGTTTGGACAGCTACCGATGACTCCGAGCTCTTTGCTTCTGCTTTACTTGCATGGGAAGGTGCCGAAGTGGACTGTTTCTTAGCAGCCGATCATTGTCCAGAGGTCGGAGTGAGCACCGTGAGGAGTGCTCGCTGCAGCTTCTCTACTGGCCGAACCAAATTCATTGCTTCGTCCATGTCGCCGGGGTTTTTCATCTCCACCTCTGAACGGAGTGGTTCCGTCAGCCCGTACATATAAAGATCAACTTCCTGTTTTTCCGAAAGACGCTCAGCATAGCAAAGACGGCTGAGGAATCGATCTTCATACTCTTCCAAGGAGCCTTCCTTCCGAAGAGCGGCGAGCTCTCCCAATGAGTTTCCGTTCTGCTATGGACCGAATCGTCTTATGATGAGATCCACAAATTCCGTCCAGTTGGGCTGGCCATAGCATCTTTCCCATCATGTGAATCAAGTCTGTGCGCGCCCGGTGAGGTGATAGGACGCGGTCCAGACCTTGTCCTTCTCCCTGGTGCGCTGCCCTTGGATAAACTGCTCACATCGGCAAAGCCACGAAAAAGGATCTTCCTTGCCATCGTACGTTGGAAAAGCCCACTTGTGGGGTTTAGGAGGAACTGGGAGGTCCTCCTCGTCTCTCCCATGCAACACGTGCCGCGCTGGTATGGGTGCCACCCCTGGACGGCAGGCCCTCCGCGGGACCGGCTCTGCCTCCATCAACGCGCAGTTGCCCTTGCCTTCCGCAGCCGTGGCCGCTACGACAGCCATTGCCGCTGACGTCGTTGATGCCGATGCCGCCGCCGGATCGGCTAGTGCCTTGCCGCGGCCCAGCTCTAGCCGCATGATGGCAAGGTGATGTGCTTGCTGCTGCTGGGTTAGATCACGAATTGAGGATTCAATCCGGTTTATCTTCTCCAAGCTGGGTTGAATCTCCGTAAAAACTCCGCGAGCATCCGCTGGATGGCCTCCAGTGGCTACGTTCCTTCGTCCTCCGCCATGTGCGGAAGCCCTCCATGACCACCGATGACACGGAATTGCCTCGGCGACCAGAGATCAAGCCGTCGCTTTGATACCAAAATTGTCACGGCACAAGGTAATTATGCTGATTTCCGACTCCAACGCGATCGGACGAGGGGAGGCGCCTAGCTCTCCTCACGCCCGATCGTCTATCTAAGCCAGAATAGAGGGATTAACCCTAATTCTCCTTATCTTTATTGATAAAAAGAGCGCTTATTTATAGCCGGGCCAAGGCTGCACAAACGGAAATACAAGGGACTCTCTTTCTATAAATATTATAACCAATAATCTTACTATAAATAAAGAACCCTTCTAATAATAATATGACTCCTCCTAAACATAGAACTAGGGCCGGCTAATCCTTACCCGCATAGAACTTGGGCCGGCTAATCCTCCCCGTCAGACTAGGCTGCTGCTGCTGCTGGTCCGGCGGTGAAACCCTAGTCCGCCGCTTTTAAACTTGGCCAAAACGCCGGTCTGTGACACCCCCATCCTTCTCTTCCTACCCAACTGCCAGAGGCCTATCCTCCTCCTCCCTCCCAACTAGAGTCCCCCCTCCCTCTCGATTGCGTTTAACGGACACATGGACAGCCACCTCGACATTTAATGGATGGCCTAATGGTCTTATGGTTAGGGTGCAAATAGCCAAGTTTAAGGGCTGAAAAGTAAAATTCAAGTTCGATAGGCTAAGTGAGATTCATTGAATGTTCAGGGGTTACAATGTACTTCTCTAGAGAGAGGTTAAAGAAGAAGACTTGACATTTATATGGATGCCATACCACTTTCTCTTCTACACATGGATAGCCGATCAATTTCTACATGTTTCCGATGAGTTTCTTCCAGTATACTTAATTTTGTGATTACCCTAAAAAAGGGCATTTTGTGACTATATGTATAACGAGGTTTGCAGAAATTACAAATAATCGCTGACAAAATATAAAGAATTAAGTTTGCTGAGAAAAACTATTATATTTAGTTCCTAAAGATATGAGAGGACTATTTTTTTTCTTCCGGTACTGGCTTTTATTGATTTATTAAATAGTTGCATCAGCATATCACATCAGATGTGGATCATGAAAGAAGTGCTCTATCTTACACATGTATATGTATATAAAGCTTGCAATCCATCTCATGTCATCAAATGACGCACGCACGGCCATAGTACGTCTAATTCTATTGAAGACTTGGTAAGCTAAATTAATCATTTTTTCTGCCTTTAAGCAAAACCTTGTGTTGTATGGCAGCATGGCACGTACGACCGTTGCTATCTGTTATATGAAGCTTTTTATTTGTCAGTTTTTTTTATTACAGCAGTGTATAAGAGATCTTATTAATTAGGTCATAGGGGCATCATGTTGGATGTTATGAAAGCTCATGTGCAACACTATTTTGATCTTCTTATGACATTCATGGGTTGTTATTCGGACGGTCTTTCCCTTTTCGGCATAAATCAGCGGTAGATTATAATCTAAAAAAATTATGGATGCTCGATAGAGGGTTTGGAGAGCTCAAAAAAAATTTTAGGAGCTTGAAGAAAAAACCACTAAAAACCTCAAAAAAATGGTTACAAAGTGTTACAACATTTGACCTATACAACGGCTATAGTTTTCATTTTAATTTAAACTGAAAATAACAAGGTGGCCCTAAGCGATTGGTTGTAGAGGACAGGTCATGTCACATTGCACCAAAAACTATAATATTTACCGACACATCTTTGCAGAAACTTATTAATTAGTGCTAGTTCTAAAGCATAGGTGCATGAAAATGTTATCTTCGCTGGTTCTAATTAAAACCAGCACATATAATTTAATTATATGTGCTAGTTCTAATTGAAAACCAGCACAAATAAGCCGTTTGGGTGTATTGAAGGAAAAACTAGTGCGTGTGGATTAAAAAAGGCACATGTCTATCTATTCTCTCTCCCTCACTACCTCTCTCTCCCTTTTACCTAAATAACTAAATAACATTTTAAATGACCACTCTCTCTCCCTTTTAACTAAATTACTTTTAATGTGACCAAATTTATCGCAATCAAACATTGTATCGAATTGTGGTCACTTTTCTTTTTGCTGAATTTTTCCATTATTTTTTGAAAACTTTATTTTTATAACATTGTTTATTCTTTTGAACAATTTAGAAAGTTCATTAAAATCCATGTCATCAATGTTCTTTCATTGAAAATTTTTCAATGGTAGCTAATGCAATGGGAGTGCCATTAGAAGTATGATCATCAAATTGATGTATGCTTATCTCATATGCTATCAAAGATCCAATCAAAGAATCTAACCGTAAAAAGCTTAATACCTTAGACTCACTGAGTGCCGTCACTTTAACGTGCCACACCTTTTGATTTAAATATCTAAGTAATTTTCTATATTGATCTTCTTGTAAGAGCACTTTTCCTAGGGATGCAAGTTTATTAACAAGTTCATTGAAGTGAGTAGCAAAATCTATAATGGTCCCTCCAGGGTCATTTTAAATGGCTCATATTCTCGTGTGTACAATTCAAATTTCATAGGCAGTCATCACTGTAGAAATTCTGTTAAATTCATCCCTAGACAAAGCACCATAAAAGTAACTTATCGCTTTTTGGTTCAAGGTGAATAGTTTCTTTTATTCCATAGTGACAATACCATCATGTTTAACATACTTTGGTAGCTACAATTTCTCACAATTCATAATTCTGGGACTTTAAAAATAATTCCGTGCTTTTCAATAAGAATAATCATCACCACTGAAAACAGAGAGTTTGGACATGGAAAAGAAGTAATTTGCACCATAGCTCCTAATCGGTAGATTAATTCTAGAGCAACCTCACTCTGATACCAATTGAAACATCGCGGCAAGCTAATAGGGGGTGGATAGATCAATCTAATCTACTAATTATCAAGCGGAAGTAATCAATATAGAACAGTACATTAACGAACATGCGTTCATAAACAATAAAATTAATTTATAAGACTCCATACTTACTAATAGATCAGAACATATGCACGAGTTCCTTTTACATTGAAGGACTTCTCCCTCTCGCTCGCTGCTCGTCGCGGCCTGTGCTCACCGCGGAGCCCTTCCTTGTCTTCCTCCTATTCCGATTCACCAGCGCGTCGCTCGCCGACGTCGTCTCCGTTTCCTTTTTCTGTCTCGTCTCGATTTACTATTTCCCCTCGCCGCGCGTCTGCGATATGCTCTCTCGCCGTCTACCGTCTCTGGAAACCCTTGCGTTCCCTTTCTATTCTGTACACACGCAGCCGTCGTAGGCAGCTGCTCCTTCTTTGGGCCCGGTGTGCTTGCCTGTGCGTCCAGCCCAACGTGTATGCTAAGGGGCTGTTTGATTGTCTTCTTTCACAAGTCTGGACCGTTCGACTCAGCCAGGCTGATGGGATACGGGATACACAGATGTAAAGACGGTGTTTGGTTGAGTGTTTAGTAGACAGGTATTTTGAAATTTAAATATTTTGAAATTTATATAGCAAGTGTGGTCTAATTTTGTTCAAAAAATGTCAGGAACCCATTTTTGAAATCGGTTCGATAATCGGAGATGCTAATCAAAAGACATAAAGAAAAAAGAAAACTTGTGCAGAACACGTGGCACCACATTTATGGTTTGCTATTATGGCTGACAGTGGTCCCTTGCGCAGAACACGAGGCTGTCATGCGCTGCATCCAGAGATATGTTTATTTTCTCCGTATCTCCAGAGCCAGGTTACATGGAGAATCTTATATCTAGAGAGCTATGCTCAAAACTAGATACAGGCAACTAAATATAAGAAAAAAAACAAGATTTTGTATTTATACATGTAAATTTCTCTACATGCAGACAACCAAACCATCCATAAGCGTATGAATGCTAGCTTACACGGCCCGATGCTGCCCAGCCACGCGCAATGGCCTGCCCCGCGTGCTGCACACTCCATCCATACACCTTCTCGCATGCACTGCAGCCCCGGTGGCCCACTGCATGCAACCACATGCATGCACCTGTCAGCCCCTCCCACATGCAGCCACCGACTGCTTGCATGCAGCACACACGCACCTCTCCAATGCATGCACTGGTGCACATACACGTCTCCATGCACTGCTTTTCTTTTTTTTTTTTTTCCTCTGCTTCTCATGGTCCCTTGTGTCATCTGTGCTAACTTGACGTGACGTGTACCTGAGCCGCCTGCGGTACGCCCTTGGATCGAATTCCCGCAAAACAAGCTAACACAAAACCATATCTTGTTCTTCCATAAATATATTAGTGCCTTATGAATTTTGTTATCGGGTTTGTCAAATCAACTGAACACAAAGTTTTAAATCAACAAAGTGAAAGAGTAAAGGACTCTGAGGATGTAAACAGGGGCAAAGCCCAATAGACCCACGTGGGTGTACAGGAACTTAGACCCAAAATTTTTTTTAACAGGAATTAGTTTGTATATACCTCTTGTGCGCCTAGCCTAAAACTTGTACACCTGGAAGGCCGGACCTCGTGTCTAGGCCAGGCCCAGGATGCTGCCGAGCCAACTCAATACTCATCCTGTCATCGAAGCCCAATCCTGCAGGCTTGCAGCGCGTAAGGCCGATGCAGCGACTAGCGAGCCACGCAGCCAGCGACGCTTGACGCATCGAGTCCTCCGCGCGTAAGGCCGGTGATCATGCAGCGCGTCGCCGGCGTGCACACGCTGCTGGAGTCGTTGGAGCCCATCCACCGATCCACGGCGTGATGCTGTGCGAGGGCGAGGACATCGACCCTCCCTCTACACGGAGGACAGCGACGACGCCGCGCCGGCGGCCGGCGGGCTCTCTGCAGAGCAGCTCGAGGCCGATGCGGCGCGCCGGTGCCTCCCTGTGTTACCGGGACACGGATACGGGTGTCCGATTCCGACACGGTTCGGGTGTCCGATTCGGCAATCTCTAGAAATTAGGATTTAGGGATTCGCCATATATATGTAATTTATAATTAAAAAAGTATAGAAGAAATGAGAAAATATATTTAAGCATATACGAAATTGAGAATGCATTAAAGAGTTAGCATCTACAATTTCATTTCAGCCAACATTACACTATTAGTCTATTCTAAGCTACAAAGGATGTGTAATGATGGAAGTTCCATTATACCCTCATATTATTTTTAAGCTCTGTGAAAAGAGAGGGCTAGAAATGAGAATCTCTCACGTCCTTATACTGCACAGAAACAAAAAGCCGAAAAGCCTTGGCCTCATCGCCTACAGGCTGCACAGCACGGTTTGCTCCTGTGCAAGAATCAAAAGAATGGGCTGCTTCAGTGCTCATTCCTTTCTTGCTCCTTCCTAAGAGAATATGGGTCGCGACATGGCTTGTCGCCAACGATCTCTTCTACTCCGAGGTGCCGCGGTGAGCGGGCTTGCTGTGCTTGTACTCCGACGCCGGCGGCGGAGACGGAAGCTCGGAAATGGAGTCAGCGGTGGATGAAGCGGAGTCGGCGGCACAGATGAAGCGTAGTCAGCGGAGCCCAGTATGTTTTTTCTTCTTCCTTCTTAGATCTGCCTTCTTGCTTCTCAGATCCGTGTTCTTGGCTTCTCAGATCTGCCTTCTTGCTTCTCAGATCCCGTTGCTCACCGAGTTGCTTCTCAGATCTCCCCTCCTCCTCGGGACTCCTTAGTTTCCTGCGAGCTGATAGACACGCGACACGCGGCAAAAAATTTTCGCACGCGCATGTCCCGGTAACACAGGTGCCTCCACCCAAGCGACGCCGCCATCGACCACGAGGACTCCATCGAGCTCCGCCTTGCCCGCCGCTGCCTCGAGCCCGGCATCCCGTTCCTCGGCATCTGCCGCGGCTCGCAGGTGCTCAAGTTCTACAACGAGCCTGAGGAGCCAGGAGCGCCTATTCCAGGTCCGTACGTGCAGGTAAGTTGTACAGCATGCTAATGATCAACCCAAGTGAATATTAGTGTTATTTCTAAGTCTAAATTCCTATTGTGGTAGAATGGGAAAATGAATCTGATTAAACGATACACTATATCTAATTTAGTATTTTACTAGTTTTTCATTTTTTTTGGTTGCTGACCGCCAGACTGTTGAGACCTGACATATAGTAGTTCGGTTACGAGTTAGAAGCTTACTGCTTAGGGCTAGATGTCTTTTTGTTAATTAGTACAGCAAAGTACAAATTACAATCAATTAATTATTGCTTATTTTAGCTTGAATATAGTGATAATTAATGAAGAATTCAGTTGTGTAATTAAACTTACAAATAATTTTTAAATGGCAGGTAGTGACTAGCGAGTAGCGACATGGAAAGATTTCTGAAAAGAAAAATGCCAGATAGTACTACCAATGCTGGGAATTCACATCCGAAGATCTCAATTGGGAAGAGAAGATAGAGTTTGATCCGGGCATAAGAAAAAGAATAAATGATTATCATTCAAACTAGAAAGATGCAGTAAGAAGAAAGTACTTGGATAATGGGCCTTGTCAACCTTGCACTTATAATTTTCCGTATACACGATTTGGTGATAAAAACAGAAGGTTTAATTCTGAATGGTTTGATGAGTATGAAAATTGGCTTGAATACAGCGAATCCAACAATAAAGCCTATTGCTTTTGTTGTTTCTTGTTCAGAGACTGCAATAGGAAAGAAGCTGGTTATGATACATTTGTTATACATGGATGGAATAGTTGGCATAGGAAAATCAGACTAAAAGAGCATATAGGCGGTGTCAATAGTATTCGGAACGAAGCATTACTGTAACAGCCCAAAACTTGTGTTTTGTTTAAAAATACTTCTGCGATGATTGTATGAGACTACGATAATTTCCTTTAAGTCATGATTTGCCAAAAACATAATTTCAGGATTTTAAAATTTTAAAATAGATTAGAATTTGGTAATTTACTTAAATAAATTGTGAAAACTTTATATTAGGTCATGATGAGGAATAGCTAAAATGTGGCAATATTTAGGATAAGTTGATTTTAGTGAATTCTCATAACCCTCTAAAATCTCCTAGGTGTGTATATGTTTTCACACACATAAACACTATATATATATATATATATATATATATATATATATATATATATATATATATATATATATATATATATATATATATATATATTATGGATATACATGCACAGTTATATGTATAGGTATATATATATATATGGTATATCACATTAAAAATCCCACAAAAGTTTTATATACCAATTTAGATCCTAAATGATGGCCTGAACAAGTGTTGACCAAGTTTGACCCTACGTGGGACCCACCAGGCAGTCCCATATCATCCTGCCCTTATGAGCATTCCAGCAAACAGCGGGGCTGCGCCAGCCCAACTGCTCTCCTCGGCGCAAATCTTTCATTCCCTGGCAGGATCTTGGCTGAAGATCGCCGTTTGGATGCTTGTGACTGTCGGCTTGAGCTGTGGACCCCGCTTCCGAGCAGAATTGACCTCGCCGCCAATGGCCGCTCCGACGCCTGACATGGCGTGTCGACCAGCCGCATTGTCGGCCCCCACGTGTGCCGTTCCCAGGCACCGCCCCGGTTGCCCAATCCCATTCCCTACTATGTGTTTGAGTACTCTGTGTCGCTGCCGTGCCATTGGCCGGAGCTCGGCACCAATCCGCGTGCGATCAGCTGCCCGGGCCGGTTCAAGCCGAAACCCACTCAGGCCATCGCCCGTACCAGCCTATCGGCGACAAAGCTCCCTAGTGAACGCCTAAGTAACCCTCATGACCGCTGGGTAATACGCTTGCCCCGGCCAAGCCTAAATACGGCCGTGCCACACCGGCCTTCTTCTTCTTTTCCTAGCTCTTCCTTCGACAGATCAAACCGGAGCTCCCCACCTTCCACCCTTGCGCGCATTAGCTCTGCCACACCCTCGCCTGGCTCCCTATCCTAGGAATCAAACTCGGAGTCCTCCGGTCGCCAGCAAGAACCGTGTCACCACCGTCGACCCGGGAGCACGGTATTCCTCGCGTTTCTAAATTACTCCTTCCATGGTGAGTTCCTTGTCGATTGCTCGTACGAAGTGCATCACCTCACCCCCGCGCACCTTTCGCCCAGGTTAATTGGACCTGGGGATCACCGGAACTCCCTGGCGTCGGGTACCCTGTTTCATGCATCATGCTTCCTATTGCATATTGGTGTTTTATTTATTGTTTCCCGAATTGTTCCGTTATTAGATGTCGAGGAGCCCGAAGGACACTTTGAAGAACCGCAGGAAGACCCCCACTATTCATAGGATCCAGGCGAGTTAACATTCACCCTCTAGGGTGTTTGCTTTTACTAGGGAGAATCTCGATTTTTCCTAGTGCGAGTTAACATCTACCCTTTTAGGTGTTCACTTTTACTAGGGAGAGTTAGCTTTCCCTAGTGCGAGTTAACATTTTAATAGATCATATTGATTCCCAGTTTATTAAAATATTTTATTTACAATATTAAATTGCATGCTCTTTAAGTAATTAAACATGTCTGTTTAATCATGATATATCATACCATGTTATCTTTTGATATTGCTCTACCTTGATGATATTGCCTTGATACTATCATCTGTCATTTGACTTTATTAATGATTGCCTTGATGATCACCCTTGATAGCCTGTTAGGTGAATAAAATAATTTTAGACTCTTAAGTCTTGGTTAAAATTTGCTTAGACATTGCTAAGGTCTAATTAATAATCCTTAGGCTTAATTGGCCTCGGAACGGTGAACCGACATTCACCGGACATGATTACATAATGAACCTTGAAACTGGAAATTGGGCCTGGCATGCGTGTGTGTGTTTGGTTGTGGTTGGGAAAGCGGACGTGGTTCGGCTTGTGTTTAAGGTGGAGTAGCTTGGCTACTGGTGTGATGTGAAGAGAGCTATACGTTCACAGATGCGGTGCTGAGAGGAGCACGGGGCAACACGTGTAGCTACCAATCGCTGCCACCAAGGGTGGTTCCGCCACATCGTGTGCAGGGCACACGGAGGAACAATAGCAGAAAAAGGAAGTGAACGTGAATGTGTGTGGACTGGCCGGTCAGATGTGACTCCTAGAGAGGACCGGACGGGCGTGCAGTGAGGCACGCAGCGGGAAGTCGCTGACCAAATGCCTGTGGGATTTGGTTCCTATCACAACAACGCGTGGCCATCACGCGGTAGTGCAAGTAATGGGGATTCAGGATTAGTACTGCCTGTGGACGTACCCTGTCTGTTGCCATGCTTGAGGTGAAGACAAGATTATGTCATCATCCGTGGGATGATCTAGGTCTTACGTGATAGGGAGTCGTGACTCTAGTGCGGGCATAGCAACCCGGCTAGGGAAGAACAGGCACTTCGCTGGTGTAAGATCCACAACGGGTGCACCACACTCGGAATATGATGGCGGGTGTGTGCAGTAGATTCTAGGATGATGTGGTGTGTGGATCATGGATCGTGAACTGTGGACTGTGAATTGTGACAAACAACAATAAAGAAAATAATGATTAGTAGAACTTTGGATTAAATGTTGCTAAGTCATAGGCTTTGCTTTATAAAACTTGCTTTCTGCAAACGAATAAACCCTAACCTTTTCTTTGGAACCCCTATCACTAAAATTGTTAGCTCGCCAGTGTTTGGACGACACTGACCTCGCATTCATATTCTCTTTTAGATGGAGAGTATGAGCAGGATCAGTACGCCTGCCATGAAGATGAAGATGAAGATTATGCTGACGATCAGAGCGAGGCTTAGGGTGTCTCTCCAGTCGAGTGCTTAGGCATAGCCGGCAGGAGACCCCTTTGGATCTTTGGGTCTTACGTACTCTGATCTTTTGGACTTTTCTGACTATTTGGGCCAATGTGCCGTTTGTAATACTTAATAGCCCCTTGGGCTTAATACAAGTATTTGTGTAATTATAAGACTTCCGCTTGTATGAAATGATTCCGGCTACGTGAAAGGTGTGCACTAGTGTACTGATTCAGGGATTAGTGCAGATCGTGTGGTGGACAAAGGACATGCCCTCACAGAGCTGGTATCAGAGCATACGACTGTAGGAGCCCTAGACCTTGGCCGTTAGCCTGGTCCAGTTGATGCAGCCTACAGATGTTTGGTTGACTGAATGCACTGTTGCAGCCAGGCTCAACACATGCTATTTCCCTGTTGTGGCCAGGGCACACTAAAACGAGAAATTCGGTCGTTTCAGCGGGCCTGGCTCGCTCGTGCAAGCGCCGCTCCCTCTTTCTCTGCCTCGCTCTCCCTCGTTCTGCTTCGCCTTGACTCCTCCTGCGCCGTCCCCACCCTCGGCACCCACGACCGCGCCTCTACGAGCTCCGGTGACTTTGCCTTGACTTCTCTCGTGTTGTCCCCGCTCTCTGCATCCACGGTTGTGTCTTTACGAGCTTCGGTGACCTCGGCTTCACCTCACCTCCTCCCGCGCCGTCCCGGCCCTCCGCGCCCACGGCCACGCCTCTACGAGCTCCGGTGACCTCGGCCACGCCTCTACGAGCTCCTGCGATGTGGCCGATGACCTCAATGTGCAGGGCGCGGCACGACAAAGCCACGGTCACCGGTGGAGCCGGATCTGAGCGAGACCGAGGAGGCCGCCATCGGATCTGAGCGGGACCGAGGAGGCCGCCATCGGATCTGAGCGGGACCAAGGTGCACTCGGAGGGGAGGACACCAAGGCTGGGTCCCGGCTAGAGCATGGACGACGAGGCCCAGCGCGCACGGGAGGGAGGACGGTGTGGCCCAACGCGCGCGGGAGGGAGGACGGCATGGCCAGGCACACGCGGGAGGGAGGATGGCGTGGTTGGGCCAGTGCTGGAGCAGAGATGGCAAGGCGGGGCACACGTGGGAGTGACGACGGTGAGGTCTGACGCGGGCTGGAGCGTGTCGGTGACTCTCTCGTGCTTGGGGAGGGCACGCCCACGAATGCCCTTTAGGTGTTTGATGAAATGTCTGTCTAAGCGTGAACACAAACACACATAACCAAACACCAGTTTTTATTAGTCTGACTGAGACAACAAAGACAGCCAAATACACGAGCTTGCATGCACCCATCCAGACTTCCACCAGCCTGGCTCACTCGTACAAACTAGGCTCAAGCTGACCATGCAACCAAACAGGTCCTTGATGTCCACAGACTCGTTGTCAATACAGATGTCATCTAACTCGAGGGCGCACTCGTTTGGGACGACGTCCGTGTGATCTCGTGTGTAACCAGTTCACCATCGGCCTGAATGCCTGATGCGTAGCATCCAAACGGGATGGCCACAGCTTGTTTCGCACATGGTTCAGTAGAGGTTGGGCAGTTATACCTCCTCTGCAGCCATATTGTTGTCGCCGAGGACGATTCTCAGTTATTCGTGCAAGATCAAATCAAGTGACTACATGGAGGTGAATATGCGTTGAACTGAAATTCAGTGTGTTTTCGACCTTATTAAACTCTATGCAGCGGAAACAATTTGTACTAATTCTCAATAGGCACTTGACACTATTAGAACCAATACCTAGGAGATTAGTTTCACCTAAAGCTCAAAACCCAATCCTTAAATTATTCTCCTCCTAGCCTTCACGTGTGCATGTAAAAACAAAACCCAATTTATTAATTGAAAAGAATATATGTGTGAACTTAGCAAAACAGACAAGTTTAGTTTTCACTTTGCTTTCTCCTGACATGCACAGCTGCTGCTCCTTGATTTTAATGTCCACCGAGGTCTCAGGACTGGCCCGATCAATGCACAGCAGAACAGAGCCGAGTCGAGCTAGCAAATACACAGCAGCCACGCTCTGCTAGGCACGGCAAAAATAACCATAGGTCTGGGTACCCGTGAGTACTCGACCCGACGGGTCTGAGTCTAGATCTAAATTTAAACCTTGCGTATTCGGACTCGGATCCAAGCCCGATTTATACCCATGGGTACCGAATAGGCACCGAAATAATATCTAAAAATAAAAGCACACATGTTTAGCCGATCCACCAAATCGGCCAGTCCAATCCGGCCCAACAGCCACCTGGCCACGGGCACCCTAATTAACCCTAATAGTCTCCCCCTTCCATAGCCACATCTCCATTCGGTACTTGTCGCCACAGTCCTCTCCTTCCTTCCTTTCTTCCTCCCTCCCTCTCACTGCGACACCCACTCCCTCCTCATTGAATCTCCGGGCCGACGCGGCGACGCGGCCCCTCCCCTCTGGCCCAACGTAGCGGTGCAGGCGCGGCTCCTCCTCTTCAACCAGACGATGTGGCATGGGCATGGCCCCTCCTCTCTGACCAGATAGGGTGGCGCGGTCCCTCTCCATCCAGTCTGACATGGCGGTGTGGTCCCTTCCCTCTGACCCAACATGGTAACACAACGCGGCCCTCCAACTCGACGGCTGGCCAGCGCTCCTCTCCTCCAGTGACTTCCCCTCCTCAGGTCTGTGATGCCCCCTCTGCGTTTAGCACGAACCCCATAGGTACCCATTCGGGTCTGGGTACCTGTCAGCTTCGGCTCTGAGTATAGGTTTGTATCCACGAAAGAGTTTGCGTTTGCGTTCGGGTCTGGGTTTCTTTGTCAGGTCTCGGGTTCGGGTTCGAGACCGTTGGACCTAGAGGTATCCAACCCGATTGTCATTCGTTGCTCTATGCAGCCAAGCCGAGCAGTCGAGCAATCGCACAACTCTAGCAACAGAAAGCATCCAGAGCAATACACGAAGTCGCCCAGAGCTTTAAAGATATGTAACTTTCAATTCGATCAACCAAAGAATCCCAAATTTAATATGTGAGCTCATGTGATTATCTAGAATAATCTCAACAAAAATCACAAGATTTGACACAAAATTTGTGACAGGTTGGTTGATCTACTATATCGGTATTCCGCCCAAACACCAAAAAACTCAAAATCCGGCCAAACAAAACAACAACCATGAATCAAATCAGTCCTATGATGATCCTAGAGGCGCTAGCAAGATGATTAATCACTCAGATTTCTCCAGAACAACCAAAAACAAGAATCAATCAAAACTGATCTAATCACACAGGTGAAGTAAGATGGGAATTGATTAATCTTGATTATACTTTACTATGTAGATCATTTATAGCCACTCCACAGCGGAGGACACCACCAAATAGAACAAAACCCTAGCTTTCTTCCTCAAAAAGCTCTCTTCGATCGAACCATCAAAAAGCACACAAAATAAGACACATTTTTGCTTTATATAGGGGTCCGCACCCATGGCCCACTATTCATGAAATTAACACTTAATTTCATAATTACGCTGTGGGGTCCACCACATGATTTACACTAGTCCCTAGATTAGTACACTAGTGTACACCATTTACATAGACGGATCATTTCATACAAGCGGAAGACTTTAAATTAAATTAACAACCTGAGTTAAGCCTGAAGGCACATAAGTATTACAAACCTGGCACATTGGCCAAATAGCCTTAAGAACACAAGTCCAAGTATCAGAGTGCGGAAGATAGCAAAAAGAACAAAAGAAAACTCCTGTCAACTATGCCTATGCATGCGACAGGAGTGACACATTACACCTCGTCCCAATCATCAGCATACCCTTGTTCTCCGTCTTCATGACACTTATAAAGGTCTTGTTCGAAGCCTTCATCTAAAATAGTGTGTGCGTGCGAGGTCAGTGTGCAATCAAACCGCACTGATGAGTCAACACCGAACCTAATGCATTTAATGATAGAGGTTACAAAAGAAGGTTGGGGTTTGTTTATTTGCAAAAAGCAACTTTTATAAACCAAAACCTATGACTTAGCAATTAAGCCCAAAGTTCTACTAATAAATGATTCAATATTTAAATTCCCATTTTCAATCCACTTCTCATAATCATACTATGCTTCCACCTTACACCTGTCATCATCTTTCGGGTGAGGCAAACCCGTTGTGAGTCATACTCCTATGGCGTGCCCATTCTTTCCTAGTTGGGTTGCTAAGCCCACATTAGAGTCACGGTTCCTGGCGACATATGACCTAGATCATCCCGTGGATGATGACATGATCCTGTCTTTCCCTCGGACTGGGGTTTGCCATGGTATAGATCGCTACCACTGGGCCCCACGTTTGCACTACCGTACGATGGCAACGCGTTGTGGTGCTAGGAACCAGTTCCCATAGACAATTGGTCAGTGACTTTCCACTGCGTGCCTCTCTGTACACCCGTCTAGTCCACTCTCAGAGCCTCAGACCGATTAGTCCACACTTAATCATAACCACTCCCTTCTTCTGCTATCGTTCCTTCATGTGTCGCGCACATGATGTGTCAGGGCCACCTCCCGCAGGCAAGTGGTAGCACTTGGCAGCTACGCATGTTACTCCACGCTCCTCTCTACGCCGTCTGTGAATCGATGGCCCTCTTTCTCATCACCATGTAGCCTTACCTACTCCACACAGCCTTATCACCGTGCTAGACCACGTCCGCATTCCATAACCACACACACTGACATGTCAGGCCCAATTTCCAAGGTTTAAGTTTTCTTGTATAATCATGTTCGGTGAATGTCGGTTCACCGTTCTGAGGTGACTAAACCTAAAAATTATTAATTGGACCTGAGCAATATCAAAGCAAATTTTAACCAAGACTTAAGAGTCTAAATCATTTTAGTTTAACCTAACCAGGCTAACCGGGGGTGATTATCAAGGCAATCATTGTTAGAATCAAATGAGGAATGATATCATCAAGACAAGATCATTCAAGGTAGCAACAACAACAAGTAATTGACAGGGCAAAACATATAGTTAGATCATATTGCTACCCAATTTTCTAAAGTATTTCATTTAAAGTATCAAATTGCATGCTATTTAAATTATGGATGCCTACTTGTCAACTCGTCTTGATCTTGTGTGTAGAGGGGTTCTTTTTTGTTGCTCTTCGAAGGGTTCCTCATGCTCCTCAGCATCTAATAACAAAACATATTCGACAAACAATAAATAAACAATCAAGTGCATCGAGAAAGTACGATGTATGAGATGCAATGATTTTATTCTAGCGATTGGTAAATGGCGATAGATGGTTTGCAATAATACAATCCTATGTATCAAGGAAGTTCCTTGAGTCTAATTGTGTTTATAATTCTATGAATGGATATAGGTGGTGTGAGCAATATCAAGTTGATGTATGATGTTGGTGATGATGATGATGATGATGATGATGCAATAATTATCCTAAATATAATACCCACAAGAAATAAGTAGATTTGAAAATACTTTGGTTTGAAGTACTTCCTAGAGCTTATAAGAGAGTTGTTGCCACATTGTTATAATTCACTTAATTAATTTTAACAGCAAAAGATAATTCCTAACAAAAGGATTTTAGTTACCCTTTTAAGCATTTGGCATAAATAACATGTTAAACTAAATTTAAAAATTTTAATAATTCGTTTTGGTGTTGATAAGGTTTCTGTAAAATTTTGGTAGTTAATTGAGTTTATTAAATATTTTAATTAAATCAGAAATGATTATTGCATTATTAACATCTAAGGAAAAGGACTTAAACTCTTGTTCCAATTTATCCAGAGAGCAATAATAGTGCTAAAAACATACAATAAATTGATTTAAATAATAATCTATATTTAAGTATTACTGGAATTTTACCAAGATTTTAGGGGCCCAATAACCAATTAAAATACATGGAAAACTACTTATAAATTACTATTAAGGGGGTTTCTGATTTAAACAGAGGTTTAATTTGGGTTACTGTTCCAAATCATAATTTTATTAGATCCAGCTTGCCATCTAGTATTTTCAAGAATTTTCCCATAATTTATGTTAGCTAATTACCATTTTTAATGAATCTAAACCACTTTCTGGATTATCTAAATTCATAAAAGCTGGAAAAATTACATTTGAACAGTACTAGGCTTGGCCTAGTACTCAATAGTGGCAAGGCGCACGCGCGGTCCATCTGGCCCGTGGTGGCCCACGCAACGAGTGCACACGCGTGGAGGCGCATAGTAACGGGGAAGACATATTTCCGAGGAGTACGCCTCCACTAATGCTGACGGGTGAGTCTGAGGCCCCACCTGTCAGTAACTGACACTCTCTCACATAGGAGGTTTAAACACAAACCTTCCTGACATGTGGGTCCTGCATGACAATGGCATGGTTCACAGTAAATGTGAAGCATGCCCTTACTGTGAACCATGCCCTACATGGTTCTCTGGCCGAGCTCGGCGAGGTTCCAGTGCCAGTTTGACGGCGCTACAGGGCCTGAGCTATGGCTCTCAAGCTTGAAAAGGGTATGTGGTGGTTCTAGCTAGGACATGTCGTTAGAGGTTTCGCCGATGACAAGCCCTAACGACGACGACACAAGCAGAGGTGGCGGCAAGCTACGGGACAGCGTGGCGACGGCAATATAGCCCACCGCGGGTCTAGCTAAAGCACAAATGAGTACCAGGGGGATCAAAGGGTACTCACCGAGCAAGAGATTGAGTTGGGGAAGGGCCGGAGCAAGTTGACAGCGAAGGGGTGGACGGCAGGGGAATCCGGTCATCGCCACGGGGAAACTAAACTCCAGTGATGATCTGGCAAATTGAGTTAGAGAAATGTGAGGGGTGTCTTAGAGATTCTCCATACGCTAGGAACTGAAGAGGAACGTATCGGGCAGGAAGAAATCAAGAAGAGGGTGAAACAGGCTGGTGGCGGCGACTAAGCTCTCTAGCGAGCTACGGGGAGCTAGAGCTCGGTCGCGTGCGGCACGAGCACACAGGAGGGTGGAGGAGCGTGAGGAGAGAGGTCACAGGAGCGATTTTACAATGAAGGGCTCGAGCGGTTGAAGTGTTGTGCGAGAGAGGAGACAGGGGCATGAGGTGTGGTAAATAGGCAAGGCTGAGGGGGTGAGGAGCCGACAACGGGCCGAGCAATGAGACAGCGAGTAATGGGGAGGAGAATCCAAGCGGTAGAGGACAACTGCTGTGAGGTGGCACATCAGTGGCAGATAGAGACACCGCGGCGGGGAGATCCCGCGTGCGCGGTAGCTCGGCTGTGTGCAGCGTGACTAGGTCATCGAGTATGAGTAAGAGGGAGACAAGGCAGAGGATTAGGCGGCGACAGTGACGGCGTAGCTACGCATGCACAGGCGCGGCAGGGCGAGCATGCCATGGGGGCGGCGATGGCAAGGCATGGCGCCACAGGGCAAGGCAGGGCCGAGCATGCCCGACAGCGTGGCGAAGGAGGAGGCTGCACTCAAACCGCTGGTCGCTCAGGTGGAGCGGCTATGAACCAGAGAAGAGAGGAGCCAGGGGAGCGAGCCGGGGAAACGAGCCAGCTAGCTCGGCTGGGCCGCTGGCCAGGTCGGGCCAGTGGCCTAACTAGGCCAACTGGGTGGCCCAAGCCCAAAAATGGTTTGGGCCCAATAGGCGAAATCCATTTTAGCAGAGAATTTTGAATTTTGGGTTTGAATTTAGGAAAATTCAAATTTGGATTTGAATTATTGTAATATGCGTGTGAATGGGATATGTGATTAGAGATAGAAGATTTCACTAATCAATTTATGGCTACAAAGTGTTGAACCAATGGTTTAAAATGCTAATTAGGATTTGGGTAAGAGAATTTTAATTGGTGACAAATTACCTAAATGATATATTAGGAGAGATTTTGAATCCCTAGAAATTTCAATTCCATAATCTTATAGGAAATTTGGATAGAGATCTTTGGGCTATCAATGATACTGGTGCTCAATTTCAACATAAGCATGAATATATGCATAACCATATATATATATAGAGAGTTGGGCTACGGTGCTTCGCGAAGCACGGAAGATGTCGTGCTTCACGTCTAATTTGAAAAATCTGAGACTCAAATGACCGATCCGAACCGTCCATCTTAATCTTCTCATTGAAATCTCTTAAACGAACAAATTTCGTATTTTTTTGAATTTTTTTGCTATTTATTTTGTATTTTTAAAAACCAGCAAATTGGACGCTTCACAACTAATTAGATCGGTGATTTTCAAAAATACAAAACAAATAGCAAAAAATTTAAAAAAATACGAAATTTGGTTGTCTAAGAGATTTCAACGAGAAGATCAAGATGGACGGTTCGGATCGCCATTTGAGTCTCGGATTTTTCAAACTAGACGCCAAGCCCGACATCTTCCGTAATTCAATATATATATATATATATATATATATATATATATATGTATGTATGTATGCACACACACACACACACATATATATATATATATATATATATATATTAGTGTCTTACAAAAAGGTTAATTAATACAAAAAGGAATTTAAAAAAAGAATTGATGGTTATATGCATGTTTAGGTTCTAATAGGCTACATTTGGGCTGTTACATAGGCGGCCGCACACAATTACAACTCATCACACGACTCAACCATTCAACCCTTTTACACATTCGGACCACCCACTGAACTGTTTCTCACATGCACACTGCATCGAGCCATCACACATCACTGTTCCTCGTGTAGTTGATCTACAGCGACTCCCCAGCCTAGGCCATCTCCAAACATGATCACGACATAATTGATTCCACTCTCTATGACTTAGCTCCAATGTCCTGCAAATCATCAAAACAAGAAAACTTTTTTTCGAGCTCAAATTCTTTCATATTAACTCATGTTACTTCCAAACCTTCTCCAAAACTCCACTACAAATCCAATAATTGTCAGTTACGAATCACATGGTCTTACACTTTCTCCCTTGATGAGTACATTGACAACCATCACATTTATCACAATGTTGGTGAAGTTTAACAAAGTGAACAGGTCGGAATATAGGAAATCCAACAGAAAGTTCAAACAAGAGGTTTGTTTGCAATGTAGCTCCCCTCAACATGATAACATGATAAAGCATTTTTTAAATTTTTCTTGTTTTATATACAGAGATGCAAAATATGCACTCTCAACCTAATGCACCAAAATGCATGCAACACTCATTCTCCCTTTTCACCAAAATGCATGCAATCTCATTCTTTCTCCCCCATGCAACTGATTATTTCTCCCCCTTTGTCAAAATAGTCATCAAAGGAGCACGTCTCCCCCCCTCAAACTATGCATGGAGTGTAAAAGTGAAAAATTATGAGTATGTCATGATATGCAACCTAAAAAGCATTATAGAGCATCCAAGTTGACTACTTAAATTATAAAAATGCACATATGCACATCTAGACAACAAACCAACCTTGGTTCTCAACCCGCATCTCAGCCATAGGCCCACGTCTCGAGACCAACTGACACAGCCTTTACCCATACCAAAGCATACCATTTCCAATACATATAATAAGTAGTTGTATTTATAGTGGTGAGCTAGTGTTCACCACTATGAGGTATTATTCCCCGAAAACAAGCATTTATACCTAAGCATGTCAAAGCAAGTTTTACCCAAGGACCAGGAGTCCAAATTTTTTTTAATTGGTTGCAAAGAATATGACTATCAAGGCAGTTATGGCATAATATTCAAGGCAAATTAAAACATTTGGACTCCTAGTCTTTAGGTAAAACTTGCTTAGACATGCTTAGGTCCAAGTGCTTGTTTTCAGGGTATAACACCCTATAGTGATGATCACTAGCTCACCACTATAAATACTACTATTCTTTATATGAACTGGTTATGGTATGGTTTTGTATTGGTAAAGGCTGTGTCAGTTGGTCTCGAGATGTGAGCCTGCGGCTGAGTTGCGGGTTGAGACCTGAGGTTGATTTTGTGGTCAAGAGAGGATCTAGACTGTTGAGTTTGAGGCAGGAAGTGAAGGTTGAACCTTCGGCTCCTGAGCCATGAGCAGTGAGATCAGAAGGATCCCTTGATTATGTTGGAGTGTTGAATGCGTCCGACACAACGCGTGGCCATCACGCATTAGTGCATGTGTGGAGGCCTAGGAGAGAGCTTTGTGGAGGCCCTGGCCGAAACTCTAACCTAAGGTAAGTGTAGCTGGGCGCCACTAAGGGTGGATTAGGTTATACGCTCGCTGGGCCGAAAATATAGGAGGTATGATTCACAACGGGATTGCCAAGTCCCGGAATAAGATGACGGATGAATGAAGGGAGAATTAAGAAGCAGGACCAGAAGAGGCCCCTTGTTTATGAGCTAGTGTTGGATGCGTCTAACACAACGCGTGGCCATCACGCGGTTGTGTAGGTGTGGAGACCCAGTTGAGCGCTCTACGGAGGCTTGGGCATCTCGAACCTGAGGTAAGCGCGGCCAGGGCGCCACCACCCGAGGGTGGTCTAGGTTATGCGTTCGCTGGACCGGCAATCCAGGAACAATGATCCACAATGGGATTGTCGAACCCCATAATAAGAAGGCAGGTGTTTGGAGGAAGAATAGGAACGGAGGTTCCAGCAGAGTTTGAGTTTGGTCCAGTTGTACCATGGGATGGTACCAGGTTTAGATAGGATTGATAATTTGGACAATCAAAACTTCTATAACGTTCTCTTTCCTAATGAAAATTGGCTAAGTTATAGGTTTATTACTATAATTATTTTCAACTGCTTATTACAAATAAACAAACATTGGCCTTCCCTTGGAGCCCTTATCATTAAACGCATTAGGAGGGTATTGACTCGCATGTACAGTTTGTTTGTGCACTTACCCTCGCACTCACTCACTCTTTAGATGAACAGCACCTAGAAGATCCTTATGCATGCTTCGAGGATAAAGAGCCTAAATTTAAAGATCAAGAAGAAGCTTAGGACGTTCCCTCCAGCCACTTGCAGTGTTGCATAGCTGTTGGATATTTCTTTTGCTAAAAACTTTCGCTTTTGTACTTTGATTTCCCTTGTGGACTATAATACTTTTTGGCATTGACGGACGTGAGGCATTACTTTCGTAGTTATCCAATTCAACCTGTTTGTTATATGCCTGTTCGATTTGGCGATGTAATGGTGTGCACTAGCCTACTGATTTAGGGACTAGTGCAGAAATCATTCTGAAGGACTCCTGAGCGGGGCCCCCACAAAAGCTGGTATAGAGCATATGGCTATAGGAACCCTAGGTTTTGGCCATTAGTCCATGACCTCAAATTTTGAACCTTAAAAACATTTTAAACTAATGATTAAATTTTTATTGCTTATTACTAACCTTCTGTTTTGACACTTCTGCTACTTAACCTTTTCCTAAAAACTTTGTTTTGTAGATGGCTCATGCCGGTTTCTCAGACGATCGCTCGACAATTGGTTTCACCGAGGGAGCCCGTGGAGAGTATGTCGGAGCCCTCCGCCAGCTTGTTCAACATCTCGGTTTTGACGGACTTCCTCGTTACTTTTGGAGGATGGCTCGGACTCTGCCTCGTCCTGCTTTCATCGTTGAAGTCCGGATCTACTACGACCCCTACAGGACTATCGCTCATTGCTACAGGACGGACACCCTGCGCGACCACATTGAGTACGCGATTAGCAACGCTGCCATAAGAGCTCTTCGTCAGCTTCACTACCACTACCATGACAATCTCGTCAAAGGACCCTTCCAATACATCCTAGATGGACTTCATCGCCAGCTGCCATCCTTGGAGGACCCCACCTCGGAAGCAGACCCTCGACTACTCTACATGGCCCATCTCGACCAAGGTGTGAAGCATAGCATCCAAGGAGCGTTGGAGGAGATCAGCATCATTCGATCATCCCTTTGCGACGCCGACAATAATCTTTGGAGGTCTCGTCGCCGAGCCTTCCATCTGTGGGGCAGCCTACGTGCTTGCAGACATGAGAGAGACGTGGCTCTTGCCTGTCTTGACTACCACGTTCTGATTGGCCGCCCACGTGTTGGGGCCAATTATCTAGACAGGAGTCCTAGCCCACCCCCGAGTCCCTCGAGACTGGTGCATGTTCGTCATACCATGTAGAAGCGTGGTCTCCTACCTCGTGCCCTTGTGGGCATTCCCCGTCACACTCCATCCCTAGTTCTGGCTTAGCCCCCTCCCCTAAGCCTATTTCTTCTGAGGAGACCCCTCTTGTTGCCAAGGTAGCCTCTCTTTCCATAGGGGACTATCTCAATGCCCCCGGCAGATTCCCCGTGGGACATCCACCTATCCATAGCTCTCGTCGTCCCCGTCCTTCTTCGTAGGTGTTCGGTAGTTACCCAAGACCGATGTTGTATCCTTAGGCTTTAGCTTAGGGGTTTGTATTCCCTTATCCTAGCATGTTGTTTATATCAATGTATGGTTGTTGTTCACCTCAGGCGAGTTTGTAAAACTCTTTTAAGAATGACTGAATGTGTATGTGTTGCCTTCTTATTCTAACTATTAGATTTCGTTCTTCCCTTGCATGCATGCATCTTAGACTTAAGGATTAAGTCTTCTTTCTCCTGTCGGCTAGCTTGCAGATGACCAGAGGAAGAGGTGTAAACCGTGGGCAAGATGCCAGTTCTAGCGCTGCACACCAAGGTCGCTGTCGCAGAAACCTATCTCCACCATCCGCCGGCAATCTGACGATTGCTCAAATTCTGGCACATGAGGCGCAAAAGCTCGGAGCTGTCTTGAATAACCAATAGCAGACCAACAATCGACAGAGCTCAAAGTTGGGAGAGTTCCTTCAGGCAAAGCTGCCTACTTTAAAGCACACGACAGAACCCATGGATGCAGAGGACTGGCTCCATTAGATAAAGAGGAAGCTTGAGCTAGTCCGATGCACAGAATCAGATAAGGTCCTATTTGCTACTCACCAACTGGAAGATGCTGCAGCTGATTGGTGGGAAAACTACGTTGCCACAAGGTCAGAGGCCGCGCAAGAAGACAGCCAAGAAGAATCTGACCACGACAACGATGATGATGAAGCATAGGAAGAACAAGACGGTACCCCTAAACCTCAAGGTCTGCCACAAGGCCATGTTGCCCAAGAGCAGTTGGCGAAAGAGGAAAACACTTTCCATGACATTCCCTGGGATGAGTTCGAGGCAGCCTTTAGAGCCAACTATATTCCAAAGGGAATAATCCGAATCAAGAAGAATGAATTCCGCAATCTGATGCAAGGGTCCGTGTCTGTTAATGAGTATCTAACTCGTTTTAACCAGTTGGCCTGCTATGCAACTCAAGACATTGAAGATGAGGCGGAAAAGATAGACCAGTTCCTTGAAGGGATGTTGCCCAGCCTCCGGTCTTGGCTGATTCTTCACGATTTCATGGATTTCTAGCACATGGTGAACAAAGCCCTCATCTTAGAAATGAGGTAAAGGGCTTTCAGGTCAGTAGAAAGAGAAAGTTGGCATCCTGTGACTGATCAGGCCCCAATCGTTCCAGTAGTTTTCGACGCCGGAACCAGTGGCCACACTCGTTCCAATAGCAGACATTCTACCAACCTTGGTCCAACCAACAAGGTGGAAACCGGAACTCCACCAATCACTCTAAAGGATCCTCCCTACCACTGGCAAACAGTCAAGGAGCCACCCCTGACCCAGTGACAAAGCGTCTAGGACATGCTTTATTTGTCACAAGCCAGGACACTTTGCTGCCCAGTGCTCGAACAAGACGGTAACTTCGGCCAAATATGACAGCAACCACACCCTTGCTCGCGGCCAAGGCAACAACAGCCGTGGAGGCATATTAGGACCAGCTGCCCAGTCGACCCCAACCACCATGGGAAGAGGTCGGCTAAACCACATCACTGCCACTTAAGTGGAGGATGCGCCAGGTGTACTCATGGATATGTTCACTGTCCACTTAAACCAAGTACAAGTTTTGTTCGATTCGGGTGCATCTCATTCCTTTATATCAAAAATTTGTGTGGAAAGGCTTACCTTTAAGGCCCTCCCTCTAGCTAGGCCCTTAATCGTAAGGTCACCTGGAGGTGATCTAAAGGCCACAAAGGTTTGTCGTAGGGCAGAAATCTCTAAAGAGGGGGTAGTATTTAAGTTCGACCTCATGGTCCTACCCTGTCCCGGGCTAGAAGTGATCATATGAATGGATTCGTTAACCCGCTACCACAAGGTGTTAAATTGTGCCTAGCAAGAAGTTTGGCTCATCAGGACCCTGGGTCAAGAGGAAGTGTGAAAGATTGAGAAGCCTTTCAAATTAGTTTGCAATCTTTGGTCTATGAACGGCCAAGATCTAGCTAAGGTGTCAGTCGTCAGAGAATATTTGGATGTTTTCCCAGAGGACCTACCAGGACTGCCACCTACTCGAGAGATGGAGTTTGTCATAGAGTTGCTCCCAGGCACTGCCCCCTATTTATAAATCATATTTCAAGATGAATCCAGTGGAACTTGCGGAATTAAAGAAGCAACTGAATGAATTGCTAACCCAAGGATTAATCTACCCTAGCTCTTCTCCTTGGGGCTCCCCTGCTATGTTCATAAGTAAAAAGGATGGGAGCCGAAGGCTAGTGGTAGATTACCCAGCCTTAAATGTCATGACCATTAAGAACAAGTATGCCCTGCCTTGGATAGATGACATGTTCGACCAGCTCCGTGGAGCCCGACAATTCTCAAAGATTGATCTTAGGTCAGGCTACCAACAGGTCAGGGTAAGGGAAGAAGACATTCCCAAGACGGCATTCACAACCAGATACGGCCTGTTCGAGTGCTTGGACATGTCCTTCGGATTGACCAATGCTCCGGCTCACTTTATGAATATAATGAACAAAATCCTCATGGAGTTCTTGGATCGATTTGTCGTTATCTTTATTGATGATATTCTCATCTACTCTAAGGATGATGAAGAACACAGGGTCCATCTGAGTCTGGTACTAGAAAAGCTAAGACAGCACCAGCTGTACGCAAAGTTTAGCAAATGTGACTTCTGGCTAGACGAAGTCATCTTCCTTGGACATATCATTTCGGCTGGAGGACTAAAAGTTGATCCATCCAAGATCACTGCTATGATGGAATGGAAGTCACCAACTTCGGTAACTGATATCAAAAGCTTCTTGGGTTTGGCTGGCCATTATCACCGTTTCAATGAAGGATTCTCTAAGATCGCCAAACCTATGACCCAGCTCCTAAGGAAGGAGAAAAAGTTTGAATGGACCCAACCTTGCGAGGATAGCTTCCAGGCATTGAAGAGGAGGTTTACCACTGCACCAGTACTAGTTACCTCCGACACAAGCAAGGAGTTTGAAGTATACTGTGACCCCTCAAGGCAAGGGTTCGGTTGTGTTTTGATGCAAGAACGGAAGGTTGTATCTTACGCCACCCTCCAGTTGAGAAGGCATGAGAAAACTACCCGACCCATGATCTGGAATTAGCTATAGTAGTTCATGCCTTTAAGATTTAGAGGCATTATTTGGTGAAGCACAGATGTAACATATTTACGGATCATAAGAGCTTAAAGTATGTATTTATCCAGTCGAACCTGAACATGAGACAAAGAAGATGGTTGGAATTAATCAAGGACTATGACCTCAATGTTCAGTATCATCTTGGAAAGGCCAATGTGGTGGCCAATGCTCTAAGTAGAAACTCGCAGTGTAACCATGTAGTGAGATCAGACTTCCCCAGTCGTCTCACTGAAGACATGGCAAGACTCAACTTAACCATAGTTGAGCCCCGTTTTTTAGCTACCCTAGAAGTTCAACCCACTCTCTTGGATCATATAAAGGAAAAAACAGAAAGGTCACCTTAGCACCCTCAAGATTGAGAAACTCATGGCCAAGGACAAGAATTATAAGGTCTCAAAGGATGACCAGGGAACCATTTGGTTGGGAAAGAGGATCTTCGTCCCATACCGGAACATAAGGAGTTCATCCTAATGGATGCATATGGGTCTCCTTATTCGATACATCCTGGAAGCACCAAGATGTATCAGGACCTCAAGCCACAATTCTGGTGGCCGAGAATGAGGAGAGAAGTAGCGAAATTTGTAGCTCGATGCTATGTATGCCAACAAGTAAAGGCTGAACATCAACAACCAGCAGGACTTCTCTAACCTTTAAAGGTGCCTAAATAGAAGTGGGAAGAGATTGCTATGAACTTTATCCTTGGACTACCCTGTACCAAGGCCAGATATGACTTTATATGGGTCATAGTCAACCGCCTGACCAAGTTTGCTCACTTCATACCAGTTAAGACAACCTATAAAGGAGAAAAGTTAGCCGAATTATACATGGCTAAAATAGTATGCCTGCATGGAGTTCCCCAACGAATCGTCTCGAATCGAGGATCCCTGTTCACCTCCCATTTTTGGAAAAAGCTCCATGTGTCTTAGACATGAGTCTAGCCTTTAGCACGGTATTCCACCCTCAGACGGATGGACAAACTGAAATGGTCAATCAAGTCCTAGAGGACATGTTAAGTGCATGTGCCTTGGGATTTTCCACAGATTGGGAGAAGTGGCTACCTTACATTGAGTTCTCCTACAATAACAACTTCCAAGCTAGCCTTGAGATGTCACCTTTCGAAGCCCTGTATGGACGCAAATGCCGAACACCCCTCAGTTTGTCCGAGACTGGAGGTAATCAAGTTTTTGGAGTAGAATCAATGGAGGAGGCAAAAAAAAGGTCAAGATGATCAGGGAAAGGTTGCTAGCCGCTCAGTCTCGTCAAAAGAGCTATGCAGACAAGTGCCGCAAAGAGCTCACCTTCGAAGTAGGATATCTAAAGGTATCACCACTTCATTAGGCGCAGAGGTTCCATCAAAAGGGAAAACTAGCACCCAGATATGTTGGACCTCTCAAGACATTGCCAGAAGAGGCCAAGTGGCGTATCAGCTGGACTTACCAGCAGATCGCGGAGAAGTGCATGATGTGTTTTACGTCTCGCAACTAAAGAAGTCCCTCTGAGTACACCGAAGAGCAAATTCCTGTTCCTGAAGATCCCCTGGCCAGCAATTTCACCTACCCAGCTCACCTGCTGAAAATTTTGGACACTTCAGAAAAGCAGCCAAGGCGCAAGATCATCAAGCTATGCAGAGTCCTATGGAATGATCAGTTAGGAGGTCAAGAAACTTGGGAACCTAAAGAGCAGCTTCGCTAGAACTAACCTTCCCTATTCTCTAGCTGGTCTTAAGATCTCGGGTCGAGATCTTTTCTAAGGAGGGTAGGATTTGTAGCAGCCCATTTTTGGGCCATTTTAAAAACTTTTGCAAAATTCAATATTTGAATTGAATTTCCTGTATTTACTATTCATCATCTGAAAATTTCTTTTCCCAAATTCAAAATTCAATTTTGGAAATGCAAAATTCATTCTCTGTTATCTAAAAGTTACATCTTAAAATGCAAAATCCAACTTTAGAACTTATTCAAAAAAAGTAGAATTTAATGTTTTCAAATTGAATTTCCAAAATCAAAATAATAAATCCTTTATATATATTTATACCCTTAAGTCAATTTCAAAAATCAAAATTCTTCTTATATTTCAAAATTACCCCAACAATTCCAAATGTCCATTTGTGGGCTTAGCCTTGTCCAGCCTAGCCCAAGCCCAACCTAGTGCAGCCAGGCCCAACCCAGCTCGGCCTCTCTCTCTCCCCCTCTCTCCCCCCTCTTCCTCCTCCCTCTCTTTCACACCAGTGCGCCGCTGCTTTCCTCTGTAGTGCCAGCATGCAGCCTCCTCTCCTTTGTGTTGCCGTGCTGCTCGCGTCGCGCCCAAGCGACCCGCACTCCCTCTCTGCCGCGGCTGCAGCTCCACCACGCCTGGCATCATTGTCGTGCCGCTCTTGAGCCGTGCCTTCGAGCCCCTCACCGCGGGATCCCTCTCTCCCTCTCCCCACAGCTCCAATCATCTATTTAAGCCTGGCTCGGCCCCAATTGCGTCGCCCTTCGCCATTGCCGCCACCGAGCTTGATTTCGCCCTTTTTCCTTCTCACCATCGATTTGGTACGTCATCAGCCGATTTCTCGTGTCCTTAGCTTCTCTAGGTGCCACCCCTCACTTCCCCGTGCTCAATTTTGGTTAGGAACCACTGGAGCTCCCCGGTGACGATGCCCCTATTTCGGTCGCCGCCACCCTCCACGGTGCCAGCTCAATCCCGTGTTTCCCTGAGCATACCGTCACCTCAGGTAGCTCCCTGGTAGCCCCTAGTTGCTTCCCGTGCTGGCGAACTGGCCGCCGACCCCTTCCCTCGTCATAGAATCATGCTGTCGTAGCATTTTTCCGCCTGCGCCCATGGCACCGCCGTTATGGCTCGCCGCCGGCAATTTCAACCAGGAAGTCCTAGGTCTCTTTGAACCAAACCCATCCCGATCATGAACCACTAAGATAGTGAACCGTAGCACCGCCTATAAGCTGTTGAAGTTTCGCTGGAGATTGATCGGGAAACCTCACGGGCCGCCGCCCGACTAACATCACCCCCAACATCGGCCATGCGACATGTCGCTGATAGGCGAGGCCCATGCTAACAGTGATTGGCATTAAAATCTCATGCGTTTAAGTGCTCTCAGCCGTTGACATGTGGGTCCGCAATCCCACCTGTCAGTATTAGTGGAGGCGTATTCCTAGTTTACGATTTCAGTCCGTGGGCTCTTTCGTGCCGCTTCAGTTTCGTGGATTGAACCTTATTAGGCCGCACAGTACCTATTTTGGCCCAGTATTATTTAGGAATTTCAGCCCCTTTTTCTAATTTAATTAATCCAGAATGTGTTTATGATTTTCTGGCCTAGTACTATTTATGAATTTCACCCTGGCACACCCCTTGGCCCACTAATCACGAAATCAATTACAACTCATCACATGGCTCACCCAGTCAAGCCTTTGCAAATTTGAACCACACACGGAACCGTCTCTTGCTTGTACACCGCATCGAGCCGTCACAAATCACCATTCCTCGTTCTTGATCTATAGTAACTCCCCGACCTCGGTCATCTATAGACATGATCATGACAGACATTGGTTCCACCTGAACCAACTCCTAATCCTTCGGTCTCTCTATGACTTAGCTCTGAAGTGCTGCAATCACCAAAAACAAGGAAACCAATTTTTCCAACACAAATTCTGTCATATTAACTCGCGTTAGTTCTAAATCATCACCAAAACTCCACTACACATCAAATCGTTGTCAATTACAAATCACACGGTCTTATAATCCGTAGGGAGGATGTCTTCTCTCCATGGTCTTGGTGTGTAAGTGATATATGCAAGTGGCAAGACCGTGGAGGCAACATGAGGAATAGGACATTGTTTTTGGAGGTTGTGCGATGCAGATCCTCTGCCATTACGATAGAGTGATGTGGCGTGATCTGCTCCCTCATCCTCTCCTAAACAGCTCGCCTCTCTTCCTTCTCTCTCCTCTGTTTTTTCTCTCTCTTCTGGATCCTCACAGGAGTGCTACAGCAGAGTACCATAACTATGGAGGATCTACATCCGGGAGATCACATATTCAGAAGCGAGCTGACAATGTATGGTCGGGGGTTTTGAGGTGTACTGCTGATCTCAAGCTTTCATTTGTGATTGGTGGAAGAGATCTAGATGATCATTATGGATGGTTGCTTTCAGTGGCCATCCACAAACGGTTTTTTAAGTATAGTTGGTGATATATAGATGGCATCGATGGAGAAACTGCATGTGAATGATAAAAACGGTTTGCACTTACCAACTGCAGACTGCAGCATAGTCCTTTAGGTTTGCATAAAAAAAAATCCACCTATTTAATCTGTTCCAATCTGAACCCATCGCGTATCCTACATTAGTACCCGAGTACTCCGAATTCACATGTTTATCTGGCCTGTCCCTATCCAGCTCTCAACCCTGAAAATAAATCTAGGATCATATACGACGAGCAACATCCGTTGGAGTAGTCCCTGCACAACTCCAATGCCCTTCGAGATATGCAGATTATGTTGAAGAATAACAACTGCAATGCCGCCCTTGTCTTTGGCAACCGATCTATGTCCGTAAACTCAAAAGCTCAAACGCCTCACGCACCAATCTGTCAGGAGTAGTTCTATACATATGCTCGTAAGGCTAAATTGGACAGCTATTGTATGTACCCAATGTAACAAATGAATTTGCGGAACATATATACTGAAGGTATACGTACTGCATCATAGCTATTGAAACTGGACTAGACATCGTTGAAACTTCGATTTACGGTTCCTCGGTTCACAAAGATGGGTCATGTGTTCAGATTTTAATTCTAATTTCGGTCTAGCCCATTCTGTCCAGCTTCCAAACAAACCCACGACCCACCCAAAGCACCCTTTAAGCCCAACCGCATCGTCTAGCTAGGATTCTAGCCCATTCCTGGCCTCCTCCCCTAATGGCCTCGAGAGCCCACTACGACACTCGATGTCTCCACTCGATCCCCTCCCAACAGGTATCTAAGATAGTATTTCGATAAACCAAGCGAGAAGATCAGACTCAATCAAGACAATACTTATCTAGGGTTGTTGTAGCCGATCGAAAGGCGATGCGCAACAAGTCGATCGAAGATAAAATACGACAAAACTACGCTAATGCGACGAAAAGTAAAGAACAGGTAAAAGTTGATGTGTTTGATTGATCTTATGATGATTTACATGCCCTAGGGGCTAAGTATTTTTATAGACCCTCGTATCCTAACTTAAACCAGGGCTCTTACTTATAACCGATACAAACTCGATCTTTATCTTCTAATTTTACGTAACACTACCTAATATACCCGGACTTAGCCAATCCAGACTTTCCTTCGTGCCTCATCAATCCGACCGGGACTCCTCATGCCATATCCGCCTCAGCTGATTTGGGCTTCCCTTTTGCGTCTGCTTGTAGCCTGTATTTCTCTCAGGCCTAAGCCGATTTCCACAAGTTTCTTAGGCCGATTTCGAGAAGTTTCTAGAACATCGGCTAATTCCAAAATTATGTGTCAACACCTCCCCAATCCCAAATCTATGAATCCACCCCAATCCCCCCAACTCCTAGGTCCAGCACCACCCTCTCCTCCCACCCCGTGCCACCCTCTCCTCCCTCAGGTGCTAGCATGCTCCCTTCCACACAATGTCATGCCATCCTCAGTCCTCTCCCTCCTCGAGGTTGCGTAGCCACCGACGCTAGGCCTAAGCTTGTGGCCATTGGATCGTGCTGAGTGTGACGAGGACAAGCCCGTGGCCTTTGAATCAAGCTGGCAGATGCTGCATCACTGTCCGCCCCCTCCATTGTCATTGAACCACCGTCTTTACATCCCCTCCCTCGACATCGTGACATTGTTTGGCTCCTTCCTTGATACCGCACCGCCGTCTCCTCCTCCTCTCCACTGACCCGCTTGATTCACTGCTAGCCGACTGGTTCAGCGGTTTTGCTAAAATTTGACCGGTTCCCTCGGTTTTTGCCTATCTAGATGTAGGGACGACCATTGGAGGAAATCAAATCAGCTAATCATCTGGTTTTAGTTTTTCCCAATTAAACCGGTAGTCCAGCACGGTTTTAATGTGTTTGTAATATTTTTGGAGCTACGCTAGAAAACCTGCTTGGATGGGTTAGAATTCTACTTATTTCACACATGCAATTGCCCTTTACAATTGGAAAAATAAAATCTTCTCTAGAGGCAACATTTATTTCCCTAGCAAAGTTGGGACACCCCTTGCCAGAGGCCTCCACCTCACCGCCCGACGTGCGCCACCATGCCCTCCGCCCTGCCTACACCACTGCCCACATTGACTCCTATCGCTGGAGCTCAAACCAACGGTGGCAACATTGGGGTGAACGAATCCAACCAAATATGAGGCGATGTGACTAGATCCAGAGGAGGGTGAGCTTGGGGGCAGCGCTAGTACATATACAACGATAGCTACATGAGTCGAGGGTGGCTCGAGGCTAAAAGCAGCAGCGAGCTCAAGGTGGCTGGAGTTGGGAGGCGCTCTACTAGGGTTTTGCCACCCTTGCTAGGCCGTATAGGTATGAAGCAACGAGGTGGACTAGGCCTGGTCGACTGAGGACCGAACGGGATATCAAAATTCACAAGCAGGAGAAGTGAAGGGTTTACTTTTACCCATTGTCCCAAACACTGCATATATAATAGATAGAAATTCCAAGGATTTCTTGTGTCCAAACAATACAGGTGGTAACAATTAACGTGTGTGTAAAATCACATTAAGGGTTTGCTGGCCCTTAAAGAATAAATTGTAGTTACATGTTGTCAAACAAAACTGATAAGTCTGAAAGTGTATCATATCTCAAAACAGCACGTGCATTCTACAATTATGTTATTATCCCACTAAATGCATAGAAGTTCTATTGAATTGTGTGTTTGTTCTAATGTTTGAAAGGAGTAAAAGAGAATCAGAGAACAATTCATACAATATTAATACAGAAAAATTCAAACAAGAAAAAAAAAACGGTATTTGCTTGTAAATGACAACTTCTAGTTGAACTTGGCATCCATACTTTGAGTATGTACAATTGCTATAGGTAGCTACTGTCTATAGCAAGTTGTCATATCATCTATAGATAACCTTAAAGACAACTATATAATGGTATAGTGATGCGCACAGGGGTGCCCGATCTTCTGGTGAGATGGATAAATTTGGTTTGGTAGAGAGTGATATTGACGATGTGGATACCAACCACACAAGGATCAGAATCCGACAATAGCTAAACCACACTCACGAGTTGTTATCAACCGGGCCAAGACGCGGCTGACCTGATCACGAAGATCAATCCCTGCAATACGACCAAAGAACATGCAAGAACAAGATAAATAGCAATCTGAAATTACAAATAGGAATTAAGCACAAGATAAATCAACTCTCGAACAAAGGAGAGGTTCTGTTTCTCGTGTCGGGTGGTCTAGTCGACACACGCAAACACGAGGAGTGTAACATACCCAAAATTTCAAATTTGGTATAAAATTTTTTGCAAAAAGTTATAATTATGTCCTTATAATCATTTCTAAATTTTAAAGAATTTTCTAAGCAAAGCACCTATTTATTCTCTTAAAGAAAATACCCTATCCATCTTTTTCCAAAAATATAAATCCCATAAGATAATAAATATTATTTTATATTTGGATTCTACTCATTTTTCTGAATTTTTAGAAATTTATTTGATAATTTTCTGAGCTTCCTATAACCCTATATGAATTTTAAAAGCCTAAAACAATTTCTGAAAATTCCTTTTCTTTTAATTCCAAAAATCTATTCCTACCTGGGCCAAGAGCCCATTCCTGTTTCGGCCACATCCGGCCCATCCGTGCCTTAAGTGGCATCCTACGGCCAAAATCAAACCGTGTTGATCCGACGGTTAAAAGCCATACCGCTTCGGCCATTAAATCTCGGCCACCCGAATTGATCCAATGGCCAACACGTGTCCATGTCGCCCCTCCGACCTCAGCCCACAGAAGCCGTCTTCCCCAATCCCGGCGCCGCCGCCTCCGCAGCTGATTTCGCCAGAAAAGACAAACGCCGCCGTTGGAATTCGCCGCCGCCCTTGAATTCACCCCTTCCGGATAGCTCTCGACTCCGCGAAGCTCATCCTCCACATCATTGACTTCATCCGGCCGCCGAGCGCAACGAATCGCACTCCGACGCGCCGCCAGCGCCGCCGCCGCCATTTCTTCAATTTCGTAGCGGCCAAGCCATCCCCCACCTATAAAAGGCCACCTTCGGCCTTGCAACAACACAACCAACGTCCTCCACCCACTCTCTACTCCTAAAGCTCACCGGAGAACCCCCATCACCGGCATCCCATTTTACCGCCACCACCATCTCGTCGCGCCGCCACCTCCGGCCGTCTTGAACCCTGCCGCGACCACCAAAGAAGTCCACTTACTCCCAATTTCATGAAATCAATCCCAATTGCTCGCCGCCGGCTGCCAAGCCTCATCGCCGACGAGCTCCACCGCCGTTCCCCATTATTTCCCTTTCTCTTACACTGACACTTCGGTCCCACCGGTCAGCCGCACCAGCTAAAACCCGTCTCACTGCCCTTTGGGTCCCCCTTGTCAGCCGCCCGCGCGCCCCCATATTGGGCTAAGCCCAATATTGTCTAAAGCCCAGTAAGATTTTTTCAGAAATTCTCACAATGGACAAAGTTGTAGATAATGGCTCTGTTTCTTTTGGCGGTTTCTGGCGGTTGGCGGTTTTACTGTAGCAAATTTATAAGTTTTTGAAAAAAAAATATAAATAATCTAAAAAATAATTAAAAAAAAAGAATTTTTACTGTAGCGGACGGCCAGCGGTCCGCTGAAAAGAACGGACCCAATGTTCCAACCTTTCCAGAAAGGACAAGAACACCAAAATCCGAGTTCGTATTAAGGAGATATGACAAAAATACGAAACTGGACAGCGACAGATTGGAATTGGACGCGACGACGTCAAGATGAATTTTGACGATTCTAGATGCAACTCAAACAAGACTAATACCAGGACTAACAACCAGCACACAATATGATAGACTAAAATTCAAAGATGCAAACTAACAAATATGATGCAAAGGCTAACGATGAGGGTTTGGACAGCGGATGAGAAATCTTTTTGTGAGGCAATTTTCTGGACTATAGGTATGAAATCAATCTACTAAACAAAGAGATGAATCTCACCAGTCAACCGACACTCTTGATACCAACTGATGCGCACAGGGGTGCTCGATCTTCTGGTGAGATGGATAAATTTGGTTTGGTGGAGAGTGATATTGATGATCTGGATGCCAACCACACAAGGATCGGAATCCGGCAATCGCTAAACCACACTCACGAGTTGTTATCAACCGTGCCAAGACGCGGCTGACCTGATCACAAAGATCAATCCCTGCAATGCAACCAAAAAACATGCAAGAACAAGATAAATAGCAATCTGAAATTGCAAATAGGAATTAAGCACAAGATAAATCAACTCTCGAACAAAGGTGAGGTTCTGTTTCTCGTGTCGGGTGGTCTAGTCGATACACGCAACCACGAGGAGGGACGCACATGGGGTCTACCAAACACAACAAAACCTGATAACAAACGATGAAATGACGGTTATATATAGCCTAGGGGGTGGACGTGAAACCCTAGGGGTACATGGGCCTTGGGCCCAAAATTGAGGTGGCGCAGCACCTGGCAGATTTGGTCTGCTTGAGTTTTTCATCGATTCCAGGTGACTCAAGATGAATTTGGAGGTGAGGCTGGATGCGTTGGAAAGCTTATCTTCTAAGCTTTCTGTGAAGTGGTAGAACGTCCCAAATGGAGTCCGTATGCAGAAGTTATAACTGTTTAAAGTTGGACTGGTCGTAGACAGCCCAACCGGACTCGTGGACGAATTGGGCTTAATCATGAATTCGGCCCGGTGCGTCATGGTTTCATTAAACTTGATGTTGTATCGCTGATCCTTTAACGTTGATGGCTAAAATGGTTTGACATATGGATTCATTCCGATCTGTCGAGTTTCCCGCTCCGCAGTCAACGTCGTCGACAGAGACGTTGTTGACGTATTGGAAGAAGTGGAAGGTGTAGGAAGTGTTGTGTTTGCATATATGCCAGTGTTGTCCTCATCATATAGATAATTACTTTCTTTATAGACAACTCATCTCTACACACAACCACCTTAGTTCCTGTGCTACAGTCGATTACAAATGTATAGATAGTTTTTTTTTCTCTTTCCTCTTTCTCTTTCATCCATATCTGCAAATAGGTGACATAGCAACTCTTATAAACAACAGCTGTCTATGCATTATACATGCTCTTATGCATTTGCTCAACGGGTGCCACGGGCATGAAGGCAATGAGGCCAAGTAAGTAGGGGTGAAAACGGGTCGGATATTTCCTGGTCTGGATCGGTCGAATCCGGATCCGGATATCTTCGGGTCGGATATTTTCGAATTCGGATCCGGATTCGGATATTTTTTATATGGATACGGGACTGGGTACGGGACGGCGGATCCTGACAGATCTAGATACGGATTCGGGTATCCGGTACTGTTCATATTCGAATTCTTATTCGAATCTCAGCCTACCAGCCCAATACAAAGACCCAACAGGCAAATATGAATTATAAAGGGAATATTTAGTTATTTAGACCCATAGCCAACAAGCCCATAACCTACCGGCTTAGTCATTTAGGCCTATAACCTACACGCAAGTGTAAATTATAATAATGTTTTAATTAATTGAGTCATTTATGTATTGTTGTAGGTTTTAGAGTGTACAATTTATATGGTTTAAATGTTCCGATCGGTATCCGCAACCGTATTCGATCTGATCCATATTCGATCTGTATTCATACCGACAATATCTGTTCCCGTATTTGTATTCGTGCTATCCGTATCTGGATCCGAATCCGAATCCGAAAAATAATATGGATACGGATATGGTTCAGTCATTATCCGATCCGATCCGATCCGTTTTCACCCCTGCAAGTAAGTCGGTGAGGCGGCCAAGGGCGGCAGTACCCGTCTGTAGGCGACGACGTTAGCAGCGCCGAAGGCTTTGTTAGCCTCGAGCACGCTCTCCGCATTGGCGTGGTGGGCGTAGCGGCAATAGCCCGCTACGAGGTTGTTCTGAGAGACGGCGTCTGCGGGAAGGCACACGAAGCGTCGCCAGGGGAGGAGGCGCTACCGGTACCGGGTAGGTGCAGGCGGCGTCACCTGGGGAGAGAAGAGGCGCGCTAGAGATTTCAGGAAGCCGAGTGGGTCTCCTCTCGCGCGTCGAGTTGGATGGTGGACTGATCGACGAGCCGACTCGAGATGGGACGAGCCGCTACGCAAGCCGAGCTAGAGGGAGCGAGAAACGGCGGGTTGGGCTCTTCTGGATCGGATAGCTACACGAAAATGATCGGATGGCCACGCGCGCGTTGGACTGGGTTGCATCCAACGCACATTGGGCCACCCCTGCGCCGTTTGTACATACGTTTACTTGCTATATTATTGGTAGCATTGTGCAGAATTTTTTATTTAATATTTTTAATCTTTTTTGGAAATACTCGTAGATTAGTAAATAGCAGAAATAGGAGCTCATTACCCCTAGGGGAGCGATTGCCCGTACTTTAGGCGACAGGTCCCCTAGCCAGACGGCGCTTAATGGTGCTCCCACAGTGCTTCCGGCCTCTTACCACCTAACGCCACAATAAGGGACAATTTGTGGGCCCCACCCAACACCATCTCCCCGACTGTTAGGCGTTAACGGTCGGGTGACCTATTGCCCTTTCCTAGGACAATCGCCCCCTAGAGGTGACAAGCTCTCATTTCTGTTATTTATTAATGTCTACAAGTATTTTCCAAAATACGATTTAAAATTATTAAATAATAAAATTGCATTGTGCGTGCAGTAACAGTCGCTGATGCGTGGAGTGTGAACTATGTTACGTACTCTCGCCGTACTACGGTCAGAGCTATATATGTACTCAGCATACTATCACAATGCCGTAACTAATCAAGCTGATGTTTACCTACTTACCCTAAACAATATTGTAGCTAGCTAGCTACCAATCAGCTGTAACGATCATCATCAGATATAACTAACTAACTTGAGCACGATTGGTTGGCATTCCCTCATTGCAACCATCACCGAATGGATTAATTAAGATGTCTTCTCTCCCTGTGAGAACACGAATATAATTAAGTATAAGCTGAAACGAGTGCACGACATGCTACATCCAATTCACATGGAACGCCGGTTAATCTGATTCGAAATGAGACATGATCAGTCAGAAGGTCGGTCTAGCTATAAAAGCTGAGCAGAAACGAAATTAAATCTCACGGCGAAAGGTGCATTCGTTCCATTGATCAAGATTCTCGTTCCATTGATATATGGCGATATCAGCAATGTCAAGAGGCAGCTGGTGCAGGCTGAGCTGGGCGATTCTGCTGTGCCTAGGCGTTGCAGCACGGCCAGCTCCGGCCGAGTCACGTGCGGCCGCGGCGGCGAACGGCACGTGCCAGTCCAGGGTAGAGCCATTTGGCTACACGTGCGAGGAACACACGGTAATTAGAAAGAACTGGGTGTGTGTGTGTGTGGTACTCACCTCGTCAGGTCAATTACGAATGATTGGATTGCATTGCGCCATCGCAGGTGACGACCGAAGACGGGTACATCCTTAGCCTGCAGAGGATCACCAGCGGCCGTGCCGGAGAATCGGCGGCGACCGGCGCCGGCAAGATACCGGTCCTGCTGCAGCACGGGCTCATGATGGTACGCGATAAGATCCAAGTTTACGAAAATCGAAATTTTTCGGTACTTTCACCTGAAGATTTTTTGAATAAAAGAAATTTAAAATCTCAATCTTTAAACCGGAAAAGATATAAATACTGATGCGGCTCAGAAAACAGAAGCCCTCCCGCCACCTCCAAACGGTAGACCCGGCTACTTGCATTGATCTAATTTGTTATTGGCGTTGTTCTACGAGTATCCTTTTTTTATATCTTACAAAGTTTGTATACTTTTTTTGAGTGGATTTTCATTTAAACTGATGTAGCGGTAACATCGAAAATTTCGGCAAAAATTTTTCCGGTGCTGTTATAAGAAAGAAAAAAAAAGCACCACGCAATTGCACTGAGACGAGACAAAAAATGAATAATGTGGCAGGACGGGGTGACATGGCTGATGAACTCGCCCAACGAGTCGCTGGGCTACATCCTGGCGGACAACGGCTACGACGTCTGGATCGCCAACAGCCGCGGCACCGTCTACAGCCGCGGCCACATGTCGCTTCCCTCCAGCGACCCGGTGCTTATGCACGCTAATCATCCATTAAGATCCATGCAGAAACTGACCAAATTCTTGCCGTAGGACTAACGTCGGATGATCCTCCATGCCATGCAGGCCTATTGGAACTGGTCATGGGACGAGCTGGCCAGCAAGGACCTCTCGGCCATAGTGCAGTACGTGTACCACCAGGCTGGCCAGCAGAAGATGCACTACGCGGGCCACTCCTTGGTAAGCACACAGATTTGGTTCTGTATAAATTTTCTAGCATTTTTTTCCGGTCTTAAAGATATGGACAAAATGCTAGGTAATTGCATAAATTAGATAATCATAATAAGCTCAACTATTTAGTTTAATTTAGATTTTGTCAAATATTTTTATGTAAAAATACATGTAGTACTCCGGTGAAAGCAGTTTTGACAGGTCAAAACTGTCATCGACAAGATCAAGAGACCATTTATGCCCGATTTTATTATTTTGAGAGCTAAGTTAGCCTAGTTTTTAAATTACCAAAATAGGTCGAGGATCATAATTCAATGATACTTTACTAGCTGTTTGAGTACCAAGTTTTGTACCCGTTGGATTATTATCGTATGGTTGTTTCTTGTTTCAACCCAGATTAATATACAAAATAATAATTAGTTTAACCTAGACAATAAAAATTAAATTAGGTGAAACTTCTAAATTATAAAAACATAAGAATTTTTATTTACCTAGGATCATGCATATTTAAAAGGGAGTACGTGGCTTCGGTACAGGCACTTGCGTCCCGGTATGGCCGCCTAGGCCCACATGTGGTGACGCCGCAGGCGACGCAGGCGCCTATGTTTGAGTAAAATCGTATTTAAAAATAGATAAAACTAAAAGTTATACCAAAATTACATTTAAATTGTACATTACTGTAATTCTAGTTTTATCAGTGTGCAGTTTTACCTGATCTTCACAGTTTAACGCGACTACGAATAGTAAAACAGAACCTAGAAAAAGAGGGAGAAGATTTCCTAAAAAAAAAAGAGGGAGAAGGTTGTCACGTCTGATGTCATCAGACTCGTGTATGTTAACCAAGCTTAGTGAAACAAATCCTTCACTAGTATGCTGAACGGCTGATGTGCAGGGGACGTTGATCGCTTTCGCGGCGCTGAGCCAGCAGCAGCAGGTGGGGATGCTGCGGTCGGCCGGGCTGCTCAGCCCCATCGCCTTCCTCGACAAGCTCTCGTCGCCACTGGCGCGGGCCGCCGCCGACATCTTCCTCGCCGAGGTAAGGCCGGAGCTGGCACAGTGGCACCTCAACGATGAGTCCATGGACCCAGATTCCAGAGTCCAGGACACTGATGTGTTCTTGCGTGCAGGCTCTGTACTGGCTGGGGCTGAATGAGTTCGATCCAACAGGGTAAACTTATCGCTTCTGAATTCATTGATCTCAAGTTCAGAGGGAGACATGGTAGGATCAGAAGAGTTTCATCCAATATAATAGCTAGAACTTCTATGCATGCAGGGATGCCGTTCACAGTCTGGTCACTGACATCTGCAAGCAACCGGGGATCAATTGCTATAATCTGATGTCACTGTTTACAGGTTATATCATGCATCTTTATTTCCTTATTTATTTTTCCAAATAAAAAAGCATTCTTTTGCTTAGTTTCCTCTTTCAAACAACGAAAAAGAATAATCTTTGGTTTAGCATCATTGACATGTAATACTGAAATAATTTGCGCAGGTAACAATTGCTGCCTTGACAACTCCTCTGTCCAGGTCTTCCTTGCCCACGAGCCACAAGCTTCTGCAACTAAGAACATGATCCATTTGGCTCAAAGTGAGTATGCACACCAAGAATCTCACCGCCTCCCACAGAAATCTTTCCACCAAAGAGTACGTCTCGCCTGAGCAAATGTACTCTTGACCAAACAGTGATCAGAGGAGGCACGATCGCCAAGTACGACTACGGGAACGCCGGCGACAACATGCAGCACTACGGCCAGGCGACGCCGCCGGTGTACGACGTGACGGCGATCCCCGACGACTTCCCCCTCTTCCTCAGCTACGGAGGCAGGGACAGCCTCTCCGACGTGCAGGACGTGCACCACCTCCTCCAGGTGCTCAAGTCGCACGACGGCGACAAGCTCACCGTGCAGTACCTCGACGACTACGCGCACGCCGACTTCGTCATGGCCGTGGATGCCAAAGAGAGGGTGTACTCGCCTCTCATGGCGTTCTTCAGGCTCCAGGAGAAATGACTAATGAGCGCGCAGAGAGTGACGTTATTAATTGTCAACTGATGAGCTTGAGCTTGTGTGATTATACTCATCTTGTATCATGTGATAGAAATGAAATGGAACCAACTTATCAAATTAATGTTAATCTAGAGCGGGTATGACAAAAAGGAGATATCTTTAATGCTGGTGTAGCTAGTTGTATTTGTATGCGATGTTGTTGCCATCCAAATACCGGCAAAGGATAGTTCATGGCTGATAAGGCCGATAATCCATTTTATTGGCCAATAATTTTTAAATTCTTTAAAAAATGTTTCAAAATTCAAATTTTAGCAAAAGAAACAACGAAATATATTGAATATGACCAAAATTCATCCAAAACCGATATTGTTTGATCCATACGAAAAATTACCCGGGGTAGCCAATAAGGCCAATAATCACGGATAATCCAATCCCTTTACTCACATTCAGTTCCGTATCTAGTTTGCTGAACGATCCTGTATACTTGCCGACAACTCCAATTCATCTGCTACAGAACCGGTTCCCTTGTCGGATTGCCTATGTACCCACTAACATTGTGCTTCACTTAAAATGTAAAAGAAAAAAAACTGATTTTCTTCTGTGAATCAGGATTAATGCTTCATCGAGATGATTTTCCTATTCTCACACCCATCTAGGATCTTATATATCGACGATATGAGAGAAAACTCTCTGTCATGGTTATTTGTTTGTTCCGTGAGGAAGAACATAGGGGACACACAGGGATTGTTAACCTAATTGAGATCTTCACTGCTGGATAATTACCCTCTATCTAGCTCTTCGTTCATATGAACCAAACGAGTACAATATTGTGGAAAAAGAAGATTAATTACAAGGTGGCTAACCCTATGGAAAAGGTGGCTAAACCTAATCATTCTAAGAAATCTAAGGACCCTAGGCTGCTTGCCCTATGTGGTAATGGCGTCGAAGAGACTAGAGCTCGTGTAAGTGCATGTGTTGTTGTGTTCGTCAATTTGTGCCACCCTTCCTTGCCTTTGGAAGCAAGAGATAATTATAGTCTTTATATGGTATCCTTATATGTAGAAACTTTGGATGTTCTGTTGGCGATCGGAGCCATGATCCTGTACCATCCTCGTCTTTCCTTGTCTACATGAATCTTGGATTCTATTATGAAATATGTCGGTGAGTACCTGCAAAAATAAAGAAACAGAGTCCTGGTAGGTCAAATTACGTTTTACGGCCCATAATAAGCATGACTTAACTTTCCATGACCAATCACTCCTTTGACACGGGAATAACGATCGATATACATTGACCCAGCCCATTGACATATGACCAATCTGCCTTCCTATCGATTGATATCATTATCGACCGACGCTTGCTTATTTGGGACACATGACCTAATTGTATGAGTTTCTGAACATGACTCTACGTGGGTCAATGTAAGGGTCAATATATCTCTTCTATTTCCTGATTCGTTAAAATTTTCTGTGATATTTCCTGAAACCCATGTAAGGGTCAATATATCTCTTCAATTTGAGAGCTCGTGATAGCTCATGTAGTTTTTTTTTTTTATCAGGCTAGCCAAATGCCACCTGAGCACATCTTTTTCTTGTGTTACAATTTGAAGGGGAAAATAATTAGCCTAAACGCAATATTTGTTACAAATTCTATGATACTTCCCGAAAACTCATGTAATGATTGATATGTTCATTCTATTTAGAAAGGTTGCGAATAGCCTGTGTGGGCTTTTTTTAGCCGAGCCCAATACAACCAAAGTACCGTTAGCATTTAGGCCCCTAATTTTCATTAGGGTGGATTTTGGTGTGTGATGTTGCTTTGGTGTGCTAAGGGTGTTCATGGTGTTCTTGAACCCCAATGAAATTTTGATAGCATCAAGAAAAAAAAAAGGCTAAGGTTTAGTGTTTAGAAATTGACTCGGGTGTCAAGAGTAATCAATTCTAGTTTACTGGGCTTCCTTTCCTTCTGACTGTGCTATTTAATAGGGTCGAGGCCTGATCTTTGTTTTTGTTGTAACCCTAGGATTTATCTCTAAGGGTATTATGGGCAAACCAAAATTATGGAGGCAATATAAAAAGAGACACCCCTTGTACCAAAACAGATCTGGATTGAATAAGAGTACAACACCCCTTTGCCTCTCTACATACTGTGTTCATTGTCTCTCGCGATTGTTTGATTGTCGATCATACGAGGAGCAGATGACGTGATTCACAATACGTTATCAGCACGATCGTCTCTAGAAGCGGAATTTACGAGCTACCTGCTACCTCGTCGTCTGCACCAACTCGACAATTTTGCATCTACGAGCAATCGGAGGTAACAAATCGATCCCGTAGATTGATTTAAATCGCATTCTATTGGTAGATGCCTCGTCGTTTTCAATTAGTAGATTGAAACGTGCATCGGCAGTATTACCGGTCGGTATTCTAGTTTTCGCATCTACTACAGCGATGTGCTATAGGTGCGGCAAGTGGTCGTCGCTGCTCCCGATCGCCGGCTGTCGCGCGCAGCCGCCGCCGAACGCGCGGACCGGCAGTTTTGCTCTTCGGTAATCGGCTGCACGGCAAAGCGCGCGGATGCATGTCGTGTTCGCGCCTCTCGCGGTCGTGGAGTGCGCACGCGTGCACTGCTACTAGGCGTTGCATCCGGCGAAGTTGATGACCATGGTGTACAACGCCTCAGCGCCAGCCGCCGAGACCAATGACGCGCGCAGCCGCCCGCCGCCGAACGAGCCCCGCCGCGATTGACGCCGCGTGCGTCGCCGCGCGCAATGACGCCGCTGAAGCGCCAGCCAGCATCCCTTTAGCCGGGCGCTACCTCTCTGACACAACCACCGGATCTCCCGCCGTGGAATCCGTCCGGTCTGTTGCAACCGCCGCCATCAACTCGTAGGGCAAGGAAACCTACGTATACGAACAAAATACGCGCTTGTAGCCGAAAAATACATGCGGAACAGTGCTATGCACTGCTGGGCCATGCAGGCCATGAACGTGATAAGGCCAATGCTGCCTCCTGAAGTCTAAACTAGCTAGCAACGTATACGAACTAGCAACGTATACGAACGGTATACGCTCGCGCGGCCGAAAAATCCACGCAACATACTGCATGAATTAAATATTTGTCCTATTTGCTTAATAATTCGTTTAAGACTGGTAGTCTCAATTATTAAATGCAATTTAGAGAATTCTAGAATATTTTCTTGCAAACCTCATTGTATATTTCCTGTAGTAAATATATAATTACATGTGTAGGATATGTCTGACCTGAACAAAAGAGATTTCTCCCCTCTCGCTGTCGATGGGAGCAATTATCTGACCTGGGCTATGGATCTTCGGATCAATTTAGAAGCCCGCTCCCTTGGTGCTACGATTGTCCCTCCTGCAGAGGGTGCACCACCAGTCCCTAATCCGGTTAGGTACTCAGCCCTGCACTACATGAGGCACCACATACACCCGGACCTGAAGTCCGAGTATATGATGGAGGACAGCCCGCTGGCACTGTGGAACTCCCTGAGGGAGCGCTACAACCAGCATGTGCAGACTCTCCTGCCTGAGGCACAGAGAGAGTGGACGGAACTCAGGTTCTAGGACTTTAAGTCCGTGGCTGGGTACAACTCTGCCCTCCAAAGGGTCGTTGCCAAACTGAGGTTCTGTGAAAAACAGGTCTCAGATGAGGAAATGATTAACAAGACCCTAGGGACTTTTCACCCTTCCATGATGATACTCCAGCAGCAGTATCGTCAGCGTAAGTTCACCCGTCACTCTGAGTTAATGCAAACTCTGCTGGAAGCGGAGAAGCACGATGAGATCCTTATGAAGAATCATCATGTTCGCCCTACGGGGTCGAAGGGTGTGCCAGAAGCACACGCCAATGCTCAGGGGTCCTCCGTGCTGTGGCCGTAAGCGGGGAAGAGGTGGAAAGGCGTCGTGGCAGAATCACGGCGGGCAGAAAAAGCAAGATAAGGGAAAGGCTGGTGGCAAAGACAAGGAGGTTGTCCAGGAGAAGCCTCGCGAGACCAAGTCACACCACGCTAATAAGCCATGCTACAGGTGTGGTGGCAAGGGCCACTGGTCACAAACTTGCCGTACACCAAAGCACCTCGTGGAACTGTACCAGAAGTACATGAAGAAAGACGGCGAGAAAGAAAAGCTCAGATCAGAGGTACACGTCACTCAGCTGGAAAATCCTCTGGAAGAGGAGAAGGGTGACAAACAGGAGGTCCCGCCAAACCCGAAGATGAAAGACCCCACATCTGATGATGAGGACGATCTTCTTGGTGTAGAACTAGAGGATTTATATGGAGATATGCAGTAGCCTGTAGCTGCATCTATGTCATGACATTACCCCTACTTAGTTTCTGGTTTGCTTATGTTCCTGCAGAACATTTTTATTTATAAACTTGTAATAATTAGTCCTTTGTGTTCTATGTCCACAATAGTTCCTGAAGAACTTAATAACGTTATGGGTTATTTATCACTGCTTTCGATATGATGATATTATGCATACTTGTGATACTTGAAAATATACCTTACTTGTGTGTATGTGATATATTCATATAACATAGAACCGCGTAGTGGCCAAATGGAGGAGGAACTCTGTCTGGTAGACAGTTGCACGACCAACACTATATTAAGGGAGATAAAGTACTTCCAAAACCTCCAGAAGAGGGATGGAAATATCCTGACGATTGCCAGTAGCAACGCGCGGATTGTGGGCTCCGGTAGAGCCGTCTTAACTCTCCCCATGGGCATAATGATCACCATCGAGGATGCTCTCTTGTACCCTGAATCGACTCGCACCTTGCTAAGTTTTAAGGACATTCGCATGAACGGCTTTCATATAGAAACCGATCATGAAGGTGGAACTGAATTCCTCCTGGTAACCTCTAAAGATGGGTGTGAGAAGCAAGTGGTGGAGAAATTCCCCTCTTTTAGATCTGGCCTATACTATACCTACATCAAGCCCTCTCCTCATCTCTCTATGAAGGCTGAAATAACCACCCCGGACCAGTATATAGTCTGGCATGACCGTCTGGGACATCCGGGCCTGAGTATGATGCAAAGAATAATTAAAAATTCTGTAGGCCATACCCTGAAGGTATCTGATTTTCCAAAGCCTGAAGCTTTTGTGTGCCCTGCATGCGCCAAAGGGAAATTAATAATTAGACCCTCTCATGTTAAAGTCCAAAATGAGTCCCTGAATTTCTGGAGAGAATTCAGGTGATATCTCATGACCGATCCTGCCAAGAATGAGCCCATTTAGGTATTTCATGGTGCTTATAGATGCTTCTACACGCGGTCTCACGTATATCTCGCTATCTCACGAGAAACCATGCGTTTGCTAAGTTAATTGCCCAAGTAATTAAATTACAGCCGACTTTCTGAAGAAAGAATTAAGTCCATTAGGTTGGACAACGCCACTGAGTTTAGCTCGAGGGCGTTTAATGATTATTGTACGGCCATGGGCATAACTGTAGAGCATTCCGTGCCTCATGTGCACACACAGAACGGCTTGGCAGAATCACTTATAAAGAGGATCAAGTTAATAGCCAGACCTTTGCTACAGAATTGCAGGCTCCCTACCAGTAGTTGGGGACACGCGGTACTGCATGCCGCAGAATTAATTAAACTCAGACCGACTGCATATCATAACACATCCCCTATGGAACTAGTGCATGGGCAACAACCAAATATTTCCCATCTGCGTAAATTCGGTTGTGCTGTATATGTGCCGATCTCACCACCGCAGCGTACCACCATGGGGCCACACCGGAAGTTGGGGGTCTATGTTGGGTTTGTATCTCCGTCGATTATTAAATACCTAGAGCCTATGACAGGTGATCTGCATAAGGCTAGGTACGCTGATTGTATTTTTGATGAAGGCAGTTTCCCGGTATTAGGGGGAGATGAAAAATACCACACTAAGGAATACCGGGAAATCAATTGGAATGCCACTGGCGTTCAAGCCTTAGATCCACGCACTAAGGAAACTGAACTGGAAGTTCAGCGTATAATAGATTTGCAACAAGTTGCAAATCGGCTGCCAGATGCTTTCACTGACCATAAAGGCGTAACTAAGTCGCACATACCTGCAGTAAATGCACCGGAGAGAGTGGTGGTACCCCTGAAGACCACTCACGCCCCCCTTGGTAGAAAAAGGGGGAGCGATCCGGGTGCACCCGATTCGAGCACGCGGAGATGTCCGCATAAGCAAAGAATCGGTGCAGACTTATTACCCCTGTCAAGTGAGAACCAACGACCTGTAGTCGTGGATCGACCAGTAGTCGATAACCACCCTGAAGGTGGTGGGCGCCCCGAAGGCGCGAAACCCAGTGACCATGCGCGCACCTTTCTAGGCGCTGGGAGAACGGAAGGGTCCAGTCCCGACGTGCTGGGAAATCACGCGGAGACGGATGACTTAAATGAAGAAATTTCCACAAACTATGTAAATTCAGGAGAACTATATAAAAGAAAGTCCACTATTGTCGACATATATTTTGCCTCTAAAATTGCTGAATCCTTGGATTTAGACCCAGAACCTAAGATCATGGCAGAGTGCCGGAAGCGCTCGGACTGGGCTAAATGGAAAGAAGCAATTGAGGCTGAACTGCGCTCGCTTAATAAAAGAAAGGTGTTTGGCCCCGTAGAGCTAACTCCCCCCAAGGTGCTCCCCGTAGGAGCTAAGTGGGTATTCCTCCGGAAGAGAAATGAGCATCACCAGGTGGTGAGATACAAAGCGAGGCTGGTGGCACAAGGGTTTACGCAGAGACCCGATGTTGATTATGGTGAAACATATTCTCCTGTCATAAGTGGAATCACCTTCCGATACTTAATATCTTTGGCAGCTTGTATGAACATAAAAATGCAGTTAATGGATGTTGTGACCGCATATTTATATGGGTCATTAGATTCAGAAATATACATGAGAGTCCCTGAAGGGCTGAAAATCCCGAATCAGGGAGATAGAAATTTGTATAGCATCAAGCTGAATAGATCGCTATATGGACTGAAACAGTCGGGTAGAATGTGGTACAACCGGCTGAGTGAATTTCTCCTGAAGAAGGGATACACAAACAATGATGACTGTCCCTGCGTGTTTACAAAGAAATCCCCGGGTGGATTTTGTATTATATCTGTGTATGTTGATGACCTAAATATCATCGGCACAGCAGAGGACATTGGTGAAGCTAGCGCTCACCTGACGACGGAGTTTGAAATGAAAGACTTGGGTAAAACCAAGTTTTGCCTCGGCCTGCAGCTCGAGCATGTGTCAGGAGGGATCTTTGTGCACCAAACTTCCTATACCCAGAAGGTGTTAGAGAAGTTCAACATGAATAAGGCACACCCCTGAAAACCCCCATGGTGGTCCGGTCCCTAGAAGCGGATAAGGACCCTTTTAAGCCGAGAACAGATGGTGAGGAGATTTTGGGGCCAGAAGTTCCCTATCTCAGCGCCATCGGCGCACTGATGTATCTAGCAAATTGTACTAGACCTGATATCGCCTTCGCGGTAAATTTATTGGCCAGATACAGCTCCGCACCAACCAGAAGACATTGGGCGGGAGTAAAAACTGTTCTTAGGTACCTGCAAGGTACGCAGGATCTTGGACTGTTCTATGGAAGGAACGAGTCCAAGAACATGGTGGGTTATGCTGATGCGGGTTATATGTCTGATCCGCACACTGCTAAGTCTCAGACTGGGTTTGTATATCTTTATGGTGGTACTGCGATTTCTTAGAAATCAGTAAGCAAACATTGGTGGCTACGCCCACTAACCACTCGAGATTATAGCCTTGTATGAAGCCGCCGAGAGGCGTTTAGGTGAAAAGGATGGTTAACCACATCCAGAAGTCATGTGGCATAGAAACTATCGATACCCCCATTCCCATTTATGAGGATAATGCTGCTTGTGTCGTGCAAATGAAATCGGGTTATATTAAGAGCAATCTCACTAAGCATATTGCTCCTAAGTTGTTCTACCCTCACGAACTCCAGAAGAGCGGTGAGATCGAGGTAGTTCAAGTGAAGTCTAATGAAAATTTGGCAGATTTGTTCACTGAGGCATTACCCATCTCAACATTCCGGAAACTTGTTCACGGAATAGGTATGAGGCGATTTCATGAGTTGTAGTGTTCAGGGGGAGACCTCGAATAAAGAATTATAGGTATCCTGTAGATATCTGCATCCTGAAGATGTGCACGTCCTGAAGACAGAAATATTGTACTCTTTTTCCCTTATATGAGTTTTCCATAAGGTTTCTCATAATAAGGTTTTTAATGAGGCAATATCACAATGCAGCATACGTGTGCAGTGTACTCTTTTCTCCAATCCTTTTTTCCATTGGGTTTTTGGATAGAGTTTTTAATGAGGCATTGGCATATCGCGGTTTGCCCAAGGGGGAGTGTTGTAACCCTAGGATTTATCCCTAAGGGTATTATGGGCAAACCAAAATTATGGAGGCAATATAAAAAGAGACACCCCTTGTACCAAAACAGATCTGGATTGAATAAGAGTACAACACCCCTTTGCCTCTCTACATACTGTGTTCATTGTCTCTCGCGATTGTTTGATTGTCGATCATACGAGGAGCAGATGACGTGATTCACAACAGTTTTGGCGGTTTAAGCAATCCTTGGTGATGCACATTTTCCAAAATCCCTAGTTTTAGGGTTGGTGAGGTGTCACGTTGTTGCGGGGTGGAGGGGGGCGTGAGAGAGATAGGGGCTGTTTGGTTCCAGCCGCTGCTTGCCACGCCACAGCTGCCTACACGCGCCACAGCTGCGGCGGCCGAATCGAGCGCGGCGAGATGCGGTGGCAAAAATGAACTGCAACGCGCCTAAGCAAGCCACGGCGTGCCGAAGGAGCGGCAGCAACCAAACGGAAGCCCAAGCTAGCGTGGCGTGCCACAGGTGCGGCGTGGCGGGCTACGGCAAGGAACCAAACAGCCCCATAATTCTCTATAGTCGGACAATAGGCCATCGGATCGGATGGTCCGCTATGCCGGACTAGTAGGTCTAGTAATTTTAGTTGGAGCCGGAGCATTGGGCCGTAGTGGGTGTTGGCAAGTGTTGCTATTGGGGCTTGACGGTCTGGCGACCTAGACGATTGATCCAAAAGGGGTTGGCCTTAACGAGTGCTGAGTTGGATGTTCAGGCTGGCTGGTTCGTCCTCCAAACCATTAGTATAGTGGCTGGCTACGTAGAGGGGTGTCGGGCAAACGTTCGAGGCGGATGGTGTGCCATGCCTCACATTGGTCTTGTAACATTAAGTTCTAGGTCAGTTGTTACGGCCAGACGGTCCAGCTCGGTCCGGATAGTCTGGTTCCCACATGCTTTTCCAGGGTTGTGTCTAGCGGCTGGTTGGTGATAGAGCCCCTTGGCGTGTTTCTGAGTGAGGTTTGGGCATCTCCAGCAGTCCGCTCCATTTTTCTTTTGTCTCATCCCTATTCACGTGCCACCTCATCAAATGGGGCTGCCCCATCCCTATTCACCTCCTTAACAGCTGCCCCATCACTATTCCTACACTCTACTTTTTCTATTCCATGCCCATCACTGTTTGATACAGTGATGGGGCATGGGACTTGGGCACATTGGGGAAGATGCCCTTAGAGACTCTATTGCATATCCAACCCTAGAGAGAGTGAGAGTACCTTGTTAAGTGAGTTGCCCATCCTTTGAGGGTGTTATTGAGACTGTTTGAGCCCGATTTATGTGCATAAGTGAGGAGTGCTTGATCCAGTGTGTTGAAGTTGAAGATCATCTCGGACTTGTTGCTCTTGGAGTTTGATGGCTCTTAGATGCTCTTAGTGGTGTTGGCCTTGGTGAGCTCCTTTGGAGGCATTTGTAGGAGTCACCCGGTGGTCGTGAAAATTTGAGATCCACCTATGTGAAGCAGAAAAGGATCACCATGAGTTTGATGGAGAGCTTGGAGCTGGAGCAATACTCTTGGGGGAGTGCGCAACAAGGACTAGTGGAGAACGTTTACTCTGATACCTTAGGAAGCAAAAACTTTGTTTGCATTTCCGCATTTATTTACTTGCTAATTATAAGCATAAATTTCTTCCAACAATTTGAAGATTCAAAGCCAACCAAATTGCCTTTTTTTACCCTAAATAATGTAACGAGAAGATCTAACTTGCATTCATAGAAGAACCAGCGTTAAGATCTAACTTGCATGCACAGAAGAATCAGCGGTATGAACTCGAGGATGCACAAGGCTAAACATAACGGGTTGTAACAGAAGCTTGCCATGGTGCTCTTGCTGCTTTGGTCTGATCTGATAGTGCAGTCTCCTTGGACTGTACCGTGGTCGTCGCGGGTTGCTCACTGTTGCATTTGATAGACGCAGAGACGCTGCACCACCACGTGGATGACTATGATGTGCTCCAGAGGTGCAAGCTACCAAGGGAGGGATGAGCAGCAGAGAAAGGTCATGCTTCAAATGAGAGGAGGAACTGAAGAACACAGGCAAAGCCCAACACGTCGTCCAACGCATTCTCTAGGTTCCGCTCATCCAAGATCGATACTCAAACGGAGTTCCGAGTCGGATTGCTTAGTTTGTTTGCGCTACTTCCACGAGTTCAAACTGCTGATTCTTCTATGAATGCGAGTTAGATCTTCTTGCTTTGTTGAGGGTAGATAAAGGCAATTTGGTTGGCTTTGAACCTTCAAATTGTTGGAAGAAATCTATATTTTCGTTCCATCTCAATGATTGCACCAAGCAACAGGCTTCGATTAGTACTTTGTCGTTGAAGACTACCTCATCCATCATGCCTGTTAAGAAACAACGCCTTGTAAAATTTTCAACTTCCTGCTCTTGTCAAATTTCAATTTCTCGTCCCTCTCACTTTAAATTGGCATCATTAGTTGATTTAAATCACAACGCCTCATTTTCCTCATCTCTTCTCACTTATCTTCCTCTTCTCATTGAAGTCCACACCTCACCATCTTCACAATCTTCTTCTCCTTCCTCTGCTTGCTGAGCGTCACCGTGGCAGTGGCCGAGCCTGGGTGCTAGGGTGACGGCGCAGTCGGGCGGCATGGCGGCTGCTGAAAGGCGCAGGTTGTGCTCTTTGTGGGGTGCTTGGCGATGAGCTGCAGCGAGACACGATATGGCCTGCACACAGCATGCCAAGCTTGCCAATAGCAGCCGAGCTCGAGCAGGCGAGCTTCTCGCCTCTGAGTCTCTCCGTGGCTTGGCTTTTTGATTTTTTTTATTGTCTGATGCATGTGATGCCGTGATGTAGACATGTAGTGATTAAATGGAATTGAATATGATTAGTCAAATGTGAATTGTGATGTTAGATTTATATCGTTTATTGATTTGATCTTGTCAAATTAATTTTATGTTGCATAATACTCTTACTTACTGTGATTTATTTTATGAACAATATAACGAGGGACAAATGAACTTTGCATGTAAAAATCTCATTTTAAAAAAAAACTGTATAAAAATTGAATTTGCAAATTGTCATTTGAAGTGTGTATCAGCAATTTTTAAAAGAAATTTGTATAAATTTAAATGCAATGAAAATTTTTATTGATGTATTTATTACCAGACCCCACTAGTAACACCAAAAATCGGCAAATTAAGGGTTCAGACGGGGATTTTTTTGTTTTCGAAAAACACATGATAGACAGTTCAAGGCGAGAACCATCTCTGATAACAGCACTATTAAAGACGATTCTAGTATGAAACTATCTTTAGAAATAACTGTCTCTAATAGTGCTATTATCACAAATGATTCTCATATAGAACTGTCTCTAAAACTATCATCAAAGACGGTTTTCTATTATCAGAAATGGTTTTCTAGACACATCTATGATAGGATCGTTACCCCTGTCAAAAGAGAGACGGGTTTGAACCGTCTCTCATGACTATATTTGTAGCAGTGGTTTTCTCCTAACTGTTATCTAATTACAGTAATTAGTGGTAATCATGGCAAGATCAAGGCATAGCGGTAGCAATAGGAGGAGACACGTTCATCGCTCTAGACAGCAAAGAACGAAACCGGTAGGGTTTTCCCTCGCCCTTCGTCCATGGTGGTAGAACACGGTACTAAGACTGATCGCATTGACAGTGGCAGAGAAAGGTCGTGCTTGAAATGAGAGGAAGAACAGAAGAACACATGCGAGACTGGATGTGATGGCAAAGCCGAACACATCGTCTAATACATTCTCTAGGTTCCGCTCAACCAAGATGCTCATAGGGGTGAAAACGGTTCGGATACGGTCGAATATTGGGTCATACCGTATCCTAACCTTATGTTTTAAATCGGATACCGGTTCGGATACGGTTTGAACAAATATCGGATACGGGTACGGTAACGGATAACTACGGACGGGTAGAAAGCGGATACGGTTATTATACGAATAGGTACAAAGCAGATATCGGATACTAAATCGGTTAGTACTTAAATTATATACGATTAAAGCATTCGATGAGAATAATCTAATTAACACGTGTTTAACACATAGTCCAAGCATTACATAATGTATATAACATACATAATCAAAAGATTATATAAAAATTTAATTAACACATCACATCGGCATAGTCCAATTAATACATAAAGTTTAACAAATACATATGCTAGAACATGGAGTCCAATTAACATATTACTCGTCGACAAGAACATAGTGTTCATAGGTACATGATCCAACATAACACATAGTTTCAACGCTCAACATATCACATAGTACAAACATAGCACATAACCCATGCATACATAGTTCCAACATAACACATAGTTCAAACATAAGACATAGTCCACATTAACATAATGTGATAAACACAAAATAAAGTTTATGCATGTATGAAGATCTCAACATACAACATCTCTTCATCTCCATAACATCATGCCACTATGGAATGCTATTTCATCATTCTTAGATCATTTGTTTTCGTTTCTTCATTGATATCTATGTCCAATTGATCCATTTGAGCACATATGCCATCTAAGATTGCACCCTTCATGTCAACTAAAATAGAAAAACAATAAAGTAATAGTCACAATCAAATGCATTCATAAGCATAATACATAAATGAAGATATAAAAAGATAACAAATACCTTTATTTGAAGTTTTCATCCAATCTTTTGTGTAAATTAATGCCTCAACTATTTTAGGATCAAGTCGACCACGGAATGGACCAACTACGCGTCACCAGCACTAAATGCCGACTCTGAAGCAACCATGGAAACTTGTATGGATAGTACATCACGGGCAAGACGAGAAAGAATAGGATATTTTGCCTTTTGCCCCTTCCACCATGATAGCACATCAAAAGTTCCTTCACCATCACTGTACATAAGAAGTTCTTCATTCATGTACACTTGTAACTCTAACTTTTGCTTCTCATTATTTGTGGGGTGATACAACATATTAATATCAACCTCATCATCCTTATCATCCAATGAGCAACCCTTAGAGTTAGAAGGCAAACCATGATCCTTTGAAGTAGATGCCTCATTGGTTAAAGATGTATGCATACATGAATATAATGCAAACAATTCATTGATCATATTCATGAAGTCTACCTTCTCCAACTCAGCCATCTCATGTCCATATATTTTAGACAAGTACAAATGAATCAGCTTATCCTTATACCTAGGATCAAGAAAAGCTGCCACGGACAAAGCTTTGTTAGTCATGTCCCAATACTTATCAAACTTGTCTTGCATAGCCTAGCCCAAGTTAGAAACTATGATCTCATCACTGTCACACCATTTGGAAATAGCAATCTTGATCTCACAAAACTTTCTAAAGAAAAGATTTGCAGTAGGATATGATGTGCCAGAGAAAAGCAAAGTGACATCATAAAACTTCTTCAAGCACTTGCAAATATGTGATGCATTCAACCATTCAGCTATGGTAGGCTTCACATGATCATATCTACCCTCATACCTAAGAGCAAGACGATCAAAAGCATCCTTATAATAAATAGCATCTCTTATCATGATATAAGTGGAGTTCCACCTTGTGGCAACATCCAAAGAAAGTGCATTTCTAGTATCCAAGTCACATTCTTCAGCACACTTTTGGAATGCCTCCCATTGTTGTGGTGATCTTTTTATGATGGATATGAACTCTCTAATGTTTCCAATAGCACAATCAATTAAAGTTAACCCATCTCTAGCAACAAGGTTCAAAATACGATTGGCACATCTAACATGAAAGAACTTCCCACCCAAAACAAGGATGCCTTTTGTATTATTAATAACATGATCAACAACAACTTTGTTGGAAGAAGCATTGTCCAAAGAAAGGGCAAACATCTTTTTATCTAAATTCCAATCCAATACATTCTTGAAAAATGCATCACCCAATCTTATACCAGAATGATTGCCCTCTACATGCAAAAAGTTGATGATTCTTTTTTGCATTTTCCAATCATCATCTATCCAATGTGCAGTGACACACATATAAGCTCTATTTTGGATGGATGTCCACATGTCCATAGTGAAGCTAAAACGACAAGTTAGCTTCTTAAACTGTGCATATAACATGCTCTTTTCTTCATTATAGATGTTCATGATTTCTTTCCGGATAGTTATACGAGATTTGAATGGAAAGGTAGGCCGCAAGGACTTGATAAAGCGAATGAAGTAAGCATGCTGGCACATAATAAAGGGATACTCATGCATAATGATGCATTCATGCAACTTTCTCCAGCTATCTTTCTCATCATAAGTGTAAGTTGCAAGCCCTTTGTCATTTTGAGATAAGAGTTTTTGACCTAGTACCTGCTTGTGTATATTCTTCACATGGTTGCCCAAAGCACTTGTACCATTTGAACTTTCACACCTAGCTGTATGCCTGCAATGATTGCATTTGGCCCAGTTCTCAATGTTAGTGTTTTCACCATCTATTGTCACCTTTTTCTGGAACTTCATATAATGATCCCACACCCATGAAGTGCGCTTCTTTCCCCTAGGCTTTGCATTTTCTTCTTCTTCATCATCATCTTCTTCGGTTGTTACGACATTTACACTAACACTTCCAGTTTGAGAGACTGTGAAAAGAAAAATGACAAACACATCATTGTAGGCAAACATATTATTATAAAACACTATTATACACAATGATATTGTTCTCTTGTAATTATACCTTTGGTAGGAATCACTAGAACTATAGCTTTGTTCTTTTCTGAGGTTATTGCTTTCATCGCGGACGCCATCAACTTACTTCCAGAGTTTGCGTTAGCCTTGTCGGTCTTAGTGGATGATTCTACATTCCTTCCCTTCTCCTCTTTGCTCATCGACGGCGCCTTACGCTTGCTTGAGCTTGCACCACCCTTACTTTTGGTTGTAGGTGGCAGTGGTACTGCTGAAATATCACATAACCTTCGCAATTTCTTTGTTGGGCGTGCACTCATTGACTTCTTGCCTTGCTCTTGCTCTTCCATTTCTACCCATTGCGCCACATCATCAGCAACATCGTTCGTGGACACATGCACATCCACAGAGTGGTCCTCCTCATTAGTCTCATGGCTCTTGTTACTAAAATCCGAGCCTCCACCACTGCCATTGCCTTCCATTTTATGTAGTGCCCTATAGGCATAAGAAAAAAAAGAGTTAAGACTATTATTAGCAACCAAGGCACTAGGTTCAGTTCAGCATTAAACAAAAATAAATGTTACAATGGTATTCTAGATATAGACCTTCAGCCCCTTGGGAGGGTTCTTCATCCATGTAATCAGGAATTTCATCTTGCCTAATAATGACCATGCATGCTTACAAAATTGCATGTATAACAGAGCTGGGAGTGCAGCCATTATGCTGGCCTTTGGACGAACCCTACTAAGAGCACACCCTGTCAATGCAACAAACCTTTTTTTGCTAGGGCGTGCAATGCTAAGATTCTTGTTATAAGACTAAGACCACTCCCTGCGAAAGCAGCAAATCGTTTTCTACTTGGGTGTACAGTGCTCTTTAATCTGGCAAACAACTTGTTTGTACATACCAAACAAACTTCTCTTGCATAATACTGATGAGGACATCCCTTCTACCGATGCAACCATGACATTTCATCCGTCTCATTCATCTCGACTTGAACCATCCATGCATGGACCAATGACTCGAGCTCGCGCACGTCAACTAAATTATCAGGTGAATGCGTTCCTAAGCCTTCCAATAAGCGAATAACCGAATGGGGTGCTATTTAATTCTTGTAGCGATTTCATTGTGCTTAGAAACCAGGGAGAAGAGCCACAGCGGACCAACAATGGGCCAAGTTCGAGTACAAGTGGGTTTTGCAAAAACAAGAACCAATTCGAGTCCAATTCGGCCTCGACGACAGCATTGAATTCAAACAGCCATAACTTTTGATTCTGGATGTTGCTGGAGGTCCATGAGTACTTGACGGAAAGATCTTTTCGTCTACTTTCCAACGGATCCAACCTCACTTCCAAATTCCTTCTGAGTCAATGGGAAACTGCCAAAAATCCCACGTCACTTTTTCAGGCCGAGTCTGTTTGGCCCATGGGCCTTGTAATAGGGATAGTTCGGTTTGGAAACCTTACTGACCGACCCTAGGTCGAATTTTTCTCCTTCTTCCTCTTATAAATAGCTAGTGGTCACCTCGTTTAGGAGCGGGTTTTGTTTGATTAAGTTAGCCTTTGCTACTTCTTGTAATCACGCGCGTCGATTAGACCGCTGAATTACTTGTCATCGAACCCCACCAAACTTTGTTTCTTGAATCAGATCTGATTTCATATTCACAAATCGAGTTGCTTGTTCATCTTGTTCTTGCTCGTTCTTGATTGCTTGCAGGAACAACGACCTTCGTGGTCAGGTTGATCGCGCGCCGGCGAGATCAATAACCCTCTGGAGTTGGTGTATCGGTCGCTAAGGCGCATCGTCCTGGACGGTTGTAGTCGGGCCGCCAACGTCGATTCCTCCACAAATCAAGAGTTATCCATCTCATCGAAAGATCGGGACCCCTGCTGATATCAAGTGGTATCAGAGCCAGGTTGATCGGTGAGAGATTTCTACCTCTGTATCTTGTTTTACCTAGAGTCCAGAAAATTGCCCAAAAAAAAAATTCCCTCGTCCAAGACAGTTTAGCCTTGCTTTTTCTTCGTAGTCCACACTTGTTGAGTTTACGGTTGCATCGTCGAGTCGGTTGCTGGTCTTAGAGTCTTTACCCTAGAGTTTCGAGTTCGTGTCACGTTTTTCGTCACCGTCGCTGCTGTTAAGTTCAGTATTTTGGCCGTTTCTCCTTCATACGAACTCGGATTTTGGAGTTCTTAGACTTTTTGGAAAGCTTAGAACGTCTTCTCCAACTTTGGTATTCAAGCTGAGATCTGATTCAGCCTCCAACACACAGATATCTTGCAATATACTTCGGGCTGTCTAGAGATCCAATCTGTTACGAATTCGGTTTTCCAATCATAAGTCTTCCATCTGAACTCGGATTTTGACGTTTTTGGACTTTCTGGAATCAGCACGAAATATCCAAGGAAAAGTTAGTTGGAGTGATCTCCGAATTTGGCTATCTTCAATTTGCTAAAATTTGGGAATTGTCGAGTTCTAGTCGGATTCGAATTGGATCAATCTGATCCCAGTTCGGTAAAACAGCCATATCTCTTGATTCCCTTATCCGTTTTGGGTGTTCTTGTACTTTTTAGAAAGCTAAGAAGATCCTCTACAACTTTGTCCATAGTACCAATTCCAGAAAAGGCAATCTTCGCACCCAAAAATTGCGTTGGATCTGGATCTGTCTCATCTCAGTTTTTTCTGTACAGCTTGTATTTAGGGGCCCATATCTCCTATTTCCAAACTTCAAATTGGTTGTTCCATATATGAAAATAGATGAGAACGAAAAGATCTACAACTTTGATATAGAGACCTTCCCCAAATTCAGAGCTTTTCGTGAGTGAATTTGCCGAACAACATAACTGCCCCTGCTGTCCTGTTTGGAAAGTTTGAGAAAAAAAAAAGGCAAGTGCAATAAAAAAAAAGAAAGCCGCACAAAAAAAAAAAGGAAAAAAAAAAGAGAACGAGCTCTCTAGCTAGGTGCTGTGTTTTGTTGAGTTGGTGACATCGTTTGTGTCTCGGCTCGCGTCTCTAGTACGGTTTGTCCTAGGACCAAGATACATCATCGTTGAATGTTTATTCAACTTATTTTGGACTAACGTGGTTCAAGTTTTTCCATTGGATTGTGTTAAGCCTCCTCTGACTCCACATATACTACTACCAATCAGGCACTTGTGGCGGCATCGATACACCATATCTCCGGAGTGTTGTCTCGTCGGTTCTTGACACCTTCGCTAAGCATGGTAAGAATTGGTAAGAACTTGAAAGAACGGGTTGAGAGGGAGTGACTTGTTAGCCACATCCTAGTAGTTGCTAGAAACATATTATCTGTGATTGCTTGCTCCCTTGTTTCTTCTAACTATGACAGGATCTGGAGACAATAGCACGCAACATTCTCCTCGTGCAGGGGCATCATCCAACACTTTGAACGCCAAGTAAGGCTACGCACTGAAGGCCTTGACGAGGATGTGCGGGTTACTAATGAGCGCCTTGGTGGATTGGAGGCGGCTCAAATCGACACCAACAACAAGCTTGTAACGATGGAGACCTCTCTTGCCGAGATTTTGAGGCGGCTCGATGGCATTGGACGTGCACCTTCTGCTGATGACGTTGTTGCCCCGCGAGACCGCAACTACCATGGTGTTTTGGGTAGCGCGGCAGGTGAGAATGATGATGACTATTCTGCGACACCGAGGTTGAAGATTTGGGCGCTTCGTCGACGTCAACTCCGTCATAATCGCATCGGCATGGGTCCATTCCCACAGCGCCGAGAGGTGCGTGACAATGACGATTCACTAGGAAATATTAAATTCACCATTCCACCTTTTGATGGTAAATACGATCTGATGCATACCTTACTTGGGAATTAGCTATCGATCAAAAATTTACTTGCCATGAATATCCCGAGAATAAAAGGGTTAGGGCTGCTACTAGTGAATTCACTGATTTTGCTTCTATTTGGTGGAGTGAGTATCATCGTAAAAATCCAAACGCAAAGACAAACCTAGGATAATTTGAAAAGAATCATGCGAGCTAGATTTGTTCCATCATATTATGCACGTGATCTGTTGAACAAATTGCAACAATTAAGGCAAGGTAGTAAGAGTGTAGAAGGCTATTATCGGGAATTGCAAATAGGCATGCTTCGTTGTGGTTTAGAGGAAAATGAGGAAGCGGCTATGGCTAGATTCATGGGCGGGTTGAACCGAGAAATTCAGGACATTCTAGATTACAAAGAATACAATTCTATCACTCGTTTATTTCATCTTGCTTGCAAAGCTGAAAGGGAAGTGCAGGGACGACACGCAAGCACGAGGACTAATGTTTCTGTAGGACGTGCTAAGACTTGGTCTCCACGTACACCTGCTACCCCAACGAGTCGACCAACTGCAGCACCTTCCTCCAACAGCAAGCCACGTCCTTCTTCGTCGTACCGGCATCCGGGCCCTTTGAGGCGCCAAAGGGAATGGTCCAAGGGTCCGCCAAGAGTTCCTCTTCTGTTGCTTCCTTTGGGAGGACAAGGGGCGTGCAATGCCATCAATGCAAAGGCTATGGGCATATGAGAAGTCAATGTCCAAGCAAGCGAGTGTTGATTGTGCGGGATAACGGTGAGTTCTCCTCTGCTAGTGATTTGGATGAAGATTCTATGCTATGCTTGCAGTGACCATGCAGAAGTGAACAAGAGTTTAACCAAGAAGAGGAACACATTGACGCTGAACATGCGGATCGCTATGAGAGCCTCATAGTGCGGCGTGTTTTGAGTGTACGAATGGGTAAGGCGGAGCAAAATCAACGGCACAATCTGTTCCAAACCAAATGCGTGATCAAGGAGCGTGCTTGCCGCGTGATCATTGATGGAGGAAGTTGCAACAACCTCGCCCGACTCGACATGGTTGAGAAGCTCTCATTGAACACACGACCACACCCTCGGCCATATTACATTCGGTGGTTCAACAGCGGTGGTAAGGTTAAGGTAACACGCTTGGTGAGAATTCCGTTTGCTATTGGTTCGTATCATGACTTTGTAGATTGCGATGTTGTACCTATGCAAGCATGTTCTGTGTTGTTAGGTAGACCATGGCAATATGATAAGGATTCTATGCATCATGGTAGAACCAATCAATATTCATTTGTGCATAAAGAGAAGAAAATTGTGCTACATCCTATGACACCTGAGGCTATTTTAAAAGATGAAGTTGCTAGGGCTAGCAAAGAGAAAGAGCGAGAGAATGCTAAGAGTGAGAACCAGGTTGTAGATAAAAGAATGGAGCAAAATAAAAACAAAGAGCCTAACTTTGAACATGAGAAGAAAAATGAGATTAAATTGAAAGGTGTTTGTTTCCTTGCCACCAAAACTGATGTGAATGAGGCACAAACTGGTACTTCTCCTTGCTATGCGTTGATTTGCAAAGAAACTTTGTTTTCACTTGAGGATATGCCTTCTTCATTGTCTCCTGCCATCACTAACCTTTTGCAGGAATACACCGACGTCTTCCCAAAGGACATACCCCGGTGCCTCCCATTCGAGGATTGAGCACCAAATTGACCTCATTCTGGGGCATCTTTGCCTAATCGAAGCGCCATCTGAGGACCAATCCGGAAGAAACCAAGGAGATACAACGTCAAGTTGAAGAATTGCTTGATAAGGGTATGCGTCGTGAATCTCTTAGTCCTTATCTTTGTTCGGTGATTTTGGTGCCTAAGAAAGATGGATCATGGCGTATGTGTGTGGATTGCGAGCAATTAATAATATCACCATTAGGTATCGTCATCCTATCCCTAGGTTAGATGATATGCTAGATGAATTAAGTGGTTCTCTTGTATTCTCTAAAGTGGATTTGCGTAGTGGATACCATCAAATTCGCATGAAGTTAGGGGATGAATGGAAAACGCATTTAAAACTAAGTTCGGTTTATATGAGTGGTTAGTGATGCCTTTTGGTTTAACTAATGCACCTAGCACTTTCATGAGACTAATGAGCGAAGTTTTATGTGCTTTCATTGGCAAATTTGTGGTGGTATATTTTGATGACATCTGATCTATAGTAAGTCATTAGAGGAACATCTTGACCATTTGCGTCTTGTTTTTAATGCCTTGCGAGATGCACGTTTATTTGGTAACCTTGAGAAGTGCACCTTTTGCACGGATCGAGTCTCTTTCTTGGCTATGTTGTTACTCCACAGGAATTGAAGTTGATCAAGCCAAGGTTGAAGCAATTCAGTGGCCGATTCCTAAAGCAGTCCGCGAGTCTGAAGCTTCCTAGGTCTTGCGGATTCTATCGGCGTTTTGTGAAGGACTTCAGCACCATCGCCGCACCTTTGAATGAGCTCACCAAGAAGAGTGTGCCATTTGTTTGGAATGATGCAGGGAGGACGCTTTCAACGCTTTGAAAGATAAGTTGACACATGCACCTTTACTTCAACTTCCAGATTTCTCTAAAACTTTTGAGTTAGAATGTGATGCAAGTGGAATTGGTTTGGGTGGTGTGTTATTGCAAGAAGGAAAACCTGTTGCATATTTCAGTGAGAAGTTGAGTGGGCCTAGTTTGAACTATTCTACTTATGATAAGGAACTTTATGCTCTAGTTCGAACTTTAGAAACATGGCAACATTATTTATGGCCCAAAGAATTTGTTATTCACTCTGATCATGAATCATTAAAGAATATTCAAAGTCAAGCTAAATTGAATCGTAGACATGCAAAGTGGGTTGAATTTATTGAATCTTTTCCTTATGTCATAAAACACAAGCAAGGGAAAGATAATGTGATTGGATGCATTGTCTAGGAGATATACCATGCTTTCACAACTTGATTTCAAAATCTTTGGATTAGAGACGATTAAACAACAATATGAATATGATGATGTTTTTAAAGATGTCTCTTTGTATTGTAAAGAGGAAAAACATGGAACAAATTTGTCCTAAATGATGGGTTTGTGTTTAGAGCTAACAAATTATGCATTCCAGTTGGTTCCGTGCGATTGTTGTTGTTACAGGAAGCGCATGGAGGCGGGTCGATGGGACACTTTGGTGTGAAGAAGGCGAAAGACATACTTGCGATCATTTCTTTTGGCCAAAGATGAGAAGAGACATTGAACGCTCGTTGCTCATTGCACTACTGTCAAAAAGCTAAGTCACGACTTAACCCTCATGGTTTATATATGCCTCTACCTGTTCCTAGTGTGCCTTGGGAAGATATTTCTATGGACTTTGTTTTAGGACTGCCAGGACAAAAAAGGGGAGGGATAGCATCTTTGTTGTTGTGGATAGATTTTCTAAGATGGCGCACTTTATACCTTGTCATAAAAGTGATGATGCAACCAACATTGCTGATTTGTTCTTTCGGGAGATTATTCGCTTGCATGGTGTTCCAAACACAATAGTTTCAGATCGCGATACTAAATTTCTTAGTCATTTTTGGAGAACTTTATGGATAAAATTGGGAACTAAGCTGTTATTTTCCACCACTTGTCATCCCCAAACTGATGGGCAAACTGAAGTTGTGAATAGAACTTTATCCACCATGCTTAGGGCTGTTTTGAAAAAGAACATCAAGATGTGGGAAGAATGCTTACCTCATATTGAATTTGCTTATAATCGTTATTGCATTCTACTACTAAGATGTGCCCTTTTGAGATTGTTTATGGCTTTCTACCTCGTGCTCTGTTGATTTGTTACCTCTGCCACGGAGAGGAAAAATATTGATGCTAAACAACGAGCTGAACTTATGTTGAAAATACATGAGACAACAAAAGAAAACATAGAGCTCGAATGCTAAATTCAAAATTGCTGGTAGTAAAGGGAGGAAGCATTTAACTTTTGAACTGGCGATCTTGTTTGGTTGTATTTGAGAAAAGATCGTTTTCTGAGCAAAGAAAGTCAAAATTGATGCCAAGAGCTGATGGTCCTTTCAAAGTGATTAAGCGAATTAATGACAATGCATATAAGCTTGAGTTGCTGCAGATTTTGGGGTTAGTCCCACTTTTAACATTGCGGACTTGAAGCCATACTTGGGGAAGAGGTTGAGCTTGAGTCGAGGACGACTCAAATGCAAGAAGGGAGGATGATGAGGACATCCCTTCTACCGATGCAACCATGACATTTCATCCGTCTCATTCATCTCGACTTGAACCATCCATGCATGGACTAATGACTCGAGCTCGCGCCGTCAACTAAATTATCGGTGAATCGTTCCTAAGCCTTCCAATAAGCGAATCACCGAATGGGGTGCTATTTAATTCTTGTAGCGATTTCATTGTGCTTAGAAACCAGGGAGAAGAGCCACAGCGGACCAACAATGGGCCAAGTTCGAGTACAAGTGGGTTTTGCAAAAACAAGAACCAATTCGAGTCCAATTCGGCCTCGACGACAGCATTGAATTCAAACAGCCATAACTTTTGATTCCGGATGTTGCTGGAGGTCCATGAGTACTTGACGGAAAGATCTTTTCGTCTACTTTCCAACGGATCCAACTTCACTTCCAAATTCCTTCTGAGTCAATGGGAAACTGCCAAAAACCCCACGTCACTTTTTCAGGCCGAGTCTGTTTGGCCCATGGGCCTTGTAATAGGGATAGTTCGGTTTGGAAACCTTGCTGGCCGACCCTAGGTCGAATTTTTCTCCTTCTTCCTCTTATAAATAGCTAGTGGTCACCTCGTTTAGGAGCGGGTTTTGTTTGATTAAGTTAGCCTTTGCTACTTCTTGTAATCACGCGTGTCGATTAGACCGCTGAATTACTTGTCATCGGAACCCCACCAAACTTTGTTTCTTCGAATCAGATCTGATTTCATATTCACAAATCGAGTTACTTGTTCATCTTGTTCTTGCTCGTTCTTGATTGCTTGCAGGAACAACGACCTTCGTGGTCAGGTTGATCGCGCGGCGAGATCAATAACCCTCTGAGTTGGTGTATCGATTAAGCTAAGGCGCATCGTCCTGGACGGTTGTAGTCGGGCCGCCAACGTCGATTCCTCCACAAATCAAGAGTTATCCATCTCATCGAAAGATCGGGACCCCTGCTGTTATCAAATACTATACAACATCAAACAAAACAGCCATAAACTTCTCTTGCATAATACTATACAACATCAATCAAACCAGAAATCTATGTGCTTTTCTATCTCTTCTTAGGCCTAAAAAAATAGGAAGCCATAAAATTCAGATCGGCACCACCACAAATAATAATACATGAAACAAAAATTATCTCCTGCGTGCGCTACTACTAGGCAAGAAATTGGTACCTTAGTTCTTAGAGGATGAGGGGAAAGCTGGATTGAATCAACTGCTGTTGTATGGAGACCCAAAAATCAACAAAGAAATAAGCAGCTCCCAATCCACCCAAACCAATGACGAGTTCTTTGGAAGGCGTGGTCGCGCCGGCGTGTTTGTGGCCAGCGGGGAGGCGTCGCCGGCGCGATCGTGGCCGGGCGAGGAGGCGCGACCGGCGAGGAGGCTCGAGCCGGTGGGGCGCGTGCAGTCTTGAGGTCGCGCCAGCGGAGGCGGCGGGACGGGAGTCGCGACCGTGAGGGAGGCGGCAGGCGGGAGGAGCGGGGCGGCGATGTAGCGCGATCGGCGAGGGCAGCGAGGAGGCGCGGGCGGCGAGCGCGCGTCTTGGCGTGGGTCGCGGCGGGGAGAGGAGCTGGCCGGCGGTCGGCGGCGAGAGGCGCGACGCGCTCGGCAATGTGGTGGCGGATGGCGGTGTACACAATGGCTAAGTTAGGGTAAAACGTGGGGCGTGTAGTTGGGCCTATTGGGCTGGCAGCCGCGCGCTGTGGCTGTGGGAGGAAGTGGGAGAAATCCCCAACCAAAATCTGGGGTATCCGGATAGATTAATTAAGCGGATATCCGAATCCGATCCGAATTTGTCGGGTACCAGTGTTACCAGATCCGATCCGAATCTGGTAAAAAAAATTCGGATATTAACCGGATCCGAAACCGAATCCGAAAAATCCGTTTTCTGAGAACCCGGTTACTAACCGTGAGCATGTGGATTGGGTATCCGTCGGGTAGAATCCAAACCGTTTTCACCCCTAGATACTCATACGGAGTTCCGAGTCGGATTGCTTAGATTTTTTGTGCTACTTCCACGAGTTCATACTGCTGATTCTTCTATGAATGCAATTTAGATCTTCTCGCTTTATTGGGGTAGAACAAAGGCAATTTGGTTGGCTTTGAATCTTCAAATTGTTGGAAGAAATCTATACTTTTGTTTCATCCGAAGATTTCAACAACCAATAGGCCTCCATTAGTACTTTGTCCTTCTCTTGTTTTTCTATCGACAGTATTGGTTAATCTTCTTGTGCCTTTTGCATTCTTTTACTCTTTTTTTTTTGAAGGAATGGTCCGACCCATAAGCTGAGTCAGGGGCGGATCCACCACCCGGCGACCCTGGGTGGCCACCCGGGCTTGTCAGCGAACGCGCAATAGAAATTTGGTGTTATTGTAGGAATTGAAAATAAAATTTTTATAGCAAACATTCAGAGTTGTCCGGGCTCTAAAAATTTCTTGGCTCCGCCACTGAGCTGAGTGCTCCGTCCTTGGACAAAAAAAAATGTTTAGGGCCTATAAATATTTCGGCACCAGTTTTTGGAAATAGCTGATTTTTCTAGAAGATACTAGAGGATTCGCAATCAGATCAACTAATTATGTAAATTTAAGAATATTATTCATAAGTCGATTCTACAAGATTTTAGGATCACGAGCCAATCTAGGTCGACCATAGTGGTTCTTGTTAGACAAGTTTTAGATAAGAAAGTCTACTTAGATTTTGAGTTTGAAGTTATATCACAGTAGGATTATTAACCCATATTGTAGTTGTCAAGTATAAATATTTGTAGGGAGACCGCCCCCAGCCAATCAATCAATTTATCTATTTTCTTTCAAGTCCTTAATTTTTATCGTAACTTAGTTTAGCCGTATTTTTATTCTTAATCGATTTATTGTGCATTGTCCTTTCATCGATTGACGACACGATATACCCCGTATCGAGCAGACACAAGTAAATGTACTCTTTCGATTAAGTTTGATTTTCTTGCTTATATAGGCTTATGCGTTTACCCTAAATACTGTCTTTTATTGATATTGTTGCGCATCACCATTTCGTGGACAAGTAGGTTTTATTTACCATTTTATCTTTCATTTTATCGAATAAATAACTTGTTTTTTTGGCCCATACCCTCATTCTACTTACTGGAGGATCTAGTCAGCTAATTAGTAGTATGTTTATGTCTCACTCAATTGGCTAAGCTTTTGTTTAATTGGGTAGTTTGTTTACCTTTGAATGTGCTAATTTGTTGGTTTTTATCGACCATTCGACAATTCCTTTTTATTCTAGATCAAATAAGCTTATGCTTATTACAGCTGATTAAATTACCTTCTTACCGATTACAGATCGGCTGGTACCAATATAAGTTCTCGTGTGAAAAGCCAACTACCAACTTCCGGCATCAACAAAATCTTGTAACGGTATTTGGGTTATAGGTTCCGGTCCCTCTGCCTTTGTGAGCGAAAACAATATCGGCCTAAATCTATCCATTGGCCCGACTTCTTCTACTAAGTAATAGTGCTGCTACATACATCTACCACTAGGTAATAGCGCTATTGAAGTAAAGAGGGTAGGTAGAGACAATAGAGACAATGTGCTCAGGGTAAAATGATTGTATTCATATTCTTCAACCATTGTTACAAATGAGGTGATTGATCCCCTTACATATAGTAGATGAAAAGACACCTATTGCTAATAGACACCTTTTTTTAATACACCATTTGATGACAAGGCACCTATATAAGGAAAAGACATAACTCTCGTTAACTCTTGCAGTTAATTATATTTGCCCACAAGCTAATATCTTAAGAAGCACAATCTCTTTGCACCATTGATTCAAGAATGAATTGACCCGGATCTCACAAACCTCATCCCATAAAAGGCAGATGATACATATCCCTGGTTCTAAGGTCAGATATGACGGGACCATCCACATCCCTTTCAGCCGTCAGCGCGTCGCAAGATGATAGCTCCCCAGGCTGAGCGAAACAAGTTATTGTGGGCAGTTAACCGCAAATTAGCAAAACCGAACCACAAGATATTCACAATGCTTTTGATCATGTTAAAACTAGACGTGATGGTAGCGCTGGAATCGAAGCGACTCAAAACCACAAGAAAAAAAATCCATTTTGCCCCCTTTAACTATTAGGTAAATCTGATGTTCCTCCATAAACTCTAAAACCAGACAAACAAATCCTAACTCTTCATACTTTACCCTTAAGCTAAAACCACCCCGGTTTTGATTGACCTCAACTCAAGAGAGTAATTTGTCCGGTATAAAGAATTGGAGAGGTTGCTTATCCGGTTTTAGAGTTCAGAGAGGAAAGCCAGACTTACTTAATAGTTCAAGGAAACAAATTGGACTTTTTCCAAACCACAAACCGAGAATATAGGACGGTGCGCAGTTGGGCCGTCGCATATTGAATAACTGTTTCATCGGTGATTCATGATGACTGTACTTTGACCTTCATTTTTTTAAAAAAAAATTACCTCTTCTTTTTTCTATAAAAAAGACAGCTCGGTCCGTTTGCCCGTTTTAAAGACAGCTACACCCCAAGATGAATTCCGCAGCAAAACGTTCAGTGTATCATGTATATCAAGTTTTTTGGATTAGCACTTGCAACTAAGCAAATGTATGCCTGTGGTATGCATGATTTTACATGTCAAGTCAGCTGCTAACACCACCTACCACAGTTAAAATCAACTGTCAGAGGATTCTTGTCATCAGTGATGCTGAAACATCAGCTCATCAAAAGCTAAATCCCTGCAAAATAATAAAAGCTAATGCCAACATGCACTTTTCTGAAGGAGTAATCGCAATCATTATGTCGAATCAAACCTTTGGGTTTCTCCTCAAAGCAGCAGTAGTGTTTCCATACTAGTGTGGTGCAGTTGAGGTCAACTGTATGACTTGTTAGTGCCGTCTTTTTTGGTGTAGTGAATACCCAACAAGAGCAGACAGTAATATAGTCCATAAAACCTGCACAAGAACAAATGGGTTTAAAAGATGATCTGTATTATTTAGCTACTTATAAACCGAATTTAACTTAAGTCACCGACTTGATGGATCTAAAAGCTTAACATATAGACCCTAGCTAACAGTGAAAACAGAGAACCATGACCATATTTATCGTATTCCATCTCTCAAGCTTCCTTATCCTGGATTGCATATCATCAAGCACACTATCTGTCGAAGAAATTTCTCTTATAGGTGAAGATGAATCTGAATTGAAACTCCCACCCTGCATTAGTGATTATTTCAATAGATGAGAATTAAGTACAGAAAGAACCGTAGCAATAAAAATCTGATAACACAAACACATCTGCAACTATAGTTCTGATCTTTAATGCAAAAAAAAAGTTAGCTCCCAAATACAGATGTTCATTCCTTCACTACGATTCTCTTCTTATTTTGTGGTGTTGTATGCCATAGTAAAGAATAAAGTTTTAACACATCTTTCTGGGTATGTACTTTTACAGTCATGGCACAGATCCACTATGTCCTCAACTGAGCACTTTCATGGTTAAGGATGAAACCATATGCACCCGCCCAAAAAAGAACACAGCCGTAATTTATTTGCAGAACTGTACACAGCTGAGGTCATACAAGGGCACGTTCATTGGTATGTTCATGGAAGTCCTATGCAATCATTCGTACACAATTTGCATTCTACTCGTAACTTGCCCATCAAAGTGCTACAACACCTCATGCATCCACAAAAAATATGCACTGGTTGGCGGTCGGTTCCTGCTTGCTAGCTTTTAACATTTTTTACACCTTTGTTCAAAGTTCAAACTCTCTCTCCATCATCCATGATAAAAAAAAAGTTGAGCAAAACATTACCAAACTTTTCAGTGCTAATAACAAGGACATGACTGAGCACATATATCATTCTAGTTGGATACCATCAACAGCTGGGTTATTAAATCAATAACAAGCGAATCGAGTTAGGATATTAAATCCTCATTAATTTTAACTCCACTTTACACCTTGAGTTGCTCTGAATTATTTTAATTTAGGGATAGTTACAGATGATTCCAGCTAAAGTCATCGCTTTTTGGAAAAATTCCAGGAACTAGGTGAGTGATTTCCAGAAAACAAGGGGTGAACCCTTGGTGGTGACACAATATGAGCTGTTAATTTGTTTGATATTAGTGCAATAATAGTCGGATGGATATGCTACATGGACTTTAACCAGACATGCTCAGCAACCAATGGTAGTCCACTGACCACATCATGGGCACATGAACTAAACTAAGTCCACCCAGGTTGGATTCCTAGAATCGACATGGCCTGCTGCATATTTAGAGCATGTTCGGAGTGGCTTAGACTTATTTGGTTAGAAAACCAATTTAGCTTTTTTAGTCCAGTTTTTTTTTTAGGAAAAATGGGCCACAGGGCAATGCAATTCCGTGGCTTTAGCTCCTAGACACTATCTTTTCACAGCACTACCATATAGCACTACAATTTTACGATAGTTTGCTCCATCACACTTTTCATACACTTCCATAACTCAAAATATTCAAAATAAATACAAAGAAAATCGGAAAAATCCAAAAAAGATTTGAGGTGCTAAATAAGTGTATTCAACTTCTCAAATTGTGAACTCCATAAAGTAGGTTATGAAATGCCACAATCAACTGAATTAACAAATATTCCAAATAATTCAAAATAAAATATTAAACCATTCAAAAAAATCAAAAAAAAATGTTGAGGTGTCAAATACACATTTGTTTAACACATCAAATTCTGAACCAAATGATTTAGCATTTCAAATACCGAAATAAAAAAATTTCATGATTTTAATATTTAGTTTGAATTTGGCATATCATAGATTGAACTACGGAGTTTAGAATTTGACGTGTTGAGTAAAACTATATGACACCTCAACATTTTTTTCCTATTTTTTTTGGAATAGTTTTGAATTTTATTTTGAAATATTTGTTAACTCCATTGATTTTGGTATTTCATAATCTAAGTTCACAATTTTATGAGTTGAATACACTTGTATTTAGCACCTTAAATCTTTTTTGGATTTTTTTCTTAATTTCTTCGTTTTTTTTTAATATTGAGCTATGGCAGTGCATGAAAAGTGTGAATGAGCAAATTATCACATTGTACTATATGGCAGTGCTGCAAAAAGATAGTGTGCTACAGTTCTAGCCACCAAATTGTGGTGCCCTATAGCCAAATTTCCTTTTTTTATCATGAAGCCGCCTTTAAAAGCTATTAAAAATAACATAAACGAAGTGGACCAGCTTCAAGATGCAGATGAAGAACCTAGCTAAGTCCAGCTTAACAATCAGCTCACTTCAGCTCAGTCAGCTTATTCAGTTAGCTCAACCACTCCGAACATACTCTTAAGGTAGTGTACGTCTCATGACGAACTTTGTTTCACTTCTAAAAAAAATAAAAAAAATGAACTAAGTGCAACTTGAGAGCCAATCTCAAAATGTTGTGCCCATGATAATATATTTATCTCCGGAATCAACAAATGCAGCCAAGAAATTTGTATTAATGAAGTTCAAAGTCATTCTCAAGTAACTTGAAATCATTAATGGTTCTAAAATCATTCACCGATAATAATATGAGAAAGAGTAAATTGCACCATAGATCCTTAAAGTTGTCCCGTATTTCTACTCAAATCCAAACCTTCTAATCCAGATATTTGGGTACACGAAGTTGTGTTACCGTTTCGAGATCCAAAGTGGTATGGAAAGGGCGGTTTGGTGGCATGAACTGCCTAGTCAGTATAACACATGGGCACAAATGTCCATGTGGCGTCCTAAGTCCATTAAAAAGTTGAATTCAAATTGAAAACTCTAAAAAATCAAAAACAAATCTTAAAATTCTAAAAAAATCTAAAAAATAATATTCTTAAAAAATGCGAAAATCCGTTTAAAAAACCTTTCAAATTTTCTAAAAATCATAAAACAAAAAGAAATTTAAAATTTGTAAAAACAAAAAGAGAAAATCCTATAAGCCATAAAATTCCATAAATTCGTAAAGAAAACATTGAAAATTTCTAAAAATTTTAAGAAATTTGTAGTTTTTTCGAATTTTGGGATTTTCTAAGATTTTTATGGTTTTTAGTATTTTCTAAGTGTTTTTACAAATTTTAGATTTTTTATGAACTTAGAATTTTTCAGGCTTTTTTTTTCAGTTTTTAGGGTTTTCTTGAGTTTTTTTCAAAATTTTAGTATTTTTAAAAATTATTTATGAATTTTCAATTTGGATTGAATTTTTTATAGATTTAGGATGACATGTAGCCATTTGTGCTCACATATATTATGCTGACTATGCAACCCATGTCATCAAAACCGCTTTCTCCATATCACTTTGGATATAATCGAAACGGTAACGCAACTTCATGTCCCCAAATATACGCTTTTGAATGTTTTGGACCTAACCGGAAAGGCAGGACAACTTTAAGGACCTGCGATACAATTTACTTTATGAGAAATGAAAGGCAACAAGTAGGTATTGATGCTATAATTACCATAGAAATAGCTATTAAGACAGCTCCCATCCCGAAATATGGAACATGAGTATGATGCATAAAATGATTTACATTTTTTTTATTTTTAAGTTAACATACTTGTGACTGAATGAACTCAACCAGTTCCTGTAGCCTGGCAGCTTGTTGGCTATGTCTACCAGCAGGAACATTATCATCTGCTGGTAAACTCTCCAGAATAATTTGAAGATAACTCTGCGGTGAAGCAAGGAACCATGAAACTGAAAACATACAGCGTGTGATGGACTAGCTAGGGATTTTTAAGAATACCTTTGTTGTATACGAACCATCTAAGCTGAGTGCAGAAGCAGCAGAGGAAACTATGTCTTTGTTAATTCCCTTAATTTGAAGATATGGATTTGTCATGCCTTGTAGATGGTCAACTTCTATAAGAATCTTCAATTGAGTAAACTAATGCATTAGAAACAGCGTTGCAGAACATATTGCAATTTTAAGCAGGTATATTGTTTTCATCATAGCATTTTGTAATGTTGATACATAGTATTATAACAATGAATACTGGTTTAGGGAAAAGGTCAACGTACTGCACTAAATCACAAAGCAGTATGAAATCATAAAAATGTGAGAATTTAAATCCATAAACTTGTCAAAAATTGTGTGTTTGGTAACCACAATTTCCTGAAAAGCATTGTTGTTGTACTAGGTTTAGATAAAGACTTTAAAAAATAGACTAAAAATAGAGTGGCTTCAAATTCCAATCAGTGTTATTACCATGCATTATATCTTTCTATGTAAGGGGGAGTGCACCATTTCTAAGAAAAAGTAATACCAGGACTGTGCAGGTAACATATCGGTTTTCTTTTTCTAAAAATGAATAGGTACCAATCGAACTCTTCAGTATACAATTTTTCTGTATATATATTCATATAAGAAATTATGAATACAGATACATGTTGATAAGAAAATAGTTACTCATAATTTACAACTCATTTGAAGTACAGGATTATATTATTGATGGTGAGTCACAGAGTCAGCGATGTTTCTTGTATTTGGCAAGTCCTAGCTCTAAAGGTTCATAAAAGTACATTAAAACTAGGTGATTTTCTACTTATCTTAATTTTATATAATATTTCCATAGGTTTTTTTAGGTAACTTTAGTCAGTACTTTGTAGCAATATTTCTGCCTATATCAGCAAACATACTGGACATTAGACAAAGGACCCAACTATCATCTATCAAGCAGAATATGTTCTGAGAGAACACACCAGTTACCTCACAAGTATGTATTCAATGCAAGAGTATTAAAACAATCACAATAGCATAATGAACGTACTTTCAGCATATTTCAACAAGTCTCGCATATGAAATGCATAGTTTTCAAGTTTCAAAAAATTACAGGGTCTACAATCATATTGTGACAAATCTTTCTTGTTAAACTTAATGTCTACTTCAGTTTAAGGCAATTGTACCATCAAATGTGTCATAATTGGTATCTCCCTTGATCCTTAATCATACTCATCCAAATCCAGAAACAGTCATAAGTCATGTAAAGAACCATCAATCATTGATCATGGCACATCATATTCTAGTAAATTTTCCAATAAAAGGAAAAGAACTATAGCTCTGAAGAAATATAGTAACCTTTCCATCTTGGTAAATCACTGCAGAAGCTTCAATATATGCGACAGCTTGGTAACTACAAAATGGGAAAACATCATACAACTTCACGATATCTCCAAAAGGTACTAATACATTAGCATGAAGATCAAGTGAGCTTTGACATATCAGCTGAGAACACTACTACACAATCCCATCTTTTTGTCGGATAACTGAGTCAGCAATAAAATTCTGCTGGACCAGGTATGAGGTTTCTGGTTCTGTTGCCAAAACATTGGTTTAACTACAATTACTTTGGCTATTCTGGTTGATTTGTTTATAAGTTCAGGTAATGTGTTGGAAGGGTTTCGTGATGGGTTCATGATAAATTTGGAGTAAAGAGGAGGCTGTGGCATTTTGTCGCATGTCACATAGCATTTCATCACTAACCACTCTATAACATCGGCTAAATTAATAATTCAATCAACCAAATGGTCTAAATGGCACTTTAGACAGGCTTTGGGACCTTCCAAGACTACAATCTTGAAGTTTAGGAACTAAGGTGCCACCTGACTCAAGTGCAGGGTCTTCTATGCAAATTAGTCCTGAAAAATATAAAATATGATGAACAATGCCATACAACACCACTTACCCAAGCTTAAGAAGTCCTGCAACAGTGCTGGCACTAATATCAAAATCAACCTTTGGCTGGATAATAAAATTTCCTTCCCTTATAGGCTATCATAAATTGATGACATGATATAAGAAACATGTCATTGGCCTGTCAATAGAACGTATGGAAAAATGAAAGTGTTGAGAATACACAAACCTCTCGTATTAACAATGCAAATCTTCCTTCACATATTCTGACCCTAATACACTCGCCTTCTGTCAGTTGTCCATTTAATGGTACGCCAGGAAGCCTTAAGTACACATCAGTAAAGTTTTGGACAGAACTGCAGACTTTACTAGAATGCAGCATTTTCAATATGTCTTGGTAAGATACCTAAATAAAAAAAGAGGCAAAAAGATCATCACCAACAGAAACATGAAATGTGGCACAGAAAACAACATATTTTACCTGTTTTTTACTTTTTAATACAAAAAGTGAGCTTTCAGGAGAGAGCACAGGATCAAAATCATTTTGAATCTTAAGCTGCAAAGCAGGTAAAGATGGAACATCACATGAGTCCAGACCACTTACTAAATACACAACAATGAACAATCATATATGGAAAAAAACAAATTAAATAGGTGAATCATGTTTCTTGTACCAACATGAGCATCGACAAGATGTGGTTCTATGTATTGCTGGAACAGCGGAAACACAGTGGTTATAATTTCACTCTGGGAAATAGAATAGCCTGCACGATTCTTGTCTCTCTGTATTCTTGCAATAAGATGTGAATGAACCCCACCAACCTAGTATGGGTGAACATAATTAATCACCACAGAAGAACTTATAATGAAGTAGCAAAAAAATTGACTAGACTAATAGTTCTTGAAGATTTGACAAGAAGAATCTTACAACTGCAATCCACAAATCCAGTGATTTCCTTATGGCTGGATGTATAGTGTAAACACCTTCAAAGATTACCTGGTATTCCAAAAAAAATGCAAGTCAACAATTGCTTGTTATCCAGGAAATGAAATTTAAGCATCCCCAGAGCCTATTTTCATAACTAGATGCATTTGTTTGAGTTTTCGTTTCAGTGCCTGAAATGTCATTGATAGTGGGTTTGTACCTTCAATAACTCATGCTTGTGCAGAGTTGTATTATAAAAATCTCCCTACGAAGCACACAATGGGCTAGTTTAAGACAGATTTCTCAGTTGTTGTTATCAACTGTTCCATGCCATGTTCCACATCATCAAGAAAATTTAAAGGATAACAGTTTAGTATCCCACAGACAAATGAAACAGGCACCATCCACAGCTTTATTTTCATAGTTTCGCATTATAATCAACTTAAATAAGCCTCCATGTTTTAACACCATGTGCGTACCTAATCATCATTAGAATAAGAGCAACTGATAGAATCATATAACTATATTTGTTTTTTCAAATAAATATTTTTTGAAACTCCACCAACTTAATTTAAATCTAATATTCTATTTGTTAGATATAAAACAGATTTTATATTTTATTTTAAATTTAAAACTGAATTTATACAGTGCTTGGTACCTATAGACTTTCGTATACTCCATTTGTTACATATAAAACCGAATTAACATACAGCCATCCAACATTAATGATATGAATCAACTATCAAATGTTAAGAACAGATTACAATGCACCAGAGAAGTTGATTCTCCAGAAATGGTAACACCAAACTATGGAAATGATTTTTAAGAAATAAAAAATATATAACCCCAAACCACAACAAAAATGTACTCAGATGAAACTACAAAATTATTGGATGTGTAAATACTTTACCACTCCACATTCCTCGGAGACTTGAAGCTCCTTGAACCCATTTCTGCTAAACTTCTCAAAGTCGAAGGAAGGAACTTTTGCTTTATGACCATTTCTGATCTCCTTAATATTCTGTATTGCAACAAGAGAGGTTATTGTTCAACAGGTTGTAAAGAAGAACCAATCAAAATGTTTGTTGAGATCATGTACACTCCAAAACCAATTATGAATACAAACTGCATAAATGAAAAGGCTACAAACAAGATGGGTTGGTGTGCCAATATTTTCTGAGTTTCATTCCAACTCTCCTCTACCTTAGATTAGGCCCTGTTCTTTTGGGATTATCTAATCTGACTTATCTCGAACTTCGAGAATTTCCCGAGGTGGCCTCGAGAGTCGGATGGCCTTGATTTTTAGGATTTAGGGAGCTTTTAGACTCGCCTACGAGATTAAAAAAAACGGATTTAAAAAGTAATAAAAAAAGTCAGATAAGTCAATATTAGTAAGATAAGTCACGAAATAAGTCAATATTAGTCAAATAAGTCAGACTTATTTCGTGACTTATCTTACTAATATTGACTTATCTGACTTTTTTTATTACTTTTTAAATCCGTTTTTTTTTTATCTCATAGGCGAGTCTAAGAGCTCCCTAAATCCTAAAAATCAAGGTCATCCGACTCTCGAGGCCACCTCGTGAAATTCTCGAAGTTCGAGATAAGTCAGATTAGATAAGCACAAAAGAACAGGGCCTAACTACTTCAGCTGAATTTTTTTTTTCCATTTTGCTACATATATGCCTAAAATACTATACTAAATGTTTAGCAGATAAGTCATCATAAGGAGCTATTTAGCCGAGCAGCTAAAACAGATAAAGCACTCAAACAGAACTGTCACCAAAGAAACTGAATATGAAATGGAACAAAATCCAGTTATCTATGAATACTAAGTAATAAAATGGTTGTTCATAATATTATGTATTTGCCAGGTAAATTACAGATTTCCCCCATCACGGAATTCAGTTTGATGCGGCTTAAAGGCATTTGTTAGTCTCCACAAAATATTAGGCTCTACCGAGGATGAGAGGTGAAATCCCTTGAATACCCTGTCAAAACAATGCCTGAGAACTAATGATTAATAACATTACAGACCTGACTAACAAATAACAATGCCCCACAGTCATCAGGAGGTGGAAACCCTTCATGAGCCATAGAAAGATACAGCTGGACTCTTGTGAAGGATGACCAGCACAATCAAAGGGCTCTTCTGAAACAGTAAGTCCAGTTCAAACCAATAGGACCTACCTAGTCCCATGTAATCCTTGACCCCTTACAAGGGCAGCAAACCGTTATTAGCAACCTATACTGACCTTGACTCTTGGCCAATTAACCAAATCACCCTGGAACAAGGTTATACCTATCTATTTAGCTGTAAGAACTCCTTAACATTGTACCAGCATAGTTCCAGCGTTCCAGGTACAGAGGCAATTTCTCCTCTTCTGCAGAGGGAGCTCCCTGACATTAAACAGGCCTAAAGACTATTTTTACCACTTCTACTTTTATGGAGGATGAGTAGTCTAAGTCTTAAAGTATCCTCTTGCAAGATTCATCCATGTTTGCCATTACCTGAAAGCTCATGACAGCAATAAGCTATCACATCAAGGCCTCAGGGTCCTGGCCAGTAAGCTGGAAACCAGCCAGTTTGCAGTTATCTTTTGGTCGACTTGGTTTTCTTCGTCTTTTTCTTTGCATTTTCTCTAGGTTTTGTGTTTCCTCTACCTTGCATAATCAACAATACAAATAGTAATTTCCCCCATCTTGCATAATCAGTTAATCATTAGTGTCCACACCTTCAGAGTACCGTCAAATTAACAATGATTCTGCCTGGTTTTGTAGATACCAGCCAAGACCAGCAAGTCACGTAATTGGCTGCTTACCATCAGTTTTCAGAACACTAATTAAGTAATCTCACATGGACAAAATTTGGAAGTATGTTAATAATTTAAATTTCAGCTACTTTTGGCACATGAAATTGAAATTTACATGACAATACACAAAAGAAAAAAAAAATTTGCAAAAAACGACAATAGGCAGAAGGATTCAAGGATATATAAATTTCATCCATGAAAAAGTTTCACCTTAGTCAGCAAAGCAATATCCAATGAGCTATACTCATCATATTTATAGTCCCGCACTTGTTCAGGCTTGTAATAACTTTCCAAGCTTACAACTTCACAGCCAATTATATTCGCCATCTTCTGAGCTAAACTTGTCTTTCCTGATCCACTAGGACCACCTGCAAATAACAGTTGGGGAAATAATGCCAACTTAATCACATACAGAATAAGATGTCAAGGCAATTTACTGACAAGGCTGACAATATGCAGAAGATAATGATTTGGGGAACTCAAACCTTAGATAATTGTCAGAGGACTTCTTCAATCCACAGACATGGGAATTGCAGAAAAATAGATAGCATAGGAACATTGCATAATCAATCCAGCACCAATGTTTTCAGTGTGGTTTAGCAGACATTTTTACCAGTACATGGCCACTGGCCATGAATAGTCAAGTATCATGTCTATGTTTTGTTGGATTAATCTTGTAACTGAGTTATTTAGTGGTGAGTTAAGTTGTTGCATTTAGCTTAGGCAATGCAAGTTATTTAGTCCAGCATGTAGGTATGTAGATGAGTGTGTGCATCCAGGGAGTTAATTAGCTAGTGAGCTGAGTCTGTTCATGTGTCACTGCATACATGCAGATCAAGCAATGTAAGTCACTAGTTAGTTGAGGGCGTTGATCATGTGTGCATGCATGCAAAGAGTTGCTGCTAATTAGTGGACAGCGCGTGTGTTAGATGGTGCCACATGTACATGGGAGTCGCAGTCAAGTAACTGTTGGAGTCCTCTGGTGAAGTCATGACTCGTGAAGCTATACGTGATCCCGGGAGCAGTGCAAAACGTGTGGCCAGGTAGCTCGTAGTGTGCATTTGTGTCAATATTTATATATATCTTGTATGTAATCAGTGGTAAGGCGAGTAGGCGAGTCCAGTGAATTAAGAGAGAGAAAATCAACATTACTCGGTTGCAACGTTGCACCAAAAGCTTCTGTTTTCATCGTTTCGTGTGAGTTCCAAAGAGGAGCGATGTGTGAGTTCTCTATAGGAGAGCCTAGGCTAACAATTGGTATCAAAGAGAGGTTGCGACGCTGCATTCAGGTGTGTCAGGAGGGCACGCTCGTTGTTGTGGCATGTTGAAGATGGTGTCGTCTGCGGTGCAACACAGCTCCTCCACTTGCATCACCGCGCACCGCTACGGGCCGCTGGATCCCCATCGCCGACTGCACGCCGCAACCGCTCCCTCCTCAAGGTGACGGTGCCACTGCTGCAGGCCGAGTCGCCACCACGCCACCTGCAGCTCTGGTCGCCGGTGCCTCACTCCATTGGCAGCGCCACCAACACTTGTTCCTAGTCTCCGTCACCCCATCCTCCACCCGAATGCTATCGACAAGAACCGCCACCTTCCTCTTTCTCAGACTAGATGACGATGGCAAGCTCCAATAGCAGGGGCTTGTGGCTCTTCCCAGCTATGAAGCACCGATACTTTGGAAACCAGACGAATCGGTGTCCGACAGGTATCCGACACCGATACGCCGCCGATACATCTCCGATACGTATCGGGGAAGTATCGGATATTTAACGCCCTAAAAAAATATTTTTATTATCCGATACGCCACTGATACGTCGCCGATACGTCTCCGATACGTATCGGCGAAGTATCGGATATTTAACGTCCTAAAAAAATATTTAACATCATTAATTCTTTGTTGTTTTACACATTTTTTACTCATAGAAAAATAGACATCAATGTATACTATATATATATATATATATATGATGGCTAGTGTACTCTCGAGAGTACGGATTCCTCCGTACTCTTGACGGGTTTACGAAATTCGAGATTTTTAACGACCAATCTGAACCATTGATCTTGTTCATCTCATTGAAATGTAGCTACCGACCAAGTTTCGTATTTTTTTGAATTTGTTTCGTATTTTTTAAAATCCGTTTTTTTTATGCTCCACAACTAATTAGAAGGCTGATTTTTAAAAATACGAAACAACTAGTAAACAAATTCAAAACAATACGAAACTTAGTCGGTAGCTACATTTCAATGAGATGAACAAGATCAACGATTCGGATCGGTCGTTAAAAATCTCAAATTTCGTAAATCCATCGAAATCCGTACTCTCGAGAGTACATATATATATAGCCGTATCGGCGTATCGGGTTTTTAAGGAAAATGGCGAATCCCCGTATTGCCGTGTCGGAGAATCGTGTCAACGTATCCGTATCGGTGCATCATAGCTTCCCAGATCCGAGCGCCTTCTGACTCTTTCTTCTCGATAGCGCCACCATGCGCCCTTGGTCGTGCTGCCCGGCGCACCGAAGACCATGCCGACCGTGTCGTCCACGTTCGATGGCCATGCTGCCCGCGTCGCACACCCACGCTGGCCATGCCTCACCACTCATGTTGACCGGCGCCCTCATCGCACTGTCCCGCATCCCGACTGTGCCATCCACGCCGCCCCCAACCATGGCATGACCACGCTGACCGGTGTCCCTACCACACCGCCCAGCACCCCTGGCCACGCCGCCTCGATGCGCCTGGCTGTGACGCCGCTCAAGCCCACGCTCATGGCTGCCGCGCCACCCGACGCCACTTGAAACTTCTCCAGCTTAACACCACCACCATTCTGAGTTCGGCCTTGAAAGGGGATTTCTCTTGCTGCAGTCTTGCCCTGTTGTCTTGGCTGTTCATGCCTCAACTGCTTCTGTGCCACTGGCAGGCATTGCCTAGCAGTGCCGCTGGCAGGCATTGCCCAGCAGCTGTTTTAGCGCCTTAAGCACCTAGAGTGTCGGCTAGACAACCTCTCCTTTGGACTCTCTGTGGCCGCCAGTCCTCCTTGCCAGTTCTCCACCAGTCCTTCTCCTTGGTTCCTTGATTCTGGCGCCTCTTTTCACATAACACCAGACAGCACCCACCTTGGTCCTTTGTGGCCTGTTCGTCCTCTCCATTCGGACAGCAGACGGTACTCCCCTTCGAGTCTCCAGTCTGGGCACTCTCTTACTTCCAGATTTCACATGCCTACAGTCTCTCATGTTCCTGGACTCGATCTTCAGCTCATCTCTGTTGGTCAGCTCACGGATCACGACTATCTCATTATCCTTGAGGGTGATTCTTGTTCTGTTCAGGACTATCGCATAGGGGCGTTGCAAGCGCAGCCCTAACTCCTCGTGCCTCTAGGAGCTTGACTGGTTGTCTCTCCCTTCTGCTTCCACTACTTCCCCTAGCCAGCCTACCACCACCATCAGGACCACCACTATTTCCACTGCTTCTCCTGCCACCACTTCCACTAGTCGTGCTCTCTGCCGCCTAGGGCACCCGTGTGGCTCTCGCCTTTTGTCCCTTGTTGGGCGTGGTGTCTTTGGCTGTCTCCAAAGATAAGCTCTCCTCTTGCATGGGTTGCTAGCTCGGTAAGTAGGCTCAACTCCCTTACCCCCCTAGTGACTCCACCTCTTCTCGTGCTTTTGATTCGGTTCACTCTGATGTTTTGGGGCCTGGCTCCCTTTGTCTCCAAAGGGGGTCATCGTTGCTATGTGATCTTCATTGATGATTTTTCTTGTTTCACTTGGATCTATCCCTTGACCTCTCGACACCAAGTGTTGGCCGTCTATCAAGCCTTTGCTGCTATGGCCCGCACACAGTTTGACTTGCCCATTCGTGTCTTTCGTGCTGACTCTGCTGGTGAGTACTTGCCTAACTCTCTTCATCAGTATCTCCTCGAGCAGGGTACTCTTTGTCAGTACTCTTACACCAGTGCTCATGCCCAGAATGGTGTCTCTGAGCACGAGCATCGTCACCTGCTTGAGACTGCTCGAGCACTGATGTTGTCCTCCTTTGTTCCACCTCACTTTTAAGCTAAGACTGTCTCCACCGCTGTCTACCCTGTGAACCTTCAGCCTTCCACTACTCTTGAGGGTGCCACTCCTGTTTAGCGTCTCTTTGACCGGACTCCCCAATACAATCACCTTCGTGCCCCGTCCCTTTGGCCGGACTCCCCAGTACAGTCACCTTCGTGCCTTTGGGTGCGTTGCCTTTGTGCTTCTTCAACCTTGCGAGTGGACCAAGTTGACTGCTCAGTCTGTTGAGTGCGTTTTTCTTGGCTATGATGCTGAACGCAAGAGGTATCACTATTGGGACCATATGAATCACCGGATTTGGGTACCCCAAGATGTCACCTTTGATGAGTCTCGCCCCTTCACCTCTGATCTGTCCTCCAGCTCGCCCTCGTTAGTTCTCGCTTTCTTTTCTCTCTGCCTCAGGTTTCCCTATCTCCACCACCTTCCTCCTCGCCACCACCATCTCCGGTTCCTGCCTCACTACCTTCGGTTCTTGTTTCACCACCTCCTGTTCCACCAACTCAGATTCCTCACCTCAGTTGACTACTTTTTGCTTTTCACCTCCCTTAATTCGTTTTCACTACACCCATCATCCACCTGCTTCCACTTCTCTCCTTGGTCCTCTGGTTCCTCTTGCTCCAAATGCAGCCTCTCTGTACTTCTAAGACTTCTCCTGCTCTCGCTTCGGAGTCTCCTACTCCACCGCAGTACACCCTTCATGATCGGAGCATGATTCCCCGTCCTAATCGCTACGGCTTTGCCATTCCTGCTTCCACTTCCTCTAAGCCTACTTCCTATCGTGATGTTGTTGCTAATCCTGAGTGGTAGTTCGCTATGGCCAAGGAGCTCGCTACCTTGGAGCGTACTCTCGCACTTGGGACCTTGTTCCGCTTTCTCCTATCACTCCTATCACGTGCCCTCCTATCACGTGCAAGTGGGTCTACAAGATCAAGACGCACTCAGATGGTTCTCTTGAGCCCTTTAAGGCCCGCCTCGTTGCCCGTTGCTTCCAACATGGGTATGGGCATGACTTTGAGATCTTCGCCCATGTCGCTTACAGGACTATTGTTCACACCCTTGTGGCCGTTGCTTCGGTTCGCCAATGGACTATCTCCCAGCTTGACGTGAAGAATGGGTTTCTTCACGGTGAACTGTGTGAGGTCTATATGCACCCACCTCCTAGTTACTCTGTTCCCGATGGCCATGTGTGTCTTCGTCATTCTCTTTACGAGCTCAAGCAAGCTCACCGTGCTTGGTTTGAGCACTTCACCTCTGTTGTCACCACTACTGGCTTTGTTGCTAGTCAGCATGACCCAGCTCTCTTTTTCTCCTCATGGTCAGTGCTCCTCTGTGGATGATATACTTATCACTGGTGATGATCTTCAGTACATTGCCTTTGTCAAGGCGCATCTTAGTGAGCAATTCCAGATGTCAGATTTGGCCCTTCTTTGGTATTTCCTTGGGATTGAGCTTAATTCCATGCCTGAGGGCTATTACCTTCCCCAGCGCAAGTATATTCAAGATCTTCTTGATCAAACCTGCCTCACTGATCAGCACCTTATTGACACTCCTATGGAGCTTCCCCTTCAGCTCCGTCCAACGAATGGTGCTCCTCTCGAGGATCCTACTCGCTACCGCAACAAGGTGGTGCTCCTCTTGAGGATCCTACCCGCTACCGCCACCTTGTTGGGAATCTTGTTTACCTTGGTATTACTCGCCCTGATATCTCCCACGTTCACGTTTTTAGCTAGTTCATGTCTGCTCTCACCCAAATACACTACAGTCACCTCCTTCGGGTCTTGTGGTACCTTCGTGTTACTATTGATGATGCAAGGAGATCGATAAGGTGTGCCCGAAACGGTGAGAAGTTGTTATCGTCGTCCGACAATCGATTCCAAGCATGTGAAGGTAGATCCGACGAGTTGAGTCCAAGACAATGAAGAGGTGTGCCACTGTCTTGAAGTCGAGTTCGAAGAATTTGTGTTGAGTTAAAGATTACAGGGGTAATTGTTGGATTAATCTTGTAATTAGGTGGTTATGTACTCCAGCATGTAGGTACGCAAGTGAGTGTGTGCATCTAGGAAGTTAATTAGCTAGTACGCTAAGTTTGTTCATGTGTTACTGTGTACACGCTGATCAAGCCATGTAAGTCGCTAGTTAGTTGAGGGAGTTGATCATGTGTGCATGCATGCAACGAGTTGGTGCTAATTAGTAGGCATGTATGTGGAAGTCACGGCCAAGTAACTGGTCGAGTCCTCCGGTGAAGTCATGACTCGTGAAGATATACGTGAGCCTGGCATAGTAGTGCAGAGCGTGTGGTCGGTAGCTTGTGGCGTGCATTGTGTGTCAATGTTTATATAGGCGAGTCCAGTGAATTAAGAGAAGAAAAGAAAGAAAAGCAATGTTGTGCAATTGCGGCATTGCACCAAAAGCTTCTGTGTTCATTGTTTCGTGTGAGTTCGAAAGAGAAGAGCTATCTATGAGTTCTCTCTAGGAGAGACTAGGCCAACATCTTTTATTCAATAACCAAAAAGGTATGACATGTAGTTGGTAATGCTACAAAAACCCCAGCAAGAATCATAACACTTGCACAACCAGTTATTCTTACAAGACAAAGCATATAGTGATGGATTGTGTTTCCCGGTAAGATTTAAGAATCAAACATAGTGGATTTTACTTGTAACAAACAACCATCTTTTTTTGTCCTTGACTAGGAGTGGAAATGGGGAAAGATGGCCCATTGGGTCTCTGACCCGACCCCAAAAAAAGTCAATTAGATCAAAGGGTGGACCAAAAGGAACCAAGGGATCAGTGAAACTGGTTCCAAATTACCCAAAAGGTAACTCGAGCTTAGACACCCAAATCTCACGCAAGGCAAATCACAAACAGCCGCACGGCTCTTCATCAACTGCTGCCCTGTCCCTCTAGCGTACAAGTCGCCAGGCCCTCCTCAATGACTCCACCTCTAAACGCCTTCCTCTCTAGGTAGCCTGCCCTCCCACCAGTACCAGCTCACCCAGATTTTTGTCCCTATGCATCTTGCATTCTTGCTCTTCTACGGATCTTCCACCACTAATTTGCACGGTGGTGCCACGCCATAAGCGATCAAGTACACGGACGATGGAGCAGCGCAATAGGGCGGCCGGGTAACCAAACAACCATGGCGTAGTGTATGTCTGCTTGCACTCACACGATTGAGGCCGCGTAGGTGTAGTAGGATGTGGCCTACTCGCTGTGCAGATGTGGCCTCGATGTAACTTCAGGCAGAGGATGTGGGAGGCATGGCCACTGATCCCAATGTCGTTGAGGACGCTTCAGCTGCTTTAAACTAAGCATGCGGGAGGCACGACTACCAATCCTCGTGTCCTTGAGGACGTCACAGAATGGAAGGCTAGTGGAGCCGACGAGTGGCATGACGCCGTTGACAGCAACCAGCAGGTGCTTTAGTACCAGTGGTGTTGCTCAGGCCACTAGGTGGACTCGGCTTGTGAATCAAGATTAAGGCTGACCCTAACAACCTAATGGGTCACTAGGGTCATAATAGCACAATTAACAAGGTTGAGCCATAGATTCATTTGTTAAAAGTAAGTCTTGCGGGCTGGAGCCAATAGGCATTGGGTCAACCCATTCCCATCTCTAATCTTGACAACCAAATGTAGAAATTTCGGTATAGCTCCTGTCATACAGTACAGCAACTATACCAGCAAATCATATCCATTCAATTTGGATCATGTGGGTTTTTGAAACAATTCAATGACATTGGCAGTTTAACACTCATTACAGGTGAACACGCGAATGTGAAATTGTCATAAGGAATACCTAAGCCACTAATTTTTTTAGTTGCCCCAAGTAAGTGATATGGGTCTTTTTTGTTATCAATACTTGGTCTACAATTTTCAGCCACAGCTTATTTACTTATGTCTTATCTACTTATCTGCTTATCTCCTAAACTTCGAGAGCTTTCCAAGGTGACCTCGAGAGTTGGTTCCAGTTCGTTTGACATGTTTTTTTGAGTTTTAAGACATGCCTTCAAGATTTAAAAAATGACTTAAAAAACCAAAGCGTTTGTATTTTGAAAACAGAAATAAGCAGATAAGTAGATAAGCTATAAGGAACATCCCCTAAATACCAAATTAATTGTGCTAGACTGGAAAGAAATTAAGAGGTAATTACCAATCCCAACAATGATAGGATATCCTTTGTTCTCCAACAATGCCTGAAAGACAACAATCAATGCAATATTTCTTAGAACCGTATATTCATAGACTTACCACCAAAAAATAGATATGTAGTTCCATTTACCTGAATTGCTTGAACTGATAGGAGAAGACCCCTATCTAAGTCATAAGAATCTGGCAGAGGAGCTAGCTGCATGTTACTTCTTGAAGAAAAATCTGAGAATGTGTAAAAGATAATCATTTGGATATTGTAATGGAAGAGAATATCTTGGGAGTCTGTAATACGACAAGAAACAACAAATCTTTTTTCACATATATAGCGAATGGAAAAGGCATAAACAGAAATCGTACACAAAGTACAAGTTTACAAACCTGGGATAAACTGCCATTTTGCCAAAGCAGGTTCCTGGTCTGATTTTTTGGGTGGAGACCTTGTCCATGGTTGCACAAGGTCATCAAGATTTGCAACCGTATCAGAAGAAACACGAATTGGTTTAGGTGCAGCAATTCTCTTTTCTTGACTTTCAGTCAGTAGTTTGCTGGATTTTGGTGGGGGCGTATTAAGTCGTGGAACCCCTAGACCAAAAAGCAACTTATTAGCAGATAGCTTTATTTGAAACAGAAAAATGCAAAAACAAGAGAGTTGTACCTTTGCTCTCTAGGATCATTTCCAGGTATGACTTTGTTATCCATGGCCCCTTTATACCTAGCTTAGAAGCTTCTGCTGCAACAATCTAAATTATTTATGTCAGTTACAATGTCAAAATGTACATAGAGTTCAACGATAAGTTGGTAACAATGCTCAAAAGAAACCTACAGGATTCAAAACTAAGGACTTTGTGGAGATTAGAATAAGATCATTTAGAATTCATAAGCATCTTTCCTTCACTTGAAAAGCAATAAGGCAGCACGGTTACATTGCTCAACTTATCAGTCGATAACATAATTTTAGAAATTTCAGGCATTTATCAAGTTCACAACAGTCTTATACCTCAGCTAGAAGAAAAGCATTTGTAATACTCCAGCTACATGAATAATTACAATTTCATAAATTTCTTAGTACAACTTCTCATCAATGATGCAGGAGGATGATCTGGTGTACAACTCATAGCATGTTAACCTGCTGACCACATGGAATACAGACCAAAAGCCACCAAAGTTGTTTTAAGAAAACATCAGTCATATTCTACGTAATCCACGAGCATGTATTTGAATAAAGACACTACTTTTAGCACAAGAAGAAACTTCAAATTTATTCAGAATTAAAAGAATTAGAACAGGTAAGTAAGTGCCAAAACCAAGGGAGCCAGGATGTAATGTTCGATCAATTTAAAAATTTAACAGATTTGTAAGATTCGAGACAAATCAAACGAACGACACAGCACAACAGTGTGATCACAGTTGTTTCTGACTCTCGTTATTCCGTTGAAGTCAGTATGTAATAAGCAAGCATCCAAGAAAGCATACCTTCCTACTTGGCCCTTTTAAGACCAAAAAAGTCTCATTTAGGGTGTCAATGGTCTCTGCTGCTATTAATAATTGGTCTGTGTTGACAGACATGCACGTTCGTTTGAAGCTAACAACTACACTATAACCCAAGGCCAACAATCCTCCAAGAGTTGTCCGTCCAACCTGAGAAAAATTAAAAACAGGCAGCAGCTCAGAGAGTCAAATCTGTCAACATTGTAAGTTTTGTGTATCACAAGCTAAATACATGGATTGATATATATTTCAGATATTCCTACAAATTAATAGACAAATTTCACCTTTCTAGTTTTGTTTATGGCTTTCTCAAGAAAGCATAATTCACTAAAAGCTTCAGGTAGCAACTAAAAACATATAGCATACATTTTACTGGAACTGGAAATCATTTTTTCCTGCTATAATAGGAAAATCATTGAAGAATTAAAATTTTTTCTTTTTTACTTCTGATTAGTCAATGATGCAAGCAATGCAAAGGGAATTGATATTAGTTGCTTAAATAAAGCGATCCCTTATTTTGCTTGTTTCTTCCCAACATTGGCACATAGCCAATCAAGCACAGTTTTACCTTAGTAAGGGCCCGTTTGTTTCCACATTGCGGCGCGTTCGCCGCAGCCACGGCCATGTGCATTAATGGCACGCGCAAACAAACGCAGCCCAAGTAAACACTGGTTGTCTCTTCCCAGTGCTAATTTGGTGTAGGTATTCAGCTCTTATTGTAAGATTTGACAATTCCTTCAGTTTAGGATGATAACATTGTTTGCATACCTCGAATTCAGCTTTTGGACGGATAATAAAGTACTTGTCAACAATCCTCTGGTCCCCAAGAGACAGGTAGTATCTTATTCCACATTGCCTAACTTTAATCCAGTCATCGATTTTTATTTCTTCAGAAGCAAAAGGTGGCCTAAGGTACATCTCAATAAAACTGAAATAGTAAAGAAACCAATTGTCACAAATTTAAATGATGAACACACATAGGCTTCATGAATGCGGGGAACCTCTTAACTAACACAGCAATAGATGAATGCAAATATGAAAGGCTTGATGAATGCGTAGGGGAATCTCTTACACAAACACAGCAATAGATGAATGTAAATATGAAGAGGTGGGGAGGTTACACTCACTTCTCAGTTTCTGCTTTATTTTGATCAAAAGAATAGAACTTCTGGCCATCTGGTAACTACAAAGGTACACACAAAGTTAAACAAGAAAATGTGCCAAAAATAGGAAGTGTAATAGCAACAAAAAAAAATATCTATCTTTCTGTAACTTGTACTTTTTAAAATATATTACAGTAGGAGACTCCCCAACTTTTTAAAATATATTACAGAAGAAATTTCAAATTACATATATAATATCATGTAATGCAACAGCAATATGAATCCCAGGTCAAACGTTTACAAATTTAACATTTTGCAATGAAGAAACAACCAACATCATTATTTCACCGGCGATGATTTTAATTTAACCTGTGATTTGGAACAATGACATGGTCTCTGAAACACACATTTGACCACCAATTTCTATTGTAATCTTCAATACTACGTATATTTGAGTGGTGATGGTGGTTAATTCAATGAGCTAGGTTCCTGGTTAGCTAGTACATGCAAAGAATGTTGTTGCATAAGTATGGTTGCTTGTTGTGCTAAATAAACCAAAGCTAGGAAACAGACGCAAAATTGATACATAATATGTTATCGATGAACAGGAACCCACTGCTGACCTCATTTTTGCACTTTAGCTTATAGTATGGTTCCCGGAATGAGCAGACAAAGCTATTGTTGATTCTAATCTGCACCAGCAACTCAATAGTTTCATCAAGATCAATGAATCAAATGGTAACGAAACACTGTAAGAGAAAAACAGTTAGAAAGGTACAGGATGTATACTTGAGCATGATGCAGGTCTGGCTCAATGTGCTTTCTGAACAATGGAAATATGCTATCAATCAGATAGTCCAAGGAGCAAGAATCTCCAATATCATGCTGAACTTTAGATAGCAAGCTAAAGTGAACACCACCCACCTGAAGTTTAGTGCACAAATTACTCAAAAATATAATTAATGTTCTATAAAAAAATTTAAAGCAATATAATGTTTACCACAGCAACACGAATATCAAGCAGTGACCTTAGTGTTGAATGCAGAGCATAAGCACCATCTACAATGATCTACAAGGATAACTTTAATTAAAATTGCAAACAGATCTGATTCTACGGTTGTCAATAATTTATAGCATGTACTGAGATATTGCACCACTCCGGATGACGAAATCTTCAGTTGCCTCCATCCTGTACGTTTCTTCTCTTGAAAATCAACTAATGGCATCGACGTATCTTTACCCTTTACAAGATCCTGCACAGCAGATATAATTGCAAGGGTACTTGTCATATGCCTAAGTAGCAAAAACACTGTCAAGGTAGCAAACAAACATAGAAACTTGTGTACAAACATTATCTAAACTATGGCTGGAATATTGATTCAAGTGCATCGAGTATGAATAACTAGAGAATCACTGCATCTAGTAACACTGCACAAAGCAGAAAGTTCCAAATTGTGCACTCTAGCAGACAAGGCCCCAACAAGAACAAAACCATGGCGTACCAATATTTGCTAAACCAGAGGGATTGGTGCTTATAGGCTGAGAAACGACAATTGCTCATTCCAATGAATGATTTGATCCATCATATATTTGCAAATAAACAGATCATAGCCCATGCAAATTTGGATTGTTGGGTCCACCAGAAGACAAATGACTTAATTATAACTTGACTATTATTTATTATCACCTTGCAGATGTGTGCTCCATCAAGCACACAAGGAAACACCTTACTAACTTCCACGATGACCATTTTTCCTTTCGTTTCTCTCTTCGAATGAAAGCATAAGCAGCCAAGTGACATATAGTGAAGTAATGAACTAACCAGTATTGCTGATGCAGGCACATATGCAGCTCAAGCAGCCATATTTATTAACAATGAAAAGCTCTAAAATGAGAATAACCAGTGTTATTAAGTCGTCGATTAATCAGCGATTGCTCGTCCAATCAGTCTCTGCGCTCCGACTTGCTGCCTCAACTCGATTGGGTAATCTAGCCGTCTGACTGGACAGCTAATCGACGTGTAATCACAATTAGCCATCCATTATTAACCTCCTGGACGTATTAGCTGCAGATTTGGCCTATTGGGAACCGAAGCTCAGTTTAATTTTGGCCCACCCAACGTTGCCCTGTGCCTCTGCATATAATGGAACCGCCGCCGCCGCTCCGTAGCACTAGCAGACCACGAGCGGCCGAGCACGAGGGGAAAATTCTCCCGCTCAGTTGCCGGGTCGCCGCAGCCCTCATTCGCAGGCTCACACCCCTCCCTGGTTGTGTGATTGTCGTCGTCGCCTCCTCCCTCCCCTGACTGGCAACGCCGCTTCCTCCAAGATTCAATCCAAGTCTCTACCTGCCTGCAGCAGCAGGCAGTGGTGACGGTGATCGTGCAGCAGCTGGTGGCAGCAGCGAGCAGAAGCGGGGAAGTGAGGGGACTGGAGAGGGAAGGAGGCCTACCTTAGTTACGGGATGGCACCCACAAGGAGGACCCCAACGGCGAGCTCGAGAGGGAGAGGCAATGCCAGCGGTGAAGGTGGGGGGGGAGACTGGATTTGAGGGGATTCCAGCGGGCAGCAGCAGCAATCACGATTTCAAAGTAACCGTAGCTTCTTCCTCTTTTCCTCTCATCTTTCCTCTCCTTTTCCCTTTTCCCCTCCTCTAGTTGCCTGGCCGTACACTGACCGACTACTCATGGCTAGTTGCCCGTCTAGCCGACCTAGTCGGCTAGTCGGTCCCCAGGCGACTCTACTCGACTATACGACTCGAAAACCTAGAGAATAACATCCTTCAAATTCATTTGCATGTCTTCCAGCCACTACGATCAAATGCTCAAGAGTGATTACTAGAGGTTCTGTTTTTCTCAGTCTTTTTCAGAAGCTATTTATAATTCCAATCTTCCTTGGAGTGCACAGAACTTAATCCAACAAATGCACAAAGCAACATAAGCTACACAACAATTCCCAACCACCCCCGCCCTACCTCACCCCTGCAGCACACATGCCCATGGCCATAGTAAAAAATATTTTTGGTACAATTTCAATTGCCGCTAATAAGATTTTAATGCCCACCTGGAATTAATCAAAGCCATGCTCTATGCATTTCCAGGAGAAAAAGTCATATGTCAGATTTCTCGTTCCTGCAATCCTATTGTTTTCTTTCAAAGCCTAGATGATAAAAACAAATAAAAAACATTTCAATAACCACTGTTGGTATGTTTGCGCAAACTATTATGTGACATCCAGATGTATGAGGGTTAGAGTGGAGAGCAAAGATGCAACAAAAGATATGAATGGTAGACAAAATAGAACACTCCTTCCCCTATCTACTCTGCTTACCAAATTCATATCCCAATCAACTTCTCTATTTCAATTACATAGTAGCAAATCCCTAGACTTGACGATCTTCGGTAAACCTTGCTGACATATGTATTGCGTATCGTGCAGTTAGGTGGCTACAATATCAACAAACAATTGTTACTATTTCTAATCTTCATATGAAAGTTAGTGTGTTGATACAATTTCATAGTGTGCGCACCTGTGGGCTATGTTCTATTATTCATTTGTATAGAGGACTATAGCAGAAAGTGGCATAGATACAAGAAACTGTAAACTTCTCTTTCTGAAAATAACAACACTTCCCCGTCTGCACCCACCCATCAATTCTATTCTCCTTCAACAACCACAAGTGTACCCCTACCAAAATGTACAACCGAACAGCGCATTCAAGCCCACCATTTCTCGCCACATTCCAATCCGTCATTAAAGCAAGCAGCCTGCACGCATCAATACCGCATCCAATCCCACCCGCAAATCAAATGGGCTTGAGAGGAGGAGGACGTGGACCTGGAGGTTGCTCGCGAGGGCGTCGAAGTCGATGGCGTCAACGTCGCTCCCGTCGTCGGCCCCGGCGTCCGTGCGGTAGTCCTCCATGGAGACGATCACGACGCACCCCAGCACGGACGCCACCTTCTCTGCCAAGCTGTGCAGCACAGCACCGCCACACCCGAACCAAACCCACCAGTCAGCACCGAGAGACCAAACGTGACGCAATCGCGGAGTGGGTGGGGATGCCCCCACCTGGTCTTGCCGGAACCGGTGGGCCCGCCGATGCCGACGGTGACGACGAGGCCGTCCTTGCGCTCGCGCAGCTCCTGGATCGCCTTGACGAGGAGGTAGTAGCCGCGGTCGAAGGACTGGATCAAAAGCAGAAGATTGGGTTAGGGGTAGCAATGGAGGAGGACGGAGTTGCGATGGGAAGATTAAGGGGGATTGGAGTTTACCACGTGGACGGGGAGGGACTGGAGGATGGAGGAGGAGGAGGAAGCAGTGGCGGCCACGGCGGCGGAGGTCGGGGAGGGAGGGGAGGAGGGATGGCGGAGGAGGAGGTCCCGGCCGCCGGCCTCGAGGCATCGCTGCACGAGGTCGGCGTCCATGGCCAGAGGAGGGAGCACTGGAGGAGACGGGAGAGATGGAATGAGGAAGGAAGAGACGCCAGAAGTTTCTTACTTGCAAGTTGGAAGAGACGGAATTTTTTTTATTTTTAAATTTTTATTTAAATTTGTAAAAATATATGTCGGCCTTTTTTTTTTGCAATTTTGGGCTCCCGTCGCCCGTGGGCCGGGCGATCGCCCATGCCTGGGGCGACCGGTCACATAACCGATTAAGTGGAACGCAGCCATTGGGATTGGGCTAGCTTGATTGTCGTAGATTGAAGAAGCCAAATTTACCAGGGTGACCGGCGGCCTATTTAACCGACGACGCGCGCTGCTGCCCCATTCCCAGCCAGCAAGGGAAAAGGAAAAAAGAAAAGAAGAAAAAGAGAGGAAAGAAGAGAAGAGAAGAGAAAGAGAGGGGAAAAAAAAGAGAAACAAATTGAATCCCCTGATTTCTAGCGACTATTTTCATATTTGTGTGATGGAGCTCTCCCCGCCTCCAAAGGAAGGGTGGAGCGAACCCGTCTCAGAAGGCATGAAGGTCTCTATGTGTCTATGCGGGGATCCTTGCAACCTTAAGAAGTCTGTTGACATGTCCTACACGTACGGTAGGAGATACTGGATGTGTCCTAACTACGCGTACGACCAAACCGAGGAGATGAAGAGGCATGGGAAAAACCCGGTAAGTTTAGTGTCATAGATATATGTACATATATATAAATATATTTTGCGACTAACTCATTTTATATGATGTAACCCATCATAGCCGGCATTGTGCGAGTTTATGCAATACTTGGACACGGAGCAGACTCCCGACCAGGAGAAACACATGCTGAGGGAGATGGCATGGAGGAGAGCAATGTTTTGGGAGCGGTGCCGTCTTGCCAATGAGGAAGAGGAGCGCAAGCCAACGCAAGAGGAGTTACGTGCAAAGAAGGAGGCAGAACGGCAGCGACAAGCGTTGGAACGTGAGGCAGAGCATGAAAGAAAGCGCGAGAGGGCTAGACGAGCAAGGGAGGCCCCTAAGGGGCTTGGGAGAAGGGGAAATGGCCCCGCAGTACGCAGTAGTTCTAGGGGACATGATAATCCCCTTATCTGTCTTGATGTATTGGAACCCTCGTACCTTTGTATCTTGATGTACTAGTTAATTTTCTTAAGGTTAATGTACCATTTGTGTTTGTCATCGACGTTTGTGATGGTCTCTCATATTTGCAAACAAACCTAAGGCTTACGGAAAAAAGAAAAGGGCTAAGTGACCACGTGGTCAAAAAATCATGCCACTTAGCCTAGTAGACCGTACCGGACGAGGGACCGGTTGGGTCCTAAAAATTGTAGAGAAATTACATGACGAGCATGATGTCATGGTCTCCGATATTTGCAAAGTAACCTAGGGCTTTTGGGGATCGCACCATTTATTATGAAAAAAGAAAAGGGCTAAGTGACCATGTCGTCGACAAAAATCATACCACTTAGCCCAATAGACCGTACCGAACGGGGGACTGGTTGGGTCCTAAAAATTGTAGAAAAATTACATGATGAGCATGACATCATGATCTTCGATATTTGCAAAGCAGCCTAGGGCTTTCGGGCATCGCACCATCTATTACGGAAAAAAAAAGAAAAGGGCTAAGTGACCACGTGGTCGATAAAAATCATTCCACTTAGCCCAATAGACCGTACCGGACAGGGGATCGGTTGGGTCCTAAAAATTGTAGAAAAAGTACATGACGAGCATGACATGATGGTCTCCGATATTTGCAAAGCAACCTAGGGTTTTGGGCATCGCACCATCTATTACGAAAAAAAGTAAAAGGCTAAGTGACCATGTGGTCGACAAAAATCATGCCACTTAGCCCAGTAGACCATACCAGACGGGGGATCGGTTGGGTCCTAAAAATTATAGAGAAATTACATGACGAGCATGACATCATGGTCTCCGATATTTGCAAAGCAACCTAGGGCTTTAGGGGATCGCACCGTCTATTACGGAAAAAAAAGAAAAGGGCTAAGTGATCATGTCGTCGATAAAAATCATGCATTACAACCATTACATAAATAGACCAACAAGTGTGGTACATCGTTATTACAAAAAAAAAGAGGTAAGGGGACATTCGTTTTATTAATGTCTACTCGAAGTACAACATACATGCGGGTCACTGACGTGTGCGCTTTCTTATGTGGTGCTCGAAGTATGTCCACTGGTCGGGAGGATAGACATCCCTCCTAGGCCTGTCATGGTCTATCGGTGTCGACGGATCCTCGTCCTGTGACGGCTGAGTAGGGGTGAGTGAAGCCCCCAGTCAACTGCGACGGGCCAAAGAACTGTTGTGATAGCCACTGGTCCAGATCCTGATGCCCACCATCGTCGACGTCATCATAAGATGTACTCCCTGTATGGAAGGAAACACATGACAATCAGTAAGATGTTGCAACGCGTTCGTTGTAAAAAAATGTAGTAGTGTTACCATTGCTCACCTCCTACTAGTCCAGAGTACAAAGGACCATTCCTGCTGCTAGGGTGGTGCAGCATGCGAAGAGCTAGCGCCCAGCTCAGGCCAAGCTCCCCAGCCCTGCTACCCCGACGGTGGTGTGTGCCAGGAATCGGACGCCTGCCCAGGCATGTCGCCCCTAAAGGACATGCCATGAGGCCGTTGTGGGCGAAGTCCTGGAGTCTGCTGTGGGCGAAGGCCCAGAGTCTACTGTGGGTGAAGTCTCGGAGTCTGCTGCGGCCCACGTGGTACGGGAGGAGTAAGTGGAGGTGCTGCACCACGTGGGACAACGTCAGGGACCCGCTGGCACGACGTGAAGCAGCACAACTGGATCCCCTTGCGTAGAATCCTCGACCACATGGATCTGTTCTCAGTCGGCGTCAGCTCCGCACTTGCCCTCAAACGGGACACCATGGCCTGGGCATCCGCGTAAATCTCCTGCGACAAATCAGCCTTTGCATTTCGGAGAAACTGTGAGAGGATGTAATCGGTGAAGTACATGTAGAAGACAAAAGCAAATCAGACTCTTACCGCGGTGTACGCCCTCTGCACCTAATGATGCGGGCACAGCTCCTCCACCGAGGCCTCGTGGGTGATGTACTCGGTCGGAGCGTGCCCCTACACGAAGGCGAGTCCGAGGGGCGTAACAGCGTATGTACGCGTCGTACGAGTCAGGGTCATATGGGCGGGACTCGGTGACTCGGTCTGCCAGTGCCTCGTCCCACTGCGCCCTCCAAGTCTGCATCCTTGTCGGAGCCCTCCAGGTGGAGTCGGGCTCCTTCTATGCTTTTACCTGTACTAGTCCCTGGATCAAGTAGTTAGTACACACAGATTTACAGAACTTGGATCACAACCATAATGATTAATTTACATAATACATCAGAGTGCGCCACATGGCGTGGTTACAGTAGTTTGGCTCGACGGCCTTACAAAAGAGAAAGTCTTAATTTTACAACTGCAACTCTAAAAGAGATAAATCAAAACAATCCCCATAGGCAGAGTTGGAGGAGCACAATCCTAGGCGTCGAAGTGATCTTCGTCTTGGATTCCGGCAGTGAATCATTCGTCTTGGTACATCTCCTCCTCAGGGTACCACTGCTAATCACAACCTGCTCGTTGCAATGAGCAGCCTCGCATAAAAGACGAATGTGAGTATACTTTATACTCAACAAGTAAGGCTGACTAAATGCATCTAAGGCTTAACAAGGAAAGGTAAGGGTTCTTTTGCATAAAGCTAGTTTTGCATATTTTTTTGCCTAAGATTTTATAAAATGATTTAAATGTGTTAAGGAAAATAAATGTTTGAATCAGTTCCTTTGAAATTCCGGCACCGACCAATTTTTGCCCAACCTGGCTACTCACGGCACCCACCGTGCAACACCCTCATCGCTCACAGCACCTACTGTGAGGAGAAAAACCAAAACACACGACTGCAATCGTGGTTTTCCTTCGAAACACCGTTTTGAAAACAAATAGATAAGAAGTACCATTGAGGGAGCTCCCCGTTATCCGTCCTTGACCGTGGGCACGTTTATCATGATAGTTCTACACTCTGCAGAAGTTGAACGCTTTGCCTATGCGAGGTGGTTTTTCCCAAGGGTGCACCCAAAGGAAAAATGATCACCACAAGGCCTTTTTCCGACATCCTCCTAGTTAAGCCATTCCCGCTAAGGTTTTCACTGCAAATGCCCCTCTTGTGCCAATAGAACAGCACCGACTGTCTACTCCACCGACTGGTATGCCAAAGTTAGGAGGCCGAATGATACTCAACCAGGGCCCGCCCATACAGGCACACATGGGCGCACTGTTGTACTTAGCTCGTCTACCTCAAGGAATTGGTCCTAAAGAACCATGGTGGTTCCCACACTGGGCCCAAGTCTTGTGCATGCTGCACCCACCTTGCAACCATCCACCCTAATCAGGTTTTGCAAAACAATTTTTTCCTTCCCGATAGCACCCACTATTAAGTAACCCATTTACAAACATGACAGCACCAACTGTCCTTTTAAAATCCACCATTTAAACAAGCATTTGATAATAACAAATATCTAGTATGGACAATGATTCAGTACTAAGCATTATAAGCATGTGCAAATCCTAATTCAAGGGTAATGTCCAATATTAGCAATTTTAATAACCTAGAGCAGTAAGGAATATTTTAACAGAGTAAATTATTAATTGGGTGTTATCTAAGGAACTAGGTGATTAGCATTTTTAGTTTTAATATAACATGCATTTTGTAAATTTCTAGAAATTGTATTTTAAATCATAGAGGCACAATATTCAGTACTTGCCTTGATCAGCACAACCCTAGTGATCTTCCGAAGGATCGATCACAAAACTATCGTCGTTAGAACCTAACAAATGGAATAACCAAAATAAACTCAATGACCGAAATAAATATGAAATGATATGCATGCTTATGTTTATGAAAAATCATCTCAAATATATACATGTGATCTCTCTGGTCAAAATAACATTTGGTTACAATTTATTAAAACAAAATTAATTAAAGAACAATTTAAGGGCATTTTTCTTTAATACATATATTAAGCAGAAAACTAAACATGCTCAATAATTTATGAAAATTTACCAGATGGTAGAACACATTTTTCTGAACATTATAAAATTTATTTGGAAATTTTTGTACTTATGGAATTTGTAGAGATGAAATTAATAAGATTCACTGCATAGAAAAATTAGAAAACTAAATTTGCCCACCATCTTGGGCTCGACCCATCTTTGTCTTGACCCGTTCGGCGCCAGGCCAGCTCAAGGTCTTGTCTCTGACCTAAGTCTTGGCTGGCTGCTTTCGACCTAAGCGACATCGTCTTGTGGCCGAGAACCTGACCCAACATGACAGAGGGAGGCAGACCAATGGGCCTGGAGGAGAGGGTGACAGTAGGGCCTTCGTCGTCACCGCTTTCGGGCAGGTGACGATCGAGGTCCTTGTCGGTGACCTAGAGCAAGGGAGGAGCTAGGAGGCGGCTCGGGCGGCGGCGGTTCTGGCGAGCAACGGCTCACCGGGAATGGAGAGGGAGGGGAAGGAGAGAGGGGAAGAAGGGGAGGCTTGGGGTGGGGTCCGTCAGCAAAGGGGAGGCTGGCGGCAAGCTCGGCGGCGTGCGGGACGGCAGGAGGCGGTGGTGCTCCACGGATTCAGTTGCCGGCGGCGAGGGGAGGGAGGCACCGGGGTCAGCGAGCACCGGGGAGGTGAGGGAAGTGAGGAGGGAGCTTGGCGACGTGGCCGAAGTTGGGCGGAGGAGGGGGCACGTCACCGGCCATCTCCGGCGAGGAAGGGGCAGCGCCGGCAGCGAGGAAGAACTCCCAAGGGCCTAGGGATGTTAGGGGAGCAATGAAAGGGGAGGTTACCGAGGGAGGATCTTCGACGGCGTGCAGGGGAATGACAGCTTTGGCGGCGGCGCTCCGCATGCTCCGGCGACGGCGGTGACCTGGCAAAACAGAGTGAGAGGAGGGAGGTGCCGGAGGGGGTCGGCCAAGGAGGATGCTTACTGGTGGATTGAGGGAGGCTGTGAGGGAGGTGAGGAAGGAGTTCTCGAGGCTGGGCACTCGATTTGCGAGAGAGAGAGAGAGAGAGGGAGACAGGATAGAGGAGCGAGAGTGATAGGGAGGGGAAACCCAGGAGAATGGGTTAAATAAGGGAGAAGGGGAGGGTAAAAGGGGAAAGGGAAAATAGGGGGTATTTTGGGTAATGTCCAAATAGGGAAGGGCAAAAAGGGAAATGCTTAATTGGAAAAAGAATGACAAGTGGGACCCACATGTCATGAGTGAGGAAAAAGTGAGAGAATTAGGGCTAGGGCCTAATTATAAAATAGACATTTGTTTGATGCTAAATTTTATTTAATTTGAGTTCAAATCTGGCTATTTTCTAACCCAAAATGAAATTATTAATCTATAAATTGCTAAAATAGGTTTTTAGCAATTAAACATTTTAAAATTAAATATCTTTAAAGCAAAACTCTTAATTAGGATTTTTAGGAAATTAAATATAGTAACATGCACATTTTTAAAAATGATTTTTGATTTGATGATTTTCTTTTTGTAATGCTCAAACCACATGCAATGATTATGCATTTTTAAATTTTTGAAAATGGGGATGTTACAATCCTAAACGAGAACGGGTGTCTACGAATTATGTCGGCAATATATTTTATAGAGCTATGCGAAAAACCACAACTCAATGGTAGCACAGGAGCAGGATTTATACCGGTTCAGGCCCTCTGTGAGAGGTAATACCCTACTCGTGTGCTCGTGGGTTTGTATTATGGGGTGTCGATCACAATGAACAGGGGATGATCACAATGATCGTATGTTCTCGCCTAAGAGTGCACGAGATTTGATGTAATTGAAGATAATGATCCTCTGTCTCCAACTAAGGACCCCGACCCCCTTTATATAGTGTAAGGGGTAGGGTTACAGATTAGTTTCCTAGTCGGTATTAGGGAAATAAGGGATATGGCCAAGTCGGTTTCCCTTATCCCTGTGTACCCCGTGTATTCGGGTAGGATTTGGATCCTACTTCTTGTAGAACAAGTCGGGTCGCACCGTCCTCCAAGCCCGCCTTCTGGAAGATTCACGCGACTTGGCCCAAGGAGGCGGTGCGTCCAATCGTCTGTCTCCAAATACCCGGGGCCCATGTTGTCCACAGTAGCCCCTGAGTGCTTCGTGACTGAGTTGTTTAATTCTGAGTTCGGCTTGCAACCCATCAAGTGTAATCCGAGTGACATCAGTCTTTGTTCGGTCGATGTAGTTACGCTTTCATGAAGTAACTCTCTTGATTAAACAAAACAGTTGCAAAGGATTCAAGAGAAAATCTCAAGCCTCTAAAAAGATGTTTGGTAGCCAGTCCGACTGGTCGGTATACTGGCTATTGGCCCCACAGAGAGGCATACCAAGAAAAGTGGATGTAGACGAGTGATTAGTGTCACCCTGCTTTATCCTCCCTGTAACAAATCATGACATTCGGGTCTGACTGACGGAACTCGACATTCGGTCCAGCAGGGGACATGTCACAATTCGTGTATTAGGGTGTTCAGGCGCCCTGACCCGACTTAGTGCGGTGTCAAGCTAGTGATTCTCGGGAGAATACGCCCGCCTCCAAGTCAAGGTCATCCGAGTGGTGTTAGTCATGACGACGAACGATCCAAAGATGTGCCACAGAGACCCGATTAAAGAGGTAACTCATGATGCCCGATCCGACTAAAAGTCAAACCGACTATTGACCCCAGGAGGTATATCAAGAGCTGAGTTATAACTCGGGAAGCGTCCAGTCCTCATAGACTGACAACTGGCATGAGGCCCGACTGGGGCACGCTATTTTTCCCAACTAGGTTTGATCCGAGTGGCACCTGTACCCGAGTAATGACGTGTACAGCTTGTGGCCCACGTAAGGCATGCTCTCTGGAGCCTAAGTCCGCGCTCGAATCTTGAAGCAATGATTAGGGCTCCATTTTTTCCTGCCCAACGCGGAAACTGAAGCGTCGCCCATTTCCTTTTAAATAGAACACGCCGGGACATTTGAACGGTTACGCTCGTGCTGTGCGCCCAAACCTGTTCATCTTCCCCGCAGCGCTCCCACTAGGGTTCGTCGCCTCCGCCGTTGTAGAGCAGATCCAGCGCCGCCGCCACCGCCAATCTCCAGATCTAGCCTCGCCGTCCCCATCCCGGCTTCTCCCGCACCAATCCCCCCCACTTTCTCACAAATGGCGAAAAGGTGGCGACCTCCGTCACCAGAGGCGACATGGCCCAATGTCGCCACCGGCGTCTTCCCAAGACAAGAACTCATCGGTGGCCACGCCAGGTGAGTCTTCTCCCACTCCTCGCCAAGAGGAGATCATCATCTTTAAGTCCTTCTTCTCTCGCGGGCTCGGACTCCCCGCTTCTTCTTTCCTTCGTGGCTTGCTCCACCACTACAATATCGAGCTTTTTCATTTGAATCCGAACTCGATCCTTCAAATTTCAATTTTTGTCCATCTCTGTGAGGCTTTTCTGGGGATTCCTCCCATTTCAACCCCTTTCGGCATCTCTTCCATTTGAAGGCCTTCCCCAATGACAATGCCCCTAAGGCAGTCGGCGGGGCCGGATTTCAACTCCGGGGTGGCCTAAAAAAGGAATACTTCTCCCTGCCACTCTGGACCTCCCTGAAGGAATGGCATCAGGAGTGGTTTTATTGTACCAATCCTCTTTCCAGTCTTCCTCTGTTTGATAGGAGAATGCCCCGGGCTTCTCCTTACTGGACTTCTTCTCCCCCTTCCACTGAAATGGATCAGGTTACCGAGCTACTCGGCCTGATCCAGGAGCTGAAAGAAGAGGGGTTGACCGGCGTGGCCATCGCTATTAATTTCACAATGCGCCGCGTCTCGCCCCTCAAAGAGAGGGTCCGGCACGGGTTCGAGTACATCGGGCTGAATGATCCGACTTGGGAAGTGGCCTCCCAGATCTCACATCAGGACGCCGCTGACCGAATAGCTAAGTTCTTCGCCACAGGGACACCCATTACCAATCACGGGTGTCCTAGAGGTTTCACCCTCGCCAATTCGCCACCAGAGGTAACGACCGAGTAGTCTTTGTGATTGTCTTAAGCCCGCCGAGTGGTTTTGTTTTCAACATACTAACTCGGGAAAGCTATATCTCTGCGCAGGACCGCCAAGCCTTCGTGTCCCTCCCCCCAACGCCTGAGGCCCCCGCCAACAAGGGCGAGAAGCGCCCAAGCGAGGAGTCTGAAGAGGCTCCGGCAGCAAAGAAGGGCAAGGGCCCTATTTCCTTCGAAGAGGAGGACATCCTGCTGCCCGAGGGGCTCTACCAACAAGGCTCGGGCCCCATAATCCATGAGACCACCGAGAAAGAAGCGAGCCAGCCCACGCCAACCCAAAGGCCAAACAGTCGGGCGGCTCCTCCTCCGAAGTCGGGTCGTAGGACATCGCCCTGGAGGAAGCGGGCGCACTCGGCGCCTAAACCCGCGTCGTCCCAGGCCAGGCCGAGTGGCCCTCCCGACGCCTCTTCAAGCAGGTCTTCCGTTCAGAAGGGCGCCGGAATAAAAATAAAGACCTACAATCGGTGATGTAAACTTTGTCGCACCTTGTTAGTCTTCAATGTCTGTTGTTTCTGTGTTGAAATGTCCCCTCTTTCAGGAAACCATCGGAGGAAATCCCGACTGACCACCCAGCCGAGCCAGCACCGGAGCCTGAAAAGGCGGCTGCTGAGCCCAGACGGGAGGCGTCGCCTCCCCCCTCCTCCTCCTCCTCCTCCTCCTTCGCCTCCACCGACTGTCACGGATCTTCCGCCACCCAAGCCGACCGAAGCCGAGTAGGAGGCTGAAGTCCCAGCCGGTGATGCCGCCGCCCCCCCGAGCCCGAAGCCGAACGATGGGGGCGTGAGGAAGTCGAGCCGGCCGTGGAAGAGATTCCATGCCGACCTCCATCTCCCCTGGAGGATACTGAGCCCAAGTTCTCGGCGGCCTGGAGAAATGAGGCCTGGGACTAGGCTCTGCTCGACGATGAAGAGGAAGAAAAGGCCGGTGGCTCACTATGAGCATCTTGCAAGACATCGCCGATCGATCGAGGTAAGTTCCCCGACCAGCCGAGTACGTCCTATCGACTCGAAGTAAAGCAGTGTCAATATATACTTTTTTCTGCAGGAGCTTGGTGACTTTTCCGAGGGGAAGACCAAGTTTCTCAACTATTTCCTCCCCAAAATAGAACGGATCAAAGCCGTGGAGGGGCAGATAGTTGAGACCCAGATCGAAGTGGCCCAGCAGCTTCAGAAGCTGTAGGCCGAGATCAAGGAGCTGCAGGATGAGAAGTTCGACAACGCAGGCTCTCCGATGTAAGTGTCCCGACCTAAGTCGAAATTGTATACTCTGTAAGCATCTGAGTGACATCACATTCCGCACATTGTGCAGCTCATAACGCCACGATTGCCAGCCTGCGGGAGGAGCTGGCCAAGTCCAAAGACTCTGAGGCTGCCACCCAAGCAGAGCTAAAGAAGTCCTAGGTCCAGAAGCTGGCCCTTAACCCAACTGACTTCGAATTCTCCAATGTTGTACAGTTGCATGACTGCATCTGTGTCTCTGCCGACAGAGTACAAGAAGAAGACGCAAGCGCAGTATGACGTTTTGAACGAAAACATCAAAACCGCGCTAACACAATATGAAGAGCTCTTGGTGGCCGTGGAGCCCACTCGGCGATGACTCTACGTTGGTGATGCCGAGCCAAGCAACCGGGCTGAGCTGATCCAAAGATGGACTGATGCCCCCGAGAAGCTCAAGGCCCGACTTAAGGAAGTCGGCTTGATGAGCACCATCAAGCGTTGGGAATCGTCAAGTCCTTGTATCCCCGAGTTGACCTTGAGGCTGTCAAGGACAGCTTTGCCTGCACCGAGAAGGCGTTGGTCCTGCTTGAGGACGTGCGGCCCACGGCCAAGTCACTTGTAGATAACTTAGATTTGGACTCCCTATAGATACATGAACCTCTTGAAAATTATCAGTCCATTGTATGTAAACAGTTCATCCAATGTAATATGAGTTATGCTATATTTCTGTGATTAACTCTGTATTTTGCCCGAGTAGATTAGGTTCCTTTTACTAAGCACTCTGCCAAGCGCATCAAGTTCCTTAGCGTTAGGAGTTGGCGCGGAGCTCTGTCTCTAAGAACGCAGTAGGGAAGTATGATTGTTGCATGGAAACAAGAGTTTCGTTACTCGGAACAAATAATACTTAGGCTCAACAAGAAGTCAAAAAGAAAGATATCAATGTGGTGCAGACTGCACCTAATTAGGTGTAGCCCCCCGACTTACTAGCTAGTCGTAATCCGACTAGGGGGCAAGTCAAATCAATCTCAATAAAAGAGAAGAAAGGGTGCGCTATTGCGCACCTAATTAGGTGTAGCCCCTGACTTACTACTTAATTGGAACACAAATAAGTAGCAAGTTAGAAACTGAATTGCACAAGTGTAAAGATAATGTAAACGAAAACTTATCTTTATTGAATTGTAAATGTGTGTACAACGGTCGTTAGGTATAGAACCGACGTAATTGCTCAATGTTCCACGAGTTATCCATGATAGTGTCGTCTTCTCGTCTCAGTTGGTAAGCCCCCGGGCGTGCCATCGAGTCAATAATATACGGACCTTCCCAACGTGGGGAGAGTTTATGGCCATTCGTCTGATTGATCCGAAAGACCAAATCACCAATCAAGTAGACACGATCCCGCACATTACGACTGTGGTAACGATGTAGCCCTTCGTGGTACTTTGCCGACCGAATGGTTGCAACATCCCGAGCTTCCTCCAGTCGGTCAAGTTCGTCAACCCGACTGGCCTCTGACTCGTCCTCGTTGAACTTTTGAACTCGGGGCGACCCGAATTGTAGCACGTTGGGAGGACCGCCTCAGATCCATATACAAGGAAGAAAGGTGAATGCCCCGTTGCCCGACTGGGACTTGTGCGAGGCCCCCAGAGGACGGCAGGCAATTCCTTCATCCACTTTGCTGCATATGGCTTGAGCCGATCGAAAATGTGCGCCTTGACGCCTTGTAGAAGCATGCCATTCGCGCGCTCGACTTGCCCATTGCTCCAAGGATGTGCCACCAAAGCAAAGCAAAGCAAATCTTTATGCCCACATCTTCGCACCAGCTTTGAAACTCGTCACTTCTGAATTGAGAGCCGCTGTCCGTGATAATCCGAGAGGACACACCAAACCGACTGACGATCTCCTAGAAGAACTCGGTGGCTTCGGCTGCCGTAATCTTGGTCACAGGCTTAGCTTCAATCCATTTGGTGAATTTTTCTATGGCAACGAAGATATGTTCAAAACCACCGGGGCCTTCTTGAGAGGTCCGACTATGTCGAGCCCCAGACGGCAAACGGCCAGGTGATAGGGATCGTCTGAAGTTCCTGAGCCGGCACATGAATTTGTCGAGCAAAAAACTGACAACCTTCGCATTTTCGGACGATCTCCTTTGCGCCTGAGACAGCAGTCGGCCAGTAAAACCCTTGACGAAAGACTTTGCCGACCAACGTAGCTGAAGCAGCATGATGCCCACACATACCCGAGTGAATTTCACGCAACAAGGCGCGTCCTTCCAACTCGGATACGCACTTTTGAAGTATGCTAGAGGCGCTTCGGCGATATAGGATTCCTCCGAGTACCACGTATGCACGACTCCGACGTTCAATTTTTCAGCAGCCCCCCGATCCGAGTCAAGGGTAAGCACTTCTAACTCGGGTATTGGTTTATCCGGTTGGGGTAGTTGCTCCTGCGGTGTGATGGAGGGTACGTGAAGTTCTTGCACAAAGATTCCAGCTTTGACTGCTGCCCGACTAGAGCCCATGTTTACAAGCTCATCTGTCGCCTCGTTGTCTCGCCGTAGGATATGTATATGCTCCAATCCATCGAACTTATCTTTCAACTTTCTGACCTCCTGACAGTAGGCGGCCATATTGTCGTTGACACAAGTCCAATCCTTCTATACTTAGCTCACCACGAGTTGAGAATCCTCGCGAACCACCAAACGCCGGATACCGAGCGATATGGCAATACGGAGCCCATGGATGAGTGCCTCGTATTCGGCTGCGTCATTTGAAGCTGGAAAATAAATCTGGAGGACATACTTGAGTCGTTCGCCTCCAGGTGATATGAGAACGATACCAGCCCCCGCGCCCTGTCGCCGGAGAGAGCCATCAAAGTACATGTTCCAGTGTTTGGACTCTTCGACGACTGGGGAGCATGCATCCCTGTCCATTCGGCAACGAAGTCGGCGAGTGTTTGTGACTTAATAGCACTGCGTGGCTTGAACGAGAGCTCGAAAGCCCCGAGTTCCACTGACCACTTAGCAATTCTCCCAGTGGCTTCCCGATTATGAAGGATATCTCCAATAGGGAAAGAAGTGACCACCGAAATTGGATGTTCTTGAAAGTAGTGTTTTAGCTTCCGAGAGGCGATCAGGACCGCATACAGAAGCTTCTGCACTTGCGGATAGCATACCTTGGACTCGCCCAATACTTCGCTGACGAAGTTGTAACACCCCAGCCCCTCCAGGCTCGGAATGCTACTAACACTCTATTAAAACTATAGAATTTCGGTAGAACCTCCCCTAAAATTCAGACATCCATTCAGCAGACAAAAAACAACATAAACATATATATGACAGTAATATCACCATTTCAAGCCCTCATAGGCAAGCCACTGGCTTCCTCTCCACGGAACCCTCAACACAACCACCTCTTACCTTGCTTACCATTTGCGTTGTCGGATGCCCATATAACTTCAGTCAAATCACATTCCACAAACATAACAAGGGCATAACTCAACAAGCCCCTTATTCTAATCTATTCACACTGAGTCAAGATACAAAAGGGCTTTAATTAAACAAAGTAGGCTTAATCTACATGAAAGTTGTTTAGTGTGCTGGTGCCAAAAGATAAACTACTCCAACCCCGTGCATGCCGTCATCAACGATCACCTAAAAACCAAAAATAAACAAGAGTGAGTCCACGACTCAGCAAAGTATATGTATAAACAATTAAAACATCAACACCACACCGATAAGTCCATACACACATCATTACAATACTCCACATAGTCCACTGTTCACCAACTCAATTCTATGCGATGCACATGTCTGTTCTGTTAAGCATATACCGGTATAGCCGAGTGCCACCCGTCGGTGCAACACTCTAGCCCGTCCTATTCTAGGCGGGGACCAACAGAGTGCCACCAGTCGGCGCAACACTCTTGCCCGTCCTATTATAGGCGGGGACCAATTAGTACTCCATTCCTGTGGAGTGCCTACCGGAGTAGGTCTTTTCCTAATAGCACACCGGACTAGTCGCTTTTGGCTTTCTCACCGACCTCACCGGACTAGCCAAAAGTGACTTTCTCACCGACCTGGCTCATATGCAACATGATGCAATAATGTCTCCATTGACACACAACTCACACTCCTCCAACTTATAACAATAAATATCACAAGTACTCGAATAAGGATCATTCAGCCATTTAGCACCAATCAGAAGTAAAAATCATAACCAGAACACATCCACAATCCATCTACATCTGATAAGTTATATGTTTAACATATACTTGCCTTTTCTATCCACGGGAGCTAGTAGGATTTGTAGTTGACGCCAAGGTTATCCTAGGCGCTAGGCGCTAGGCGGGCGGGAAGGAGCCGCCTAGAGCCTAGGCCGCCTAGGCGGCTAAACAATTTTTAACGTAAATACACTTGTTAATTGTAATTTGTGACCATTTTGACTTATGTGATGTTATTTTATAAATGTTAAAATACTTTATATCATATATTTTAACATTTAATGTAATAAATATTTCATATAATCATGCCATAAATTATTATTTAATATTCAAAACCTCTATAATCATTAATTAACAGGCCGCCTAGGACCGCCTAGGCCCGCCTAGGGCCACCTAGGACCGCCTAGGCGGGTTGACCGCCTAGGACACTGCCTAGGGCAAAAGCGGGGCGCTTCGCCGCCGCCTAGCGCCTAGGCGCCGCCTAGGACCGCCTAGGGGAACACTGGTTGACGCAGAACCTGCGGCTCCTCCTACAGAAGGTAACATCTCTCAATTCGACGTTCTCAAAAGAATACAAACAGATGACTCCTCGAACCTATACGCATCCCTTACCACTATGCCATATATAATCCACCTCTACCCATATCATTAACTCGGGAAAACACTATTTAACATTTCGGGACAGCGGTACTAAACCAGTCATATCTCCCAAACCACTCATCCGTTTTCTGCGTTCTTGTACTCAAAACGAAGCTAACGTCGACACGCACCAATCCCAGAATATGACCACGAGCTAATTTGCAATCTATATAGATGAAAACTGTTACCGAAGCTGCTAGACAGCAAGCACATCTCCTAAAACCTCATTTTCTACCACTAATCCTCAACAATCCGCAAAATTGAACACTAAACAGGAGCAATTACCACTAGCCACTTCTAATCTTGCGGAGTATCAACTCAATTAGCTAGAAAACTGAGAGGACCCCAAACCCTAAATCACAAACCTTCCCCTTACCTTCTTCCTCTTCCTTCCTCTACCTCTTCTCTTCACTCCCGGCCTCCCTCCTCTTCCTCTCTGGCCTTGGCCGCTCGAGCGCGACAATCCCGGCGGCGGCGGGCGGATGACGACGAGGCGGCTTTGGTGGCCTTGCGCTACCGACGGGGTGGAGCGCGAGGGTCGGCCTTGGCAGGCGGTGGCGGCTAGAAAGACGGCGGCGGCGGCGGCGGCAGTGGCAACGCCTCGGGTTGGCCTTGGCGGCCAAGGACGAAGACGAGACAAGCATGAGCTTGGGCAGGGGCGTGAGGCGGTTTGGTGTTGGGGAGGCTGGGACGTGGCTTCTCCTGGAGCTACCCCTTAAAGACACGATCTTGGGCCGAAAATGGGCCGGGATGGGCCGAGTCCGGTTTTGGGATATTACAGAAGTAGACCGGGCGCTGAGCCTTATAGACGCATCCTTACTCTTCCCGTTCTACTACCACCGCGGCACTCACTACATGAGTGGTAGCCGCAATGTATAGCGGCGGCTCTGTGGCATGGGAGATGCCAAGGCAGTGGCGGTGAGAACAATTTGAGATCCTCAAAAGCCTTCAGTGCCTCGGGTGTCCGGACAAACTTGTCCTGCTGCTTCTTCAATAGTTTAAAGAAGGGCGACCCACGCTCGCCGAGCCGCGAGATGAATCGGCCGAGTGCCATCATGCATCCATTTAGACACTAGACACCCCTTTGGCAAGTTGGGGAGCCATCTCCATGATAGCTGTAATTTTTTCCGGGTTAGCCTCAATCCCACGGTGAGACACCACGAAACCGAGTAGCTTTCCCGAAGGGACCTCGAAGACATACTTCTCCGAGTTCAACTTCATGTTGTATGCCGACAGGCTCTCGAATGTCTCCGACATGTCAGTGACCAAGTCGGAGGATACCCAAGAATTGACGATAACATCATCGACGTATGCTTCCACGTTACACCTAAGCTGGTTGTAAAAGCATCGCTGAATGCAACGCTGATATGTTGCTCCAGCATTCTTCAACCCGAAGGGCATAGTAACATAGCAGGAAGCCCCAAACGGAGTGATGAGCGAAGTCTTGATGCAATCTTCTTCCTTCAAGCTAATCTGGTGATAGCCCGAGTAGGCATCCAGAAAGCTCAAAAGCTCACAACCGGCAGTAGAATCAACCACCTGGTCGATGCGAGGTAGTCCGAATGGATCTTTGGGGCATGCTTTATTTAAGTCGGTATAGTGGACACACATGCGCCAAGTACCATTCTTCTTTTGCACAAGTACCGGATTTGCCAGCCAGTCGGGGTGAAGCACCTCCCTTATGAAACCAGCAGTTAAAAGTTTGGTGATCTCCACCTTGATGGCTTCCTTCCGATCTTGCGCAAACCAACGCAGCCGTTGCTTGACCGGCTTGGCTTTGTCATTTACATTCAAGAAGTGCTCGATCACCTTCCTCGAGACACCTGGCATGTCAGACGATTTCCACGCAAAGATGTCCCGACTTGCTTGGAGGAAGGTGACGAGCGCCTCTTCCTATTTCGGATCGAGCCCTGTCCCGGTTAGAGCCGTTTTGGTTGAATCGGACAGGTCGAGCGAAATCCGTTTAACATCTTTGTCAGGCTTGATGCCCGACTTAGATTGCTTCTTGTTTGGTACGTCGCCCTCGTCGTGAAGAGTGATGACCGCCTGCCGGATCTTGTCCAACTCGGCAGCCACTTCAACCGACTGGGCTGAGTCACAGTTTTCCTTATCGAGGAGATAGGAAAACTTGATGTCCCCGTGGACTGTGATTACGCCCTGCGGGCCCGGCATCTTCATAGCCGGGTAAGTGTAATGTGGGATGACTATGGATTTGGCCAAGCCCGGCCTTTCCAAGATTGCGTGATACGCAGTCTTGAAATCGGCCACCTCAAAGCTGAGGTTTTCTGTCCAGTAGTTGTCCCGAGTGCCAAAAGTGACCGAAAGAGAAATTCTCCCAATCGGCACAGAGGAGGTTCCTGGAATTATGCCATGAAACGGCGCATCAGTCTTCTGAAGCGCCGACCTTGGAATCTTCATCTTGTCGATCGTCTTGGTGAAAAGGATATTCAACCCACTCCCGCCGTCGACTAAGACTTTGCGCAGTCGGACGTTCCGTACCACAGGATCCAGGATGAGTGGATATCTTCCTGGACATGTGATGTGAACGGGATGATCCGAGCGATCAAACTTGATCGGGACTTCAAACCATCGAAGGTATTCGGGGGTCACCGGAACAGCGGCATTGACTTTCCGAGTAGTAAGCTTTTGCTTACATTTGGACTCGTATGCATCCGATCCCCATATATGTAGTTGAGCTCGCGCTCGGTTTCTTGGTAAGCGTCGCCCTGAGGAGGGTCACGCTTATCATCTTGCCTGGCGTCCTTCGGAGTGTCCTTGTTGTGCTCCTGAGCGAACCTCTTCAGGACATTGCAGTTCTTTGCCGCATGCTTTCCATTCGGATGGAAAGGACACGACGCCTCCATATTTTGTTGTAGTCATTGAACCGAGGCGGCCTCTGCCGACCATGATCCGCGGCTGCCACCAATTCTTCACTCTTCCGCTTCTTGTCCTTCTTGGAAGATCACTCGGGCTTGTCTTCCTTGCCTTCATTTTTACTCGGGCGATCCTCCTTGCGGTCGGCGAGAGCATCAGAGGCGGTGGCATACCGGTCCGCCAGAGCGAACATCTCTTTGACAGTAGTCGGGGGCTTCCGAGACATCTTTTTGATTTAGTCGGGGTCACGAACCCCCTTTTGGAAAGCTGCGACAACGATCGCTTCAGAAATCTCTCGGATTGTGTTTTTCTTCTTTGTAAAACGCCGAATGAAATCCCTTAACGACTCATCTTTTCTCTGATGAATCTGATAAAGGTCCCACTGGGTCCCATGTTTCTCGTAAGTACACTGAAAATTGACGATGAATTGGTCGCAAAGCTCTCCTCAGGAACCGATTGAGTTCTCTGGAAGGCCTGCGAGCCAACCCTGAGCCGGGGGAGTTAACATGACGGGCAGATAATTTACCATCACATCATAGCCTCCACCCGCGGCTTTGATTGCCAGAGAGTAAATCTGCAACCAAGCTTCTGGGTCCCGCTCCCCATCAAATTTTACTGTTCCCTTGGGGTTAAACCCCTCGGACCAGTTGATCTGACGAAGTCGGGGTGTGAATGGTTTGATCCCATCACTCATTCCGTCCTCAGGGGGAGGAGACTGATGGGGAGGTATTCGGCGCGGCGGAGTGCGGCGCCGATCTTCTCGGTGATGATCACCACGACGCTCAGCGTGGTCGTCGCGACGATTGTTTGTGTCGTGGTTTTGACCGAAACCTTCTCTATCGTCATGTCGGTGACGTCTCTCGTCTTCTTCTCGCTCCCTTCGCTCCCTCCGCTCCCTCCGTCGAGCTTCGATGTCGAGGCGAAGATCACGATTACTGTTTTGGCGAGCGTCTTGCCCGCTATTGGACAAAAAAAAAATTTCTGATTAATATTCAATTAAGAAAAAAAAGCTAAACGTGCGACCGCGTCTCTTAAAGCACAACTATTCCGAGCGTTTCGCGGCTTAACAGCCAAGTAAAAAAATTCAGTCAGCATGCAACCGCCCAATTCACCCGGCTCTCTTGCTGCCTGTAACCATCTCGCGCACGTCTTGCCTCCTGGAATCGTGCGCATGTCTCACGTCTCGTGTGCGCGCGTGATCTGCGCAATGAAGTTGCAACCGTCTACTCACGCTCTGGAAATATAGCTAGCTACGGCATCAGCAAAAAGGGAGACGGGACAGCACAGAGCGGGGAAGAGGAGCACACACAGGTCTTTCCTTGCCACTGACACAAGCAACCAAGGCTACGGAGAGAGAGAAAGGAGCCGACCTTGTGCTGAACGGGAAAAAGAAAGGAGCAGGTAAGAAAAAAAGGGAAGCCCATCTCTCCTGCTCTCTCTCTCAAGCAATCTCCTGCTTTCTTTGCATGGTTCTCTCTCTGGCTTCTTCTTCTTCCTATATACCTCCCCTTCTCTCCTATCTTTCTTTTCTTGGATGGCATGATCAGAAGGACAGAGGCTAGGCTTGCCTCCGCCTTTGGTCTTCTGCCAACTCCACCACACCGTCGGCCACGCCTCCGCCGCTTCACGTCGCCGCCGCCCGGCGCCTCCTCCACGCCCGGTGCCGCCCGCCGCCGGTCTCCTCCATGCCCGGCGCCGCCGGCCTTCCATGACGCCGCGCGCCCCCGACCTCAACACGCCGCCGCGTGTTCCGGCTTACTCCGCCGCCGCGGGCCACAACGCCGGCTGCGCCTCCACCTCCGCCGGTCGCGCCTCCACCGCCCGCCGCCGGACTCTATCACGCCGCCGTCAGCCTCCACGTCGGCCGACCCCGGCGCCGTTCTCACCTCACCGGCCCCGCCGACCTGCGCCTCGGCGTCGCCCGCACTTCGTCGTCGCGCGGCTCCGGCTCCCTCCACGCCGCCCCGATGTCCAGCGCTCCCGCGCCGGCCTGTGCGTCCCCGGCCTTCACCACCACCGCTCGCCGCCGGTGTCCACCACGCGCCCGCCGCCGGTCTCCACCACGCCGCCGCCTCCTCCACGCACGGCACCGCCCGCCGCTGTCCTCACGTTGCTGCGCGCCCTGGCCTTCACCGCCGCCGCCGGCCGTCATCCCTGTCACCGCGCTCCTCCTCACGTCACCGCCTCCTCCACACGACGCCACGCCCCGGCGCCGCCCTCCTCCATGCCGCGCACGCGCCGGCCCGCTCTGCCCGCACCAGCCGCGCGCCCAGTCTTCACCGCCGTCCGCCTCCACGTCGGCCGGCCCTGGCGCCGTCACGTCGCCATGCCCCGGAGCTGTCGTCCTCATCAGTCATCACGCCGGCACGAACTGCTGTGCTCCGGAGCAGCCGTCCTCACCACGTCGGCTCGCGCCGCCGAGTCCAAGTGCCGCCCCTGCGCTCCAGCCCGCGCCCCGGCACCGCCTGCCTCCGCTCCGTCACCAACTCGGAGCCGTCTTCAAGGGTGGTGCTGCTGTACCGCGTCACCTGCGCCGTGGAGCTCAATTGCCGAGCATGCCGAGGAGTAGACGCCGTGGACAGTGGAAGAATTGTGTCACTGCTAACTGAGGATGAGGTGGCCCCATGGCCACGCTGGAACTGCAGCCAAACACTCAAATTAGAAGTCGTTATCAAAGTTCTCACTGAAGAGATTACGTCCAAGTTAATTAAGAAGAAAGCACTATGATCGTATGTACAAGTAGAATGCAGCCGAGGTACATGTAGTCGGTTCAAACAAACAGCATGAAGAAAAGAGCTAAATAGCAGTGATTTGTACGCATACACAAGCTATGCGTATATCCACTGCATATACAGCCTGTTATATGCCAATATACATGACTTAAGTACACATGTATGTGTGGAATAAATATGTCTCACATGGACATGTACATGCTGGCAACAATACATGCACTGCTAAATGAATGTGCGAGCTAATGTTCAGGTATGATCAGTGATAAGATTATATGCGGTACATGGGAGAACTTGCTAACGAGCTACCGCTGCGAGAAGTGCGCAATGGAGCCATTCGCCGTTGAAAAGTCTGCTATTGACAGCCATGTCTTGTTGATAGCCCCATCAAGAAGCTATCGTTGCCCATTGCTGCTGCTAATACCGCTGAGGATAGAAGAAGATTAATAAGGCAAAGAAATCAAGGAATCAAAGAGAGCCGTTTATACCGGCACGTCACGTAACTGCAAGGGCCATGCAAGCATACAAAGAAGCTAGAAATTCTCACACACCTGCATGTACATACCTTTACATTCGAGTATGTGAATTTACTAAAGACTTTCTCGATGGGCTACACCAACACTTATCACAGTCTTCTTTGGCGACTCCCCTCGCTTGAACGTGGTCGACCTATTCCTCGCCCAGACATGGATTTTTCCATAGACCACTACTTTGCCAGTGGTTTGGATGGCATTCCCAGGCTATTTCTCCACTCGCCGATGTTAACTTAGAGAGACGAGACTAACGAAGCCGAACGACACAAGCGAGCGGAGCCAGCACAAAGGCTACACTACAAGCAGCTCACGAGCATCTACAAGGACGTGACCTGCCACCAACAACCATATCAACACATCTACACGCCCATATGCAAGGAGAATGCTAAACAAAAACGAGAAGAAGATGATAAATACAGCTTAATCGGAGGTAGTCCGCGCGTGTCGCGGACGTAATTAACTGGGCGTTCTTCCGAGGCCCCTGGAACTAGAACCACTACACCGCCTGATCAGATGGCTAGCTTAAGAGCCATGGACGCGAAATATTGAGGACCTGCATTTTATTATTTAATGAAATGACAGCGTTCTCAATTCTTTTCTTTTGTGTATTTAATACACTGGCACGCCCGCATTTTCCTCACTGTCCACATTCGGGGCAAATTTGTGGCGAACACCCGTGAGTTGGTGTGCGCCGACTGCGCCGAGTGTTGCTCGTGGCGGTCTGGCTTATGGTCGAGTCAGCCTGTTGATCCCGATTACCTTGGATAGCCGCTGCCGTCACCGTGGCTTTAATCTGCTCCATGATCGGCGTTGCGGGACTATTTTCCTCGAGTAACGGAACGACGTTATCTAAGAGGGTCTTGGATGCAAGGATATTCTGTTGTGGCGTATGGAAGACCGAGTGATCTCCCATACGGACTTGGAGTAATTCCTCCTGAACTTCACTCCCACGACCATGCAATCTATCGCGCAGATCTTCTCCATCTCCGCGGGTATGCTCGGCTCCTGCTTCATCTGTTCGGCGCAGGGCTGACCCGGAAGGTTGTCTATCCACCACGTAAACGCCGCGAAAGTTAGGGAACCCGTTGATGCTCTCCTCCGACTCGGATCCCGAGTAAGAGAGGCTTAACAGATCCCGACTTGTTGGTTCATCGACGAGGGTGATTATAACTCCCACTGCCCATGATGAATTGTTTGGCGGAAGGAAACTCGACTAAGATTCGGCAGAATAGATCCGCTGAAACCTAGCAGCCGAATTGGTTAATCCGAGTGGCGTCCTAGTGTCCACTCGGGAAGTAGATCTAGTTAGAGTTATCCCCGAGCCGGAACTCGGGAAGCTCGTCCCGGTAAGTGTATGTTGGGCTCCATCTCTTAGCCAGGACCGAAAAAGGCGGCGTGTTATCTCATGTAAAATAGTGGCCGAGTTTCTCAATCCGGACGGGGTGTTGCACAATTGAGAAGTTGCAGTTCCCTACGGGATCTGATCGCGATCCCGGTTAGGAATAGAATCGCCGATTGGTTCTTCATCAGCGGAAGAAGCTGGCAGAACCAAAGGCTCATAATCCCGACTAAAACCGAAGGGAATCCCTGAGGTGGGCCAGTCAGAATCGTCGTTATCAGATTGGATCTCTCCTAGATCGGAATCCGAAAGAGGCATCCTGAGGTGGCGCAGTTCGGCTGGAGTCGCGTACAGCCTCCCCTGGTAGCGTGTGAACCGAACGTTCCTCGGCTCACATAACCGAAGTTCCCCGAAGTCGTTGGCGAGGAAGCCGAGATCTCCGAAGACAAAACCTTGGCCGGGGGCATAGGTGAAGACGAGTCCGCCGATTGAAGCCATCGAAGTTGATGAAGCTGATCGTGACGCTAGCCCCTACCTGGCGCGCCAACTGTCGACGAATTATGTCGGCAATATATTTTATAGGGCTATGCGAAAGACGAGAGATAATACCCTACTCGTGTGCTCGTGGGTTTGTATTATGGGGTGTCGATCACAATGAACAGGGGATGATCACAATGATCGTATGTTCTCGCCTAAGAGTGCACGAGATTGGATGTAATTGAAGATGATGATCCTCTGTCTCCAACTAAGGACCCCGACCCCCTTTATATAGTGTAAGGGGTAGGGTTACAGATTGGTTTCCTAGTCGGTATTAGGAAATAAGGGATATGGCCGAGTCGGTTTCCCTTATCCCCGTGTATTCGGGTAGGATTTGGATCCTACTTCTTGTAGAACAAGTCGGCCCGTGCCGTCCTCCAAGCCCGCCTTCTGGAAGATCCACGCGACTTGGCCCAAGGAGGCGGTGCGTTCAATCATCTGTCTCCAAATACCTGGGGCCCATGTTGTCCACAACGGGGTCCCTCCACGAATGCCCATTCGGGTAAGCCTGCAATATGGAGGATATAACATGTTACGAAATCATATTTGGACCTAAGTGAAGAATGAAAAAATTGCTCTCACTTGTGTGCGCCCTATGGAATATCCTTCTGAGGCTGAGGGGGGAACTCTTGGTACACCCTGAACTGTCGCAAAACCCGGTGTGGACAGTAGTTCTCGACGAAGATGTCGAACACCAAGGACTTCCGCGTAAGCCAGTATTGCATGTCCCTTGTACACAACAAGGAGAGGCCGTATGGGGTCCGTGCCAAGACGTGATACCCGTCGTACGGTGTCCAAATGACCTCGTCGTTGTGTAGGTAGTCGAACTGGCGTTTGAACACTTCGTACACCCGATGGACCTCCTCGTGCGCGTAATAGTGCTGCGACATAAAGTACATCAAAAAGTTAGTACAAAGAGATGTTGTGCAAATAACAAACAAAGGACTCACCTGTCGTCGGACCAGTAGTGGCCCATGGTGGGCCAATCGGCGTGCGGCCCCGTGATGTCGCGCTATCGTATCGAAGCAGTCCGACAGGTCGTCCAGCCAGTCGAAAGGCGTTTCCTCCAGTACAACCGTAGAACCAGCGCAAGATAGCCCGAGAAGGTAGGACACGTCCTGCAGTGTCGGTGCCATCTCCCCAATGGGGAGGTGGAACGTGTGCGTCTCTTGTCACCATCGGTCGATGAGTGCCGCAAGGAGGAAACGGTCGTATGTAAACCGTCGATCCTCTGCAGTAGACAGCTCCACCATCCTGCATAGTAGAAGAAGCTCTGCTGCTTGCAACCTGCACCGAGTCCACAGTATGGTCAACTAGGTGTGGATATATAAAACATGAAAGTACATGCGAAAAATACATTGAATTCGTACATGCCAACCCATCGCTCGTCGATACGAAGCAACCGGTCGGGAACACGAGGGCGCAGGGTGTACAGCTTCTTGTCCTCCTGTGCTGACAATCTAGAATGGTACTTGTGATCGATGTTTGGGTCGAACAACTGTGGCGTGCCCTCGCGACTAGGTCCACCACCGGCCATGATCAATCGGCCTGCAGGTTATGTGGTACAAAACGAAATAGGACAAACATGACACGAAAATAATAAATTTGATGGCAACGAGACATTTCATTATAAATTCAATTACAACGATAAAGTCCATGTGAAGGATCGGGATGTCGTCTAGAGGGGGGGTGAATAGGCGTAATTAAATTTATCACTAAATTGATTGCAGCGGAAATAAAAGGTTGACCGTCAAAATACAGCTCGATCGTCGAGTACTTCGATAGTCCGAAAGTGTATTCGGATAGTCCGAAGATAGCAGAGTAAGGAAATATGCAAAAGTAAATCTGGGCTCCTAGGGAGATGTTTCTTGCACCAAAGAGTGTTAGTGAGCCCTGAGTACCTGTGAATGAAGTATGGTCAACAATATCTTCTTTTCAAACGAGATCACCACTTCAAACACCAAGATTTGAATTTGAACACAAGAGTGAAGGTGAAATCCAAGAGATGAAGACGGAGAACCAAGATTTTATCCCAAGTTCGGATCCTTGAGGATCCTCGTCTCCGTTGAGGAGGCACAAAGCCCGGGTCTCTTTCAACCCTAATCCTCTCGGTGTTGCACCAAGCACTCACCGACTTCACTATCTTGAATCCTTTCCTTGCGGAGGTGGATTCAACCTTCACAAACTTCCGGAGGCTCACCACACGAAGCTTGGGAGCTCACCGGCGACTCCTATCCGTCTAGGAGTCCTCAACCTCCAAGAGTAATAGATCGGCGAGAAATCCGCGAGAGGATGAAACCCGGTGCTCAGGATGGATCTAAGCAAGCTCAAGCTCTCCAAATCTCACTTCTTTTCTCTCTCTAGAAGATCCAATCAACAAGCTCTAAGGAGAGAGAAAAGCTAGGGCTCAAGGAGTAAATGAGGAGAAGTAAATGCTCTGAGTGTGTTGTTTTTTTTTGTGGTTAGGTGAGAGTGAAGAGAGGTATATATATGAGCCCTCGAAACTAGCCGTTTTGACTCAGGTCCGAATAAGTTCGGATAGTCCGAGTAAAAACTTCGGATACTCGAATAGTGTAAAACCACGAGACAGAGAGACCCAGCTCGGATACTCAGAGTTTATTCTTCGGATAGTCCGAACCTTCTGATACTCGGCGGTTTGATACTCCGAGTGAAAACTTCGGATAGTCCAATAATTTCAACCCAGCAGACAGAGAGGGTCACCTCGGATAGTCCGAATAATTTTCTTCGGATACTCCGAGTGACTTCGGACATTCCGAGTGAAAAATTCGGATACTCCGAATGGGACTTGGCCTTAAAGACCAATTTCTTCCTGGGAAGACAGAGGGGGTCAGCTCGGACAGTCCGAGTAATTACTCGGATACTCCGAATGGCCAAAGGTGATTTTGTGTCTGGATTTTGGATTTGGTGACAAGGGTTTAAAAACTTGTAAATGCTAACTGATTTCCATCATGAGCACCTAGAATATCCAAACACCATTTCCCGTCAAATCCCTCTTAATAGTACGGCTATCCTTAGACCCAAAATTTAAATAAATTACAAGTCATAAGTCTAGGTACCATCTTTTGCTTCATTCAAATTTAGGGTTCGTCAAAGCCCATAACTTCACTGTGGAGGACTAAGATCTGAAGATAACACTTAGAAATCTCATTAGTCCTTTAATCGTTTTGTCATTAACCTCCAAAACATATAGGGGGCCTAGATGCACTTTCAATCTCCCCCTTTTTGGTGAGTTGATGACAACACGATTGAAACTTTACAAATAGAATGAAATAGACTTTCTTTTGAATTCCAAATATATAGTGGAGCTCCCCCTAAATGTGTGCATCAAAAAATTTGAATGGAAGCTTGAATGCACATATTTTTCAGAAAATTGACAGAGTCTCCCCCTATATCCTTGCAATTCAGCAAGAGTAAAAATTGATTATAACAATATGACATGGCATGGGGCACACAATGAAACACTAACATGGTAGTTAGACAATTTCTACAAAGACAACAATTGTCAACAATAAACAACAACAAACAACCACAAGATAAAACAACAGTTCACAGTTCACAAGAGTCAACAGTTCACACAAATAGACTAGATAGACTAGATTTCCTCTCCCCCTTTGTCATCAAGGCACCAAAAGAGTAGAGAAACTAGGAGCGAGAATCGAGTATCATTGTCTTCGTCGCTGCGTCCTCGTAAATCGGGAGCAAAAGCAGCATCATCTCCTACCTCACTGCCCTGAGAGGAGTGGAGACCGAAGAGGTGCCTCGTCTGAGTGTCCACCATGGCGGAGGACTCAGAATCAGACTCCTCAGCAGAACAAGGCAGGTTGAGCTTCTTCTTGATGTCTTGAAGTTGACGACGGGTGTCAGCCAGCCTGAGGTTGGTCTCCTGAATCTTCCTGTGGCTTTTCATGCCAAGACAGAAGATAGCGCGAAGCATTTTCTTCACTGAGCCACTGGAGGAAGAGGAGGGTCCAGGAGAAGATGGCCTGACCCTGGAAGTAGAGGATTGACCTGGAGCGGGAGACTTGGCAGGAGATCTGGTCCTACCACGCCTGACAGAGGGAGTTGAAAACGGAGTGGCTTTGATAGAACGGACCCTATAGGCGGTATGCTCCACATCTCTCACGAACCTCAGACCAGTGATCCCTTCTATCACACACATCACATAAGGGGCAAAGCTGCAGCTGTTGCGAGGATTAAGTGAGTTTGAGCGAATTTCCTGCCAAATAAAATCAAACACGTCAACCGGACGTGTTCCCTCACCAATCCTGAGAAGGAGATTCCTAGAGAAGGAACTGATGTTGGTTGCATCTCCTTCTTTTGGCCAAAGTGTCTTCCTCGGCTGACTTGTAGAGAATGGCATAGAATGGCTTGAGTCCTCTAGTGGTTCCCAATTTGAAGGCACAGGTGTCATCATAAATAGACTCCATCTCATTGACACTCATAGGTTCGACATGTGAAGCTTGTCCAGTTGTACCACCCGTCGGTTGAGAAACCCAAGCGATCGACAAATTGTTCCTTGGTCAATGAATAGTAGAGCCCGCCCGCCATAAACCACATAGTACTATCTTCATCGAATCCACATAGAGTGTTGCATAAAAGCCGAGCAACCAAACTCATTGTTCCAAGCAAACTGAAATGTCATGATGTCCTTGACTCCATGGCGTTCACAAGCCTCTAGCACATGATTGAAAATAGGATCCTCTTGCTCTTCCATGTAACTCCAATCAACCCATTGCATAGACACTACAGGACTCTTCTTATCGGCAATGACCGAGTCATAGTAATCTGTTGGAAGTGATTCCAAAACCTCCTATCCACAAACTCTTCTGATGAAACTCCAGGATTCTTGTTTCTCGATCTCGGACTTCCTTTCCTTTCCCTTGACTGAGTCAGAACCAATCTTCTTCTTGGGCATTACATTTCTGAAATGACCCTTGACAGATGGATGGACTTGCAGAGGTCCAATGAGCTCTCTGAACGACGCCGCCGGCCTTCTTGGCTTCCTTTGATTGAACATGGCAGCATGAGGATCATCACTAGATTCTCTTCATCACCTCTCCTCGATGGTCGAGAGAGTGATGACCGATGACCTTTTTCGATCGCCTCGCTGCCGCTTCTGACAGATGAGTGGGAGGATCTGCTGCAGGTGGGGGAGGAGCTGAGGAGCTGCCGGCAGGGTGATCATACTTTTTCTTCTTTCGGGCCATGGTCACAGATATATCGCGAGAGAAACGATCACCACCTTGAGAAGGGTCCATCTAAGAGGTTTCAAGGGAATGATGAAGATTAGACTCCAATTAAACACTAAATGGATGAGAGTAGGGTAAATTTGGGTATGTCAACATCGGATAGTCCGAGATACATTTCGGATAATCCGAATGCTTCGGACACTCCGAACATGTTCGGATAGTCCGAAGTCTTCGGATAGTCCGAAGTAACTCGGATAGTCCGAGTTGCGCGAGTTCAAAACTTGCCCTAACTCATCCAATCTAGAGATTAATCAAGGTAGACTAGAGTCTAACAAGGAAGATCATCCTAGAAGGTCCTAGAATAATCCTAGTCACTAGGTTTAACAGAGAATCAATGAAATGAAGTGAAGTTCGAGGGGCGGTTTCCACGGTACCTTGAAGAGAGGACCACGGAGACTCCGAGGTGAGAGCCCGGCAATGGCGCGGTGGAGAAGAGAGCCCTCGCCTCGGGGAACTCCTCCGAGGTCTGAATCGAAGGATTTTTGGTCCAAAGGTGAAGATCCACGAGCCGGGCCAAAATGGAGGAGAGAGAGGAGAGAACGTGTGGTGGGGTGGAAAAGAGAAGTGAGGAGGAAGAAGATAACCGCGCGGGGTAAAATACCCGAGACAGTCAGTTCGAATACTCCGAATAGATGTTCGGATACTCCGAACCATTCGGATAGTCCGAGTAATTATTCGGATTCTCCGAGCTGCCCTTCTCTGGAACATGATGGTTGGAAGAGGGACTAGAATGTCCTAAAGAGTCTCCTCATCTTGTGATCAGCATTTCAATCAAACATACAAACTATGATCACATGATGGTTGACATGATCGACAAGATCAAAAGATCAAATGAACACATCAATTTAAGAGAAATAAAGAAAATAATCATTTTCAAAATGTTTTCCAAACATCACCCAATTGTGTGCTCACTTCAAGCCACGTTACGAGAATCTAGAACATTTAGCCCACTCCTTAGATCACAAAATCTTCTTTCATCGAGTGGTTTAGTAAAGATATCAGCTAATTGATGTTCAGTTCTTACATGTTGAATTTCGATATCGCCTTTTGTGGAGTGGTCTTTTAGGAAATGATGGCGTATGTCGATGTGTTTAGTGCGAGAGTGTTGGACAGGATTATTTGCAATTTTGATAGCGCTCTCATTGTCACACAAGAGTGGTACTTGGTTGTAGGTTAGGCCAAAATCATCTAGGGCTTGCCTTAACCAAAGTAACTGAGCACAACAGCTCCCGGCTGCCACATACTCGGCCGGCGAAGGATAGGGCTACGGAGTTTTGCTTTTGGAGGACCACGAAACTAGGGACCTACCCAAAATTGACAAGTTCTGAGATACTTTTCCTATCCACTTTGCAACCTGCATAATCCGCATCGGAATATCCAACTAATTCAAAAGATGACCCTTTTGGATACCAAAGACCAAAGTAAGGAGTGTGGACTAAATATCTTAAAATTCTTTTCACGGCCACCATGTGGCACTCCTTAGGAGCGGCTTGAAATCTCGCACACATGCACACACTAAGCATGATGTCCGGGCTAGATGCACAAAGATAAAGAAGTGAACCAATGATAGATCGATATACTTTTTGGTCGACCGGCTTACCATCTTTGTCAATGTCAAGATGACCATTGACTTGCATTGGCGTCTTGATTGGTTTTGCCTTTTCCATGTCAAATTTCTTCAACATGTCTTTGGTGTACTTGGTTTGGCAAATAAAAGTACCCTCCTTGAGTTGCTTTACTTGAAATCCAAGGAAGAATTTCAGCTCACCCATCATGGACATTTCAAACCTATTTGTCATTGTCCTACTAAATTCTTCACACAATAGATCATTAGTAGAACCAAATACTATATCATCAACATATACTTGACAAATAAACAAATTCTTATTGACATGTTTAATAAAGAGAGTAGGATCGGCTTTTCCAATTTCAAACCCTTGGTTGACAAGGAAATCCCGAAGACACTCAAACCATGCCCGTGGGGCTTGTTTAAGACCATAGAGTGCCTTGTGAAGTTGATAGACATGATCCGGAAATTCGGGATCCTCAAACCCGGGTGGTTGCTCAACATACACCAACTCGGAGAGTGGTCCATTCAAAAATGCGCTCTTCACATCCATTTGCTTCAACTTAAAGTTGTAGTGAGTAGCATAGGCAATTAAAATACGAATGGAATCTAGCCTAGCTACGGGTGCATAAGTCTCACCAACATCCAAACCTGGAATTTGTGTGAAGCCTTGGGCAACCAACCGTGCTTTGTTCCTTGTCACAATTCCATTTTCATCTTGTTTATTGCGAAACACCCATTTGGTTCCTATAACATTTTGTTTGGGTCGTTCCACAAGCTCCCACACTTGGTTTCTTTTGAAGTTATTCAATTCATCTTGCATGGCAATGATCCAATCGGGATCTTCAAGTGCTTCTTCTACCTTCAAAGGTTCAAAGGAGGAAACAAAGGAGTAGTGTTCACAAAAATTAGGAAGTTTAGACCGAGTGGATACTCCCTTGTTGATATCACCAAGTATATTATCAACGGGATGATCCCTTTGTATACTTTGGTGTACCCTACGATGAGGAACCTCTTGATGTTTTTCTTGAACATCTCCACCCTTCTCAAGAAAGTTGTTGGAGGTGTTGAATTCTTGACTTGAGGAAGGTGGTTGTCCTTCAGTTGAAAGGTTGTTCGGAGTATCCGACACACCACTCGGAGAGTCCGAGTGTGTTCGGATAGTCCGTTGTCCATGTCCGGACTGTCCGTCTCCTTGTTGATCTTCATCATCTTGAGGCTTGATTTCTCCAATTGCTAGCTTCTTGATCGCCTCACAAGGTGGTTCTTTATTTTCTAAAACACAACGATCAACTTGCTCCGCTTGGGAGCCGTTAGTTTTATCAAACGTTACATCACGCGTGATTTCAACAATACCCGTGGTATTATTGAAAACACGGTATGCATATGCGTTTGACCCATAACCAAGTAGGAAACCTTCATCAACTTTACGAGCAAATTTAGAAGACTTAGCTTTCTTTTTAAAAATGTAGCACTTACTCCCAAATACCCGAAAGTAGGAAACATTCGGTTTCTTTCCGGTGAGTAACTCATAGGATGTTTTCTTCAACAATTTGTGAAGATAAAGCCGATTGGTAGCGTGACATGCGGTGTTTACCGCTTCCGCCCAAAACCTATCGGAAATCTTGTACTCGTCGAGCATCGTCCTCGCCATCTCGATTAGGGTTCTATTTTTCCTCTCGGCTACCCCATTTTGTTGAGGGGAATAGGGAGCCGAGAACTCGTGTTTTATCCCTTCCTCCTCGAGATAGTCTTCTACTCCCGTATTCTTGAATTCCATTCCATTATCGCTCCTTATTCTTTTGATCTTCAATTCAAATTCATTTTGTGCTCTTCTCATGAATTTCTTGAGTGTTCCTTGAGTCTCGCTCTTATCATGCAAAAAGAACACCCACGTGAAGCGTGAAAAATCATCTACAATAAGAAGACCGTATTTGTTACCTTCTATACTTATGTAGGTGATTGGTCCAAATAAGTCCATATGTAGCATTTCCAAAGGTCTTGATGTTGTTATTATGTTCTTGGCGGGATGAGGTGTGCCCACTTGTTTTCTCGCTTGACATGCACTACATATCCTGTCTTTCTCAAAAGTGACATTTGTTAGTCCAAGAATGTGTTTGCCCTTTAAGAACTTGTGAAGATTTCTCAATCCAACATGAGATAGACGGCGATGCCATAACCATCCCATGCTAGACCTAGCCATTAAGCACGTTTCAAGGTTGGGTTTATCCATGGAAAAATCCACTAGATAAAGCTTTCCCTTTAAACGCCCTTTAAAGGCTATGGAATTATCACATTTCTTAATGACATCCACACCTTCATTAGTAAAAAGACAATTGTAGCCCGTTGCACACAATTGAGGAACGGATAACAAATTGTAGCTCAATGATTCAACAAGTAAGACATTTGTGAGAAGAATATCATCGGTGATGGGTATCTTACCAAGACCCATCACCTCACCTTTGCCATTGTCGCCGAAAATGATACTATCACTTGTTGAACCATTTGGATCTAGATATGAAAACATAGACTTCTCTCCGGTCATATGATGGGTGCATCCACTTTCCAAAATCCAACTTGATCCACCGGAGTGATAGTCCTACAAGATAGAATCATATTTGTCTTTTAGGTACCCAAACTTGTTTGGGTCCTCTTAGGTTAGTAACTAGTGCTTTTGGCACCCAAATAGATTTGACACTAGAATTCTTGGGTTTTGGACCCACATATTTAGCAACTACATGACCAAGGTTAGTTCTTTTGAGCACAAAGGAGGCATTGAAAGTAGAATGAGTAAGATGGTTGGAGGATCCTTGTGCTTTTACAAACTTGATGGGCTTAGTAATGGGGGCTACCACAATGTGGCCCTTCTTGCCGTTGGGAGGAATATAGCCAAGCCCCTCCCTTTTTAAGTTGCCTTGCCGCTTTCCTAAGAACTCCTCAAGTCGTTTGCTCGACTTGTAGGATTTTTGAAATCCATTCTCAAGAAGTCCTTTTAGCTTTTCATTCTCTTTTGCCAACACTTGTAATGTCTGAAAGTTAGTTGTACAAACATTTATATCAATGTTATAACATCTTGCACAACCATTACTAGTTGAAGGCAATGAGAGAGAAGTAGCTAAGTTTGAAGAGTGAGAAGGACTTTTCGAGAGATCAACAAGCTTCACTTCAAGAGCCTTGCAAGCGTCCTTTGCTATAGCAAGATCCTCTACGAGTGAAGCGTTGGTGATCTCAAGATTAGTTACTTGAGATGTGGCTAAATCAATATTCTTAGCCATCTCCATGTTCTTTTTCTTCTTACTAGCCAAACTTTTCTCTAACTCAAGGTTTCTCTCCTTTTCTTGGATGAGCAAATCTTCTTGAGTTTCAAGAATTGCTTCTTGTCTCTCTATTTCTTTCAACATAGCATTTAATTTTATCATATCAAAATCTTTCATTGATTTAAACAAATCATCATCACAATCACTTTCATCATCTTCACTAACATTATTGTAAGGATCATTAATAGTAAAGATTGAGTTCTTATTTGATACCTTGCGCCCCTTAGCCATGAGATAAGTTGGAATATCATCATCATCACTTAGGTTGTCAAAGAGAGTCTTTGAACTTGTTGGCGTGTATGATGAAGTGATGGCGATGGAGGCAATTTCTTCATCGGATTCGGAACTTGAGTCCGTTTCGGAGTCGGATTCGGAATAGGAATCCCACTCCTTCCCAATATGTGCGTGCTCCTTCTTCTTGCCTTTCCTCTCATCCTTCTTGTGATGCTTGTCCTTCCTCTTCTTCTTGTCGTCATCATTCTTGTCATTTTTCTTTCTTTGTGGGCATTCGGTAATGAAGTGACCGGCTTGCCCACACTCATAGCACTTCCTTTGAGAGTGCCTTCCTCTTGACTTACTCCCATTGCTCTTGTATCGACCCTTGGACTTGAAACCACTCTTCTTGAGAAATTTGTTGAATCTCCTCACAAAGAGTGCCATTTCATCCTTGCTCAAAGGACCATCGTCGTCATCTTCTCTTGAGCCTTCATCGGTGTCATTTGATCCTCTAGTAGCCTTTAGAGCAATGTCTTTCTTTTTACTAGCCCTCACAAGTTCTTCCACGGCATCGGCGTTCTTGACCATCATCTCATCGGCCACCAATCTCCCAAGTACATCATGAGGTGTGAGAGAACTGAAATTGTCTCTCTCCCTAATGAGTTGTACTAGATTTCGGTTCTTTGGAGTGATGACACGTAGAAGAATCTTCACCACGGCTCTATCCGTCAAGTCCTCACATCCGAGACCTTTAGCTTGATTTACTAGGATCATCAAGCGATCAAACATTTGAGTATAGCTTTCTTCATCCTCTAGCACAAACCGAATCGAAGTTTCCCATTGATGAGCTCAATCTTTGATTCTCGAGCGCTTGAGGTTCCTCATGTGCAACCTTTAGCGTGTCCCAAATGACCTTTGCATCTTCAAGCCCATCAACCCGGTTGAACTTCGGTTGGACTTAAGGCATTCAACAATGCATTAGCCGCTTGATCGTTGATGTGACGCTCCTTCTTCTCTTGAGGTGTAAGCTTGGTGGAGTCCTTGGGCCTAAAACCTGTTTCAACAATCTCCCAAATCGAAGGGTGAAGAGACCTCAAGTACATCTTCATCTTATGTTTTCATGCCGGGTAATGAGTGCCATCGAAATCGGCGCTTTCTTAGACGACACGGAGACATAAGATGATGATCCCGAGGGGCCGACAGAGGGATACTCAAAAGGAATTTCTGCACCGGTGCTAACACGTGGGTTGTCCGTGTTGTCATCGGTGAAACTAGCTCTCTCAGTCGACATCCTAATTTCTCCAAGCGGTTAAGCTTAATACAAGAGATTAGGCTCTGATACCAATTGAAGGATCGGGATGTCGCCTAGAGGGGGGTGAATAGGCGTAATTAAATTTATCACTAAATTGATTGCAGCGGAAATAAAAGGTTCGGACTGTCCGAAATACAGCTCGGATCGTGTCGAGTACTTGGATAGTCCGAAAGTGTATTCGGATAGTCCAAGATAGCGAGTAAGGAAATATGCAAAAGTAAATCTGGGCTCCTAGGGAGATGTTTCCTGCACCAAAGAGTGTTAGTGAGCCCTGAGTACCTGTGAATGAAGTATGGTCAACAATATCTTCTTTTCAAACGAGATCACCACTTCAAACACCAAGATTTGAATTTGAACACAAGAGTGAAGGTGAAATCCAAGAGATGAAGACGGAGAACCAAGATTTTATCCCGTTCGGATCCTTGTGGGGATCCTCGTCTCCGTTGAGGAGGCACAAAGCCCGGTCTCTTTCAACCCTAATCCTCTCGGTGTTGCACCAAGCACTCACCGACTTCACTATCTTGAATCCTTTCCTTGCGGAGGTGGATTCAACCTTCACAAACTTCCGGAGGCTCACCACACGAAGGTTGGGAGCTCACCGGCGACTCCTATCCGTCTAGGAGTCCTCAACCTCCAAGAGTAATAGATCGGCGAGAAATCAAGAGAGGATGAAACCCGGTGCTCGGATGGATCTAAGCAAGCTCAAGCTCTCCAAATCTCACTTCTTTTCTCTCTAGAAGATCCAATCAACAAGCTCTAAGGAGAGAAAAGCTAGGCTCAAGGAGTAAATGAGGAGAAGTAAATGCTCTGAGTGTGTTGTTTTTTTTTGTGGTTAGGTGAGAGTGAAGAGAGGTATATATATGAGCCCTCGAAACTAGCCGTTTTGACTCAGGTCCGAATAAGTTCGGATAGTCCGAGTAAAAACTTCGGATACTCGAATAGTGTAAAACCACGAGACAGAGAGACCCAGCTCGGATACTCGAAGTTTATTCTTCGGATAGTCCGAACCTTCTGGATACTCGGCGGTTCGGATACTCCGGTGAAAACTTCGGATAGTCCGAATAATTTCAACCCAATGAGACAGAGAGGTCACCTCGGATAGTCCGAATAATTTTCTTCGGATACTCAGAGTGACTTCGACATTCCGAGTGAAAAATTCGGATACTCCGAATGGGACTTGGCCTTAAAGACCAATTTCTTCTGGGAAGACAGAGGGGTCACGGACGGTCAGAGTAATTACTCGGATACTCGAATGGCCAAAGGTGATTTTGTGTCTGGATTTTGGATTTGGTGACAAGGGTTTAAAAACTTGTAAATGCTAACTAATTTCCATCATGAGCACCTAGAATATCCAAACACCATTTCCCGTCAAATCCCTCTTAATAGTACGGCTATCCTTAGACCCAAAATTTAAATAAATTACAAGTCATAAGTCTAGGTACCATCTTTTGCTTCATTCAAATTTAGGGTTCGTCAAAGCCCATAACTTCACTGTGGAGGACTAAGATCTGAAGATAACACTTAGAAATCTCATTAGTCCTTTAATCGTTTTGTCATTAACCTCCAAAACATATAGGGGGCCTAGATGCACTTTCACCATGACAAATGTTACAAGACCAAACCGAGTTATACAAAGATAAACATTATATTGCAGTACATCGTTAATACAAATCAATTTTGCTACAGGAAGATAAAGATATTACAATGTAGCGTTACAATGTTCGTTAACGATCAACCTCTCCCGGTGCGTGACCCCGATGTCCCAGCCACACCAGCCGATGACCGACGCCCAGCTTCGGCCTCGTCCATGTCATTGCGGATACGGCGAGTCCTTCGACGACCAGGTTTCTATCTAAACCTACTCAGATCTGGCACCCACCGATGGCCTGCAGGAGGATTTTTTGTGAAGGACCCGTCGATTCTGTATCCGTAGACCTCATTATTCCAGATGTCCCAAACAATTTCCTTAAGGTAGTAAGTTGACACGCAGGAGCGGATTGATTCATTACATACGGCGGAAGAGACTATAATGTGCGAGCACGGGAGGTGAAGGAGTTTTGGCTTCTGGCAAGTGCACTCACATTAGACCTCCATGATGGTGTAGAGATGCGTCCTTGTCGCCCGGTGGGTACCTCGACGACCTCGCTCAGCACAATGCACATGAAACCGACGGACGGTGCCACTTTGCGGAGTCACTCGGTGCATCTGAGCCTTCCTTGTTTTCTTCGCCATGTATTCAGTGATAAGAGTGGAATAGACAAGATGGCTGTCGGCCATAGCTGAAGCAGCCTTCTGCACTCACTCGATGAAGTACCTTTGAACCCCATGCAGGACACCTTCGACAATTCCGACTAGAGAAAGACATCTCGTTTCTTTCATTACCCAATTGCACATCTCGGCTATGTTCGTGGTCATGATGCCATACCGTGCACCTCCATCGTCATGTAGGAGGGACCATTTCTTCTTTGGCTCTTGACATATCCAGTCTGAGGAACTTTTAATATTTGTGTCTGCCTTTCTACGGATGTTCCGACCGTCCGTGGGGAGCGTACATAGAGCAGTCGGATCATTTCCTTGAACATGATAAAGCATGAGATTCCTGGATGAAGTTATTGCGGCAGCTAGTTGTGCTGTCTGCTTCCTTTTCATTTCATCTAAAGCCTTCCAGAGCGCTTCAAACTTCGTCGACTGGTTTATTTGGCACAACCTCTTGAACGTGTTCATCAACATGTTGTTCTTGAACTGACAGAGGAAATTTGCTCCCATATGTCTCATGCACCACCTACTAGTCATGTCAGGCCACTTTGGTGCTCCCACAACGGCAGAACCTTCTTGCATGTTCACCATAGCCTTCATCAAACCTACGTGCCGGTCATGTATAATGCACACGTTCGGCCTAGCCTGTACCACTCCTACCTTAACCCTCTCCAGGAACTAATACCAGCTATCCGTGTTTTTCCCTCGACAAAAGCAATTGCGACTGGCAACACTTGGTTGTTCGTGTCTATAGCAATTGCGGTCAGTATCTGTCCCTTATATTTACCAGTCAGGAAGATGCCGTCCATACAAATAACCGGCTTGTAGTGTCTGAAGGCATTTATGCAAGCACCCAGCGCGAAAAATGTACGCTGCAGCACCCACTTGCCCTCATGGACACCACTAGCGGGATACTCTTTGATATCTATGTACGCTCCAGGGTTCCTCTATGCTATTGTCCTTATCATGTGAACCACATTCTCGTATGATGCCTGTTACGTCCCGAACCTTACCTCCAATGCCTTCCTCTTTGCCCTCCAAGTCTATGGTGTACTGATATCTCTTCTCCACAGCTCGAATGATATCCGCAGGTGGCATTTGAGGAATACCCACAATCTCTCCGTATAGAACTGTTGGGGAAAGTACACGGCCCATAGGGATACGGCCCATTTACCTGCCTTTGGCCCAAAGAAGGACTCGCGCGAGCTTCGTAAGCTCGCGCCCGAGCTTAGTAAGCTCACGCCCGAGCTTCCCAACCCCGCGCCCGGGCTTCTTAGCTCCCGAGCTTCCAAAGGACCGCAGGTTCGTTAAAGTGCGCAATACCATTCCGTCGATCTCCGATGAGGCTATTATCGAGGCTTTCAAGGAGGGGATACGAACACCCACTTTACCGAGAACCTTGAGCTCCACACGGTCCACACTACAGCCGACCTGTTTCGCACTGCGGAGGGATACATCAACGCCTCCGAGGCGGTGGAGCACAAGAAAGGAAGGGCGGAGGAGAAGGTGGCGGCCCGAGCTGGAGTGAGCTCCAAGAAGGGCGACGCCGAGAAGAAGAAGAAGAAGAAGAAGAAGAAGAAGAATGAGCCCGTTGCCCCGAACTACGTCGCGGCAGGGGAGCCCGAGAGGCTGCCCCGAAGCGGCCGCCTCGGCCAAATTTCCCCCGGCAGACGGCGGAACGGCTGCAAGACAAAGCCGAGGCGAGAGCAAGCTCGCCCGGCCTCGGCCTCGGCCGCCAGTATGCGAACCCCAACAACCACTCTCGCCGCTCCACGAACACTATGGCCACGACCTGTGTAATTGCAGGACATGGGCGGCACGGCTAGAGGACTTCTACGCCGGACGCAGCCCTATGCCTAAGCTCCCAGTCAACAGGATGCGGATGACCGGGCGCCTGCAGGCGGTAACGGTGACGCCTTCCTGGAGGCTCGCGGACACGTTGCAGTGATTTTCGGCGGCGCATCCGCCTACGGCTCGCATTGCGAGTTTAAGGCCGCCGCCCGGGAGGTCTACCACCTCAAAAGAGGCAAGCCCGGAGATACACCCATGTGGTGGTCCGGCCTGCCCATCACCCTCTCCGGGGATGACTGTCCCCCTGGAATGACGAAACCCCAGCGGCTGTCGTTGGTACTCTGCCCCACTATTAGCAACACGCGAGTTGATCGCGTGCTGGTTGATGGCGGGAGCTCCCTCGACATCATTACCGCCCAGGTCCTAGATTAGATGCAGGTCCCGTGCTCTAAAATTAAGGACATAGCCATCCCCTTCCATGGCATCATCCCAGGGTCGTCCCTACAACCGATCGGGCAGATTGTCCTGCCTGTGACGTTCGGGGCCCCCAGAATTTATGAACAGAGCACGTCACCTTTGAGGTGGTGGACTCCGGGCTGCCTTACAACGCCATCCTGGGTCGCCCCGCCTTATCAAAATTCATGGCGGCCACCCTTCAAGGATACTACTGCCTCAAGATGCCGGCCCCTCATGGGGTCATCACGATCAAGGGCAGTCACAAGACCGCAATGGCTTGCGACGAGAGTGCTCTGGCAATGGTCGGGCAACTCACTGAGCCCTGCCCGTCTAAGGGCGAACGACCGCCGGCCCGCCCCAAGGTGGCCCTGCAGCCGTAGGAGCCCACCAAATCAGGCCCTCTCACTGAGGACGACCCTTCTAAGGTCGTCCACGTGGGGGCTAACCTTGAGTCCAAATAGGAACTCGAGCTCATTACCTTCCTCTGGGCTAACACAGACATGTTTGCGTGGGAACCGTCCAACATGCCCTGGATCCTAAGGGAGGCGATCGAGCACAGGCTAGCTGTTCAGCTTGATAAGAAGCCTGTTCGACAAGCCTTACGACGCTTTCCTAAGTGGAAAGCCGACATCATCCAGGAGCAAGTTGGCAGGCTCCTTCAAGCCGGCTTCATCCGGGAAGTCGAGCACTTCGACTGGCTCGCTAACCCAGTCGTCGTAAAAAAAGGGCAAAAAATGGTGAATATGCGTCGACCATCATGGCCTCAACGCCGCCTGTCCCAAAGACAATTTCTCCCTGCCGCGCATAGATCAGTTGGTCAACACGACAGCGGACTCATCGCTCATGAGCTTCCTGGACGCCTACTTCGGTTACCACCAGATCGCGTTGGTTAGGGAAGACAGCCTTCGTGACGCCTTTTGGTACCATCTGCTACACGTCCATGTCGTTCGGGCTGAGAAATGCCGGAGCCACGTTTGAGCAGTTAATGCAGATGACGGTCCCTGATCAGATAGGGCGCAACATAAAGGTTTACGTAGATGATATCGTTATAAAGAGAAAGGTCCCAGGACCATGTAACCGACTTTCAGGAAACATTCGCTAACCTCAGGAGACATCAAGTCAAGTTAAATCCTGAAAAGTGTGTTTTTGGTGTTCGGTCTGGGATGTTGCTCGGCTATGTGATAGACAAGGCAAACATAGGGGCTAACCTCAAAAAAATCGAAGCCATCGAGAATATGAGGTCGCCAACTTGCACCCAGGAGGTGCAAGCCCTAACAGGGCGAATGGCGGCTCTCAGCAGATTCATATCTCGTCTCGGTGCACGCAGTGCACCATTCTGCAAAATCCTATGCAAGCACGATGGTTTCGAGTGGTCAGAGGAGGCCAAAGCCGCTTTCAGCGAGCTAAAGCTTTACCTGTCCACGCCACCTGTCTTATCTACGCCAAGGCTCAGGGAAGCCCTACTCCTCTACCTGGCAGTCGCCCCACAGGCTGTGAGGGCTGTATTGGCAGTCGAACGTGAGAGCATACAACAACCCATTTACTACGTAAGCGAGGTGCTACACGGGCCTAAGGAGCGATACCCCAAGGTACAAAAGCTTCTATATGCCTTGCTCATGGCATCGCGGAAATTGCGCCACTATTTCCAAGCCCATCAAATTACGGTCCCAACCAATTTCCCGCTAAGGGATATCATTAGAAATCCCGACACGAACGGGCAGGTCGTCAAGTGGGCAGTCGAGTTTGGCGAGTTCGATATCAAGTTCGTCCCACGCATAGCGATCAAATCCCAGGTCGTGGCCGACTTCCTGGCCGAATGGACCGGGCCCGCCGAACCTCTGCTCCTCACAAGAAACCAACCCAGTGGGGGTGCTTGTGCAGCACCTACTAAAGCCCTCTATTCTCTCCGGAAAAGAGGCCCCCGAGAAGACGTTTGCCTCGACCAAGACGACCGGTACCGTTTCGTTCCTAGAGCAGCGCGACACCTGGATGGCGCCATTCTTCTAGTTCTTGGCATATGGGACACTGCCACAGGACACAACTGAGAAATCCCAGCTTCAAAGGCGAGCCCGACCTTACGGATTACTCGGGGCTTGCTGTACTGAAGGGGTTCTAACTGCGTACTTTGTAAGTGCGTGACTCAGAAGGAAGGCAAATTTCTCCTCCAAGACATCCACGACGGGATCTTCGGAGCACACACCTCCTACAGAACCCTAGTGGGCAAAGCTTTCTACATGGGATATTATTGACCCACTGCGATGATCGACGCAAGAGCACTAGTGAAGCATTACCCGGCCTGCCAATACCATGCCCGGATGTCTCACCAACCAACATACGAGCTACAAACTATCCCGCTGACCTGGCCATTCTTACCATGAGGAATGGATATTCTCGGTCCTTTCCCTAGAGGCCTAAAGGGATGCACGCACATGTTCGTCGCCATTAGGGATGGCAATGGGGACCCGATCCCCGATCCCCGCCGGGGAATTATTCTATTAGGGGACGGGGATGGGGCGGTCTTCCATGGGATGAAAACGGAAATGACATCCCGTCGGGTAGAAACAGGCGGACGGGAAATTCTTCCTCATGGGGACCCGTGTGGATACCCGATTTTGGCCCATCCCATGTAATTTCTCTCCTTTGGCCACCGGCCCACCTCGTCATTAGCCCACCATAGCCCCCACACAAATATCACCCCACCGCCCACCCAAACCCAACCCTAGGCTGCTGAAGTCTTTGGTCCCTCTCTCCTCCCCGCCGCCGCCGTGCCGTCGGACTCAAAGAGTCACGGCCACGATCCCTTGGCTCCTCCTCACTTCTCTCAAAGGCGGCAAGAGCAAGCAACAGAGCAACGAGAAGGCGGTACGCCGGTCTGCAAAGCAGACATCGCGTCCGCAAGACCGCAATAGAGGCACGACGTCGCGGGATCTGGAAGGGCGGGGACGTCGGGGAAGAAGCAGCCACGCACGGCGATGGCGGCGCGCACAGGAGCTGCGACGGCGGTCGGCGGCCACATGGTGGAGGAGCGTCGCGGGATGCGGAAGGGCGGGGACGCCGGGGAAGAAGCAGCCACACACGGCGATGGCGGCGTGCACAGGAGCTGCGCCGAGCTACGCCGGCGGTCGACGGCCACATGGTGGAGGAGGAGCGTCGTGGGATGCGGAAGGGCGGGGACGCCGGGGAAGAAGCAGCCACGCACGGCGATGGTGGCGCGCACAGGAGCTGCGATGGCGGTCGGCGGCCACATGGTGGAGGAGGAGCGGCGCGCGAGGTAAAGCAGCACCTCCCTCCCTCGTCTTTTCTCGAATGGCGGTGGCTGAGGTGCGGGGACGGATCCTCGTCGGGTCCCCGCCACCCGAACGGGGACAGGGACGGGGAAAAATGTCCTCGACGCCGGGGACGGGGACAGGGAGCAGGGGAGTTCCACGCTCGCGGGGACGGCTACGGGGTGGCACTCCCCGGCGGGGATTGCCCCGTTGCCATCCCTGGTCGCCATCGACACTTTCACCAAGTGGATCGAGGCCGAACCAGTGTCGAGCATATCAGCCCAAACGGCCAAGAGGTTCTTCAGGAACAACATTATGGCAAGGTTCGGCGTCCCGAGCAAGTTAATTGCTGATAATGGGACACAGTTCACGAGCGAGATATTCCAGGAATACTGCGAAGACCTCGGCATGAAGGTCGTCCTAGCCTCAGTGGCTCACCCACAGAGCAACGGCGCTGTTGAACGTGCGAATGGGCAAATCATACAGGGTGTCAAGCGGTGAGTTTACGACGCTCTCGCCGAACAGCGCCAGAATTGTGTGGAGGAACTACCCTCGGTGCTGTGGGTAGCCCGGATGACCTCTAATCGAGCTACTGGAGAGACTAGCTTCCGGCTCGTGTACGGCTCGGAGGCGGTCCTACCCGCGGAGCTAAGACTTGGTTCAATTCGTGTTGATTTTGCAGGTCAGATCGACAACGACGAGGAACGTCTATTGGATCTCGACCTATCTGAGTCCTGCCACGAGCAAGCACTACTGCGAGTGGCAGCATACCAGCAATCCCTCAGACGGCATGCGGCAAAATCGGTACAGACCCAGACATTGCAAGTTGGTGACCTGGTTCTAAGACAGGTTCAGAACCTAGCGCACGCTAACAAGCTCACCCCGAGGTGGGAGGGTCTATACACGGTCGTGTCAGTTGCACGCCCGGGGGCTGTGAGACTGGCTATGCCGGACGGAAGAGTTCTCAATAGCTCCTGGAACATTGCTCAACTCCGGAGATTCTACATCTGAGCTAAGGTCGTAGGTTCTTTTTCTACCCTTCCTGATTGTCTCTTTCAAACGTATAGGCAATCCCCTAGGAGCCCGGCTTATGATCGAGCTTAAGAGAAAGCTCGAGTTACCTCAGCACACATCGGTAGGTTAATGACTATGCAGAAGCTACACCCCTGGGGTTACCTTGCACATGGGTAAACCGATCCTCATCGCACCACGCAAGACCCCGTGCGAGCAGATGCTTTCCGGTCTATACCATAAGCCCGCATAAGCTATCGAAGCCCGGGATAACTCAAGAGTTCCAAGGTTTTGAGTCTCGCAAGAGAACAGAGCAGGGGCCACGAGCTTCGTTCTAAGGTCGCGTTGTCTAAACCACACCCGACCCTCTGGCTATCCAGAGACTTGACTGTGGCTCGGGGGCTAGGATCGATTTTCTCTAAACCATGCCCGACCCTCTAGCTATCCAAAGGCTCGACCGTGGCTCGGGGGCTAGGATCGATTTCTCTAAACCACACCCGACCCTCTGGCTGTCTAGAGGCTCGACCGTGGCTCAGGGGCTAGGATCGATTTCTCTAAACTACGCTCGACTCTCTGGCTATCTAGAGGCCCGACCGTGGCTCAGGGGCTAGGATTGATAGGCGTATATCTCATTCTCTAAGTCTTTTTTGCCTATACGACTACTCGCAATTCTGCTCGTTCTGTGCATGTAAGGAAAAAGGGACAAACAAGAAGATGTATTACTTTCAAAAGCAAATTACAACAAGGTACAAGGCCCTATAGGCCAAGCTAGCGCCTAAGCTTGCGGAGTTCGGCTGCAGCTTCGTCGTAACGGTCTTGAAGCGCAAGAAGAGCTCGCCGATCATCTCGGGCGGCTCGCGCTTCAGTCCGCAACGCGGTGTTAGCTGCCTCCAGCTCTTGGATGGAGCCCTCGCGGGCCTTTAGGTGACCCTCCGCCATAGCCACCGCGAAGTTGAGCCAAGATAGCTCCTTCGCGAGGCGGTCGCGCTCCTCCACAGCTTGTGTAGCCTCGGTGGCGCGCTATGCCACCTCCGACCGAAGCCCCTCCTCAAGTTCGGCTGAATCGGCGCGCTCGGCCCGAAGTGTCTCCTCCGCCAACCGAGAGACCTCCCCGGTGTCTTCTCGTGCCACGGCAAAGGCCGCTTTGGCCGCCGCGGTCTAACTCGTGGCTAGGCACACCTTCTCCACCTCGCCGCGTGTGGCCTTGGCCCGTTGCCGCCAGATCACGCCCTCTGCCAGCGCGGCCTCTTGCTTGGCCATTGATGCGCACGCGCGACCGATGACCTTGCGGTAGGCCTACGTGAAGAGAGCAAACTCAAGAAAGGAGGAGAAACAAAGCAAACAACCAAGGTCAAGCTCGAGACACTTACCTGCTTCAAGATCGCAGCAAGGTCGGCCACCAGCGAGGTCGGGGCGACACATATGGGCGCGGGCGTCACCGCAACCAGCTCACTCGAGTGGCCTTCCGTGCTGCTTGCCCCCTCCTCGGACGTCTCTGCCGGCCTGGCCTGGGTTTCGCCGCCCAAGGCCGGGACCTCCTCGTCCGCAAGACCATCCTAGGCATCGCCGCCCAAGGCCGGGACCACCTCCTCAGCAGGCTCGGCCGCCTCGATAGCCAGCGGGCACAGCTCGGGTGCAAGATCTACTTGCACCCCGAAGTCTGCTCGCCGCCTAGCCACCTTGGCACTTACCACCCAGTCAGCGAAGGACTGGCCAGGCAGAGGCCGGAACCGGACGAACTCCTCTCGGCGGGCCCCAATGTTCACGAGCTTCTCCTCGACCCATGTGGTCGTAGCCATGATCTAGCCCACAGCAAGCAATGGGGCGACACTCGGCAGGCTCATCGGGACAGTGTCGACTGCAGTGATCACCTGGACCGGCCAATCCCAGCCGAACAAGAGCATGTCGCTTGAGTCCAACGGCGAAATCGGCCGACCGTGCTGCGAGAAGAACTCAGCAAGCCCGTTGAGGTCAATGGGCCGCCACCTGAACTTCGTCCGCCCTTCGACTTGGAGCAGCGCCAGGGTCGTCGTCCCGAAATCGGCCTCCACCTCGATGGTGATGGCCTGGCAGCGCACATCGCTGCGCACCACTGGGGGAAGGAAGTACGCCCTGGAGCCCCAACATCTCTTGGAGTCTGGGATGAGCTCTCCTTCTTGGGCCACCGCTTCTGGCCGCACCAGAAGAACCTTCTCCGTCACCATAGACATCGCGACTGGCAATCACAAGGATCAGCCCCACAATTAGCTCGGGGCACGCGACACTAGGAAAAAGAAAGAAAGCAAAAGTGCAGTAACTTACGGGCGAGGTCGAGGTCGGTCTCGGCTGACCCGGCATCCACGGGCTTTCCACCCATCGATCACCGACTTCTTGGCGCCGATTGGTGTCCCGCCCATGAGTCTCGGTAGCTGAGGAACCCTTAGCATCTGGAGAATGAACAGCGCCGGGTTGCCTTAGTGCGCTGCTGCCGAGCTCATGTGGCCGCCGAGCTTCGCCGGGGCGACCTCCGGAGAGACCACCAGCGACAAGGCGCCGGGCTCCACTTCCTTATTCGCTTCCTCCTGCAAGCAAACCCGGGAAGGGTCAATGCGGGTCCAAGGAAGGTCACCCAAGGGAGCGGAGCTTGCAAAAGTACAAACCTCGTCGTCCTCGCGGAGAACATTATGGGCGCCTGAACCCGATGGCTCATGGTGGTTCGCGGGGAGCAGGAGCCCCACGACTCGGGCTACCTCGCCCCCAGTAAGACTGTAGAAAGAAGAAAAGAACATCAAGGAGCATCGGCAGAAAGGTCGAGCAAAGAACCAAAGGTCAAAGAAGACTTACGCGCATTTTCCTCACGGGTGAGGTCGTTGTCGACGATTTACGTCGGCAATGTATTTTATGGGGCAATGCGAGAGATCACAACTACGATGGTAACACAAGGAGCCGAATTTATATAGGTTCGGACCCTCGGGGCAAGGTAATACCCTACTCCTGTGCTCGTGGATTGTATCATGGTGGAATCTGATGATGATTGCAAGATGTGGGATTGGATGTATGAACTAGGGGCCCCAGACCCCCTTCATATAGTGCAGGGGGTCGGGTTACAGATAGAAACCATAATCCGTATTTGGAAGATACAGATATAACCTATCCGGCTATGCCTATATCCATGTATTCGGGTAGGAAACGAATTCTTTTCCTTGTAGATTATCTCCAGCCGCGCTGGCCTCCAAGCCTGCCTTCTGGAAGGCCCAATTGACTCGGCCCAAGGAGATGGTACGTCTAGTAGTATGTCTTCGGCTACCCAGGGCCCATATTTTCCACAGTGGTCCCACCCGAGGATGTTGAAGAAGGGGTGTTCCTGCTTTCGTAGCGGGCTCACCCGGTTTCTAACGAAGTCAGCTACGATGTCGTAGCCGTTCAGCCCCTTCCCGGTCGGCTTCCGGATCTTAGCCGCGAAAACCGCCTCCGTCGGCTCCAGCACGGGACGCTGCAGCGTCAGCCTCCTGGGATTCTCGTTCGAGAACCAAAGCCTGCACCTGCCGGGCTTCTTGGCGTAGTACCACCGCGACGCCCACCCGCCAACGTTCTCCTTGGCCTTGAACGACGGGTACCCGGGCTTCATGTCGCGATGCACCTTGAAGTAGGCGCACCCTACTGCGTCGCTCCCGCTGGCCATCGTGAGCTCGTAGAAGTGGAGGAAGAGGCTCACCGTCGGCTCGATGCGAACGTATGCCTCGCAAAGGTGCGCGAAGATCGCTAGGGACAGGATCGAGTTGGGGTTGAGGTTCACTAACTCGATCCCGCACTAGGCCAAGACGGCGGCGAGGAAATTGGACTCCGGGACCTAGAATCTATGGATGGCGAAGAGCTCGAAGGAGACGATCTCATCTTCCCCGGGCATCGGGACAGCCTCCGCGCCGGCCGTCCTCCAGCCGCCGACATTAATGAAGCCGTCCGCGGTCAACTGCCTTAGGACCGCGTCGGAGGTGAGACTCTGAGTGAAGGGCGCCATTGGCAAAGAAAGGCTGGGGAGCGAGAGATTGAAGAGCGAGATACTAAAGAGCGAGAAGACGAAAGCACAAAGAATGCAGGAAGTCACAGGAGGAAAAGAAGGCGACGCGAGGAAGGAAAACATGTCTTATAACCCGCGTGGGAGGCGAACCGGCGCTTATCCGCCGAAGGCGCGGAAACCAAAAAAAGACAGCAGCGCGCATAACTGCGCTCGATTGGAACTCTCGCCGGAACCGAGGCAGCACGCACGAGGGGCGACGTTTCATCAAGAAGTAGTTGTTAGAAACCTCTGCGCATAACTGATGCACGCTTGCCACAGCTGCTGGTGGGTTGGTGGCCGGTCACGTCAAAGGTCAGCTTGCCCGTTCGAGCAAGACACGCACTGTTGCTTAGCAGTCGGAACGCCGAGCCCAGCGAGTCGGGAAAGCATGTCCAGTGACCAGCGGACTCTAAAGATCAGCTACGCCAAAGCCCGACAAGACGGAAGAACACGACCAGTGACCAGAGAATGGTGAGGTGCACCGCACCGATCTGAGGTTAGACTACAGTGGCCGAAGGCCGTCTATGAAAGGAGGGCACAGGCCACAACCAAGAAAGAGAGCGCAAACGCGTGGAGCAATAGCACCCAGCCACCATAGAACAGGAGCACTTGCACCTGCGTAGGATTCCTAGTTCTTGGTAATAGTTCTTCGCGCTCAGTCACATTAGGAACACACATAATGTCTTGAGCACTTATTGTACTCGAGCTTGAGCTTCCCAAAGCTCGGCCTCACCCCTTTACTCGTTTAGGCCCGATACTAAACGAGGACTGGACGTAGGGCTGTTATCTGGCAGTGGAGTCCCGAACCAGGATAAAAACACCCGTGTCAGCATCCATCGTCAACTCACCCTCTTCCCTCGACACACCCAGGCTTCGGTCGAGGGGGCAGGGCCACTCTCGGGTCTCACACCCTTCTTGCATGTCGGCCTGCGGAGGCTTGCCTCCCAGACACCGACAAGAACATTAGCCACCCAAGTCGATAAAAGATTACGGTGCACTTGCTCAGATTCCTCCAGTATACACTCGTGTTGCACCACTATGGAGCACTCCCAGTAGTCCTTCCACTTCCCCCTGTACGTATGCACCTGCCAGGGGCAGTTGTCATTTACGCACTTCACGTTGTACTCCTTCTTGCTGGACTTCACCACCTTGAACTGACGGCGTATAGACATTGCCAGTACTTCGCTGCATCCAGCAATGATTCCTTATCCTTATATATGGCTCCCTGCGTGACCTCGTTCGCATGGTACTCCCATGCGTCATGGCTACCTTCATTCACTGCTAACTCCTCGAAGTTGTAACTGCTCCATGTGCTGGGGATAGGGACATCGGGGACATTACCCTCCTTGTCGGACTGGTCATCATCCGGCAACTCTTCATCCTCTCGGTCCTCCGCCTCCATCATATTCACTATGATCTCCACCTCCTCACCTTTGACTGCCACCCCCTCGCCTCTACGCCTCCACCCCCTCCGCTACTTCCTCCTGCGCCTCATCTGCACCGCCAACATGGTCATCGCCACCCTCTCCACTAAAATCTCCCATGCTAGTGCCATGTCCCTCCTTATGTCCACCTTCTTATCTTGCAATTCGGGCACGACTGGATTTACTATCTGGTAGCATTGAACCAGTAGCATAAGGGGCCAACCATGCACCAGTGTATTTTCTACGTACCTCCAATTGTGTGTTCCTTTTATAGGAAACAACTCTCCAAAAAAACCTTCATGGGCACGACTCACCAAGGCTCTGACACACAGCCGACATGTCTGTGCATCCAGGCCGAACAACCGAAACAACCATTCTATTAGTCACAGGTATGTCCTCTCACTCGGCCTACATATGCCACGCATGATAGAGGCAAATGCCGATAAATCCATTCAATTTGGCCCTTTTGCTATCTCTCCATCTTCGTAAAATATTTGAAAATATAATTTTTCTGACATTTTACCTATAACATATGACCAATCGTACTATTAATTAGTGTCAATTGCAATATCAAAAAATACTATGTAACATTTACAACAACAACTGCGCACACATCAACATCAAATTTATATGTATCCATCGTGTGCCTACCCTAACATATTTTCAATTAACATATAAATTACATCTATTTATGTCTAACTTAACTCCATTGTCTAACATAACCCTACTGTCACGATTTTTCTAATTTTCTATAGTCTAAATTATTTTTTACAGTAACTATAGGCATCAATAAAGAAATTACATATATCTTTAGCGTACGACTATCCTACCATTTTTTCAATCATCAATTTAAATTATATGTATTTTTAGCAACTATACGCATCAATAACAAAATTATATATATTTCACGTGTGACTGTCGTACCATGTTTTCAATCATCAATTTAAATTACATGTATTTTTAGCAACTATGCGCATCAATAACAAAATTATATATATATTTAACGTGTGGTTATCCTACCATGTTTTCAATAAAAATTTAAATTACACGTATTTATATCAACTATGCGCATCAGTAACAAAATTATATATATTTAACGTGTGACTATCCTACCATGTTTTCAATAAAAAATTTAAATTACATGTATTTATATCAACTATTCGCATCAATAACAAAATTATATATATCTTTAACGTGTAACTATACTACCATGTTTTTAAATCATAATTTTAAATAACAAAATTTCGCTACCTAGATTAATTAAGAAATTAACTCACCAAAATTCGACGCAGCACGATCCAATTTTCTTTCCAGATTTTTCTCTTCTTTCCTCTCTTTTTTTCTCTTATCTTCTTTTCCCTGTTTTTTCTCTTCCCTTTCTTTCCTCTCTTCCACTTCTCTTCTTTTCTCCTCTCTTTCTTTCCTCTCTTCCTCTTCTCTTCTCCTCTCTTTCTTTCCTCTCTTCTTCTGGACGGTAGAGAGAATGGGGAAGGAGACGCCACAGATATAGGCAGCTTTGTCACTGTGGGGCGATCGCCCTGGTAGGGCGGCCGTAGCGTTTTGGACCAGCATAACGGCTAGCTAACTACCGACAAAGAACAACCGTCTGCGCATAATGGTGGGGGGATTGATCGCCCATGGCTCGGACGATCGCCCATGCCTCGGGCAACGGGCGTCCAAACGTGCAAAAAATCTACACCTATATATATTTTTACAAATTTGAATAAAAAATAATTTTATAATAAAAAAATCGAAGAGACGAAACTGCCGCTGGCCCGCTGCGCTGCTGCTTGGCGTGTATAGCCCTCTGGGCCGTCTAGGCCCTGTCCTTGTGGCAAGGGTATGAATAAAAAGGCTGACCAAACGAGCAAACAATGTGTTCGAAACGACCCAATGAGGCGCGGCCCATCAAAGCACGGTTACCATGCGCGTGTGGCTACTGTAGTCCTGAACATGGTACGGCTACCGCAGGTAAAAATTGTAGTAAAAGATAGGATATGGACGAACAAAAATCCATACATACATGTCCATATTTTCATCGATACGAATTTAATACACTATCATAGTGTATGATACTAATAAGAGCACCGATAATATCGGTTACGAATACAGATGTAGATATTTTTTTAATACTAGCTTATCTACTTATCATAATATCAGTTACAAATTTATGTTATTTACAACTTATTTACTTATTTGTTTATCTCTATTTTCAAAATATAAACACTTTTGTTTTTTTAGTATGTTTTCTAAAATCCTGACGGCGTGTCTGAAAGCTCTAAAGATAAGTCGAATGAACTAGACCCGATTGTGGACAACATGGGCCCCAGGTATTCGGAGATATACGGTTGGGCGTACCATCTCCTTGGGCCAAGTCGTATGGATCTTCCAGAAGACAGGCTTGGAGAAAGGCGTGGCCCGACTTACTTTACAAAGAGACGAATTCGTATTCTACTCGGATACGTAGGGATAGAAATAACCAACCCGGTTATATCTCTATATCCTTTATACGGATTAGGGAACCTATCTGTAACCGACCCCTTGCACTATATAAAGGGGTCGGGGGTCCCTAGTCAGATCATCCAATTCATCATCCATATCATTGTCTGTTCTCGTGCTATCCCGACGAGAACATACATTGTAATCAACATCCCGTAATACAATCCACGAGAACAGGAGTAAGGTATTACCTCTCTCATAGAGGGCCTGAACCTGTATAAATCCTGCTTCCGGTGCTACCATCAAGTCGTGATCTCTCGTATAGCCCTATAAAATACATTGCTGACGCAAATTGTCGACACCGATTTTCGAGACTACCTCAGAAAGCTCTCAAAATTTAGGAGACAAATAAATAAATAGGTAAGACATAAGTAAATAAGTTATAAAGAACACTAAAAACACAACCTAGAAAAATAAGCATTGAATTACACATACAGTTATCACTTATTACTCATCAAATTTGTGGGCTCATGGTCATGGGGCTCATGTGAATATATAAGTATAGTATGCCTATATACCCGACGTACAAAGAAAATTATGAGAGTGGCCAGCGGGATGGAGGTGACTTTTGAACTTAGCAGTTGCTTTCAATAGGTGGATACTACCCACATCCATACCATATCTAAAAAGAACATTTGAATATTTACAAAATTTTTAATGATACGTACCACATACCTAACTACAGAATGTACGCCTATTGATAAAGGGAGGACGAGGTTTAGATTGAAAGTGATGCATAATTTATAATTTTGTTTGTTTTGTCTTGTGAAATTTTTATAAAACTTGAGAAAACAAATATATGGATTTAAGTTGATCGTGACTGTCATATAGAGATTTAACTGTCTGAAATAGGTGTTGATTGCCCCACTCCCACTATGTCAGGATTGAATTTTGACATTTCAGACCCTCTTGTATTTCTGTACTAATCTCAATGATCAATGCTAGGACACATAGTTAAACAAATTAAGCATCACTAGATGCTTTATTAAGTAAAATAAGTATCTTACATATTAAAGGATAATTGACATTTGTTTTAGATCAACTATCTTACAACAGCAAAAGATCAAATTAGAAGTAAAGATAATTTCAAAACCTAACCTTACAAACTCCCTATGTGTAACCGTACCGGTCCCAAGGATCAGGATGGTACCACAATGAAAACATAATGATAAACAACACCGTACGCCTTATTACATTTAATTAAACATAAATAGTATGGGTAAAGTGCACCATTTATTACAACTATATAAATGATAGTTCAAGTGGAAAAAACGAAATAAACTTGCGTTGATGCAGCCTGTCCATACGCTACAGGCATCTCGTCAGAAGTCGCAACTAGTAGTCCCAATCACCAACATCGAAATCACTAGCATAGTCTAGTCTTCTACACCGTCTTCAACTCCCTCACCTCCTCATTTGAATGAATAACACTGCATACATGTAAGGGTGAGCATGCAAATACTCTGGAATCGAGGTCCTTAGTTCAATGATCATGCAACTTATAAGGAATAATTATGATTCTTTCACATAAATCCACTTTTATATTTTTTCTATTAGTTGGAGAGTTGTAATTGTATAGTTTACTTTATATAAAGAATCTTTGTTTAATAATTTTACGGAAGAAGGGTCCTCACAACATAAACTGAAAAGGCACTTGCTGTGTGCACTACCCAGCAATCCCTGCTACTCTATACATTAAATATTTATTAAAAGATGAGACTACAAAAGTAGATCTGCTCCATACTCACTTGTGGCTACAATCACAACTATCATGATAGTTTTAACTATAGAGTAGGTACACTTTACTTTTGGGATGAATTTACCTATCAATGAATCCAACTAAACATTTACTTAGATGCGTCTAGACTTAGGTCCACCCACTAAGATTTCACCCATGGTAGCCTCCCACAAGTCAATGGCCCCTCTGTGCCCTGCAAGTTTCCAATGGTGGCCGCGACACCCACACATCCAAATGGTACACCCAAGCCTAGATTTTTCAAATTTAGTTGGCCCATGGCCTTACCGTATTAACACTTTGTTGTATTGTTGTGCTGCAATAGTTGTTACACCAATGGATCGTTCCTTAGAACAATTGGGATGGCTACCACACTCCCTGGTCATTGGCTAACACTAGCCATCCAAACAATGCACCTTTAGTAAACTCATGCCACGTTAATTTTAGTTATTTTAAATTACTTTTAAAACCCGACAGCGTACCACTGCGTCCTCTTTTACCATAACCCACATGAATGGTAGTACCACCTATAAACACCTCGACCCTCACTAAGTAGTATAGAGAAATATCAACTAAGGTATAATTAAGGCATAATATTCTTCCTATGGCTGCAAAGGAAATATAATCAACATGTTAATGAACTATTAACGTGCAAATGACATATCTATGAAAAAACAATTAAGTACGTATTATAAAATTTGCATGCATGGTAGAATTCTAAATAGAACTTTCAAAACACAATATGTGCAACATGCTTCTAACTTGTCTTGATCTGGAAACCATGATTTTTCCTGAAACCTAGTTGCGATGTCGACGACTCCTTTGAACGCAACTAGTTTAAGCACGCAAAACGATACTGCATAAATAACCGGAAATTCAAAATAATTAAATAGATATAAGAAACATACAGAAGGTAGGGTTTTCTTGTACAAATTTTATTTCGTGCAAAACGGAGTTCAGATGCTCCGGATATTAATAGTGGAAGTTTTGAGATCGATTGAATTGAAATTGACAAGAGCATGTTTGTTGACTAGATAATTGGAACAGTGAGACTCTGAAGCGGTGGCTCTGTCCATCGAGCTCACCGGCAAACATGAGTATGGTGATGCCTAATAAACGATGGACAACACAGACTAGGGGCCCCTTCTTTTGAGCTTATCTTATCTACTTATTTACTGTAGCACGTCACTTCGAGAATTTGATGAGGTAGCCTCGAGAGCCGGTTGGCCTTCAATTTTGGGATTTAGAGAGCTTATAGACACACCTACGAGATAAAAAAAACCGACCCAAAAAGTAATAAAAAAAGTGAGATAAGTCAAATAAGACACGAGATAAGTAGGATAAGTCTTATATCTCATGTCTTATTTGACTTATCTCACTTTTTTTATTACTTTTTGAATCGGTTTTTTTTTATTAAGTAGGTGTGTCTATAAGCTCTCTAAATCCCAGAATTGAAGGCCAACCGGCTCTCGAGGCTATCTCAAAAAATTCTCGAAGTGACGTGCTACAGTATATAAGTAGATAAGATAAGCTCAAAAGAACCCACCCTAGATTTGACAATATAAACACAATGACGCGAAAGGGTTTCCGTGAATTTCAAGCGAGGAGCAAGGAACACAAGGCAGAATAGTGGCTCGCGGTCCGGCGGCATGCCTGCAAAACCACAATGGTACTATGGCGGCAACCTAGAGTAGGGGTGGCAATGGGGACCCGTCCCCCGATCCCCGGCGGGAAATTTCTCTATTAGGGGACGGGTATGGAAAAAAATCATCCCCCGCGGGGATGGAAACGGGGAAAATCATACCCCCGTCGGGATGGCGGGGACGGGGACGGGGAATTTTTTTCCCCGCGAGGACCCGGTTAGGGACCCGAATTTAGTTTAGTCCAATTTAATTGTTAGATTGCAAACATATTCTCTAGCCCATTATATTCACATTTTCATAAACAGGACAACATAATCTTCAATGAATGCATGCATTCTTTTTTCCTTGCCTGTTGATATGATTTTAGAGTTAAAATGGCTATAAGAGCTCTTCTCTTGTGTGAATTTTTTGCGGGGATGGGTCCCCGACGGGCCCCGATACCCGAACGGGGATGGGGACGGAGGGATTTTCTCCCCCGAGATGGGGAACGGGGACGGGGATGGGGAAAATTTCAGGTCGCGGGGACGGGGACGGGGAGGCACTCCCCAGCGGGGAATGCCCCCGTTGCCACCCCTAACCAAGAGGTGGTTGCCATGGTCGGCAAGGCTGAAAGGAAGTCCACTGATATTGAGGTGCCAAATATAAGTGTATTTAGGTCCAAAAATTGTGAACTTATTCTTAACATTTGAAATGGCAAAGCAAAATAAATTTCAAAATAATTCAAAACAAATCAGAATAAATGCACTTATATTCAATACATCAAATTTTGAATCAAACAATTCAGTATTTGAAATATCGATTCAAATAAATTTTATGATTTTAAATTTTTGTCTGAATTAGGAACTTCAAATGCTGAACTTAGGAGTTCGTAATTTGACATGTTGAATACAAGTTTATTTGGCAACTCAACATTTCTCCTCATTTGTTTTGAATTTATTTTGAATCATTTTGAAATTTGTTTGATTTTTGCATTTGAAATGCTGAGTTGTAAAAATCCACAATTTGAAAAGTTGAATATACTTGATTTTTTTCTAATTTGTTTTGAATTTTTCTTACCGATTACCTTATACAAAAGTGTCGTAGGATCGTATTTTCTAAATTTACAATGCTATACAACAAAACATCAACTTTGCAGTGGTAAATAGTATAATCACCTATTTTGTGGTGTCCTAGGATCAATTTTTCCTTATTATAATGGAATTACAAAGATTTTTGCATCTAATCACCGATTCTTTTTTCTTTATTCAATCGGTCTTACCTTCTTTATAGGTATAACCTTTCAATCTATATACTATTTTAATCTACATATTAATAGAATCCATAGTATTCATATAGAATAAGAAAAAAGGAAATAAACCGCGGATTGTTTCTTTCTCTTCCATTCTTATGTTTCCATATTAAAGTGTAGTTTTCTTAAATTTAATAATATTAATCTAATATGCCCATTGGTGTTCTAAAAGTACCTTACCAAATTTCCGGAGATGAAGAGATGACTTAGGTTGACTTATATTATACAATGTTTTGTATGGAGAAAGAGCAGTTTTTTAGGTCAAGGGATCTTTTGGAAGAAACGCCAAAACCATGTAAAATTGTATTACTCCCTCCGTTTATTTTATAAGGTGTATTTTGATTTGAAAAAGTTAAACTTCGTAAATTTTAACCAATAGCTAGTCAAAATATATGCATCTTTACTGTACAAAAGACGTATCAATAAATTTGCATTTCAAATTGCTTTTGATACAATATTATTTTGTATAAATTGACAATATATAATAAGAGAATTTTAACGGTCAAAGCATCATTTAAAGACTGTCTCAAATCAAAATAAACCCTATATAAAAAAGGGAGAGAGTAATAAACTAGTTAAATGCTCGTGCGTTGCATTAGAACATTAAAGGAGGATAAGAGACATATTTTTAGAAGGAATTGCATTACAATCTTAACGCCCACTGCGAACACCCTTCATGAGAAGGCAATCAAATGAACTCAGTGATATGCATGCCAATTTTAGCACACTCGTTTGAAGAACCTGTACTGTGTTTGTGGCTCTCTTTTTCATGAATAATACATGTGGAAGGTCATTGCTTCGTTTTGACTGTTTGGAAATAATACTTTAGAATTCTAGATGCAAAACATCACGGTACAGATTGCATTCAGTATGCCGTACAATAAGTGAACGATGGCAGTTGGTATCAACAATAATAACCAAGGAAAAAAAAGCGAGCTAGTACACATGCAGAAGTAGAAGCAAGAGCAAACATATAGTACATAACATGCAGTCAACACAAAACTTTGGACAAAATACTTAATAAGACATTTTCTGACTCAATAGCATGCTGTAACCAAGAGATGCATCACTCATACTGCACAGACAAAACTGCGTTGACGGTTGACCAAGAGACTACTGATTGATAATGAAACCACCATTTTTTCTGACTCAATAGCATGCTGGAACCAACAGCAGAAGTCCACATTTTCTCTTTCAACCATGAAAGAACCTCATCAAACAAAGGATGGTGCCTCATAAAGTAGCTCTTGGTGCTGCAAGGAAAAGGAAAAAAAAAAAGGATTTATCCAGAAAATACTGAGTTGAATCTCTATTATTAAAAGTGACAGCCACTTCTCTGCAAATCAAGGCAGACCGAATTAAAGTCACATTTTTTAAGTTCATCTTGAATGGATGCTGCCAACTTTGGGACACCATGTTCTCATTGAACGAATATCAATTTTTTTTAAGCATCATGTTTTCCTATATGGAAAGAAAAAAAAGCATGCAATTCTTTACAGGTTGACCAAAAACAACCCTGACTTGCGTTAGTTCTGGAGCACATCGAGTCATCCAGATCATTCTGCATTAGCAAATTAGGGACACAAGCACATTATAAAGAATTTGTTATTTTGAAAACTTTCTTGAAGAAAAATATGGAGAGGCATAATTAACCAATGAAATATCTTGAACTCTTAGTAAGCGAGTTTACTACAGATGGCCAACAACCTGGACCAGCGGCTGCAAGCACAAAAAAAAAAAAAAATCCAAATTTAAATTCAAGAAGTTCTTCCAAAAGCTATGTTACAAGTTCTACGCCTTGCAATAAAATGAAAAAATCTAAACAAAGGATACTCCAGTAAGAGCAACCATAATATAAAAGGGTATATGAATAGTTACATTATATGCATAGAAATATAGAATCCTTGTTCAATGTTAAATATGTATAGAGCCCTAGAAAAATTTTCACTTCAGCAAAATAGGAAATAAATTTGGCACATGGAGGATAGTTGTTTGAACTTTGGAACTCAAAATTCAAGTACTGATTAACCTCCTAGAATTGCAGCATGTGATATTCTTGCTCAATGTAAAAATGGATAGAGCCTTACAAAATAATTTACAAGCCCACGACCACGAGAATCAAAGACAACAATCTCTATAATTCCAAATTAGACAGTCGATTAATCCAACTCTACTCCATGGGATCTATTTCAACATGGACCACTGCCCCTACAAAAAACAAATGGAAGAAGCTACCCAAGTGAGGCATTTATGTATTTTAGCGACATAAATATTGCAGTAGATGACGTCAGAAAAATAAACCTACCTTTGCTACAGATTAAACAAGTATACAAGAAAAAATTCCCAAAAGATCAGAGCAATTGGAAGGATGGATGGAAGTTCGTTGTTGGTCACCTTTTGAGTTTTGACGTTCTGGATGCAGATCAGTGCCATCGGTGATCAAGGTCAGAGAGGAAGAGTGCTGCAGCAAGCCAGCTAGCAAGTACACTTTTTGATAGAAGCAGGTATATAAACAGACAAATGGTACATTAAAGGGTAGCAATCGAGGTCAAATCCACATGGCAACATCGATATCTCTATTCTCGATAAAGACAGAATAAGAACAAAGTGAGTGTACCACACAGATCAATATCTCATTTTCTAAAGATCAGCAAGAATTTCCTGTTATATCCAAGTAATACTTTTGCAAAAAGGTAATCCAAGAAATTCTTGAAATATCAAGAAGAGAAAATTTGGGCTCCGCAAATATAGAGGGGATTTCGTTGGGGATTTTTTTTTGGGTCCTGTTGCAAGTAATCAAGTAAGTGAGCTAGTCAACTATCTCAAATAATTTAAGCATGGATGAGCAGAGGAATCACACATTTATTGATTCAATGTGCAAGATGTGTGTCTAGCAATATATCTTTTGGTGAATTCAGGAATATATCATATTTATAAACAAAATAGTTTCAAAATGCAACATTGTGTATATCTGTTAGATGATTTACTTTTCCTCATCTGACTGAAGTAATATCCAAAAATTATTGTAGAGGTAGCTACTAAAGAACTATGGATTTACAGGTAGATCTCTTGATATGTTTCGTAGTAAGAAAAAAATAGCAGGTCCAAAGTGTTATACGGGTAGCCACCCCATCTCCAGGAAAGGTGGATGTCCATGAAGATGCTGTAAAAATCCTTCACGAAGATTTCTACCCGAAGGGGTAAGTGACGAAGCCTGCCCAAGATGACCTCAAGACGGACCGAGAGTGGAAGACTTGGACATACGCGAAGAATCGAGAGAAGGACGCGAAGAGTCGAGAGAAGGACGCGAAGGGTCAAGTATTCCGAGTGCATCTCAAGCAAGGAGAATCCTCGGGACTTATACCGAAGGGTGGTGGGGGATGTCTCATCGAGGGATTCACGAAGACCCCTCGGAAAGACCGAGAGTGATCTTTTACAAGTCTCGGGTCAGAAGACGAAGACTTCGCAACAGCCTCTGACAAGAACGAATCAAATCAAATCAAATCAACTACTTTGTCAGAGTATGCCCCCCAAGGGCATGTTAGGGAGCAGGATAGCGTGGGTTGTAAAAAAGCTACTCTAGCCGTTGATTGTAGGATCAACGGTCCAGATATCAGGGCAATTTGGGTATTCCCCATGGGCCAGGGTACTTTGGGTATTTCCCATGCATGTAAACCCTGATCCTAAAGTTGTATAAATTAATAAGCTCATCAATGAAAGAGACCAAACATCTTAGCACTAGTCTATTCACTGAGCGCTCTGCTCTCTCACCACCACTTCTCTTGGCGTCCTCTCCAAAGACCGAGGAGGGGCATCGAACCTCACTGTCGGCGGGATTTCCCATGGCAGCTTAGCGCCGTCCGTGGGGAGAGGCGAGCGGTTCTGATGATGGCTAGACCTGGAGGAGTGTCGCAATGTCGGAGGCGAGCCGACGGAGTCGGGGCACGACGGAGCATACGCAAGGCAGGAGCGGTAAATCCAGAGCGAACAAGATATCACTGGCGAGACGATGGAGAGAGCGGCCCAAAGGGCGATCGCCACCGCGCCGATGACTGAACGGCGGCGGGAAGACGTGGCGGTGCAAGGACCTGGCGGAAACATGCATCCCAAGAGCCCCCGGCATCAACTTGTAAGGCTGGAGGAACCAGAGCCAAGATACCTCGGACGTGGGCAGTGGTAGACCTGACGAGCCAGGACCCAGCAGGGTCGTCAGAGAGGAGATGCAGCAAAACCCACCCACCCATCCCGATCGAAGACATCCTGCGAGATAGAAGAAGGCTGTTGGAGGAACAAATCGACCTACTTCGAAGAGAGCTCGTGACAATGCAGCCCCAACAGCACTACGTGCCCTGAAGGATCCCATATCCGGAGGAAAACCATGAGCAACATCGGTAGAACGTAATGGTGGCACAGCCGAGGAAGGCTAACGAAGGGTCTCTGAGTGCGCACCTTCGTGGCAAAAAATGGTCCGAAGGATTCAAGATGCCAAGTGTGTTCAAGTTCTCTGGAGAAACCGACCCAAACGAATTCCTGGATGTATATGACACGGCGGTTGAAGCAGCGGGTGGAGATGATGATATCAAGGCGAAGAGTTTGTTGTTAACACTGAAGGGAACTGCACTCTCATGGTACACTTCACTGCCACAGGGATCCATACACTCATGGAGTCAACTTAAAAATGCCTTCGCTAACAACTTTCAAGGCAATTATATCCAAAGAATGGTGGAAGGGGTTCTCTTTGCCTTGGAACAGGGCAAGAAGGAAAGCACAAGGGAATATTACAAAAGATTTGCTGCTGTACGATGCTAGATAAGAGATGTATCAGACTCTTCGGTAATCAACGCATTTCGAAGAGGACTTCAACCGGGACGCCTTCTACATAAGTTGACTCAGGACCCACCGCACACAGCTGCGCTTCTCTACGATGAAGTTGAGGGATATGCAAAGGGAGAAGAGGAGAACTTAAGGAGACAAGGCCAGTTGAATACACACAAGGATCGTGATGGCCACAAAGAGAGCAATTCAGAGAAGAACAAGAGACATCGAAACTCCAACAAAAAGGTAAGCAACATTGAGTCCAAACAAGCAGACGAGCAGAGAGCCATCGACAACAATAGAAGGGGAGATCATTCCCGAAGGGACGAGTACAGCCATCGCAAAGAGAGCACAAGAAGAAATGATGATCGATGGAACGACAACTACCGTAGGGAGAATTACCAAAGGAATGATAGACTCCGAAGAGAAGATCAGGATAACAGGGAAAAGAGATATTGCGCGGTGCATGGAGAAAACTATTTGCACACAACCGAGGAGTGTAGTGCTGTTAAAGCACAACGTGAGAACTACCAAAACTAGAAGCGTCAGCGAAGGCAAGATCAGCGACAAAGGGATCAGCACCGTGAATCTCCTGAGATGGTTCACAATGTTGAATAGCAAAACTGAAGGGTAATTCATGTCATCACCAGAGGATCCTCGCTGAATGTCCCATCGAACAGAAAGAGGAAGGAATTCATTCGCGAGGTGTCACACGTCTCGGTGTCGAGTAAACCAACACCGGCTCTGTCGATAACCTTCAACACAACCGACGCCAAAGGCGTCAAGTTCCCACACCAAGATCCCTTGGTGATCACAGCTGAAATTGCAGAATATGACGTCGAAAGGACGCTGGTGGACGAAGGAAGCTCAGCAGATATCATCTTCGCCAGCGCATTCAAACAACTCAATATACCAGAAGACAGACTGACACCATCGCACATGCCTCTCATAGGGTTCGGAGGAGAACCCGTGGCTGCAATGGGCCAGATATCGTTACATGTAACTTTCTATGAAGGTAAGAGAAAGATCACAAAGAGCATATGCTTTGATGTTGTCGGCATGGAGCACCGCTACAACGCCATCTTTGGAAGAGGAATCATCAATGCCTTCGGAGCAATCATACATCACAGCTACCTCTGCATGAAAATGCCTACCGAAGGGGGCGTCATTACCGTCCCAGGATGTCAACAATCGGCAAGGAAAAATGAACTCCAAGGCATACCAAAACTCAAGCCAGTCCAAACTACGGAGAGGTCGACTCGCAGTACAGGCCGAAGGGTTATAAGCCCTTGGTCAGGCCGGAAAGTGAGACGAAGATACAAAGAGCGAGCGAACCAAAACACTATGAAATCAATGGAACAAGGCAAGGATCATTCCATTTCTCCAATCTCGACGGTTCTTCGGTCCCAAACACATGGAACGCGAAGAGTCTGATCAAATATTATCCATGAAGCGATGAAGAAGCGCTGAGTACTCATTTCTCTGACTTGGTTTTTCCCTAGCTGGTTTTACGAGCGGAGTTTTTAACGAGGCTCAGACGCCCAAGACCGGCTGCGATCGGAGAAAATTCATAGGGAAATGTAACCGCTAAGATGTAAATCAAAAAAGAATGAAAAAGAAGAGCATGTTCCTGAGCACACTTCAGTCTGACTAAGGGGCTGGCGCGAAGCCAAAAGTGCTCGCGCCAAACACCCGAAAAAGAGCCTTCGCGGGCCACGAGCCTTGTGAGCAGTAATACGCCAAAAGCGCTAAGGCGCTGGCTAAAATTGCTCGCGCTAAGCACCGAAATAGAGCCTTCAGAGCCACGAGCCTTCAGGAGCAGTAAATACGCCAAAGGCGCTAAGGGGCTGGCGCGAAGCCAAAAGTGCTCGCGCCAAGCACCCGAAATAGAGCCTTCGCGGGCCACGAGCCTTCGCGAACGATAAATACGCCAAAGGAGCTAAGGGGCTGGTGCGAAGCGAAAAGTGCTCGCGCCAAGCACCCGAAATAGAGCCTTCGTGGGCCACGAGCCTTCGCGAACGGTAAATACGCTAAAGACGCTAAGGGGCTGGCGCGAGGCCAAGAGTGCTCGCGCCAAGCACTCGAAATATAGCCTTCGTGGGCCATAAGCCTTCGCGAACATATAACGCGCTAAAGCGCCAAGGGGCTGGCGCGAGGCCAAGAGCACTCGCGCCAGACACCCAAGAATCATCTTTGCGGGCCATGAGCCTTCGTGAACGTATAACGCGCAAAAGCGCTAAGGGCCTGGCGCGAGGCCAAGAGCGCTCGCGCCAGACACCCAAGAATCATCTTCGCGGGCCAGAGCCTTCGCGAACATATAACGCGTAAAAACGCCAAGGGGCTGGCGCGAGGCCAAAAGCACTCGCGCCAGACACCCAAGAATCATCTTCGCGGGCCACGAGCCTTCGCGAACGTATAACGCGCAAAAGCGCTAAGGGGCTAGCGTGGGGCCAAGAGCGCTCGCGCCAGAACCCAAGAATCATCTTCGCGGGCCACGAGCCTTCGCGAACATATAACGCACAAAAGCACTAAAGGGCTGGCGCGAGGCCAAGAGCGCTCGCGCCAGACACCCAAGAATCATCTTTGCGGGCCACGAGCCTTCGTGAACATATAACGCGTAAAAACGCCAAGGGGCTGGCGCGAGGCCAAAAGCGCTCGCGCCAGACACCCGAAACATCACCTTCGCGGGCTACAAACCTTCGTGAACGTGTAACCCGCAAAAGCGCTAAGGGGCTGGTGCGAGGCCAAGAGCGCTCGAACCAGACACCCAACATACCACCTTCGCAGGCCACGAGCCTTCGCGAACGTGAAATACGCTAAAAACGCTAACGGGCTGGTGCGAGACCAAGAAACTAACACCGAGCACCCGAAACATAACCTTTGTGGGCTATGATCCTTCGCGATTATTGACTACGCTGACGATATTACGCGTAGGGAGTGTAATAAGACGGAGAAGTATCGAGCGGGCAAAATGAAAATAAAACATCACGAAGATAAACAAGTTCACTTACAAATGCGGGATAACTTCGAAACAGAAGATCATATATTACATTAGCAAAAATATTACAATCCTAAAACTACCACTATTCTAGTCCGTTGGCTTCTTGCCCTTCGGATCTGCAGGATCTTTGGGATCCTGAGGAACAGAAACCGTCGGAGGACCTTCTCCTGACACCTGGAGCCCCACTGTCCTCGGAGCTCGCCAGAACTTAACCAAAAAATTCCGAACAACCTGGCAGGTGCCGCGGTCGAACGAGCTGGCGATGAAGGCCGAAGGATATGGCACACTTGGAAATGAGCTACCTAAAAAATGTGTGCACCCAGCGTCCTTCAACTTTGTTGTAAATGCGAAAACAGAGCTGACGGCGCAGTTTGATCCATAACGTAAAGATCCCTCAACGAAGGTCCCGATGGCTTCCTTCAAATATTTAACAGCCAAAGCCGGATTCTTCGGAGGGGCGCTCATAGTGATGGTCCCGAGTCTGGTAATCTCCTTAGCAAAAACCTGACTCAAAGCAAGCAGCTCTGCTTGCAGCATTACCAGCTGTTCCTTAAACTTCTCCACCGAACCCCAAAGAGTCCCAAGCTCCTCGGCTCCATTTTTAACTTCGTCGCGCAAACCATAGCACTCCTTGAGCGACGACTCGAGCTCGGTCCGTTGGGCCTCGAACTCAGCACGAAGCGTAACTAAGGCCTCCTCGGCAGTCTTTGCGCGCTGTTCTGTTTGCTCCTTCTCTGACCGGAGGAGGACCACCAGCTCCTTCTCCTTCAAGCTGACCTCTCGAAGGGTATGATTCTCTCGGTCGAGGGTGGCGATGCGGTCCTCGAGAACTACACACCTCGTCGAAAGACCCAATATTTGTGTCGATGCGGCATGATTGCAAGCCAAGCTCTGCAAAGATTTAATACAGCCATAAGACAAAAAAAAAGGGGGGAGGGAATATTTTACCGTAGCAAGGCATGTATCGATGTTGCGCATGTTATCCAGCAAGGGGAACATTTCGCAGCGGTCGAGGATTGCCGAAGGCAAACCCCCGACGAGAGCCACCACTTGATCGTCGGGAAGAAGTATATTATTAGTCTCCAGATGGGAGCCAACGAAGACAGGGGCGGCCCCGGGTGCCGGGGGAGTCGCGCGTAAGGCTCCTCCATCGACAGTAGTCGCCGCTGCCGAAGATGAGGCGCCGAGCGTAGACGACACTCGCTGGATTCCTCCCTCGGTCGCAACGGGTGAAGCTGAACCTGCGGCGATAGGGGCGGCCGTGATAGCCAACGAAGATCCCCTCTCCGCCGCAGTGGATGCCACCAACGCCAAGATGGCGGTGGTGGCACCAGCGGCCCTCGAGACGGGCACCGAAGGTGGCTCCTCATTAACGCCCTCTAAAAAAAAGGGAACAAACATGAGACAAGGTAAAAAACATACCGAACTATAGTAACCAACCTTCGGCGGAAGGAGAATCAGCCAGCCAGAACTCCGTCTCAACAACGAAGCCGGCAGTGTAGTCCTCAGCCTCCGCCTGCACATCTATGGAGGCTCCTTCGGGAGTAACGGGGCCTCGACCCGAAGGAAGAGACCCGGCCGCATGACTTTTCTGGAGCTCGTTGGAGCCATGTTCGGGATCCAATGGACCTGAGGGAGTTTTGCTGACCAAGACGTCGAGTGGGTCGTCACCACCGCTGGCGGCGCTCTGCGCATCCGGCGAAGTGTGATCATCCTCGGCCTCCCCTTCGTCTCCTTCGTCGTCCTCAGCGCTGGCGGCTGGGTTCCAAAAATCAGTCAAAAACGATAGACCGAAGGTATATGGCGATAAGAAGAATACTCACCACGGGGACGCTTTGACGGGCCCGCGGCAGCGCCCTCGGCAGTTTCCTCTTCCCGCCCCTCTTCGGATCGAAGGCCCAGGGGGTAACTACTCCAAGGATGCGGTTGACGCGGGCGCCCACCCCAGCTTCGCGGGCCCGCGCGACTTCTTCTGAGCGTAGCGGCCCGAACATCCCTTCGGCCCTCTCCACGGCCGTTTCTAACTTCCGAGGCCGGTGGTCCTTGTCACGCAGCGCGAGGTGGTCACCTCCCTCGTCGACGATTAAAAAGTCCTCCCAGGAGCTCATCAGCGGCCCCACCTTGGCCGCGAAGAACTCTTCGGCGAAGCAGCGCATGGAGAAGAGTTTGCTGATCCTCTGGAGCAACAACCTTTGCGCCTCTTCAGAGCCGGTGAGCTTCTCCACCGGGAACTTGACACAGTTGGCTGCTCCTGGGGTGTACCTCAGCGGAGAGTCAGCCTCATCTACCTTCTGGTAAAACCAGAACAGTTTCCAGCTTAGCCCCGCAGCTCCGTCCCACTTCTTCTTCGTGGCCAAGGACGAAAAATCTGCGATGTGCGCCGCCTTCACGACGAAGTTCACACACCCAAAGGCGCTGCCGCTCATCTTCCCCTGCCACCTGGCTTCGTGGAGGAAACCAAAGAGTCGGGCGCTGGGTTGTGCGCCATGGCTTCAGAGAGCCCACTCGAACACCGCGAGCCGAGCCACGTCGTTCGGGGAGAGGTGCACGAGCTGTGCCCCGTACCGCTCGAGTACCTCCCCGACAAGGCGGGTACATGGCACCCGAAGACCCGCCTTCACTTGCAAATCGAAGATTACCGCCTCGTTGGCATTCGGCCGAGGAGTTGTCTCCTGCCCTGGGAGTCTGAAATCTTCCTCATCCGCAGGAGAGCCGCCCGCCACCTTCGCGAGCATGTCCGGGGTCATCCTCGACTGTCCCAGCTCCCAAGATAGCCGCGCAAGGTCCGCGGGGCTCAAGATCTTCTTCGGGGCCATTGAAGGCTCCAAGGACTACACAAATAGGAGGAAATCAGTACTTCCGAAAAGCGGCCTTTCGGAACAATCAAAATAAAAAAAAGGGGGTAGACAAACAAGAACAGCCTCCACAGAGTTTGAACTGCGAAAACTTTATAAAGCAAAGTACTACTCTTTCGAACATATGTGAACGGCGTCGCAGCCGATACAAGAACCTCGCCGGCAAGCTCGCCGGCATTGAACACAAAGAAGCACCAAAACCCTATACCCCCAACTAAACAAACAATAAGGACAATGGTGTACCTGCAAGCTTAGTCGACGATTAAAAAAGGCGAAGAACCCGCGGCGATGATCTACTGGCGGCGGCGGAAAGAAAGCCCGAGAGCGAGAGAATGGCCGGCAGCAAGAGCGCGCAAGAGCAAGCAAACTGGGGGCGGCGGACGGAGTGCACAAGGGCGAGAGCAACCGACGGCGGGAGGTTAGAATTTGAAGAGAACGAGTGTGGAAGAAGAACAGTAACGCGACCCCTTATATAGGAGCCAGTCGGACGCGGATGAACGCTGCGTGTCCGCAACAACGGCGACGATGCACCGCGAAGAAGCCGAGGAGTTGCAAAAAGAAAAAATCAAAAAAATAAAAGAAAATTCCAACGGACGCCTATAGATCTGATGACACGTGTGACGAGTAACGGCCAAGATCAACGCAACAACTTTGAGGCCACTGACAATGTCAGAACGTCAAGTCCAAGTCACATCAACGGACGAAGATATCATCGGAAACAAAAAAGAAATAGCACCTTCGGGAACACCACCTCGACGTGGAGAACGGAAGCTGGATATTCCGGCCAGGCACCACGGCGAGGTGGCGACGTGACCGTAAGGGGCTTCTGCTGTAGGGGTAGCCACCCCATCTCTAGGAAAGGTGGATGTCCACAAAGATGCTGTAAAAATCCTTCACGAAGATTTCTACCCGAAGGGGGTAAGTGACGAAGCCTGCCCAAGATGACCTCAAGACGGACCGAGAGTGGAAGACTTGGACATACGCGAAGAGTCGAGAGAAGGACGCGAAGGGTCAAGTATTCCGAGTGCATCTCAAGCAAGGAGAATCCTCGGGACTTATACCGAAGGGTGGTGGAGGATGTCTCATCGAGGGATTCACGAAGACCCCTCGGAAAGACCGAGAGTGATCTTTTACAAGTCTCGGGTCAGAAGGCGAAGACTTCGCGATAGCCTCTGACAAGAACGAATCAAATCAAATCAAATCAACTACTTTGTCAGAGTATGCCCCCAAGGGCATGTTAGGGAGCAGGATAGCGTGGGTTGTAAGAAAGCTAGTCTAGCCGTTGATTGTAGGATCAACGGTCCAGAGATCAGGGCAATTTGGGTATTCCCCATAGGTCAGGGTACTTTGGGTATTTCCCATGCATGTAAACCCTGATCCTAAAGTTGCATAAATTAATAAGCTCATAAATGAAAGAGACCAAGCATTCTGATCATACATATTAGCACTAGTCTATTCACTGAGCGCTCTGCTCTATCACCACCACTTCTGTCGGCATCCTCTCCAGCAACGGGGAGGGGCGCTGAACCTCACTGTCGGCGGGATTTCCCGGCGACACAAAGGCAGACATTGATATTGACAGATTGATAAAAAAACATTACGGTATAATATGAAATAATCAGAACTACATAGTATATATTCAACCTCTCCCGTTTCCCTTCCCCTGCTACAGTAGCGAGAAGGGAAACTAGGTGCCGATCTGCTCACCGGCGTTGATCTTGCCGGTCCCCTCATCGACGACGGCCTTTGGGTCGTTGGCGGACGGAGGGGACGGCGGATTAGCGCCGGCCACTGTATAGGTCTAGGTTTTCTTCTTGTTGTTTTAGGTTAGGGTTAGGGGTCGCTGTCCTCGCTGTTTGATTCCTCCTGGATCCGGCAGATGATGTGGTCTCAGGCGACGAAGCTGCAGCGAGTGAGGAAGCCTGCGGTGGATTTCGTTGGCGGTACATGTCTTCCCACATCGGCGGTGAACGGCGATGGACTTTTGCTTTGCTCAGCGGTGACTTGGAGGTGTGCGGTGGTTGTGGTGCGCCGGCTTGAGGACATTGCCGGAGCTTCCTCTTCCTCTCCATGGCGGTCGGCGTAGGGTCAGGTGCACGGAGGAGGATCTTTTGCTGGGAGGGGATTCAAGGCTCCCCAATCCTAGCTCTGATCTGCGCCACTGCTCTGACCGGCGGTGGTGGCAGAATTGGCCAAGGCGGTGTCATCCACACTCTCCTCTGCAACGGCGGTGCTCTGATTGTGTCACTGGTGCAAGCCCTGGAGGACCTGTCCCTTCTCCATAGTTCGAGAAAACCTCCCCGATATGGCTAGGGAGCAGGGTATACCGGACAGGTCCCTGGTTTTAATATCATGAGGATCAAGGTTGCAAGGGTGCTGACGATGGCAGCGGTTGGAGTCTCATGCGCCTACCTTGTCAGCGACCGGTGGCGCGGTGGCTGAACTTTCTATTTACATTGTGAGACCTTGAGGGGCTTGGTTGTAATTTCCTTTGTTCTCGACTTCTCGAGGTCTCCATGTAAAAGGTTGAGCTTAGTCTCACTGTTTAATATAAATATAATGCCCTTCTCAAAAAAAAAAGAACTACATAGTATATTAAGATATCAATGAATCTAGAGTTCTAAACCTAACAGCAGGGAACTTTGAATAACACAACAGAAACTGAGTAGTTCTGATCTTCCATCAATTCATAAAACTAAAGATTACTAACTGCCAAATCCAAGTCAGCCAAGCCAGCCAAGACATATACAATAGAAACCATTTTTGTTCATCTTACTATTATGTGTGCAGTCACACATATAAACATTTCATTTTTTTTTGATGGAGCAGGCATATAATCCTTAATACCTTATTGCAAAACTTGCCTATAAATGAACTCAAGGCCTCAAGGAAAACCAAAGGCAAACTCTGCATCCCTTAATTTCCTTTTGCTTAGAAAGTGTGCTCACACCCTCCTACCAATCCAAAGTCAGATTGGATGGCTGTGATCGAAAGTTGGCCTACCACCACCACCACCACCATAAGCTTGTTTTAATAGTAGAGATAAAATCAATTTTCTTCACCACAGCAAGACTATTAGTTGAAGGCCTATTAGTTGAGATTTACACCAAAGCAGGCCTGACAGGAGAATTACCTCCACAGGAGACAGGAGAACCTTCACTTTGAATACTTCTCGCTTGAACACTCCTCAAACAAACTGAAGCCAAACTTCAAAACCCACAATATATTGGACTCCTTAAATCACCTGACAGAATTTGTACCCAAATCATAACAAATTGCAATCTTGAGGTAGCTACTACTTTCACTGCAACATAAAAAGATAGGAAGTTCTTTCCTTGCATCCAAATGGTAACATTTTTTGCTGTATCTACAAGGACTTAATGACAGGTACCTAAATTAGCATTTGCTTCCAGCATTGTAATTTGCAGAAGGCCCTGAAGAAGCTTGGGCTGCAGGATTGATTCAAGGAACTAATATGCTTCGAGATTCTGAATCCATCACCTGAAGAACATATTCATGGCCCTACACAAGGCCAACAGCGCCATTATCCGGCCCCTTATCCTATCAGATAGAGAAAGTGGGCTATTGTAGCACCTCTTTCTTCCTCCAACAGCCCCCCGACGTAGCCCCCATTTCTCAGGGTGGAGGTGAGAGACACCATAAAGCTGGGGAGTCTCTCTCTTGCCCTGATCTCGAGCTGGGGAGAGTGTAGGAGCAACGGCTCTTTCTGTCCCCCGCGAGCTTGGAAGACCTTGGGCGGCGTCGGTTCGGGCTATTGGGCAGCAGGACCTTATAGGAGGGTACGGATCTGGTTGAGGTCGCCCTAGAGAGTGGTTCGTTGGGTCGAAGAAGGAGGGCTGTGCGCTGCATGTGCCTCTCCGCGCCGACCACCTACGCATCCCCCCCGTCAGGCTCCATCTCCTGAGCGGCGAGTCTCCGTCGACCTCCCCCATGCCACGGCACCATCTTCTGTTTCATCAACAGCCTCCACGAGTGCCAGCGTCGGTCCTTCTAGTGCACAACCAAGGTGAGTTCCCCCTCCCGGATCCCGGCCTTGTTTGTGCACGATATACTCCACTGGGTACATGGATGGGTGCTAGGGGTCGTAGATCTGGTGAAATGTTATGATTTGGGAAGAATTGTGACCCGATTTGGCTGAGTTAGGGTTCGTAGACCCTGTGAAATCCACATGATTAGGGTTTGCGGTTGTTTGCTTGTGAATTGATTTGAGGGGATTGCATAACAGTGGACGCATGCCTTGCGCCAGTCTCTAGTACCATGATGCACACCGACGACAACCAAAATCTTGGTCAGAAATTGGTGGATTTGGTTAACATGTGTTTTAACCGTTGATTATTTGGTGATGAATTTGGAGTGCACAAAAAAGATTATTTGGTGTTGCTCAAAAAGAGGTGCAGGGAGGTTTGGTTTGTCAAAATTGCACATTCGGTATTTTCCCTATGGTTCTGCATTGACTGATGGTAAATATATAATATACATGTTCATCATATGTCTACTAGGATTGGTCATATTTTGCTAGGATGTACACTATGAGACATATAGTATCAGCTATGGTTCAGCACTAGAGCCGATATGGATTGGGCATATTGCACCTATTTGCTGCCAGGAATATGCATTTCTAAAGACCATATGGTTTGACACTAGGGGTATCTATATTTGTAGATGGATAGCGAAGCCGAACGGTTGCGACAGGTTCTTCTGGCGATGATCGATTCCATAGAGTCTGTTGTGGCCTCAATCATACAAACCGTTGATTACAACGTAAACCCAGGCAGCCAACATTGCTAACGGGGCTTTGTGCGATGTGCAGGAACTCACGGTCATTCTTGACCAAGTCGCTATTCAAGCCAAGGAAGTAGTCGTGCCGCGTTAACCTCTACCACCTACTGACCTGTCACCCGAGAGGGATGTCAGCCCTAACGATTGTGTGCCCGGCAGCTAGGACGGTGCTGACTGGAATCCAGCATATAAGTCGGATTGCTCGTTGGACACTGACTGCTACTACTATGACAGCGATCGTTCCCCTAAAACCACTAATGGTTCTATGTAATCCATGGATGGCATGTACCCCTTAATTGGCACCGCTAGAAGTTTGTATGGATTATGTGTGCAAGATCTGTAGACTTGCCTTAATTAACTATGAACTTATTATGTGGACAATGCATGTATTATGAACCTATGTGCTAAATGTATGCTCTATCCCTTTGTATATGGCTTGTTCATTTAGTTTGATCTTTTGTTGGTTGCCAAATCAATTTTCTATTGCATTTTAGCCTGGTTGAGATGAGTACAATTAAATCTGAATGATACTGATGAGTGCAACGAATTGAATTGCTGAACTACAAATTTTTTATGGTCGTGAACTATAACCAATTACTTATATATGCTGCAGGCCTGCTGCGATGGAATTCTTTGGGGACTTGCCAACCAGTGGGGAGACAGGCCAATTCCAATGGGATGCAACGCCGTTCTCGTAGCAGTCTACCCAAAAATCATGCGCCAAAACACATTTCCTAACAGCCCAGCTAGTTCTGTTCCAATGGATACAACCGAGCCTGCTGAGAAACGTGGCCGCAAAAGGAGTTTCACCATTGTAGAGGACAAGCATCTTATTGCAGCTTGGCTTAATGTACGCCAGGATGCATTTGTTGGCACAAACCAAACTAGCACGGTGTATTGGCAGCGTATGCATGATTTTTACCGTGAGATCAAGGACTTCGAGAGTGACAGTAACGTCAACTCGCTTGCGCATCGATGGGGGGTCATCCAAGAGATTATTAACAAGTTCACCGGCTACTAGGATGCAATTGGTCGGCGATTCCCCAGCAGCACCAATCAAAATGATAGGGTATATCCTGGGCTTATTTCCAGCGTCATGTTTTTAAATTATATTGATGTTTGTGGTGGCCATAACTTTTAAATTGGTTTACTCAATGTCCACTTGAAGTTTCTGTGAAATATTAGTGTGTAGTAGACCTGTTGTGGCTTAACATAAAATTAAGTACTTTTGACTTTTCAGATAGGTAATAAACATCCAGCGAGGGTAGACATACCATTGTTGTTGCACTGACAAATAGTTGGTGTTAATATGTCCAAACTCAAGTCTCTTGTTTAATGAATCTAGATGTTTGTATTTCTTTGATGGTTGCTTAATTTTTATAGACGTACCACTGTTGTTGCATTGACAAGTAGTGTAGAGTGCAAAAAATGCCCACAGCTTCATATGATTTAATGTTTTTACATTATCTTCCTGTTTATGCTAGCCATAGATTTTTAATTGGATTACTAAATGGCATAACTTAATATGGTTGGTCTCACCTGCAGCTGACTATGGCTATGGCTGCCTACAAGCAAGGGGAAGGACATCATTTTAGGCTTGTGCATTGCTTCAATGCCCTACAAGGCCAGAGGAAGTGGGCAGAATTCCTTTTAGCTAAGCGGCAGAAAACCGTCGAAGTACCAGACGGCACCGCAAGCTAAGCGTCTAGTGCTCCTTCCTCGGCTATGCCTGCAGAGCCTTCAAGGGATGTAGCCCGGCCAATAGGACGGAAACGTGCCAAGGAGGCTTGCCAGAACAGTTCTACCTCGGCTGCCGGAGGGGGAACTCGTCAGGTAGCGAAATGATGGCCGGCTATCTAGAAAAGTTGAAGGTACACAAGGTCGACACAGCCATTTTTAAGGAGAAGAGCAAGGACTCCTGTCATAGTGGCTTTATGCAGCAAAGCGAGGCGAAGATTAATCTACTAAAGACGGAGCTTGACATGAAGGAGTTCGAGGCAAAGCGTGACGAGGCAGAACGGCAGAAGATCGGCATCGAAAAGGAGAAGCTACACATGAGCCATTCGTTTGAGACCAAGCGCGAAGAGTTCGAACGTGAGAGGATCAGATTGGCGAAGGAAAGATGGGAGCTAGCCAAGAATGATCAGACCATGCGCCATAGGTTGCTAGCGGAAGAGATGGGTATGAAGCACATACAAGAGGAGGAAAGGATCCTAGCAATCGATCTGGACAAGTGCAACCCAAAGCAACGTGCATACTACAAGGATTGGCAGGACAAGATCCTTGCAAGGAGGATGCACGGTGGAGGGTAAATTTCTAGCGTGCAAAGTTGAAAGACTGTTGAAATAAATCACCCTACCGTGCCATCATTAATTTAGTTTGATCAATTCCTTGTTCCTTTATGTTTGCATGGACAAAAATTCGTGTGCGCTGGACTTGCTATTTCATTTTCTTGTTCGTGTACTCACTAGTGACCTATTATGTTCCACAGGGTTTTGCATGTCGAGGACATATTGTAGTAGTTAATTTTATTAGCTTGAGATGAACGCATCAATTGGACTTGACTCATTTGTTTAATGCTCTATCCCTTGCTGTTTAATTTGCTGCATCAGTGTGTACATTCTGTCATCTATGGATGACTAATCGGGGTGCACATTTCAAGTATTCAGACATGACAAACGATGATGGAAATTCAGTTAAGTGCATACTGAAGATGGAAATTAACTTAAGTGCAGAATTCAGTAGTACATGAGCTACATAGATATGGCCTGGATATGGCCAAAGAAGATGGATGTGGCAAAAGAAGATAGATATGGCATGTCTACATACATACATGCCTACTACTAAACTAAACTGAAACCAGACCTCCTACTAGCTACCAAACCTGCTCCAAAGGTGTTCCACCAGGTCGGCCTAGAGTTGACGATGCATATTCCTATCTCGGATCATCGCCTGGGATTGGATGAAGCTCATGATGTCGGGGATTGGTTCGTGCGACAGTTGGACGAGCACGCCGATAGACTTGTACTCTTCAACGTCATGATCCTCGTCTCATTCGTCCTCAATGATCATGTTGTGCAGGATCACACAAGCGTACATGATGTCATGCAAGGTTTGTTCGTCCCACAGCCGACCTGGTCCACGGATAATGGCAAACCGTGCTTGGAAAATGCCAAAAGTGTGCTCGACATCCTTTTGGCAAACCTCCTAGCACTGCGCGAAGTACTTCTGCTTATTGCCCTACGAATGTGGGATCGTCTTCATGATGGTCGCCCACTCGGGGTATATGACGTCAGTGAGGTAGTACCCCATCGTGTACTGGTGTCCATTGATAGTGTAGTTCACCTCGGGCGCGATCCCATCTGCAAGCTTGTCAAACAGGTTAGAGCGGTGCAAGAATTAATGTCGTTGTGGCTACCTGGGAGGCCAAGAAGGCATGCCATATCCAAAGGTCGTAAGAAGCGACCGCTTCCAGGATGACGGTCGGCCTTCTCACAAGCCCGGAGTATTGGTTGTGCCACGCGGTAGGGCAAATCCGCCACTCCCAATGCATATAATTGAGGCTCCCAAGCATGCCTGGGAACCCACGCCACTCGGCGACAGCAAGCAGTCGGGCGGTGTCTTGTTCGTTCGGCGTCCTCAGGTACTTCGAGCGAAAGACGGCGATCACAGCTCTCACAAAACCGGCGAAGGCTCTCCAGATCTGTGCTCTCCGCCATACGGAGGGAGTCGTCGAGAGAATTAGCGGGAACACCGTACGCAAGCATCCGAAGTGCAGCTATCACCTTCTACAAAGATGACAGGCCGAGGGTACCCACCGCATTACGCCATTACACAAACCATGCATCGTGGGACTCCACAGCCTGCAGGATCCTAAGGAAAAGCGGCTTGTGCAATCTGAACCTGCAAATTTGTTCGAACTCCGAAACGTCAGAAAATATCAAACCATCGTGCAACAAAATAAATTTCATGGACACACCTTCGACGGGAAGTGTCCTCATCATATCAGGGCAACTCGGCGAAGAAGTCCTCCCACAACCGGGCGTGTCCTTCATGGCGCCTGCGATCGATGACGGCATGGCCAATGCGGGAGCCAACACGGCGTGGCGGAAGGCTTGGCGGGAATGCTTGATTGGCTGACCAGAGCAGCATCAGCTTCTCATCATCTGAGCTGGACGACAACGACGATGAGTGGTAACCCAAAAAATCAGAGCTGTACTTCCCACTCTCCATGCTTGAATTGTGGTGTGTGTTGGTAGGAGTTCACCTTGCTTTGAAATGGTAGGAGCAAAGGAGCATATGGCCATACATATAGAACTTTGATGGCTTGCTTTGCAAGGCCATGACTTTAGCTTCCTACAAGCTTCGTGGCCAAGCTGATGGCTAGCAGTTCTGCTTACTTTGCAAGCCGACAATGGCCGAAAAGCTTGCATGCGAAGCTTCGTGATAGTTAAAATGAATTCGGAATTTGAATTATTTCAAAGAAGTTCGAAGCAATTTAAAACAGAATGCACATAATATATCATGCAATGGAACGTAGCTGATACGTGTAAATATATAGCATATTTAATTGTATAAATAAATCTACAATTATTTTCCCCCGATTTATAGAATAATTTGAAATTTATTATCATTTATTTAATGTCAAAACCCCGCTAGTACCAGACTATCCCAATACGGTTGTACACGTGAGTCGTATGGCAGTTAAAGGAAATGGTTAAAATATAGGGAAGATGAGATGGGGGTTTGAATTTTAGGGGAGCTGTTGGAGAGGGGATGGAAATAGGGGTGAGAAGGTTTTAAGAGAGCATCTAAAACTGAGGATAGGGGGCCGAATTTTAGGGGAGCTGTTAGAGTCGCTCTAAGGATGTAGATACTCACCCAGATCAAGACAGCTCAGGCAGCCATAAAAGCATAAGTGCTTGTTCACCTAAGAGGGCCTTGGAGCCTAGAAGGTGAGGTGCGGCATGGTCAATTGCATCTGAGATGGGTGAGATTGACTCGAGGAAGCTCTTCGGCGTTGTTGTAGAGAAGAACATGAAAGTTGAATTGCAATTAGCTAAAATAAATAAATCGGATGCAATATGCAGTGGGATGGCCATGATGTGCGGTGGATTGAATTTGAAAATTTTTGAACCGGCGTCTATGTGGGGATGAAGTCTTGCGCCGACAACAAGCGGGGAAAGTGGGGTGCTTGGCGACGGTAGCGGCGTGAGAAGGAGGCACTCCGGTGACTGGTGGTAGGCAGGGAGGATGTGCTGCACGCCATGGCGAAGAGGTGCTGCGCCAGCATGCTGAAAGGAGGCAGCCAACGATAGTGCTGGCGCTGAATCAACCGAGCCAAACCGGGTGGCCCATATTATTCATCAAGCCGAACAGGGCCGGGAACCATGCCTGGGCTTGACTTTGGCCTATCGGGCCAGCCCAGTTCGGTTTGCATAGTACTAGCCCGGTTCATTACTATGCTAACCGGGCTGGACCGGTCCGGTTCATTTTATTTTTCTCTATTTTTGGAAATTTTTTAAATTATTTTCATGATTTTTCATTGTTGTTTTTAAATTTCACTAATTTTTCTAATTTGTTTCAAATTTTTCTTGAAACCGGGCCAATCAGTACTAAAGAGGCCAACCGGGCTAAATAGGAACGGACTAGCCCGGTTCGTTCGATTCAATAAGTGAATCAAACCTGGGCTTAGCCCCCGACCTGTTGACCAGTTGGCCCGGTTTGCATAGTAACCGGGCCTAAAACGAATCGGGCCGAAACGAACAGAGCCGAACGAACCATGCCGAACCGGGGTGGTCCGTTGGCCAGGTTTGGCTAGATTGAACCAGGCAGGCTCGGTTTGGCCCGCTTCGCCTGGTTCACTTGTAAACTGGGTCTAATGAGCCAATGGGTCAGGGTCTTGACCCAAACACGGTTCACACAGTAACCGGGCTGAAATGGGCTAGCCCGGTTACAAGCAGGCCGACCCATTTTAGCCTAAAAATAATATTAAAAATTAAAAATGATTATATTTAATAAATATGTGTTATAATGTAACAGCCCAAGTCTAGCTCTTAAGACCTATGTATGCATATTGATACATATTCAAAAATTTCAAAACCCTTTTGTTGTAAATTAACCTTTGCAACACCTCAATATACCCATATATGTGTATATAGGTTCTTTTTGAAATTGGGTATAGATAGTATTACTAACCCTAAGACAGTACTAGACTTCCCCATCATAATCCTAATTGACATCTAAACCTATGATTAAACCCTAAAGATTTCTAATTTCCCTAGTTAATCCCCTACTTATAAATCCTAGCCAAAAACACTACGTTGTCAATTAAATTCAAGTTGATTTGTCAAATTCAAACATTTCCATTTGAATCTTTCACCAAAATGGGTTCCCCTATGTGGGCCCAACCCATTTTGGACCTAGCCCACCCAGCTGGCCCACCAGCCCTCAACCCAACCTATTCTTTCTCCTAGCCGAGCCAACCGGGCACCCTTCCGGCTCACCCCTAGCTCCCTACCCCGGCTCCCCTCTCTCGCTCTTTCCTTCCTCAGCTCTCCCTTGCTCTCGGCTTTGCCTCGTGCGTGCGATTCCCTCCCCGGCTCCTGCCTTTGCTTGGCGGTCCATACGCCAGTGCACCCATCCCTCGCGCTGGCACTCGTTGAAATACCGAACCTGGCCACCAGAGGGGGGTGAATGGGAGCTTTGAAGAATTTCTTCTAACCGATGCTCCTTGAATCCACCCATCCCTCCAAGACACAAGAACACTCAACAGCTATACGTACCCCTAGTTGCATAGGTGAGAAATCGTGCTAGAATGAAGGGAATTTCAAACCATATTTCTGGTTTTTGAGCGCTCAAACAAAAGAAATCTCAGTCCAAAGTGGTTTCACTCAAGACAAAACACCCCAACTAATAAAGGTGCCTTAAGAAACGTAAGAAAGATTCCAACAGAAAGTTATCCTTAATTGAAGAGATTGTTGCTGCCATTCTGAGACTCAAATAATTATGACAATTTTTCTCCAAGGAGTTGAATGAGTCGTGCAGCAATTATCCAATTTTTAGATCAAAACTCCTTATTGAAAAATTATGAAAATTCTTGCAAGACAATCTGCCAGGAACTTCGCATAGGAAACTTGGGGCTCAGTATTCACCTCATAGCGCACAAATGATGCAACCAAATGACTTCAAAATTTTTCCACAGATGGTCATGAAAGTCAGGCACCTTCTCCCTCCAGAATCACTCAAAAAGATATTTATATATTCTTTTAAAAATCCTAGACTACAGGCGGCACGAGAGAAAGTTTCTGAACAGGATTGCAATTAGTTGAAGAACTTGATCTCTAACCTCTCCTAGGTTGCAAGAAAGGTGTAAAATCATATGTGCAACCTCAAGACATCATAGATCAGTAGCAGGTAGAAGGAGGTGAGGCAAATAAACTAGTTGCAACCAAAAGTAAGAAAGAAACTAGATTAAACACATGAACAACACAAAAACAAAGTCATAGTTTCGTGAAACTAGTTTCTATTGTTTGGGAGAGTATTTTCATAGCCACACCTAGGTGGACAAAGCTCAAATGAGCATAATACAAGCCACAACTTAGCCCCACGACTTGGTGGAGGCAGCCCCCTCCACCCCTCCTTATATAGGGCAACCGGGTGAACCTCCACCCTCGATAGCTTTCTTGGCTTCCAAATAGCCTTATCAAGGGTTAGGATTCACTCACTCAACCAGCCACTTATATGGGTCTAAACCACTCTCACATAGCCCAACATGGGCCAAACATACCATATATGGGTTTTACATAAAATCCGATCAACCAGATGCAACGGGCCTTCGTCTGTCGGACTTGACCGTTCCGTTTCCTTGCCTTCGGGCCTCCAACCCAAACCGAAACCTTTGAGCCACCTCAAGTTCTTCTCCATAACGTCCTCATGAGTCCCAAGGTTGAGCCCATCCATCCCGTGACATCATCACCGTTCTGAATCTCAATCCACCCGATCTAGTCTAGATACCGTCGCCGACCACGGTTGCCTCCAAGGCTCCAAGCCTACGCCCACAAGAACCAAACCATTTTCCACAAACAAAAATATTTTTTTACCTTTGTTTCCCACATGTTAGTCTAATTTCATTATGAATTCAAACATATATGACTACATGCCCAAGTTCCCACTCGAACTGAAATCGAAACCTTTCAAACCGGTGCTTTCCCTAGCGCAACAGAACAAAGATAGAAATTTTAAAAATACTTCCCTCGCTCAAATGAAAAAATCATAATACTCGAAATTCTCTACAAAATCCGTATATAACATTTTTTTCATCCGAGATCGGGATGACCTTCAAAAGTGCAAATACTATGTGCTAGCACAAATAGCTGAACCGGCTCAAATTAGTCTCAAAAGCAAGCCCTTCAACCAAAATAACTTAAGTCATGTACTCAACACAATAAGAAGACCTCCACATGGTCTCACACTCGTGCCCTGCCATTCTCACCACGTGGCAGCTCTCCCCTGCCGACACCGCCAAGACGATCGCCAGACTGCGGCGCTTTCGTTCGAAGTCATCAGATAGCCATGCTTCCGACCGCTTGCCGCCGCCACCGCCACTGCCGCCGCCGCCTGCTTCCCCTGGTCTGTCCCCTCCTTGTGATGATGACACCGCTCGCTGCGCCGCACCGCGCTGCCATGCACGCCAAAGATTTGCTCCACTGGTCCCACCAGTGTTCGGTCACTCGAGTCATCCAATTTTTGATTTCTCCCTTCTTGGTGAGTCTCTTTCCGATTCCATGCACCCAGAGCATCACTGGAGCATCGTAACATTTCCCCTCAATCAATTTTGCTTGATCCCGACCAGTGTTGCCTCGCGCCGACGGCCCTACGCCGAGCACTATCGATCTCCTTGTCGCTGGCCGTCTCCAAAGCCGTACTGATCGAAACCCCCTTTAATCCCCTAGTTGTCCACTCTTCCTCTCTAGTTTAAGAGCTCTTTAGTTTAAGAGCATAGAGCAATTTGGTAGCCCAATAAGGCTCGTAACTTTTGGGGTCACGAATTCAATTCCCATCATGAAAACTTCTTTTATAACACTAAGGCTGGGATGCCTTGAAAACTCAAGTAGGTGCTACAAGTAATGAAGTTTCCTTGTCTATCCTTGGAGGGGTCTGTAGTATCATTGATCTTGCAGGTTCTGTTGTACTTTCAACTTTTTCCTTCAAAACTGTGGAAGCTCAAGTGGGTGCAGTTACAAGTGCTGAACTTTCATAGCTACCGTTGGTCAGTGTTGTATATCTTGGTGGCAACAAAGAATCCACATCAATGAAATATCCTTCCTCATTGGGTGTCTTCTTTCCTATTGGTGCGTCAAGGACAGAGTCCGGTATGGCGTCAAGAGTCTCCTCTAAGAATGACTTTAGTGTCTGCACATACAAAAGTTCAAAACTTGTGATTTACCATTTAGGAACTATTTCACAAGAAAAAAAAATAGTTTGCATCCAAAGGAATTTCGTAAGTAATAGGTTCCAGAACTACAGTGTAACAAAGAAACAAACAAGATGTACATGGCATAAAATTACGTTGACATAATGTGGGCACGACAAATAACAATTCAGAAGGGACCAATTTTATATAGTTGTTGACCTACCATTGATTCAACCAACTTAAATAGAATTGAACAACATAATCAACAACTTAAAGCTTTCAGGTAATGCAGTCATATAAAAACATATCCTGAAATTTGACTCAGATCTACAAGAAGACAAACATTTAGCTCATCTTCATTTAGTCTTATGCCAAATTTTCATATAATGCAGTAGGGTATACACATCTTTGTTCTATTGTTATTTGTTTAAAGAAGTGATACGGCAGGAGGGTAGTAGTTGTGTTCACTTACCTTGCAATAACGCAATGTAGAGTCAGCCTTGCGTTTCCATAGACTGTTTCCAGGTTCTGAGTGGAATAAGTTTAACAATGGCTGTGTCAAAATAATAATGATTCTGTCAGCCATAATTAAGGAAGCATATGTTTGCATAATATCAATCGTGAAAAAAGATGGCAAAGACAACTATAGGTAGCAATAACATTCTGATCTTACAGCTCGCTTTATTGTTTATGTCTTAGCAGACAAAATGCAGACCTTGCAACTGCTACAACTTAATAATGTAGCTGTTGATTTCAGGAAAAAATATAAAATTGCTTGATGGTCGCAAATACATGCATGAAGTTTATTTGGTGTGGTTATATCCAATTTTTTTAATGCATATCTTAGGCAGCATGCAGTATCCTTCCTGATGTAGAAGCAAATGGAGCTAACAATTCTTGAGTGAATTAGAAAGCAATAATACAGTTGCTGTCACGATCCGAGATTAATCCTTGCTCGGCCGCTAGCGCAACCGGATATGAGGAGGTCCTTGACACTCCAAATTCCCGATTGCTGCTGGCGAGAGAGAATAGGGGAGTTCCCTGAATTCATCAATGCTTTATTACTTAAGCCGTTGCCTATTTATAGCCGGGCTAGGCTTTACAAGACCAAACCGGTCTGGACTAGGAGATAAGACCCTAACTTATTCATAGAGCTAACATATATTAACTAATTAGAGATATACTAGGAGATGGATAGAGAGCCGGCTAAGTAACCTTACCCGTGCCGGACTAGGGCTGATCCGGCATGGGCTTGGCCTTAGCCCTTCTCCCATATACCAGTCCGAAACGCCCACTAGGACGCCCTCTAGGGTTCGCCGTGACACCTCCCCCGTCTTCGACAAACAGCTCGTCCTCGAGCCGGAAATCAGGGAATTGAAGCTTGAACTTGTCGACATCCTCCCAGGTTGCTGAGGTTGGAGAAGAGTCCAACCATTGGACGAGGATCTGCCATCTGGAGTTTAGCCGTCGAGACCGTAGCACCAACTTCGGAGTAGGCAGAACACGGCCATGTAACATAGGCGGTAACTGTGGTGGTGTTGTTGGAGGATCGCCCTTGAAGGGTTTCAGGAGGCCGACATGGAAAACATGATGAATTCTAGCACGCGGCGGCAGCTCAAGGCGGTAGGCGACGGAGTCCACCCGCTGAAGCACTTGGTAAGGCCCAAAAAATTTGGGAGACAATTTGGTGTGGCGGGCACCTGAAATGACAGCGACTTGACGGGGATGAAGACGTAGCCAAACCCAATCACCCTGCTAGAATTCCAAATGGCGGTGATGAGCATCATAGTAGTGCTTAGCCGTCTGCTGAGCCAAAAGAAGACGTTCTCTAATCTCGTGGAGGAATTCATCCCGTTCAGCACAGGAATCAGCCACAGCTGCATTGCGGAGTTCAGAAGGATCATATGAGCGAAGCGAGGGAGGATCACGCCCATAGACCAATTTGAAAGGTGATTCCCGCAGTGAACTGTGGAAAGATGTATTATAACATTATTCTGCCCAAGCCAACCATTGTAACCACTGTCGTGGCCGATCACCCGTTAAACAGCGCAGATACATAGCGATGACCCGATTAACTGATTCTGATTGGCCATCAGTCTGTGGATGGAAGGCCGTACTCATGCTCAAAGATGTGCCTGCTGCTCGAAATAGTTCCCGCCAAAAGGATGCTGTAAACACTGGATCCCGATCAGACACAATGGATGAAGGAATACCATGGAGGCGCACAATTTCATCGAAGAATGCACGGGCCACTGATTCAGCTGTATAGGGATGTGTCAATGGTATGAAATGTGCGTATTTGGACAACCTGCAGACCACAGTGAGAATGACAGATTTGCCCCCCACTTTAGGGAGGCCCTCGATGAAATCCATAGAGATATCCGACCAGATTTGTGTGGGTACGGGAAGGGGTTGCAAGAGGCCTGCTGGATGTAACCGCTCAGTTTTACTGCGCTAGCAAGAAATACAAGAGGAGACAAATTCTTTAACCAATCTTTTATCCTGGGGCAAAAGAAAATCATGGCGAAGACGGACCAAGGTTTTCTGGATTCCCTCATGACCCGTCGTGTGAGCTGCGGCTAAGACCTCCTGGACAAAGGAAGAGGATGGAGGAATATAAGCCTTCTTCTTGAAAGTGAGGATCCCATCAATAACCGCCCAATGGTCATCTAACGAACCTTGCTGAAGCTGGTCCCGCAAAGCAACCAATGCTGGATCCGTAGCATTATCCTCCCGTAAACGATTAAAAATGTCAAAATTTGGGTTAGAGATGGCGGAGAGCTGGAGACAGTCAGTATCACGCCTAGACAGCGCATCGGCGGCAGCATTAGTATGACCCGGCTTATATTCCACCTCAAAATCAAACCCCAATAACTTGCCCACCCACCCATATTGTGGGACAGTACTCAAGCGCTGATCCAGCAGATATTTGAGGGAATAATGGTCGGTACGCACTATGAATTGATGCCCCCATAAATATGGGCGCCAATGTTTGATAGCTTGCATCAATCCAATCAATTCCCGCTCGTATGCCGCCAAGGAACCATGACGAGGGGCCACTGGTTTGCTGAAAAACGCAATCGGTCCTTTCCCTTGGTGTAAAACAGCCCCGTAACAAACCCCGGAAGCGTCACATTCGACAATAAATGGTTGCTGAAAATCCGGAAGCTGTAGGACAGTACCTGAAGTAAGAGCTGTTTTCAGGGCATGAAATGCCTGGGTTGCTGATTCGGACCATAAAAACCCATCCTTTCGCAGCAGCTGAGTGAGAGGGGCTGCTATGGTGCCGTAATCTTGGATGAAACGTCGATAATAACCTGCCAAGCCCAGAAATCCCCGCAGTGCCAGGACTGAATTTGGATTCGGCCATTCGAGGACTGTCCGGATTTTCTCCTGATCCATGGAGACTCCTGCGGTTGAGATGACATGGCCTAAATAACTCACTTGATCAGCCCCAAAAATACACTTGGATTTCTTCAAGAATAGGCCGTGCTGCCAAAGAAGGTTGAGAACCATGCTCATATGACAAAGGTGTTCCGCCCAAGAGTTGCTGTAAATCAATATGTCGTCGAAGAAGACTAACACAAATCGACGGAGGAAAAGACGTAACACCTCATTCATTAATGCCTGGAATGTAGCCGGTGCGTTAGATAGCCCAAACGGCATCACCAAAAATTTGAACAACCCCTGATGTGTGCGGAAAGCCGTTTTATGAATGTCTTCCGGATGCATGCGAACTTGGTGGTACCCGGATCTCAAATCGAGCTTAGTAAAAAATTTGGCTCCTTTTAATTCGTCCAGCAGTTCCTCCACAACCGGAATTGGAAATTTATCCTTGATTGTCCTGCTGTTAAGAGCACGATAATCTATGCAGAACCTCCATGCCCCGTCTTTCTTCTTAACTAATAGCACTGGGGAAGAGAAAGCCGAAGTGCTTCGCCGGATGATCCCCTGCTTCAACATAGCCTCACATTGGCGTTCAAGTTCATCCTTCCGCAAGTTGGTGTACCGATACGGCCGTACCACCACTGGTTCAGCACCGGGCAACAAGTGTATATGATGATGATGAAGTCGCTACGGTGGAAGACCCTGGGGTTCGCTGAATAGGTCTTCAAACTCCTCTAACAGATGCGGTAGCAGCTCCTTGCCAATGCTTGTGATCGATCTAGCTGCTGGCCCAGCTTTCTGTACCCAACCCTTGATCGTACAGGTCTTTCCTCCTTGTTGAAAAGACATGGTGTGGTGCTGGAAATCCCACAAAACTGGCCCCAATTCAGTGAGCCATTTTGTCCCTAGGACCATCTCATAGCCCCCAAGTGGCATTATATAGAAATCCACCGTAAACCCAGTTTCTGCAACGGTGAACGGTGTTGCTCTAAGAACTCCTGAACAGGCCACTCGGTCTCTATTTGCCACAGTCACTCCTAGGCTTTTGCTCTTGGCTATCTGACCCGGTAGCTTTCTCGCCAATTCTTCCCTTATAAAATTGTGGGTGGAGCCTGAATCAACCAGCGCCATAACTTCTTGCCCTGCTATTGCTACCTTAATCTGCATGGTATCTGTTATTTGTACCCCCGAGATTGCGTGAAGGGATATCAGTCCTTCCTCTGCTTCTCCTTCCTCCTCTTCCTCCTCATTAGTGGCTAAAATAGCAAAGAGTTTCTTGCAAGTGTGCCCCTTTACCCACTGTTCGTCACAGTTAAAGCAAAGATTTTGCCGCCTTCTTTCGGCCATCTCACTTGGAGAAAGGCGTTTAAAAGCTTTAGGTGCAGTTTGGTTGGTAGTAGGGGCGTCGGGCGCCTTTTGCTCCATGGTTGTAGCCAGTAGTATCCCTCATGAGTGGGAAGGCACCAGCCACAAGGCGCTTACTGTGGGTTTTGTGGGAGCGAGGGTTGCCACACGACCCGAGAACAATTCTTGCTCATGCACAACAATCGATATGAGGAGGTCCTTGACACTCCAAATTCCCGGTTGCTGCCGACAAGAGGCAGGATAGGGGAGTTCCCTGAATCTTCAATGCTTTATTACTCCAATTGTTGCCTATTTATAGCCGGGCTAGGCTTTACAAGACCCAAACCGGTTTGGACTAGAAGATAAGATCCTAACTAACTCAAATAGTATCTTATATTAACTACTAAGAGATATATTAGAGATGGATAGGAGCCGCTAAGTAACCTTACTTCTTTTGACTTAGAGTCGATCCCAAGACGGGCTTGGTCTTGGCCCTTCTCCCATATACCACCCGCAATGCCCACTAGGCGCCCCTAGGGTCCGCCAGACACCTCCCCGTCTTCGACAAACAAATAGCCCCTCGAGCCGAAATCGAAATTGAAGCTTGAACTTGTCAACATCCTCCCAGGTTGCCGAGGTTGGGGAAGAGTCCAACCATTGTACGAGAATCTGCCATCCGGAGTTGAGCCGTCTAGACCGTATCACCTTCAGCGGAGTAGGCAGAACACGGCCATGTAACATAGGCGGCAGCAGTGGTGGTGAAGTGGGAGGATCACCCTTGAAAGGTTTCAGAAGGCCGACATGGAAAATATCATGAATTCTAGCACGTGGCGGAAGTTCCAGGCGATAGGCTACGGAGTCCACCCGCTGAAGCACTTGGTAAGGCCCAAAAAATTTGGGAGACAATTTGGTGTGGCGGGCACCTGAAATGACAGTGACTTGGTGGGGATGAAGATGCAATGCACCAATCACCTCCGCCGAATTCCAAATGGCGCGATGAGCATCATAGTAGTGCTTAGTCGTCTGCTGAGCCAATAGAAGACGTTCTCTAATTTCGTGGATGAATTCATCCCTTTGAGCACAGGACGCAGCCACAGCCACATTGCGGAGTTTAGAAGGATCATATGAGCGAAGTGAGGGGGGATCAGGCCCATAGACCAATTTGAAAGGGACTCGGCGAATCGTGGAAAGACGATATAGCAATATTCTGCCCAAGCCAACCATTGAAGCCACTGTCGTGGCCGATCACCAGTTAAACAGCGCAAATACATAGCGATGACCCGATTGATCGATTACGATTGGCCATCACCGCGTGGGTGAAAGGTCAGACTATGCTCAAGGATGTTCTGGCCGATCAAATAGTTCCCGCCAAAATGATGATGTAAACACTGGATCTCAATCAGACACAATGGAAGAAGGAATACCATGTAGACGCACAATTTCATCGAAAAATGCACGAGCCACTGATTCAGCTGTATAGGGATGTGCCAATGGTATGAAATGAGCTGTATAGGGATGTGTCAATGGTATGAAATGTGCGTATTTGGATAATCTGCAAACCACAGTAAGAATAACAGATTTGCCCCCCACTTTAGGGAGACCCTCGATGAAATCCATAGAGATATCCCACCAGACGAAAGTGGTACGGAAGAGGTTGCAAGAGGCCTGCTGGATGTAATTGCTCAGTATTATTACGCTGGCAAGAAATACAAGAGGAGACAAATTCCTTCACCAATCGTTTATCCTGGGGCAAGTGAAAATCACGACGAAGACGGACCAAGGTTTTCTGGATTCCCTCATGACCCGTCGTGTGAGCTGCGGCTAAGACCTCATGGGTCAAGGAAGAGGATGGGTGAATATAAGCCTTCTTCTTGAAAGTGAGGATCCCATCAAGAACTGCCCATTGGTCATCTAAAGACCCGTGCTGCAGCTGGTCCCGCAAAGCAATTAATGCTGGATCCGTAGCATTCTCTTCCCGTAAACGAGTAAAAATGTCAAAAGTTGGGTTGGAGATGGCGGAGAGCTGGAGACTGTCAGTATCGCGTCGAGACAACGCAACGGCGGCAGCATTAGCATGACCCGGCTTATATTCCACCTCAAAATCAAATCCCAATAGCTTGCCCACCCACCGATGTTGTGGGACAGTACTCAGGCGCTGATCCAGCAGATATTTGAGGGAATAATGGTCGGTGCGAACTATGAACTGATGCCCCCATAAATATGGGCGCCAATGTTTGATAGCTTGCACCAATCCAATCAATTCCCGCTCGTATGCCGCCAAGGAACCATGACGAGGGGCCACTGGTTTGCTGAAAAATGCAATTGGTCCTTTCCCTTGGTGTAAAACAGCCCCGTAGCCAACCCCGGAAGCGTCACATTCGACAACAAATGGTTGCTGAAAATCAGGAAGCTGTAGAACAGGGCCTGAAGTAAGTGCTGTTTTCAGAGCATGAAAAGCCTGGGTTGCTGATTCTGACCATAGAAACCCATCCTTGCGCAGTAGCTAAGTGAGGGGCTGCGATGGTACCGTAATCTCGGATGAAACGCCAATAATATCCTGCCAAGCCCAGAAACCCCCGTAGTGCTCGGACTGACTTTGGAATCGGCCATTCGAGGACAGTCCGGATTTTCCCTTGATCCATGGAGACTCCTGCGGCTAAGATGACATGGCCTAAATAACTCACTTGATCAGCCCCAAAAATACACTTGGATTTCTTCAAGAATAGGTCATGCTGTCGCAGGAGGTTGAGGACCATACTCATATGACGGAGGTGTTCCGCCCATGAGTTGCTGTAAATCAATATGTCGTCAAAGAAGACTAACACAAATTTACAGAGAAAGGGACGCAACACCTCATTCATTAATGCCTGGAAAGTAGCTGGTGCGTTAGAGAGCCCAAACGGCATCACCAAAAATTCGAACAACCCTTGATGCGTGCGGAAAGCTGTTTTATGAATGTCGTCCGGATGCATGCTAACTTGGTGATACCCAGACCTCAAATCGAGTTTAGTAAAAAATTTGGCTCCTTTCAATTCGGCCCAGCCAGCCTCCACAACCGAATTGGAAATTTATCTTTGGTTGTCCCGTTTGTTAAGAGCGCGATAATCTATACAAAACCTCCATGCCCCGCTCTTTTTCTTTACTAACAAAGATCGGAAGAGAAATCCGGTGCTTCTCCGGATGATCCTTGCTTCAACATGGCTTCACATTGGCGCCAAGTTCATCCTTCGCAAGTTGGTGTACCGACAGGTGGTACCACCATCGTTCAAAGACCGTAACAGTGTATGTGATGATCATGAAGCCGCTATGGTGGGAGACCCTGGGGTTCGCTGAACAGGTCTTCAAATTCTTCTAACAAATGTGGTAGCAGCTCTTTGTCATTACTTGTGATTGATCTAGCTGCTGGCCCAACTTTCTGTACCCAACCCTTGATCGTACAGGTCTTCCCCCTTTGTTGAAAAGACATGGTGTGGTGCTGGAAATCCCACAAAACTGGCCCCAATTCAGTGAGCCATTTTGTCCCTAGGACCATCTCATAGCCCCCAAGTGGCATTATATAGAAATCTGCCAGAAACCCGCCAACGAAGCGGTGGCGGCGTTTCACTGAACTCTGAACAGGCCACTCAGTCTCCATTTGCCACAGTTACTCCTAGGCTTTTGCTTCTGGCTATCCGACCAGGTAGTTTTCTTGCCAACTCCTCTTATAAAATTATGGGTGGAGCCTGAGTCAACTAGTGCCATAACTTCTTGTCCTCCTAGGGACACCTTGATCTGCATAGTATCTGTTATTTGCACCCCTGAGATTGCGTGAAGGGATATCAATCCTTCCTCTGCTTCTCCTTCCTCCTCCTCCTCCTCATTAGTGGCTAGGATAGCAAAGATTTTCTTGCAGGTGTGCCCTTTTACCCACTGCTCATCGCAGTTAAAACAAAGATTTTGTCGCCTCCTTTCCGCCATCTCGCTTGGAGTTAGGCGTTTAAAAGCTTTAGGTGCTGCTTGGGCAGGGGTGGCTGCTTCGGTCGTCTTCTGTTCCCCGATAGTGCCCAGAGGTATCTGCGCAGTTGAGAAGCGCAAATACCAATCGGCGTCTTATTTGGGGTTTTAGGGAGCGAGAACCGCCAACAAGGCCTTCTGCAATTTTTCCACGGACCTAGCCACATTCATTGCCTCATCCAAGTCCCTCGGCCCTTTCATCTCTACTTTTGAACGAAGGGGATCATTTAACCCGAAGGTGAAGAGATCCACTTCTTGTTTCTCTGTTAATGGTTCAGCATAGCAAAGACGACTCAAAAATCGGTCCTCATAATCCTCCAGTGGTCCTTCCTTTCGTAGCGCCGCTAATGACCCCAATGAATTTCCCATCTGATCTAGACCAAAACGCCTTGTGATCAAATCCACGAACTCGGTCCAATTGGGTTGGCCGTAGCGACGCTCCCAACGAGTGTACCAAGTTTATACCCTGCTCGTGAGATGATACGATGCAGTCCAAACCTTGTCTTTCTCTCATTTTTTGGGCTCTAAAGAACTGTTCACACCTACTTAGCCAGGAGAAGGGATCTTCCTTCCCGTCATAGGTAGGGGAAGTCCACTTCAATGGCTTGGCCGGAGTAGCTTGTTCTTCGTCGTCGTTGTACACTGGAACACGCCGCGCGCTGGATGCCGCAGCTGCTCGGGTTCCTTGAGCTCGTGGCCTAGGGTTAGCTATGGCCTGCACCTCCGCACTGTCCGCAGCTTCTACCACGTCCTCCGATATTGCTTTGCCGCGCCCCACCTCCAGCCGCATAATGGCTAGATGATGCGCCCGCTGCTGCTGTGACAAATCTTGCACCAAAGATTCGATCTTAGCAATCTTCTCCAAGCTCGGTTTGATCTCGGAGAGAAAGCATCGATCTTCTGCGGTCTCCGCACGAGAGACGCTCGATCTTCGATCATGCAAGATCTGGAATCGGTGAACCAGAGCTCGATACCAAAATTGTCACGACCGAGAACAATTCTTGCTCACCGTTCAACTGGATATGAGAAGGTCCTTGACACTCAAATTCGGTTCTTTGCCATGAGAGGCGAGATAGGAGTTCCTGAATCTTCAATGCTTTATTACTCCAATTGTTGCCTATTTATAGCGGGCTAGGCTTTACAAGACCCAAACCGTGCGGACTAGAAGATAAGATCCTAACTAACTCAAATAGTATCTTATATTAACTACTAAGAGATATATTAGGAGATGGATAGGGAGCCGGCTAAGTAACCTTACGCGTCTTGGGACTTAGAGTCGATCCGGCGACGGCTTGGTCTTGGCCCTTCTCCCATATACCACCCGTAATGCCCACTAGTACGCCTCTGGGTCCGCTGTGATAGCGATTATAACAAGGCCTTCTCGCAGCTTTTTCCACGGCTCTAGCCACATTCATGGCTTCATCCAAATCTCTTGGCTCCTTCATCTCTACTTCTGAACGAAGAGGATCATTTAACCCGAAGGTGAAGAGATCAACTTCTTGTTTCCGACAATGGTTCGACGTAGCATAAGCAGCTCAGAAAACGATCCTCATAATCATCCAGTGACCCTTCCTTTCTCAGCGCCGCCAACTCCCCTAAAGAATTTCCCATCTTCTCTGGACCAAAACGCCTTGTAATTAAGTCCACAAACTCGGTCCAATTAGGCTGGCCGTAGCGACACTCCCAACGAGTGTACCAAGTTTGCGCCCTGCTCGTTAGATGATACGAGGCAGTCCAAACCTTGTCCTTCTCTTGTTTTCGGGCCTCAAGAATCGCCACACCTACTTAGCCAAGAGAGGATCTTCCTTCCCGTCATAGGTAGTAAGGCCCACTTCAATGGTTTTGTTGCATGGATCGTTCTCGTCGTCATTGAACATCGAACACGCCACTGGCCGATGTCGCAATGCTCGGGTTCCTTGAGCTCGTGGCCTAGGGTTAGCTGCGTTCTGCGCTCTCTCGCCGTCCGCAGCTTCACCACGCCCTCCGATATTGCCTTGCCGCGCCCCACCTCCAGCCGCATAATGGCCAGATGATGCGCTCGCTGCTGCTGTGACAAATCTTGCACCAAAGATTCGATCTTAGCAATCTTCTCCAAGCTCGGTTTGATCTCGGAGAGGAAAGCATCGATCTTCTGCAGGGCCTCTGCCTGAGACGCCTGATCTTCGGTCGCCGGCATACTGGAATCGATGAACCAGGAGCTCTGATACCAAAATTGTCACAATCCGAGATTAATCCTTGCTCTGCCGCTGGCGCAACCGGATATGAGGAGGTCCTTGACACTCCAAATTCCCGATTGTCTTTGGCGAGAGATGTATAGGGAAGTTCCTAAATTCATCAATGCTTTATTACTTAAGTCATTTGCCTATTTATAGCCAAAGCTAGGCTTTACAAGACCAAACCGTGCGGACTAGGAGATAAGACCCTAACTAATTCATAGAGCTAACATATATTAACTAATTAGAGATATACTAGGAGATGGATAGAGAGCCGCTAAGTAACCTTACGTCTTGGGACTAGGGCTGATCCCAAGACAAAGCTTGGCCTTAGCCCTTCTCCCATATACCAGTCCGAAACACCCACTAGGACGCCCTCTAGGGTCCGCCGTGACAGTTGCACACACTGCGCATCAAGTTTTATTACATTACAAGGTGAAAGTGTCCAAATGGATAGAACTTCCAAAGAAAAAGCATTTTGTCTAAGTGGCAGACTCGGACTTTAGTTTTCTATAAGTTTGAAGTGCCACTTATCCATTTCGTCATAAAAATGAAATAGGATATTATTTTATATAAATGTAACTCATACCTTGACAAGTTGTCTCACGTTTGGTCTGCTGGGGCCATACTGCCCAATTATAGAATCACCATAAAACTGGTAGCTCTCCAGGATCTAAAAAAAAGAGTTCAGTCAATAGAAGAAATAGGTGATAGATCAAAACAGGATCATCTTTAGTGCTAAACCTGGCGACGAGAAGAGCTTCTTGTTGGCATGCCATAAACTTCAGCATCCGCATGTCCCAGCATGTTCCATGGACTGGAAAGTTAATCCACAAAAAAGGGAATTGTTAAGAATAATAACTGACATGAAACAACTCAATGAACTTCCTACCAGAAAAGGAAAAACTATAGTAGTCAATGTACTTCCAAAGCTTCAGAGCAATTGTACATCCAAATTCCCACTTAAGTTTGCGCAAGTTCAAAAGTATCAAGGAATTGAACCAAACAAAAGATTTCTAATGAAAGACCATACTTATTATATGCAGCCCGACCAACCATAACTTGATGTGCGCCTTGTCTTATGGATGCACTAACCTTCAACAAAACAAAAGAAGTTCAATCAAACTGATACAGGGTTAAAATCATGAGAGGTTCAGATGTCAACATTTATACAATCCTGACAGGGGAGAGTAATATATTTATATGGAGAATGTATCGACTTTCAGCCATGTAAAAGATATATTTATCTTGAGGGAGCCAGTTCTCTGGTATCTTAGAAGATAATCAAACTCTTAACCTCTTGGATAACTATAAACAGATTCTTCTATGTAGTAATGCTAAAAAATCATGAGAAATAATTTTTAGAGAAAATATGTTATCCAACATTTTATGTAATGATTTTCTTGCATTCATGAAGAGAGCTACCTTTCTTGCCATGAAAATTGGCTCACTTTAGACGTCGTATAATACACTAACATCAAGTTAGATCTAATCTGGACAGATGGCCTCGCTGCTAGATGTGCCGTCAAAGTGGCAACTATTAGATTTATGCACAACTATATAGTCACTTGAGTTGATGGGCCTCATAGAATACATGGGCCAACAAACTAGATTCTACATACATACAAACTTGAACACTTGCAAAATTGCAGCAACAAAATTAGAGTCCAAGGTAATCGCATTGACATGTTGACCCATTTGTCTGCAGCTAATAAATGATTTCAATTGTAAGACAGTAACTTACTTGGTCAATGGTGTTTACACCTCCATTTAGAGTAAAACGTACTTCAGGGAAGTCCCGCAATAAAGCAAAGTAGTACTCATATCTGCAAATGATGTTGATCAAGAAACCTTAAAATTTATCCAAGCATCCAAACACTGAAAAAAGCAAAACATTTAACACAAGTGCGTCTGATACCAAATTCCAACATAGTGTCCAATAGGTGCTACAGCTAGAATTGACTACGCTGAATTCAAACAGTAGTAAAATTGTTTTTCTTGAACGTACAAATTGGATATGTAGAACTGGTCGAAAGGACAAATGGACAATAGGTGGAGAGACACACAAAAGCTTAAACAGAATACACAGTATTTCAAGGGAAATATCTTGATGCCAGGGAAAAAATCCAGCAGTGACCATCCAGTTACCATCAGGAGCAGAAAAAAAACAGCCCAGAAATGTCATGTGCACCATGGGCCAGCAGTAGCATGACAATCACTGGGCCCAAGGATCTGGCTCACGCGAAGGCAGCAACAGCAGTAGTGTATTTGGATTAAGTGCAGTTTAATTAGTTCTTTATCTTCAGTTCAAATTGATGAGGTCACTATCTGAAGCCTTAGTCATTATATTTTAGATTATTTTCTAGCTCTGTAACTCTATTTAAGTGGACAGAAGACTCATTTTCAAGGCAAGAAAAAGATGAATAAACAGGTTCCTAGTCCCTACCTGATGTGGTCTTTCCTAGACCGGCTATTCTAGATCTATTCCTCCCTCAGTCAGTGTCCTCCTTAATTAAGCACTGCTGAGCCTCAAGTCATCAGTCATCACTGTCTGACCTCCCTCCAACGGTAATTCCGGAAAGAACAGTATGTTTAATTTGACAAACTGAAGCTGCCTAGGAGAAAACCTGTTTCTGCCAGTAGCCAGCCAGGACCTGGATTTGCCATGGGTCTGTTATTTTTTTCACAAATTTGGAAATTGAGATCCTACTTGATGCCACATATTTATTACTCCGTTTAGTCACAAATAGATGTTGTTTTCGACATGATAGGGGCTCCAAAGCATAACATTTAGTCGCAAATAGATGTTTTCGACATGACAAGGTCTCCAAAGCATAACTTTGACCACCAATTTATAATGTAACTTGTAAAACCTATTAAACTTTAATATTAACTTGTACAACCTATTAAACATTAGTATTTTAAAGTATTTTTTAGGACAAATATGCACATATCAATTTCACATGGGCAATCTAAATATCTAAGTATTGTTAGTGCCAAAGGTAATTTAGTTTGCCTGCACACATTCTAAGATGACCTGTATTCCTTTGACTGCACGGAGTATAGTTTATGCATATGATGTTTCCACTTTAGATATATTAGTACTGCCACTGTGCAAATCTTCAATGATTTTCTTTTGTGCATAAATATAATCATGGGGAAACAATGAAACATACTTCAAAGGGGGGACCTTTCGATTCTCCGCAGGACTCAGACCATTAAGTAATGCCTTCCGAGCATGAATGATGAAGTGCCTAGTTGGTGATTTTGAAACAACCTTGTCTACAAATTCACCTAGTGAAATAAGTCAATGTACCCAAAAGTTAGACAAGTATACAATATACTGTAACATGTCACTATGTCAGCACAATAGGGGAAAATTAACAATCAAGACAGAAATAGACTTCTTATGTACTCAAAAGTTAGACAGGTATATAATAGAAAAGAGTACTGATTTGATCCCTGAACTTTTGCCCTCATCCCATTTTGGTCCCTAAACTCTAAAACCGGGTTAACTTGGCCCTCAAACTATTGAAACCGGGCTAACTTGGTCCCTTGACAGGTCAACAAAATGGTTTGAGGGCTTTTTGCTGACGTGGCGTTTACATGGGCAGTTTTTGCTTATGTGGCGTCTACGTGGACGAGAGACGAAGAGAGAGGGGATTGACATGTTCAGCCATGTGTAACGCCACATCACCCAAATCCGCCATGTGTAATGCCACATTAATAAAAACCACCACAAACCACCCCTGGTCAAGGGACCAACTTAGTCCTGTTTTGATAGTTCAAGAACCAAGTTAACTCGGTTTTAGAATTTAGTGACCAAAACGAGACAAGGGCGAAAGTTCAAGGACCAAATTGATATTTTTCCCTATATAATATACTGTAACATGTCACTATGTCAGCACAATAGGGGAAAATTAACAATCAAGACAGAAATAAAATTTTATGCAAATGGAAAGATTTAAACCTATATTACTAGATAAACAACATATCAAATATATTAAGTAGAAATGGATCAGAAAGAATGGGATTACTGAAGTTATCTAGCATAAAATGAATGAGCAAATCGTAGAAACTATGCCCCTGCATCATGGCAGGAAACTTAAACCATGTGGTACAAGACTCTTTCATTGACTTGAATACCACCACAAGATTGTTTCCATTAAATATAATTCACATTTTCCATGAAATGGAACTCTTTTGCCTCTTCAAAGGAGCAAGATTGGGTTGACCAAAAGTGATCTTAGTTACTATCATGTCATTCACAGGTGACATTACATGCAGGAGGCAAATTTGGAATAAGTTGTTGTGCAATATATCCGGAGACTCTCCACTGATGTTAAAACATAGTTCACATGTAATCTTTCGACATGGAATATTAGATGGTTAGATTAGGTCGAAAAGCAAGTGGAATGGCAATGCATTTAAGAATGACAACTAATAAGAATTCAAGTTTTTTTTATCATGCCTTCATGATATAAACGTACAATACTACTAAAGTTTCTTCCACAAATTTAACCTTTAAGGGCTAACCACACTCAAACCTGTATTTTAATTTTATTTTTTATTTTATAATAGTAACGATTATACCTACTCTGCTAGAAAGAACAGCAATATATCACCAAGAAGCACATCATTACGTTGCTTCGAACTTCTGGCTTTAGGTCAACCTGTTCTGCCCATATAAAAATTCATATTGCAGTTTACAGCTGCCCTTTGTTGCTCCGGTTTTTTGGCGTAAATATATTATCCAAAAGGTAAATCTCAATGTAGGTGGTGTCATTCCTAATATCTGAGAAGCCTATTAGTGTTTATTATTGGAAAATCAAAGGCTTCTGAAGAAAACTCACACAGTTCTTCATACGAGTCACGATCATCAATACCAATTCTGCATTTAACGCTGACAGGGACATCACAATTCGCAGAAATCACTGACATAGCATCCCCTACAAACTTCAGAAAAATGAATCAACATTGATCAAGGGAGAATAAAGAACAGATTCACATTACATTGTGGTTTCACTATCTAGTATCAGGGAGCAAACCTCTGGATCATACATTAAGCGAGCACCAAAGCAACCATGGCCAGCAACTTTGCCACTGGGGCAGCCACAACTAACACAAAAAGGTAATGTGTCAATTATATAAAATAATAAATATACTAAATGATTAGATTAGATATGAGTGACATTGTTACTTCAGGTTGATCTCATCGTATGAATAAACATTTGCCAGTTCGGTTGCCTTCGCCAAGTTGTCCAGATTACTTCCACCAATTTGCAAGACAATAGGATGCTGTTCAGCAGGAAATGCTAAAAATCTATCCTGCATATTGTGATAATAAAAGCTAAAAATCTGTCAATAATTAGATTCGTATAACGCATATATGCTGTAGACAACTTTAGAATAGTAGCTTGATTTTTCTTTTTAAATAGTAGCTCACCAAGTTATCTTTCTGATGCACAATGGTTTCGGCGACCACCATCTCCGTGTACAGCCACGCATGCCTCGAAATCAGGCGCGCGAGCATCCTGAAGTGGTTATCCGTCCAATCCATCATCGGTGCGACGCTGCGTCAGAGCCAAGAAACCAGAAATCAATCAGCATCCCCCAAACCAACAAAGAAAAAACTCTCCCAAGAACATTGGGCAGCCTAGCTATGTGGCTCCGCGCACCTGAACAGGGGTGGAAGGTACCCCCCGGCGGGCGCGGAGCTTGCTGCGCGGCACGGCCGCACGCCGGGAGCGCGCGGCAAGAACCTTCCCTGCCCGTGGGGGCAGGCGCCGGGATTACGGGGCGCCAGCAATGGGAGCAGACCGGGCCTCGCGGCGGACCTCAACGCCATGACCATCCGAGCACCAGGTTCCGCATGGGGCGGCCGGCGCCGCCTCTCCTGGGAATGGGATACGGATGGTGCAGGCTGCAGCTGCGGCGACTGTTGGCGGCGGCGAGGTGCTGCCTGGGCCGCCAATCCGAGTCGAAGGGTGGAGATGTGTGTACAGTGTACACGTGCACTGCTTACGGCGGGCAAATTGGTGGTGAAAATGGACCGAGCTCCGATCCGATAGGGTCGAGCCGTTGTATTCATGTGTGCATTTTCTTTTCCACTCGAATTTATTTATATATTAACCCGTATGAAATATGAATTCAAATAGAGAAGATGCTGTTATTCAGAGAGAAAAGTTTAAACTAAATTTGTAACTCATCAAAAAAAAATTTTTACCTGCTGTACATGTACTGTTCCTCGTTTTGGTGTACAATGTATAGTTTTGCCATTCAAGATAAAGAAAAAAATCAGACAGTAAATTTCAATACGTGTACTAAATTTGAAATATAGGTGGTAAATTGCTACATTTCTTCACTGTTAAAAAGCACCCATTGGTGAGCATTGTGGTGGCACCTTTTTTTTTTTACTTTTTCTGCACTTTTTGCATTTTGCCCCCTGCAGTTTACCAGTTTAACGCATAGGCCCATGATTTTAGTGTTTCAGCCCCTCGAGATTTCATATTTCATGCATAAGTCCTTCATTGTAAGCATTTCGATCGCTCGAGTTTCTTAATTTCTTGCATTAACCCCTACGAAGCATGGGCATCTAAGTAAAGATAGACATTTGCAATAATTCTAAAGTATGAGTATGTTTATTGTAATATATTTTTTTAGTAAATTGCACCATATGTAAATGAAGTTTTCTAGAATGTTCAATGAGGTCCCAAAATTAAATTGGCAACACAAAGTTGTTTAAGTTATTTTACTCTGGGTCCAATCAAGGATTTTTTGTGTTTAGCCCTTCAAATTATTTTGTTTATCTTGTTTGGCTCCCTCTTCTTTCTTTCTTATGCCGCTAGATGACTACCGCCGACCAGTTATCGCCAGCATGGATCTTGGATCTGGTGCCACCATCCTCTTCTCCTCCCTCTTTCTCATGGTAACACTTTATAGTCCTCGTTATGCTCTCCTACCTCCTACCTGACGTTGGCGCCGCTTTGCCTTCATCTTACCTCTCGACGCCATGACCCTCTCCTCCTCCCAATCTCTCTTGGAGTTCCCTTCTTCTCCCTCTACACCCCTTGATATGGGGGTATCAATGATAACTTGAATATATAAATCATGATGAAGCCAATGGTGCCAACCACTGTAGCGGAAACAATAACTTGCAACAAATAAATTTGTCCAAAGAACATGATGATGATCTTGTCTACCCGCACATACAAGAGGTATACGCACTACTCTGACAATAACCCCAAAGAGATCGCAAGAACAATGGTAAACTCCATAAGAAGGGGGTGGCGCCATGGGCGCACAAATCTAATTAAACAAGCATATGTTTATTTTGAAAGCTATGTGTTTCTCTTTGTACGAATGTCATACAATGGCTTATATAACATTCCCTAAGGGCATCTCCTGCAGAAGCTTTAAAATCGGGTTTCTATACACCCTCTCTAAATCACTATTCACTCTTTATATTTTTATCCTCTCCAGCAGAGCCTCTATCCAGAAAAACTATAAAGATTCATATAGAGAGCCTCTAAATTTAGAGGCTGAGATAGAGCCTCTGTTAGAGGATAAGAGACTCTAAATATAGAGAAGATTCTGTTTTAGAGACTCTGCTGCTAGAGATGCTCTAAAAGTTAGATTGAAAGTTCACATTTGCAATAATTTTGAAGTATAGGTATGTCTATTATAATTTATGTTTTTTAGTAAATTACTAAAATATGTAAATGAAGTTTTCTGGAATGTTCAGTGAGATCCCAAAATAAAAAACTGCTGAGTTAGGTACACAATGTTGTTTAACTTATTTTCTCCGGGTGTATTCAAGAATTTTTTTTGTATTTAGGTCCTTCAAATTATTTTCTTATCTTATTTGGCTCCCTCTTTCTCTCTTTCTTATGTCGCTAGATGGCCGCCGCTGACCGTCCCCGCCCGTAGGGGAAGGCGCCCGGACTGCAGGGCGCTAGCAGTGGGAGCAAACCGGGCCTTGCGGGGGACCTCAACACCATGACCATCCGAGCACCAGGTTCCGCATGGGGCGGCCGGCGCCGCCTCTCCTAGGAATGGGATATGGGTACTGAAGGCAGCAGCTGCGGCGAGTTGCTGCCTGGGCCGCCCAATCCAAGTCGAAGGGTGGAGATGTGTGCACAGTGCACACTCTCCTCTTGCAGCTAGTCTGCTATGGCCTGCAAATTGGTGGTGAAAATGGACCGAGATCCGATAGGGTCGAGCCGTTGTATTCATGTATGTATTCTTTCTTTCCACTTGAATTTATTTATATTTATATATTAGCCCGTATGAAATATGAATTCGAGTAGAGAAGATGTTGTTATTCAGCGAGAATAGTTTAAGCTAAGTTTGTAACTCATCAAAGGAAAAATTGCACCGTTGTACATGTGCTATTACTCTTTTTGGTGTACAATGTATAAAAAAAGTATAGATTACCCCCTAAACTATGGCAAAACTATAAAATTCATCCCTCAACTCTAAAACCAGATAAAATCCATCTCTTAATTGTGCAAACCGGATAAAATCCCTCCTCCCACATGCCAGCAGTTTTGATTACTAACTTGACCGATTCCACCGGCACGAACACTAGGGCTCCGTTTTTTTTAGCGGACCGCCGGCGGCCGGCGGTTCGCTACAGTAAAAAATTTTAATTTTTTTGGGATTATTTAAAGATTTTTCTAAAAACTTATAAATTTGCTACAGTAAAACCGCCGAAAGAAACAGAGCCTAGGGTTCGAGCCTTCGCATGGGCGAGCATCCCCTGCGCCGCCTCCCACCCCCATCACCTCCATGCCCTTGCACCACCGTCCGTCCCTTGCACTGCCTCCCCCTTGTCCCCTACACAACCTCCTGTGCCCACCGCCTCTAGGTTGCCATGCCCACCGCCTCTATGATGTGTCTAATAATGCTGTTTTGTTCCTCTTGGGTCAATTATTATGTCTCTTTGTGAGACTTGTTGAATCGAAGACTAATATTGCTAACGGATGCTCTACATATTGCTTTTGTGACTTTTTTTCATTTAATTTTGCTTGTCTGTCCTGTCCTGCTAACCCAAAACCATGCCCAAAACCAGTTTTAACTTGGCCAGGGGTATTCTATCAGTATTGATAACTAAAGGATGTATAAAATCTGATTTTAGAGTTGAGGGATAGATTTTATATCTTTGTCATAGTTCAGGGGTAATCTATACTTTTTTCCTACAATGTATAGTTTGACATTCAATATTAAAAAAATCAGACAGTTAATTTCAGTACGTGTACTAAATTTGAAACATAGGTGGTACATTGCTATATTTCAAAATACAGATAGGCATTTACAATAGTTCTAAAGTACAGTATGTCTATTGTAATTTCCTTTTTTAGTAAATTATACCATGTGTAAATGAAGTCTTCTAGAATGTTAGAACATGTCTAATGGATTATAAAGTTTCTAAAGTTTTTAGGAACCGTTGTTAACTTGTGGTTCGAAAAAAGTTTCTAGGACCACGGCCACTTGCGCATTAACCTAATGGATCACACACTTAACAGGTTGGAACATGTTTAATGGATTGGATTTATTAGTAGGTTTCACGGATACTGATCCGTATAAGATTAGAGTTCTATTGGGTCTCTAGCATAGAAACCCATTAGTGCACTCCATATAAGAGGGAAGGGTGGGGACGATCGTGGGGCCTATCTTTCCCACCATATGATTTGCACTAGTCGTCGGATCAGTACACTAGTGCACACCATTTACATAGCCGGATCATTTCATATAAGTGGAAGACTTTAAATCAATTTAACAACCTGAGTTAAGCTCCAAAGGCTATAAGTATTACAAACCCGACACATTGGCCTAATAGTCTTAACAACATAAATTAGAGTGCGAAGTCAACAAAAGGAACAAAAGAAAATTCCGCCGGCTATGCCTATGAGCACGACCGGAGTTACACCCTACACCTCGTCTTAATCGTCAGCATAACCTTGTTCTCCATCCTCATACATTCATAAGGTCTTGTTCGACGCCTTCATTTAAAATAGTGAGTGTGTGCGAGGTGAGTGCGCAATCAAACCGTACTGGCGAGTTAACACCTAACCTAATGCATTTAGTGATAGAGGTTCCAAAGGGAAGGTTGGGGGTTGTTTAGTTGCAGAAAACAAGTTTTATAAATCAAATCTATGACTTAACAATTTTAACCCAAAGTTCTACAAATCAATGATTCAAAGTTAAGTTCGCATTCTCATACCACATCTCATTCTCAAACTATGCTTTCACCTTACTCCCTCCATCATATTCCGGGTGAGACACACCTGTTGTGGGTCATACTCCTATGAAGTGCCTGGTCTTCCATAGTTGGGTTGCCAACCCCACCCAAGAGTCACGGCTCCTGGCGACATATGACCTAGATCTTCCCATGGATGACAACAAGATCCTATCTTCCTCTTGGACTGGGGTTTGCCATGGTGCACTCTCACAACCTGATGGGTCCCACGTCCGCACTACTGCGCTATGGCAATGCGTTGTGGTACTAGAAACCAATTCCCGTAGGCAACTGGTCAGCGACTTCTCGCTGCGTGCCTCTCTGCATACCCGTCTGGTCCACTCTTAGTCTCGGATTTGACCAGTCCACACTTAACCATAACCATTCCCTTCTCTAGCTATCATTCCTCCGTGTGTCACGCACACAATGTGTTGGAACCACCTCCCGCAGGCAAGTGGCAACGCTTGGCAGTTACGCGTGTTACTCCATGCTCCTCTCTACACCATCTGTGAATCGATACCCTCTTTTCAACACCATGTCACCTGAGCTACTTCAAATATCCTTATCAACATACCGAACCACGTCTACATTCCACAACCACACACACTAGCATGTCAGGCCCAAGTTCCAAGGTTCAAGTATTAATGTATAATCACGTTCAGTGAATGTCGGTTCACCGTTCTGAGGCAACTAAGCCTAAAAATTATAATTGGACCTAAGCAATTTTTAAATAAAATTTAAGAGTCTAAATCATTTAGTTTAACCTAACCAGGCTAACAAGAGGTGATCGTCAAGACAATCATTATTAGAATCAAACGAGGAATGATATCATCAAGACAGAGTCATTCATGGTAGAACAATAATTCATGATAATTAATTAAAATTATGTTATCTACCATAAAAAAGATAACATAAAAATTTACCATAAAAATTTATTCACCGATTCATTAAATCCACCGATTCATAGTTTACATGAATGACAAATAATTAATTCATTACAATCTCAAAATTAGAAACTACCATAAAAATTATAAACTACTAAGCAATTTATTTTTCCTCTAAACATAATTCATTAAATTCTAAAAATTAGAAACTAAGCAACTTATTTTATATTATCTACCATAAAAATAAATTCACCGATTCATAACGAAGAATTAAACTCACATAGGTGGAGGCGGCACACGGGCATTGGGTGTGGCATGACCGGGGACGACTTCAGTGGGCGAAGACGGCCAGGCGGGCTTGGCGTGGCGAGGCGCGAGGCGGGGGCCCAGGCGTTGCAAGCGTGGCGACGCGTCGAGGCGAGTGGTTAAGGCCGACAATAGGGCCAGGCCCAAAGGCTTTTGCCTATACATCAAGTAATAACGTCAGCCAGGTTGACGACAATAGGGCTCGGCCCGACGCGTCGATTTTTTAAATTTTTTTATTTATTTCTGTCGGGTAGGCCAACAAAAATAATGATCGGCCAGACACATGGCATTTTCTTTTTTTGGCTTTATTTCCATCGGCCGGGCCGACGAAACTAGCGCCCGGCCTGACACGTGGTTTTTTTAGAATTTTTTGGTTGATTTCCGTCAGCCGGGCAGACGAAAATAGCGACCGGCCCTTCACATGACTTATATTATTTTTTTTCCTTTATTTCCATCGGCCGGGCCAACGAATAATATCGCTCGACCCAACACGTGGCTTTTTTTTTTCAATTTTTTTGCTTTATTTCTGTTGGCTTGGCCAAGAAATTCGAATTCTTGCCCAGGACATTGGCACATCTATTTTTAGCCGATGAAAATAGTTCGTGGAGGTGTTAACGTTGGCTGGGCCGACGAACATATCTTTATTTTCATCGGTTTGGACTTTTCAGACGAAATAATAGTTTCAATTGCGTCAGTCTGTTGTGGGCCAATGAAAATTTCGGCAACTATCGAAAACAAATCGTTTTCCTGTAGTGTATCTTCTCTTCAACGGCTCCGATGGCTTCTTGGCGGCGTGGATGATAAGGTGCGCTCCAAAGCTCCATTGGATGGCTTGGGATTAGATGGGATTTTAGATAGGGATTTGAGGGTTTTTATAGGGGAGGTTTGGGTCGGTTTTGGGGGTTAATTAGGTATAACCGATTTAGATAGGATTAAAGGTGAAAACGGTTAGGATTGGAATAAATTTGGCTTGGCTAGGAGAGAGTTCAGTTTGGGTCAAATTGATTCGGGGATAAACTCGGTTTAGGGTTTAGGAATACAAACGATGGCTTAGAGATAGAATCGAATTTTCGGAATCAAAGCAAATTTTTGCGTTAGGGTATTAACAGGATTTCACATTGGATCGGATACTTCTGGAGAAAATCCGTATCAGCTAGTTTTAGTAAGATTAGGTAGAATCCTAGAAAAATAAGTTTTAGTAAGATTAGGTAGAATCCTAGATAAAATAGTTAAGTATTGAGTCAGAGTTCGTATGTTATTGGAGTCTGTATCCTAGTTGATCAGGTATGAGTCCAGTATAAATATGTAGCCAATAACGAAGTGTAAAAGATCCAACATACCGTAAATCAAATTTACTATTTTCCTGCCATCTACTTTTTGTTAGCCTTTATTTGTACTTTTCGCCATATTTTGTTCTTGATCGACTTGTTGTAGTCACCTCTTTATCGATTACACGATATAAATCCGCCATAAGTTGCTTGCAAGTAAGATTGTCTCGATTCGGTTTGATCTACAAGTTTGCATTAGCTCTGGCATTATTGGAATACTGTCTTTGCTCAATATTATTGTGCAACGCTGTTTTGTGCAAGGGTTAAATTCTATCCTTGTTATATCGACTTGTTTGGCTTTACAACCTAGTCGATAATCTATTTACCTTTTGTTCTATGTTAATTGCATCGGCTTAGTAGTAGTCTATTTACCCCTGAAAATATTGGTTTGAAGTGATACTTTCATTATCTTTTATATCTATTGGTTTAGATCTAATCTTGGCCGATAGTTTCTCTATCCATTTATTTTGTTGACTCTTTTGACTTGCTCTTGAGATTAAAACATGTTCATTATTGTTTCTAGATTTAATTGGTTAGTTGAGCTGATTAATTAGCTACCCTAACAATTTCAGGTAAAATCAGTTGGCATACCTAGAATCCTTAATTTTGGTGCTGACGAAGATCCTAAGGTCTAAGCCTATAGTGTGTTTAGCTGATTCACTTTTTGGTGCAAACATACTTTTTAGCATGCTCGCTGGGACACAAGATGACTAACCGTAGCAATATTATCCCTCACAGTCACTTATGATGAACTTACCTATGAGCAGCGTCGGGAAGTCGATATGGATATGGAAGAGTAAAAAAGGGTTGTCTGGATTCTTTCCACAAAAGCCAGGAAGGAGCAACTGTCCAGAAGAGTGATTTTCCATCTATGGCACCAGCACAAGCCCCCTCTGCTAGCTAATATCAGCCTGCTCCCAATGAGATATCGGCTGCTATTCATCAGGCTTTGCATCATGCTTTGATCAACCAGTCCTCCACGTTCATCGCACCCATAGAACCACTCATCACTAAGAGCGTCAAGGATGTCGCGCAGGAATTAATCCTGACCAATAACTTGATAAACCCAAGTCCCAATTTGACAACGTATCCACCTTACACAGTTGAACAAAGTCATACTATTGATGCAGCGGTTGCGGCTAGGGCATCGACTCAAATGTCATCGACACCCTTGCCGACAAATACACAGCTGATGCACTATAATTAGGCCCCATAGGCATCAGTTCAACAGATGTCCTCCCCTCAAGCGTCGGCTCCATGACAGACGATGGCAAATCCTACACTACTGGTTAATCCAAATCCACCTCCCACAACAGGAAAATTTCGCTATTTGACACTCAATTCATCGGTCTCTCTCCACTTGACAGTCAATTCGCTTGCCTTTCGGTATTTGACACCGAAACAATCAATTTCTTCGTTTCATGACACCTATCCATTTTTCTCAATATTGATTTTCTTATTCTCTTGTTGTAATGTGTTTTTCACGTGCTTTGACGGAATTACCCATACAGGGCACTGTGTCGCGAGGATGTACCTGTTCGATCGTAGCCAGGCCATCGCGTGGACGCTGGACTGCAGATGGCAGCTGTCATGTTCACCCGCATGGACGTCGGATTGCAGTCTCGCCGCCGCCGCCGGCACAGTCTCCCCCCCGCCCCCCGGCATAGTCCCGCCATCGCCGACGCCGTACGAAGAACTGGATATGCCGACGCTGTACGACGAAGAAGCCATGGGCGAACTAGTTCAGCATCACCATCTGCAGTTCGGCGTGCGTCCACGCGGGTGAACACGAAGCATCGGCCTGGCTACGATCGAACAGGTAGATGGATCTCACGGAATAGTGCCATGCAGGGGCAATTCCGTCATAGCACATGAAAAACACATTAGAAAAAGAGAAAAGGAAAATCAAAATTGAGAAATATGGATAGGCGTCATGAAACGAAGAAATTGATTGTTTCGGTGCTAAATACCGAAAGGCAAGCGAATTGAGTGTCAAGTGGAGAGAGACGGATGAATTGAGTGTCAAATAGCGAAATTTCCCACCCTACAATGCCTCTAAGGACTGACTGGCAAGTTTCATATCCATCGGCTCCTCCACCAATGGCTTCGTACCAACCGATTCCTCCACCGTCGTATCATGTAGCTCCGGTACAAACAATCCCGTATACATTGACTCCAGTGCCAACCATGGCTTAGACTATCTCCAACCATTTTTTCTTCATTTCCTTTCTTTCCCCATTTTCTTTTCTATATTTGTTCCCTTCATTTTCTATCATCTCCAACAGTATTCCTTCAAAGAGAATGATATAGAAAAAAGAGAGAAAATCCCTTCCCGGAGGGAATGGAGAGAGAAATCTTTTCGTAAAGGGATTGCTGAAGGAAATCTGTTGGAGCGCTGAAGGAAACGGGAATCCCTTCGCGACAGGAATTGGGGATGGGAAGGAGAAAAGGTTGGAGATAGTCTTAGCCGAAGTATGCTCCTGCTGAGCCGGCTGTAATTGAGGCGTGGATACGAACAGCGAGACCACGGCAGAGCAATATAGGGTCGTGGTTTCCAACCAACCCTAAACAATTACCCTAAACAAAGGTCCCAAACACCGTCTCAGAACGGCTTGGCCTTCCCATGTTACGTTCCTGAATATACACCCGGGGGGGAACAAGCCGATCAACAGCAGTCATTTTAGCGGCCGTCGACTCAGATGGCCAATCACATTGAAGCTGTGCTCAGAGATCAGTTTGTCATTCAACACAAAGGACCTATCAGCTACAGGAAGTCGTACCCTGAAGATATGGATCGTTACCCGTATCTCAATTGTTTCAGGGCCCCTCACTTCAGAAAGTCCAATGGGGATGAATCAGCTACGAGTATGGAACATGTTGGCTGATTCCGTGCTGAATGTGGTGAGGCCAGTAATTACGATGCATACAGGATAAGTCTGTTCTGTCATTGTGAGGACCTGCATTGGTTTACTTCTTTACTTGCTAACTCTATCAACACCTAGGCTGATCTAGAAAGCCAATTCCATGAGTATTTTTTCAACGGCAGAATAGAGCTAAGAATCTTTAATATAAGTTCTGTTCACCGAAGTTTGGAGAATCGATTAGCAATTACATCAAACGGTTTAGGTAAGTGTTCAACCAGTGCTTTAGTATGGTTCTCCCTGATTCGCAGATGGCCAATTTGGCGTATCAAGGATTACTACCCCAGTAAGAGAAATTCAGCAGGCAGGAGTTCCTAGACTTGGCTAGCCTAGCAACCAGGGTATCAACCCATGAAAGTTGATTAGCTGAGAACAAAGGGTTTAAGAATAAATTCAAGAAAAATGAAAACAAAGGTAGTGATGCCAAAGTTAACTTTGTCATTTACTCATATGATGAAGAATTGTCCGATGAAGAAACATCCGATGTTCAGTCGCTGAGTAGGTAAAAGGGAACAAAAACAATTAGCCTACACATGGTTGAGACCTTCAAAAGGTTGATTGGAGGTGAAATAATCGTTCGTTGTGACAAAATGCGATCGGATATTCATCAAATATTTGTTGCGGCAAGAGAAGCAAATTCGATTGCCTGATGGACACGTTATGACACCCCCTGAGGAGATCAAGAAGAAAGATATTGCAAGTGGCATCATTCATACTCCGAGAATGCCAACAATTGCAACTTGCAACGTGTTCTGCCAGCAAATACAATTTGCAATTAACGATAGACCGCTTAAATTCAAAGATAAGCCGACTATTTAAGTCGATGTGAACCCTTTCTTAGTAAACATGATAGAAATTATCTATTACCTATAGGGGTAACCAACCCTGCAAACTGGGCTGTCCACGTCATCTAGAAAACACCGGACGTCCGATCTCGCCTCGGCCGATCCGCCCGTCCGCCGCGCATGACCCTTCAAAGCCGGATTGCTAATGCAAAAGGCCCTTCGACCTTCCGTTTTACGTGCGCGTCCTCCGATCGTCATGCCCTCCGATCAGCCGATCAGCGGGCATCGCTTCGTCGTTTTTGCTTTTAGGCCCTCATATTTTAGTACCCAACCCGCCGTCCTCCGCCCACCCGAACCCTAGCGCGCCTCCCGCCTCCTCGCCTCCCGCGATCCGCCGCCCGCGCTTCCTGTCCATGCCGCGGAGCCGCCGTCCCGGCGGTGCGGCCACCGCCGCCACCGGATCGGCCGTAGCTTCCTCCGGCCTCGCTCGCTCCCGCGATTGTTCGCCCTTCGCCCGATCCGGCGATGCTCTCGGTGTCCATGCCGCCGAGGGCTGCGCTCGCGTCGGCCGCCTCCGTCGCCGTCCGCTCCTCCATCCTCACCGAGCCATCCCATCGTCGGCTCCATCATGCCCGACCAGCGCCGCCGCCGGAGCCGTCGTCCCCGGCCACCGCCACCACCGGATCCGCCGTCCTCGACGCGCACCGCTGCCGGATCCGTCGTCCCCGGCCACCACCGCCACCAGATCCACCATCCTAGAGCCGCGATCGCGCCACCGCCGGTAAGCCCAGCCATGAGATATCGGCCGCCTCCTTCCTCCTTCGCCGCCGCCTCCTCTGCAGTGCCTCCTGCTTCCTTGGCGTCTGGCGCCACAACGGCTTTCCTCCCCACCCGCTCCCCGTCCTCCTCCATCTTCATCGCCACCGCCATCTCTGCACCGCCGGCGCCGCCATCACACGCCTCGGCTTCTCGGCGTTCAGGCGTCGCATGGTTCGCTAACATGCCGCACAAGGAGCTCACCGTCCGTAAGCGGTGCACAACGGATTCGCGTCGACGGGGACAAGTTTTGGTTCCCGGCGGCGGTACCATGTTCCCCACCGCGCCGACGCCTACATCAACAACATTGAAACCTCATCCCGCTCACGACGGCTCCATCCACACCGCACTAGACACCGCCGCAGGTAAGTCATCAACTTTCTTCCACTTCCTTAGCTATGGTAATTACAAAGAATAGCTCGGCATTGCCGTTGTTTTTGTGATAAATCGAGGTTAATTCTTAGCTACAGAGATAAGGATTGAGTGGGGATCTCACGGTCAACAGGAGGTCAAAAATTCTAAAAAGCCCGTAAGCAATAGCACCACTACACCCAATTAGATTGGGGAATTTAATTAATCATAAGACGTTTCGATTAAGGGACACCTGCATTTTAGCGTACATTTGACACGGTTGGGCATATGCAATTATGGATACATACCGCTTCAAGGTTTCATACGGTATATATTTTACCCTTCTTACATATTGCTCTATCGCTTTCATCTTCTTACCATGTCCGTCTGCATTAAAAATTAATCCGCTGATTTTTGTTCGATCAGTTATGGTGTTGTGTACCGTGAAAGCCATTTTATTGCTTGGACGGTTCGCTTCTTATTTTATTATACCAGTTAAAATTAAATGTGCTCCTCACGATGTCGCCCACAAAGGCTTGACATTATAGATGGTACTCATGGCCTTTTCAAAGGTAATTATTTTTGTTTGTCGATAGTTTTTTTTTTTTCATTGAAAAATCTCATTTATGTTCTGATGTTTTCTGCATGGCTTCATTGGAAAACAAGGAGATGCCAATTTAAGGTCTTCGAATTGACACTGAGTATAGTATGATGACTTGTGGTGGTTTTTGTTGACGACAAACTTACGGTCTCAAGGTATAAGAATTCTAGCTCGCTTTTAATTATCTTATCTCCTCTTATCCATCCGATAGCAAAGACATGATGTTTTCCATCAAAACAAAGTGATCATCTGTAGCCCTCCGAATAGTGTCATGACCATTTCTGTATATTTTTTAGAGCACTATTTACATATCCAGTATGATCAAGGTATTTCACTTCATTACGTATGTATACCCAAAGTCTTCTTCAGATTGGCTACCCGATGTGTGGCTATTTTTTAATGATGTGCTGCTCTCTCGGTTACATAAGACCATAATGTTAGTTTCTCTAATCGAAATCGAGTATGTTCCAACCTGTTCGGTACTCGATGTAAGCTAAAAGATGTGCATGTTCGCTAACAGAGAGCCTTCGTTGTTGTGTAGCTTCAATGCATGCCTGCAAGAGAATTATATCATTTTCACAAATTCCAGCCAAAGAGCTTCAGATCACCTTAGGTACACAGACATTTTGATGTGTAACCGATCTGTTCTATTTCCTTGCAAAAACACCGAGCTTTTGGCTTTGTTAATTTACAAAACATATAACTTACGCTAAACTCTAGCCCACGTATGCAAATAAATATTATGCTCTTCTTTTTTGTTTGATTCAATTCTTCTCCTCTTCAGATATGTCAAAATTCATTAAAAGAACAAGGTTCCATGCTTATCGATGAAATGAAAATGTTCCTTACATATATAACAATATATCTGCATTTTGCTAAAACTTATAGGAAAACCTTCATTTGTAATTGTGATGTCTTGCTCTCTGTAAATGGCCTTCCCTTTGGATCTTTGTATGTTGCATGTGGGCTACCTAATTTACTGGAATTTGGAATAGTAAAGGATTAGAAGGTGCCTTTGTCAGTTCAATTCAAATTATTGCTACAAGATGAAGCCACTGTTATATGTATAAATTTTCTAATTTTTGTCATAAGGAAGAATGCTGGAAGCTAATTGCCTTAGTATTTTTTTCCCTCTGCTCATTAGCTTATATCGGTACTTGGAAGCATACGAGGTTGATCACAATCTTCAGAGCTTTAAGCAAATCACATTAGAAACTGCTAATCAAGAGGTTAAATCCAAAATCAGAGCAACTGCTCAGTGGAGGTAAAGTTTGGTTGTAAGTACTTCAATACTTTTGTTTTGTTTCAACATGCATGTTTAATTATTATTATGATTTTGTTCTCAATGAAACAATTTGTGTTTTGTTCTCATAATATAACAATATATAGGGTAGTATCTAAGACTTAATGTTAGAGGCATATCATGTTATTCTTATATCGTTTTAGAGCTTTGGATGTGAAAGAAGTAACAGTTAGAAGTTGCACAATTTTACTGCACAAGTATTTAAAAAATTAATTTCAAGGCATTAGCGAAGCATCTACAAAGAGAGCTTGCAAGATTAGAAAATTACCTGAAGTTTCCAAGGCCAACCGCTTGCATTACTCATGCTGAAGTTTTCAGAGAGAAGGATGCATAGATTAAAAAGCTACTTTTCCTCTCATGTAAGCTTTACAAGGATGCAGTTCTGTAGTCTCTTATGCACTCTGTTTATTTTATCTTTCTATTCTTCACTGGAAAAACAACTGAAGGAATTGATAGAAGAAAGAGATGATGTTCATCTCAACTTAAATGTTTACTTAAAGGTGACGGTGATGACGATGGCAATGATCGCACTGCAAAGCGATGGGTATTTCTTTCTCATATCATGTGTTCTCACTTTTAGAATTATTGTATTGTATGACATTGAATGAATTGGCCTTCCTCTAATAGGATGAACATAGTCGGTCCTCAAGAGTTTCTTGCACAAAATGATTTCTTCAAGTAGGATGCCCCGATGTCCGCATTCGATTTGCATTTACAATTCATGCCCCAGTCCTTCTTGCGCCTAGGAATTTAAATGAGACTAAGCCTAAATGCATAATATATAACCAAAAATGAGTAAACCATCTCATGGGTCGGTCCATATTTTTGCCTACAAATTTATATTAGACTAGACATATTTCCTCTCATAATTTCTTAGCACACATTTGTTCTTTATAACACACATTTGAAATTTTGACCTCATTAGCTATGCTACACATATATAGCTTACCATGGTTTTTTCTTACGACTAGAAGGCAAGCAGAGTCCATTCAACTCACGATCATGAATATCACATCAGTTTAATTCAAAGGAATAAAGGAGTCTTATGAGTTTGAATATGTTTAATGTAATTTAGTCTCATATATATCGGACATCCTTATTGTATTTCCTCTTAATAAAATTAGGACCTATGGGCTCTTTTCCTTTATTTGGTCTATTTAAACTGTAATGATGTTCTGATGTCAATGCTTTTTGAGGTTATATTTAACCATGCACTTTGCGCCCAACGGAATATTCTGTATTAGATCCCAGTAATTTGTAACCCCGAATGTAACCATGTACTTAATTATTGCTCTGGGAGTATTCTGTATTATTCTGTATTATTAGTCTGATGATGTACTACTCCCTCTGTTCTCATTTGCTTGCTTTTTAGATCCCAATGATTCCTAAATCGCTAATACGACCGGTGATGCATGCATGCACATTCATGCATCAATCTCATTCTTTCCTACCAAGCAGGCTAAATGGGCTCTTGGAATGGATTATATAGATAGCACAAAGTTATGATGTTTCAATTTTGGTATGGACTGTTCATAAATTCTAAAGGAATTCACACAATTAGCGTCCAACACAACAGCCGAAACGTGCGCCCCTGCGCGCAATTTTTTCTAGTATCGACTAAGGGGAAAGGAAAGGAAAATCTTAGGCCAACAATGTAAAAAATGAAGAAATGAAGATAACTTCGGGCGTAACATTCACAAAGGGCGTCAAGCAGACAGAGCATCAAAATCCACACTCTGCTCAATAAACATTAGTGCTGATGCTAGCAGCTCCAAAACGTTGGCATAAAAAATGTCCCATAATATTATTCTTGCATGAGCAACATAAACGTACTAATCAAAGTTCAAAAGATCTGGCTACAAAGTTTATGACCCGAGGACCGAGGGAAGGATAAGAACAGAATAATTTCATTTCATCACCATAAAGTATGAAGTGTATAGTGTTCGAGTTCAATGCAGCATGAACGAGACATGCAATGGTCCGATTCCCCTCATGAAGGTACCGACGAATTAGGGCCAATTTAAACCGCGAAGTTTGGACATGACTTTAAGGAAAGTGAAAATTGACTAGGCATTGCAATTGCATCTCTTTAGCTAATTGAGTCACTGACATTAGACCAAGACCCACGTATCAGTTACACTAGTTTCTGTGAGCAATGGGCATAGAATTTTAGTGTTTCAGCACCAATTGCCCATAAGGAAAAACACCCTTCCTAATCTCATGTGATTTTGTCGACATGGTAAATAAACCTGAGAAAGCCATGTTCCCCCGTTTGCTGTTAACGCTGGTAAAACTCAATTGTTGCTAGGAAGTCAAGTAGAAGGATAAGAAAGATTCTGTGTACATGGCTGTTCCTCCATATTATGAATTATTTCTTCGAAGTACCCTCCTCTCCCAATTTTTCCATTATTTGCTGCGCTTCACCTAGTAATGCCTGCAATTTTATAGAATGTGGCATCACACAATTGCCATTAAAAATACTAGTGAGCCTCCTCAAGCATCTCAGATAGTCCTGCTTGACAGCCTTTGACACTAAGCTTCGGGTATAGGCCTGCAAGAACAAATGTGAGTTGAAAGGTACACTAATTCTGTACTTCCTGCTAACAACTGTTTCGGTTTAACCCATAAAAGTATGATGCCTGGCAGCCTTGAATCTGGGATAGCGCATACCTCTTTGTAAAGAGAGATGCAGTTGTGCAGAGCTTGTTCAATAGGATGAAATAGCTCCTGAAATTGAACATTTTTTTCAGTTAAAATACTGAAGATGGGAAAGCAAATAAGCCCCTAGGATCATATCAAACCATGTTTTGGTTTCATACACTTGTGCGCACTTAGATGCATAACATGTTAGAATATGTTGTTTTGATTTCATGCACTTGTGCCCTTAGATGCATAACATGTTAGAATATGTGCACTTGCAAACATATGGTATGCGCAATGCGCAAAAAAGACAGGAAAAGCAGCTTATAGCACAGATTCACCGAAGATATGCAGAGTAGTCTTTTTTGTACGGTGCAGATATGATCGTGATCTGAGAATGTAACACACATTAGTTTGTCATGCATCATGACACAAATGGTCAAGTTTGAAACTTGCAACTTGAGTCAAAAGCAAAAGTTTATCATGCCAATAGCAACTGTGTCCCTGTTTCCGGTTGATGAGTCTCAGAAGGCAATTACAACTGGTGGCTATCTTTTTTTCCTTTATAAAAATTGGTTAAAATATAAGAAATGGTAGCAAATCCCTGTTGAAAATGATAATCTGAGCAACGAATTTCATTCTATTAATTGAAAGCAGGTTCTAATCATATTATTGCAATCATTATGTTTGATTAATTTCACATAGATTAATACAGTAAAAGCTAAACAAAACTAATGTGGCTAAATGATTTAGTATATCCAACATGCATTAGTGGCATGTCAGATCCTTTCAAACTTACTTTCAAAATGAATAAGTTCATATTACACCCCTCAACTATAAAAATAAAAAAAAGTCCATTCTACATCCCAAACTACAAAACTGGTTATTTAACACCCCCAACTATCACTACCGGATCATTTTAACACCATTGGTGGTTTAAAGATGGTGGTTCTTGCGATGTGACATCCAGTTTTTTTCATCTTGACTGTACACATGCAATGGTTTGATTTTTACCCTAAAAATTCTCAAAGATCCTTTGGTGCACAAGTATCATGTAAAAATATTTCAGATTTCTTTCCAGTTTAAATACCTGAAACTGTTTTTTTAATTAATTCAACTGAAATTCTAAAAAATCAATTTATTCTTTAAAATTTTCTAAAATTACTTTCATGTGATCCTTACGCACAAAAATATTTTTGAGATTTTTTCTAGAACTTTTGGAGTCTAAAAATTGCTAATTATGCCACGTGTATAGGTGATGTGGTCAAAACTGGATGCCACCTCAACAAAACCACCAACCTAAACCACCGATGGTGTTAAATGAACCGGTATTGATAGATGGGGTGTTAAATAATCGATTTTGTAGTTTGGGGGTGTAGAATAGAATTTTTCTTGGGGTGTAATATAGCTTATTCCTTTTTTTAAGCGAAAGAGGCATGAACACAGCCATTTCATTAAAGAAAGAAAAGACTTATTCCATTTTAAAATGGTTACACACTGCAATATATTGGAAATGTATGTGATTTATATCAGGACATATGAAGAGCGGAGATATAAGCACTGTATATATTAGAAGCAATGAAGCATAGAAATTATAATATTCAACCATTGTTTTATGCAAAATAGAGTTCAGAAAAGTACCTCTGGGCCTGGAGCTAGCATGTGATTCATTCCAATTTCAAGAAGTCCAACAAGTTCAAGTGCTTGCAACTACATGCATAAGATGTAAAAATATGTCACTAAAAAAATATAGTACACCTACTTCATTATAAGATCTTACCCATACAGCTAACAAATCAAGTTCCAATGTTCCAATGCCACTACATCAGATTCTGTCTAGATTCAACAAAAATCATTTTAATTCAAACAAGTTTGATTGTAAGAAAAAAATTCTGTATGCCACTACATAGTCTCATAATCCCTCTCATGCCATTACTTTCTCACCCTAACCTTATGTGACATCGCACTTCTTACCTTCCATGCCATTGTTAACTGCTCAAGCCGTGACAGAGCTAGATAAAAATGATTATGCCCCTGCCTTTTTAATACATTAGGAAATAAGACCAATTTCTACAACATTGTAAAAAGTTCATAAAATTATGAGAATTTTAAATGGGTTTAGAAAATTATGTATACTCATATGTGCAAGTGAAATTGAAAAAATTTGGGATGTAAAATTTTATTTAAAAATTAATGGTACCATATCTCATGAAAACGAGAGCAAAACAATAAGAAAATTATTAAAGGTTAACAACAAGTAAAACATTATTTTACATAAATTTAGAAATTTGAGTCACTCAATTTGGAGTTGAAATGTAGGAGATACAATTTTTTAGGTTTTAAACTATAAATTGTGAAAGGGTATTTTCGGCATCAAGGGGAGCTTTTCTAACGGTGGAACCTAACGGAGCTAAATGGGTAGAAGATGCCAATGCGATGGCATATAAGGTTAGAGTGAGAAAGCGATGGCACTGGAGGGATTGGAAGGCTCTGCCATGATATAAAAAATTTTGTCCCTTCATTATAAAAATTTCGATTCATGATATGTCTTTGTGAAACATGTGTTGACACTGTATCTATTTATGCTGATATATGATGACATGAATTGTGACAAGGCCCTCAAAATAAAGACAAGCGAGAGCATAAACAAAACCACACGAGAAAAGTCATTTACCTTCTACCCTCCCTCTCTATTCTTTAGGAGGAAACATTCTATACTGCATGGAAAATACTTTTTTTGCAATTTCATTCTTGACCATACAAAATTCTGGACCAAATCTCTCTTCCCAGAATTACTTCTCAAAACATGATCATTTACTATTGAGAATACATACTCCCCAAGAATGATATACCACATAAATGACTTGTGCATACGTCTTTATCCCTTAAAACATACTAATTTTACCAATTAAGAAACATCAATATGCATTGCCTGCAAATAATTTCATATAACTCCATTAATTTTGCACCATTTGTTTATATGCCACTTTGTGTAAGAACAAGAGGTTTTTTTTGACCCAACAAATGCTGAAGGGAACAGACACATAACCTCCCTAACTTAGTATACCATCTGAGTGCATCCCCTCCCTACTGTCTAGCCATGTTAGAACACATATCAGTGCTATTTCTTGTTGCTTTAATTACTTTTGTACTTGCTATGATGATTTCAGTATTCCTTCTAAGTGATTTGAGTGATTTCTTTACTGAAATGGTGTATTACAAGTACTGAAACAACATATATCAATAAAAAAGAATGGCAAGAAAAAGAGTTAAAAGGCAGTGCAAGAATAAATCAGACAGCAGCTAAAGAAAAAGACAGATGCATAGATCTCTCAGAGAAGTTTAGGTCATAGGAGAACATACAAGTACACCCGTCGCTGCAATCTTATCTCTATCTGTAGCAGATGGACTATTAGGTTTATTTAGATCCCTCCTTGAGCGATTTAATATCCCTTCAGTTATCCTTCCATGACAAAATATTCAAGATTAATCAATAGTGGGATTCAAGCAATTCACATGCTACTTCCATTAAGAATGTATGCAAATGTAAATGGTGAAAGCATCATGAAAAAATCTGCAAGAGTCAAGAGTAGAATAATCATACAATTTTAACTAGTAAAGCGGTAACCATAATTTTTTCACAATAGAATTGGAAATCAAATCATACCATCTGCCAAGATCAAACTGGGAAGAACATAACTGTTTATGCAGTACCATCATGATAGGTTGGCCCAGAATCCTCCATAGGTCTGGCTATGCAAAATCAATGAAATCGCTAATCGGCAAGCTAGGGATTAGGGATGAATTGGAAATTAATCGGTGGACATTAATCAGCATAATCTTTTCTATGTCAGCAGGTGGACATTAATCGGCATAATCTTTTCTATGTCAGAAACTTTTTTACTCATTGGCTGACTTATTTTATGCCTAAAACACAATCTTTTCAGTTTTCACCGCATGGGCCATCCCAAGCCCAGCCCACTAAGCCCAATTTCCTCCTCATTAGTCACCCCAGCCTTTGTGCCCTAAGCCCCTTCTCTTTGTTTCCCACATTACCCAGTCAGTTTCGGGTACAGGTACCCCTTTGTTGAAGATCGTTCAAGCTTTTCCTGGGAGTCCGCCTCTGCTAGTTCCTTCCATTCCAGCCTCCCCCGTTGCAAGTAGAGCATCAGCAGCAGAGGGGAAGAAGAGAGGGAGCAGCTGGGGCTCAGGAGGGAGGGCAAGAGAGAGAGGAGGGGAAGGGAGAGGAGTAGCAGCAAGTTAGCCAACGGCAGCAGCAAGCAGTGTAGGCAGCGCCGGCAGCAGACAGATCCAGCGGTCCCCGTGCAGATCTGACCCGCCCCAAGCTCCACCGGCCTACCTTGAGCTCCTCCACGCCGGATCTGGACTGGCGATGGCTTGCTGTCTCTCTCTCTCCCTTTCTCTCCATTCCCCATTAGTTGGGGGAGTAATCACGATTAGGGTCTGATTTGACCAATTAGGGCAGTGATTTGGGCCAAATCGCATCGTCCCCTGCCGACTGGGGATTAGACGGCGATTAAAACCGATTGTTAGAACCTTGCGCACAATGCCCAATTTACGTTTAGGTGCAGATTAAACTTATGAATTGGTAGCTAACTTATGGGTCTACACATTTGTGTTGAATTGGTAGCTAACTTACTAAGCCTTGGGCTGTTGGCCCAATAGTATCCCTAATTAACAACAAAAGAAAACACCTCTAGACAGTTAGAACAGGCAAATTAATCCAAAGGACATCGCTATGTGTGCACATTTCATTTCATGGTATCTTGACTACAGTGCTTGTTAACTATTTGCCCATTATCATTACAACAACCATAGTGCACATTCATTCTGGAAATGTAGAACCAAACTAATCAAATTTGCCTCTCCAGGTATAAGGTATCCAAGTAGAATTTCACCTAAACTGTAAGGCTGCATTTTCGTTGGTTTTAGTCCCAACAAGATCAGTTATTGGCCTCACTATGCCATCGACATCTTGAAAATATGACCAGTTATTGAATGTGTGGAATAGAATTATGGAGATCAAGAACTCAAATCATTGAAAAAGAAGGAACTCAATCAAATACCTGATTGAATCATTGACAAGTTGTTTTGCCCTAACAAGGTCAGATCTACAACAGTCACTGTTCACATTCTTTAGATCACTGATAAATTTGAGCATACTTAGCCTTGCCAAGTGTACCAACACACCTGCTACCTGTAATGTATTAGCAATAGGAAATCAGTCACTGGAGATATAATCATTAGAGAGCATCTCCAAGAGAAGTACCTAAAAATTGAGCCCTATAAGTCATTTTAGATACTTCCTAAAAGTTTTTGGACTCAAAAATACTTAGGAACTCCAACAGTCAGCGCTAAAACATTGCTATTGTTAATGTGAGATAAGAGGGAGGAGCAGCATATGAATGGTTAGATTGTCTTGACAGCCCAAGAGGCAAATATATAAGAGTACAAGAGGGTAACCTTAGGGGAGGAAAAGACTATTCTACCCACTAATAGGACAAATGACTACAATACCCTTAATACCCCCCCCCCCCCCCAAATGCAACGCGTGTGCAATAGCATTACATTTGAAAGAACACACACTACTAATAAAAGGGAAATCCAAAATCCGTGTCTTGTTGATGTCGTCAAAATGTGCAGCTCTAAGAAACTATGCCGAACTCCATAATGAACTCATCCAACTGATGTAACCAACGGTGACGATTAGGACCAAGGAGCAATGACTGAGAAGCCAAAGCCAAGTCTTTATGAAGATAAAGACTTCCACAATTTGCAAGGATCTCCAGTGGTGCCAGCAACTTCAAGAAAGGAGGACAACCGAGAGGATGAGTATATGCAGAGCAATGAAATTGGCAAAATAGAGAGAGATTGGCCAGAAGGTGGTGCAGTGGCGCTGGATGGCGCAACTAGAGCTCCATGGGGCCAGCTTGGCTCGATGGAGGCTTGATCATGTAGAGGCCAGAGTTTGGTCAGGTTGGCAGAGCTCAACAGCAACTGGTGGAGCTCGAGCTGTGGCGGCCAAAGCTTGGGGACGATGCCAACTAATAGAGCAAAGTCGGAGAAAGGGATTTGACCTAGTGGAACCGAGATGCAAAGAGGGCAGCCTGAGGCTCGTCTCTTAGTGCCGCCGCTGCGTAGGGCGGCCTGAAGGCGCAGATGGTGGCTGTGCTCCTTGCTCCTTGGTCGCTACTAGGGTGCCGATGAGCTCCACCGTAGGGCGGAGCAATGGGAACGCCAAATCCAGTGAGCACAGGGAAGATCTAGCGAGGACGAGCTCGGGGAGGCACTAGTAAGGCCTAGAGCAGCCCAAATGTGCAAGAGCAGAGCCTCCCTTCCATGTGCAACGGCGGCCAAAGCTTGAAACGGCAAGGAGTGACCAAATCTGGCCCGGAGCAGGACGGATCCTGCGCTTTAGGAGCTCATGGAGGCGAAGAATGGCTACAACATGGAGCAGAGGCAGTGGCAGAGCTCGTGGGTGTTAATCCGGCCGGATCTGGCTCAGAGCGGTGCTATGGTGACCGGATCCGAGCAGAGCTTGGGGCCAGAGCGGCATGAGTGGCAGTACCGGCGCCAAGTGGCAGGACAGGGCTTCCTCCCCCCCTTTATGTTTTCCTTGGAAAGAAGAGGATTGCGATGATCTTCGCTCTTTATTCTTGAGTATCTTGGCGTGGCGAGGACGGCACGGCGGCGTGAGAGCGGTGAAAGCGCGCCGACGCGTGAAAGCGGTCGGCCGCGCGGCGGTGTGGTGGAAGACGGCGGTGAAAATTTGAAACGCACGGCGGCGTGGAAGACCGAGGACACGGAGGACCTGAGCCGGCGCGTTGAAGAGACCCGCGGGAAGCGCCGGCGGCGGCGAGGCGCCGCGTAGGGTGGAGACGCCGCGAGAAGACCGTGAGCGGCCGGCGTCTTGGTGCCGTGGGTGTGGGCCTTGGCCGGCGTCGAGAGTGGTGGCCGGCGCCGCTTCGGTGAACCGCCGCGTGGGTACAGAAATCTGAAACCTGGCGTGGAAAGGGCGATGGCGACGCCGGCAGCGCGGCGGTGGTGGTGGTGCGCAAAGGTGGAAGCGCGGCGCCGCACGCAGCGGCGTTCGACACGCTGAAAGACCGCGGCTGCAGCGGCGTGGCGGCCAGCCAGCGAAGGCCGGTGGAAGCTGGCGTGGAAGCGAGAAGTGCGGCGGGCGGCAAGCGGCGGCGTGATTCGGAGCGCCATGGGCCATGATCTTGATAGCGGCGTGGCGAAAGCGGCGTGATGGCGTGAAGAAGACGGCCAGCAGCAGCGCGGCCGGCGGCGAGTGGCGGTCTGCCTTGATGGCGTGGCATGGGGCGGCGTGGAAGCGGCGCCAGCGGCGGCGGCGTGGAAGCGGCGCGGCGGCGGCGTCTTGGCGGAAAAAGAAGACCCAGCGCGTGGCGGCAGCTCATGGCCGTGGCGTCTGCGGCGGCGGTGGAGTCCGGGCGTGGTGGAGGTAGGCGGCGCGCAGTGATGTGATAACGTGGGCCGGCGTTGGAGGAAGCCGGGACGCAATGGCTTCCGGCTGCCTGATGATGCCTTGCTCCATGGAAGAAGAGGAAATAGAGCCAAAGAAAGAGAGCCGAGTAGTAGAACAAGAAGAAGCCAGGGAGAGTCATAGAAAAGGCAAGGGGGAGGAAGCGTGAGAGAGATAAGAGATGGGAGATCGCCTGATCCCCTTCTTTCTTACCTGCTTTTCTTCACCTCGTACTTGCCGCACGAGTAGCTCCTCCCCTCCTGTTGCTTGTCTCTACACTCTGCGTCCACGCCTCCTCGACACCTGATGAAAGAATATTTTATAAATGAGCGATCGATTCACGAGCTCTCTTGTGTTGGTCACGCGCACGCGCGAAAGCGTCTTGCGATTCCGGAAGAGACGTGTGGGCGGTGGTTGCGAGCAACGAGGAGGAGCTTGAGAGAATCAGCGGTGCAAAATTAACTCGGCTGTCATGCCGCGAAGTGCTTCCGACGGCTGTGACTTGATAACTCCATCTTAAATTGAATATTAATCAAGATTTTTTTCTTTGGCCCAACAAATGCCCCCCCATCGACCTGAATCTGAGATAAGGAGAGATCAGATTCGGATCGATGACAATTTCTTCCTCTTTAATGTTTTTCTTTAAGATTTCTGAGCGCATGTAGAGTTGCAGCTCTTGCCCCTCTTTTTTTTAGATGATTTTACAAGAAAACACGCCCTCTAATACCAGATAGGTAGGAATGGGAACAAGCTTGATGATGAAAAGCCGGATGTACTATGCGTGAAGCAACTTGTACATGCATGTACTATGCATAGGTACTATGCATAGGGAAGTGAAAAAGTTGGATGATATATGGGAAGGACCTGTGTCTCATGGCACATTCTTTTAAAAAGGTGTACACACACATCACGTACATGGATGTGCATGCATATACTATGCGTGTGGGAATGTGAAAAAAATTGCTGTGCACATGCATGTGAAGGACTGCCATCTCATACCCCTTCCTTTTTCTTGGGTTCACGTGCTCATGCATGAGAAAACCCGGCGTCACTTCAGCCCCTTTTCATTTCAACTGTCCTCAAACGCCAGAGAGAGAAGATAGGAGGCTGTGAGGAGTCTGATCTTTTTAAAGAAACCGACCTCCGAGAGAGACGGGAAAAGGAGCTCGCATAAATCTGAAAAGGCTGCACCGTTCAGCACAGACCTCCATGGCGCACATAGATGAGCACCCTAGCAGTTCTAGAGATGCGTCTGGAGTCAGGCACGTCTTGAGGCAGGCGAAAACAAGTAGTAAGGACAGGGGTCCTCGCCGAGATGATTTGCCTGCAGCTGAGAGATCGACTCGTCAACCGGTCAGGGGATGGAAATTAGCGACCAATCTTCCTCGTAAACCTGTTGAAGGTAAATTTTCGGTATTACAAACTGCTGCAATACGCCAGGATGAGCATTCATGGAAAGATTTGTCATCGCAGGTTCGAGTAAGGAATTATCCACGGATCCCAAGCGCAGGCACGAGGTGAGGGATCCTGCTCGCGGTGGGAGGCCCGTGGACAGTCGTGATGGTGTCAATAATTGACCTTCCCGCGCTGTTTCCAAGAAAACAGATGTCGCCAATTCAGGGGTGAAAAGGGAAAGGAGAAACAAGTGATAGATGTAGAACTGCCACCCATCGGAGAAGATGCCATAGCGGCGATAGCTTTCTCTAGTGGTGACGAATATCTGGATGACAGCTCTAGGGACACTCCCCCTTCGAAGATACCACGCGCCGAGAGGGATAATGGATCTGCTGCAAATGAGGTGCTTGATCTGCAACCAAGGCAGGACGTGGTGGAAGCTGTAGAAGGTAACTGATGATTTTTTTTTAGTATTCACTTTTATCGGTATATTTTAGAAAGAGAGTGGGAAGAAAAAGAATAGTAGAAGAGTGGGAAGAAAAAGAATAGTAGACCTTTTACAGCCATTAGCGCAGCGGCCATGTCACACACGAGACAGTAGGATGGGCCATTAGGGGAGTTTTTTTTTATGCAAAAGATGGGACTTGTGAGGTACTTTGCATGGGGAGAATCTCATGAATGAGTGATGTCACGTGAGTGCTAGAGGGGAGAGATTCTTTTACGTGTAAGGTAGATCGTGTAGATGGAGGTGAGAGAAACTTTTTTTCTTTTTTGCGTGTGAGACAGTGACTGGAGTGAGAGATTTTTTTTTTTTTGCGTGTAAGGCAACTTTGCGTGAGAGATTGAAGTTGTCAGGTGAGTGGTAATGGAGGTGAGAGAAAGTTTTTTTTTATGCAAGGTAGCTCATGCGTGAGAGATTGCATGAAATAAAATGTTTAGCTTTTGCATGCGGCAGTGGAGGTACACGCGTTTATTTTGCTTCATCATAATTCATTCATTTTTTTTTGACAGAAGGACGGGGCGCGTCTTCATCCTCTGTGATTGGCACCTTTCGGGTTATCAGCAGCAAGTACCTCAGAGAACTCCAGGTGGAAGACCATACCAAGGAGACTGATAATCCAGAGAAGGTTGTTCGTTCCTTCATGTTACCCAGGGATAGCCATTCAGATATTCGGCGCACTAGGACCCTTGGGTATAATCTCGCTGATATCCAGAATCTTTTGAGAGAGAAGCCCCTCAATAAAGTCATGATTCCCAAACTGCTGAAGCAACAGATTTTTCATTCTTGGGCAAGGACATACCATGACAAGTACCCTCCATATATTGGCATATTGGTGCAGAAATTGAGGGACCTGGAAGCGTACCTAGAGGGAAGAGAACCCTTCACCAAGGCGCCTTTCAAATTTCGTGCTGACGAGGTGCGCCCTATGCTTGAGAAATTACGCATTGCTAGTCCAGAAATGACAAGCATGCGGCGTACAATGAAAGAGGAGCTTCAACCATATGAGAAGGAGGTGAAGGAGCGAAGTGAAGAGAGGAAGAAGCGCTCCCAGGAGGTCAAGTGGCTTGTCAAGGCTCTGGAGGATGCAAAGCAACATGAAGCTCATGCCATTCAAGAAGAGCAAAGAGCTATTAAGAAGCAAGAAGACGGCACTGCCACCTTTAAGGAGTTAGTGGGCAGGACTGATGAACTTATTGCCCGCCGTGACATAGTGAGACTTACGTGACAAATTCGCGAGCAGCAACGTAAACTAGATGATATCACAAATGAAGCTCAACCGTTTCCTGGAGACCTTCACAAATACCAATGTTAGACCACCCCAAATCAACGTACAACGGCCGCCAGAGCCTCAACAACCAATTGATTCTCAAATTCAAAAGCTTGGGGCAGCTGAAAATCCCGAAGCCCAAATTGGCGAGGCATCGCGTCGAGACTCAGCAACGAGTACATGTCATCAACCCCTTGCAATCCTGACCAGTTCTACAACGGCTCCACCTCCCGCCAACACGCTAAAGGATTACCATGAAAATGTTGAAGTTTTAGTCAATAGGAAATTGAAGCTAATCGCTACTGAGAGAGCCCCACGAACATCGGACCATGATTATGTGGCATGATCTTGTTCCATACCCTGCGGGGTGGCACCCACCGAAGTTCCACCAATTTAATGGAACGGGAGATGCGAGAGAGCACCTTGCATATTTCGAAGCAGCATATGGAGATACGGGCAATAGTTCATCACTTTTCCTTCGACAGTTCTCTGGCTCGCTCACTGGACCCGCTTTCCACTGGTATAATCGCTTACCGGTTGGATCTATAGCAAGTTGGGTCGTGATGAAAGAAGTTTTTAAAAGCCATTTTGTTGCATTGAAGAAAGATCTATCTTTCGTCGAATTATCACAAGTCCAACAGAGGCGTGACGAAAGTATCGATGACTATGCCATGCGTTTTCGCAATAGTTATGTCCGCCTTACCCAAGCAATGCACGTTGAGGACGCCATTGACCTTTGTGTTCAGGGGATGTTGAACCATTGGTCGTTGGAAGTTTCTAGGCGAGAGCCTAAGGACTTCAGTTCCCTTAGTTCAGCAGTGTCTGTAACCAAGATTGAGTTTGCTAAGGCTCCTCAAATCATGGAGCTGTACAAAAATGCTGGCGCTCTTGATTCAGCAAAACGATTCAACTCCACCCCGAAGCCAAATAACACCGGGGGCAAGCCCAAATCAACGACAGAAGCAAATACCAAGATATTTTCTACAACGTCCCAAGGGAATGTGCCGACGATCGGAGTCAAGAAAGATCAATTCAGGTACATGCAGCGGCCAACAATGCAAGAATTATTGAAGAAGCAATATATTTTCAAACGCGAGCCAATCAAGAACATGTTTGATCAATTGAAGGAACATGGTGGCCTTACCTTGCCGGAACCACGACAACCCGACCAGGTAAACATGACTGATAATCCTTTGTATTGTCCTTACCACAGGTATGTAGGACACAACATCGAAGATTGCATCGCCTTCAAGGAATGGTTACAAAGGGCGGTCAATGAAAAGAAGATCAACCTGGACCCAGGCGCCATTAACCCAGATTTCCATGCTGTAAATATGGTGACAATGCACTCAAGTTCTCCCTCACGCTCGGAAGGTGAGACGCATCAAGAAGAATGGATCCCGTTCGAAGAAGTTCAACAACAGCTCTCAACCATGGCGTTCCCGCGGCCTACACTAACCTCCACCCGTCAAGGGGCCAGAAGCAACCATGCAGGAACCGCGTGGAAGATTGTACAACGTCGGTCATCAAAGAGAAAGCCGCTTCCTTGACAATTACGCACAACCACTACTACACCAATGCACTTTCAAAGGGAAAGGAGATGGTTAGGTCCAAGTCGTCGTCGGCCACAGCCCCGATTCGTCCCTTGGTCCGAAGGAGATCAAGCTTTCCCACGTATGCCCCGTGTGCTACCCACGTTGGAGCAGTTGATGCCCAAGGTCTGGAGGCGTGTCACCTCAAACGAAGAAGGCTCTCCTTCGTCATCAAACGTTGTTTCTTGTAACATGGCCCAAATCCAAGATTCAGCAGATTCAGATTCAGAAGAGATTCTCACAACTCAAGAGCATGAGGTATTCCGTGCCAAAGACCCCGCCAAAGAAGCACAAATCGAAGAGGTGAACATGAACCTGCGCGGAGGAAAGGTCGTGCCGGATCAGCCCCTAAAGACAAAGGGATTCAAGACAGACCAACCCGACGTCCAGAAAGAACAACAACAGCAGACGGTTCAGGAAACATTAAACAAAGGCAAGGCTAAGATGGACGATGTTGACTACAATATCATCGCTCATCTTAAGCGAAATCCCGCTCTCCTCAGCGTTTATGAAGCCCTCATGTTGGCCCCGAATCTTCATGAGGCCCTGGTCAAGGCTTTAATCCAATCGTAAGTCTACGAAATTTCAATGGCAAAACATCGCATTAACGAAAATGCGTGTGCCGTGAATGGGATTTTCTTCACAGATGAGGATAGCCCCTTGATGGATGGCGACCACAGCCGACCGCTCTACATCGAAGGCAGCCTTGGCTCCGCACACTTACGGCGTATCCTCATCGACCCAAGGTCTACCGTCAATATCTTGTCCCTTCAGAGCATGGAGAGAGCCGGCTACACCACAAACGATCTGGAGCCAACAGACGTGGTGATATGTGGTTTTGACAATCATGGAAAGTCGACACTCGAAGCTGTCACTATGAAGATTCAGATGTCCACTTTAGGAACATTTGGTTGTCAGTCTGAGCTCGGCCAGTCAGATGAATTGAGCAGTGGTGGGAGCCAGACTGAGTGGATACAAAGGGATATTGTTTGGTTGGTTGTATGAGGTTAGACAGGCTGTGTAAAGATGTTGTTTGGTTGGCTGCACTAGAAGGGATATTGGATGGACAAATCCAATACATGGATGGACAAATTGAAAACACAAATACTAGAAAATCAATAAATTCAAAATCAAAATAAAAATAAAAAAAGCCAAATACCAAAAAATCAATAAATTGAAAAAAGAAAATCAAAAATCAAAATTTTGAAATTTAAAAAAGAAAATCATTTGAAATTTATATGGCAAGTGTAGTCTACTTTTGTTCGAAAAAATATCAAGAACGCAAAGATAAAATCGGTTTGATGATCGAAGATACTAATCAAAAGATATTGGCAAAAATGAAAAGAAAAATAGATGGAAAACAAATACTAGAAAATCAATAAATTTGAAAATAAAAATTCAAAAAAATCTGAAATTTTTTCTATACCTTGTACTTGAATCTACTGTTCCATTTTTTTTATCTCATTGAATTTGGATGTCGTTTGAATTTTAAAAAATTTTGTAAAACTGAAAATTAGTAGTAGCAAACTAGTTGTGGTCGGCGATGTCATTTGGCGGCCCTGTTCCTCTTCTTGGCGATGCTTTCGGCTGGCATTTCTTTCTTTTCGTTTGCTTTCGTCGCGTAGTGAGCAGTGGAACAGTGAATTTGCATCTCCCGGGCCTGGCTCCAGAGCTCATACAGGCAACCAAACAACCAAATTCAGCATCCCATGAGCCAGGCTGAGGTTGATGCAGCCAACCAAACAGGCCCTTAGTTTCAAAGTGAGGTTTTATGTCATTGATGCACCCACATCGTACTCGGCTCTTCTCGGGAGGCCTTGGATCAACAAATATCGTGTGGTGCCATCCACCCTACATCAATGTCTCAAGTTCCTCGATGGAAATGGTACGCCTCAACGCATCGTCGGGAACCCTTCCCCATACCTCATCCAAGAAGCGCATCACGCGGACGCCAAGTATTTCTTCCCAGTGAAAGACGGTGGACGTCAACTAGGACGTTCCACACCGGCGGCAAACATCATGAATGGACTCGTTTCCCCTCCACCGATCACAGAAATGAAGCAGCTGCTTACTCTGAACTTCCAGTCGGATTCAAGGAACGCCTCGAGGGGTCATCGGGGTGGGTTTAGCCGAGATAGCTTTAGTCGTCAACAGCCATCACCGCCCAGCCGCTTTGAGTACAAGCCAATAACTTCTGAAAAGACAGGCCAACAAACTACGGCCTCAACGAATGTACCGTCAAAATTCGGGAAGGATCCTACTCTTATCACACTGCGGGCAAGATCATCTTCCAATCAATTTGTCTCCCCATCAACTCCGATCACTTTGGGGGTAAAGACTATTGCTAGCAAGAGCGTCTCTCCAACAACTCCAACTCTTCCTAGGCCCATCATTACTCTTCGGGACCGATCAAGATCCAAGGATCAAACCAACATTAAACAAGACGGGACCGTAAAGAAAATTGTTTCTGAAATCAAAGAAGCAGTAAAAGATACGCAAGCCTTGCAGCCTCCGTCGTTGTACACCTCAGTGGCCACACCATTGGAAGTTTGGGTTGTTCCTGCCCAATACAAGTCCACACCACCTATAATCTTCTACTAAGCTCTACCAACCCAAGAGTGTGACATGACGTGGGGACTCCAAGACCTATTTCGCCAAGAGGAAGAAGTTGCCGCAGTCACTATCAAGGTGGACGCTCGGTTAATTCACACGATGCAAAGGGCCGAATCATTCTACGCTCTAACAACAGGATGCCTACTCCTCCAACAATCTCTGAGCTATGGTAGGAGCAGGCTGAAAGACTGGCGAAACAAGGACGAAAACACCACAGTCCTCGAAAGTACGGCTTAGGATATATCCAGTCTGAGCCTTCAGATGATGAGGATGATGACTTTGAGAAAGCGGAGTGTTGTTCCATTTTCACCACACGAAGATCGATTCCTTTTGGTCTACAGAAAGCTGCCGCCACCTTCCAAAATTACATGGTGGATATCTTAGACGACTCCACGGCCGACGCCGTGCGGCGTGGTGAACGAGGATCGCGAAAAGCGGGAGACGCCACGGCGGCGTGGAAGACCAAGGACACCGAGAAGGCGGGGGCCTTGATGGCGCGTAGAGACACCGCAGGAAGCGGCGAGGCGGCAGCAAGCGCCATGGGTGGCGGAGACGCCATGAGAAGACCGGTGAAGCGCCGGCGTCTTGGGAGCGCGGAGTGTGGGCCGCGGCCGGCGTCAAAGAGATGTGGTGGCGGGAACGCTTCGGTGAAGACCATCGCTAAAGTAAGTCGGGCGTGGCGTGGAAAGGGCGATGGCGATGCGATGCGCGCGCGTCTTTGGTGGCGGTGCCGAGTGAATCTTGGCAAAACGGCAGCGGCGGACGACGGCAGACCGGACGCAGCGGCGTGGCGACCAGCAGCGAGAAGGCGTGGGCTGGCGTGGAAGGCGAGGGCAGCGGAAGCGGCAGCAGCAGCGTGATTCGAGCGCCATGGGCGATAAGGCGGCGTCGAGGCACGACGTGGTGGCGGCGTTGCGTGGCGGCTAACGGCGGCGGCGTGGCGAAGAAGGCGGCGTGGCGGCGTGAAAAAAGGAGACCGTAGCAAGCCGGCCGTGCGCCGCCGTGGTGGCGAGAGGTAACCATCGACGCGGTGTACGACATGGAAGCGGCGCCAGCGGCGGCGACATGGAAGCGGAGATCTTGCCGTGGCGACAAGACCCGGCGCGTAAGCGGCTGGCTCGTAGCCGTGGCGTCTGCGGCGGTCCGGCGTGGTGGAGGCGGTGGCGGCGGCGGCGTGGCCGGCGTTAGATGGCCGGGCGCGCAATGGCCAGTGCCTAAGGATGCCTTGCTCCATGCAAGAAGGGGAAATAGAGCCAAAGAAAAAGAGTCGAGTAGTAGAATAAGAAGCCAGGGAGAGTCATAGAAGAGGCAAGGGGGAGGAAGCGTGAGAGAGATGAGAGATGGGAGATCGCCTGATCCCCTTCTTTCTTACTTGCTTTTCTTCACCTCGAACTTGCCGCACGAGTAGCTCCTCCCCTCCTGTTGCTTGTGTCAGTGACCAAGAAAAAGACTTTGTGTGTGTGCTCCTCTCTACACTCTGCGTCCACGCCTCCTCGCTGACACAGTAGAAAGAGTGGGAAGAAAAAGAATAGTAGACCTTTTAACCATTAAGCCTTGCTGACCATATCACCTACGGCGATGGGATGGGCCATGAGGGGAGTTTTTTTTATGCAAAAGATGGGACTTGTGAGGTAGTTTGCATCGGGAGAATCTCATGAATGAGTCATGTCACATGAGTGCTGGAGGGGAGAGATTCTTTTGCGTGTATGGTAGATCGTGTAGATGGAGGTGAGAGAAACTTTTTTTCCTTTTTCCTTGTGAGACGGTGACTGCGGTGAGAGATTTTTTTCTGTTTTTTTCTTATTTTTCTGAACATTTTATTTCATGCAATCTCTCACGCATGAGCCACCTTGCATAAAAAAAACTTTCTCTCACCTGCATTACCACTCACCTGACAACTTCAATCTCTCCCGCAAAGTTGCCTTACACGCAAAAAAAAAAAATCTCCCACCGCAGTCACTGTCTCACGCAAAAAGGAAAAAAGTTTCTCTCACCTCCATCTAAACGATCTACCTTACACGGAAAAGAATCTCTCCCCTCTAGCACTCACGTGATATCACTCATTCATGAGATTCTCCCCATGCAAAGTACCTCACAAGTCCCATCTTTTGCATAAAAAAAAAACTCCCCTCATAGCCCATCCTACTGTCTCGTGTGTGACATGGCCGCTGCGCTAATGGCTGCAAAAGGTCTACTATTCTTTTTCTTCCCACTCTTCTACTATTCTTTTTCTTCCCACTCTTTCTCTCTTTCTAAAATGTACAGATAAAAGTGAATACTAAAAAAAAATCATCAGTTACCTTCTACAGCTTCCACCACGTCCTGGCTTGGTTGCAAATCAAGCACCTCATTTGCAACAGATCCATTATCCCTCCCGGGGCGTGGTATCTTCGAAGGGGAAGTGTCCCTAGAGCTGTCATCCAGATATTCGTCACCACTAGAGAAAGCTATCGCCCCTATGGCATCTTCTCCGATGGGTGGCGGCTCTACATCTATCACTTGTTTCTCCTTTCCCTTTTCACCCCCTGGATTGGCGACATTTGTTTTCTTGAAAACAGCGCGGGAAGGTCGATTATTGACACCATCACGACTGTCCACGGGCCTCCCACCGCAAGCAAGATCCCTCACCTCGCACCTGCACTTAGGATCCGTAGATAATTCCTTGCTCGAACCTGCGATATCTTTCCATGAATGCTCATCTAGATGTATTGCAGCAGTTTGTAATACCAAAAATTTACCTTCAACACGTTTATGAGGAAGATTGGTCGCTGATTTCCGTCCCCTGACCGGTTGACGAGTCGATCTCTCAGCTGCAGGCAAATCATCTCGGCGAGGACCCCTGTCCTTACTAGTTTTCGCCTGCCTCAAGACGTGACTGTCTCCAGACACATCTCTAGAACTGCGAGCATCTGTGTGCGTCATGGAGGTCTGTGCTGAACGGTACAGCCTTTTCACATTTATGCGAGCTCCTTTTCCCGTCTCTCTCGGAGGTCGGTTTCTTTAAAAAGATCAGACACCTCACAGCCTCCTATCTTCTCTCTCCGGCGTTTGAGGATAGTTGAAACGAAAAGGGGCTTAAGTGACGCCGGGTTTTCTCATGCATGAGCACGTGAACCCAAGAAAAAGGTTAGGGGTATGAGATGGCAGTCCTTCATATGCATGTGCACAGTAATTTTTTTCACATTCCCACACGCATAGTATATGCATGCACATCCATGTACGTGATGTGTGTGTACACCTTTTTAAAAGAATGTGCCATGAGACACAGGTCCTTCCCATATAACATCCAGCTTTTTCACTTCCCTATGCATAGTACCTATGCATAGTACATGCATGTACAAGTTGCTTCACGCATAGTACATCCAGCTTTTCATCATCAAGCTTGTTTCCATCCCTACCTATCTGGTATTAGATGCCGTGTTTTCTTGTAAAATCATCTAAAAAAAGAGGGGCAAGAGCTGCAACTCTACATGCGCTCAGAAATCTTAAAGAAAAACGTTAAAGAGGAAGAAATTGTCATCGATCCAAATCTGATCTCTCCTTATCTCAGATTCAGGTCGATGGGGGGCATTTGTTGGGCCAAAGAAAAAAAACTTGATTAATATTCAATTAAAGATGGAGTTATCAAGTCATAGCCGTCGGAAGCACTTCGCGGCTTGACAGCCGAGTTAATTTCGCACCGCTGATTCTCTCAAGCTCCTCGTTGCTCGCAACCACCGCCCGCACGTCTCTTCCTGGAATCGTACGCACGTCTCACGCGTGCGCGTGACCAACGCAGTAGAGCCTGCAACCGACTATTCGCTCTATAAAATATTCTTCTACTGTGTCAGCGAGGAGGCGTGAACGCAGAGTGTCGAGAGCACACACAAAGCTTTTTTCTTGGTCACTGACACAAGCAACAGGAGGGGAAGAGCTACTCGTGCGGCAAGTTCGAGGTGAAGAAAAGCAGGTAAGAAAGAAGGGGATCAGGCGATCTCCCATCTCTCATCTCTCTCACACTTCCTCCCCTATGCCTCTTCTATGACTCTTTCTGGCTTCTTCTTGTTCTACTACTCGGCTCTCTTTCTTTGGCTCTATTTCCCCTTCTTCCATGGAGCAAGGCATCATCAGGCAGCCTGAAGCCATTGCGTCCCGGCTTCCTCCAACGCCGGCACACATTATCACGTCGCCGCGCGCCGCCTGCCTCTACCACGCCCGGACTCCACCGCCGCCACAGGACGTCACGGTGCCATGAGCCAAGCCGCCACGCGCGGTCTTCGCCGCAAGACGCCGCCAACCGCCAGCCTTCCATCGCCGCCGCCGCTGGCGCCCTTCCACGCCGGCCCATGTCGCGCACGCGTCGTTAGCCACCTCCGCCGCCACAGCCGCCACGCCACGCCACACGCCGGTTCTCCTCTTCGCCGTCGCCCGCCTTTCTCCGCGCCGTCGCCGCCATGGCCGCCACGCAACGCCGCCAACACCAGATCCAGCTACGGCCTCGTCTTCAAGCACAGTTGCTGCTGCTGTTGTACTAAGAAGAAGCTCTGGGCAAGAAGGCCAGAGCAACCCAGTGGCCACCCTAGGGAGTGGAGACTGGTCCTCCCGGGGGCAGTGGCAGCCGGAGCTAGGGTTGAACCCGGTGCTCTGATACCATGTTAATGTGAGATAGATGTAGTAGTAGTGTGTAAATGGTTAGACTGTATTGACAGCCCAAGGGGCAAATATATAGAGTATAAGAGGAAAACCCTAAAGGAGAAAAAGACTATTCTGCCCACTTATAGGACAAATGACTACAATACCCTTAACAGCTATATCCACCTAATTATCCTAATATACTGGCTCCCCTTCTAATTAAAACAAGCATAGGGCCACCCACAGGGGTTGCTAAATTTGCCAACTCTTCACAGGGCCCTAAACTATTTTGAGGTTTTTAAAAGATAAGAACCATTGTTAGAGTTCCTTTTTTTCATAGAAACCCTAAAAAGAGATAGGCACCCATATAGGGCCTTTCTTGGAGATGCTATATTATGTTATGTAGAGTTCCACAACCCAGTAGAGTAACTCCCACTAGGTGGACTAGGTTCTGGTTGGATTCACTATGGCAACCAGCATAAAATACATAGTATATATCACACCCTAGCAAAACACAGTTCTTGATGTTTTTGACTTTCAAAGGTTTGGGGGTGTTGTGCACACGGTTCACAATATCGATATCACGCAAAATCAAGCGATAATCACAATCGCAATTTGTGAAAAAACAAATCAATCGAAAATCGTGCAAAATTTGCTTGTAAATGTGAGCTCAAAAATTGATAAAAATCGACCGATAATATCGATCAATATCATGTTTGGAGTGGCTAAACTGAATGAATAAGCTAAAGTGAACTGAATGTTAAACTGAGCTTCGAGAGATTCTTCAATCTGCTTCTCGAAGTTGGTCTGCTTCATTTATGTTATTTTTAAGAGCTTTAGAGGTAGCTTCATGATAATAAAAAAATTAAACTAAAAAACCAAATCGTTTTTCTTTTCAATTAAGCTTAAGCCACTTCGAACATGCTCTGAATATCGATCTGTTTGAAACGACTGGTATTGACTGAAAATAAAATTTTGATTTTTTCCACAAATTTGAATTTTAAAATTCAGACTGATTTCTCCTGGTTATTTTCCCTATTCAAGTCGAAATAATAAGTGCAATTATGACACAATAATCATAGATATTGGGAACCATTGGGATAATCATCAATGTAAGCATGTGCCAATTCTATCGCACTACATTCCTAAAACCGTATAATTGAGAATCTCATGAATTAAAAAGTCCTTTTAAAAACCAGGAGTTCTGCCACCATTAGGATAGAGAAAGCAAATCAATTACAAGTTCGAAGCTAAAGAACTACAAATAAACAATGAGCATATAAAGACATGGTGCTGTGCTAACACCAATATAAACAACAGTTAGGAAACGTCAAGGCTGAAAGGTTGATGTGCTAGGGAAGCACCTATGAATGAAAACATCATGTGCTGGAATGCTGGAGGATTAGAAACAATTATTTTTCTCTTTTGTGAATCCAGTTTTAAGTGCTCAAGGCTGATAAAACATAACCTGATATTCATATTTAGACACTTTTGACATGCTGCACAGTAATGAATAGTGCTGGGTCTGCTGGCTCCTAGCTGGGATATCTGGCTTCAAAGAAATCACTCTGTTCGGTGGGGATCCAAATAAGTACAGACAAAGATGTCAATGAACATATCATGGGCTTAAGCTGGGACATCTCTTATATGTTTTTGTGATGAAGCCTACCTGAGCATAACATAGTCTTCTAGAGCCAAAGATACCAATGAATATATCATGCATATAAACTAGAAAATATCAGGAACCACACATCCTGATATTTCAATCAAATATGATCACTAAGCAGAATAATCTGTTGTGTACATAGCATATTATACCATTCCAAAAAAAAACTTTTATGACTTCATTGCAGCACAATTTACATATTAAAGAAGCATTTTATACAGGACTCAATAACAGATTATGCAAGATGCAATGTGGCAGGGCACAAACGCAGTCATCTCTGGATAAACAGCCATGGAAAAATATGTTAGGTGGAAAACTTGAACTACATATGCAAGTGATCGTAAAACATCTAATGTTAAACGGACAGAGTAATCATGCAAAAAAGTGCCACTGTACTTTCACTTGGTAACTCAAGATGTCCATTTACATTCTGTTTTGATCAAAGATCAATGAAGAATTATGAGGCAAACCTGAAAATGGTCTTCAGAGAGAATCCTTTTTCTAACTTCAAGGCATCTAAAAAATGTAAACATTGAAGAGCTGTGATTAAGATAACTTAGAAATGACCAATGAGCCAAAGGGACAACCAGATAGTAAGCTTCACCTTTCCAATAACTCTTCTGATTCCTTCAACTTCCCCATGGTTTGAAGAGTAAAAGTTAAGAGTTCAGCTGCATTTGTAGTCTCCAGTGAATCCCATCCCTATCAAGCAATTTCAATTTTGAAAGATAAACACCAGAAAGTTTTATAGGGAATAAGCACAAGTCACAATCATCAAAAAAGCTTGCCCATTAAAAGAATATGCAATCTAAGGATAGGGTGCTGCATTGATAAACACACTGTGAGCCTGTGGCTTCTGAGTAATGAAAAGGTAAAGAAGCTTGACTCTGGATTAAGTCCTGCTACATCCCTCTATATTTCAAACCATCAAAAAGCTTGACTCTGGGTTAGAGTCCTGCTACATCCCTCTATATTTCAAACCACCTTGCACGTTAAGTTATAAGAAACAGGCCATACCAACAAACTGGAACCAGAGGCTGGAACACACTACTGAAAGACCATTAACATATTAAAAATGGACAGCACATTCCCAACAAAGTAACTAAGGAACTGCGATCGAATTGGCTAGTAAAATAGTGCAGACTTTTGTAGAAAGATGTTCTTTAAATGTATCAACGAATTCAGTGGAAATGTGAACAGAGGGTTGCTATCAAGTAAAACCCAGCTCCACATATGTTTTGCATTGTCAAGTCAAGACAACGCAGCTATTAACAAGGGTATTTGTTGCAAAATTATGTGAAAGGCACCATGGTTGTAAGAAACTTTACAAAATTCTAAGTGGTTATGATAAAGTAAAATGCTAAAGCATACTTCAAAATCGTCCAATATTTTATCTTGTTAACAGGTGGAGTTAGAATTCAGATATCATATGCTGAATTTACACGATCTGCAGATAAAAAAATGCACATATATTTGGCTTGTGAAATTATAAATATTTAAAATTGAAGACAAAGTAATAATGTTACACTGAAATATTAATATTAAAACCAGTGGCTCAATTAGTGAGCATGCAAGTTGACCAACAAGTTGAAATAATCACTGCAGCAGTTCAATCACCAATTTGGTTCTGGTAACTACATTGCTATCATCCTCGCCTGTTCTCCAAAGCTTATTTGCTTACGCTTATCTTCTTATTCGCTTATCTATGGTTTCCAAAACATAAACGTAAACGCTTAAGTATTTTCAGCTCATTTTTTATCTTGAAGGTGTGTGCCAAAACTCTAGAAAACAATTCAAACAAAGAGGGCCAGACTCAAGCCAGTTCGAGAAGCTCTCGAAGTTCAGCTTATCAGCAAATAAGACAATCAACAAATAAAATCAGCCCAAAGATCACTATGTAACCCCACCTACATTTAACATGTAACACGTACATGAAGATGTTAGTGAATGCACATGTACATGAAGATGTTAGTGAATGCACTTTGCTAACTCCTATAAAGTGCAATTTAGGTGTTAGTGAAAATGTCAAATCAATTTTCAAAAGAACGATGAACCTAAGTACAATTAGGACATGTGTCATGTTAATGGTTACTTCACATTAATATTGGTATCACCAGATGAAATACTGAAGATACAGTACATATTAACATGCCTTCGAAAGCTCCAGATTATGTAATATCTTCCTTTGCCAGTTTTCAGCTTCACCAAATCGGTTTGACTTTAACAACTCCTGAAATAAAGTATCAAGCAAGTATAAATCCACAATCCTTTACAAATACATGTCAGCTAGGGATACGTGCAGTCAAACATATAAAGCTACGAATCTTTTTAAATATATAGATTGGGTACATGAAATTAATGTGTAGATTTATCTCGAAAAGTACTTCCATAATACTATAATTTTATTAGGTTTTATATGTTGCATTTTGGGAACCATATCAATGTCCAAAACGACAAGTATTTGTGACCAAAGAGAGTAATATAATTTATATCCCTCTGTATGTTACCAATTTCCATACACTAAATGTCGTAGAATCTGACTTTACATATACAGGCTAAATTTAAAGGAAAATATGAACATTGAAAAGGTTAGCAAGAGCCCTCTGATTTTTTTTTTTAAACAAGAACCCTCTGATTTTAGGGGGCCAAGCACCTTGCTTGGATGTCTAAAAAAATAAAAACCTAGAAAAAGCTTGGTTTTGCATTCATCTTTGGGGGAGATGTTGGGAACCATTGACTAGTGGTCATATTAAGACTCACAACCCAAAGGTTACGGATTCAAATACAAGATAATTAAAGTGGAAAATCCATATAACTCAACCCGTAGTTGGTGGGATTCAAACTCTGGTCATCCGACTACAGAAATTAGAAACAATGGTGCCATACCTTATACCGCTAGGCTATGCTATGGTTTCACATTCAACTTGGCATAGGTGTAGATAAGAGTTTATTATCTAGATGCACTACAGCCACAGTATATTTATGTGATATCCTGTTTAAAAGGATAGAAAGGGGGCTTGGCCAGGCTGTGCAGCCTTCCTATATAAGGGTGAGGGGAGGGGCGTTGTGCCCTAGCCGCCTCTCCCATAGCTAACGCATATGCCTCAGCCTCCAACCTGCGCTATGTATCGACTCTGTGCCACAACCTAGAATTGCCATGGCTTGCGCCGCATTCCACATTTCCGCTGTTGCCCTTGCATCAGCTGTCATTGGTAGAGCCAAGCCACGCCGCACACTGCCCCTGCCACGTCGTCGTTGCTTGCTCTCTAGGTGTCATGTGCACCCTTGCTGTGCAAGAATCACTCTGCAACGTGTTCTTCCCACTGTGGTCCACTCAAGGGAGCAGGCTAGGGAGAAAGCAATCTAGTGGTGAGGGGGTCGTCTAGAGAAGGAAGAAGGGAAAACACAAGGAGTACTTGTCAGCAGATTTTGAATCAATTCATGTGTAACAAGTTATTTTATATTTCCCCTATGTTTATTGGTAAATGGCAAGACGATGTGGTACGTTATTGCTGGAATTGAGATGATTGAACAAGTATGCAGTAGGTTGCGTTGTCAACTTGGGATATCTACATCATGCTTCATAGCTTTGTCATATTGCGGAAAATGTGGATAATTGTCTAAGCTTTCCATAGTCAAAAAACGCCATATTCAGTTGAGCGGTTTAAAAGTTATGGTATCAGAAAGATTCCCGTCCTGAATTTGGTCATTGCAGGTTTTAATTTGATAAGCCTAGTTGATGACCAAAACAAATTACATTCATAAGTACAGAAAAGTAATTTTGTATAGGTTCTAGAAAATATATCGTTTATCGTTTAGGTGATTTGAACATCAGGGTAGAAAGTTATGGTTGTTTAGGTAATTTGAACATCAGGGCAGAAAGTTATGGTTGTTTAGGTGATTTGAACATCAAGGTAGAAAGTTATGGTTGTTTAGGTGATTTGAACATCAGGGTAGAAAGTTATGGTTGTTGAATCACAAGGACAAAGGAAGGTCTATCAGGTAAATGGTAGTAGTTACACATGGTTGAGTTGCTTCGTGGTCAATGTCATCTACGCATTACCCTAGTTTGCTTGGTAAAAGAGCAGAACAGTAGATTATGATTGTTCTAATTATCCAATGCTACAAGTTGTTTACTTTCTGGTTTTAGAAAATATATTATGGCAAATGAAATTGGAAACCCCTGCATTTTCATAAAGAGAATAGCCATATCTCGAAAGAAACTGTCTACTCCAGGCTCCAATAGACATGAAAGACCTACTCTTGTAGGCACCCCCACAAAATGTAGTGTATGAGAGGATAATACATTGACGGATGTTCAGTTGTTCACGCAACCATACCAGCATAAGCTATGTAGCGCAGTATGAACATGTTGTCCAGACAAATTTTGCATGGACAAAAGAAAACAATGTTGGTGACTTAAAGTGCAAAAACGTATATCTATAATTTTATTATGTACTTGCTGATCCTTAGACTTACACTTGCTTATTTATGTTTTTAGGTGATCTTAGCATGCATAGGAGGAGAGTAGCGCATGAGAATTTTAGAATAAGCAATTGTTGAATAGAGTTAGGAACTTAGGATTACATGTTTGGGGAGGACCCAACAAGGAAGAGGAAGTAGGAGGGAGAGGAGTATGGCGAGTATAATGAAAACGGAAAAGAGGACGAGAAAAACAGGAGAAGGCAACGAAGGAGGAGAGGAAATGAGAGGCGGAGCAGAATACTAGGAAACAGGAAGAGAAGGTGGCGAAGGCAAATCTGGTGAAGATGAAGACGGTGGAAAGAGTAGCAAGGATGAGGAAATCGAAGGAATAGAAAACGACTCAGGAAGTGTGAGGAAGGAGAGGGACTCAAAGGGCAAAGGGGAGCCAGAGGAGACAGGGATACGAGACTCGTGGAAGAAAAGGTGAGACTCGTCAAAGGTGACATCTCGGGAAACCTAAATCCATCGAGCAACAGGATCCCAACAGCGAAAATCCTTACGCCCAGAGTCATAGCAAGGAAAGCACACGAAGTAGAGTCAGCTTCATCCGCTCACAAGGCTGAAGAAGCACGTAGACAACGTAGCCAAAAGCACACACGTGACTGTACTGAGCAGGCATGCCAAAGAGCCGCTCAACAAGGATGGCACCCTGAAGAGCAGTAGAGGGCTAAAAATTGATGAGATGCCTAGAACTGTGGTGGCACAGACACAGAAAGTATCATAGCTCTAGTAGTCTCAAGAAGGTGACGGTGCTTGCGCTCAGCAACACCATTCTAAGTGTGCGCACCAATATAGGAGTACGTAGGAAGAGTACCTTGCTCTTGGAGAAACTGGCAAAGGGGAATGGACAGGTACTCGCCAACAGAGTCAGCACGAAAAACACGGATGGGCGAGTCAAACTAAATGCGAACCATGCAGCAAAGGCCTCATAGGCAGCCAACACTTGGTGATAAGACTTCAGACAATAGATCCAGGTAAAGCGAGAGAAATCATCAATGAAAATCACATACTACCGATGACCACCTTTAGAAACGAAGGACCCCATACATCAAAGTGGGCCAAATCAAAAGAACAAGATGAAACAAAATCACTGGTAGGATATGGCAGCTATAGCTGCTTATCAAGCTTACAGCCCTGACAAGAGAGGTATCACCAGAGACCTTCACAAGAACACCACAACTCATTAAAGAAGAAAGACGAGACCTAGACATGTGACCTAGACAATATGCCATTGCGCAAAACTGACGAAAGTGGTGGTGGCGAAGACAGTGGCATCTAAAGCGGTGGACGACTGGCTGCTAGAGGGAGCGATGGAAGTGGACGATAAAGACAAAGCCAGTCAAGCTCCCACAGACGCAAGGAGTCACAGGATCTCTAGCCAAAGCCAACTAGGGTCCCTGTGCTACGGTCCTAAATAGAACAAGAGTTAGACTTAAGGATAATACGAAAATCATGGTCAGTAAGCTAGCCAGCAGAGATCAGCTGCATATCAAGGCGAGGAACATGAAAGGAAGGAGTCTGAAGAGTGCCTAGTCCAGCAACTAAAAGATGTGTGCCATCAGTCGTCTTGATGGACACAGGAGTGACCGAGGAACTTAAAGGAGGTAAGGTGATTAGGATCAGGTGTCATATGAAATGAAACCCAGAATCAAGGTACCATGGAGATGGTATACCTAAGGAAGCCTGAGTAGCAGTAGCAGAGGAGGCCAAAGGACACCTAGCGTCCAAACAAGGCTCCATGTGCTCAGGTGGGCGAGAAGGAGCACCACCAACACCGATAGCTCCAGAAGCGCCAGAGGTACCACCATTGGCCTTCTGGAGGCGCCTCCTGTACTACTGGATGGTGTGGCCTGTCTTCTTGCAGTAGTTGCAGCGAACCATTATGGTAACAGCAACAATGGGACCCCCTGCAACCAAGCCTCCTGCTGGTACGGGAAGAGCTGAGATAACCAACGATAGGGCAGCCAGTGCTGCCTAGGAAGAAGCTGTGGGAGCACTTAGCATAGTCGAGGACGACGAGAGAATGCCATGACGGCGAGTCTCGGCACGAACACGAGTAAGGGCCTCAACCAGTGAAGGTTGCAGCGAGCAAGCCAAGAGCTAAGCACGATGCGGCTCAAACTCAAGGAGAAGACGGGAGAGGAACTCAAAGACTCAAGAGCCAACCTAGTGCTCCCACATGCGGACACAGGTCACATAGGTCGGATCCAGGGTCGACACAAGGGAATCGAGCGGATGACAGACGTCGGAGAACTAGTGTTAGAAAGCATCGATCGAGGAGTCGTGCTGCTGGAGGAAGGTAGCCAACCGCAAGACAGAGGTGCATATAGCATCACTGCTCAACTGGTACTGAGCCTACACATGCTCCCACATTGCCTAAGGCTGGGTTCTTTTCAGTTTATCTTATCACGTAACTTCGAGAATTTTTCAAGATAGCCTCGAGAGCCCGTTGGCCAAGATAGCCTCGAGAGCCGGTTGGCCTTCAATTTTAAGGTTTAGGGAGCTTATAGACAAGCCTACGAGATAAAAAAAACAACTCAAAAAGTAATAAAAAAGTGAGATAAGTCAAATAAGACACGAGATAAGTAGGATAAGTCAGGTTTAGGGCTTATCCTACTTATCTCGTGTCTTATTTGACTTATCTCACTTTTTTTATTACTTTTTGAGTCGGTTTTTTTTTATCTCGTAGGCGTGTCTATAAGCTCCCTAAACCCCAAAATTCAAGGCCAACCGGCTCTCGAGGCTATCTCGAAAAATTCGCGAAGTTATGAGACAAGGCAAATAAGTGGGATAAGATAAGCTGAAAAGAACCCAGCCTAACAAGATGGCAAAGTGCACAGATCCAGAGCAAGATGAAGCCTCATGCTGTCGAAAATGACAGCAACAGCTCAAGCCTCATCTGCACACTTGGCCTCAAGAAGCTGAAGAGCAACATTGTACTTCTCCACAGCATGTCGATAGGCCTCCCGAGCAGCAGCGGTGACCGAAGCACCATCAGCACCCGGCACAGGGTCGAGGGCAGAGTAGGCGTTGAAGCCTCGTCAGTGAGGTGGCCCTAGAGATGTTGGCTGTCGAGGTAAACACGAAGCATGGTGGCCCACTCCTAGAAATTGATGTCGTCAAACATCACGAACAAAAGAGGCATCAGACCCGCCAGACGATGAGAGGCCACCATGAGGAGCGAAGCTAGAGGTGGAGTCCAGGTAGCAACGGTAGAAACAGGCTAGGCGTCGGGAGCGAGGTGGGACCAACGCGGGTGGGCGGCGACAGTTGGTACTGCAGCTGATCAGCGGCAACGACGCACATGGACGCAGGACAGTGCGGGCCGACGCGACTAAATGGCGACGGCGCGGGCCAGTGCTGCGTGTCGGTGATGACAGCGCAAGTCAACGCCTGAGTGCGGGCAAAGCCGAGGCGAGCGCGACGAGATCGACACAGACTGGCACGGATCTGTGTGCTACCAAGGTAGGGAAGAAGGGAAGAGGGGGAAGAAAGAGAGGGAAGAGGAAGCGTCGCCCGATGAGGGCCACCAACGACGACGGCACTGCCTACCGGCGGCGAGCCGATAGTGGCGGTGACGGCTGCAAGGGGGAAGGAACCCCTAACCCTAGGACTGGCTTGATACTATGTTAGAAATGCTGCTTGATACTATTTTAGAAATGCAGCTTGAGTTGAATATGGGCCCAAGTGGGCTAGATATACATGTACAAGGAGGAAGTTGAAAATGCAAATAAGCTCATATACATGTCTACTTTAACATGGTTTAGTGGCACAGTAATGAAGTTCGCTTAATCACTATTATATAATTATTATTGCCTAAAGATGCATAGCTCAACACGTTCTAATGCCCGAGGTCTTGAGCATTCTCAGGAGCATGGTCATGAGTGTTCTTGGGAGCAAGGTCCAAGGATGTTGATATGCTTAGTATGTTCATGGATATCTGAAGAGAACAATGGTGAGTTGGTGGCTAGTAGTAGAATTAAGATGGTTTAACTTCAGAGAGAGAATGATGGAAGGAAACATTCAGGGTTCAATGCTGGGCTGGGGTGTTACAAATTAACAGGTTTTAATGCGCCTTTACTGATAAAAGTATCATTTATATGAGAAACGAAAAGCATGACCATCATTTCGGTCCTAGGAGCAATATACTAGAAGCACCCATGCATAGTTTTGGAATGCCCTAAACCTAATTATTGCATGCGAGGAAATTCTCTCACAAGGATCTTACCATAGAGAGATACCTCATTCTTTGTATGCATGTCGGTGACTCGCCAAGCCCAGATTCCTAAGGTAATGCCAAGATACTCATCAAACCCTTACATGTACACATAGCTGATTCAAACTTATGACCTGAAATATATATCATACCTCCAGTATCCTGATAGACTCTAAAAAAAAAGGTTCTGCATCGTTTCTTTTTCCTTGTAGACTTAGAACCTAATAACAAAAAAAAATTTAGCCTTATGTGACAAAACACTATAAAAAGTTCAACAAAATGACTAATTTTAATTCGCGGTTAAATACATAGCCTTCCCATAACTACTATCATAAATTATTTCATCTGCCATGGCTCTCTGACAAGAAATGAACAACACACAGAAATGCTCAGGATAAAATCCTTTGCAAAATGACCAAAATATCATCATTATTAGTATCTGGTTCGAAGGTTTTGACTAATAAAAGGTATGATAAGTGGGGTTAGTGACAAGAAAATAATGAGAATATACAACGGTAACTTAAACAGAAATAGAGTAGTAGTACCTTGGCTAGAAGGTACATTGTACTTGCACAATCTGGGTGACCAATCCCCATAACACGTCCTTCTATCTACACATGGCAATTAAAACTGATGGATGACATATTTATAAAATAGAATTTCTATAAAGAGTAAGACTTGCTGTCAATATTTTGTTTGTAGACAAAAGTGTCAGGACCCAGATTTTACAAATCTGAACCATCTATGCAATTACACTAGTATAGATCACACTAGTAGATAAAGTGGCAACATAGATAAACATCAACCAAATACATGAATAAATTATTTAATATATCAACAAAACAATATGATTTAGAATTCACACAACTGCCCGCGGGAAGTTAAATGCACTAGTTGGAATACGTCAGGTTTCCAAGTGAGGGGGTTAAATGCACCAAGTGCAATAGTTACGGGGTGAAGTGGACTTTAAACTTTAAGATGATACTCCCTCAAGTCACAAATACATATTGTTCTAGACATTGACACGATCTCTAAAATACACATTTGACCACTAATTACCAATATAATTCATTTATAAAACACATTAAAATTATAATATTATGAAAATACTTTTCAATACGAATATACGCATATGATTTCTATGGGCTCAATCTAATTAGTTCAAAATATATTTGTAGCTACAGATTCAAAACTTAGACTTGCACGTGCTTCAAACGACCCATATTTGTGATGGGAGGAAGTAACAAATGATGGGTAAAAAAATGGTAGTGAAATGAATAAGAAATCATTCTTCACCAACAACCACCTCAACAATCTAGACTAAGAGAGCTTTAGAAATGGGAAATAATCTGCAAAGCTCGAATAAATATCAGAAAAACTTTGAACATTCGAAGAAAACATAGAGATGCATAATTTTAATATGCAACATCCAAATAAAACATTTACAACTAATGATTAATGTCTGATTAGTAGGATTGAATCCCCTTAATTTCTAAAATTCATTTAAGCTTTAATTATTCGTAGAAAATTCATTGTGGTTATTTTTGTTGAGAAAATTTAAAAGTTGCAAAAATGGGGTGCTACAATAAGCATAAATGTAACTTTTTTTTGTGTGTGGGGGGGGGGGGGGGCACAATAAAAGGAACTTCTAATCATGTTAGTACTGAGATGCATCACTATTCACTAATAAATATTAGTTGACCCAACGAAAGCAGCCTTGAAGCAAGGAGGTTGAAGCAAAGCAGTGTGCATAAAGCCTGACATTATGCATGAATTTAATAATTATAATTATTAGCTAGGGTGGATAAGATGTGAGCATTCAACCGTAGAAGTTAAAAGGGGAAATTTCGAAAATACCAATGAACCTCGAATTGCTGAAAATGCCTTATAAAGGGATATTTGAGATCATGCCACCTCTTTCAAAATTCTTCTCAAAAAGCAATCTGACAAAACTGACTTGTTTTGATTTTTGACCAAGTTTAATTGTCTATTTTACCAAACAGAAAACAAGATAATTACAAGCAATAGCAAATTGCCACTCCTGTGGTTTTGCTCTCGTGACTGATGAAATAAAACAGACAAGCTTAACTCCAAGTATCATTAACTTCATAATACTAGTACCACTGATGAAATTCATGAAATTAATATAAAATAAAATGTATATATATTGAAAATGGAAAGAAGAATTAACTTACATTACCTTCAAAGCGCGCTGAAAAACAAAACATCAGAAAAAGAGTGTAAGAAGAAGCTTAAACTGAAACATACATGCAGAAAGCATGCAAAAAAAAGTAAAAACTATTATAGTAATAATTAAAGTGTCTTGATAGTTTCATTTTTTTCATTTCATATTTTGTTGCACATCTTCATTCTGCAAGCATTATCTCAAATTAGTGAACTACAAAGGAAAGAGAACAAATGAATATTGAGCTAATACTTCCATGCAGCTAGAACATAGTATTCACGTGAAAAGTTTTGCAGCATGCTGCTTGCTATGTTGCTTTAAGAATTCTTTAGTTTATATATTGGGAAATTTCTATGTCACCCACCTGAACTGTGGTGTTAGTCGGTCCTGAACTCTGAAGCCAGTTATCCCTCAACCTTGAACTCATAAAACCAGATAAATCAACCTCCCACAACACCCCACCCCCCCCCCCCCCCAAAAAAAAATCCAGGGAGGTTTTGGGGACGTGAGCATAGGTACCATTTTTTTTTGTACCTCTTCTCTCTCTCTGCTTCTTCATGCTGGTTGACTCCAAAATCAACCTCGCCAACTCCCCCTTGCATTCCTCTCCCAGGATCTTCCCCCTCCCTGTTCGCGACGGTAGCGGCACTGGCGGCGAGATCTGCAGCACAACAGCTACCGAGCAGCGGTGGGCAGTGGTGCAGGGCAGCAATGTTGGAAGGGAAGCAAAGGAGCAGACACACAACTTCTTGTCACCGGCGACAAGTGCCCTATAGCCCCTACACACCCCCATATCTGGGACGTCGGTGGTGGTGTTTGCAGCATTGAACACAGCAGCGGCGACACGCACGACAGCGGCATTGGGCATGGAAGCGACCAAAGGTGGTGACCGTGAGAGCAATGGCGCAAGGAGATGACAGCGTCACCACAATGCGTTCAGTACCCCAACCACCCCCCCCCCCCCTAAATATATGGCGGCGGCAATAGGCACAATAGCAGCATTGACCATGGAAGCAAGCGAAGGTGGTGACCGTGTGAGCAATGGCAATCGGACGAGATGGCTAGCGCGGGGAGGGGATGACCATGTCACCACCATGCGTACAGTGCCCCAGCACTACCCCTTTACATTGATGGCAGCCCTACTTCCTTTCCTATGTCAGAAGAGGAAGGCAGAGTAGGTCCTTCCAGCCGTCCAGCCCTCACCAACCAGCCAACATGCCTCGTGCTTCTTCCCACCACCGAGCCCGTCACGCCGCCACCTAGCTTCCTCCTCGATTCCACTTCCCTCACCAATCCCCACCGTCATGCCTACCCCTGCCAAGGAAGAGAGGTGTGGCGTCGAGCTAGAGGCGGTGACGGCATGATGGAACAAGAGCGGACAAAGGACATAGGGTTGGAGTACTTGGCAGTGCCTCCCCTTTTCCCGACTCCCCTTAACTACTCAAACTCACCTGCCAGCTCCATGGCCGCGTGTACCCATGTCAGCCTAAAACCGCCTTGGATTGGCCATGGGAGGGAATTTATATGGTTTTGTGTGTTCAAGGTTGAGAGCAAACTGGTTTTAGAGTTCAAAGTTGCTTTTGAGACTAACATCATAGTTTGGGGGGTCAAATAGACTTTTCCCTTATATATTTGATTCTCTACTCAAGAGAAATCTAATTTCACAACATAAACAAATCAGAACAAGACAGTGTGCATAAGCTAAAAAAGGTTCTATCGAAATGTCTAGTTGGGGTTAGTTGGCTACACCATCACACTCAAATCTCAACAGAGTAAAAAAAAACTTTGCATAAAAAAAGAGTACAAAAGCTACACTTTAAGGTAAGTAAGCAACAGAAAACACTACTGCCCTGATGCTCATTCCATACAAACTATTGTCCACAATAATTAACATGATATTTATTTATTTCAAACTGTAGCACAGCACAATTACAGAACAATAAATACTGAACAAATCAGAAAAGGCTCATGATGTCACAAAAGGTACCTCATAACATGTCTGAGCTTCTGTAAACTTGCACTGAAGCTGGTAACATATCCCAAGGCTATGCAAAGCTGTTCCAACTCTGCAGTAAAATAAGTTTGATAGAATGACCAAAATTAAGATAAATACAACATAGCATATTTATACAGAACATCATGTGTTTCACCAGCTCACAAATGTTCGATGAAATGCTTCAATCCTAGCTCAGCACAAATATGGGTCAACAAACACAAGCTCACACGGGCTTGTTTAAGGCAATGTGGACTACCAAACACCATCACTTGCATCCACTCAGCCTGGTTTCCACTGGCCTGGATGCCTCGTACAGGTCGGGCTGAGAATCTGCAAGCAACCAAACAGGCCATATACTACTCCCTCCTATCCTCTCCCTGCCCTCAGGGTGCAGGCACAGGCCTTGGCACGATCGCACTCCTTGGGTTTATGGGCATTAAATATATGCACATGGCAGCTGGCCCAATGTGTCAGTGGTAACAAAATCAAAATGCTCCAAACTGACCAGACCATATTGCTGCCCATAATGAAGTGGTGCCTGTACTATGGTAAGGTAAACTCTGGAACCAGATAATGCAATTTTTGGACAGCACTCGCGAAGCAAGACTGCTACCAGTTGTGCACCAGTCGCCATAGCTCGGAGCTCCACAATTTGCGTCGCACCAAATACTGGCGCCACGAGCTGCGCAAGATCCCGCTGCCATGAGCCGCCGGATCCCACGTCGCCCTCTCTTCCTTGGCTCCAAAAGGTGTCGTGTGCCTCTTTGCTACCAAGTTAAAGATGTTCCCCTTCCTTTGTTTTGGGTTCGCTCTCTTGCCATGAACCTAAGGCTGTATCCTCGCGATCTGATTCGCGTTCAAACCCTGATCTGATTTGCGCGATCAGGATCGGGTTTCGGCGCTGCCTGTCGCGAATCGGGTAACTACGGTTGTAACTGCCCTTCTAAAGAGGTGCTAAGATCCAATTTCTCTAACCAACAGCCTAAATTCCCTCTTCCCTTTCCAGAACAATCTCTTAACAAAAATCAATTTAATACATGGGTTGTTATAAAGGAGTGGAGCGGTTAGAACACGTCGGGGTTGAGCACCACCGTGTATGCCATGGGCATCAACGACATAGTTTCCGGTGCTGTGAAAAAAAGAAATGCTCCATAGTCGCCGGTTTTTTAATCTAGGCTTTCCATTGTATCCTATATATACATGCCCTTGGCCTACACATTAATACAAGCGCTATTCATAACATGGTATCAGAGTTAAAGTGAGTTATGGTGCCTAACACCATAGTCGCCGCAGCCGCTGCCCCGGGAGGAGCTATCTTGGATCTTGAGGGCAGCCACCCCCGTGGCCATCATGTCAAACTTCTTTTGTCTTCATCACACAGCAGCTATACGACAGCCCCACGCTAGACTCGTCTTCCGAGGGCAGCCACCTCGTCAGCGCTTTAGCCTCTCCATGCCATTCCGCCTCTGCATGCACAAGCCAACGTCTAGATCTGATCTTTTTTGTCGTCGCTGTCACGGCACTAGATTCAAGCCTCTTTGTTAAGCCCTTCCTACTCGCCATCTACCACCAACGCTTGGCCTTCTCCTCCCACTTTAGTCGTTGCCGTGTTGAGCGGGTCTCTTTTGCTGTTGCTTTTGCTGTTGCCGCTCGGGCTCCTGCTACTTGGTAGGCCACCACTCTCCAAGGTGCCCTCACTACTGGCCGCCTCTCATGTAAGGGTCACGAAGGAGCTCTGCAACGCCTCACTGCCGCCTTAGTTCTTCCAGCCGTTGTGCCCGGCCGTCTGCTATGCCGGGCTGCTGGTCTCTTCTTCCTAAGAGCACAAGCTACTTGTTGCACATGGGCCGCAAATTCATTGTCCTTTGCTATAGGTTTTGGGTTTGGTAGATCTGTGAAGTGGACTTCATTGATGATTGTTGGTTGCATGTATCTGGCTCATTGCTTCTTGGCTGCTACCAGCGTCTCATGCTGTTGGGTCCTCCTTCGGTCCCTAGTGTTTCCTTTCATTGTGTCCATCCAAGTCTTTTGCTTCCTTTGTCTGAGATTATTCATTTTGTGTCAGTCCTCAAACATTTGTCCATTATCCAGCTTTGCTATCTCCTTTCTTTGCATGGTGCACTCCCTGCCTTTTTTCTGAGCTGTTGTGTTTCTCCTCTATGACGCACTCTTTTGGGCTTCTATATACATCGCTATCCTTTTATCCTTTGTCGTCACTTTGCCTTTGCACCATGTGCTTTCTTAGCCGTTGCACTACCCAGGATGGGAGTTCGTTTTCTAGAGGTTGACATCTTCAAGAGTTGCACAATGATGACAACAACAATATTTGCAAGACTCATACTTGAGATTTTATCTTTTTATTAGTGTATTCCCATCCGAATGCAATGATATTGCATAGGCTTTGTATTTGAAGGGGATGCTTTTCCCTTTTATTTATTAGGGTTTTTTCTTTCAAATGCAATGCTATTACATATGTTTGCATTTGAGGGGGTGTTTGAGATAATATCATGATAGTATTAGTCATTTCATATTAGGATAGAATAGATCATTGCCCTTATCTCGTCTATCCAATCTTATCTAGGCTTTCCATTGTACCCTATATATATGGCCCTTGCTTACAGATCAATACAAATACTATTCATAACAAACAATAATACAAAATAATACAAGTGCTATTCATAACAAACAATACATCATGGTTGTTATGGTGTCACCATATCGTTGTGGCAGTCAGGATGGCTTCGCCTTGCTAGGGTTGTCTATGGCGTCCGCCTTATGGCTGTGGCGTCGCCATGGCATCGTATGGCATGAGACGAGCCTAAGGCGGCCGCCATAGTAGCCGACACCTATGATGCACGGATACTTCACAGATCTAGCATATCCGTGTTGGACACCATATTGGACACGGATACCGCTCCGATACAACGCCAATACGTATTGACGGAGTATTGGATAATTACAAATTAAAAATAAATGTTTGAAATGTCCGATACGTCTAAGATATGGGGAGGATGTGGCAGCAACTTGATACGGCCATGTGTTAGGCCATTTACCGCAGCCCAAGCCCAATTTCCAGGACCTTATGTCCTTACTATATCTAGGGTCCCTAGGGTTGCTTCCTCATCCTAGTTGACAGCATAGCCGTCACCTGGCAGAGCAACACCGCCACCCTGCTCTTTGGCGACGACGGCGTTTCTGAAGCAGTGGTGCACTGGCACCACTCGGTGCACCACTGGATCTTCCTCCTGCCGTAGTGCTTCCTTCTATCTCCCCGCTGCAACCGTACATCCTCTAGGCTACGACCCTGCGACATGCCACTTTCCAGGTTCCATCCCGTGCCACTGGATCTCTCAATTCTTTCCTCCTGCCTGTTGCTTGCTCTCATGCTCGAAGTACCTTCTGTCTCATATATAAGTTCTTGAGTTGGGAGAGTGTGTCCTTTGAAGATGGTACAAGCAAGATTGCTCTATAATGTACTCCCTCCTACTTGTTGTCAAGTTCTGACTTTTAAGTCTTGAATTTACCGTATGTTGTATAATTTAGTTATGCTATTAATTAATATATATACATAGTCATATCGGCGTATCGGGTTTTCTAGAAAAAATGGTGAATCTCCGTATCGCCGTGTCGACATATCCCTATCAGTGCATCATAGGTCGGCACAGGTAGGTCACACACAATAAGAGCGGGGGCCACACAGGTGGGTCAATAGAGCAAAGAGGGTAGGGGGATCAAGGTACTCACGTCTTGAAGTTAGACATAGAGGCTTCGAGCCCTAACCCTAGCCGCCGACTGCCACCACCTTAGATTGGAGTTCGGCTGCCGCACAGCTAAGGTATGTGTGTTGTCCCCTGCATCTGCTCGCTTGCGCCACCCCTGCATCTGCTCGCTTGCGCCGTCACCGCCGCCTCCTTCTGCTTGCACCGACGCCGCCTCTTCTGTCTTCTTGCGTTGTCGCCGCCCCCTCCCTTTTGCCACTACCTGCTCTCTGCCTCTCTCAAGTCCCACCCTCCCCCTCTCTGGCTCTCTGCTTGCTGTACGCAGCTTGGCTGCTGGCTAATGCTGGTTGCTTCCCCTGCTTTCCTAAGTGCTATTGCTATGTACAATACAGTAATGCTTATTAGCTTATGTATGTAGTACTAGTATCTACTATACAGTGATGATTGAATTGAATTCTTGTAACAAAGGTTGGAGGGGCAGAGTGCAAAATGGCAATGCGGACTCATGTTTCATTTTCTAGCCTATTGTTCGCCATACTTATGTGTGTAGCATTACCTTGCCACACGCTTTAAGCGATGAAAAGGTAAAAAGGTAGTGGCACACCATGCCTCGCCTTACAACCGTGACAACCATGCAATGCATCATGTGATAACAATAATTCATCTGAAATTATGCATGAGAAAAGTCAGATATTTATTGAGATGATCGTCTACATGAAGATGAATGTATATCTACTATTTTTTGGGATTTCGTTGCAACACGAGCACTCGGTTAGTAGTTAGAAATGAAATACTCATAGTTACCGGATTCACGGCATTGGCCATCAAACCCTGATCCCGATCGCGCGAACTAGATTGGGGTTTGAACACGATATGATTCGTGGTGGTTCAGTGTCCGATTCGGAAAAAAGAGCGAACCAGCGAGGAAGAGAGGGGAGAAGAAAGAAAAAGGGACAGCTAACTCTAGTGTGGCATTACTTTGCTAACGCCGCCGCTATGGTTGCTGCTCGCCATTGTCTTGTTCACTTATGCGCGACCAGGGAGATGATGCTCTAGGCCATGCTCGGGGTAGCCAGAGCAGGCCCAATGCAGCGCACGGAGAGGAGTGGCGCGGGGGGAGAGGCGTCACAGTTGTGGGAGGGGCAGTAGAGGAAGTGGAGGTGGTGCAGTGCAGGACAGCACTAGAGGGAAGGCAAGCAGGCGGGAAGAGTGAGTGGCGCCTAAGGGATTTGGTAGTGGCGGCTACTGGATAGGGTTTGCAAGGGAGTGAAGAATATCCTTGTGAGCTGTGGGCTGAGTTCCCTAGTGGGCTGATTCAGTATGAGAGATGGGCCCCCTAGATAGACAGATAGACCTGAGTATACTATATCTTATATGTTTAATATTTTCTTATTTATGTATGCTGTGTTTATAATACCATAAATTCTATATTTTTCATGAGAAGTATACCATATATATCCGATTCACGAACCTGATCTCTGATTCGGGAACCCAACCTCCGATTCGCGAACCGGAGAGGTATACCCCTTATTGAACCCTATTTTATGAAGTGACGAATCGCGAATTGCGAACCAGATGAACTGCGAATCAGGTGACTATGGAAATACTTGACTATGTTGCTTAAATTGAAACTTTGCACAATAATGCAGAAAATTTTGAAAACTGAATGTACCGTATATCATGAGATCCAAATGATTCCTCCAAGATTTCAATTGCCTCCAAGTACAATAGTTCAGCTTTATCATACTCTTTTCTTAGCCTGTAAAACTCTGCCTGCAAAATTTTGGAACAAGAGGGATTAAAATAATGTTGCTTCATCCAGATTAGTATTAAGAGGTGTTTATGAAAAGCTTATCCAGGATGTTATCTACATTCTTAGATTGAAACCATCAGCATACTGATTACTGAATGACAGCCCCATAAAACTTAATGCCCTAGGAGAACACAATGGTATAGCAGGGATCCAGGACAAACTACAAATAACTTGGGTAATTCCATATAAGTTTAGAGTAGAGGTTAATGGAGGTTAAGTGGTTACTTGTGCAATTGGCATCCTTACAGGAGGCAACATTGGACTTCGCAGGCAGTTGAGTACATGTATCTAATAAAAAATGTTTCTATACGGTTGTGGATCTTAGGAAGCAGCTGTGGGTATTGGGAGGATGTTTGTGCTTATCCAATGGGGGAGGGGACGCTCTTCATTTCTATTTAACATCCAAAGGAAGATTGCTAGGAGTCCCTAACAATATACAGAAACTATCCATAAATAAACCAAAAGAAAGGGCTATAACAAGGCCAATTCAATTGATGTACTGCTCCACAAGAAAGTTTCTAAATAGTCAATTATAACTGTTACTTGTGTTGTTAGATGTCATGTAGTTAAAGCTGTCGTCCCTCGACATCTAAACAAGTCAATCCTAGTAGAGGGGGAATATCTACCCTAGGGAACAGAATTTCTTGGGAATATCTACCCTAGGGAACAGAATTTCTTTTGCTAATAGTTTGGTTAGCACTTTGTCTCTTTGGCTCAAAGAAGAGAAGTGTTAAGCCACCTGTCTAACCTACCAAAGCGAGGAGAAATGGAAAAAAGGTGAATCATTTGGGATTGTGAAATGAAAGAAAAAAATTATCTCTACTAGTGGCCAAATTGACATATTACCAAACCACAACCCTAATTAACACCCAGTACATATGGTCCTTGTCAGGTTTGGTGGTGCGCAGCATGCACGACGCTGAACCAGACCTGACCAAGCCACGGCGCAAGCACCGAGTGGCTCGGCTGGGGCCAATTCGGCGCAGGGATATAGGGAGGATTAGCCTCCATAGTTATCTAGAATAAAAGAGATAAGATTAGTTAATTAGTTGAGGTTTGTTAGCAGTTTGGGTTATAAAAGCCGATGTAATCCAGAAAATAAAGCAAGCAATAGAGATTATCTATTCTCTCCCTCCCTCCCTCCCTCCCTCCCGTGTTCCACCGCAGCCAACGTGCACAGCAGCTTCCCTGCTGCCGTGAGTCCATCTCAGCGCCGGCTGGCACCACCCCGGCCCAGGTCGAAGCTCCCCATCAGCAAGCCTGTGCACGGCTACTACCTCAGGAGCAGATCACATACCAGTCCTTTTGAAATTACACCTCAACAATCAATAACTAACAGCGTAGCACGTACACCTGGTGCTTGATGTGCCTAGGCCCACACCAGCTATATACAGTGCAAGGAATGTAGCAGTGTATTTGGTTGGAGGATAGAAAGACTAGGGAATGGGAAATTAGAAAGATGGGAAGAAAATTCCCTTGATTGGTTGGGGGAAGTAGCATGAGGGAAAGGGGAAGTCATGGATGTTTGCATGAGACCTGGTGCTTAAATGGAGGGAAGTTTCTTCCCTGGGTGACCCCAGGTAAGTTTCTTCCCACCACTTCCCATTGCCTTCCCCCTTCCCTAATTTTTCCGAACACACCATAGGAGTAAGATTTGTATCAGATTAACTTAAAAGCACTCATGTATTATGAATTCTTAAACCTAAAAAGAAAGTCACAAAGATTGCTTTAGCACACCAATCAGACAACTCCATTCAACCGGTGGCAGAGCACAAAAACAGAGAATCTACTTCAGAACCAAATATCTAAAAGAATGTGGTACGTGCGCGGCTCCGGAGATAATATCTGTGCACTGGCTTGCGGATCGGCTGCTTCAGTTGGCGTCGGGGCGGCGCCAGCCAAGCAGATGTCAGCGACCTGCAGCAGCCGCAATAGAGAGAGAGAGAGGTCGATGGAAACAAGAGAGATAGAAGGCAACAGATAATCTGCTGCTTAGTTCTTTGTCCCTTGATTTGGCTATATATAAGTGCAAAGCTAAACAAGATAACCCCCTAAACATAGGGAAGACTAAACCAACTCCTCTACTAATTTGGAAATCAAAACAATCACTGGCCCAATCCTAGCCTTGGGCGGCGGCGGCTCGGTCAGGACGGGTTCGGCGTGTATATGCCGCACCATCGAACCTGACAGAATGCAATTTCCGTACACCCATGGGTGCATCACTTGTGAAAAGCCCATGATATAGTGTTCTCAAAATACCTGAAAAAATCATGGATGTTTGCATGTAATGTTATGCACGACCGCAAACTTTCAATATCAAATTCCACCAGTGTACAAAATGACAAGTAGTACATGCAAATAGTTGATGCAGCACCTATCTTTTCTACATAATTTTCAATAGCTTAATACAAATTAATAGGAAGGTCAGTCAAGCATTATGCGTACTACACCCATGATTTACATTGGATGCTTTTAGAACCATGCATCATGCACTTTTGCAAATGGGGATGCATGCTCATGGGGGCACCAAAGCATTTCTGGTACTTTTAAAACTAGAACCCCATCAGTATAGATAGCCAAAGGTTAGTATAGGTAGCCAAAGGTTAAGAGTCAGTTACCGTTTCACGCTAGGCAGCGTGGAACCCCGATCCTGATCACGCGAATCAGATTGGGGTCCAAACGTAAATCAGGTCATGAGGATATGGCCTCTGGTTCGTGGCAAGAGAGCTTACCTGAAACTGAGGAAGAGGAAGAACGACCAGATTTGGCACCTTCCGGAGCCAAGGAGGAGAAGGCGATGTGGGATCTGGTGCTGGTGGCTCATGGCGGCGGGATCTGGCATGTGGAGCTTGTGGGGTGGGATCTGGTGCAACTCAAATCAAGGAGTTGTGGATGGCTCAACGTTGTGCCGGTGGCTGGAGCATCGACTGGTGCACAGTCGGTAGTAGGCTTTCTTCGCGAGCACCTGTGCAATCTCCTTCATCTGCAGCTGGATCGACACACTCAGAGAAGGCACAGCGAAGCGGTGGCAGGTGTGAGGGCAACACTGCAACTCAATGGGCGGCACTGTGGTTTTGGTACTTCTGTTGAAGCTTTGGGCTGCGATGTGCTCTGGAACTAATGGGTGCAGAGAGAAGGGGGTGTGCTCAACTAATGACGTTCTTTTGGGCTAATTGGGTGGAGTTGTGCATTGGGTTATGTGCAATGCTTTGCAATTGACTTTCCTTTAGTCCTTGCACATTCCTATGTCCTTCTCAGCTTTTTATTTCTTTTTTTATCAGGTATCTTTTATGACTTCTTTTGTATTTGCATCACCTATATCGCCTGAGAGATATACCATATATCCGATTTGCGAACCCTACATCCAATTCATGAACCCTTTCTCGAATGGGAGAGGTATACCCCTGAGCAAACCATATTTTTATGAAGCGGCAAATCGTGAACCATGAACCCAACGAATCGTGAATCTGTTAATTATGCTTAAGACATTACCATGTAATAGTAAGTAAAATACAACAGTTCTCGGCCATTTGAAAATATAAATACTCATATAAGAACACTATGCTAACCTAGGTGTAAAATAAAAATAGCATGTTCGTGCCCACACTCCAGCAGCCACCATGTAGCAACCAGGTTTTGTTGCAAATAGTCAAATATTAAAGCAAGCTGCTATATATAGTACATTCTGTTGTTAAAAAACCAAGGCTAGAAATTTTTATACTTATATACAGCCTAGTGTTAATGCAGCATAGCTTAGTAACCAAGTTACTGCTGGTACCATCACCAGTAGCTGGGGCTTTTGCAATCCTGGTGCAAGGCCCTTATGGGCATTTCCCCTAAACCCCTAGAATCAATTCATATGGGCTCTACCACAGTACCACTTTTGATGTTCTGCCAGAAACCATCTTATCTCATAGTTGATTCCAGTCCTCCAACTAAATGAGGCATATCTACGTTTAATGATTATAAAGGTTGTATATGAGCCTTCCTTTAGTAGGTGAAAAACCAATGTACAATGTGAACAGGGATATTAGGCTTCTTTGCTTAAACACTGCAATTACAGCATCTTAGGCAAATTCACAGATTCAGATAAAAAAAAAAAGTATCACATTACCACCTAGGCTACAGTAGTTATAATTTTAGTAACATGTACAATTACAAGGACGTAGACATGTGGGCACAAACTACTGAAGCTTCACTACAGTAGTTATAAATCAGCACAAGTAAAAATAGTGAAGCTTGCCTGTTGCACAAACTAAAAAATAAAGTTACAATACCAACATAAACACATGCAGAGATCAAAACAGCTGAAACACAGTCTCTCTCACAACAAAAACTCAAGCAGCCAGTTTTCCAGGTAAGTGAACAAAAATATGTAAATCTCGTAGTTACCATTTAGATTATAGGCTCATCATAAACACTGCAGGTCAATTCAAAAAAGTAATAACAGAATGCACTTCAATCTTCAGTACATAGTCAATCTAATAATTACCAAATTGTTTAGGGCTGATGCAGCATGTGGATCTCTTGGTCCAAATCCTTCTTTGGCTTCATGTAGGGCTGACTGGAAGAACTTCTCAGATTCATCTAGTTTTCCCTACAAAATTGACACAAAACATTATTGTCAAAATAAAGAGTGCGATTGAAAATGATTCACCGCTTTCATCCTCAATGTCCCATACTTCAAGCAACATCAAGATGTCATGATAGGGGTAATATACATGCTTAATAGTAACATGGCTTCAAGAAGCACAGGATTGTAGAGAAAACATTCACTTGGCACTTGCTACTACAAATGAAAGTGTAAATTGTTAAAGTGATAGAGGCCATTCTAAATACTTCTCTAAGGATTTCATAACGCAAGACCCAATCCAAAATCTCAAAGATAAAATAAAACTTCTGCATAGAGTGGAAATGAATTTGCAAAGTTCACTAACAATAGACAGGGAACCAGTTACAATACTAAAAGCTATCTACAGTGCAATTACTCTTGGAACTAAGTGATGATAGATATAATAGTAATAGAACCAGGAAAGAGTGAAAAAGTTAATGCTCTTTGACTACTAGACCTAATAAAATTTGTAGCCAAGATAGCAAACCAAAATCTGGAGTTTGTTTGGACTATTTCTGAACTGAAAATACTGATTTCAAGTACTAGAAGGGTAAGCATGATCATGAACTCACATCCTGCATCATGGCTTAATAAAAGTAGCAAGTTTTTGGAACAATTAATTATGAGAAGTTACTACCCCTGTAGCCCAAGCTTTCAAGAAATAACAATTTCAAATAATATGCTTCATTACCTAAGTTTTAGAATATGCAGGTGAAACAACACATGGCCTAATGGGAAAATTAGAGGCATCTATCCATGCCCATGGTTTCTGATGGAAATTCCCATAACGGCACCAAAAAGTGTGGACCTAACAAACTGTCTAAAATTGGCAACCTTCAAGACTAAGCACTAGGTTTTTTTTACTATGAGTTTTGCAATGTTCTTATGTAAAACATTTAAACAAATGAATTTTCAGAACAAACAGGGAAACTATATAAAAGTATCTTTTCCATGAACTCGATAGTGCCAAGAGGTGGTTCAAATGAAACTAAGGTTGAGTAACTTGCTTTCATGAGAAAATCTCTTGCATTATCAGTGAAGATCCTCCATTTAATTGTGTGCTCATTTGAGATCACTGAGCCATCTTCAATTCGTCGTAGACTAGCAGTATTGCCCTCAGCTTGCTCATTTCTTGTGTTTCCTAGACTGACTGAATCATCCTGAGCCAATGCAGAGTCACTGCTCAGGCCAATAAAAACAGCTGTATAAGGCTGAAGTTAGGATTGGAGGGCACAAAACGTGAAAATTCCTTTCACAAAATCTAATAAAAATAGAAAAAAGTAATGAATCCTAATGGGCTTCAAAACAACAAAGTGCTAAGACAATTACATGCCTGTAAAAAACATATCAAAATGAAAGGTTGCAATGCATACACGACAATGCTAACAAGTAGCACAGACTGAACTAATGGTAAAACAAATTTCATAAAGCAAGAGCAGCAACAAGAAAACAAAGGGGGCAACGTTGTAGAGTTACCAAACAGTATAATATACACATGATACAGTGCACATCACCATCAGGCAATAGCACTATGCGTGGAGATAATTTCAGGAATTACTCTGTGGGCTTTCATTGATTGGTGACAACAAAAGGATGTAAAGCAATGTTTCTGTATCCTAGAGATTTGTTATCCGAAATGGAAGCTACAGAATATTTGGATTCGCACCATACTCAGAAAAGTCAGAATTGCCATGCAATTAAAATACATCAGACAATTCAAAATAGCCTTTTGCACGGCAATTATCTTGCACTCTAGTTTTGATAATTGAGCCACAGGCAAGCAGCATGTAATGGATAAACAGGGGGATACAGACCTGGAGCGATAATATATGAACAATATACACATGGAGAGAGAACAAACCTGCTTGTCCAACTAGTACAGCACAGACCGTTGAACCCAACCGGGGATTACAACCATAATTGAAGTTACCATCACTTGTAAAACCTAAGAGAAAAACAAGAATCTTGGTAAAACGATACTTGTGGGAATTTTTAAGAATACCATTCTTGATTGCACTAGAAATGTTAATAATATATAAGCTTCATTGTTTATTAGCGGTACATATTCATCGATTCAATTCATAAACTTCAAACCGTATTGGAAGCGCCATCGATGATCTGGTTCTGCGTATAATTAGAGTAGGATCAACACTAACCAGAGCGGATGGCGCAGACGGGCGGCTCGATGTGGAGGCGGCAGCGCTCTGAGGGGGAGAAGGCGAAGGGGAGCGACGGCGTAAGCAGCGCAGCAGTAGGGGAGAGGCAGCGAGTGGCTGAGGAGGGCGAGGAGCGGGAGACGGTGGGCTGTAGCTGAGGGTGGGGGTGGGAAAGGAAGCGAAGGAAGGGACGGCGGTAGACGGCCATGGCGAGCGGCGGAAACTGGACGGCCACAGCGTGGGGAAGAAACCCTAGCAAAACAATTTTATCTGCGGTTGAAGCCTCGTCACATCTCAGGATTATCTGTTCCACTGAAATTATCAACCATGTCATACATTATACCAAAGAAATTTATCTTATTTGATTTAATTCAAACCCTGAAAATTCTCTCTGAAAAAAACTCTCAAAATTCTCACGATGATAGTACAACCAGAGGATAGCGTGTGCTGACCTTTCTTGCCATCTGTGTGGCCGCTCGCAATGTGTCGCCCACGGCGCGCCATACCAGTCTCCCAAGATGAAGCCGAAGACATATGACCTTGCACAGCTGCCCACGACATGTCGAGACATATTGTGCATAGTACCAATCACCCAAGGTGAAGCAAAAGCGTATGACGCACGCGTGGTCGCTCACAACGTGTTGTGGCGCAGGTACGCAACATCAATCGCCCACAACAAAGCCCAAGGCATATGACCGCTCGCTTATAGTCTTGATAGTGGAATTTAAATAGCACCGGATTTAAATCTTCCAAGTTTGTCACTCAAATACCAAGAAAGACCCTTCCTTCGGCAATCAGAAGCAATATCGAGACTCCTGTAGACGAGTTGGCACAGACCTCCTTCTTTGGTCCAGAATTTTTTTTTGATGATCATTCCTTTCCTCCCGCCCAAAATGACCATGAAGTCAGAGCTTCTTCTGTTATTCCTCTCTACCACAGTGTGTTCCACCTCCGTCATTCTATCAATTCCCTAGTTTTCAAGATTTCGTAACTCAGCAAAATGATTTATTTAGAAAACTTTCATCATTCATAGATCAACATAAGACATTGGCACGTGAAAGACATGATCAGTATGTGACTTGAGTTGAAGTCTCCATGATCACATACCGAGCTACTATATATAATAATAGCTACTAATGAATTATATGAGAATAACAACCATCACAAGTCGGCATGCATGTCATTACACAATAATGAGATAGCCTTCAGTTGTAATTAACCATGACACGCAGGCCATGAAAATGACAACTGTACATCACATACACAAAGGGTCCATATTATTCACATTATTTCCTACAAAAACAAGTTAAGCATAGAATCAAATTCTACCATGTGATGTGAACAAGTTATATTTAACAACACTAGGCTCGGACAGCACGTCCTTGGAAATTTTTTCGGAACATAAATTGCATCTATGAAAACGTTATGAAAATTCAATCAGATTGATCATATCAAGCCGATTCCAAGCCAGTAGCATGCCTCAATTTTCATTAGACCGATCAGATCAATCCATCGTGCGAGGTCCACTTGAGAAGGTAGTATCCGCATATGACCTCGATCTGTTGGCGTGCACTCTTAGCACCGATGGTGTTACCACCCGGTACATCAAATCAACCCGTGCCATCCACCACAATCCACAGCATATTACTATATGCGCATGATCCAAATCCGAAACTACACATGATCGGCTCTAATATGACTGAAAGGAAATGGGTAGGCTACATTGGCTTAGTTTCAAATATTTCTATCGCGATCATCCAGAATATCATACGAGTAGGAGATCATGCATTATTACCCGACGCGTAGCCATAACGAAAGGAGAGTTGGAGTAGTCAGTTCTAAGGCCGCACGCGTCGAGGTACAGGAAGTAGTCGTTCACACCAAGCCAACCGTCTCCTCTTAGCAAGTCACTACTATAGCACGTGAGATGTATCGTTGTACAGAAAGTAGTCGATCTCGCCGACCTTCTCCTCCTCGTCGCCTATCAGCACTGCAGCAACTGCAGTAGCACCTCTACGGTATTCACACGTCTAGGGCGGAACGTCGTGCACTAATGTGCCAAAATTGTCATGCGCAGCTAGGGTTTGAAGGTGGTGGGTAGGGCGTGATGGCTAGGGTTCCTGGTGCAAACTCGTCTTGGCATAGCTGCATCGCCCATGCCTCCCTTTATATAGAGCTACAATATGGACTCTAATCCTACATGGATCGGTATCCATGAAACCGACTAATACATCCAATCCATTAGATATGTCATAACATGTTAAGTGTGGGACCCGTTAGGTTCATACGGAAGCAGTTGTGGTCCTAGAAACTTTTTTAAACCACAAGTCAATGGTGGTTTCTAGCAGGATATACTGATCCCTGAATGCACAGAATGATTATATCGGCTGAATCTTGATATACTCACATACCAACCCCTTTGCCGTATGATACCAGTCAATCTCAAGACGAGATGCGTGCCACCCTTATGATAACTCTACCATCCACTCGATCTTGTGGTAGATGTTGAAATTGTGATTAACTCTTTAATCACATTGGCATGATCATGCACTTTTCAATCCAATCACATCGAGAGGTGCAAAAATATCTCTCTCGTTGTCGAGGAGGAGTAAATTCTATCTTGACCGCTCACACTCCACGCCATGTTTCATAGCATACCCGAAAGCTATCTTTATAACTCCTCAGTTACGACGTAGCAGTTGATAGCCCTAAAGTATACAACTACGCATGCTATGACTTAATGACGATTTCAGGTCTAAGGATCATATAGGTATACCACTCGAGACACATTGATGGCATGTATAAGATAACACAATCCTGACAGTGTTTCGAAGTATGTCTATCCAACACCATGTTCTCTAACATACGTCCACATTGTTGATTTGATATGTCTATATCAATGGTATGTGAAACATTACCATCAATCAATACATTGCTAGTCAAATCATTATTGTTGCTCATAATGATATGAGACCAGGGATCATTTAGAATAACATCACATAAATAATGTGTCTCACAATCAAGTCGTACTCGATAAACAATGTAAATGATATTTATTCATGGAACTAATAACACATTATACGTGAGTACATAAATATGGATGTGATACAATCATCTCAAATGATCGCCTCTAGGGCATGTCACTACCAGTCACACATTAGGTATCATCGAGTATTTGGTCAAGTATTGTGTAGTATCATATATCATCAAGTATCAGGTATCGTCGAGTATTGGGGTATCGTCTAGTATTGAGTATCATATCATGAGCATGTGTGATAAGTATCATCGAGTATTGGGTCAAGTATTGTCGAGTATTAGGGTATCATGTAGCATTGATCATATTCGAGTACTGAGTATTGTTGAGTATCTAGTATCGGCAAGAACTTGGTCTCATCAACAAATATCATCAAGTATTAGGTCTTATTGAGCATTGCTTATCAGGCACCACCAGTAAGTATCGGATTAGGCATCGTTGAGTACTATGTCTCGTCAAGCATTGGATATCATTGAGTATCAGGTATTGTCAAGTATCAGGCATGTTTATGTATTTGGTGTCGTGGAGTATCGGGTATCATTGGCAAGTATCATTGAGTATCAGGTAAGGTATTGTCGAGTATCTAGGTCGGGTACCATCCAGAATCAGGTTATCATGGAATATCAGGACATTCAAGTATCATATATCGTTGAGTATCGAGTCTTGTTAGCAAGTATTGTTGAGTATCATGTATCATTAGTATAATCTAGTATCGGACCAAATATCATCGAGAATAAGGCTACTGTCGAATATCAGCATAAAATTATGGTGATATTATAGGAAGCTAGATCTGATTTTAGATGAATTATGAATTTTGTTTTGCGTTAAACGGAGTTCATATGAAATAGATATGAAATTGTGAATATCTAAAATAAAAATACAATGTACATAACAATCTCACTCTGTGCTGTTCGACTCTCCTATGATAGACTCCATATAATAGTTGACACATGGCCTATAGTTGCGATTGTGCGAGCGGCGTGAGCACGAGAGCGGAGCCCAAGTGTGCACGGAGCTCGCTCGCACAAGCGCGCGCAGAGCAGCTCTCCTTTTGCCATGTAGCTATACAGTTTGGACAACCAACGAATGGTACATTGTTGCATAGTATTTCACTTTTGTAAACGTGATAGGTGAATGTGCGTCATACTACACAGGTGACTGCAATAGAGTCAAACCCTTTTTTCATCAAAATAAGCATAAATGTTGTATTGTTGTTTTGAGAAGTATGTTTTTTGATGGCTTCATATTAGAGTAAGATCTGTGTCTACCTGTGTGACAGGCAATGTGACAATCCGATGACTATGTAGTTGTAACCAGTAAGGCTAATCCCAATGACCTCGCTACTCCGCTCGCGCTCGCTAAAAATGGCGAGGCACGAAGGGATAGCAAGCCGTAGTGCCCTCCAGCGGTCTTGCCATCGTCGGCGATATCCCTGACAAGACTCTCTCCTCTCGGTATCCACTGTGTGGCGCAAACGATTGGAGTAGCCACAGCTCTCATGACGATGAGGACGAAGCGGCAACATGACCTCCTTCACTTATGATCCTCTCCTCTAACTTTGGCAATTCTACCGATGCAAGATACATGCTTCTTTTGCACCCTAGCAGGCCTTGAATGGCGGCAATGCATTGGGGGTAGATTTAGGGTTTTGGACGGGGTGGCGATTATGTGTCGAAGGTGTAGCTAGCTCCCGTTGAGGGGAAGGGCGCAATGACAATTGTCCCTGTCACGGGACGGATTGTCACTAATTTTGCGATGAGCTAGGCTAACTAGAACCAAAATGGTGGATTTGCTTATTTAGAACTTGGTGAGTGATTAAACTTGAACCATAGGAATTAATATGTGTAGAACTTGAAGTAGATATGTGTAGCCACATTGCTTATAATTGATAACACATTATGTCGGGGTTTCAGATTAGGCCCCTAGTATTAAACACCCCTGAGCGACCCTAAGCACGAGGTTAACAGGGGCCTACCATCTGCGGTTACTCGACTGTGAGCAAAGAACTACGGCCCGGGCTCAACGGCCCTGCCCTGAGCAGCCTCGCTGCTCGGACGCCTCCCCGAGCGGTCCCTTGCTCGGATGAACACATGGCGGTCACGTGTGCCTACTTTCCTGTGTAGCGGACCTGTCCCAAGGCACAGAAGTCAAAAGCGACTGTCGCATCCATCCTGTCTACATCGTTTTGACGTCATGGCATGGAGTGCAGCATGGTCTACTCTCAACCCTGACACGCTACAGTGGCCGCTATGTCCCGTGGTCCGTCGCGTGTGCCTAGCAGTTAATCAGGAGTAGTTGTCCCCTAACGCGGGTATAAATAGCAGCTCGCAGCTACCATTTGAGAGGCATTTGTAAACACACGAAGGCACACGCAAACACGAACATCCGTAGTTAGGAACACAACTTGTACTCAGTGTAGGAGCGCCTGATCCGCCTGTGGCTCAGTCGCCCCACTTGTACACCCTCTTTTGCTATCAAGCAAGGCTGGACATAGGGTTGTTATCCCGACAGTGAGAGGCCCGAGCCAGGGTAAAAAACCACCACGTCATCACGCCTTTCTTGCTCAGCCAGCCCGAAGTCTTGCTCGGGTGGCCCTTATCTCTCCTGAAGCCGTGTCATGGGAAACCTAGCGCATTCCCGAAGTCCTCGCCCGATGCGGAAAGGGGCCTGTTGATCCTCAATTCAACAAGTAAGCTCAACACCTGGGAGCCCCACGCTCCCAACTGCCAACAGCTGGCGCCGTCCGTGGGATAGACTGAGTCCTCCATGTCAGAAGTCCTTGGGGATGCCTAATTCTCAGGACACCCGCGACCTCGCGGACATCGGCTTCGACGACTACGACGGCTACTTCGATGAGCTCGAGCGGGCGGAGTGGCCCTCCACTCCTCGCACCAAGGACAATGGTTCAGACTCAGAGTACATTCCTACGCCCATCGCGGACCCATTCTGATAGATTCCAAAATAGGACACCGTCATGCGTTCCGACAGCCAGGATGGCTCGTGCGACCAGGCTAGCCATTCAGCCCGGGAGTGCGAGTCCAACGAAGGGACGCCATCACGTGGCGACACCATGAGTCACCTTCTTGCTCAGCGGCTCCATACGACGTCCTCGTGGCTAGCTCCATCCGCACGCCGGACCCGACACGGCAGCAGGATGAGGAGCGCCGCCGGCGTGAGGCCGCGCGTGGCCTGATTCCGTCAACCGGACCTTGGCGAGCCTTTTGCCGCTAAGCTCGGGGCTCCGCGCACCGCCGCGTGGCGCGCCGCCATGGTCGCCAGACGCCTTCGATGCGTCTCGCTGGCCCTCGTGCCACGTGCACTTGCCCGACCTAGTACTCCAGAGCCGAGAACGCCTGAAAGCCCTTGCCATGGTTGTGCGGGACCTCTAGCAGGACCTGCGGGATTTGGCATGGCTGACATGGACGCTGAAGTCACAGAAAATTTGGAAGGCCTCACGGCTGACCTCGATGTGTCGGTCTGCTCCCGGGACGGTTCCCGCGGCAATCGGTCTGCTCGGTCCAACCGATCGCACCGGGGAGGCACGACAGCTTGCCCCGGCGCGATCGCGACAAAGGGTGCGACCCTGCTCATTCTCGCGGGGGGACGCTCTAGGGGACCACGACCGCCGCGGTGGTCAGTAGGACCGCGGCACACAGAGAGCCTCCTCGATCTAAATGCCCAAGCAACCCCCGCAAGAGGTTTTCGCTCGCCTTGGCTCGTTGTCCGACAACGACAACCCTGACGCTCTGAGCACTCGGGGCCGTGTTGCGCGTGGCTGCGCAGCGTTCTCCCGAGCACTGCGCGAGACGCCATGGCCCTGAAAGTTCAAACCCGGGCACATAGAGAAGTTCGACGGGACCCAAAACCCTGAGGAATTTCTCACGATCTATATGACGGCCGTGATGGCCGCCGGCGGCAACAAAGCCATCATGGTTAACTACTTCCCCGCTATGCTCGAGGGGCCAGCTCGAACCTGGCTTTTTTACCAGCGGGAGGGCTCCATTCGTAACTGGGATCAGCTGTGCGAGGTCTTGCTTGCCAACTTTCAAGGCTGCTATGCTCGCTGGGGGAGGCCGCTAGACCTCAAGTGGGTTGTCCAAGACAAGAGCGAGAGCTTGCGGGACTATGTCCGGAGGCTTACCCGGACCCGCACACGATCTCCAACATCTCTGACGACGCGATCATCAAAACCTTCAAGGAGGAGGTAAGGAACGCTCGGTTCACCTAGGACCTTGAGCTGTTCCAGGTACGCAATGCCGCCGAGCTGTTCCGAGCGGCAGAGTGATACGCGAACGCCGATGAGGTGGTTCAGCGGAAAAGGCTCGGTGAGGACGGCAAAGCCTCGGCCTAGCCTGGCGTAGAGCCGAGCGAGAAGAAGAAAACCGGGGTCGCTGATAAAAAGATCAAGAAGAGGAAGAAGGTGTCCCTACCGCACTTCATTGCGGCGGCCGAAGAAGAGGCGGCGAACGATCGAAGCCGCCTCGTGTCTTTGCCCGAAGCGTTCGGAAGAAGTTCTTCAATCGACGATCTCTCGTCTGTTGCCGGGCGTTCGGTCACGACTGCAAGAATCGCCCCTGGCGGCTTCGGCGAGGACTTCTACAATGGTAGGGGTCCGATGCCTACTATTCCCGAGGGAGGTCCTGCCAGGGATGTTGCTCGCCGACCTACTTGGCGGCGAAGAGGAGGCATACCAGGAGGCGGAAAACCATATCGCCATCATCTTCGGTGGCTCCTCTGCCTACTCTTCTCGGCGCAAGCTCAAGGCCGCCGCTCGGGAGGTTTACCACATTGACCAAGGGAAGCCGGCCACGGACCTGCTCCACTGTTCGGGCGCCCCCATTACTTTCTCTAGGGATGATTGTCTCGCAGCGGCTCTCGCTCGTCCTCTGCCGAACCATTAGCAACACTAGGGTCGCCAGAATCTTAATCGACGGTGGCAGCTCGCTCGACATCATTATCGCTCGGGCCTTGGACGAGATGCAGATTCCTCGCTGCAAGATTAAGGACATTGTCGTCCCGTTTCACGGGATCGTCCCTGGCTCCTCCTTGCGACCCCTCAGGAAAGTGGTCCTGCCCGTGACTTTCGAGAGCTCGAGCAACTTCCGCACCGAGCTCATCACCTTCGAGGTGGTCTACCACGAGATGGCCTACAACGCTATCTTGGGTCGACCCTCCCTGGCCAAGTTCATGGTAGCTACAGCCTACACACCACGCGGACCAATGCCTCAAGATACCAGGCCCAAGCGGAGTCATCACGGTATAGGAAAGCCACAAGGCGGCCCTACCCTATGACGAAAACGCTCTAGCCATGGTCGGCCAGCTCCCTGCGCTCGGTCCCAAGCAGCTTCAACGTAAGACTATTCGAATGAGGGTTGCCTTGCAATCGTAGGAAGAGACTAAGGCGGTTCCTCTGTTTGAAAGAGGACCCAACCAAGGTCGTTCATTTGGGGACCTCCTTGGACCCTAAATAGGAACTCGTGCTCGTCAGCTTCCTCCGGGCAAATGCAGATGTCTTCGGTTGGAAGTCGTCCGACATGCCCAGTGCCCCAAGGGAGGTGATTGAGCACAGTCTAGTAGTTCAATCTAGTAAGAAACCCGTGCACCAATCACTCCGGCGTTTCCCTCAGTGGAAGGTCGATATTATCCAAGAGCAGCTCGACTAGCTCTTGAAGGCCGGTTTCATCTGTGAAGTCGGGCACTTTGACCAGGTAGCCAACCCGGTTGTGGTCAAGATGAAAGGTGGCAAGTGGAGCATGTGCGTCAACCACTAGGACCTCGACACCGCCTGTCCTAAGGACAATTTTCCTTTACCGCACATAGACCAGCTGGTCGACGTGAGGGCGGAGTACCAGCTCATGAGCTTTCTGGACGCGTACTCCAGGTACCACCAGATTAGCCTATTGTCGGAGGATGAAGAGAAGACTGCCTTCGTCACCCCTTTTGGCACCTTTTGCTATACGACCATGTCTTTCGGTCTGAAAAACGCGGGGGCTTCCTTCCAGTGTTTAATGCAAAAAAACTTTCCCTGAGCAAATAGGGCGCAACCTGGAAGTTTATGTGGATGATATTGTGGTCAAGAGCAAGGTCCCACACACTCATGTTTTCGACCTAGAGGAAACTTTCACAAATCTTAAACGCCATCAAGTGAAGCTCAATCCAGAGAAGTGTGTGTTCGGTGTGCAGACCGGGAAGCTGCTCGGCTACATGATCAGCGAATCAGGCATTAGAGCCAACCCTGAAAAGATCGAAGCCATTGAGAAGATGAGGACCCCTTCTAGAATGAAGGAAGTCCAATCCCTCACCGAGCGAATGATGGCCCTTAGCCATTTCATTTCCCGGCTCAGCGAGCGCAGCCTGCCTTTCTTTAAGGTCCTGCGGAAGCACGACAATTTTGTTTGGACAGAGGAAGCTGGAGCCTCTTTCGTAGAGCTGAAGAGTTACTTGTCCACTCTGCCCGTCCTAACCATACCCAAGGAAGGGAAAGTGCTGCTCCTCTACTTGGCGCCACAGGCGGTCAGCACGATCTTAACGGCCGAGCGAGAAGGCACCCAACACCTAGTGTACTTCGTGAGCGAGGTGCTCCATGGACCAAAGGAGCGATACCCCAAGGTTGAGAAGCTTCTTTATGCCTTGCTCACGGCCTCTAGGAAGTTGCACCACCATTTCCAATCTCATCCGGTTACGGTCCCGGCCAGTTTTCCACTGAGGGAGATCCTCAGAAATCTAGAAGCCAATGGATGCGTCGCCAAGTGGGCGGTCAAGCTGGGAGAATTCGATATCTAGTTTGCCGCTCGTATGGGAATCAAGTTCCAAGTGCTCGCGGACTTCGTGGCCGAGTGGACTAGTCCCACTCCGCCCGTGCAAGCGCCCGAGCAACCAATGCTGGGTCGTTGGATCATGTTCTTTGATGGCTCACGTTCTTTCAAGCGCTCGGGATGCAGTTTTGTTCTCATCTCCCCCAAGGAGAACAACTCCAGCATGTAATTCAACTCCACTTCGCCGCGACTAACAACGCGACGGAGTATAAAGGCCTCTTGGTAGAGCTCCGAGCATGCACCGCGCTCGGAGTCAAGAGACTAACAGTGAAAGGGGATTCACAGTTGGTCATGAACCAGGTTAACAAGGAGTTTCAGTGTTCCGATGACTCAATGCCACGTTACCTGGTCGAAGTGAGGAAACTGGAGAAGCACTTCATGCACTTCGAAGTTTGCTACGTTCCTAGAAGGGATAACACCGTAGCCGATCAGCTTGCCTAGCTCGATTCCTCACAAGAACCCATCTCAGCGGGGGTGCTCATAGAGCACTTACTAAAATCCTCCATTCCCTCTGGGGAGGAGGTAGAAGAGATGCACGACAACGTCTCCCTCCTCTTGAAAGACCCAACTTGGATGACACCATTCATCCAATATCTCATGCACGGGACATTACCCGAGGAGAAAGTTGAGAGATCCCGGCTTATCAGGAGAGCCCCACTATACAGGTTAGTGGGCCGTGCCCTGTACCATAGAGGTGCGCTCGGAATCTTGTCCAAGTGCATCCCTAGGAGGAGAGGAAATTCCTGCTGAAGGAAGTACACGATGGCTTCTGTGGGGCGCACTCGTCCCACAGGACCCTCGTAGGAAAGGCCTTCAAACTAGGCTACTACTGGCCCACGGCCACAGCTGACGCTTGAGACTTGGTCACCAAGTGCCTGGCTTGCCAATTTCACGCTCGGTTGACTCATCAGCCGACATATATCCTGCGACGATCCCCCTCTCCTGGCCCTTTGCAACATGGGGGGTGGACATCCTAGGTCCATTCCCAAGAGGCATCCGGGGTTGCACGCACTTGCTCGTCGCTGTCAACACTTTCACTAAGTGGATTGAGGCCGAGCCGATGTCAACTATTTCGGTGCTCACCGCCAAGAGATTTTTTATCAATAACGTGGTCACCCGGTTCGAGGTCCCAAGCCAGCTGATCACGGACAACGGAACTCAGTTCACTAGTGAGTTGTTCCAGCAATATTGCAAGGAGCACGGCACTAAAATCACCTTTGCTTCTGTAGAGTAACGGCGTTGCCGAGCACGCCAACGGGCAAATTGTCCAAGGCATCAAGAAACGGGTCTACGACCGGCTCTCTGAGCTACGCCAAGGCTGGGTGGACGAGCTCCCTTCTGTCCTATGGTCGATGCGAACCACCTCCAGCCGAGCGATGGGGAGCTGCCTTCCAGCTTGTGTACGGCACAGAGGCTGTGTTGCCCGCTGAGATAGCTCTACTGATATGGACAAGGTGCTGCCCGATCTTCCGGTGAGCTGAGGTGTTCGATTTGGCATAATGGAGACTTTGATGAACCGGCTATCACCCACACAAGGACAGAACCCGACGTTCGCTAAACCACCACTCCTGCTCGTTATCAACCACACCAAGAACGCAATTGACCTGACCACGAAGGTCTATTCCTGCTAGCAATCGAAGAAACAAGGAAGAACAAGTAAAAGCAAACCTGAATACGCAAATAAGATAAAGCTCACAGCAACATAGTTGAGGTTTTGAAGCTTGAATCAATTAGGCAACTAGCACAAGGGATTCAAGAATGTTTCTCCAGGTAGAAGAAAACAAAATGAGCAAAACCTGGCTAGAATGGAGTGGCGGCCAGCATTACATAGTAGTGTGGCGGCCAGCTACAGAAACAGGGAAACCCTAGTCAAGGAAGGGGTGGGGATTACATGGGCCAAGGCCCAACAACACTCAACAGACCAAGTTATTCTGGTCGTGACATTTTTGGGTGATTCCAGGAGCTACAAAAGGAATTTGGCAATGTTGTTGGATCTGTTGGAAAGCTTGTCCTCTCGGCATATCTAAACTGTGCTCAAATGCCTCAAACGAACTTCGGACGACCGAGTTATGCTTGTTTAAGTGTACGCTGCTCCTGGATGGCCGAGGCTACTTGCTCTCGGCCTTAACTTGGGTTGTGGCAACTCTTGATGAAGAAATGAGTCCTTGCTGGTCCATTCCATGGTTCCTAAGTACAATTGCATCATTATGTAACCATCTATTCTCCAAGTCATGATAAGAGATCCAGAGAAACGAGTTCATCTGTTGATTTAACTGTTGAACACAAGACCTTGTCGTTGGCCCTTCTCTACGAGGTGATGGTGCTGATGTCTTGCGTGTTTCAGATGTGGTGATGTCCTCATCATCTAGGCTCTGCACGAATGGACTATGCAGGGCACGTCGACTAGGAAGAAGAGCGCTTGCTGGACCTAGAACTGTCCGAGTCAAGGCGTGAACAAGCCTTGATCTGATCGGGCGCCTACCTGTAGACTCTGCGCAGCCGTGCGGCTCGATCGGTCCAACCCAAGACATTGCAAGTTGGGGACCTTGTTCTACGACGAGTTCAAAACCTGGCCCACACCAACAAACTTACCCCTCACTAGGAAGGTCCGTTCATGGTCGCGGTGGCATCACGCCCCGGGGCTGTTCGTCTCACCTTGCTAGATGGGCGCGTCCTCAGCAGCTCATGGAACATCGCCCAGCTGCACAGGTTCTACGCGTAGTTCAGCTTTGTTCTTTGTCGCTCTTCTCTCTTGCTCGGTTTTCCTAAATCTGCGGCTCGTGTACCTTCCCTATTTCCATTATTTAACTAAGGGATCCGTCGAATGTCTTTTGCTCGTGTTTCCCGAGCACGTTAAATAAAGAAACAGGGCGGTCTGAACATTTGCTTCAATTCTCTTAGCACTTTGCCCGACGCGAATTTTTGTTACTAAGCTGAGCGTCGGAATGGTCAAAAAAATCATGAACATGCCCTGCCCTGAATTCCGCTGCTCAGATAAGCCGATCCTCATCGCACCGGCAGGTTCTTAGCAGTGTCCTGCACTAGTCCGATTTGAGACCTACATACGACCAGCGCTAACAGCGGCAAAAACTTACACATTTTCTTCCTGTGGCCAGGTCCTTGTTCGCAAAACCAGGCTCAAGGACCAAGCCATAGGCGGGGGCTGGATAGGGACGGCTATCGCGTTTTCTAAAATGCACTTCATCTTGCCTCTTTGCCTCGTGCTTGTCTCTTGTTCGCTTGTGCTCATCATCTGTTCGATTTGCAAGAAAATTAACGAGTAAAGATAGGTGTGGCACGAGTAAGGTATGTCAAAAAGTACTTTCATTAAAAATGCATTTGTATTTACAAGTGCAGGCTCCTCTTGAATCAAAGTCGTTCTCGACTCAAGCTCATCCTCATGACCCAAGTAAGGCTTCAAATCTGCAATGTTAAAGGTGGGACTAACCCCAAACTCTGCAGGCAGTTCAAGGATATATACATTATCATTAATTCGCTCGAGCACTTTAAAAGGTTCATCAACACGTGGCATCAATTTAGATTTTCTCAATTCAGGAAACCTTTCCTTGCATAAATGAAGCTAAACAAGATCACCTGGTTCAAAAGTTAACTGCTTTCTACCATGGCTACCGGCAACCCAATACTTCTCATTCATGCGTTCAATGTTCTCTTTATTGCTTTTGTGCAACTCTAGAATAAAGTTAGCACGTTTCTTTGCATCCAAATTAACCCTTTCTGTAGATGGAAGAGGCAACAAATCTATGGGAGCATGAGGATTAAAACCATATACTACCTGAAATGGGCTCACCTTTGTGGTCGAGTGTATTGCATGGTTATAGGCAAACTCCACATGAGGAAGACATTCCTCCCAATCCTTAATGTTCTTCTTCCAAACAGCCTACAACATAGTTGATAATGTTCGGTTGACTACTTCAGTTTGACCATCAGTTTGGGGATGACATGTGGTAGAAAATAGTAACTTTGTCCCTAACTTGTTCCATAGTGTTCTCTAAAAATGGCTCAAGAATTTGGCATCTCGATCTGAAACAATAGTAGAAGGCATACCATGCAAGCGAACTACCTCTTTGAAGAATAAATCAACAATATGAGAGGCATCATCACTCTTATGGCATGAAATGAAATGGGCCATTTTGAAAAATCTATCAACAACAACAAATATGCTATCATTCCCCCTCTTTCTCCTAGGCAAACCTAAAACAAAATCCATTGAAATATCTTCCCAAGGAACACTAAAAACAGGAAGAGGCATATACAAACTGTGTGGGTTTAACCGGGACTTAGCTTTTTCGCATGTGGTGCAGAGTGCCACGTAGCGCTCGACATCACGCCTCATCTTCGGCCAATAGAAATGCACAGCTAGGACATCCTCCGTCTTTTTAGCACTGAAGTGACCCATTAGTCCTCCTCCATGTGCTTCCTGTAGCAACAAAAGACGAACGGATCCTACTGGAATGCATAATCAGTCAGCTCTAAACAAGAACCCATCATTGTTTACAAACTTATTCCAAGTTTTGCCCTCTTTACAATTTAACAAAGCATCCTTAAAATCAGCATCATGAGTATATAAATCTTTGATCGTTTCTAAACCAAAAATGCAACAATCAAGCTGAGACATCATCGCATACCTCCTAGACAAAGCATCAGCAATCACATTATCCTTTTCCTTCTTGTGTTTGATAACATAACGAAAGGATTCGATGAATTCAATCCATTTGACATGCCTATGATTCAGTTTGTTTTTGGCTTCTTATGTGCTTAAGGGATTCATCATCAGAATGTATAACAAATTCCTTAGATCATAAATAATGCTGCCACATCTCTAAACAACGAATAAGAGCATACAATTCTTTATCGTACGTGGAATAATTAAGGATAGGCCCATGAAGTTTCTCGCTAAAGTAAGCAAGAGGCCGACTTTCTTGCATCAACACATCAACAATTCCAATTCCACTAGCATCACATTCAAGTTCAAATGTCTTACCAAAATCAAAAAGTTGGAGCAATGGTGCATTGGTGAGCTTCTCTTTCAACAGGTTGAAGGCATCTTCTTGTGCTTGCCCCCAATGGAACACAACACCCTTCTTTGTTAATTCATTCAATGGTGCGACAATGATGCTGAAATCCTTCACAAAGCGGCGATAGAATCTAGCGAGACCATGGAAGCTTCGCACTTGTGTGGCCGTTTTAGGAGTCAGCCAACTCCGGATGGCTTCGATCTTGGCTTCATCTACCTCAATTCCCTGCGGTGTATCAACATAGCTAAGAAACGAGACTCGATCGGTGCAAAAGGTGCACTTCTTAAGGTTACTGTCGACCCCTGTCACCGGGAACCTCGGTGCACCCGTGCTAGCCTAGGATCTTGTCTTGCTAGCACGGCACCTTTTACACAATGCTGGAATCATCTCATACCTGCGATAAAAATTATTAATACAATAGAGTTCAATTACAACATGGCTCATTTTTGCAGGCCGAAAAGGCGAAATCTATAAAACAAAAATGAACTCTTACCAGAGTTTAGCCTAGCGGAACAGAAAGAAGAGTAGGGTCTCAAGGCTGTGTCCAACCCAATCAGACAAGCGACTGGAGTCCCGCCTAACCCTCAGCCTCTACGTCATTCTTCTGGCCCTTCTCCTTCTTGTCGATATCTTCTAGACCAAGCTCCTCTTCAACGCCACCTAAAAAGTGAGTGGGTGCGAGTGTGAGCGCGCAATCAAACCGCGCTCGTGAACTAAGACCTGACCTAAAGCTAATTATGCAAGACTTTCTGGTGGAGGTTAGGTTTACATGTTTGCTTAAAATCAAAGATGCATATTTTTAAGTTGAAATCATAAGACTTAGCCTTTTCATAAACCAAAGACGTACTGGGCTATATATGCGGATTCTTTATAACACAGGGGGTTTTCAGTGGCGACACTGTATCCTTAGCCAAGGAATACGTGTCCCACGTGGTAGATCCATACCATAGCCATGGTCATGGTCTCCACAATGGCAGATTAGCTCTCATCGCCATGGCGAGCTATCTTCAATGGTATGGTGAAACCGTGCCCATACAACAACTGGCGCATGTTCTTCTAGCAAACACGTGCCCATACTACAACTAGCGTACGTTTCCCAGACTCTGGCGAACCCGTGCCCATACAACAAATGGCGCACGTTTCCCAACTTTTGACGGACCCGTGCCCATACTACAACTAGCGCACGTTCCCAGGTAAGTGGCGGTAGACTCACCCTCTTAGCCAAGAGGCGTGATCCCTTTGAGCTCAACAATGGCCAGGATCCTCAGATCCTAATCTCAATCAGAAAGATCAAATGATTATTGACTTATTTCACACTCAGGCATAACAGGCACCCGAATGCATGGACTATCTCTTTAGCTCATCGAATGTAGGAATACTCGGGAACAGGGCACAACACATCACCATAATCATGTACTCGGGATACGCGCATGCTGACTAGACTATCCAACATACAATGTCGTAGTCTTGATCAGAGGCGGTATGGTACATCTTTGCTACACTATGCTTTACCAACAATCGTGTGCAAAGAGACTAAACCCTGTCGTGATACATATCATGGTAATGATGGGACTGTACCATTGAGGTACCTACTCCGCATACGGTATTTGTCTAGGCCAAGTTGCACTGTTGACAGCGGCTATGCCGTTGTAATTGCACCGTTGATAGCGTGCTATGCCGTTGCATTGCACCGTTGATAGCGGGCTATGCCGTTACAAAGGTTGACCCATCATCCTAGTACCGTATCGTTGACAGCCAAAGTCAAACCCATGGACTCTAGACTTAAGCATGTCTAAGCCATTTCAAAGACTTATTAGTCAAGGAGTTTATCCTCTATACCTTAGGTTATCAAAGGATAGGATAAGGAAATTATATCAAGGAGGGGTTTGTGTTTATCAACACTAAATAACAAGTGGATTAATTAGACCAGCTCTATTAGCTCTTGATACCAACATAATTATATTTGGAAAATCATATTGCATGCAATCTAATATATTAAAATCAACATAATTTAAGTAAAACTGGGTAAAGAAGAATGAATTAGAGGTATTGGCTCGCCTGAACCGAGCGTGTCGACTGTCTTGTCGTCGATCCTCAAGTTGTCCTTCTATGTCTCCCAGATCTATCGCAATAAAATCAAGCAGCATTGATAAAGACACAGAATATGATAAATGCATGATAAATGAGATGCACGAGGTTGAGGGTGATACTATTCACCGAGACTACGGTATGATCTTCTTTTAAGTAAGTTTGTTATCGAGGAAGTTCCATGAGCTATCGATAAGAAATCTTACTCATAAAGATCACGTGTAGGGGTTATATACGAATGATGCATATGGATTTTACTCATATATTGTAGCCCAAATTATAGTCCATTATATTTAGGAAAATACGTCACGTATAATGTAAAGGAAATTATATTTCTATCTTCATGTTTATTGGAGGTCCACTAGTATTAACAAATAGAAAACCTTATCCTAGAATTTCTTTATAAAAGAGATAACTAGAAAAGAGCTATTAGCAATATTGTAAAGAGTAGAAATAGTGCAAAATATAAATTAATATTTTTACTAGACTTCAAATGTCCTATGATATTTCTGTGAATATTTATAGGATTATTTGAAGTAATTTACTATTTTAAATAAACCATAAGGCTTAATTGGGTTATTTTATTTTCAAATAGAAGTTAGGAAAGGGTTATTATAATATTACAGAGACATAAAACAGTGAAATGTGCAATATTATATTTTTCCTAAGTTCACATAACTGTATAGTATTTTACTTAATTTTTATAGAATTTAGGGAGTCTCTAGGTATTTTTAATAAATCATATTCAATTTCTAGGATTTTCTAAATAGGTAAATCATCAGTTATTTCGTCATGAACGGTAACAGGCCGGTCATCACTATGCGGCCCATGAGGCAACCGAGGCCCGCAGGGAACTCAGCCCCGGACTGGGCGCTTTGCTTAAGTGGAGGCGTATTCCACACGAGTGCGCCTTCACTTAAACTTACAGGTGGGGCCAAGGGACCCACGCGTCGGCGAGTAAAGGAGAATCCCGCAGGGTTTAACGGTTCCTAATTGGAACGGGCCCATCGGTCAGTCTCTCTGGCGCACAGTAACCCGTTTCATGACGCACGCTTGCGTCATCCTTCTTCTTCCTCCGTTCGCGCGCACGGGAACAGGGAAGAACGAGGATTGCCGGTGCCACAGGGCTCGGTCCTCCAAGTTCTTGGGCACGTTAGATCCTAGGTGGCACCGCGCTCCTGTGGGCACTGATAGCCCGGCCGGAGATGGCTGGAATCAGCGGCTCCACGAGCAGTAGCGGCGGCGGGAATGAGAAGACATGGCGGCAGCGATAGAAAGGGCTTTGAGGGGAAATTTAGGGTGCTTGAGCATGTGGAGGAGTTGTGGGTACTTACCCCGTAGTTACTAGGGTTGGAGATGTCCTGTGGTGGTCCGGCAACGTGGGAGTGGAGCAGGGGACGGTGGAGCTTAACGCCGCTGGCAAGCTCCGGTGATCCGCATGCAAGGGCGGGTCTAGATGCAAGTTGGTGATGACCTAACGATTCTCTAAGCGAGAGGAATCGGAGCTTGGCAGTCCCTAGTGGCCGGAGGAGCAAAGGGGGTGAAATGGCCGGCGGGGAGGAGTTTCCGTCGATCTCGGCCTCCATAGCATATTAGGCCAATTCCTTCGGGGACATTGGGGATAAAGGGATGAGGAAGGCGTGGCTACAATTTCATGCCACGAGGCTCAGTGGTGAGGGCGAATTGCATCGCCGAAGCAAGGCGGCGGAAACCGAGCAAGAGAAAAAGGGGAAAACGGAGCTCGGCTGGCCTTTTATAGGCTTCTAGGCTGCGTGGATTGTCAACGAAGGGGATAAGAACAAGGCCAACAAGAGCGTCTTGGCGTGGCAGGCATGCCTTGCACCTATCCTAGCTTTGGACAACAGCAAGGACTCGAGCTTGGCGGGCGGATCAAGGGCCGCCGGAGCGTGTCAAGCTCGGGCGAGCTAGCTAGGTGGGCGCGCGCTTGATCGAGAGGTGCGGCGCACGAAGGTCGACCTAGCTGCAGGTTCGGCAAAGGAGCAGAGCGCACGGCGAGCCTTGGCTCGGCTAGTGAAACAGGGAGGGAGGAAAAGGAAAGATGGGGGTTGAGGTCAAGGACATTTCGGTAATTTCACATCACAAGTTCATAGTTCAAGTATGAACATAGTTTTTGGATATAAACCTAATCTTAGTTTGCTTAGGATTGTAATTTAGGAGAAATAGTGAGGGGTTTTGTTTATAGGCTCCTAAAGGGCATAATAATCATTTTATCTTGATAATCAAATTTGAAATCGTAATTGAATTGGCATTTCATGCTAGCTTATAATGGTGTAGAAGTGGAAGAGCAAGGTTTAGGGTGCATGATTAATGCACTATTCAAATTCTTGGTTTCACTATTCATCATTTGGCAATTGGATTATATATTTTTATTTATGTAGTTTATACTTACGTATTCAGGCTAGGCTTTGGGAATATTTTGTAAAAATTTAAACTTTGTATGGAATTGTTTATACATGATTTCTTTGAATTGTTTAAATTTTATTTCAAACAGTGGATTGACTGGTGATTTATTATTATTTTTATTGTAAGCAAAAATAGGATGTTACAACTCCTACCCCCCTTAAAGAAAATCTCGTCCTCGAGATTTAGCAGATCTAGAAATGCAGTATGGCAGTCACTGACTATGTGGTTCTATGAATTAGTGGGTACAAGGAAAGAAATTCATTGTGGGACAATCTACTGAGATCGAACGTGCATGTAATAGGGGTACAATACACGCTTTTCGGTTAATTTCTCATCAAGGAAATTCCTTCTGTAGTAACGTGGTTCATCAAACCTTGATCTTGGAATCGCGATGCAAGATTCGGGGCTTGAGAAAACTTTGTTCTATTTTAATTAGTTGACACTTAATCATCCTTAAACTAAGGGCAGAATGAAGGGTATTGATACGGTATACCCTTTATGGTAATGGTCGACAAAATATCTGGGCTTGCTACACTTGAAACAATTCAAGGTAGTGACAAAGTGGGCATTTCTGTAGTTGATAGCAAATTTAGGGTGGAAGTGTGAAACATGGTTGAATGAAACAAGTTGGTTCATTTTCTTGGGCAGACATGAACAAAGTATCGTACCCAAGTTTTCCGCAGCGATGGAGAATCGCCGTGGTGAGACAAGTTGTTGGCAATAAAGCTCTGTCGGGAAGAGTCACGACAGGCTTGTGTGGGTTTGGTTTTGGAATGGGTTTTGTTCGGTCTTCAAGTGAAAAGTTATGGTTGGAGCTTGCAAAATCCGCAGTTCGAGAATCTGCAGATAAACTTTGAGAATGGTATTCTTTGGGGCATTGGCTTCCAAATGCCCAAGCATTTCATGGAAGTGACACTTCATGATATCTGTAGGTTCATTGGCCTTTAATGTTTGCCTAAGGTGGTTGCAGGTTCAAAGGTTAGGAAAAGGTGTTTGTAGGGGCATTTGCTAAAACGGCATTCTATTTGGTCACGACAAAAGCACTTCTTTCGGGTGGTTCCTTGGTTTCCTAAAGTGGTGAAATGAGAGTCAAGGGAGACTCGGGTTTTCTTCAAGTACTGATGGGCAAGCTTCCTTGATCTGGTGTCTTGCGCTTCCGAGTAGCTTTAAAGATCACAGTTTTAAATGCTGTTTTCTATTCATCTCCATGTTTCATTCTAATTTGGTGATAACCACTCCACAAGTCAACTCTAGAGAACATGGTAGAACCACTTAATTCATCTAGCATATCATCAAGCCTGGGAATAGGATGATGATACCTAATGGTGATATTATTAATGGCTCTACAATCAACACACATACGCTATGATCTATCTTTCTTGGGTGCCAAAATCACAGGAACAACACATGGACTAAGGCTTTCGTGTACGTACCCTTTGTCCAACAAATCTTGCACTTGACACTTAATCCCCTTAGTCTCCTCTAAATTGGTCCTATATGGCGCACGGTTAGGCAAGGTCGCACCCGGAATCAAATCAATTTGGTGCTCAATTCCCCTAATTGGTGGCAACCCTAGGGGTACCTATTTGGGGAACACATCCTTATGTTCCTGCAAAAGGTTAGCAATGGCAGAAGGCAAAGAGGTAGCCATATCATCCAATGAAAACAAGGCCTCCTTGCAAACCAAAGAGTAGTAACAACCATTATCCACATCCATGTCATGCAAATCTGATTTTGTAGCTAGCATAACAGCACCTTTCAATTTATTTTTAGATTTCCTAGAGCTAGGTTCTCTCTTGTTAGGTGGAGTTAACTCTTTAGATACAAGTTGGTTTTCACTTTTAGCACTTTCTTTCTTGTCTCTTTCAGCTTTCTCTAATTCATCTTTTAGAATGGCAGTGGGGGACATGGGATCTAGCACAATTTTTCTTTCCTTGAACATGAGTGTGTATTGATTATTCCTATTGTGGAGAATTGTGTCTCTATCATATTGCCAAGGTCTACTTAACAGTATCAAGCATGCTTGCATAGGTACAACATCGCAATCAATATGATCATTGTAGGAGCCAATAAAAAGTGCACTCTCACCAAATTTGTTACCTTCAGCTTTCCGCTTGAATTGAACTATTGGATGTAGTAAGGACGTGGGTGCTGAGTTGTGGCCAAGCCAAGCTTCTTGACTATCTCCATGCTAGGAAGGTTGTTGCAACTCCCTCCATCAATGATCACTCGAACCGAACGCTCTTTAACAATAAACTTGGTTTGGAACAAATTGTGGCGTTGGTTCTATTCAGCACGTAGCAACCAAAGCATGTTCATCCTCAATATCACTAGCAGAGGTATACTCACCATCTTCCTTGACAATGAGGGTTCGCTGACTTGGACAATCACGCATGAAGTGTCCAAATCCTTTGCAGCGGTGGCATTGCACATCACAAGTGCGACTGGTGGAAGTGACCGTTGATGCACTCTTGGCAGGGGCGACGTCTTGGCCCAGTGATGGAGGTCCCGGAGAGTTTGCTCACTCTCCCTCCGGGCCTCCTCCTCCTCTTGGCGCACCCGCTCCTTGGCTTCGGCAGCGACCTGCTGCAACAGAGCATAATGTTCGGGGTCCCGAGCAAGGAAGTCTTCAAACCAAGAGTGGATGTCCCATACCTTGTCCGCGTGCTCCACGTGTTGCGTATGCAGGTTACGACGAGGCAGCACCCGGGCACGGGCCGCTAGAGGTGCCGCTCACGCCGACCGCCGTGGCCGTGACGTCGCTGGCTCGTCCGCCACCGACGAGGTAGCCCTCCTCTTCATGGCGACCTTCTTCGCCCTGGGCTTGACATTGCCCTGACCGGACTGCTCGGCCGCGAGCACGGCCTCTATAGCCACTCTATCCTGGAAAACAAAAAAGATGAGTGTTAGGGACCGAAGTGCTCCTCGGTCCGAAAACCAAGCTCGATAGGAGCGCTTACCTTGTCGGTGTAGTCGAGGACATTCCGCGGGCCTCTCCGGCCCAGGTCCAGGTTCTCCTCCTTGCTCGAGGTGAACAGCTCGGCCACGCGGTCGTCCACCCGCTGACCGTCGGGAGCTGCAAAGAAGAAAGGTCAAGTTCAGCTAAGATAAAATCAAAAACTACCCGAAGGCATTGCCCAGGCGAGGATACGTACGGGTGTTTGCCTCACGCGTGAGGTCATCCCACGTCGCAATCTCGTCAAACGGGTGCTCCCGCCGCAGCAGCGGGCTCACTCGATTCTTGATGAAGCCCCAGGCAATCGCTTACCCAGTCAACCTGCTTTCGCTCAACACCTGGATGGTGCTGAGTATCCTCTTATCCTTTGGCTCCACGTGCGGCCACAGGAGGTCCTTCTTCTCCGGTTGCTCGTGGCAGAAGGAGAAGCAGCAGTCCTTCCCCTTCTTGGTGTAAAACCACCTCTCCGTCTAGCCAGAGTCGGAGTCCTTAAGCACGAATGTCGGGTAGGTGTAGGGCTATGAGTTCCGCGGTCGGAACTACGCGTACCCCACCGCCAACGTGCTTCCGGTGCAGTGAAGCATGTAGAAGTGAATAAAGAGGCTAACCATAGGCTGAACGCCCACGAAGCCCTTGCAGAGATAGGAGAAGATGGCGAGGATGAGGATGGAGTTGGGGTTGAGGTTGGTAATTTCAATCTCACAATGTGCGAGAACGGCGGCCACAAACTTGGACTCTGGGATGCGGAGCCCGTTGATGACGAAGAGTTCGCAGCTAACAAACACATCCACGCCCGGCACAGGAAGAGCCTCACGGCCGAGGAGGCACCATGACTCAGAGTCAAGGTGCCCTTGCGCCTCCAGTTCCCTGAGCCAGGCCGCCGTGGTTTTGGTAGGAGCAAACTTGGCCATGGCACCAAGAGGAAGGATCAATGGAAGGATTGAGGGAAGGCGCTAAGGAGGCACAAGGAAGCTAAGGGCTTGGAGGAAATAGCGCAAGGAGCGGAGGAGTCGGAAGTAGTGGAGTAGTGGAGTAATAGAGAAGTAGGGAATTTTATGGCCCCGCGGTAAAAACAGTCCCTGGCGCAAGCATGCGACCTGTGTTCATAATTGTCACGTCACTTGAACACACAGTAACGGGCATATTTACCGCAGGGAAAGTAACCCTTGTGGATCCGACGCGGGCGATCCCACCCGAAGTGTTGCTCGGGTGGCCCTTGTTCAGCTAGCTCGAAGTGTTGCACGGGTGGCCCTTGCTCGAGTAGCCTGAAGTGTTGCTCGGATAACCCTGGTGCGACAGACTCAAGGCAGCGCTCGAGAAGGCCACCGGATTCTGGCATAACTCTAATCCCTCCAAGGGGCTCTCTTCTATAAAGCCTCAAGAGGAAGCTACTCCCTTCTTGAGCCTCGGGGCTAGCTATCGAGGTTTCAGATTAGGCCCCTAGTATTAAGGGTGTGTTTGGTTCATGGCCAATGTGTGTCAATGCTTGCCATGCCAATTGTTAGCAACTTTGACTAAATTTGGCTTGTGTTTGGATTACAACAATTAAATGGCAGGATTCCCTTCTCCCATTGGTAACTTTTGCCATCCTAGTTCATTTTTGTGCCATTGGCTAGCCAAGAAATTGTTAACCTTTCAATTGGCTTGTCATTCAATGGCATGGCAAGTTGGGGCAAATTTGGTGATGAACCAAACACACCCTAAACACCCCCGAGCGACCCTAAGCACGAGGTTAGTAGGGGTCGACCATCCGTGGTTACTCGGCTGTAAGCAAAGAACTACGGCTTGGGCTCAACGGCCCTGCCCCGAGTAACCTCGCTGCTTGGACGCCTCCCCGAGCGGTCCTTTGCTCAGACGAACATGTGGTGGTCACGTGCGCCTACTTTCCTGTGTAGCGGACCTATCCCAAGGCGCAGGTCAAAGCGATCTCATCCATCCATCTGCTCCTTTGTGCTCCGTCCCACAAGATGGAAAGCGGCATGGTCTCTGGCGTACGACACGCTACAATGGCGCTGTGTCCCGCGGTCCGTCGCATGTGCCCAGCGGTTAATCTAGAGTAGTTGTCCTCCGACACGGGTATAAATAGTGGCTCGCAGCTACCATTTGAGAGGCATTCGTAAACACACGAAGGCACACGCACACACGAACATTCGTAGTTAGGAACACAACTTGTACTTATTGTAGGAGCGCTTGATCCGCCTATGGCTCAGTTGCCCCCTTATACACCCTCTTTCGCTATCAAGTAAGGCTAGACATAGGGCTGTTATCCTGATAGTAGGAAGCCCAAACCAGGGTAAAAAAAACCACCGTGTCATCACCAGTTTCTTGCTCAGCCAGCCCAAAGTCTTGCTCGGGTGGCCCTCATCTCTCCTGAAGTCGTGTTCTGGGAAACCTAGCGCATTCCTGAAGTCCTTGTCTAGCGCGGAAAGAGGCCCGTTGATCCTCAGTTCAACAAGTAAGCTCGGCATCTGGGAGCCCCGAGCTTCTAATCGCCGACACATTATATATGAAAATCTTACATATGATTTAGTGTATTAGCTTACTTCTCTTGCAGTAGATCAATGTGGCTCCACTTATTAACTCAATTTAGTTCAAATTTAGCATGTAAAATTTTCTTGCAGTGGCTCAATTTAGTTCAATTATTGCATGTACGGATATATTTGGCTGTTTTCTTGATAGCGATGAATATTATTTTCATTATGTACAGATTTTTCTTGTAATTGCTTTAAGAATATGTGTACTAGATGATTTCTTTCTGGTTTTTTCCTTGCTGGTATGTGCACTACATTTAGCTACTTTTTCCAATCTGCATGCTAGAATTCTTTTTCATTTTAGAGTAAATTCTTAATTTTACACTAGAAATTTTCATAGTGAATGGAATTTCATATGTATATGGATGGTTGACATCATTCGAACAAGCAAAAAGAGATCGAACTCCTCGAGACCAACAAATTGAGGCAACCTTCGTGCGAGTCATGCCCATAGAAGGCCATCGACTTGTTGGCAATTGTGAACAAGGGTGGAATGGAGATGAGACTCTCCTTGGTGGGGTCAACGCTGCACTTGTCGATGTTGAGCTGGTTGCAGAGCACCTTGACGAGGCACGAATTGAAGCCAACAAAGCTCTGCGCCGACCCCTGATGGAGCTGAGTCCAAGGCAAAACCGTCTAGAGGTAGCTCCCACGCCATCTTCTAACCAGAATTGGAGCAGGACTATGATGGCTACGATTACTACAGCTATGAGAGTGATAGGTCTTCTAAAGCCAATTAATTGGTGGCATGGAGACAATTAATTATGCTAATCTATGTATGTGAATTAATTATACTACTCTATGTATGTAAGATTAATTATGCTAATTATTCTTGAGTATTTCTTTGATCGTCCCGATTGACATGTATATGGGGCAAATTGTCATAGACGGGATTGTGGTTTGAAAACTATAAAAGTTTATGGCATGGTTAGGAGAAATGAATATATTGTATGAGAGAAGATGCTGGAGAGGAGGGAGATTGGCTGAGCCAACAGATTAATGTGAGCTACTCAAAAAGGATGATTTGGTGAGTGCATTAAAGGCAGCTAGTATTATTCTTTACAACTAAAAAAGTTGTAATGGATTATAATCTAAAAAATTAAGAGCCCTAAAAAAGAGGCTAGAGAGGCTAAAAATATATTAAAAATATTTTTTATGATATTTAAGAAAAACCACTAAAAATCTTATAAAAAAAAAAAGGCCTACGCTGCTACGTAGAGCTGGTTAAAAAAAGGACAAATTTTAAGCTTTTAAGCCGGAAACGACAATACCGCCAGCGACCCACCAACCGATCAATGAGTCACCCACCCGCAACATCGCCAGCCCCACTGCTTAAAGAGGCGGCCTCCTCCTCCCCGCCTCCGCCTCTGCCATTCGCCGCCGCGCCAGCCATGCGCATCTTCGTGCTCTCCGGCCAGAGCAACATGGCCGGCCGCGGCGGCGTGCACCACCGGCGCTGGGACGGCGTCGTGCCGCCAGAGTGCGCGCCGTGCCCCTCCATCCTCCGCCTCTCCGCCGCGCTCGAGTGGGACGAGGCCCGGGAGCCGCTCCACGCCGACATCGACACGGCCAAGACCTGCGGCGTTGGCCCCGGGATGGCCTTCGCGCGCGCCGTGCTGCCGCGGCTGGAGCCCCCCGGCGCCGGGGTTGGTCTCGTGCCGTGCGCCGTCGGCGGCACCGCCATCCGGGAGTGGGCCCGTGGGGAGCACCTGTACGACCAGATGGTGCGGCGGGCGCGCGCCGCGGCCGAGTGCGGCGAGATCGGGGCCGTGCTGTGGTACCAGGGGGAGAGCGACGCAGAGTCTAACGCGGACGCGGCGGCGTACCATAGGAACGTGGAGAGGCTGATCGCCAATGTCAGGGAGGATCTTGGGATGCCGAAGCTGCCATTCTTGCAGGTGGTCATCGCGTCCCTAACTAGTGTAATTCGTCTCTTTTTTTTTGCTTGGCAATTTGGCATAGTTGTTTTGACTCAAATTTAGAGAAAATTGAATTGGACGTGTCGGTGTCATTTTTGTTTACAAAATAATTGAGGTGATTCCTTGCACAGACAGGAAAAGAAGAAAGGGACAACTAATGCTGAAGTTGTTGCACTTTTGTTTTATCTGTCGTTAATGTTGATTAGAATTGAACAAACATGTGCTGTAGTTGAACAGAACATAACGTACTTATTACTTTGCCCATTATGGTGTATTGGTGTTCGGACCGCATTTATACTCTTCATTCCAATAACAAGGGAACCATTACCCCCAACCACAGAATAAAGTTAGGGGAACCCCTGGGCACCAAAATCACATTCATAAAATAATCGGCTGCTGGATTATCACTTTGAAAAAGTGCCAGCTTCTAGTGATGCGGTCTTTTTTTTTTAGAGCAACTCTAATTAATAAATTTTTATTTTGAAACTGCCAAATATAGCTGATTCTAACCCTTTTCTTTTGGAACATGAGAATTTCTTTAAAATTGAATTTCATCTGTTCCCTTATGGAGGCATCGATAAACATTAAGTGGATGGGAATCCTGCCAATTGGCGCAGTATCATCCCCTCATCCCGTAACCTTTTGACAGCAGATTTCAACTTTTACCTTTTCAAACTGAAGAGCAAACTTCATCATTTTGATTTGAAACATGAAAATGTGCTTCATATTCTGTAGCATTTTATTTGTGAATAAAAATAATCCACAGGTACTAGTCCTAACTAACATAAGCTGATGCAACAAAGTAAAACAAAACTAATGGAAAACTGACAGATGCAAAATTTCCTACATGGATTTAACTTGAAGATCAACATCGACTAATACTCTCTTTTGTTTTCTTGGATCATCTTTACAGTGCAAAAAAAACTGTCATATATGTTTTGTAATGTGTAAGTAGATATTGAACCAATCCACCTAGGCAAAAGCTTCAACCACATGTTGTGGGGGGCTTTAAACTTCAGCCATTTTAAGGCAGCAAGAAGCAATCTTTTCCATCTGTTTTATTGTAGCACATATTACTGATAATTTTTACATTCTCAAATGCAAAAAAATTGATTGATTTTAGCCTAGTGAAGTAATATTGTACCTCCCAATTCAAATTTTTTGAAGAAAGGAGGTTGAATTTGCTTGTATTTGTAAGCAAAATACGTTAATTGATTTCACTCTTTCTATAAACAAGATGCCATTTACCTTTTTAGTTTAACTTCCTTTATTGGCCCTTGCATTATTTGTAATATGGAGTACCATTTCTCTCAAGACTATGTATGCACTAAACAGGTGGCTCTTGCATCTGGGAATAAAAACAACATTGAAAAAGTCAGGGAAGCTCAACTTAGCGTTAACCTCCCCAATGTTGTTACTGTGGATGCACTTGGGCTGTCACTGAATGAAGATAATTTGCATCTTACCACCCAATCGCAAGTAGAACTTGGAGAAAAGCTTGCACAAGCCTACATCAATAACTTTTTGCCGGCAAATTGCTAGGAGACTTGCATGAGGTAAATTTCTATAGCCTCTTCTGTTACAACCCATAATCTGTTCAACCTTGATATTTGGCAATTATTACTTTTTCAAGATACACACATGAGCCAGATGCCTTTCTGTAGACAAAATTCTTCATTGTTTCTATTGATTGAAACTAGGTAGACCAACTGATTCATCACCCACCCACCCACATCCAGACACCCACTTAAGTTGATTATATTTTTTGTGCGAAACAAGCTGATTATATAAGATAATCAGGACTCATTTTCGATGGTGATTGGCTGATTGCATTCCTTGAAGTAGGTTTCTTTAGTATGTTATTCAGATCAATTGGATGTGCAGTTCAGAGATTCTATTTTTGTTTCATTTTAGTTGCTCTGGTAGTTCAACTGCCCCTTTAGTTTTTTTCTTTCATGTTTGTTAGGCCTAGTAGGGTTTGGGTTCAAAGATTCTTTCCAGCTATCCCCCTTTCTGGCATTTCAAACTTGGTCCTTGACCAAATTTAAGACTGGACTATGCTACATCCAGCCTACACTTCTCATATTTGAGTGGAATAGAACGTATGTTGTTGACAAATGCAAACACTACCAGATCCTGAATTTATAGTTTTAGTTATGATATGTTTTTCATGCTACTGAATCAATGGTAAGCTGGCAACAATCAAATATAACATTTTCTTCTGACGTAAGTAGGGACTGCTGACAATATCCACAATTTTTCAAAGGCATCCCATTTAATCAATTTTCCAAAGAAAAGTTATGTGATACAATTGTTTCTGTACTATTTAATTTTGCTCATTTTCGTATTGAAGTTATGAAATTCATTCAAGAATAGGACATAAAATTAACTGAAAATGTGTGCCCTTTGTTGTTTACTCCATTCCCAATTTTTGCAGGGTCTTCCTATCTTCAATCCACAATACATATGTTTGAAAAAGATACCATGTTGCATGACCGGCATGTCTCAAGCTTTAAGCCTTTTTAACTATCGAGAGGCATTGTAACATTTACATGCCAGAGTAAACTGAAGGCTGGAGAGAATCAAAATCGTATACAAGGCAAACTTGCAAAAAATCTCCAGAATTTTTAAAAGCATTTACTGGTTTGAAGAGACTTGTTAATGTTTGCCTGGCTTTCTCAGTCATAAAACGGGTATGATTTTTTTTTTTTGGCACTTGCATCTACACTGTCTGTTTTGGGCATTTGTACATTTTGAAGTAGGAAAGGAGGAGCGGTGAACATGCAAAAGTGGTGGCTGTACAAATGGTGATACTGGTAGGACTAGGGCACATTTCACGCTGACCACACCATCTCATAGCTAAAATCTATCTTCACGGCAGGCGGCAGCTTGCTCATCTCGCAGTCAGTAATCTATCAAATGCTCATCATTTGTTTCCGCGACGATCATGCTTGGACATGACCGAAGTGGCAAAGTGCCACTGGCCACCATTCGGACTGCCACAACGATTCCACCTATTCCAAGTTCAGCTCCTCTAATCTGACAAGAAGCGTCTTTTCTCTGGTTTCATGCTTTTTTACTTCCAGCTAGTCTAGATTCTGTTTGGCAACTCCACTCGCTCCGCTTATGAATTAGGAGCTAGAGCTGTGATGAACATCCACCTCGTTGGCTCGTCATAATCTACACCGGCTATTTACCCTCATTTCATTGTCTTTACGACCCATAACCACTTTGCTAGCTTTGGCCATCTTCAAAATTCTTAAAAATTTGTACCGTAGGAGGTGTCCAATGGCTGTATAAAACGAACAAAAAAAATGGAAAGGGAAGAATCCAGTGAATTCGACTAGGCATGTTGGAGAAACTTACACAAGTTGGCAGAGTCCATGATCCGAACCAATATTTTTGATCAATTCATACCCCCCGATTAGTTCACAAGTCGGCAACTATCTTGAGCAGACAATCTAGCTCACACGCTATAAAAAAAAAAGGGAAAGATCACTTCACGTGGTGGGTCCCATCGATTTTTGGTTTAGTCGAATCAGCATTGGTCAGAGCATCCGTAGCAGAAACCTATAGTAGTATAGAAATAGAGTTTTAGAGATAGAGTTTCTGGTGGAGGGAAGGAATCTTTTAGGGTGTAGTGTAAAATGTAAAGGAATTTTAAAATAATGAAAAGAGAAAATAGAGTAGAACAGAGAGAAAATAGAAATAGAGCTTCTGGTGTGGATGCTCTCATACTCTTAGCTCTCCTAGCCAAGTCTTGGTCACATCCCCGTGGGCTGTGGCCTCGCTTCGAAGTACTAGAAATAATAGTAGCAAACAAACATGTCATGCACAATTTATTTACAACACAGCCATCGAGTGATACAATTGACCAACAAAGAATATAACCTCTTTAAAGCCATCTTATGGCTCCAATACACCATGTGTGCACTTCGCACATCACGTCTTGACATTTGACTCAAGTATTGACAAGTTCATCCATACGAATCTAGCATGATTAGCTTAACCACATTACTTATAGATAGCCTCAACATATCTCACACAACATGTACGCAATAACCCAAAGCCACCAAGCAAACCATTCATGCTCACTATCTTCTCGTCGGTGCTCCATATGCACGTAAGTGTAGCATAAGCAACACATCGCAGAAAGTGTTCTCATCATAATTAACTCACATTAGCTAAAAACACCATCAATGGCCTTAGTAACAAATCCTCTTCAAAAGATGTAAGATCCTATGATCATTGAATCATTTGAATGCTCCGAAATGGCTTGAAACACTTATTCCAATATGTTGCCTGCTGATGGTTGGCAAGTCAAGTACATGACAGACATGCAACTTTCTGGGAACGCGATTTCCAATTAACCATTCAATTTCAGGTGGTTGTGGTCCACGGATAGCCCATGACAGATCTGTCGTGGCCTCAGAAACTCGTTATGATTGGTTCATAAAAAAAACAGGCCCAAGAACTCGTCATGATTAGTCCATCGGAAGGAAAAAATTATTTGTCGCTCCAAGATTGACACCCCAAGATTCTTATAAAGATTTGATTCTAGGATCTCTCCATAAAAATTACCATTTAAGTTTAATATGTGCCACGTTAGCCATTATAACGTTTTGATTCTAAAGATTTTTCCATAAGAATTACCATTTTAATGATATGCCACTTTAACCATAGTTTTCTTGTTTTCCGTAAAATATCGCCAACCATTTTAAAGGCGTATGAATGAGGTAGATTTTATTGGTTATTTTTGGAATGTGATTTAGGAGGACTTGGATCAAATTCTCCCTGTGCAAACGGATTTTAAAGGTGTATGAATGAGGTAGATTTTATTGGTTATTTTTTGAATGTGGCTTAGGAGGATTTGGATCAAATTCTCCCTGTGCAAACGGCTCTAAGAACATCACGCCAAAGCTTACGACTTAGGGGCATTATCATTTCTTCGAGATAAACACTTCAGCTTATCAAAGTCGTCAGGTGAGTATGGTTGATTCTTTAAATAGTACTCTGCTGAATGGAGAGGTGGATAAGGGCATGTGGATGGCTGGCAACAAAGGGGTTTTTTCTGTTGCATCTATGTATCAGAAGTATAAGAATAAAAAATGTGTGTGGGGTAGGGAGGTTCTGGAAAACCAAAATCCCCCTAAAAGTCAAAATCTTTATGTGGTTGATTGAAAACAATGCTGTGCTGTCTAAGCATAATTTGAGGAAAAGAGGCTGGATGGGGGACCCTTCATGTATGTTTTGCAATGAGGTGGAAACGATTGATCATTTGTTTTTCCAGTGTGATATTGTCGAAGTTTCCTAGATGATTATTGCTAAGTTGATTAAGGTTGAGAATATGCCCACCTCTATTCGTAATGTTTCTTCCTAGGTGTCTGGAGCCATGAAGCATAATTGTAACCTGGGGTTGTTTGGGGTGGTTGCCTTATTGTGGGCTATCTAGTTGAGAAGGAATGCCTGCTGTTTTGAGGGCAAAATTCTAAAAGACCCTGTTCATTTAATTTTCTGCTGTTGTTCTTTCATGTATTGCTGGACAGGTTTGTTGAAGAGCAGCGAGCAGGAGCTGATCGAGATGGGTATCTCCAAAATTTTTCAAATCGTCAGAGATCTCCAATCTGAGCCAAGAGCTAGCCAGCGGAGGAGAACTGATGGAGACCCTAATGGAGATGCTTAGGTAGCTGTGTGTTTTGAGGAGGTTTCTCTCTTTTGTTTCCCATCTGCATGTGGATGCTGCTCCGTATGGTGATTCTAGTAACTTTTGTTCGGTTTGATAGGTGAACTCGTGGGACCTGCCAATAGGAGGACTTGCTGTTAGGTCGTAGTGATTAGTGGTTTAGTTCTAAACATACTTTTGTTGTTTCTATTGCTCTGATAATGGAAATGGGGTTTCGACAATTCTATAAAAAAAAGCTTATCGAAGTCATTTCTCGAAGGTCATCATTTCAGCTTAGCTGTTTATCGCAGCCAAACTAAACAGGGCCAGAACGGGGAAAACATCTCTTCAAACGGCCAATAAACTTACAAAAAATAATAATGTCAATAAGCAACAGTCAGGTTATCATTTTGTTTCAACATAGATATTGCCTGGTTGATACAGTAGCACAGCGATAGCTATGTCAGTACAATTGCTGCATCTCTCAATATTGCCTGGTTGATACAGTAGCACGGATATAGTTATCTCAGTACAATTGCTGCATTTCTCAAGGCCAAATACCTTTGGACATATTCGTTGGGAAGCATTCTGATTTGCTTGAACACCTCTGGATCAGCGTAGCGCAGCTTTGTCCTTGGATCCACATATGGTGCCTACAAGGAGACAACTATGTATAGTTCACAAGGCGAATCATTTCTTAACTGAAAGCATAAGAGGCAGCCACAGAATGCACAAAGATAGACAAATGAGCTAACAGAGAATGCAGCTGCGGGTAATAAACAGGTCGAAGCAACCAAATTATGGGAACACGTGCGCTTTTAATTATATTCTTCAGTTTTCTTTCCCCCCTTCCATCTCCTTGCCATACAGATCACTAGATCTGAGCAAAGCCTATAATAGTAATCAAGTTTTCACTGTAAATTTAATATAAACATACACTTACATATTAAATTACATGATATTACATAGCATGTCCAATCACAAACATTGGTAGTTCAATTTCAACTTAACACATATGGACAAGTTCATATATCGAGAGCACATGCACAACCAAAATAAAAAATACTAATTAAATCATAAACCAATATGAAATGAACTAAAGTACTTTGTGGAATTGTTATTAAAATGATCATCGAAGGATGTGATTCAGAATCACGAGGCATCAAACTATTGCTTACACAACAGAAGGTAAGATTTACGAACACCAGATGTTAGGTTGTTCCCAATCTTTTAAAAAGAGGGTCACGATTCTACCATCATTAACCTCAATCATGATCCCAAACAATCCTACCAGATTCTGTCAGTTTTACTAATCTGGGACAAAAGGTATTGATATGATTTCTGAATTATACAAAGCTTCAATGATGACCTTTCTTGTATTTGCTCTTTACCCATAAATTCTCATTATAACTGCATTATATTAGCCACACTAAATTAATGGATATATAAAATCTAAAAGTACTTAGGACACTATGAAGCATGGCAGAAAGACAAACATGTAGTCATTCGAAGAATTTGAAAAGGTGCTAAAATGTTAAAATTATGTGAATATCTTGCATTGATCGATGCAACTTAGAGCTTTGTATGAGTAATTCACACTACTAGCCAGTTTTGATGTTATTTTGGTATTTAAATACTCAGTTCGCTATTTCTAACAAATTTAAAAACTCACATAGTATAATGAGGTTACACCCAAAACAAATGAAACTTACCACTGTATCTTTCGGATACTATTCATCACTACCAAGTACCAACAGCCTTTTTTTCAATTATTTCAATGTTGGACAAACAACAACAAAACAACTGCTCAGCAACATGTAACAATACCTACAGATTTTTGCAGTTTAGCACTAATTTATGACCTAGTTCTTCACTTTAATTGAAGAAGCTTATCATGTCCCTTCAAAAGAAAAGAGAACAAAAAAAGAAGCTTATCGTGTTCTTTGCAAAGGAAAAAAGGCTTACTGTGTGAATCATTTCTAACCAAAAGTTCCAGCATAGCAGAAAGGCAAACTAAAAAAGGGTACCATCACAATCATATCCTAAAACACAAACATATTATTAATTTCTACAGACTACAGTTAAAAAGTAAGATATGTATTTGCAAGAACAATACATGCAACGCTTCTATTCAAAAGTAGTGCAACTAATGTTCAAAAGCTGCTGTCTTGTATAGGTATAATACTATTGGCCCTGGTTTGTCTTCGCTATCGTTTCTTACAAACTACTTATTGGTCTTTCCTGTAAGACACTAAATCAGCTACTGGCATAATGGAACATTTAAAAAAACAGCTTATATGGCCTTTGTCAGCCTATGAGAACCAGAGAAAACCTTTGTGATACTTATCTAATAAATTTTAAACCCTGCTGAGATCCCAAAAATAGAAACTTTAGGGGAAAAAGGCCAAACTTTAATCTATATTTTTTGGGAAAATATCTTGCTGTCTCGTTGATCTCGAACCCCAACCCTGCCTTCATGTTTTTGTGTTTTTGGCTATGCTTAGCTTTAGCATGCCTGTTATTCTTATGGTTAAATTCATAACAATTATTTGGCTGTTTTCTTCCTGTTAACAGTGAAAACAAGCATCAAGTCAGTAACTGGACAAATTGTTTTTTTCCTAATATGAACAAACCTCCAGCAACTTTAACCTCTCTATAGAGGAGTCTTTAAGATACGGAGTATATAGTGATATAGTAGCAATATATAAGTGAGGTTAGCATTGTAAGTTTGTGACTACATAATAGTAAGAACAGAGCACAGTAGAATCCAATTATTTCCATTTTAACTACCTTTAGATGTTGACACTAACCATCGAAAGACCTTTTATAACAAGTAAAGTTGTAGATACAACAGGTGGAACTAACAGTAAAGTTACCTCAAAACCTGTTATGTCACAATATCTCTTTGGTGGATAAATGGATGGCGGTGATTGAATGTTTAAATCTGCACAAAACACCATGGTGTAAACATAAGATGAATTTACCTGACTAAATCTGCAAAACTCTCACATACCACATAATCAAGATACATTGCAACAAAATGAAATTTCAGTCATGCCTTATTCATTTTACTATCCAGTTTGATACTCTTGATTGAGAATCCAGTTTGAAAATTGAGAACAAATCATTCTTCTAATCTTCATACAGTAAAGGCTTAGATCACAAAACAGAAAGAATGATAAAAAGAATAGCAACATCCTAAACTCAACATTTTCTCACTGCATGATATCCCATCAAGCAAAAGCAAAGTTGTTAATTTAAAGAAAATGATAGTGACTAGTTTTCACAGGTAACAGGGTCATAAAAGGATGATGTGTGCATATCGGACTACAACACCACCATGCCAAACTTGAACAATGGCTTCAACAAATATACAAACACCTGCATAATGAACTCAGCTAATAGCCATAGCTGCACTAAAATGCCAACCAAAATTCCCATTCATACATATCTAACTACAAGTTAAAAAACTAACAGACCAGGAGACCTCCTTCACTTCTTCCTCACAAAACGTGATGAACAGTACATACAGGCATCCCCAGATGTTAAAAACAAAAAGAAATTATATATACCGATCTAACAAATGATAACTGTTCATTAGTTTGATACTCATTAAGTTGACAATAATATACAATCTGACCAGCAAAAGTTTTGTACAGCAATTCAAATAGCCCATGATATTCTTTTAGGTTTTACAAAGCCAGATACAGGGCATTTGAATATGACATGAAGCCTCGAAATATGTATAGGACTCTCCAATTTAAAGCTCTTTTGCTTTACCAATCCAAATGTTGGCTAGAGTCTTCAAACATCCGTATGTTTGAGTGGAAAAACGTTAGAATTCAGTAGAATTTTTTGCTTTAGGCCAGACCTATCCATCATTCCATAAATACTTCAACCCAAAACCAAATCCCCACCCAGCCGCCAAGCCCACAGAAACATGCTCGCCCGCCGACTCTGCTCGTGTTGCCACCGGCGCTTCTCCTCACCTTCCTGCAGCATCGTTCTCTCCGGGCATCTGCCGACAACGTCTTTTTCCTCCTCTCCAACAAGGTACCCCGCCCCACCCTCGTTCCTTGTCTCTGGCAGCTCCTGCCACTGAATCCGCCACCTAATGACCCTCTTCTCCTCGTAGATCCACCGACCGACCCCGTCCATTGCCCTCCGCCGATACTGCGGCCGAGGCGGAGCCACCACCTTGGCCCTCAACCATGCCTCTGCTGCCCCAGCCTCCCTCTAAACTTAGGGGGACATGGTAAACTCTGAACCCTAAACCGGTGGCGGAGCTCCACAACGGCGGCGCGAGAAAATTTGGGGATTTTTAGGCTACCAACATCTTAGCAAATCTGTTATAAGTATTATTGTACCCCACAAGCAAACCTTTCCATATTTATTGAACAATCTAAACTGCAACAGAATTTTGAAGAACCTAAATTGCAACGGAACAAGAAACAATCCAATCACCATTTTTTGTTAGCACCAAAAAACAACAGAATGTAATCTCCATAGCAACAGTACAATAGGCAAGGAACTATCCTATCTAAATTTAACTGTCTCCAATTCTCAATTCTTAAGTGCAAAGTTTTCCAATACTCGTTAATTTAGCACTAAAACTACTTCGCACCTTGAGGAAGTACAATGGCATGTGTGATGTGTCCCAAAACAAAGAAGTGTACCAGAGCAGGACCAAATCCACTATCTTAACCTAATTTCGCTGATCAGGTTGCCCGCCTAAACATCAAGAATGGAGCATAATTCGCGTGGTGGTTCTCCATAGGAAACATAGACTAACAGAAGCATAAATAAGCACAACTAAAATGCCCAACAATCAGGCAATGTGCAGCAATCGGAGATCCAAGAACCGTATGGAGGTGCTCACAGTTGGGGCGATCGGGGGGAAGCGAGGTGGCGTCGGCAGCCTGGAGAAGGAGGCGGAGGTGCTTCCACTGGCGGCCGCGGGACTGGCCCTTGGGGTACTTGTCCGCCGTCTGCACCTTCTTGAAGGCCAGCGTCGGCGCCAGCAGCATCTCCGCCCTCGCCGCCTCCGATTCCATGCTCCTACCTCTTCGAGCTCCAGTGCTCCACGCCAAGAAGGGTCTCCGGTCTCGGGCCTCTCGGCTCGGCTCCTAGGGTTCGGGCCCGTTCAGGACCAGGCGTCCAGCCCGGCGAGCCCGCTTAGGCCTTGCCTGCTTGGCCCAGCCAATTTAAACGAGCTATGCTGTGTCGGCTCGGATATCTTTAAAAAGATCACAGGCTCGGATTTTTTTTTAAAAAATAACACAGGCTCGGATACCGCAAGTCTAGGGCGCGGAGCTTAAGGGTGGGTTCTTTTCCATTTTTTTTATTCTACTTATTTGTCTTATCTCGTCACTTCAAGAATTTTTCGAGATAATTTTGAGAGCTGATTGGTCTTCAATTTTGAGATTTATAGAGTTTATAGACACGCATACAAGATAAAAAAAACCGACTCAAAAGTAATAAAAAAGTAAGATAAGTCAAATAAGACACGACATAAGTAGGATAAGCTGACAAGCTTATCCTACTTATCTTGTGTTTTATTTGACTTATCTCACTTTTTTATTACTTTTTGAGTCGGTTTTTTTTATTGTCAGCTTATCCTACTTATCTCGTGTCTTATTTGACTTATCTTACTTTTTTTTTATTGCTTTTAAGTCTTTTTTTTCTATCTCGTAGACGTGTCTATAAACTCTCTAACCCCCAAAATTGAAGGTCAACCGGCTTTCGAGGCTATCTTGAAAAATTCTCGAAGTAACAAGATAAGGCAAATAAGTAGGATAAGAAAAGCTGAAAAGAACTCACCCTAAGACCATTTCCAACATATTTTCCTCCTCACTCTTTCCCTCCCTCGAGAGAATCTTTCTAATTTCCTTGTCAATTTACCCCCTAAAGAAGTATATTAGGTGATTTGCCGCTTTTTTTTTGAAATGTGGAATCTCCTATATTTATGACATATGAGTATAATGGCAAATCATCAATTCAACAATATTTAGGGTGACAAATTATGAAATCCCCCATAACAAATTCCTCTTGCCATTCTCTTTTCGAAAGGGTTTTCTCTTCCTTTCCCTTTAGCAATATATTTTCTCTCATTTTTCCTATATCATTTCTTTCTGAGGGATGCTATTGTAGATGGTGAAAATACAAGAAAAGAACTGGTGTAAGAAATGGTGAATGGAACTGATTGAAGAGAATGTTGTCGGAGATGGTCTAAGGGTGGGTTCTTTTCAGCTTTTCTTATCTACTTATTTGCCTTATCTCGTCACTTCGAGATAGCCTCGAGAGCCGGTTGGCCTCCAATTTTGGGGTTTAGAGACCTTATAGACACACCTACGAGATAAAAAACGACTCAAAAGTGAGATAAGTCAAATAAGACACGAGATAAGTGATCCCACTTATCTCGTGTCTTATTTGACTTATCTCACTTTTTTAATTACTTTTTCAGTCGTTTTTTATCTCGTAGGCGTGTCTATAAGCTCTCTAAACCCCAAAATTGGAGGCCAACCGGCTCTCGAGGCTATCTTGAAAAATTCTCGAAGTGACGAGAAAAGGCAAATAAGTAGATAAGAAAAGCTGAAAAGAACCCACCTAAGGGACCATTTACTGGTTTGCATATGACTATGAGTCGGGCTAGTCAATGTTGGGCAACATAATATTAAAAAAAAGTTCCCATCCGGCTCAAGTAAAAGCTTGAGCTAACTCCATGAGGCCATCTCCAATGTTAGTTCTACTTCCTGACCCTATATCAATATTCTCCTCTTATTCACAACCTCATTTTAGTATTCACCTCTTCAACCTTGTCCCTATTTTCCTAATACTACGTTTCTCTTTTATATTTTACTCCTAACTCTATTTTTACTATTCACGATCCAATTTCCATAGTAACGGGACCAATTACAGTAAAGTTAGAGGGTCATTATTGGAGATACCCTAAAAATATGAATTATAAAAAAAGAAAGGGAGCATGGAGGACATGCACTCACATGCGATTTAAGGTTTTACACAGTAGCCTCCGACTACCTCATATTGCAGGTGATTTTTTTCTTAAGGGCAAAAACGACTAATTTTGTTAATAGTAGTTCCGGCTTTTACGGGTTTTCGTCCTTTTTGGATGTTAGATGGGCATCCGTTTCTACGCCACTTGAAACAATCTGAAGCTTATAAAAAACCAAAGCCCAAAAAATACGATTAAATCTAAAATGCACTTAAAAATTCTAATATGAAAACATTCCAATCTAATTAATGAACCTAATCTAAATTAGACACAATAATCTGTCAGGAGAGACTATTAGATAGTCGACTGATAATAGGTTGAAGTTTCAGTTGATTTTTTTTTCTTCGTGCATGCATGTTGGACATGGCACACGTACTGCATGCATGCACCAGCATCATACATTGCATGTATGCGCATGGTTGGTGCACTAGCTAACTTAGGTGGGGTTCTTTTTATCTTATCTTATCCTACTTATTTGCCTTATCTCATAACTTCAAGAATTTTTCGAGATATCCTTGAGAGTCGGTTGGCCTTCAATTTTAGGGTTTAGGGAGCTTATAGACACGCCTATAAGATAAAAAAATGATTCATAAAGTAATAAAAAGTGAGATAAGTCAAATAAGACACGAGATAAATAGGATGAGTCATCCTATTTATCTCGTCATCATCGGCCCCCTCCTCCGTGGCGACGTCGAGGGGCGGAGCCTCCGTCCTCATCAGCCCGCCCACGTACTCCGCAACCTTGCGATGTGCGTTCGCCAGGCTATGTCTCCTCAATCCCGACGATGGTCGCCGGTCGGGTCGGCGAGGGTTCGGCCGCGAACAAAGCCAAAGACGCATTTCGGCGACGGCGGCCACGGCGGCTCGCCCTTCACGGGGGGACCGGTCGGCCAAAGCGGCAGGGAGGCCGTTGAGAGCCTCGGCGACACGAGTAACGCCATGGGCATATTGCATCGCCGTGGGCTCCAACGGCTCAGTTAGCTCCACCCCCAACTGTCGCAAACTCCCGGCGATACGGCGGTAGACGGGGCGGAGCATGGTGGCGAGGTTGTGTAGGGAGCGGCGCAGGTTGTTCTGGCCGCATCACGTGCCTTCTCCGCCTCCTTCACTTTCGCCTCCGCCGCTTGGGCTCGGGTGAGCAGCGGCTCGTTCGCCGCCTTCTCCCGCGCCAGCTCCTCCCGCAGCGACGCCGTTTGCTGCGCCAGCTGGGCCTCTTGGTGGGCACCCGCCGTGGTGTGCGCCTCCAGCAAAATGTGCAGCCGGCCTAGCTCGGCGACCAGTTCGGTTAGTCGGGCGAAGTAGTCGCCGCGCGCACTTGGGACGGAGTTGACGGTGACCCCAGTGCGGTCGGCGGCGTCCTAGGCCTCCTCATGGGCGTGTGAAGACTCCGAGACGGAGCCCGTCCCTATGGGGGCTGGCGCCACAGACCTTTGGGCATCCGAAGTGCCACGGGTGCTCGCCCTGGACAAAACAGAGCAGCATGTTGGCTCAGGCGAGCACGAAGGTATGTCAATTTAAAATAAAAACACTTACACTATAGGCAGAATCCCGAAGCTGTAGGAAGCGGAGGGATGCACGAGCCCGCTCCGTGGAGCGGGGGGCTGCTCACTCCCTGCCGCCGACCTTTGGCCAGCGGCGGATGGCGTGGACACCGGCGCCGGGACCAACGGAGGAAGAGTCAGCGCAGCAGGCGCCGGTGGCAGAGGCGCCGGCAACATAAGCACGGGGAGCGGAGCAAGCGCCGCCACCACATCCCCAGCCGAGGGTATGAAGATGTCGGAAGAAGACCCACCGGCAGTGCCGATGGAAACTGAAGTGGAACCCGAATCCCCGGCCCGGTTCCTCTTCGGGTCCTGGCCCGGGGCGTCCTCGGTGGCCGGCCACTTGCCGGCGGCCCAGTAGTCGGCAGGCGTCTTGTCCTTGATCGCCAAGGGGCCCGGGGCCGGCGTCGTCACCACCCCGGTGGAATCCATGACCGAGAGGGATGAGACGACCCGAAGATGCTCCGCCGACTCCAGGACGCAGATAGGCTAGGCGCCAGCTAAAAACTGGCGGTTGCTCAGTGCCGGTGGCAGCAGCCCTGTCAACCACGAGTCCAGCACGAAGGGCGCCAGATTCCCGTCGCCTAGCACGAGCATGTGAGACTCAGTAACAGGGTCAGGGCACGGGAGTCGAGCAGAAAGCACGGAGAGGATTTATGGCCCGGATATGTGCGGGTTATGTTATCATCACCCGTGTATTACCAGGCCAGGCGGGCGCGGCGCAGGGGGCTGATCCGCCGAGTCAGGAAATCAATAACGATCAGCCCCCCGGTCAGTCCGGCTGCACGCAATCAGTCGACGCGCGCCACCATGGTTCGGAGTTCCACCGAGTCCTCGACGACGGAGCCCTACTCGTCGTTGGCTTTGGCAGGCCTGGTCAGTACATCCAAGGCCTCCATGCCACTCTCGTCGTCAATGTACAGTCATTCGTTGCGCTACGCCTTCCAGTTGGTCTTCATCTGGAAGGGGACGGCGGAGGCCGAGCCATTGCGAGACGTAGTGGCGCCTCCACCGTCTTGCGCCAAGGTGGAGCCGCGAGGTGTAGAAGTAGCGGAAGAGTGGCAGGTTTGGCGCCACCCCCACGAACATCTCGCAAAGGTAGGCGAAGGTGGAAAGGACATGGATGGAGTTGGGGGTGAGGTGAAGGTGGTGGATGCGGTAGAAGTGGAGGACGGTAAAAAAGAACTCGGAATAAGGCGGGACTAGGCCCGCTTGGAGCGCCTAGACGAAGGTGATGATTTCGTCGGGGCGGCACCTCGGCGCCACGGTACCCGCCCGGAATTGGAAGGCTCCCTTCGGCGCCATGAGGGAGACCCTTGCCACTTGCTGCTCGTCGACAGCGGAGGGAGGCAAGGAAGCCGCCGTCCTAGTGGGTCGGCGACGCATTGCCGTGGCGGTGCGAGGGAGTCGCGCTATGATGGCCAAAGAGCTGGACGAGAGCAAGGAGCATGGGAGAACAGGGAAGCACTTCGATGGTGAAAGCAAAAGGGAGGAATGACTACGGCAGCCGCGCCTATTTATAGGCGCGGCCAGGGCGATTCGGCTGCCGCGCGTGGAGACGATTCGGTTGCCATGAGTGAAGACGATTCAGTTGCTGCGCAGGGGATGTGAGGAGCTGCGCCGACCATGATTTATGTGCGCGACGGCGGCGGCGGCGGCGGCTGCAGTTCCCGAGAAATTATGATGGAAGCGGAGAGGAGAAGGCGGTTGCTCGCAAGAACAGGGGTCCCGCCCCGGTCGTGTCGTGGTCAAAGGAGGCGCGGTAAGTTTTTAGAGACCGCGACGCTCAGGTGGGCCCGAGGGCTGCTGTCGGTGTACTCTACACCTGGATGTCCTCTCCACCATTGTCATGTGGGACCGCTGGTATGGACGTTAGAAGGAGAGATTCATTGACCGTAGCTTGTCGCCCGGTGTACGGAAGGGCACAGGGCCCCATTATCAGGCGGCAGGTAGGGTACGTGGCCGCCCGGTGAGTAGGCAGACGATCGTGCCCCGCTAGGCGATCAGGTATGTGGTCGCCCGGCGAAAGGTGCAAAGCATCAGTAGCACGTGGTCGTCCCAAGAAGCAAAGGGCGATCGTGCCCCGCCAGAGCGACGACTGTGACATGTGGCCGACTAACGAGACAGGAGCATTCGGGCCCCACCCGTTAGTCGGTCTCAGGGGCGCGTACCGAGGAAAAGGGAAGGCTTCCTCTCTAAGCTTCCCCCCCCGAATCGTATTGGATCAGGGCCATTAAATGCGAATGACCGGACGTGGCCAGGCACAAGAGACCCCCCAGACGGCATGATTGCTTCTGTTCCCTTCGCACTGCCCGAGGTAAGGCAGAGGGGCGCGCGCATCAGGCGTCCCCGCTGTCATGCCCAAGTTGTCATTCGGATAGGACGAGGCGCTGGCAAATGGCGGTATGGAGAAGAAACCAAGGAAGGATAGTGGCTACAGTAGCCCGTGTCATTAATATAACCACCCCCACACCATTCGCCCGAGCCAGCCCCGGGGTATATAAGGAGAGTTCACATGCATGGGAGGGGGTTAGGCAAAAAAACACAGACTTCCCCTTTGGCAACAAGAGTTCAAGCAGGATGTAGGGCTGTTACCTGCCACGGGGGCCTGAACCTGAGTAAACCTTGCTTGTTCTTAAGTGTTCTTGGAGAGTTTTTCCAAATCAACGGAAAAGAGAGGTGTGTCAGCTACGCAAACCCCCTCTACCGAACACCGGACTACCCCCTAGAACAAATCTGCCGGCTGAAATACGGCGATAGCAAGGCTAAGGGAGGAGCTTGAGCTGGAGCGGCTGAATACCGCGATCACGAATCAGCTCAACCGCTCCCTGTCCAGCAAGCCGAGTAGTGCCAAGGATGGGGTGTCACCCAGGAAGGGATAGATACAAGGTGACCGGGAGGAAGCCCAAGGCATCGACCACACTCTAGGTGGTCGACATGGAGGACGTCGACCCAAAGATGGCGAAGGTGTCCAACGCGGCAGCCAGGTGCGGTGAGCAGGTGGCCGCCGGCTACGCGGCGTCAACTGAGGCGCCATGGAGGACGGCCTCAGTTGCCATGGAGGACGGCCAAGACAAGATGGGGGAGGCTCCAGAGGAAGGTACATCCCTGAAGCACATGCATTTCACAGTAACTTTAATATGCTAACCCCTTTCCCCTCTAGCGTGAGAGCACGGGATCCGGGAAGAGATTGATAAACTTCTGGACCGTGTTGCCGCAGAGCTCCTAGAGGAGATCGCTGAGAAGATCCTAGCGGAGTTGGTCTCTGATTGGTTGGACAATGACGAGCTGCCAACCCCGGGCGCAACGGAGCCCGGGGTCTCGAAGGAGGGGCAGGAGGAAGAAGCCTGGGAAGAAGCGGCTTCCCCGGTCAACGTGCTGGAGCCTCGGAAGGAAGAGGCCCTCTAGGTCAAGGCGGGAGGAGCAAGGGCCGATCAGCCTGTGGGCAGCCCTTTCCCGGTGCAAGGCCCGCCGGGCGCTTCTTCCTCAGTGGAGGACATGCCGAGGAGCCTATCCCTGCACATGCCCGAGCCGACCTTCAGGGTAGTCAAGGAGATATTTGAGCTATGGGAAGTGGGCGCGGCGAGAATCCTAGCGTCCTACAAGCTCCTCAGGGAGGAGAACGGCTTGGACAACTGCAGGCAGCGCATGGCGTCGCGCGCGTCAGAGGTAAGACCGTAACCGTGACATGTTGGTTTAGCATAAAACAAATATCAACTAACAGTTTACGTTGTATACCACTGCTGATCAAGGCGACCGTGGAGGACGTCGTGGGCATGCTCGTCTTCGAGTCCGAGTTCCTTCGCTAAGATGTCGGGAAGGACAAGGAACTGAAGGACTTGTGTGCCCAGCTGGCCGGAGCCGTCACGGCCCAAGATATCCACCGAGCCTGGCTCAAGGTAGCAATGAACACCATGGAGGATAAGGTTCCCTCGTTGGAGGAAACACGTGATGAGGTGGAGTCCCTGAAGGCCAGTCACCGGGATGGATGCCAAGGTTATTGGGGTGGAAGCCTTTGAGGTGAAGGTCACATCGCTGATCGAACGCTAGAGGGAGTGGCAGGAAGAAATAAAGTGGCTACGTGAAGACGCCACAGAGGGCTGGGCCTCACAGAGGAAGGTCCTAGAGCTCAATGACGAGCTCAATAGGTTGAGGGAGAAGCTCTCAGCCTTTGAAGACCAGTAGGATAGGACCGCACAAGGTAACGAGAACTCACATTTTAGAAAATACTGTAAAGCGCTCCTTATCCCAGCCCCCGCTGTGTTCGTGCCCGGGCAATTGAGTTGCGAGCTTGAGTATGGATATAGGAGAGGAGTAGACGCGCGATACAAACACTACAGGCTGTTCGTACTATGTTGCAGATGTAACATCGACCGAACCCTTGACCTGGCCAAGAGAGTTGCCCGTGCGATGTGGGTCGGCTTATAGGTGTGAGACTTTCAAGGGGCGGGTGTCGTAGTTACATAGCGCTAGTGTTAGGCACGCAAGGGTTATCACGCGCTAGGCAAGTGCTAACAAGAAAACGAATACCCGGACAACAAGAAGTGTAACCAGACACAAAGGGCATGTGAGAAACGGGCTCGGGGGCCCAGACGATAATCACTAGCCTTGATTGTACTTACAATGTAGCTCGGGCCAGCATTTTAGAAAACAAAAGCGCAAAAGAAAAAGAGGAAAAGGAACTACATGTAGAACTTGCGAAGCTGGTCGATGTTTCACGTACTGGTCAGAACTCGCCCGACCTCCATGACAAGGCATACAGTCCTCGGGCGTGATGTCGAGACGACCATATACGGACCCTCCCAACGGGGAGTGAGCTTGTTGGCTTTAGACAAGTCCTGAACGCGGCGTAGGATGAGATCACCAACTTGCAGGGTGCATGGCCGCATCGACCTAGCTGCGTGCCTGCGTAGAGCCTGCAGGTAGGATGCCGAGTGAATTTGGGCTTGCTCGTGGCAGCCTTCGAGGAGGTCGAGATTGAGAAGCCATTCAGGCTCTTGATCGATTTGCTAGACCGAATTGACACGCGGAGAGCCCAACCTTATCTCAGCGAGTAAAATGACCTCTGCACCGTATACGAGCTAGAAAGGGGTTTCCCCTATGGCTCAGCTAGATGTGGTGCGAACCAACCAAACGACAGAAGGGAGCTCGTCCACCCACGTCCGACCGAGATTGTTCAACTGGTCAACCTATGACTCGTTAGGAGGGAGGCTCGTCATCATCCAACCCCTCGGAGACCGGCTCCGCTAGGGTGTTCTCAGCGATCTCCTCTAGGAGCTTTGCGGCAACATGGTCCAGAAGTTTATCAATCTCTTCTCGGATCTGGCGCTCTCATGCTGGAGGAGAAAGGGGTTAGCATATTAAAGTTACTGTGAAATGCAAGTGCTTCAAGGATGTACCTTCCTCTGGAGCCTCGCCTGTCTTGGCTTGGCCGCTCTCCTCGGCGGCCTTGATTGACGCCGCATAGCCGGCGGCCACCTCCTCATCCCGCCTGGCTGTCGCCTCAGACGCCTTTGCCATCTCTGGGTCGACGTCCTCCATGTCGACCTCCTAGAGTGTGGCCGACATCTTGGGCTTCCTCCTAGTCACCTTGTACCTAACCTGCCACACCCTCCTAAGGAGTCATAGGATGATGCTCGGGAGTGGTCCTAGGCAACCTCGCCCTTCCACGGGCCAAGCCGGGAAAAGACCTTGTACCGCGAGCGACGTGGTGACCTCGTAGAACCGGTGGCCTCCTAGCATTCCCGTCGGGATCAGTTGCCGCGCTCGTCTCAGTTGGTGCTGCCCCTAAGAAGTGCTTTGGCGCGCATCACAGCCGCGATCATGATGAGGGTCACGGTCATGGCCAGTGCTGCACTCGTGACTACAAGGCGAGGTCCTCGCGGTAGCTCAGTCCTGCGGACGAGAATTGTCCCGCCGTAGTCGCGGCGAGGTCCTCGTGGCAGCTCCGTCCAGCAGATGAGAATTGCCTTGGCCGCGGCTATGGCCGGGTGCATCGGAGAAGTCAAAACCTGAAGCGAGGTGCTCCAGGTCATCCGCCACGACTCCCCCATGGCCGCTAAGTCCATGCCGCCCGGGTTCCTCTCATTCCCTCGGACAATGGAGGCAAGCACCTAGAGACGCTCCATGCTCCTGAGGAGGACGCCTGGTGGAGATACGGGTGGATCGCGACGTTTGGTTGGGGTTCGGCATGATGAAGCCAGTGACCGCGGAGGGGTCCGCGATCAGTCCTAGGCAGAAGTTCTTGCCCGGTCTCTCATCTCGACCAATGTCTGGCCCATCAACTCATCTAGGCAGCACCAAGTAGTTGATTCCCGGCGTCGCCAATCGTCAGCCGCTGCGCCGGGGGACTCCTCCCTTTCTTCGCTCGCCATGTTGACTTGGTGAGCAGGAATTGGGCCGGAGGGCGTCATCACTATGTCGCCACGGGAAGCGCTTTTGACCAAGGAGACCATGTCGTAGTCTGGGATGTCAATCCCACGATACAGCTCATCAACCTCGTCGTCCCCATCCGGCATGGGGGTATCCTGGTCAAGGGCGTCTCGGAACTGGTCTAGGAGGGGCTCGAGAACGTACTCCGAGTCCAGATTGCCGCGGCCGAGGAGTGCTTGCGTTGGCCGCGTGCAGGGAAATCTTTCTCCTGCTCATTGTGTCCGTCAGGGTCGATGATCCGAGCCACCTCCCCATCAGTGTAGTACCAGTCATGGTCGTCCACATCGTCGAAGACGCATAGGTCACAGGTATCACTAGAGTTCGACATCTCAGAGGAATTCTACAGCAGAGAAGATTTACGAATCCCCACGGATGGAGCCAGCTGTCGACGATTAGGAACCGGATTCCCCGTCGAGTTTATTTCTTGATTGAGGGATCAGAAAGCCCCTTTCTGCCGAAGTGTGACGTTCCGAGATGTCGAAAACTTCTTGGTGTGAGCGAGCTGAGAATAAACAAAACACAGGGGTTTATCCTGGTTCGAGCCACCTGAGACGGATAATAGCCCTACTCCAGCGTGTGTGTATATTGCAAAGCGTAAGGTTACAATGTATGCTCGTGGGAGCGTGTCGAAGAACTGTGCATCGGAATATGTGCTGATGTGCTCAATGATCAACCCGATGATCTTGAAATGATCGAAAAACCGGTATTTATAGGGCCTATGCCCAACCGCCGGCTCCGAATCTCTGGGAGACAGTTGCGCGTATCGTGGGCGAGGAAACTAACAACCGCGCCGCTCGTGCGACCGTTGCGTGGCCCGCACGGATAGCAGGCAACGGCTCCCGCATCTTGGAAAACATGGCTGCATGGCACGTTGTAGCGTGCCATTCTGTTACGTCGATGCCCAGGCAAGCAAGGCTACTCCGGGCGTTACGACATTGCCTGGCCTAAGCAAGGCATGACACTGACGTCAGGGCGAGCCGGGCAGCACTTAGTCTCACCCCGGGCAAGACCACCTTAGGCAAGGGCTCTGCTCAAACTGGGTCGTCTTAGGAATCATGTCTAAGGCACTTGTCGTTTTACGGAGCTGCTAGGACTAGTCTCGGACTACGGGCCGTCAACCAATCCCTAACAAAAACATTTTGCTTTCTCGTGTGAAACTCTCGTAAAACGTACTTGTCTACTCTTCTTGCGAAACATTTTATTTGTCATTGTAAAACATTATGTTTAGTCTTGTGAAATATTTTTGTTTATTTTTTTGAAATTTTTGTTTGTTCTTTTGATACATTATGTTTGTTTTTGTGAAACACCTGCAAAAATATCTGTTTTTTTTTTGGTTTTGTGAAATATTGCTCGTATGGATTGAAATATCTTTGAACAACGGTTGAAATACATTACTCCTTTTGTTTCAAAATATAAGGTACGGTCCACCATACTATATTTTGACGCTTGATTTCTCTTATCCTATATTGTGTATAGTAATAAAACTATGATCATTGCAAAATACTTTTCCAAACGAATCTAATGGTACCATTTTTATATTAAAAAATCGATATATTGTTAGACAAATCACTGGTCAAAGATTATGAAGTTTGAATCTCGAAATCCGTTCGCACCTTATAAAAAGAAACAGAGGAAGTAATAAAAAAAGTTTTATTACTTTGACGATGTTTTACTGTTACTTCAATGATGTTTCACCGTTACTTCAGCGTGTCCGTAGTAGCTTCTAATTATTTTTGACCGAGATTGCACATCCGATCCGAAGTTCTCACGTAGGAAAATCTTGGATGGAATACAATGATTTTTCACTAGTCTTATTATGGGCAAACAGCAAAACATACAACTCCGAGTTACAGACTAGAGGCAGCTAACTATAGATAGATGGAAATGGAATGCTGTATTTCATTCCAGCCGCATGGCTCTCAAGAACTCGTGCAGCGCCGTCCTCGACGAACCGCCGTCCTCCGCCCACGCCCTCGTGATAACTTCCTGCACCTCCCTTACTCGCCGCCGCATCGCTGCTCCCGCAGCCGTGTCCCCCATCACCGTCTCCACGACCTCGGCAACCTTAGACCTCTCCACTGCCGAGCTCTCCTGGTTCCCCCTCGCCACCTCCACGCACACGCCCCACTCCTCGGCCAGCACCTTGACGTTGTAGAACTGCTCCCCGCCGAGCGGCCAGCCGATGATCGGCACGCCGTGCGTCATGCTCTCCAGCACCGAGTTCCACCCGCAGTGGCTGAGGAACGCGCCCGCCGACGCGTGCGCCAGGATCCTCACCTGCGGCGCCCATCCATGGAGTAGGAGCCCTCGGTTGGCGGCGCGCGCGCGCTTCTCGAACCCTTGCGGCAGCCACACGTTGCGGAACGCGCCGTTGACGTCGAACCCCACCGGCGGACGAACGGCCCAGACGAACGGCCGGCCGGTGGACTCCAGCGCCGCGCCTAGATCCATCATCTGCTGTGGGCGTATCGTGTTCTGTGACCCGAATGAAATATAAAGGACGGACGATGGCAGCTGCGAGTCCAGCCAGCGCATGACGGCGTCGTCGGCCGCCGACGAGACCGCTGTCTTCGAGTCGTGGCGGACGAGGGGGCCGATGGGCCAGACTGGAACCTTGCCGAGTGTGCGGCGCACCATGGCCAGCCCGGTGGCCTCCAACTCCTCCACGGTGTTGATGAGCACGGCGTCCGTCCTGTACCCGTGCGGTATCTGCCGGTGGTGGAACGCCGTGAACCGTTCCAAGCCTGCACCATTGAGGAGAGCAGGCGAGAGCTGCGACCGGTGGATGACGACCTCCGGGAGCTGAGGAAGGCGGAGCAGGCCGTCGGGGCCGAAGGGCAGCGCCGGCATGTTCCTCCACAGGGCGTGAAGGATGGCCGTCCCGAGCGCGCCGCAGGACACGAAGAGCGCGTGCGCGCACCCGCGCCGCCGCGCGACGTCCACCGCCCACGCCACGAACACGTCGGCGACGACGCAGACGGCCTCATTCTGAGCCTGCAGGGCCGCGACGTACCCGTCGAAGGAGGGCTGGAGGGATTCGAAGGCCTCGAAGAGCGTGATGAAATCCGGGAGCGGGAGGGAGCTGGTGGACTCGCAGTCGGCGGGCAGGCCGTGGTCGACCGGGACGAATGGCAGTGCGTGGAAGGCGAGGGAGCAGGACTGCGCCACCGCCGCGGAGGACGCGGAGAGGGCGGCGACGTTGCGGGGGGTGGAGACGAGAGTGATGGAGACGCCAGGGAGCGCGCGGCGGAGGAGGCGGGCCAGGGCGAGGAAGCCGATGAGGTGGCCCTGGCCCGGGAAGGGGAACAGCACGACGTGGTTGGCCATGGATGGATTGGCTTTTGGGTGGCTGGTGATCGATCTCCACGCTCGTTACGTCTCTCTAGGGCAGTCGGCTCGTTGCTGGAATTGGTTTGGATACGAGCGAGAGCGAGAGAGAACCTGCTTCGGAATCGTCGTAGGCTTCACTTATAATATGTGGCGTTGAGTCCCGTGTTTCCTTTCACTGCGGCGACTCAACCGCTTGTCTTGTAGGGAACAGGCGGCGGTTCGGTGCAGTGTATCGCATGGCCTCTCTCTTGTGCCGTACGTGCATGACCGTCGAGTTGTGGCAGTGCGGCACGATGAATGTTTAAGGAAGACGGCGCTGATCGACGAGGGAGTAATTTGCATTTCAGTTGTACACTGCTAGTTGATTTCCGTGCTTAGGCTACGAGAAAATGGCGAAACCAGAAAATTCAATGGAACAAATTAACTAGGTGTGACGCGGATATCAATTCTTTGGAAAATGGATCCTATAATAAACTTGCAAGACCGCACAAGATAATTATATATAGAGAGTCAAATCAGTGAAGCATATGCACGACAGTTGAATTATCAGGTGAACTCGTTTCTTGAATTAAATAAATATACAATGGGTGATAAAATACCATTTAATAATTGTCGACGATTGGGACTTAGGTTTCCCGTTGAACTTAATTTTTGAATGAGGTATCAATTAAGGCCCCATTCAGCAGCGATGGGACTTCAGAGAAGCGAGATTTGACCAAGCTAACAAGCAATGGAGACACCGTATTTACCTTGGTTCAGGCCTCTCAAAACGAGATAATAGCCCTATGTCCAGTTTTGGTGTATATCAATGTAATGTGTGAGGTGTACATGCCCCTCCGTGGGCATCAGATGAACTATTTATACCCGTAGCGGATAACGAAATCTCCTATTATCTAGGCATAGCCCCGCGGCACATACTCGCAATGGTTATCTCCTGACGTCGTGCCATCAGTCACCTGCTCCTAGCCCGACCTCCGCGACAGTTGAAGCCATAGAAATAGGCACCACGGAACTTCCGCCCCAAGCATGAGTATGCTCAGAACAGGCTAGGGCGACTCCTGGCTGTTGCTCGGGACAAGCAACACCGAACGTACTCCTTGCTCGGGCACGCAGGCAACAATACGACCTCCCCGAGCAACCTTTCGAGGACACGTGTCACTATTCCGGGTCGGTCCGGAATAATTACATAAATACCATAACTCAATCCCCGACAATAATATTCTTAGACTTAGGAGGGATGGCATGAATGAGCTAGGAAGGACTATTCAAGGTGTGAATACGATGAGGTTTAATGGGAATGTGAAAGGACTCAACTCAGTCTCCAATGACCAGTCTAACACTCATGGAGAATGCAAACGGACCCCGTTTAGGGCGTGTGAGCACTTGCTCGAAAGCTTATCTCGTATACTTTCCAACGGATCCTACCTCACCATCAAATTCATTTTAAACTAGGGATAGAGATAGAAAGTCTATCTCTATCCTTTCTTGCCGAGTACGTAAGTACCGCATTACAACTGTGACTTTCTTGTGATACAAGTCGGGTCGTCATGCTGGGCAGGCCCGTCTTCTAGATGGTAGGCGTGACCCTGCTTCGTGAGGTGGTCTGTTTAATTCGTCCGTGAGGGTACTCGGGGACCATGTTATCCACAGTAGCCCCAGAGTGCTTTACAGCCGAGTTGATGCATTCTCAGATGTGTGTCGACCGAGTCATACTTCAAGTCGAATACTCCGAATGGAACCTTCTCTATGCCGAGTGCTCCATTGGCATGCAAGGAGGCTGTGAAGGGCTCAAGAGAGCTTTACAGGTTGAAATCTTCGAGTGACTCCCAGCCCAATTTTTTGGAGTCCTCGGCGTGATGGTTGATGTCGCGGCGTGAGTAGAATGTCGACGCAACAGTCCTCAGCGCAGTGTGAGAAGCTGGCGTAGTAAATCAGCGTGGCTGTCCTCGGCGCAATGCGCGAGAAGCCGGCGTAGTAAGTCGGCGCGGTTGTCCTCGGCAGCAAGATCGAGAAGTCGCAGTTAGGGTGGCCGTCCTCGCCGCTGTTGGAGCAATGAGTCGGCGTAGGAGTCGGCGTGGCTGTTCTCGGCGCAATCTTGGAGAAGCCGAAGCCGTAGTTTGCGCCGGTATTGGCGAGACATGCAAACGAGCCATATAATACACTCAAGGTCTTTGGCGAGGCGCGGCCGCATCAACTTGGCGTAGGCGTAGAGCCATGCCGTAGATTGCACTCGGGGCGCGGGTGTTGACACGTAACTGTGCCATGGTCGATGTTTGTAGCGTAAACACTTTCTTGAACCCCTGTAACATGTACATCTAGGATTTAGGCAGTATCTGAATATGAAAACATTTGGTCGGATATGAAATCCGACTATCTTTATGTGCGAAATAGTCATTTTTTATTTTTCTTACTTGATGATTTTTGTTAGTCCGAGTGGTTTTTCTTCCTTTTGTTATGCACTCTGCCCGACTAGTCTAGCTCCCAAGTGTAGGGAGTTGGCACATGGCTTTTTATCCCAGGCACGCGTTTGGGTGACGTAGACTTCGCCGTGTTATGGGTTCAGAGCTTCACTACTCAGAATTATAATGCACTCGAATTTCACTTAAATCACTAAGTAACAAAAGCAAAATTAACTATAAAAAAGATGGGTGCACGCAAGTGCACACAATTATGTGTAGCCCCCGACTTACTGCTTAGTTGGAATTCAACTAAGTAGCAAGTCAAGAAATAATTATGAAAAAGATGGACGCACGCAAGTGCATACAATTATGTGTAGCCCCCAACTTACTGCTTAGGTGGAATTCAACTAAGTAGCAAGTCAAGAAATAACTATGAAAAAGATTATGATGATGAAAAACTTAGCTGTTTTGCTGACGATGACGTCGTCCTTACTTTTGAGCTTTTAGTCCCCGGGCGTATCATCTTATAGGCTTGAAGCGCAGACATGGGCTTGTAGTCGTCTTGAAGTTTGCGCGGGCGCCGGCGTTAGCGTCTTGCCGTGCCAAAGGTTCTTGTTGGCGGCAAGGCGTTAGTGTGGCCGTCGAAGTTGACGAGGCATGCAATGAGCCGTATAATGCACTCGGGATGCTTTGGCGAGACGCGTGTAGCCGTGCCAAGGTTGCGCTTCGAAGCCGGGCGTTAGCGCTGAAGCCATGCCGAAGTTGACGAGGCATGAAGCCGAGCCGTATAATGCACTCGAAGTCTTTGGCGAGACATGCACCCGCGCCAAAGGTTGTGCTTTCGGCGCCGGCGTTGGCGTGAAGCCGTCCGAAGTTGACGAGGCATGCAATGAGCCGATAATGCACTCGTGGTGATGGCGTGACATGCGGCCGTGCCAAAGGTTGTGCTCGGCGCCGGGCGTTGGCGTGAAGCCTTGCCGAGTTGACGAGGCATGCAATGAGCCGTATGATACACTCGAGTGTTGGCGTGACGCGTCGCGCCGTGCCAAAGGTTGCGCCGAGGCGCCGTTAGCGTGAAGCCGTGTCGAGTTGACGTAGGCATGCAACGAAGCAGATGATGCACTCGGTGCCTTTGGCGTAAACGTCTTGCCGTGCCAAAGGTTGCGCTGGGCGCTGGCGTTGGCGTGAAGCCGTCGCCGAGAGTTGACGTAGGCATGCAATGAGCCGTATAATGCACTCGAAGTCTTTGGCGTGAACATGCACCATGCCATAGGTTGCGCTTGGGGCGCTGGCGTTGGAGTGAAGTCGTGCAGAGTTGACGTAGACATGCAGCCGAGCCGTATAATGCACTCGGGGTGCTAAGCGTGAAGCGTCTTGGCCGTGCCAATGGTTGCGCCGGCGCCGGCGTTAGCGTGAAGCCGCCTTAGAGTTGACGAGGCATGCAATGAGCCGTATAATGCACTCGAGTGCTTGGTGTAGACGCGTCTTGCCGTGCCAAAAAGATTGCGCTTCGGCACCTGGCGTGGCGTGAAGCCGTGTCGAGTTGACGTAAGCATGCAGCAGAGCCGTATAATGCACTCGGTGTCTTTGGCGTGAAGCGTCTTGCCGTGTCAAAGGTTGCGCTTCGCCGGGCGTTAGCGTGAAGCCGTGTCGAGTTGACGAGGCATGTAGCCGAGCCGTATGATGCACTCGGTGCTAAGCGTGACGCGTCTTGTGTGCCAAAGGTTGCGCCGAGTCTTTGGCGTTGGCGTGAAGCCGCCGAAGTTGACGAGGCATGCAATGAGCCGATGATGCACTTGGGATGTTTGGCGTGACGTGCAAACGTGCCAAAGGTTGCGCTTCAGTATACCGGCATTGGCGTGAAGCCGTCTTAAGTTGACGTAAGCATGCAATGAAGCCGTATAATGCACTCGGGGTGCTAGTGTAGGCGTGCAGCCGTGGCAAAAAAACCATCTCGCATTATCCTGCATTGTACCCTATGGAGACAATGAAAAACACGAGTAGTAGAGAAAAAACTGGATTGTAAAGCAATATACGTGATGTCCAATTATGTATTTTTATTATGTCAAATTATCGTCCTTTTATCATTTTCGTATTGATTTACGCTTCTCCGAGTATGTTTTAATTCCTTTTGTTAAGCACTCTGCCTAGCTCATTAAGTCCCTTAGCGTAGGAGTTGGCACGGAGCTCTGTCTCCGGACATGCGTCAGGAAACCCAAATTTTGCATAGGAATCAGAGTTTCACTACTCAGAATATGTGACACTCGAAATCGGTAAAAGTCAATATGGAAAAGAGTAAAAAAAACTCAAAACGAGGGGTGCAGATAATGCACCTGATTAGGTGTAGCCCTCGACTTACTACTTAGTTAGATACTAACTAAGTAGCAAGTCAGGAGACAAATTATAATGATGCAATTGAGTGTAAAAATAGACGACTTAGCTGTTGATCGTGTCGTCCTCACGCCCGAGTGAACGAGCCTCCGGGCATGTCACCTTGTCAGCGCGGCCGTGTCCTCGGCGTCGTGCGCGAGAAGCCGGCGTAAGGAAGTCGGCGCGGCTGTCCTCGGCATCATGCGCAAGAAGTCGGCCTAGGGAAGTTGGCGCGGCTGTCCCTGGCGTCATGCGCGAGAAGCCCGCATAAGGAGGTCGGTGCGGCTGTCCTTAGTGTCGAGCATGAGAAGTCGGTGCAGTAAGTCGGCGTGGTTGTCCTCGGTCAAAGGCTTGTGAGAAGCCGACCTAGGATGTCGGCCTTGCTGTCCTCGGCGTCGTCTTGAGAGAAGCTCGCCTAGGAAGTCGGCGTGTTGTCCTCGGCGTCATGTGAGAAGCCGACCTAGAAAGTCGGCGCTACCGTCCTCGGCGTCGTCTGCGCGAAGCCGCCCCTAGGAAGTCGGCGCTGGTCCTCAACAAGATTATGCATTCTTGGCCGACGCAAGAAAGTCGGCTGTCACGGTTTCGACCGAAACCTCTTCTATTGTCATCATGGTGACGTCTCTCATCTTCTTCTCGCTCCCGTCGCTGAGCTTCAATGTCATGGCGAAGGTCGCGGTTTGTCGTTGTTGCCGGAGCAACGAGTGGGAGCGGTGGTAGTCGTTGTCGTCGTCGCCAAGTTGGGGGCGTAGGAGCCATAAGCCGGGACGGCGTAGGAGCCTCGCCGTGATCTCCGGATGAGATCCGCTTTGTTGTCGAGGTCCGCCATGCCCTTGCTGAGGTGCACCAAGGATCGCCGAGGTGCCGAGCGGAATTCATGTCGAGCTTCATCTTCGCGTGGGATTCACGTCACCCGCGCAGTCTATCTTCAAACGGTCTCCACGGTTACATCCAAACTTGGTTTTCGATGATCTTGGACTCATTGGAAAGATAACGAGATAAGCTTTCCAACGCATCCAAAACCACGTCGAAATTCCTTCCGAGTCAACGGAAAATCGGGACGCAATTTCTGTCCAGATTTTGGACACGAATAGATCGCATCTTCTTCTTGCGGTCGCTTCGCGGTTGAAGTTGTCTTCCGATCGGATCTGATCCGATTCTTCAAGGACAAGTTTGCCGAGGTTGTTGATGATGAAATTCAAGCCTCCAAAAAGGAAGCTTGGCCGAAGGTGAATTCGACGGCGCTACCGCCGAGAGATGCCATTGAGCTTGATGAAGATGATCTTAGTGCCAACCCTACCTGACGCGCCAACTGTCAACGAATTGTGTTGGCAGTATACTTTATGGGGCGATGCGTAAGACCGAAACGCGATGGTAACACAGGAGACAGATTTATATAGGTTTGGGCCCTCGAGGTGAGGTAATACACTATTCCTGTGCTCGTGGATTGTATTATGGTGGATCTCAAGGATGAAGAGAGATACCGAACTAGGGGCCCCTACCTCCCTTTATATAGTGGAGAGAGGTAGGGTTACAGATAAGTATCCTAGTTGGTTATGGAAACTGGGGATAGAGATAGGAAGTCTATCTCTATCCTTTCTTGCCGAGTACGTAAGTACCGAATTACAACTGTGCCTTTCTTGTGATACAAATCGGGTCTTCAATGCGGGGTAGACCCGTCTTCTAGATGGTAGGCGTGACCCTGCTTCGTGAGGTGGTCCGTTTAATTCGTCCGTGAGGGTACTCGGGGACCATGTTATCCACACCTACTCTTGCTGTTCAGTTGGGTGTTGTTCCCGTCCTCGCACGGGAACACAGTGGACCGGCACCTGATCAAGTGCACCAAGTACATTCCAGAGACCCCGGAGCATGAGGTAAGACATTTCGCTAAAATCTCTTCTGCCAGGACATGTCTAACTTTCTCGTTGTAAACAGATGGAGCAATGGTCGTGGGCCTCTGCTGTGCTCGCGGCGATGTACAGAGGTCTGTGCGACGCTGTCTCTCGGGCAGACCAGGACGTGACGATGTCGGGTTGCGTCCTACACTACAGTTGTGGTCCTAGGAGCGCTTCTCCGTCGGTAAGCCTCTGGTTGACACTCCGCCGTATCCACAGGACCTCTACGACGACAATCCGATGGATTGGCCCACCACGGGCCACTACTAGGTTCGGCGACAGGTATGTTCCCTCGTCTCTTATTTCCTACTTACGCACTATCATAACATGCACCTTTTTTATTTCCTCACAGTGGTCGTATACGCACCGATAGGTGATGAGGTCGTATCCCGAGTTCGTTCGGGAGTTCGACAGCCTCCACGACGAGGACGTGTGGACGTGTGGTGGACGCCGTACAACACGTAAGACGTCTATGTCCGAGCACCTTACGGGATCTTCGTGCTTTGCACGTGGGACGAGCCGTTCTGGCTCACTCGTAAGATCCTCGCCTTCGACCTATGTGTGGAGGAGTACTCGCCGTATCTGGTGCTGCAGTAGTTCGGCCTGTTTCAGGCTTTTCCCTTGCCGTCTCGTCACGTTGTCTCACATGACGCTCACAGGTACGTCTCCTGAGCACACTGCTTAACATTCCCGCTGAATGGATGTGATGATGAGGACATCACCAAGATGGATGTGAACATGACGCCTCTCGCTCCTACCACTACAACTCCGCTGACATCCATGCCACGTCGACGTGCTGAAGCGCCGCGGCAACATGCCGATGAGAAATGTCAAGTGGGCTTAAATCGTTTGGCCAAGCCATTCAAGCCAACAATGAGAGAGGTCCAGCAGGCCACAACCAAGAACCAAGTGCCTCCCGCATGTCCAAGAAAGCCCAAGTGCAACCCAACTCTTCGGAAGGCCCGGTTCGGCCGTCTGCGACCAGTCTGACTTCAAACAGAAGCCCATGCTGTAAACCACGTCCGATTGAGATAAATATGCACTTTCTGGAAAGCTTAGGAGATAAGCTTTCGAATGGATCCAGCTCCACCTCCAAATTCATCCCGAGTTGCCCGGAATCAATGAAATAATCAAGTGGACCAAATCTGCCAGGTGCTGCGCCACCTCTGTTTTGGGCCCAAGACCCATATACACCTAGGGTTGCGTGGGGGTGCATGCCCCTATGGCCAGGACACCCCCTCCAGCCGTCATACCTCTATATATGGCCGCCACCACCCTTCTTCATCCTCAGGTTTGATTAGATTGAGTTTTCCCCCATGTGCGTGAAACCATCTCGAGTTACTTGTGTCGGTTAGATCAACTAAATCGAGTTTCAGAACCTCAAACATATTGTGAGCTTCTTCCATATTTGCAATTTAGATTGCTTTTACCTTGTTCTTACTTTGTTCTTCGGTTGCATCGCAGGAACAGATCTTAGTGATCAGGTCGATCATGCTTTGGCGTGGTTGATAACGCTCGTCACGGTGGTTTAGCGATCGCCGGGTTCTTCCAATCCTTCGTGGTTTGTAGCTGGATCGTCAAGGTCGCCGTGACACCAAACCGTAGTTATCTTTCTCACCAGAAGATCGGACACCCCCTTGTGCGCATCAGATGTTGTATGTAAATTCCCGTTTTTCCAATGCAGGATGACCTGGATGGGGGCTGCAGCGGCCACGTTGTTCGTGCATCGCATGCAGGCATGGGCACAATAGTGGGACGACGCGCTCGCGGATAGGGTCATCGAGTACCGGGAGTACGACCATGACATGTACGATGAGTACATGGACTGGTTCGCGCTGCGGACTCGGCTCTGGGTAGGGTACACACCAGCACCATATGTCTCCTAGTAGGCATCGCTGTCGGACATGTACCCTTCATAGATGTTTGAAAGGGACAACTACGCAGTACGTGTCACAATCAAATCTCTATGGGTATATCTTTTTCATGTAAATTTTCTCATATCAAACCGGTATTATATGCAGGCACAACTTGTAAGGAGATGCATGTGGAGGCTACGTCCATGTTAGCGAGTCTCCGGGCGGGCCTCTAGATGACCACCGGTGAGGTCGAGGTAGCTTGGCAGTGGTTCCTCGACGAGGCGACGCTGTTGTGTCGCCTGGCCACCTGCCAGGGGTGCGGAGACGTCGTCGGACGCAGTGCACCACGTCCCTATGCGCTAGCACCTCGGCCTCCCCCAATGGATCCTCGTGGAGCCGTGCCCGCGCCTCCCCGTGGCAGTCGTCTTCCACGGGCCGACGTCGGCTACGGCGAGTCCCCGTAGCCTACGGCGATGCCGCCTCCCGCATAGCAGCAGTGGGGAGAGTGGGGTGTCGCTAGCCTTCTTCATCTCACACGCAGCAGCAGTGGGTAGAGTGGGGTGATGTGGGGCCTTCTTCATCTTGCGTCCTACCAAGACCCCAGGGTGGTTACGGTGACGTAGACGACGACGACCGGGAGGAGGCAACGTTCGACATGGCGCAGTACCTGTCGAGCGAGTTCCTCGGCCCCTCTCAGTTGTCGGGAGCACCGTACCAGAACACACCCGAGTCATAGTCGGACTGCACTACTCCTGTGCCGCACAACCAGCCTAGGAGGGACGTTCGTCCTCCATCGCCACTCACGTACCCCATAGACCAAATGAGGAAGCGTGGCCATGAGTGACTTGTTGTCGATTTGTTCTTTTTTTTTATGCCTTTACCTACAGCAGCATGTTGTATAACTGTCTGAACTCAGTGCTAGTGGACCTTTTTACCTTATCCGTCTCAATTATTAACATGTGTGCTTCTTTCGATTTTCGCATGTTCGTGCTAGGACAACGTCCCACCTGCTCGCCCATAGATAAGTGATACCCTACATTTCGTAGGTCGCTCGTGATTTTTCTCATATTTTTTTGGCCGCATTCGGTGAGTCCCGCGAGGCTACGGAAACCCCTAAGTGGCCACAATTTCGGGGTTTGTGCCCACATGTGTTTTTTTTCGATTTTCGCACATTCCTACTGGGACAATGTCCCATTTGCTCGCCCATAGATAAGTGGTACCCTGCGTTTCGTAGGTCGCTCGTGATTTTTCCCATTTTTTTGGGCCACATTCGGTGGGCCCTGCGAGGCTATGGAAACCCCTAAGTGGCCACAATTTCAAGGTTTTGTGTCCACGTGTGCCTTTTACGATTTTTGCACATTCCTACTGGGGCATCGTCCGACCTACTCGCCCATAGATAAGTGGTAGCCTACGTTTTGTAGGTCACCCTGATTTTTTTCTGTATTTTTTGGGACACATCCGGTGGGCCCTGCGAGGCTACGGAAACCCTTAAGGGCCCGTTTGGCAGCCCAATTCCCTGCCGGGATCCCGGCCTGATCCCGAGGACAAAGGCCCGCGTGGAAGATTTCCACGGGCCAATTCGATGGACTGTTTGGAAGCCCACGAAGAGAGAAATTGAGACGACCTGCCCAATTACCCCATGCTAATGGCTTCATGATGCCAGGCATATACACCGGAAGGACATCTCAACTGCAACGTCTCTTCGAATGCGCTGCCCGGATCAGAGTTTTGCAACAGAACAATAATCAGAGAGTATCATGCATTATTACATCATGAGGCCACGCATGGCGGCAAATATTTATTACACAGAGTCCAGACTTAATTTAATTACACATAAGCCACCTTTCCTGGTGACTGATGATTTAAACGGTGGCTTTCACTTGATCTACTACTGTGATGACCTCTTTAAAAGAAGTCCTCTAGGCGGTCATCACCATCGGGATTTTCCTCGACACCCTGAGGATCCTCACCCTCGATGGTCTCATAGCAAACGACCATGTCCTCATCGAATTGGTATCTAACAAAATGGGGTAATAGCAAGAGTGAGTACATAAGTACTCAGCAAGCGATAATAGTAACAAAACGAAAAGAAAACTTCTCTCATTCTGTTTGGCAATACCTCCTTTGTTATCCTCTCTACTTAAACAAAATACAGATTTAAAAAGGGTTGATCTTTTTTAAGTTCTATAAAAGCTATTAACACTCGTATATGAGGCGGACTTAGCCTCCGTAGCCTCCAGTCCAAGAGACAGGCATGAATTCATGATTTTACCCTGCGCAGGTTAGTACCATTTTACCCAACAGTGATGCTCTCGGCCGGACGTTCCTTACACACCACCCCGTCCTCACCAACTTGCTACCCCAACCGTTCTACTCATTCCCGATGCCATGAGTAGCCTCTTGCGGTAATATAGCCGCCTTATGGCTGGGGAAAGCCTGGGTCCGCTCACCCTGGGTACGCTCACCCACCCCTCCTAGCTATCTACTTACCCACTGTGGAGAATATAACCACCTCATAGATCCACCTCCTCTGATCGCAATGCGAGAGTATGGCTGATGCGTTTCTTTACGGCTCAATGCCCGAGTGATAGGGAATATCCTTATATTATACCATGTGAAGGGCCCCGCCTATCCTCTGCACCTTTCCAGGGCACCCTTCACCCACCAATATTACTTCTAGTGACCCGATCGCTCCATTGATCAAGTCGCTACTCCATTCATCAACGGTGCAAATTATTTAGGTAAAAACAAGTACATTCATTAGATGCTAGTGGTATATAATTTAAAATAATGTACTGTTAAAGTACACTACTCAAGTGGTCAAAGGAAAGCTTGCCTTGGTTTAGATCACTACACTCGACGGCGTCGCTCCGCCACGTGCCCTCAATGGCTTGATTGAGATTTATCCCGAAAAATTAATTATTATGCTGTTTTTAGATTAAAGAGTTTTAGGTTGTACCAACTTTAGGGAATTAGACCTAGTTTTCTCATTAGCGCTTATGGTGGTTGTGTGGGACTTTAGGGATTTGGGGTTGGTTCCTAAGTGAGCCGAGCTCATCTCAGCCACAGATCAAGCCGAGCCGTGCAACTCCACCACCCGCACAGGCTCTCCTCTACCCAGCTCGGGCGCCGGCCTTGCTTACCCTCCATTTCCCCATTCTTGTTCTAAATCCCTAAATCGGTCTCACCTTCTCCTCTCCCGTCGCCTCTTCCCCCACCTTCTCCGGCGTCGGCGGCGGTGCTGCCCCTATGGCCCGGCCAGGCGCAGCCCCGAGTCCCCTTCTCGCTCGCGCCTTCTTCTCCTCCCTCTCTGTCACGCGCGGCAGGCCTCGGAAGTAGCAGGTGGCGGCGCTGCCTTGCTCGCCGCGACCACCCCGGAGCCGCTCTGCTCCGATGCTCTTGTCCGTCGTCTTTGTCGCCGGATCTTCTCCCCTTACCGCGGCTTGGCTGGGGGTGCCGCAGATGGTGGCGTCGCTCCGCCCCGGTGACCTCGCCGGCGTGCCGCCTGGGTGTTTCCTCTGTCAGTGCAGTCTTGCCGCCTGAAGCTCGGCCGGCCCGTGGAGGACAGTGCCGCCAGAGTCCTAACTCCACTCTTGTCCGATCTATGGCTCCAAGCCCCCCTTTTTTCTACTCCCTGTTCTACAATACTTCACATAGCTTTTTCCTTAGTTGGTTCTGCAATTTAGTGACTTCTTGATCTATTCAGACTACATTGGATTGATTGGACCAGTGCTGGGATTAGTGTTATTGTTTGGTGGTCATTTAACAGTGCAGTGTTGCTGTGCTTAGGCTAGGAGTTGATGGGTTAGGGATGAGGGAAAATATGCAGTGTAGGATGGTCGTCCTGTCGGTACCTAGGGTACGCTCATGCGCCGGGGAGCAAGTAGCGACCACTAGGGGCGCAGGACGGCAACCACATTGCAGTTTTCTCAGATTAGTGCATTGGTGATTTCATTTGCTATCCTTCTCTATGTTATTGATAGGAAGATGACTTATCGTTGTATGCATCGGGTGATAAGGGTGTGCTAAAGAGGCTAAATGCAATGCAGGTATACTAGTTGCTTTGATTGAGATATACGTTAGTGTGTAGTTTAATTTAGCTAGGTTAAAGCAGGCAAATGATGATTAAGACATCTATGGACAGGAGGGGTCTAAGATAAATTTATATGATCTAGTCTTGTGCTTAAATGCATGTGCATGAGTTTGGATCACTAAAATGCATATTCATATGCATGCATTGGAGTAGATGATGGTAAGGATAGGCTGGGTGCTTAAGTGGTTGAACCTGGTGGTGTTGGCTTGGGGTTGGAGTAGTGGTGGCAGAATTTGGAAGCAGCTGGTTTCCACCCTTGACTCCCTCCTGGCCGACCAGCTCCTCCCTTCTTGGCGCCTTGCTGCTGGAATGGTTGCCTCCTTCCCCTACTGGCTACAGCCTTCCTCTGTGGTTCTCAACTGGAAGTGGTAAGTGATCTATGGGGTGACCAGGCTTTCCTTCTTTGTTTGTTTGCCGAGAATGGTAAATGTGGGACTGTGGGGCTGGGAATGCACTATCTAGAGGCGGTGGTGGCAGTGCGACCTCGAGTAAAACCTCCTAATTCTTTGGTTTCTGAATTGGAAACTGTGAGTCAGATAAAACTGTAGGCGATAAAATTTGTTCTTTGTTTTCCTTGGGGAAACCATGGTTTCCTAGCTGTTGGGGGAAGAGCTAGGTGGCATATGTGTGGACAGTGGGTGCTGGCTATGTGGGAACTTGAGGCCTGTCTCAGGTTTGCTGTTGGCTGCTAGTTGCTGAGTCTTGAGGGCTTGATACGTGTGCCCTTAGTTTGGCTGTTATGCATGGCTGGAAGGTGGTATTTGGTGCTATGCTTATAGGCTTGTTTTTATCAGAGTGCAAGCTGGTTGTGCAAGTTACAATGTGGGTTTGAAACAGGTTTGTATTTTCACCGAATGATGAAAATGTAGCAGCGAGGGAAGCCGGCTGGCCCTGGACGGCCAGGCGTCCCAATGAGCTCTAAGCTACTTGATCTGACGGTCTTCCTTCTTTTCACTCAAAAAGTCTGATTTTTGTTTATTTGTTGGTTCTTTTTAACTGACTTGTGAGTAATTTTATTGTTATTTGATCTCCTCACTCCTAGACTTGTCTGTCTATGATTATGCTCACTGTACAGGTATCCTGAACGGAATGGAAGAAGTATGGCCGGAAAGATAAGCAAGATTGGCAGCAACTCTCGGATGCGGAACGGAAAGCAATGGAGACACTCATAGACTTAGGCTGTATTTGATAAATGTAATACTGTAGATTAATTGTTTAGTCTTCCGGTTGTATGTATAAAATAGTGAGATGTGTAGTTAAGTGATGAGTGTTAATGTACTAATCAGTTGTGTATGGATCATGATTTAATAAAGACGGTTTCATACTTGCCTATATAATTTATTCTTATTGTTTGTTCACACTGGCCTTGAAGTGATATATTCCTGCGCCATATATTTATATATATATATAGGTATATATGTATGTGTACTTATTATTTTATTCCTGCTAAATGCGGATTAAGACTACCGGGTGTTTCAGAAATTTCCCTGTCTATCCCGGTCATATCCACGGGGAAACCTCCCTTGACGTGAGACTCATGGCTTCCCCTCCCCATTGCCTCCGCCTCCGCCTCCGCCTCGCCGTCGCCTCCGCCTCGCCGTGCGCTTCCAACACCTTCTCCTGTCGCCTCGCCTCCGCCTCGCTGTACGCCTCCAACACTGCCTCGTCGTCGCCTCCGCCTCACTGTGCGCCTTCAGCGCCACCTCCCCGTAGCCTTCTTCTTTGCCTCCTCTTGTTTTTGTCGCTGCAACTCGTCGGATGTGGTTGCCACAGCTCGTCTACTTCCCACAAGGCCACAGCAAGCAGGTAAATCCCCTTCTCTTCCCCCGTGATTTGATTCGAAAACCTAGATCTAGACTCCTCCCCATGGTAATTTGAGTTGCAAGTGGAAATCTTGTGCTACCATTGCTGTAATCTTGCAAGTGGTGAGGGCTTGGCGGCACTGGTCAACGGCATCGCTTGAAGGGAAGTGGTGATGTAATCATGTTCTCTCTCTCTTGTTCAATAGGCCTTTCCAAAGGTGAAAAGTTTCGTAACAAGCCATTCCTCTATACAATTCACTAGCAGCATTACATGAAGGTATTGTGTAACAAACCATTCCCCATTATATCTGGTTTATCCCTATATTGTCTAACATATTAGTTGTTGTCTCATTGTAAATAGGAAGCACGGCCACAGGTGACTTGAATTTCACATCAATAGACCTAGTGGCAGCCCCTGCAAGTGACCAAGTCAATGATTCCAATGTTCATATGGAAGGGGAAGACACATCAAGTGCCCACAAAGAGGAAGTGCAAGGTGCCCATCTATCGCTCACAAGATAAAGAGGAAGGTCCTAGGAGAAAGCGCAAGCAAAGCCAAATCGCAGGGGTTCTTGAGAATTACTTGGAGTTTGAGATGGAGCAGTCAAAAAAAATGGAAGAACAAAGTGGGCTGGTAAGGGCTGCATCCGACTATTCCATTGGGAGTTGTATTGCAGTGCTTGAACCAATGACAGAACTATCCAATGAGGAGAAGGTGAAGGCACTAAAGCTCTTCAAATCTAAGCAAAACCGTGAGATATTTCTGAATACCAAGGATCCAACACTTAGATTGCTTTGGATCAGAAGCGAGATTGAGCCATAGGTATGTTAGATCCTTTTGTTACTCCCTCCATACTTGATTTTCTATAGAAGTTATGGTTGAATAGGATGCCTTTGGACAGCAATGTTTGCATAAACTGAAAAGAAGGAATAAACACTTGGATCATTGGGGATTTTGATGCAACAAGAAAAAAACAAAAGACTAACCGAGTCCATGGCAATTTAACTCTGTTGAGGCAGTTTGGTTTTATGCTTCTTGTGCTGATATGAAAGTTTGACTTCCCTTTGTTTATCATGACATGTATAATATGCATTGAACCTGTTTCAATATGCCCTGCTCAACTGTATAATATGTGCTGAACCTGTTTCAATATGCCCTGCTCAACTGTATAATATGTGCTTACTAGCCTTTTGCATAGTAGCTAGGCTTGGTTTAAATACTAAAAAGGTCCTAGATTGCAAGCAGCATGGCAAATGTACTGCAGATCTGAGTACCAATCTAGCCAACAGATGCAGTTTCAGTCCAAGAATAGTGCTGAATTCTATCACTATAGCAAAGACTACCTATGGATGTGTGAATTGCTAAGTAAATTCAGTTTCAGCACACGATGCATTTTTAAGATACTATTTCAATTTTGTTCTAAGGAATGATTCAATTCACTTATGTTTTAGCAAGTCTGGAATGTTTCGGTTTAGTTAAGCTTAGTTAAAAGAATTTTTTCTGTTAACTCAACTATAGACACTCTTCCTTCCTATGAGCTCACATGATAAAAGATAATCATGATTTATTCTTGCTAAGATGCTATAACTGTTAACTCCCTTTGCATAAACACTTCTGATTTTTTGCAGAAGGGTTACTTGCAACACCAAGAGGTCATGAACGAGGACTACTTACACATGGATTGCTTTAAAGAAGAAACTTGGATTGGCTTGGGGTCTTCATGAATAAATACTGAGCAATTTGAGTGAATGAGATTGTACACTGCTAGTTTGCCATGTGACGATTTGAGTGAATGATATTGTACACTGCTGATTTAATGCGGCAATTTGAGTGAATGAGATTGTACACTGCTGGTTTGCCATGTGGCAATCTATGATTTTAAATTTCCCTGTCTAGTTGGTTGGAATGACAAAATGTGTTTTTTCTGAATTTTCTAGTGATGATCTGCTGGTTTGCCATGTTTAACGGTCTGTGATCTGCTAGTTTGCCATGTTTGACAGTCTGTGATTTTTCTTAGTGTTTGTGGCCATAGTGGAATGCAATCAAATCTTGTGCTTTCAATATTTTTTTGATTGAATTCTGGTATTCATGCTGTAATATTAATTAGAAATCACAAACATCAACGTGTAGCAGCAATGGAGCATTGCCTCAGATGCACCAACCCATGGGTGTCTTCCCCTTCTGCTACCTCAGATGTTTGGCTGATCGATGGAGCATCTGATTGGTACGATGGAGCATGCTGAGGGCAGAAATTGCCCATGGGGCCTGTTTGGCTGCCTTGATTCCTAGGGATGGAGAACCCGTGGGTGTTTAGTCCCTGGGTTTTAATCAAGCCAGAAAAATCCCTTTGAGGGAACTTTATCCCTGGGTTTGTTTTCCCAAACTTCTAAACAAGGCCTAAGTGGCCACAATTTCGGGGTTTTGTGCCCACGTGTGCCTTTTTTGATTTTCGCACATTCCTGCTAGGACATCGTCCGACCTGCTCGCCCATAGATAAGTGAGAGCATGCATTTCGTAGGTCACCTGTGATTTTTCCCGTATTTTTGGGACGCATTCGGTGGGTCCCATGAGGTTACGAAAACTCCTAAGTGGCCACAATTTCAGGGTTGTCTCATCACACCCGTGCCATTGCCTGCTGAGACACCATGGGCCACCCATGAGGACGAATAATTCGGATTTTGTTTATTGCAAGACGAGGGTAGGAGGGGGAGGGCGATTCTCAGAGCAGAAGTTTCTGCAGAAAATAAGATAGGCCACACTCTTTATTACGACTTAAAACTGGGAGGAGCATCACGAACAAAGAAAATAATAGTTACAACTTCATGTCTACTGAGTGCATCGAGGCTACTTCCCCTTTGCCCATGCCTTTGGTGGGGCTTCTCTGGCATGACATGCCCTCTCTCATTTCCTCTGTCTCTCGGCCTCCTTCTCCTCGGCTTCCTTTCTACGTGCCTCCTGGCGTGTGGCGTCATGCTGCTATTAAAGCTGTCGCCTCAACTCCTCGTCTCGGTTGGCTTGATCTAGGAGCCTTTGGTCTTCAGGGTTATCTCCATGTCAAACCACTGCTCAAATTCACATAGTAGCGGAGGCGACTGCATGGAATATAAATTAGCAAAGTTTCATGTAGAAATATTACGAAAGACGTATGATTATTACCATCTGGCGATTCTTCAGGCTCTTCTCCGGCGGGTCGAAGGCGTAGTTGTGGCACTTAAAGTACCTCCACTTTCAAGTTGGAATTTCCCAAGAGCGGACAAGCCTGCAAGGATCTCCGCACATACACATCGGTGGGACAACCGCATGAGATAGGAAGAGGTCCTGGTACGCTGAATCACGTGGCCAATCCCAAGCGCCTCCCTCTTCCTTTGCATTTTTCTTTCCCTTTCCACTTGCACGCCTCGGCATTTTTGGTTCTTTCCGATCCTCTACTTCCTTCTATTCTTCCCTTCCTCTCTTTTTTTTCTCTCCTTTTTTCTCTCTTTTCTTTCCTCTTCTCCTGGCTCTACCTTTGCTCTCGGTGAGAACGAGGGCAGGGGAGTGGGTGCTAGTTTTAAAGGGCACCTATGCCCCCAATATGGGGCGATTGCTCCATATTGGGGCGATAGGTGTCACGGGTGTCATGGCTACTAACGGCCGGCACGGCTAGCTAACGGGGTTGGGCACCTATCGCCCGAATATGGGGCGATCGCCCCATATTCGGGCGATGGGCACCTAGTTTTGTTATTTTAATTTTTCCATGATTATTTTCAAAAAAATAAAATAAATATTAATTAAAAAATTTGAAATCTAACCACCCCGAAAGCTCAATGTTGTGATGCTTGTAAAACAACCTAGAACTTAGCTCTCTCTGTGCTATGCTCGTGGTGGCCCGGCCCGATAGCGGTCGGGCATGCCACCGGGCCATGCTGAGCCTGGTTGATGTCAGTTCGTGCTGGCCCTGCACGGTGAGATTGTCGGGCCGTGCTGGCCTATTTAACAGCGGCCCGAGGTGCGACTTGTCCGAGCTGCCCAACTCCAACGCTACTCTCCCCTTGAGAAAATTGATGATTTGCCCTCCTAAATAATGCACTTTTAGGATTTGCCCTCGTAAACATTGACTTCTATTATTTGCCCTCCTCTACAAAGTTCATTCTAGGATTTGCCCTCTTTCACATTTAACATCATTTATAATTTATCTAATTGATTTCCCCACATCAAATGACCCTAATGCCCCTCCCTAATGCACCCAAAAAAGAGCACATTAGCTTCTCACCGTCTCTCATGACTGCACTATCACCATCGGCCTGATCATAGGCTGATGATGACCGCACCACCAAGACGACTTTGAATGACCAAACCACCAGGTCATGACGTGACTTTCACTAAACGAGATCTCTCACTAAACCATCACAAAAAAATTGTATAGAATGAAGCATCTGAACACGATCCATCAAGAAACTGAACACAATCCATTGCATCCAAAGTGCTAACTTTCAGCACCATTCATCACATATGACTCTGAACAGCATCCATTACATAAGAGTTCAAAATAATCCAGCACATAACAAGTTTCATAGCAAAAAGGGGCATTTACAAATAGCTCAAAACAACAAAAAAAAGAGCTACTTTTTTCACTAGCAATTTCCCATCACAGCAAAAAAGACATCATTTCATTCAATTTTTCTTCCTCTTTGTTTACCCATCCAAACTATATCATATGCCAAAGTAACACTGTACTAATCCTGAAGTCTATTTTGAAGTTCTGTAGCACCCATGTTTGGTGTCTTCCTCAACATCTCTAGCGACCTTTTAGCAATCCATGCTTGTGACACCATGCTGCTCTTCACACAACTAGTTGAAGCACACGTATGATTGTTGATCATTTTGCTGATCTACACATGCAAACAAAATTTATTAGGAAGTCATATAATGGACATGTATATGGATACATTAAATAAGTAAGTGATTTGGTAGTGCACCTTGACTGTTCTCTTGTCGTGCATCAGAGCACAATTAATTTGCCGTTCACATCCTTCACCTCTACAAACTCCCCTTAACCTTATTCGATCAAATTTCAATGTCATCATGTCAAATTCATGCTTAATGGCATATTGCCGTATAGCCATTCTAAAATCATTCATAGTAGGATATGTGATGCCCACATTCATCTCCGAAGCCTCCTTGTCATACCCAATGCATGACCCCGAAGCATTATCATCCACCGCCAAATGATTTGTTGCTGCATCATCCTCGCCCACACCATGTACTCCATCAGCAAAATGATCAGTGCCTCCCTCTAGTTCTCTACCTATGTCTATTGCTGTATCATTCCCATCAACGCCCATGAACACATCATACATTTGGTCATTGGTCAAAGCCACATCTGTGTCATCCTCAATGTCAAAACCATCAACTTGGATTTCAATAGAAGACCAATCAATATTTGCTACATTTGAAATATCTTGATGATCATCTACATGGGTAGATGAAGATCGTCAACCTGTCACAAGAGAAAAAGCATGGTAGAATCAAAAGGGGCACTAATTTTCTAAGTGATCATGAATCATGACAGTCACTGCCCAGCTGCTGGGATCATGAATAAAAAAGAAGTGTGTTCTGGCACAATCATAACTATGAACTAACAGAAGGATTGAATGGTTCAATACTCCTATGAAGACAATGTATCGTTTACTGATAGAAAATATTAGTCTGTGTATGTAGTAAAATGTAGGTGCAGCATTACATGGAAGGTAATGAAATAATCTATGTAGAGACAACATATTCCTAACATAAATCGTCAAGTAAACTTAACGTACCAGTACACCATCCTGTTATCCTGTAATTAACTCGGCTTAGACTAGGGGCCCCTTCTCTTCAGCTTATTTGTCTACTTATTTGCCTACTTATTTGTCGCTTCGAGAATTTTTCGAGATAGCCTCGAGAGCCGGTTGGCCTCCAATTTTGGGGTTTAGAGAGCTTATAGACACGCCTACGTGATAAAAAAAAACTGACTCAAAAAGTAATAAAAAAAGTGAGATAAGTCAAATAAGACACGAAGGCAGTACGCCTTACCTGCTAGGAGGCGCTTGCTGGACGAGGGGGCGAAGGCTTGCCGAGCGCCGCGTGCTGCTCACGTCAGCAGCATTGGGCCCGTGCCGAGCGCCAGCCTCCTCACCACTGGCGCCGCCTCCCGTGGTGGTTAGGGCAGCATGTTAGCTAAACATTAGGGAGGGGGGTTAGTGTCATTTGAAGTGGGGAAAATGAATTAGATAAATGATAAATAAAGTTAAATTTGAAAGAGGAAAAATCCTAGAATGGACTTTGTAGAGGAGTGCAAATAATAGATGTCATTATTGAGAAGAACAAATTCTAGAAGTGCATTGTTTAGAGGGCAAATCATCAATTTTCTCCTCCCCATTGCCGGCGCCGGTCGCCACCCCCGTGTCCTCTCTCTCGTTGCTCTCTCACGCCTTGCTCTGTTTCCTCTTTGTCTAGGCTGAAACCCTAGCCGCAGTGTCCCATTCACTGACAAGCAGTGACACGGTGCCCACCCCCTCCACCGCCGTTGTGCCCCACCCCTTCGCCAGCGAATCGGCGAATGGATTCATGGCCCTACCGGCCCCCTGCTTGCATACGACGAAACGATATAGTGCAGCATAGTACTGCTTGCCCCAATCCCCTGCCTTACGAGTTAGGAATGCTTATTTCTTTGAACCACGGTGCATTTGCTTATTAAGAAGAGATTTGCATTGCAGTCAAATGAATTTGCTAATTGAAAGAGATTTTTTTTTTTGGCAGACAAATGAATTTGCTATTGAAAAGAGATTTGCATTGCATCTTTGACTGAAGCATTTCATTTGTCCTGCAGGAATTGATGATTCACCCATGCTGAATCCACTTTAAACAAACAATGCAATCTCCATTTACTTCTTCCTGCATTATGGTTCACCCAGGCTTAAGTAAATGGAGATTGCATTGTTTGTTTATAGAGCAACAGACAAACCAGTAAAAAATTGAAGCTTGCACTTGCAGCGAATCTCTATTTTAATTTGGAAAATTCAAGCATGTAAGACATATCAGAGACTTTATAGATATAATGTAAATTCAAAGAGTGTATTATTTTTTAACTAGCAAATTGAAGCATGTCTACACAAATTGTAAGTAAAGTTGGTCTGTATAGCTTCAAAAAATGTATAGCTCTTGCCTTTTGCCTTCCTTGCTTGTAAATTCAGAATGTATTTGATTTTGTAATTGAGGTTATATTGAACTGAGATTTTGTATGCATTTGCCTGGAGCAGCCCTAATGATGAGTAAATTTGTCTGCTGCCACTGAACCTCAATTTGTCTAGCATGGCCTCGCGTTGAGTGTATTTGTGATTATATTGTTGCACATCAATAGTATCAGGTATTTCAACTACATGTTCAATTCTGGATGATACACTTCCATTCATACAAATACAAGCTGTCACTTCAGACCAAAAAACAAGCTTAGAATTCAAACAAATACATGCTCCCAATTAACAAATAATTACATATAAAGTAACCATACAGATTAAGGTAAGCATCAGATCAGAGTTTGATGTGATAAGCATTGAGGTTCAATAGCAAAACTCTCAAAAAAAAATGTTCTGTACATTCAGATAAATTCAGGCACTTCCCGGCCCAACTGAGTACAAAAGTCTACATTCTGAATTTACAGATAAAGGAAGCCAAAAGGCAAGAGCTATACATTGTCTATCCAATTACAAACTCTTAGTTGTCAAATAAATTATGCATTTACATGTTAAGGAAGCCAAAAGATAAGAGCTATACATTATCTAGGCAATTACAAAAAAAATTCACCAAAGGTAGCCCGTGCTCCATGCAGAATTAGAACAGAAACGCTTCCAAATGTTGCACATCCATAATCCATTGTCATTTGCTTTTCTTTCATTTTTCTTGCATGTTGTCATATTTCAATAGCCTTAAGCTGAGGCATTTTTCCCCAAGACAAAGCATAATTAAACCAAATTTCAGCCATGATGACAAAGCATAATTAAACCAAATTTCAGCCATGATGACAAAGCATAACTAAACCAAATTTCAGCCATGGTGTCAGGTTCGGTCTGACATATGCATGCACAGCTGGGTCAGACCCAGCCGCGGCAGTACCGCGACGCGCATGCGCAGTATCTAGCCCTTATACAAAAATGGTTTTGAGGGTTTTGGAAAGAAATAGTAAAACCTATACAAAAATTGGCTACCAAACGTCAAATCGTTTACCTTGTACCAAAAATAATAAATTTTCAGCTTATAAGCAAACGCAACTTATAAGCTGAAAAGAACACTGCCTTAGTTGAATGGGTTAATAGCATCAGTGCCATTATAAAGAAATTGTTTCGCGCGTTTGCCATTATAAAGTTATTATTGTCTCTGGTGCCATTATAAAGTGTTTTTCATTGCATACTTGCCATTACAGAGCATTTGCCCCAAAATACATCGCGAATACTATTGAAATACGCTCTGACCGGTGGGCCCGACCTGTCGGTGAGGGCAGCTGGTATAACTTGCTTGCACGGATTAATTTCATTCCAGGGATTCGTATCATGGCTCAAATTGGATTCATTTCATCGAGCAAATTCGATTCATTTCATCAATGAAGGAACAAAGAACGAGCATACGCGTATAATTGAAGCGCTATTTGATTCGATTAAAAGATAGATTGATAGATCGGACGATGCCCATCCATGGCTGCTGTCCTCGCCAGAATCGCCACAACCACGGCCGCGCCCGCGTGATAGCCTCCCCACAGAATCGCCGCCGCCATGTAGCCTCCCCGCCAGTAACCGCCGCTGCCGCCGTCTCCCTAGCGGCGATCCCTCGCCATGTGGGTGTCTCGCCGCACTTAGCAGCCACACCGCCGCCTCCGCCATCAGTAGCCTCCCGCCAGTATCGCCGCCGCCGCCATGTAGCCTCCCGTGGTAGCCGCCACCGCTGCCTCCCTGGCGATAGTCCCTCACCATGTGGCCCTCCTCGGCGCACTTGTAGCAGCCACAGCCACCTCCACCGCCACCGTGGCCGCCTCCGCCCCTGCCGTAGCCACGGTCGCCGCCACCGTACCCGCCTTCTCCGCCATACCCGCGGTCGCGGTCGCCTCCGTAGCCGTCGCGGTCGCCTCTGCCCGGGCGGGAACCGCTGGAGATTGGGCCGTCGCCGGGGCTGGTGACGTCGATGGCCTTAGAGCGCCCGTCATCGCCGGTACCGACGACGAACTCAACGGCTTTGCCGTCGTTGAGGTTGCGGTAGCCGTCGGACTTGATGGAGGACTGGTGCACGAAGAGGTCATCGGTGCCGTCGTCAGGGGAGATGAAGCCGAACCCCTTGGTGGTGTTGAACCACTTCACCGTCCCCTTCATCCTCTCCGACATCTTGCCCTGCCGCCGGACGAACGCCCAAGCCCTAATCCGGACGCGCTCGATTTGGGGCAGGGGAATTTGGGCGTGCGTGCGAGAGGATTTCTCAGCCGCGGGCCCGTGCGAGCAAGTTATACCATCCGCCCTCACTGACAGGTCGGGCCCACCGGTCAGAGCGTATTTCAATAGTATTCGCGATGTATTTTGGGGGCAAATGCTCTGCAATGGCAAGTATGCAATGAAAAACACTTTATAATGGCACCAGAGACAATAATAACTTTATAATGGCAAACGCGCGAAACAATTTCTTTATAATGGCACCGATGCTATTAACCCTAGTTGAATTGTTAGAGTTTGCTTATCTGTTAGTTGAGTTGTTAGAATAAATCTAGAGAGTTTGTTACTTGTAAGCCGCATCCTATAAAAGAAGACTAAGCCGGCAGCAATTAGTTAATTAGGCAATACAGATTAATCTTGTTGCTCCTCTCTCTCTCCCATCTCGCCCATGCGCTGGCAGCAGCGCTGCCATCGTCCACCACTACCTCGACGGCCGCCGGTCTTCATCCCCTCACGTCCGACCACCTAGTATCAGAGCTGACTTGATGTGCCATCCATGGCCAGCGTTATCTCGGCAGATCCACTACTACAGAAATGACCTTTCAGACCGGCACATCAGTATCGGTTATACATGAACCGAACTCGATTACATCGGTCCGGTTCAACGGTCTCTCGTTCGAGGGGAACATCGAGACGGGCTGAAGAAACCACCGGTACTAATGTTCTAACATCCATGCGGTTGGTGTAGCCAACCGGTACTAAGAGGTCTAGCGGCGAGTGCGCTTAGTCAAGATTGCTTACACCAACTGTCTTGATGCTTAAACATCGATGCGAGGTTGGTGTAAGCAACCGTACTAAGTTCCTGGTTCGCTTAGTACCGGTTGGTTACACAAACCTGTACTGATGCTAGAGCATCAGTACAGGTTGGTGCAACCAACCGGTATTAATTTGAACCCCCCCTTCACGGCTAGTCGCTAGCCCCACACTTCTTCTTCTTCCTAGCTCCCACAGTCCCACCTCGGCTTCAGTTCATCCCTGGTTTTCTTCAGTTCCTAAACTTTTGCAGTTCCTTGGTTTTTCTTCGGTTCATTATAACTTGTTTTTATTGATTTCGCATTAGATTTTGCGATTCGCATTGGAATTTGCTTTGTGTTTAATCACATTTGACTGTATTGGAATTTGCCGTGTGTTTAATGGATCCGACCTTCTATCTTCCCTTCCCCTATATTTTCCCCCTCCATCAACATGGAGAACAAGACGCACCATTTCAATCCCTTCTCTCCTCTGCCACCGCCACCACCAAGACCGCATTCCCTCCGCCATGGTTCACGGCCAAGACCTGCAGGCGACTTGCAATCCCTATCCTCCGCATTGCAACATCCGGCGCCAACAAGAGCCCATCCACCTCCACCGCCTGTGCCGCCCACCCACATCCTCCGCCGCAACCTCGCGCGCGCCCGCCACCTCTGCCGCAACCTCGTGGCGCCCGCACCAACCTGGAGGAGGCATGGAGGGACTTGACGCCGGCGCCTGCTCTTGGCCGCCACCATATCAACCTCGCACTGGGAGGAACTGGCTCATTCTTGCTACATTGCCCACCGCCAAGCTTCGAGGATCGGATGCACTTGGAGGTGGGGATCCCACGCCGCGTCTTGTTGTCCTCCCCAAGGCGCCTCGTCCTCCCCTGACGATGACGAAATCGATCGGGAGGCACTGATGGCGGAGGAGGATAAGTAGAATATAGTTGATGTTTAGTTTAATTATGTATATAGTTTAGTTATTATGTATGTATGTAGTTTAATTATGTAGTATGTGATGAACTATTTTGTGATCGAATCAATGAGATCAGTGTTTAATTATGTATGTATGTGATGAACTATTTTGTGATGGAATCAATGAGATCAGTGTTTAATTATGTATGTATGTGATGAACTATTTTGTGATAGAATTAATGGGATCTGTGCAATGAAATGAGTTATGGTGAAATGGTGATCTGTGCAATGAATTGTTGATATGTGCAAAAATGTTCATCGACAAATGAGTACAAGTATGAATCGTGAAATGGGATCGTGCAATGAAATGAGTTATGGTGAAATGGTGATATGTGCAATGAATTGTTGATATGTGCAAAATGTTCATCAACAAATGAGTACAAGTATGAATCTGTGAAATGGTGATCTCGTGTAAATGCCAATTTGCATTGAAATGGACCGGTGAAGAAACTAACCGGTATTGATTCGCTAACATCGATGCGGTTGGTCTAACCAACCGAACTCGGCACGCTTAATACCGGTTAGTTACAAGAACCAAGACCGATGTTAGAGCATCAAGACAGCCTTCCATAACATGGACGGTGAAGAAACCAACCGTCTTGATTCTCTAACATCGATACGGTTGGTTACACCAACCGAACTCGCCCTGCTATACCGGTTGGTTACAAGAACGAGGACCGATGTTCTGACATCGATGCAAGTCGGTATCTTAAACCGGTACTAAGCAGCCTTATTTGAACAGTCCTCTTCCCCGCCTCCTCCCCACACTGCCAGATCAAGAACATCGCCGGCCAAGAGCTTAGCTAGGCCAAGAGAAAGGGGGATGGGTGCTGCCAAAATTTTGGTCATCTTAGTCCCAGCCAAGTTAACCAAGGTTAGTAACATCGTTCCTCACTACATTTGGTGTAAAATGGAGCTTCTTCTTTGCTTGAAATGTGAAGAAAATTTGAGCTTTTCTCATGATTGATGAAATAACTAGTTGTGTAAGTTTGGAATTTGGTTGGATTAGATGTAGCTCGCGTTGAATGTGTGGATCTAGCTCAAATTTAGGTTTTGGTTCCATCGATCGATGAAGAATTTTCAAATAAATTTAATACTCCCTCCATTCCATTTTATAAGGCATATTTTGACTTGAGAAAAGTCAAACTTTATAAATTTTGACCAACATTTAATCAAATTATATGCATCTTTAATGGATAAAAGTTATATCAACATGTTGGCCTTTTAAATTGCTTTGAATACAATGTGATATTATAAAAATCGCCAATATATAATAAGAGAAATTAATGGTCAACGTGTATGGGATGAGTACAAAAGAGAGCACTTCACCATACGTGCATTGCTATTCGTAACCATCAACGATCGGCTCGCACTTGGTAACTGTCGGCCTATCTATCAAAGGATATAAAGCACGCATCCGATTAGCTTAGAGGATACGGACAAGAAATATCGAAAAACTCTCGAAGGTCGTGTACATGGGCCACCGTAGGTTCCTCCATTTGAAGCACCGTTCTGACGGAAGGGTGAGAATTTCGATGGAGACGAAGAGAAAGCGTAAAAGCCCTGCATCGCAATGGGACACTGTATTTTCTCCGGTAAAGGATCTGAAAGTAGTATTTGGAAAGGGTCCTGGTAGCAAATCTGTCCCTACTGAACAAGGTCATACGAAGCCTATTTGGAAGAAGAAGTCAATATTTTGGGATTTACCTTACTTTGGAAAGACTTAGAGGTCCGCCACTCATTTGGACTTCATGCATATCACGAAGAATGTCTGCGTGAACCTGCTAGGCTTCCTAGATATGTACGGTAAATCAAAAGATACACTTCAAGCATGAAAGGACCTGCATCTACTAAGACTCAGGAACGACCTACATCTAGAAAAGAGAGCGAAAGGACAACATTACCTCCACCCTGTGAGCTACACTCTGAGCAAGGAAGAGAAAAAACATGATTAAGTTCTTTAACAAAGTGAAGGTCCTTACGGGTACTCCTCGAACATAAGGAGACTCATCAACACGAAGAGAATAAGATAGTACACCGAAATCACATGAGTGTCACATGTTGATGACACAGTTGCTCCCAATGGCGCCGAGAGGTATTCTCACGGACTGGAGTGCGAGGACAATCGTAAAGTCAGGCTCGTTCTTCAACGCGTGTCGCAAAAGGTCATCGAACCACGGAACTTATCTAAGCCGCGGGATGACGTGGTTGATAGTCCGTCGACCTTGAGATGATCTTCCCTCCGTCCTTTTTGATATTATGGTCCATCTCATGGTCCACATTGTCAAAGAGATAGAAATTCAGCGGACCTGTTCTGCATAGTATGTTCCTTTCGAGAGGTACATGGGTGTCTTAAAGAAATATGTTCGAACCGTCTCGTCGAGTATAGGCAGCATTGCACAGGTGTGTGGCACGAGAGGAGGTGATTGAGTTACGTATCGACTACATTGATGAGCTAAATCCGATTGGCGTCCTGTTTCACGCCATGAGGGCAAAGCTACGGGGAAAAGGAACTCTAGGAAGAAGAGAATTCTTTAGCGACGATCTACTTTCATTTAAACAAGCACATTTTACAGTCTTGAAACAAGCAACTGTAGTGACTGAGTTTATCCATGAACATGAGATGATTCTACGCGACCAGTACCCAGAGAAGTCAGAAAAGTGGATCGCACTAGAGCAAATGGATCGTTTTGGTGGTTGGTTACAAAAGAAACTGATGGGCTCCCGAACAGACAATGAACAGTTGAAACTCTTGGCTCGGGGACCATCCATGACAATCGTATCATTCTATGGGTATGAGATAAATGGGTACACATTTTACACAACTGCCCAGGATAGCAAGAGCACCAACCAAAACAGCGGGATCCGTATAGATACCTTGGACAAAAATGGAAAGATGGACACCTACTATGGTTACATAGAAGATATCACGGGAACTTCGAGTATGGACCTTTAAAATCCCTCTGTTTGGTGCCAATGGGTCAAATTGACACCGTTGAGATCGGCAATGCGGTATGACAACCGTGGACCTCAAGCAAGTGGCCTATAGGACGAACCGTTCGTGCTAGCAAATGATGTGACACGTATTCTACGTGATGGACATGAGCAACAAACCAAAAAGCGAATGACAGCCTACTAAAAGCAAGAAGCGAAGGACAAGCCTACCAAGATAACAAGCGAAGCGAAGACTAGCGATCGCCAAGGCGCCACGTGGTTCTCCTGTAAAAGAAGGATCGTCGGAGTTGAGGCGTCCACAGATGAAGAAGAGTACAATCGATTCGACGAGCTACCTCCTTTTATGGTAGAGCGTAGACATTACTATCTTGAATGATATAGAAATCCCCTATATGCGACACTGATCATAATGAAGGATCACTTGTAAAAACAAAGTATGTTAGCAAGTAAGTCGAACCGTGTTATATAAAGTATGATTTTTTATTAAGCAAGGAAGCAACAATTGAATTTATATAACAAGGTGAAAATCTGTATTAATAAGTATGATTTGTTGAAAAATAATAATGTAAAGAATATATGAATTTTTAATTTATTTTATTTTTGAAAATCATTTTAGTGTGGAATAAGTATGAGTTATTATTTTTTAGTAAGCAATGAATCAATAATTGAATTTATATAAAAGGTGAAAATTTATAATAAATTTTGAAAAATTAAAGAGATTTCAAGACTCCCAACAGCTTTCTATAATTTTCGAGAAATTAATGGCAAATTAGTACCAATGACATGTGGGAACCACCAGAGATGGGCCCACATGTTAGTGAGTGATCCTATCTCCTAAGAAGGGTACAAAAAGGTTCGTGCCGTGAAGGCGATCAAAACCCCATCCTCTCCTGGCTAGCGGCGTGCGCTTGGCCTTGGCTCCCGGTGCGATCACGGGTTCGAGCCACTTCGCGCCGTTGTATTCTTTATTTTTGGTGTAACTGTTGGGACTAAGTGAGCATTGGTCCGGTTTGTTACACCAACCGGATCGATATGAGCAAGCGGTCCGGTGTAATACACTGCACCGGGCTGATGTGATGTTAGTCGGTGTGTATGACACTAACCGACTAATTCCCCATCATATAAATTCGAAAGGAGAAGTCCCGGTTTTCCAATGTGATTTTCTTTAGTATCAGAATTTATAGTTTATACAAAATGTTTTATACTTTTGATTTTTAATTTATGTTTTATACTTTTGACTTTTAATTTATGGTACATGAATGTATTTGTGAGGACAAATCTTATGGGTCCAAAAACAACATATATTATAGGAAATGTACATATATTATACCATTATAATAAATTACAAATAATATTGGTGCCCTGTACAATGTCCCACGGGTTACCACAAAAGATGCTAAAAGCTAATTTCTAATAATATACTAAATAACTAATAATTAATTTCTAGCATCTGTCGGGACTAATAAATGCGTCTTAAATGTCGTCCTCCTCCTCGTTGTCGGCGTCGGCGCCATCGTCGGAGGCGTCGTCGTCCTCCTCCAACTCCGGATCGTCGTCCTCGTCCTCCTCGTCCTCGTCCTCCTCCGCGACGACATCCTCGTCGTCGAAGTCCTCCTCGTCCTCGTCGTCGTCGGACAACTCGTCCGACATGGACAACTCCGCCGGGTAGAAGACGGACTCCTTCCTCAGCCGGTTGCGATTTAATGCGCTTCGAGGGACACTCATCCTCGGAAGACGGCGGCGGTGGAAGCAGAACCCGCGCATCGGTGATGGTGGTAGGGTGGAGTTAGAGGAACAGAAGAGGCAGAGGAGGAAGACGCCATTGATCGAAGAGGAAGACGGTTAATTAGGCGAGAGGAAGATCGTCGATTTTATAGAAAAGGCCTCTTGTCGAGGCGAGGAAGAGGCGGCGGCTCCTCGGTTCGCGCCAACATTGCGTCGTTTAATTCCCACATATTCGGTTAGATACACCAACCGGATTCAGTAGTCGGTTGGAGACATCAGCCGGATTACTTCCCAAAATGGAGATCACGGACTTGTGGTTCCCCATGGCGATGGTAGTAATTTGCCATAAATTACAAAGTATGTTACCAATTAAAACCGTGTATGAATTATGATTTTTATGAAGGAAGGAAGCAATAATTGAATTTATATAAAAAGGTGAAAATCTGTTGAATTTATATGAATTTATATAATTGAATTTAAGATGGTTGGAAAATTAAATTGTAAAGAATATGTGAATTTTAATTTATTTTATTTTTGAAATTAGTTTAGTGTGGAATAAGTATGATTTATTATTTTTAGTAAGCCATGAAGCAATAATTGAATTTATATAAAAGGTAAAATTTATACTAAAATTTGAAAAATTAAAGAGAAATTTCAAGGCTTCCAACAGCTTTTCTATAATTTTCGAGATATTAATAGCAAATTAGCGGCGTGCGTTTGCTTGAGCTCCCGGCTCGCGCCTTTTTTGGGAAATCAGTCCCTCGGTGAAATTAAGCGGGACTAAGGAGATTCCGTCGGTTGGTGTCCTCAACCGGGACTAAGTGAAGATTCCATCCCTTTTGTGATACCAACCGGACCGATGGTTCCTAGGGCACTACCTATCGCGGGCGTTGGTCGGTTGGTGTAACCAACCGGGACTAATGTGGTTAGTCCCGTGGATGATACCAACCGACCGATGCCACCATCATATAAATTCTAAAGCGAGTGAGGTTGGAGGCATAATTGTTTTATCGTCTCCAACCTCTCTCGCCGACGCCGCTTTCACCGCCGCCGTCCTCCTTTCCTCCGACGACCCAGCAGCCCGCCGTCCTCCCGACCCCAGCGTGCCGCCGTCCTCCTCGTCACCGACGACCCCACGCACGCCGCCGTCCTCCTCATCACCGACGACCCAGCGCTGCTGCCGTCTTCCTCGCCTCCGAGCGACCCCTTGAGCAAGGTGCTCCTTGTGCTCCTCTCTCTTCCTTCCTCGCTCCTCGGCAAGGTGCAGCCGACGAGCATGGGGCGGTGAGTGCGGGCTCGGGCAAGCATGACGGAGGCGTGACCTGGCGCACGAGGCGACAGGAGTCTGCAATAGGCCAACAGAGCACAATCACGGTGCGCCTAGAGTGTTCGACGAAATGCCCAAACCTCACGCAATGGCGGGCCAGATTTTAGCACTGGGAGTAAAATAGTTAAATTGCCAAATAATTGGTCCAAGATATAAATTTTACATGAAAAAATAAAACATAGCATGTATTTAATGGAAGACAATCTGACCTCTGTATCTTATTTATATGAATTTTAAGATGTATATGTATATGCCAATTTTATAGCAAATTTGAATTCTAAGATGTATGTCAATTAATTGTGAAATGTAATGTATATACCGTCCTCGTCACTGTCGCTCGTCCTCGATCATCTACCTCATCTTCCCCACCGCCCTCCTCGTTGTCACCCGTTTATGTATAAGTATATGTGAAATGTGCAAGTATACTATTGTTAATCTTTTTTCGTTAATTTTCAATGCCTTCTTATAGACTACAAAACTACGATGGCGGGAGAAGGGTTTGATGGAGACGAGTTCATGAGAAGTTTGATTTCGGGAGAAGATGGTTACGAGCTCGATGATTCCATCGAGGCCGCAAGGCCTGTCGTGGACTTAAGGCTCGTTGAGACCGATGAGACTCATGCCGAGGCCGCTGAGACGACCATGGTAATTAGATCGAACTTGTATATGCCGGTTCCACCATCATGCTAAGCCAACATTCTAACACGTAGATATTATTGTACCATATTTTCAGATCACTCAATCGAGTAGCCAATCACGTGAGCGAGGTTCAAACAAGAAGTCGAAGGCAAGACATGTTATCACCGAAGTCGGCGATAACGGCCAACCTCTTGCACCCCTAGGGGCGATTGGGCCGTTCAATTCGCATCTTGGCGCCCACGTCGAGGACCATGTTGTTTGTTAGCATCGTGAGATGGGATAATGTCCCTGAAGATATGAAGGACATGCTCTGGACCGACCTGAAGGAGACATTCACCTTCCCCCAAGGGACCGAAGAGAAGGTAAAGAGTTACACATTCAAGAAGATGGCCATCGCATTCCAAACATATAATAAGAAATTGAACACGGAGTACGTCAAGAAGAACCGAATTCTCGACTTCAACAAGTACCCAAAGTTGCGAGAATCACTGGATGCGTTAAGTGAACTACAAGAATTGAATGAAGGTCAAAGTCTTACCGAAAGGAACAGCCAGAATGCTCTGAAGAAGCAATACCACCACCACCTCGGCCCTGGTGGTTACCGCCAGGCGATGCACAAATGGGAGAAGAGGGAACAAGAACTCTGCTGGCGAAGGGTGTCGCACCATGATAATGGAATGGCCGACAGAGCGAAGAGCTGGTTCTATGCTCACGGCGGCGGCCTTGACGATGATGGAAACAAGGTGTTCGGGAATGTCCGACAGATGTGGCGAAGACTTGTAAAGTCGATCGAGAATCTTCCCAGGCACCTTCGTGCCAAACAGGAGAACGACGAGCTTACAAGGGCCCTACAAAACCCGGAGCACCTCGGGCGTACACGAGGCGTTGGCGCTGTTCCGTGGAAGATTGGGTTCGCTAAGGACGCCGCTACCTATAGGAGTCGGGTGAGAAGCAAGTCCCGACAGTACAACAACTCCTAATGCTTGAAGAACGCTGAATCAAACACAACAGAGCATGAAAGAAGAGATCCAAAGACGGTATAGTTAGCCTTGAGCCAACGGCTGATGCGGGCCAGAACCTCCTGCTAATCCGGACCTCATTAGTCCCTCAAGGCGGCAAATTGTGCTTCCGGTGGGTTGCCGAACCGACTTGGGCCATCGGCTCGTGGACAACATCACGCAATGACACCTTGTGAGCTGCGTCCAAGTGAGGAACATCTCTTTCAAGGCGGCTCACGGCATGGTCAACCGGTGGAGTCGTGGCCGGTCATCCATGGCCAACAGATAATGCCTGCTACTCCGTGGTCTCGATCGAGGAGGTATGCCCAGGTGCGAGGACTGGACCTCAATATTCCCGGAGGTGACGGGACTACGGTTAGGAGAGGCGATCCATAATTTCATCCAATGGCGTAAGAAGTACATTATTTTTCGAGATCACAAGGACGTGTCCTCTCCAACACCTTCATCACCTCCCAGCACACATAAGCGGTCCGTCATCACCTCCATCGTCACCGAAGGAGATGCCTCCCGAAGAAGCCCGCCTCTGCACCAAGCTCGCGACGCTAAACTCCAACTCCAACATCGCCGCCCAAGACAAGCAAGCCACCGCCCAATGGCTCATAAAGAGGACGAGGTCCACCCAACCCAAGAAGCTAGCTGCACTTGCAAAGCGGGCGACGATATGACGGAGGAGGAGACCAAGAAAGTAGTCGAGCCGAGGTCACTAAATTTTTAAACCCAAGTCACCAGAGAAGAAGGTTCACTGATGCGGAAGAATTTCTAAAAGGCTTGAGGACGGTGAAAAATTTGAAGGACAAAAAGAAAAACCTCGTATCGACTCGAGCGCACATTGGTCAAGGAAAGGTCCAAGAAGAAGACGCCAAAGAAGACGACGCCATCACCGATCGAAGGCCAAGGAGATGCAAAATTCATCGAAGAAACCGGTCTTCACCCGAGCAAATATTAGGCGACATGCGATTGAAGTCAGAGAAGTCGATGGCAATATACACCGGCGCTTCCTTGGTCAGCGTGAGGAGATTGGCCACTACCAACTAGGATGCGCCAATTCCATGAATGGTACCGGATGCGTTCAAGCATGGCCTAATGTCATTTGCCGTCAAATACAAGGAAGAACATTTTTTCACTACGACGATGAATTTTATGTCCAATGGCCAAGAATGTACGAGCTATACCAATCGACGCCATCGACGTGGCCATGTTGAGTTGTTTGGACTCTGTAAGTGTCTTATTTAATTGCAAAAATCCACCGTGCGAGCCCTTGCACTATACTAACTTGCAAGCCTAACTAATTTCTTCTTATATAGAATGAAGATAGAAAGATGCAAAAGTGTTTCTACTCTCAACACAGGCTTCCTTGACCCTTAAGTTATCAATGAGACAAATGTTAAAATATCCACTGCCGATACAGAGACCAACATATACAACGGGCTAATAGGTCAAAAATATCATTCAAAGATACTTTTACCCTACAACTTTGAGTAAGTGTTTTCGTACTGCCTCGTTCTAATCTTTTTCCATAACACGATATTAGAACTAATTAGTTACCTATGTTCCATATATATGTACAGCTTTCATTGGATTCTTCTCATTATCGAGCTAGATCGTAGCATGATCACAGTTATAGACTCGATGAGGAGACCAGTTGAAAAGTACGAAAACTTGATCGACATTCTCAACCGGTATTCTTGTTCTTTCCATTATTGTGCTCGTTCTACTCCATTTTAAACAAATTCTAATCATATTCAATTTGCAATCACGTGTGTAGTGCATTCGCACGCAGTTCGCATTAAAACCGTGGGCTAATTCAACGAGGAATTCGATATTACACTTGCCTCTCGAGTATGTATGCCATCAGGGTAGCTTTTGAGTTAGTTAACTTCATTTCCATGCATCCATTTCACGTTGTTAGCTATTTTCACCACAGGTCTGGCGTCACCCGTCGAGCACCAATATATCTGCTACTATGTGTGCCATATTATGCACATCCCGGCGGAGGTACTACCGACTTACAATGTGCATCCGATTTCTCGCGGATCGTGAGAGCGATCCAAGAACAACTCGTCGGCCGGATTTTCGATAAGGTCGAATCCAAGAGGCGAAGTTTCACGCTCCAACGGCAAATAGGTGGGGCCCTTCGATAAAGACCGGTGAACTGTCGGGTCAACATCTACGCTACCAAGAGTGATGCACATAAAAGATCACGATGAACGTTGTGTAATTAAAGTTGTAATGAATGTCATTGTGATACCTAATAGTTGTAATTAAAGTCATTAATAAAAGTTCTGTGATTTAATTATCGCTTATGCATGATTGATTATATGTGCTTTAATTAATTGTGACTTAGCACACGATATATATATATATAATAATAATATTAGACTTAACACACGTACACATATATAATATATATTACCTCACACGATATATATATATATATATATATATATATATTATTTATAGCTCAGTAGTGCGTGCTCGATGCAGTTGTAGGAACCAACTGACCGAATAGCACTTATCAATACCGCTTGGTGCCTCCAACCGTCTTGGCCAGGGCTTCAGCGAGGCACGGGTAAAGTTATGTGCTCGCCGTCTGCGTCGGAGGAATCAACCGGGGCGAGCAGCTAGACTTATCACTACCGGTTGGTGCTTCCAACCGTCTCGAGTGGGGCTTACGGCGAGGCACGGCTAAAGCCACATGTGGCCTCCAACCGTCATCGATACTATATCGGCCGGGTGAGGAACCGGGCCGATGCCATAGGGCATCGGTCCCAGATAACTTCTTATCTGTTCAAAAACCAGATCGATGGCCGTTAGAACCGGATCGATGGCCGATCTGTAGTAGTGATCCCACGACCAACTCCTCGCTGCAGTGAACAACCTAGCAAAGACCACGAAAGAGCAGTTCGCCATCACCAACGGCCATGTCGCTGACGTCCAGAAGACGGTGGATGCCTATCAGGGGCGGATTCGAGCATGCCGCCCAAGTTTCATTGCATGGTCTTCGCCACCTATGAATCCCCTCGTGTTTCATTGCATAAGGATATTGTTGTATTATATAATGCAGTATAAGCAATATGATAAACAATGTAATTCCAAATATAAACAGCAGAGAAATTAAGTTATTGCCATGAAACATAGCATTAAACAGCAGTTCATTAATCACAGTTACTGCAAGAATAAAACTCATGTGTATAAGAACTAACAACATGGCAATCTGTACCAAAATATAGATCAAAAACAGCAACATTGCTCAGTTTATGATATTTGGTTGCTCTCAGATCAAGTGTATGTCGGGTTGCTGTAAAATAGCCTTCCAACAACATATAAACAATAGAATCACAGGCTAATATGATCAAATACAGAATCTAAAAATAAACTGATCACTGTACAACTATAAACTGCACTAGATATTGAATATAACTTGATGTTGATATCCACAAGGAACAGAAATTAATTCAGTATGAAACACATGAAAAGATCAAAAATTCTGACCAGCAGAAGGGCAGAGAATGTTCTGAAAATACTGAATTTATCAATTCAACAGCAAGTATACTTCAGGTATCAATAATCTAGAGCACTTTCACATGGACAGCAATAAGCACCAAATTAAGTTTTAACTCTTTATCAGATTAGCAGTCAATTAGCCACATACGCCTCATCTAGTTCATCATCATCAAGCAATAGTATGAAACACCCACAGGTCAGTGTACAGCACCCAAATCAAGGCAAAACCGGCTCCTTTGCCAAAAGCAAGGTCCCCCTGAATTTCCTTGATAGGTTCTATGCGCAAACACAAGAAGGAGATGGGAAAAATCACTTACAAAGCATCGAATTCAAATCGGAACGAAGAAAGACTAGGCACGACGATGTCGCTGTCCCAGAAAACAGTATCGCCGCTGCACAGATGCAACCAACGGCGACAAGTTTCGGAGATACAAAGCCGTCACCTTCCTAGCGGAGCTAGCCATGAAGAAGACCCAAGGTGAAGAAGTGCGCAGCAACAAGACCACGGAAACCAGCCCTGGCCAAAGGGACCGATGTCAACGGACAGCACCACCACCACCACAGAAGGCCTGGGCTCCGCGTGAGCCGACCAAGCCTCGGACCATCAATCGCCGGCCAAGTTCAGCCCCCAAAACCAGATCAGAGCAAGGAAGAGGCGGCTAGGTTTTTTGGAACCAAAATGCGAGTCGTGCTACAAAGAGGGGGAACTAACCAAGCTATATTAGAGGAGAGGAGGAGCGCACGAGGAGGCGGCATCGGAATCTCAAGATACCCAGCCATCTCTGGCCTCCGCGCCCACGCCGTGAGACTTCCGGCATTGCCGCCACTAACGCAAGCAAAGCAGCCCGGCTTAGGAAGCTACCGCTTAATCTGCTAAGGGCATGAGCGCCTCTACCCTTATCCACTCGTGTTGCCCATATGGGCCTTGGGCTAAAAGCCCCATTTGGCAAAAGCCCAACAATCCCCACCCTTTTGTCTCATGATCGACAAAGGTAATGAATCCATGTAATTTTTTTTGATATACTGTTATTCAACATAGGTACCATAAAGGTTTGAACCAATGTTTAGTTAAAAGAAATCTAGCCCTTCACAGGCGATGGAGGACTACGCGTTGATCTAGAGCCTTGATGTAAGAGCATTCATTCAAAAACACACAATACTAGGCTGTAGAACTGCACCTCTAGCGGGGCAGGATGTTACGGTCTTGTCCTTGTATCTTTTCATGATCTCACTAGAGAGCATACCCTTAAACTCTCACGGACCGCGACCTCACAGTCAGCTCACATAGGTGAGTTCTTTCAGAAAATTCTGTAGGACAATTTCCTTGCCACAAGGCACTAAACTCATTAAGAGGGTTAACCTCAACCTTCCTTACAGGATAAGCACAACAGCTAATGGGATTCTTGTGAGGAGGGAACGACCGGGGCGCAGACCAGGGGTAGGGGCGAGCTCCCCAGCCCTGACCACGACCGGCCTAGGGGGCTAACCTTCCGAACAACCGCTACTGCCTTCTCCATCGGCAGTATGGCCACGACCTGCGTAACTGCAGGACGTGGGCCGCTCGGTTGGAGGACTTCTACGCCGGGCGTGGGCCTATGTCCGAACTCCCCGACCACGGAGTCCTAGACGATCGGGCGCCTCAGGGCGCCCATGGCGACGCCTTCCAGGAGGCTCGCGCGCACATCGCCGTGATCTTCGGCGGCGCTTCCGCCTATAGCTCGCGACGCGAACTTAAGGCCGCTGCCCGGGAGGTTTACCACCTCGAGAAGGGTAAGCCCGGAGACGCACCCCTGTGGTGGTCTCATCAGTAGATCACTTTCTCCGGGATGATTGTCCCCCCGGAATGACTAGGCCCCAGCGCTTGCCGCTGGTGCTCTGTCCGACCATCAGTAACACGCGAGTCGATCACGTGTTGGTGGATGGCGGGAGCTCCTTGGACATCGTCACTGCTCAGGTCCTTGAGCAGATGCAGGTCCCACGGTCCTTTCACGGCATTGTCTCTGGGTCGTCCTTACAACCGATTGGGCAGATCGTGCTGCCCGTGACGTTTAGGACCCCTAGAACTTCCGGACGGAGTACGTCACCTTCAAGATGGTGGACTCCGAGCTCCCGTACAACGCCATCCTTGGATGCCCTGCGTTGTCCATGTTCATGGCGGCCACCCACCATGGGTACCACTGCCTGAAGATGCCGGCCCCTCACGGGGTCATCACGATCAAGAGCAGTCAGAAGGCCGCTATGGCCTGTGATGAGAGTGCCTTGGCCTTGGTCGGACAGCTCCCCGAGCGCGGTCCAGCCAAGGCCGAGCGGCCGCCAGTCCGCCCCAAGGTGGCCCTGCAGCCGCAGGAGCCCACCAAGGCAGTCCCCCTCTCCGAAGACGACCCAGCTAAGGTCGTCCATGTAGGGGTCAACCTCGAGTCCAAATAGGAACTCGAGCTCGTCACCTTTCTCCGGGCTAACGCAGACGTGTTCGCGCGGGAACCGTCCGACATGCCCGGAGTCCTAAGGGAGGTAATCGAGCACAGGGTAGTTGTTCAGCCTGACAAAAAGCCTGTCAGACAGGCCCTACGGCGCTTCCCCAAGTGGAAGGCTGACATCATTCGGGAGCAACTCGGTAAGCTCCTCCAAGCCGGCTTCATCCGAGAAGTCGAGCATTCCGACTGGCTCGCTAACCCAGTCATCATCAAGAAGAAGGGCAGGAAGTGGCGAATGTGCGTCGACCATCGCGACCTCAATGCCGCTCGCCCTAAAGACACTTTCGCCACGCATAGACCAAGCGGTCGATGCAACGGCGACTTCGGCCATGAGCTTCCTGGACGCCTACTCGGGCTATCACCGGATCGCTACCGCAAGGAAGATGAAGAGAAGATCGCCAGGACACCTTTTGCTACCTTCTGCGACACGACCATGTCATTCGGTGTAAAGAACGCGGGAGCCACGTTCCAGCGACTGATGTAGAAAACGGTCCCTAATCAGATAGGGCGCAATGTAGAGGTCTATGTAGACGACGTTGTTGTAAAAAGCAAAGTCCCACGGGACCATGTGACCGACCTTCAGGAAACCTTTTCTAATCTCAGGAAGTATCAAGTTAAACTAAATCCTGAAAAATGTGTCTTTGGTGTTCGGTCTGGGATGTTGCTTGGCTATGTGATAGGGAAGGCGAGCATCGGGGCAAACCCCGAGAAAATCGAGGCCATCGAGAATATGAGGTCGCTAACCTGCACCAAGGAGGTGCAAGCCCTCACCGGGCGGATGGCGGCCCTCAGCAGATTCATATCTCGTCTCGGCGGCGCGCAAGGCACCTTTCAGAAGATCCTGCGCAAGCACGATGGTTTCGAATAGACAGAGGAAGCCGAGGCCGCTTTCAGCGAGCTAAAGCGTTACCTGTCCACGTCTCCCGTCCTAGCCACGCCAAAGCTCGGGAAAGATCTACTCCACTACTTGGCGGTTGCCCCGCAGGCTGTGAGTGCTGTACTAGCAGTCGAACGTGAGGGCAAGCAACAACCTGTCTACTACGTAAGCGAGGTACTGCATGGACCTAAGGAGCGGTACCCTGAGGTTCAGAAACTCTTGTACACCTTGCTTATGGCCTCGCGAAAGTTTCGTCACTATTTTCAAGCCCATCCAATTACGGTCCCAACGAGTTATCCGCTAAGGGATATCATCCGGAACCCCGACACAAACGGACGGGTCGCAAAGCGGGCCGTTGAGCTTGGTGAATTCGACATCAAGTTCGTACCCCGAACAGCGATCAAGTCCCAAGTCGTGGCCGACATCTTGGCCGAGTGGACCGGGCCAACCGACCCTTCTGAAGGCTCGCCCGAGCTCGCAAGCCAAGAAGCGCACTGGACCATGTTCTTCGATGGGTCACGCCAATTCGAGCGATCAGGTTGCGGGTTTGTCCTCATCTCCCCCCAAGGAGAAGAAATTCAGCTTATAGTACAGCTCCATTTTCCCAAGAACGAACAATGTCATGCGAGTACTGAAGGCCTCCTAGCCGTCATGAAAGCATGCATCGCGCTTCGGCATAAAACGGCTAACAGCGAAAGGGGATTCGCAGTTGGTCGTCTGCCAAGTAAATAAGGAGTTTCAGTGTTTTGACAACTCAATGGTACGATACTTGGCCGATGTGAGAAAGCTGGAGAAACATTTCACGAACTTCGAAGTGTGTTACGTTCCCAGATCAAGCTAATAGCTTTGGCCGATATATATCATGGCTTCGGCCCTCACAAGAAACCGCCCCGGCGGGGGTGCTCATGCAGTACCTACTAAAGCCCTCTATTCCCTCCGGAGAAGAGGCCCCCGAGAAGACGGTTGCCTCGACCCAAACGACCGGTACCGTTTCGTTCCTAGAGCAGCGCGACACCTGGATGACACCATTCGTCCAGTTCTTGACTCATAGGACACTGCCACAGGACACAGCTGAGAAATCCCGGCTCCAAAGGCAAGCCCGACCTTACCGATTACTCGGGGGCTTGTTGTACCGAAGGGGTTTTAACGGCGTACTTTGCAAGTGTGTGACCCAGGAGGAAGGCAAATTTCTCCTCCAAGACATCCACGACGGGATCTGCAGGGCCCATGCCTCTTTCAGAACCTTAGTGGGAAAAGCCTTTCGCATGGGGTATTACTAGCCCACTGCATTGACTGACGCAATGGAGCTAGTAAAACGTTGACTAGCCTGCCAATATCATGCCCGAGTGTCCAACCAGCCAGCATACGAGCTGCAAACTATCCTGCTGACCTGGCCATTCTCGACGTGGGGAATGGACATACTTGGTCCGTTCCCCAGAGGCCTAAAGGGGTGCACGCACCTGTTCGTCGCCATCGACACTTTCACTAAATGGATCGAGGCCGAACCAGTGTCGAGCATATCAGCCCAAACGGCCAAGAGGTTCCTCATGAACAACATCGTGACCAGGTTCGGCGTCCCGAGCAAGCTGATCGCTGACAATGGGACACAGTTCACGAGCGAGCTATTCCAGGATTACTGTGAAGAGCTCGGCATGAAGGTCGTCCTAGCCTCGGTGGCTCACCCGCAGAGCAATGGCACGGTCGAACGTGCAAATGGGCAGATTATGCAGCGCGTCAAGCGCCGAGTTTACGACGCTCTCGTCGAGCAGCGTCACAATTGGGTAGAAGAGCTACCCTCGGTGCTTTGGGCAGCCCGGACAACCTCCAATCGGGCTACCGGGGAGACCCCATTCAGGCTGGTATACAGCTCGGAAGCGGTCCTACCCGCCGAGGTAAGACTCGGTTCAGTCCGTGTTGATTTTGCAGGTGAAATCGACAATGACGACGAACGACTGTTGGATCTCGACCTATCCGAGTCCTGCCGCGAGTAAGCACTACTGCGAGTGGCAGCATACCAGCAATCCCTGCGACGGCACGCGGCTAAAAAGGTACAGAACCGGACCTTGCAAGTTGGCGACCTGGTTTTAAGATGAGTTCAGAACCTGGCACATGCCAATAAGCTCACCCCAAGGTGGGAAGGTCGTATCAGCCACACGCCCGGGGGCTGTAAGACTGGCTTTGCCGGATGGCAGAGTCCTCAACAGTTTCTGGAACATCGCTCAACTCTGGAGGTTCTACGCCTGAGCAAAGATCGTAAGTCTCCTTTCCCCCCTCTCTTTTTTCCTTTTGTCCATCTTTTCACTCCCCAGAAAGCCCCAAGTTAACCCCGGTGACCTAAACTTAAGATCGAGCTTGGGAGAAAGCCCGAGCAATCTCAGTACACATCGGCAGAGTAGTGGCTACGCAGAAGCTAACCCCCGGGATTCCCTTGCACACAGGTAAGCCGATATCCATCGCACCACGCAAGTTCCCGCACGAGCACACGCTTTCCGGCCCTATATCATAAGCCCGCGTAAAATTGTCACAGCCCGGGATAACTCTAGAGTCCAACACTCTGCCTCTTACAAAGAAACAGAGCAGGGGCCACAAGCTCCATTTCAAGGATGCGGTCTCGATAAGCCACGCCCGGGCTTCTCCCCAGAAGCTCGGCCATGGCTCGAGGGCTAGGGTCGATTTTTCAAAAATTGATCACTCTAAACCACGCTCGGGCTTCTCCCTAGAAGCTCGGCCATGGCTCGGGGCTAGGGTCGTTTTTTCAAAAATTGATCACTCTAAACCACAACCGACCTTCTGGCGAACCAGAAGCTCGGTCGTGGTTCAGGGGCTAGGGTCGATTTTCAAAGATTGATCACTCTAAACCACAACCGACCTTCTGTCAAACCAGAAGCTTGGTTGTGGCTCGGAGGATAGGGTCGATTTTTAAGGGTCGATTTTTCAAAGGGTCGATTTCTCAAAAGTTGATTTCCCAAGGTCGGATACCCAAGCAAGGACTTTCGATCTTCTCTAAGCCACGCCCGAGCTTCTATTCAGAAGCTCGGCCATGGCTCGGGGGCTAGAATCGATAGGACTATGCTACGACCTTCGAACCCTTTCTTGCCTATACAACTACTTGTGATCGTTCGCACACAGGAAAGACGACAAAGACAAAGGGAGTCAACCGCAAATAACTTTATTCAAAGACTTCGAAATAACTTCCAAGACAATTACACAAAGCCCCGGCGGGCGCGGACTAATGCAACGACAATCACGTCGGCCACCTCGGCAAGCTTCAGGACGACTTCGATCAGCACCGCGACAGTGGCGACGTAGCGGGCGCGGTCCTCCTCCTCCGCAACCTCGGCAAGGGCGAGGTCGTACTCCGCCCACAGGATCTCCAAGAACTCTCCGTGATCTATGAAAGCAAGAAGAGGGGGAGGTACGGAAGGAAGAAGCTTGGAATGAAAAGTGGCCGTAGCGTCGGTCTCTTTTTATAAGCCAAGATCAGGAAGTCGAAGCGATCCTAGGAGTAATAGCGTCGGGAAGCAGCTCCGACGTGGAACTGTTTCCAAGATTTGACACGAATGTCTCTTAGGACATGGCGCAACAGTCAAGTCGACGTTTGGCATTCCAGGGAGAAGGTGGACCGAGGGAGCAAAGGTCAAAACAAGTCAATGCCTTTTTCAAAAGTATTTACATAAAAGGGGCAAGTCAGATCACCGCCAAGGGAAAAGAAAAATACAGGGGCCGACGACTTAGGCTGGCACCTGAGCTTCAGAAGCTCGGCCAGTGCTTCGTCCTGTTGGCTCTGAAGATCAAGGAAGTCTTTTGCCCTATCCCAGGCGGTCCGCATCTCAGTCCTCAAGACTTCATTGGCTGCTTCCAGATCCCGCACAGTGTCGGTGGGTCTTCAATAGATCCTCCGTCGCGGCTGTGGCCAACTTCGCCCGGGAAAGCCCTGCAGCAAGGAGGTCACGCTCCTCCACCGCACGAGCGATCTCGGCGGCACGGCACGCCTCCACCGACCGAAGGCGCTTTTCGAGCTCGGTGGCATGGTCGCGTTCGGCCTTAAGGGCCTCTAGCGACCGACGTGAAACCTCCTCGGCGTCATTCCGCACCACGGTTAAGGCCGCCTCCGCTGCCGCGACTCGAGCTTCTAGAGCCACTGCCTGGACCGAGCTCGAGCGAGCTTCCTCGGCCTTGTGCCTTGTGACCTCGATTCTTTGCCGCCAATAGGCGCTGCCGTCTGCTCGCAAGACCTCCCGCTCAGCATCGTGCTCAGCCTCGAATGAGCAAGCGATGCTGACGACCTCGCGGTAGGACTGCACCAAGAGGATAGGCTAAGGGAAAAGAAAGAACCCAGAAAGGGTCGACACAAAAGTCAAGCTCGAAAGCACTTACCCGTCTTGTGGCCGCCGCAGTCATGGACTCATACTGAGTCCGGGAAGCGATCTTGAGCGCAGGAAGTGCCATCACCAAGTCGCCCGAGCTGCTCGGTTCCTCGGGCGCTCCCCTTGTAGGCTCGGCCGAACCTCCCACAGGCTCGGCCGCTTCTCCTGCAGCCTCACGTGCCCCCTCTACCGGCTCGGCCTGGGCCCCAACGGCCGCTCCTGGCGCTGTCTCCTCCGACGGCTCGGCCTGGGCCCCATCGGCCGCTCCCGGCACCGTCTCCTCCGTCGGCTCGGCTGATTCCCCCATGAGCCCGGCAGCACCAACGGCTTGAAGGCATGGCTCAGGGGCGAAATCGGTTTGCACCCCGGCGTCTACCTTCGGCTTAGCCCCCAGCAGGTTTGCCAGCCACTCCTCAAGCGACTGGCCGGGGACTGGTCGGAGCCGAAAGGGCTCTCGCTGGCGCCATGCGGCAAGCGAGAGCTTGTGCTCGACCCACGCTGATGTCGCAACGATCCATCCCGCAACAACCAACGGAGCCACGCTCCACAGCCGCACCGGGACGACGCTGGCGGCCGTAATGACCCAGTCGGGCCAGTTCCAGCCAAGGAGAAGGGTGTCGCCCATGTCCAGTGGAGGTACAGGCATGTTGCTTCTCGAAAAAAGATCTGACAAACCGCCGAAGTCAATCGGGCGCCACCCGGTCGAGGTCCGCCCCTCGACACCGAGCGGTGCCAGGAGCGATGTCCCTTCATTCGTCTCCACCTCCACGAACACGGCCTGGGAGCGCACGTCATTGCGTGCCACCAACGAGAGGGCAGAGGGCCCCGAGCCTCGAGGCCCGGGCTTATTCTCGACGGGGTCATTCTCCTGCCACTTCTCCGGCCAGACGGATGAGTTCCCTGCTTGAGGGACAGGCGATCGAGAACAAAGGAAAAAACAATCGAAGTACGCCCGATCAGCCTGGGAACCATGACAGGCGGAGAAAAGGAAGAAAGAAAAGGCAAAGTGACTTACGAGCAAGCATGACATCCGTCCCGACCAACGACGCCGCGAAGTCATCATCATCACCCAGACCAATCGGCGCCGGCCGAGTATCTCACAAGACCGCCGACCCTCGGCGCCAGGAACCCCTAGCCCGGCCGGGTCAGGACGGCAGAGGTCGGGCGCCACCGCTTCACGGCTATTTTGCCTCGGCACGCCAAAGCTTCTTCAAGGGCGCCGCGAGCCCCTTTGTTCTTTTCGCGCCCAGGTTGCAGCGTCGCCACCGGCCGTCGAATCGGCGACTTCGCCGCCATCGGCCAAGGTCGGGCGGGCTCGCTTCTCACCCACTTCCCCCTGCGAGATATGTCACGTCCATCATTACGCCACGAAGACCGCTTCTGTATGCGAAATCCACGGGAGTACGTACCTCGTCCAGGACATTGCGAACTCCCGAGCCTGATGGCTCGTTATGGTGCGCGGGCAGGAGAAGCCTCACAGCTTGGACCACGTCGTCCTCAGGTAGGGCTACAAAGAAAAGAGTGGGAACATAAAAAACGTACCCGAAGAAAGCTCGGGCGGAGGACTGCAAGGTCGAAGGAAGGAACTTATGGGAAGTACCTTCGCGGGTGAGATCGTCCCACCCGCTGATCTTGAAGAAAGGGCGACCCCGCTTCCGCAGCGGGCTCACCCGATGCCTGATGAAGTCGGCTACAATGTCGTAGCCGTTAAGCCCCGGCCGGCCAAATCTCGGATTTTGGCCGCCAAGGCCGCCTCCGCTGGCTCCAGCAAAGGCCGGAGCAGCGTCAACTTCCCAGGGCTCGCGTTCGCGAACCATAGAAAGCAGTCGTCGAGCACCCTGGCATAGTACCACTGCGACACCCACCCCCGACGTTCTCCTTGGCCTTGAACACCGGGTATATGGGCTTCATGTCGCGGCGGAGCTTGAAGTAGGCGCACCCCGCTATATTGTTCCCACCGGTCGTGGTCAGCTCATAGAAGTTGAGGAAGAGACTGACCGAGGGCTCCACCCCGACGAATGCCTCGCAGAGATGCGCGAAGATCGTCAGAAATAGGATCGAGTTGGGATTGAGATTTGCCAACTTGATCCCGCACTGAGCGAGAACCGCGTCAAGGAACACGGACTCCGAAACCCGGAGCCCGTGAACCGCAAAGAGCTCGAAGCAAACGAACTCCTTGCTCTTGGGCGCGGGAACCGTCTCCTCGCCAGCCGCCCTCCATCCGCCAACCTCGATGAAGCCGGCGGCTTCCAGCCCCTTCAGGTCGTCCTCAGTGAGGAGACTCCGCGTGAAGGGCGCCATCGGAAAGGGAAGGATCGGAGGGTGGAAAGACGGCGGAAAGGCAAAGGAAGGAGGAAGGCAAGACGAGCAAATAGCACAAGAGAGCGTGAAGGGGAACGGTGAAGGGAAAGCTGACCGATATAAACCGTCGCGGGGAGACGAACCGTCGCCTGTCCGCCTGAAGACGCGAAAACCAGGGGGAAAAGCAGCGGCGCGCATAACCGTGGTTCGGTTGGGATTCCCGCCGAAGCCAAGAAAATCACGCGCACCCCAATCATTTCGCCCGAGTGCAGTTACCAAATAAACCTCTGAGCGGCACGACCTCGTCCCGCTCGAGGTTTGGGGGCTAGCTGTTGGGGAAAGTACGTGGCCCATGGAAATACGGCCCACTGACTTGCCCTCGACCCCACGGGAAGCAAGCCCTGGCTTGGCAAGCTCGCGTTCGAGCTTGGCAGGCTCGCGCCCGAGCTTCCACGTCTCGGAGAATCGAGCCTCCCACTTCCCTCGGGCTTCCGAAGCTCAGGGCTCAGGACCCGAGGCAAATCATGCCGTGCCGCGGACAGGAAACGCTTCGGGTCCCCAAGGTCATCAATAATTAAATGTGTGCACTGTACCGAGGAGCGCCTAGCGAAGGCTACTGATGGGTTGGCGGCAGGTCCCGTCAACTGCCCGCATGGGCAAAGACACGTGCTGACCGGTAGCGGTCCGGCGCGGCGATCGGGAGATACACTCGATTACCCGGCAGATCTTGTGCGCCCCGACATGGTAAAAAGGAGACGACTATTCAACGGACCAGCGCAAGCTACAGTGGTATGATGTCGCCTATAAAAGGGACATACAGGCCACAACAACGTTCACCCGTTTCTGGATACACACAACACACTTGGAAGATAGCCACTGTAAAACAGGAGCACTTGCACTCTCGTAGGAGCTCTAGTTCCCGACGGTAGTTCTTTGTGCCCAGGTAACTATAGGAACACACACACAGTGCCTTAAGCACTTATTGTGCTCGAGGCCCGGGCTTCCCAAAGCCCGGACCTCACCCCCTTGTACTCGTTTAAGCTCAGGCATTAAACGAAGACTGGACATAGGGCTGTTATCCGACAGTGGAAGCCTGAACCAGGATAAAAACACTCGTGTCATCATCATCATCCATCCGGTCCCGATGCGTCTGACCGCGTCGGGACTAAGTCCTTTCCCTCGACAGCGTCTGCCCAAGCGGCCGGGCTTCGGTCCAGGGGACAAGGCCGCCTTTGGGCCTCGCACCCACCTTCTCCTTGCTCATCGGCCCGCGGAGGTTCGCCTCCCGGTCGTTGACATGATCCTACTCCAAATAGAGCAAGTCGGGCCACGCCGTCCACCAAGCCTGTGTTCTGGAAGATCTACGCTACTTGGCCCAAGAAGGTGGTGCGTCCAATCGCTCGTCTTGAATACCCGGACCCTTGCCGTCCACGTTTCGCCCCATCGCTTCCACCGCCTCTACGCCAATGGTTGCCGCTGCCCACAAGAACCGCCGATTCTTCCTAAGCCACCCTTCCCATTCGCCCTTCCCTCTCGAGTCCACCATACACGGCGGCACCCCTAGACTGCCGCCTGGCCTTTAAAAGCCAGCCGGTGCCCCCAATTCTCCCCTTATCTGCCATTGCTCTATTTCGGCTGAGTTCACCCCCTTTGCCGATTCGTCCAAATCAGTGAGCCTCGCTCCGATTCCCTACTTTGGCAGCATCTCTATTACCCCCGCTATTTCCTTGACAACCTTTCCGTGCCAGCCCGTCACCGGAGTTGTTGAACCACGTGTGAACGCCGCCATCTCCGTTTCGGACCATCACATCACCGGCCCGCTCCAGTGGTTCTCCATCCTCGCCATCACTGCGGTGAGCTTCCCCATCCTCCCGCATAGCCCATGCGTGCGCTAGCTTGCCATGAGCCGTATCCTAGCATCGAGTCCATGCTTAACTCGAGCTGAACTCCATTGCCACTCGTTGCACCGCCGCGTCCGGCCGTCTCCAGCCTCGACGTGAGCACCATTGGTCGCGCGCGAGCCCACTAGTCCTGTAAAGCCCAAGAACCCGCCCAATGGTGGTCGGTAGCGCGGCGAAACCCCGATGAGCCTGGCGGTCGCATGCGCGCCAGCGCGAGGTAGACGACAACCCGGAGCCGTCCGATGTGTGCCAAGATTAGCGCTATACCTATGCATTATGAAGCTGAGCCGATGACATACGGGACCAGGCGAGTCAGAGGGTCAGAAATTAAATCTCGCGTGATTAGAGCTAATCGGCCACTGACTGGTGGGGCCTGTGGTCCTACTCGTCAATATTAGTAGTAGCGTCGCCCGGTAGTGCGTATTCGTAGCTCGAAAATGTATATTAGAAATACGCCTTCTGTGTAGGACCACGCGGGCTGTGCCGTTGTTGGGCCGGCCCAATATTGTTTAAACGAATAATTAACTTTTATTTGATTTAGAAATCTTAGCAAATGCAATTACATTTCTATAAATGGTTTGACTACTTCATAAAAATCATAGAAAAATTGTGATAAATACCAAATGACCTGCTTGATTTAATAAAAATGCCCAAGTGAGCAGTAAGGAAGATTTAAGCCCCTGTTTAATTTATTTAGTTGTATCTTAGGAATTTTCCTTTAGGAATAAAACCTGAAAATGATTAATGGATTAAACAAAATAGTTATGGACTTAAGAAAAATCTTAGAGAATTTGGAACAATATCTAATAACAAGATAAACATAGTAAAACTTTAATTTGGACTGTTGACCCCTATTACAGCCTCTGGATAAATCAAAACTCACCTCTTTAGTAATTTATAAATAGGCTTTCCAATTGTTTTAATTGTTTAGCAAGCTCCTAAAATCATGAGAAAATTCCAGTGGAACCTAAATGTGATTTAGGAATTAAGATAATCTATTATTCAATTTTAGGACCTTAAATACTCACTAGATAATTATATGGCCAAATTTACCAAATTTCCTTATGTATTAATATAACATTAACGGAACCTGAATTATTTTTAATACTAAATGACTTCAATTAAATCTCAAATTTTTACAGAAACATTGTTAACCCCTATTGAATTTATTAAAATTATATGACCTTAATAAAACTTGGTAGGATTATTTAACTATTTAACTGGGTAAATAAGACATATGTACTATTATATAAGTAATTAGTTGCTAGTTTAAAAATCATACAGCCACACACTTGTCCCTAAACAGTAGGTTTAGAGTCAATGAAGGAAATGCTTCAAAAAAAATTAAATTTTTACCATATGCATCTACTTGTTAAACTTTGGGTAGACTATTATGGGTAGCATTATGTATCATCATCATTGCATATCATATTCACACACGCTCACCCCATTATCTTTTTTGTGAATTATTAAACTTTATAGGATCATGGAACTCCCTTGATAATTTAGGTTAAGACCTAAACGTCAGTCGCCAATCGCTAGGTTAAGACCGCTGCATTTCATGTATCATGATTTCCTATTGCATGTTGAAATTTTATTTATTCTGCTCTTCGAATTCGTTCCGTTAATAGACGGTGAAGAGCCCGAGAGACACTTCGAAGAAAAGCAAGAAGACCCTCACTACTTCCAGGAACCAAGCGAGTTAACATCTTTTCTAGAGGGTGTTTACTTTTATTAGGGAGAGTCTAAAATTTTTCTAGTGCGAGTTAACATTCAAATAGATCATATCGATTCCCAATTTTCTAAAATATTTTATTTACAGTAACAAATTGCATGCTCTCTTTAAGTAATTATGCCTATTTGCTTAATCATTATATATCATGTCATATTAATTACTTGTTATTGATTTACCATGATGATATTTGTCTTGATGAAATCATCCGTCATTTGATATTATTATTGATTGCCTTGATGATCACCATGATAGCCTGGTTAGGTTCAATAAAATAATTTAGACTCTTAAGTTTTGGTTAAAATCTTGCTTAGACACTGCTGAGGTTCAATTTTTAATTTTAGGCTTAGTTGTCTCGAAACGATGAACCGACATTCATCGGACATGATGACACAATGAACTTGGTTAACTGGAAATTGAGCCTAGCATGCCAGTGTGTGTGGTTGGAAACACGGATGTGTTCCGGCTTATGGATAAGGGTGTGATGTAGCTGGGCTACATGGTGTGGAGAAGGCTATTGGTTCCAGCATGGTGCTGAAAGGGGCGCGGGGCAACATGCGTACTGCCGAGGGCTGCCACAGGGTGGTCTCGCCACAACATGTGCAGAGCACATGGGTGGAACGATAGCGAGAGAAGGAAGGCTGGATCACGGGTAAGGTGCTGGGTAGCCAGGGACGGCTGTGCCAGTCGGAGCGCGAGTTGTTTTCGTGTAGCTTTATGCTATCCACTGGAGTTCCTGCACAACGCGTGGCCATCGCGGAGTAGTGCGGACTTGGGGCCCGCTGGCTTGCTGGACAGCGTCAGGGTTAACTCCTAGTCCGAGGTGAAGATAGGAATGTGTCGTCATCCGGATGGATGATCTAGGTCTTACATTATAGGGAGCCGTGACTCTAGTGCGGGCTTAGCAACCCGGGTAAGGAGAACCAGGCGGTTCGCTGGCGTAAGATCCACAACAGGTGGGCCACACCCGAAAGATGATGGCGGGTGTTTGGAGGAAGTTTGGGATGGGTTAGGACTGTGGTGTGAATTGTGGATTGGAATGGACAACTGAAAATGGAGCATTGATTAATAAAACTTTGGGTTAAAATTGCTAAGTCATAGGTTTTGATTTATAAAACTGGCTTTCTGCAAATAAATAAATCCCAACCTTTCCTTTAGATCTCATATCACTATATGCATTAGGTTGGGTATTAGCTCGCTAGTGTTTGGATGATACTGATCTCACCTACAATCCCTCTTTTAGATAGAGAACATCAGCAAGGTCAGTATGCCTGCCACGAAGACGAGGAACAGGATTTTGCTGACGATCAGGGCGAGGCATAGGGCGTCTCTGCAGTCGACTGTTTAGGCATAGCCGGCAGGAGGCCTTTTGGATCTTTTGGTCTCTTTGCACTCTGATCTTTTATATATTCTAACTATTTGGGCCAATGTACCGCAATGTAACACTTAATAGACTTCGGGCTTAATACATGTACTTTATGTGATATAAGACTTCCATTTGTATGAAATGATCCGGCTATATGAATGATATGCACTAGTGTACTGATCTAGGAACTAGTGCAGCTCAAGTGATAGGCAAAGGACAGGCCCCACAATGAACCCTGTAGCGTATTAGCAAAACATATATGGAAGAAAGATTGCAAGTTCCTAAGAACCGTTTGCATGTCAGAGTGATCATCTCAACGACACGGTGAGCTCCAAATTCTTTCCTACATCTCAGCATCTTATGCAAAATCCACGTAGCCTTGTTCGCATCAACATTCCTGGCCTTCAAAAACATGTAAGACATATTCGTATCACAAATTTCTGATCGCAGTATCTCAATAAGGCATATATATAAAAGGTGAAAATAGGGAAATAGGTATTCCTGTAAGCATTCGTATATGCTTTTCTAGCATTAAACTAAGCAAAACAATTAGAACTTAGAAAGGGCATAAATATAGAAACGGATATGCACGAAGCTCAGATTCTAACCAAACATACTGTTCTCGTGTTGGGTCCTAGACCTTGATACCAGAACAATTGGAAGGCTGAACCGAGCTGCCTTCCCACGTATTTTTCCTTGTTTATTAAAACAAGGCAAAACAATCAAAATTCATAAAGGGAGTAGTTAGAAAAGGCTGTGCCTAAAACCCAGAATGCATGTAAACTTTTAGTATTCACCTGTTCGAGTGTTTGTAGAAATCGATAGATGGAAGCAAGTATAACTGCAACAAAATATGTAAAGGTTTTATGAACCGGCTAGCGCCCTGTGGCGCTCCCTCGGAATTCACATTCGGATCAAAAAGTCACTGCCCATTCGCTGTCCAAGTGATTGAAAAATAACATACTAGCCGCCCAAGAGCAAGCCGAGCATGTTACCTCCCAACCCGAGCTTGCAGCGGCACACACGGGCGACCTTCGTTGAAACGAATGTAAACCGGGTGCCCGGATATATGTCCGGTGATGGCTCCCAAGATCAGCTACCATCACACACATATCCTCACAATGATCGATAGCACAACACATACATTTTCGGCATAATTTACATCCAACCGGGCAACATGAACTGCTGCCCGAACAATAAGTTTTAGCATAATCAGAGTTTTATCAGCAGCGAAATACAAGTTTGTTCACCAAAATAGCAAGGAAGAACATCATAAATAAACAAAAGACCAAAGTGTGGTATGCCCTCATTAACCCCATGGGCAACCGACCGAAATTAGAACTCCGCTTGCCGCTAAGCGCCACTGTGCTTCGGCTTGGTAGTAGTACTCAAGCACGGGTCGTCTTCACCTGAAATTGCAGCACATTGGTTGAGTACAGATGGTACTCAGCACTAAGAGGTAATGTATATCCTCAATCATGAATATTAGGTACTCAAGAAAGGGCTAGCAGTTCTTTTAGCACAATTTGCATTTTTGCAAAACATATAAGTATGAGTAGGTTGTAAATTGCATTTGAGGAAAAACATTCCAAAATGTAATGCTCATAGTATCCATTATAATTCATCATCATAAATCCATGAGGCTCTATCCGCCTTGGTCTCTATCCCACCATAATCAAAACCTCGCCGGGCTCTATCCGCCTTGGTCTCTATCCCACCATACACCACGAGCAACCCTGTGCTCGGAAAGACACACGGCTATCCCACCATGCCAAACCAAGACCCAAACCGAACCATGAGCTAACATCGTGTCTCGCCGCAAGTTTTCGCCCTAACCCCGACGCGGTTGTTCAACAGCTTTAACACTCGCAGAGGTGTACGACTTTACCCACACGACACACGCAAGCCATGCCGAAGCCTCTTAGATGTACATACCACCATTGGGTCACCCGAGTTGACTTCATCCACTCCCCACTCCACGAGTGCAGGAGGAGTCAACCGCTGCAATGGATTTATCCAAGGCCCATCACACCCAAGCACAAGGACGCACCACGGATGGTCCGCCTCGCCACCCCACCCTCTAACACAAGTTGCCCCACCGGTACCCAACGGCCTTGAGCATGCACAGAAATTGGCCAAGTGTTCCCATAATACACGTGTGGTCATACGATAGTAACATGAAGGGATTGGCACCATGTTCGGTCCTTAATTCACTCGAGCGGGCTACGGTCCGGATCCGTCCTCCCATCATCCCCTATCACCCGCTCAAGTCCAACTCGAGTTCACACGTAATCCATCATCATCATCACCAAGATCACATAGTAAATTATTCACAATCGAAGTCGTATGACCAACGGAATTACTCCATTGATCGCCGCCCACGCTGACTCTAAGCATGGCTAAGCTTTCACGACCAAACCCAATTAATACTACCCTCTTAGGCTACAAAGGAATAAGGATATCAAACATAGACCACTAAGTAGGGATAACTAAGTTCTACCCACCAAGTGACATATATATTTCAACTTAGCATGCAGGCAAGTGATAGAACATAATCAAAATCATGCATTCATAAATAGAGGATCAATATGGTGAGTCAAATGAGGGGAGTATATGTGCCTTGTTGCTGCTCATTGGCGGGAAGGACTCCTGGATCAAGTCCGAGCTCCTCCGGAACGTCGGCTTCTAATGTTCGGTAGCAAGAACATCAAATAAAATTTAAATAAAATACCAAACAAATAGGAACATCAAATATTTTTAGAGATTCAGAAAGTTCATGATCTAATGCAAATTTTGCAAAAAGAATCACCCAAATCCGTGTTCGGATGAGTGAGATAGAGCTATTTAAAGTTTGGGTGCAAAACTAGCTCGGGGCTGTAAGAACTAAGCTCGGGATTGACCCAGGTAGCTCGGGAATGAGCCTCCTAGCTCGGGAATGATGTTGCCTTGGTCAGGAGTGGGTTTTCAAGATAAGATATGGCATAGCTTGGCCGGCTAGGACATGACCAAGGTCGGGCTCAACTAGCTCTAGCTCGGGAAAGTCACTTAGCTTGTATGTTTTTTTAGTACGAGCCACTTTTGGAGGTCCTAATAAGCTTGGCTAAGCTCGGGCTGAACATGAAAGTTGTAGGAAATTTCCTAGCGCACAATTTTCATGTAGAACACTTTTTCATTCGATCTACGGTTCATTCTATAGATCTTACTTACTAGGCTACTGCTCAAAGAAAGGCAGAAATAGACTGTTTTCAGGCCTGGGGGTTCTAAGGCTTCGGTTTTCACCAAGAAACAGCTTAGCCATGAATGCTGAATGGTGAAAAACATAAGTGAGAGGGAGTATTGGGTTCTCATCTAGCAAGAAAGGCCTTGCTTAACAATAGAGAGCCCAAAGATGAGAAGATCGAAGTGGTGGACGGTAATCTGTCCAGATCTCGGTTCAGCAACTCTTCAGCTTGTTCCTTGAGGTTCCTTCAACTCCAGAAGCGTGGATCTGCTCTTAGACGTTCCTTAGCTCATGCATGAACTCTTCTTGGCCATATCCAAGCTTGCATTTGAGGGAAAATGACATGCAAGATGAGAAAACAGCGAAGAACCTCACTGCTGTTCAAAACAGCGAAGTAGATGAAGAAAGGCAGCAAGAACTCACCCAAATCCTTGTGAACATGCAAAGGAGTTGGAGGTACTTGAAGCCTAGGAAGTTTGGATGTTACTCCTGCTCATTCCATGGCCTGGATTTGAAGAAAGAGGGCATAGATGGGCAGAAAACGAAATCAGCCTTTTGCTGTCCCAAAACCGAACAGCAAAGAGAAAAGGAAGAGAAATCCACAGTAAACCTTCGTGCATGTGCTTACCATGGAGTGGAATGGATAGCCAACGATTTTAGCTTTCCAACGATATATAACACTCTATGTGGATTCTTGGTGGTTTGGGTGGAGATTTGAAAATGGTGGAGGTGGAGATGAAGAACTGCTTGCTGTTCTTGCTGCTGTCCAGAATTTGGACGTGGGAAGAATGAGAGTGAGGGCTGGTTGAAGTGGGTGGAGATGGGTTTAAATAGAGGTATACTCTTCCATTGACAAGTGGGTCCAGGTCCCACCTGTAATAGAGAGTCCGCGGGTAAGATTCCGGGTAAGAAAAGCTAAGTTTCTGGGCTGCCTGCAGCACCGCCCAAGTCAGCCAATGGATGGAAAATTATGCTGATACTGCCCAGCACCGTCCAAGTCAGCCAATGAATGGAAGATTCGGCTGATCCTGCTGGAGGGCATAAAGGAATAAAGAATAGATATGGTGGCGGGATTGTTTGACCGGTCAGGTCTTCTGTAGATCTGTTCAACCGTCTATAGCTCGGGCGGCTTCCTCCGGACATCTCCTAGCTCGGACGAGTGATAATTAGCTCGGATGGGTAGCAACCAAGCTCGGGTAGAGCTCGGTGAAGTCCGGCATAGTCACTACCTTACTTGATAGAGATCGGATGAACTCTACCTTACTCGGGCAAGCTACAGCTAGCTCGGGTATTTAAGGAACATGCCCGTCGGGCTAGGTCTTACTACTCTAGTGGCTTGGCCAAAGGGTTTAAAGTTAAAAGCCTTATGTTCCCACCATAGAGCATGGTGGTTGAATGCAAAATTTTTGTAAACCAACATAAAAACGAAAGAACATGCTAATGATATCATAGCTATTTAAATTTAACAAATTGGTCATTCTGCACCTCCCCTTAAAGAATCTCGTCCCCGAGATTCCACTGTCTCGGTGAAGAGGTATGGATAAGTTTCTCGGAGATAATCTTCACATTCCCATGTTGCTTCATCTTCGGTGTGGTTGCTCCACTGCACCTTGTAGAACGTCACGGTCTTGCTTCTTGTTGTTCGCTCCCTATCTTCAAGAATGCGAATGGGATGTTCTCGATAGGAGAGATCAGATTGGAGATCAAGACTTTCCATCTCGGTGACTTCGGTTGGAACTCGAAGACACTTCTTGAGTTGAGATACATGAAAGACATTGTGCACGTCAGAGAGAGAAGGTGGAAGTTCAAGCTCATAAGCTACTGCTCCTCGCTTGGATAGGATTTGGAATGGACCGATGTAGCGAGGGGCAAGCTTTCCTTTCACTTGGAAGTGATGGGTACCCTTCAGCGGGGTAACCTTGAGATAGACATGATCATCCACCTCAAAGCTAAGCTCGCGTCGACGACGATCAAGATAGCTCTTCGGACGGATTGCGCCGCCGCAATCGCTCTCAGATCAACCTAACTTGCTCCTCACCAAAGAACTAAGTCAGGACCAAATAATGGCCTTTCTCCAGATTCGGACCAATTTAGGAGAGTTCTACACTTTCTCCCATAGAGAGCTTCAAATGGAGTCATTTGAAGACTAGACTGGTAACTATTATTGTACGAAAATTCGGCAAAGGGTAGGCATTTCTCCCAATCCTTACCATAAGAGAGGACGCATGCTCGGAGCATGTCTTCAAGGATTTGGTTGACTCTTTCCGTTTGTCCACCGGTTTGAGGATGATAAGCCGTGCTAAAAGAAAGCTTGGTTCCCATTGCTCGGTGGAGGCACTCCAAAAAATGTGAAGTGAATTGAGAGCCTCAATCTGAAACGATCTTCTTGGGTACACCGTGGAGAGACACGATACGGGATAGATAAAGCTCCGCCAAATTACTCACATGGTAATTGACCTTGACAGGGAGGAAATGGGCAGATTTGGTTAATTGGTCAACGATTACCCAAATGGAATCGAAACCCTTTTGTGTCTTGGGTAAGCCGGTAATGAAATCCATACCGACATCATCCCATTTCCACTCAGGCACGAGCAACGGTTGGAGAGTACCCACTGGTCTGAGATGGTCGGCCTTCACAGGCTGACATATGTCACACTCCACAACATATCGGGCAAATTCCTGCTTCATGCGAGTCCACCAAAATCTTTGCTTCATATCTTGGTACATCTTGGTACCTCCGGGGTGAATCGAGAAGAGAGAGTTGTGAGCTTCATGGAGGATTGATGCCTTTAGCTGCTTGTTGTTAGGCACCACTAGGCGTTTTCCAAACCATAAGACACCTTGGGCATCCTCAGAGAAACAATTAGCTTTGCCTTCCTTCATTTTAGCTCGGATATAGGTCACACCTTTATCATTCTTTTGGGCATCCTTGATCGATTGATAAGGTCGGGTTTTACCTCCATAGCAACAACAAATCTGGTGGAACCATTTCCAAACCGAGCTTCAAATTCGATTGCACAAAGCATCGATTCGACTTAACCGAGATGCAATTGCATTGTGACTTCCGGCTTAACGCATCGGCAACCACATTGGCTTTGCCCGGATGGTAATGGAGACCTATATCATAGTCTTTGATCAACTCGAGCCATCTTCTTTGTCTACCATTCAGATCTGACTGTGTGAAGATGTACTTGAGACTCTTATGATCGGTATAGACCTCGCAGCGTTTTTCGATAAGGAAATATCGCCATATCTTAAGAGCATGCACTACTGCTGCGAGCTCGAGGTCATAGGTGGGATAATTTACTTCATGGGGCATTAATTGCCTTGATGCATAAGCTACGACTTTGCCATCTTGCATAAGAACACAACCAAGGCTGAGGTGAGATGCATCACAGTATATGTCAAAGCTCTTGTGAATGTCCGGTAGGACTAGGACAGGAGCGGTGGTCAATTGGTCCTTCAAGGTTTGGAAGCTTCCTTCACATTCTTGTGACCATTCAAACTTCTTATCCTTTTTCAAGAGTTGGGTCAATGGTCGGGCAATCCTGGAGAAATTCTCAATAAATTGCCGGTAGTAGCCTAAGCAAGACCAAGGAAACTTCGATTTCAAAGGATGAGTGGGTCGTCTCCAATTTAGTACATCTTGTACTTTGCTCGGGTCTACAGCTACACCACCTTGGGAAATGATATGACCAAGGAAGGCAACCTCCTTTAGCCAAAACTCACACTTATTGAATTTGGCATAAAGTCGGTGCTCTCGGAGTTTTTCCAATACAAGCCGAAGATGCTCTTCATGCTCTTCTTCGGTTCTTGAGTAGATAAGAATGTCATCGATGAAGATGACGACAAACTTGTCAAGAAACTCCATGAAGATGGAATTCATGAGGTTCATGAAGTACGCCGGTGCATTGGTCAAGCCGAAAGACATGACGGTATACTCGTACAAGCCATAGCGAGTAGAGAACGCCGTCTTAGAGATGTCCTCTCATCTGATTTTGATTTGATGATAGCCCAATCTCAGGTCTATCTTGGAGAATACACGGCCTCCAGTCATCTGATCGAATAGATCATCAATCCGGGGCAGTGGATACTTGTTCTTGACCGTGACTTCATTCAGCGGTCGATAGTCCACACACATCCTTAAACTATCATCCTTTTTTTTCACAAATACCACCGGGCATCCCCATGGTGAGGAGCTCGGGCGAATGAAGCCTTTCTCTTGCAACTCCATAAGTTGCTTCTTCAGTTCTGCTAGCTCGTTGGGAGGCATCCTATAAGGCCGTTTTGATATTGGGGCGGTTCCGGGCAGCAATTCGATGACAAACTCTACTTCCCGGTCAGGTGGCATCCCAGGTAGCTCTTCGGGAAAGACATCTGGGTAGTCACATACCACAAGTACATTACTAACCCCAGGGAAAACATCACCTCTCAAGGTGAAGAGATGAGTGGATTTGGACCTAGATGGAAACTCGGCTTGTTCGCTGGTAGTACTGGTAAGAGAGATAGATTTTCGGGCAAAATCGATCTGTCCTTGATTCTTGGACAGCCAATCCATACTTAGTATGACATCGATGTCCCCCATATCGATCAAGATAAGGTCGGCCAAGAATTCTACCCCATTGATGTCAATTTTTGCTTCCCGGCAGACTCGGTCAGCTCTAAAGGTCGACCCCGGGGCATGAATGTGAAGGGAGGAATGCAAGGCTTGAATGGAAAAACCATGTGATATAACAAATTCCTCCTTGATGAAGGAATGAGATGCTCCAGAGTCAAATAAAACAGTGGCCGGGCACAAGTTGATAGAAAGCGTACCCAAAACCACGTCCGGTGTATCTTGGACTTCCTCTGCCTTGACTTGGTTGATGTGGCCTTGCTGCTGCACTTGTGGAAGCTTCCGAGCAGGATTCTGAGGTGGTGCTGCACGTCCGGGCACGACGGGTGGCCTTGCATTGGTTGTTCCTTGATTCCTTTTTGGGCATCGGTTTGCAAAGTGTCCAGGCTGCCCGCAGGTGAAACAAGTGGTATCCGGGCGAGCCTGAACATTGCCTCCTGGCTGATTCCCACCCAAGGTAGGCGGAAACTTCTTTTGAGTTGGTCGGGCTGAGGGCTTGAGGCCTTTGGGGAGGTGGAGCTTGAAGTCGAGGTCGGGTCGCCATGCACGCCGCTGACCGGGCGAGCTATCGCTTGTTCAAAACTGTGGCCGCCTCTTGCGCTATGTGTTTCATCTAGCTTGTTCCACTTCTCCTCCACGATTATAGCCTTGTTGACCATGTGTTGGAAGTCCCGAAAGTCATTTGTAGCGAGCTCTAGCTGTAGTTCATCAGAGAGACCATTCATGAACCAATCTCGCTTGCGTTCGTCATTGGAGACGTCGTCGAGGGCATAACGAGCAAGATAGTTGAACTCGTGAAGGTACTCCATCACCGACTTGCGGCCTTGCTTTAGTGCTAGAAATTCTCGCCTCTTGATGGCCTTGATACCAGTGGGAACATGGGCTCCGCGAAAACCCGTACAGAACTCTTCCCAAGTGATAACATGTTCGGCGGGCTGCATGGTGACGAAACTATCCTACCACGCACAAGCCGCGCCTTCCAGTTGGTGAGATGCGAAGAGAACTTTCTCGTCTTCGGGCCAGCGAGCAACAGTGAGCTTGCGCTCGATGGTATGAAGCCAGTCATCCGCGTCGAGTGGATCCTCAGAACGGGAGAAGGTTGGCGGTTGGGTGCGAAGGAATTCAGCAAGTCCTTCGGCTGCACGATGCACTACTCCTCCAAAGACCTTGAGCATTGCTGCGGCGGGAGAGCGATGTTGCGAGCAATCTGCTGCAGAATGAGGGTTTGATCTTGACGATTTTGCTCGATAAGGGCAAGAACTTGAGCCATGGTTGGGGGTGGTGGCGGCAAGTTCTTCTCCGGTTGATGTTGAGGATGCTCGGGATTGGCATGGGTGCTATCCCCAGCTTGATAGCCAGCAGGTGGAGGGTTCTGGAATGAAGAAGCACCTTCATGCTGCGAGCGAGATCGAGTGTTGGCTCCTGTCATCCTGTTGCCAAACCAGAACAAAAATTAGCAACTTGGATGATGGATAGCCGATAAGGTAGGATGGAATAGAATGGGACAGCAAGCAAACAACGCTGATCCTTCATGCATGCAGCGAGCAAAGTGCTCATAAAATTGAGCATGATAAGAACCAAAGATCCATAGGGCAAACAAGATCCATTAAAACAAATTGGTAGTTTTCCAACACGGTTACACTAATACAAAGCCCGTAGGCTAGTGGTAGCCGCTTGGAACGAAGAGCCAAGTTCGTCATACAAATACATAAGTTCATAATGGAGAGAACACACTCTCCGACCATGGTTCTACTTCACTAATCATCTCTAACATAGCCTAGATCCCTATCAAAGACGTCGGGAAACACACTAAGAAGGTGATATCCTGGTGAACCAGTGTCTTCTGGGTCACGAGGATCGGTGAGACGCTGAGGAGGACCCAAGAGAGTAAAAAGACTCTCATGGTTACACACAAAAGCCCTTGGTGGCTCCACTCCATTAACACGAGGAAGCTGAAAATGAGGTGGAGCAAGCTCTCGAGGAGATATGCCATAGGATCCTAAGGTCTCCCAAGACACAAGTCCGATCCGAGCAAGGTGGTGAAGTTGCTCACGTGCTGCACCAAGGCAAGCACGAGTGGTCCAAAGCTCATGAAGAAGGCATCGATGAGCTCGGTCCATAGTGCGAACCAAGCCCGCCAAAGAACGGATGGTCGGATCCCCGTCCGTTGCTGGTTCAACGATGAAGTTGTTATGGGAGTCATTGCCCAACTGTGAAAAATAGGTGTATGGCGCTCGTGCCAATTCCCGGTGCTCACGACGAAGAAAGGACATGGCAATACGGGCAACTTCTTGAATAGCCATGGCAATTGTAGTTCCCCTTGCTTCAAATTGATATGGACTGCTTCTCGCCGCGATCCTTGCGGGAATGTTGACCGTTGCAATATAGTCCTCCATGCCTGGTCCTTGAGTGTTGGTGTAGACAGCATACTCTGGGGCATAAGTGTAATTGGCATTCCAAAGGAGATCTCGAAGAAGAGAAGGATATCCATCGACTCCCTCGGCACGAGTAGCCAAAATAAGTGGTCCGCGAATCATCTACCAATTTAGGAAGAGAAGAGGAGTTAGGAAAATTCCAGTTTGCAAAACCAAATGAATATGAAGGTAAGATTGAGCACAAGATAGATGAGGAGAAAATTCAGCAAGCTTATGTTTCAAAACACATTTGATAGTTAAAATAATTTGGACTCAAGACCTTCTCGCTAGCTAGCGGCCATGTTAAGTTCTAACCTGCAGTCACATGTGCTCTGATACCAACCCCTATGGCGCCCCCTCGGAATTCACATTCGGCTCAAAGAAGTCACTGCCCATTCGCTGTCCAAGTGATTGGAAAATAACATACTAGCCGCCCAAGAGCAAGCCGAGCATGTTAGCTCCCAACCCGAGCTTGCAGCGGCACACACGGGCGACCTTCGTTGAAACGAATGTAAACCGGGTGCCCGAATATGTGTCCGGTGATGGCTCCCAAGATCAGCTACCATCACACACATATCCTCACAATGATCGATAGCACAACACATACATTTTCGGATAATTTACATCCAACCGCAACATGAACTGCCGCCTAACAATAAGTTTTAACATAATCGAGTTTTATCAGCAATGAAATACAAGTTTGTTCACCAAAATAGCAAATGAAGAACATCATAAATAAACAAAAGACCAGCGTGGTATGCCCTCATTAACCCCATGGGCAACCGACCGAAATTAGAACTCCGCTGTTCGCTAGCGTCACTGCTTTCGGCTTGGTAGTAGTACTCAAGCACGGGGTCGTCTTCACCTAAAATTGCAGCACATTGGTTGAGTACAGATGGTACTCAGCACTAAGAGGTAATGTATATCCTCAATCATGAATATTAGGTACTCAAGAAAGGGCTAGCAGTTCTTTTAGCACAATTTGCATTTTTGCAAAACATATAAGTATGAGTAGGTTGTAAATTGCATTTGAGGAAAAACATTCCAAAATATAATGCTCATAGTATCCATTATAATTCATCATCATAAATCCATGGGGCTCTATCCGCCCTTGGTCTCTATCCGACCATAATCAAAACCCTTTCCGACTCTATCCGCCTTGGTCTCTATCCGACCATAATCAAAACACCTTTCCGCTCTATCCGCCCTTGGTCTCTATCCGACCATACACCACGAGCAACCACAGTGCTCGGAAAGACACACGGTTATCCCACCATGCCAAACCAGTACCCAAACCGAACCATGAGCTAACATCGTTGTCTCGCCGCAAGTTTTCGCCCTTAACCACGACGCCATTTGTTGAACAGTTTAACACTCGCAGAGGTGTATGACTTTACCCACACGACCACGACAAGCCATGCCGAAACCTCTTAGATGTACATGCCACCATTGGGTCACCCGAGTTGACTTCATCCACTCCCCACTCCACGAGCGCAGAGGGAGTCAACCGCTGCGGAATTTGTCCAAGGCCCATCACACCCAAGCACAAGGACGCACCACGGATGGTCCGCCCTGCCACCCCACCCTCTAACACAAGTTGCCCGCTGGTACCCAACGGCGCGAGCATGCATAGGAAATTGGCCAAGTGTTCCCATAATACACGTGTGGTCGTGCGATAGTAACTCAAGGATTGGCACCATGTTCGGTCCTTAATTCACTCGAACGGGGCTACGTGTCCGGGATCTGTCTTCCCATCATCCCCTATCACCCGTTCAAGTCCAACTCAGAGTTCACACGTAATCCATCATCATCATCACCAGTATCACATAGTAAATTATTCACAATCGAAGTCGTATGACCAACGGAATTATTCCATTGATCGCTTGCCCACGTTGACTCTAAGCATGGCTAAGCTTTCGCTGACCAAACCCAATTAATACTACCCTCTTAGGCTACAAAGGAATAAGAATATCAAACATAGACCACTAAGTAGGGGATAACTAAGTTCTACCTACCAAGTGACATATATATTTCAACTTAGCATGCAGGCAAGTGATAGAACATAATCAAAATCATGCATGCATAAATAGAGGATCAATATGGTGAGTGAAATGAGAGGAGTATATGTGCCTTGTTGCTGGTCGTTGGCGGGAAGGACTCCTGGATGGAAAATTATCTTTGATCTTGCCAAAGATCCGCCCAAGTCGACCAATGAATGGAAGATTCTACTGACATCACGGAGGGCATAAAGGAATAAAGAATAGATATGGTAGCGGGATTGTTTGACCGGTCAGGTCTTCTGTAGATCTGTTCAACCGTCTATAGCTCGGGCGGCTTCCTCCGGACATCTCCTAGCTCGGACGAGTGATAATTAGCTCGGATGGGTAGCAACCAAGCTCGGGTAGAGCTCGGTGAAGTCCCAAGATAGTCACTACCTTGCTTGATAGAGCTCGGGTGAACTCTACCTTGCTTGGGTAAGCTACACTAGCTCGGTATTTATGAACATGCCCGGGCTTGCCAGGTCTTACTACTCTAGTGGCTTGGCCAAAGGGTTTAAAGTTAAAAGCCTTATGTTCCCACCATAGAGCATGGTGGTTGAATGCAAAATTTTTGTAAACCAACATAAAAACGAATGAACATGCTAATGATATGCATAGTTTACGAAATTTAACAGCTGGGCTGTTACACGCCCACTCTTAGGTATTGTTCTTTTCAACTTATCTTCTTATTTTATCTATTTATCTCTGAATCAGAAAATCAAATGATTTGACTTTTGCATTTTTTCTATCTTGAAACCATGTCTCACAACTTTTAAAAACGAGTCAGATGAGCTGCACCACACCAGACTTTCCATCCTACCTTAGAAAGCTTTCGAAGTTTAACTATAAGTAAATAAATAAGAACATAAGATAAGCCGAAGAGAACATTCTAAAAGCAACGCACTCATTTTTTTCACAAATGAAATTTAAATAATTCATCTGCATAATGCGGATCTTTGTATTGTGCATAATTAAAAGGTTGGGTAGCTCTTCAAACCCTCACTCACATTGTGTTGTAAAAGAACCACGCTTCGACCTCCACCGCAGCTCCGCGTCTCCTTCGTGGCGTCGCCTCCTGGAACCGCCATCTCCCTCGCTGGCTCCGCCTCCGGCCTCCCCCGCGTCTCCCTCGTCCCTCGCCGGCACCGCCTCCACGCCGCCCCATCGACGCGCCTCTGTCCCTGGCTACTTGCCCCCTCCGGCGCCGGTTAAATCCCCGTCTCCGGCCTCCCCATCTAGATTTCTAGCTTCGCTCTCCCGGGCAAGCCATCCTCAAGATCTCCGGCGACTGCAGCAGGTACCGGGAATCTCCTCCGTGCACATCCTTGGAGCCCGGGCAGCTGCCCCCCTTGCCCGGGCGGTGGATCCGCCAATGAGGCGAAGACACCATTTACCAGCCGGGATAGTCTCTAATAATTCCGTTTTGCCTCATGTAATGTAATTTAAGCTTATTAGGCACTTAAAGTTAAAACACCTTGGGAAAACAAATATTGGACTGTCTGTGTCAGGTCCATTTGGACAATTTCATGTTCTGTTGGCAATATACATACTAATTGAATGAAAATTTTGGGTTTCTTAGGACGGGCGGAACAAGGAGGCAGTGAAGGGCTGATAGAAGGGTTGAGAGATGTCACTGGGATACGCCGAGAAGCTGTCCTACAAGGAGGATGTGGGCAACGTAGGCATGGCTGAGATATTCGACTCCCCTCAACTCCTCCACAAGAAGGTTGATTTTTTTTTTTGGCCAATTTGGTCTATTTTTAAACCTTCTCCCTTCAATTTGTTGATACTGTGCTTCGATGTGGCTACTTTTGAGATTGTTGATACTGTGCTTCGGTGTGGCTCCTTTTGAGAAAATGAAGTGTGCATTTTGTGAACAAATTCTGTTGTGAACTGTGAAGTTGATGCCTTTCATGTTTACAGCAATTGCATATGGTATTGCATTGGTGTTACATTGGTTGTAGAGTTTACAAACGAATCAAAACAGATTTTCAATGCTCTATGAAAATTACATTTTTTACATTCTTAATGTGGTATGTGTTGCATGATAGCATGCAGTATGGCCCTCTTTTTGAGGAACTCTTGTAGGGCTAATCCAGGAGCCTATCTGCTAGTTATTGAAGGGCACAGAAATATTTGAAAGCAGGGAAGAAACCTTAAATCTCCTTTTTGCCAGGGAATTTTCTGATGTAATGCTAGTTGTGGTATTCACCAGCCACTAGGCAACTGAGGGAACCTTTGTTGTCAACAGTGATGATGACGTGGCTCACTTCTGTCCTTACTTCACACAATCATACCCTTTTTGGATATATACTAAAATGAACTAATAAATATACAATATCTCACAGGTATTTGTTTTGTTGACTTGTAAATTCCATATTGTGGTCGGAAGTTATCTTACTTTTCAACATTGTTCTAATGTGTTATGAAGATAAGCGTAGTTATAATGTTTCTTTTGCTGGATTGTTGGTGCAGATAGAGGAGCTTGCAGTCCTGGTGCAAAAGGTTGGGCTACCATGTTGGATCTCATTAAAATATAGTCATGATTTATATGTAGAAATTTCAGTGAATTTTCCCTGATTGTTGCAGAGTAAGCATTTAGTGGTATTTACTGGAGCAGGGATATCAACTTCATCAGGCATACCTGATTTCCGAGGCCCAAAGGGTGTGTGGACTCTGCAGGTAGTACTGCTGCCTTCGTTGCATCTATTTAGTATGGTTCCCTTACATGCATGAATCTATTTTTCAGTTGATTTTGTGATGCTCGATTGCAATGTAGACCTGTCTAAATGTACTTGAGTGCTTGCAATTCATGTTTATGTGCATGACAAGTATAGTGTTCTCAAGAAGTTAGGTCCCCATATGGTTGTGATGCCTGATTTTCATACCCTAAAAATGTTATGCCTTATAAATTCTGCAGTTTTACTATGCTAATGAACCAAACGTGTTTACATAATTGTTAATTTTAAATATTTGCATTTCCTATAGGAGGGTACTATTTTTTGTGATAAACCATTGTTTGCATATGTTGTGTAGCGTGCCGGGAAGGGTGTTCCTGATGCATCACTCCCATTTCACCGAGCAGCTCCAAGCTTGACTCATATGGCACTAGTTGAATTGGAGCGAGCAGGACTCCTAAAGTTTGTCATAAGTCAGGTGTGCACGGTTCAGCTATGCCCATTACTGTAGAACTAGGAAGGCCTGTGCTCCATTGTAAGATATGTTTATAGGAGTTGCAGATATCTATTGCTCTACTCATGTTAGTGCTGAGGAGTTAACATATTTAAATCAATATATCATATGCTAACTACTTTTTTTGTATCCACAAATTTTACTGCTAAGTCTGTTATTTTTATTACAATATGCTTCTATGTGATGAACAAATTGCTCCATTTATCACAACCATGCTTTTGTTATCCATGTAATTTGAGCTTGTACAAGGCTTATGGAGGTTGTATTTGCCAGAATGTTGACAGCTTACATCTGCGTTCTGGCCTTCCAAGGGAGAAGCTGGCTGAACTGCATGGGAATTCTTTTAAGGAGATCTGCCCAAGCTGTAAAACAGAGTATTAAAACTTGCCATACATATAATATGCTTTATTAGGGACTCTAGGCTAGTTCCGTTTCCTTGTCTTGGTTATACAGTTAGCTCTTGGTTTGAAGGTACCTACGCGATTTTGAAATTGAGACAATAGGATTGAAGGATACCCCAAGGCGTTGTTCTGATAAGAAGTGCGGAACTAGATTAAAAGATACAGTTCTTGATTGGGAGGTAAACGCTACATCTCCAATATGCTAGAGCTAAAAGTTTTTTTTGTTGACCTACTTTACCAAAAAATGCTTCCTGTGGCAACTGGAAGTGGTACTAACACTAAACTAAAAAAAAAATTCATTAGTTTTGTACTTAGTAGTTACTACCCTGCTACAGAATTTTGATATTTCTATTCTAATATGGCCATGGATCCCTCCATGCCCATTTAGAACCTTAGCCATAACTGTGGTGAGCCTTAGTTCATCAGGGTAACTACTGTTATGAGGAGGACTGGACAAGAAAGAGGAGATCATAGACTAGGATGATAGAACTTTGGGGAGACATTTAATTTTGTAGGGAATAAATAAATGCTCTCTCTTTTGTTGGGATGACTTGACTTACCCCTAAAAAACAATTTCTATCTCTAAGTAAACTTATCTGTAATACAGGGGATATACAGAATCAATGCTTTACTAACAAGTAACTAATTATTCTTATCTCTACTCAACCAACAGTGCACATGAACAGTGCGTGGGGTGCTACAGTAATATCTTGCTGTGCTTGACAATAACTGAAGTCATTAATACCACATAAATGATTTTTTGTTATTTATAGCTAACATGATATTCGGTGAAGTTGCTTTATTATTGAAATATCGTTTTCTAGAATTCATGTTGTGTTTTTGCAGTACCATGTTCACAAAAAAGGTGTTTATCTGGTGAAACATTATGCATAAACATCAAGCCCACCAGATATTATTGTGAAATTTGTCAGGCTTTTTTCTGACTGCATTTACATTTTTCTTAGGATGTCAATTGTTCATAAATAAGATCTTCGTTGCGCACTATGGCATGAAAAGAAATAGAGCAGGCGCCTCGCAGGCTAGCACTAGATGGCCTTGTTACCAGTTTAGTTAGTTTCTGAAAGGGTTCTTGCACATCCATTTCAAAGTTGCTGCTAGTTCATTTATAGTTTGATTGATTTTGCAGGATGCTTTACCCTCTGAGGAGATGAATTCTGCCAAGGAGGAGTGTCGAGCAGCTGACCTTGTCCTATGTCTAGGAACTAGGTATGATCATGCTGTAAAGATAGGAGAGGGAGAGTGTGTGTGAATTAGTGGATCCTTATTGAACAGCCCAAAGGGCAAATATATAGAGTACAAGCGAGAACCCTATAGATGAGAAAAGACTATTCTACCCCTACAATACACAAAGACTACAATACTCTCTTAACACCCCCTCTCAAATGCAAGGTATATGCAATAGCTTTGCATTTGGAGAAAAACACACACTCTAATAAAGGGAATATCCAAAGTTCGAGTCTTGTCGATGTCGTTGAAGTGTGCAGCTCTAGGAAAAATATGCCGAACTCCATGTGAAACTCATTCATCCAGTGCAATTGACGGCGACGAGGCATGGCCTGAAGGAGAAAGTAGCGCAGATCGCAGCCTTGAAGGCATCATCACGAAGGAGAGCGTGATGCGTCACGACGGAAGGAGGGACGCGATGACCAAGGTGGACCAAGGAGCGGCGACTAAGAAGTCAACGCCATGTCTTTGTGAAGATAAAGACTTCCACGAACTGCAGGGAACTCCGATGGTGCTAGCCATGTCAAAAAGGACAACCAGGAGAAAGAGTATGAGTGGAGTGATGATAGTGGCAAAAGAGAGGTCGTCAAATCGAGCCGAAGAAGAAAGGAGGCTAGAAACATGGCAGTGTCGATCGCAACCTTGGAAGGCATCATCATGGAGAGAAGAACGTGATGCGTCACAAAGGAGAGAGATCGTGACGGCCGAGATCAAGGAGCGACAACAGCTGTCATGGTGGAAAAGGAAGGAGAGCAAAGCAATCGGCTGATTGACGAGGAATGAAGCACTAGCATGGACATCGACGAACTGAGAGGCAAAGAAGTAGTGGACTTGGATGGATACAACGGAAGCTAGAAATGAAAAAGACGCAAGGATACAGGTAGCAAGCAACGAGATACAAGTAGCGAGGACAGCAAGCAGCGATGATAGCAAAAGGTGCGGTCAACGATAGATGTCGCCGATAGCAAGCTCAAGCACTAGAGAATGGCGATGCCAACAGCACAAGCACCAATGGCATTACAAGACCCAAGGACGGCGAAGAGCAGCCGAGTAGAGAAAGACCCGACAAAGGCGAGGCCGGTGATGTCTGGATATGAAAGAAGTTGGGATGACCGAAAATGGCAGAAGAATCGACATTCGACGGTGACGATGCCAATGACGTCGAGAGATGCCGAAGTGGTGGAAGAAGAGAAAGGGGGATCGGCTTATGAGGCATGCTCTTGCTCGAAGTGACAGGGCCACATATAGAGGGTCAAGGATAGATGTGCTGCTGGAACTCATGAAACTAGAGGTAAACCAGGCTTCGGATGACCCCCCATCACAACAGTGCTTCATGAAGCAGTGATGGGATGACCATGTCAAGCAATGGCCCAAACGCAGCATGTGGAGCCAGAGGCGGGCTGCCATGGAGGATGTTGGTTCAGATGAGCTCGGAGTGGCACACGGGCATTGCCAAAGCTCATGGTGGCTGGATTTGGACGCATTGAGGTTGGACATCACGGTGAGGATGAGCTCGGAGCGATGAGGGTGTAAAGCGAGCGAGGATGATCGCCGTGAATGTGGTTGGCGGTTTTGGGCCCTGGCGAGGAGGGCGGTAGCTGCTGGTGGCGGCGCCGCCCGAGCTGTATGCGTCGAGGCGGATCCGGCAAGGGTCGGCCGGCTAGATTCGGCACAAGGTGACGGCGCGGAGGCAGCTCGATCGGCCAGGAGACGAGTGGCGTGGCCCTAGGCGGAGGAGACCGTGGGATGGCGCGAGCGCGCCACTACCGAGTAGCCGAGAGGGAGGCGCCGCGGCCAGATCCTGCCTAGACCAATGGAGGTCGGCGCCAGCTCATGGCGGCAGGCACAGCAGGAAATGGCGTGGCGAGTGGCACGGCAGGGCCAAGGAATGGCATGGCGGCCTGGGAGGTGGTGCGGCTTGGCAAGATCCGACACGCACGGGTGGTGGCATGGTGCGGGAAGGCCAGAGGACGGCGAGATCCGGCACGGGAGAGAGGCCGACAGCGTTGGGAGAGGTGGCCTCACGCTGGGAGGTGGTCGGCCGTTGTATCCGATAGGTGCTGCTGCTGATGCTGCGATGACGAAGAAGATGCTGCTGCTGCTGCGGACTCGAATGAGAGGGGTCTTGGGGGGAAGCCGGAGCAAACCAATGGTCCAACCCCCGAAGAGGAGCCAAGTTCCTCCTGAGGGCGAGCGGTAGTGGAAGATGGCGAGCTGGGGGCTAAACCCGGTGCTCTGATACCATGTAAAGATAGGAGAGGGAGAGTGTGTGTGAATTAGTGGATCCTTATTGAACAATAGAGTACAAGAGAGAACCCTATAGATGAGAAAAGACTATTCTACCCCTACAATACACAAAGACTACAATACTCTCTTAACACATGCTACCCTCATATAGCTGGAAATGTTTTCAATGTTCATAGGTTTTTTCTCTGTTAGTGAGATTAGTGTGTTTACAAACACTGTCACTTGCCAATTAATTTTAATAGCTTGGTAATATTATCTAGTGAACTCTTCATCACATTATTAGAGATATATAATGCGGTAAATAAAGAGGGGTGCATACTTACTGTAATTAGTGGCTTTAACTTTCTGCTTCGGTTTGGGTTTCTTATTTTCAGACCACCTCTCTAAACTTTTGGTTAGGGGAAATTACCATGTACCACTTGTTTCCAACCGATTTCCAATATATCATTATACAGCTCAAACTTTGGACCCACAAGTGCCATTGTTAAACAAGAAGACAGTCTCCCAAACATTGTGTGTGTGGAGCACTACCTGGCCAAGCTCTACGAACATTCCTATCTCTACAGCCCCATCCATTATAGATGCAGCTCGAAACTCACTTCGAAATGTAGTCTCCCAGGCAACATGTGTACAGAGCATTGCGCCATTGCCTGTCCAACCTCTCCAAACATCTCTACCTCCACCACCTCATCCACTATAGATTTGGCTCGTCACCCTGCCCCTTATCTCTTCTCCCTGAACGACATCATCCTCAACCTTCCCCCAGAAAAAGAAATGGCAGAGTGTGTTTCTCTTCATTATCTGAGATGGTACCAAAGCTTCTTTTCCTTTTTAGTCTTTACAGGAATAGAGAGAGTGCCCTGGTGAGTAACTAAACAGGATGTGCCATCGGCTATCTGAACAGAGACACCCTCTGTGGTAGGCTTACATGCCACGAAGTGAGCATATGAAATGACGATCAGTCGAAGACATTTTGTGTGTGCCTTATCTCTCTGATCAATTTGATCAATGTTGTTTTACATTAATTCATTGTTATTTTGCTTTGGTGATAGTTTCTTAATGTGCCACCTTATCGCTTTTGCTTGTTAAATGGCCTTATGTTAATAATGAATCCTTTTCTATTTCTGATATTCAATGCTGTGCAGCCTACAGATTACTCCAGCATGTAACATGCCTCTGATGTCAATCAAGAATGGAGGGAAGGTGGCTATTGTAAATCTTCAGGTACATGCAACTAAACTATAAGTTGTCTTCATTGTGGAGAAAAAACAAGTCCATGAATATCCCTATTTTATAGGAATGTCATACTAGAGAAAAAAAACAAGTCCATGAATATCCCTATTTTATAGGAATGTCATACTAGTAATGTAGAAAAAATTATTACAAACCAATAAAAAATATATACATCATGGATCTTCCTTTATAAAGTTGATTTTTTCTATGTAGCACTAACTGTGCTTCAACTCTTAGATGCCACTATTATGAATATGAGAAGCCTACATAAGGCAGGGAAAGTTTAGATAAGGGTAAATGATCTAATCTATCCTAATATAATAAAAGACTCCTAATATATTCTAATATATCTCTAACACCCCCCCCCCCTCAAATGCAATGCAATGCGTATGCAATAGCGTTGCATTTGAAAGAGAATAGACTAAAAAGAAAAGTACCTCTTCAAATGCAAGGCGTATGCAATAGCATTGCATTTGAATGGAAATGCACTAAAAAAATCTGTAGTCCGGGTCTTGCAAATGTCATCGTGGTTGTCATAACATGCAATCACAACATGTGTCAAAATCTAGAAAGTGGACTCCTCCCATCCGGCAACGCATATTGTAGCCCAACAGACGGCAGCACAAAGAAAACGCAGTGGCTCAAAGAAAAAGGCAGAACTACAGCCAAGTAAAAGAAATTGGAACTTTGAAGTGTTGTTTATTTGGCTGTTTCGGTACACATTTTAAACTCTTTAGTTCAAATAAATTGCTTATGTAAAAATTCGACCTTCAAAACTTGGAGTTTGCAATGTTATATTCTGTACGCAAAAATAATAAATGCATCTTGGCAATCGTAGGTGCACAATAATGGAACTTTCCAATCATATATGGTATATCTCCAATAGATATGCAATCAAATACTTTAACATCTTCTAGTCTTCCCCTTTCACTCAGGCAACTCCAAAGGATAAAAAGGCAAGCCTTGTCATTCATGGGCTCGTGGATAAGGTAGGCTGTTTCTCTTGTGGTTCCTTTGTTGCTATAATATTATCTTGCAACAGTTATTTAACTGTGTCAAGGCAGGTCATTGCTGGGGTGATGTGCATACTGAATCTGTGCATCCCTCCATATATACGTACTGACTTCGTTCAACTTAGTCTTCGGCACTCAGTCAGAAGTAGGTTCACCTAACCATTTCCTTTGTCCTTATTCTTAGCTAGCTTTGAAAATTGCTTGTAGTTACATAAACAAATCAGGGTTAGTGTATGAAACTGAATGCTGTTGTCATCAAAACTGCCTCATTAACAAGATGTCGAGCAACAGAAGATTATAAGATTTTTTTGCAAACCATATGGTCTCAATACATGTAATATAATTACCAACTGTGGTACACATTTTTTTGTGGTATGTGATATTTATCCATAAATCGGAAAGGTACATCACCATCTGAACAACTTGCTGGAACAATTAGCTGGGACAGCTAGATGGTTTAACTTGCTTTATTTATGAAAATGGGTTCCAATTGCTTATCCCCTCAGGCCTTTGCACTGTATTATCTCTTCTAATTTTTCAGAGAAATGTGTAAGATGGACTCTCCGGGTAACAAGCATTCATGGCCTGCGAGCACCATTGTCATTTCTTCGGTCAGTTGAGGTTGTGATTTCATGACTCTTAATAATATATTCAAATTACGTTGTACTACGCTTTATGTTATTTTCCATAAAAAGGTATGTTTTATGTACTTTGTTATTAAATACTTCGCTAAGGAGATAATATTGCATTAAGAAGAAATAGATTGTGAGCAATTAACTGGTACTGTAAGAAGTAACAGGACTGTGATGGTTTTCTTCTCTAATGATATGGAAGTTAGAACCTAATTTTCAAGTTTATTGAAAGCTAATTCTGATGTAGCATTTCTAAATATGTCTGTGATCTAATAAAATTATTCTGTTACCCATGGTCATATTATTTCTATTTACTAACAGGTTTCATTTCCTGAAAGACCTGACATGAAGTCTGTAGTACTAAAGGAGCAACCATTTTCTTTGCAAAGGTATATTGGAGGATACAATGTCCAGCAAGAAATGTGCCCAATTGAGAACGTGCAGGAAAAAGAAATCCTGCAATCAATGTTTCAAGTTCCAAATTTTTATGTCATGCTTCACATTGGGGAATTGATTACTTTTGTAGGGAGACATCAATGTACAGATCATTTGTCATGCTGTTGACATTAAACTTCAGTGGTGGTTGCGGCTGTTCAAGCTCATCAATTGAATGGCCTGTTGATTTTCAGGTGAGCAGCAACTGGACACACTTTTATCTTCCAAACAGTTGGCATTACAACTTTGAACTTTTGAAACCAATGTAATTCTGCATGGGCCTTAGCTTGGAGATGTGTAGGTGGTGGTGATTACTGTGATAATCCTTTTTTATGTGTTCTGAACTTCTGATGAGAAATGAATTTCCAATGCCTGATGGACGTCCATATGGACTATCCTCTGTTGTTCCCTAAGGCAGCACCCTCCCGCCTTGGTTATTTATCCTGCCTAGGTAGAAATTAGGCGCTAGGCGCTGGTCTGCTGCCCGAATTGCACCTAGCACCTTGGTGAACACTACTATCCTCACTAATAACATGTTTGGTTGCCTGCATTTGATGCCTGGCCAGGCTCGCAGGATGCAAGAAGCTGCTGTTTGGCTACCTAGAAATGTGCTGGGTCTTGGCCTATGGGATGCATTTGTACCGGCTGAGCCTGGCGTCCTGGCCCATGGGAAATAAAAATTTCCCAGGCTTGCAGGATGCAGCCTGGGCACAGGAATGGGAGCGGGAGTGGGAGTTTCAGACTTGCAGTCAGGTCAGGTCAGGACGAGCAGCAGCAGCCAGCCAGGAGGCAGGTGGTGACCACACACGGTGAGAGAGGCGAGCTGGGATAGCCGTGATGCCTAGGAATGGCGACAGCATCAGTGTCATTAGTGCTGGTAGGTGGTAGGAGGCATGGTAACATCGGCCTAGGCTGATATGCATGAGGCTGACACCGAATGCGTGGAGGTCGACCAGCTGCTTGACCGGAGCTGAGCTGCCTCTGCCCTGGTGACTCCGCTGATGCTGCGTCCCCTCCGACCAATCGCAACAGCCTCGTTGGCTCCACTAACACGAAAGATCTCCCAGCCCTTGCTGAAGAGGTGCTGCTCCGAGGAGTACCACCAACACTGGCCTCTGTTTATCGTCGTTGGCAAAATGCGGCTCAGAGGCTGGGCACTGCTATGTAGAGCGTGGAGTACGAGAGAGGAGAGGGGAGAAACGAGGGACATCGGGAGGCCAATGGGAGGCATACAGGCAACCAAACTTCTCTCCACTAGTCCTGGTAAAGCATGGATGAGAAGCATTACCAATGTAAGACATATATATACTAGCTAATTTCAAGACCAAACTATAGTAGTAGGAAAGAAAAAAGACAAGCAACAAGTTCTTGTGTGCTATATATCAACTTTTTTTTTGGTTCTTAGCCTTTAGATGTATTTTATTTTGGCATTTTGCATGTGTACTTTACATAAAATGGAGTAGCTACATATGGACAGCAATTCCGTCATATGTTAATGTCCTCTACTGTTTGGTATTGATTGCATTTTTTTGAATGGTTCTTTTGCATAATACTCTTACCAGCATGTTGATTAACATAAGTAGATCTATTGCGATGCTTAACATACATCTGATTAAGAATGTGATCAATGCAGAAGCAAAATAACAGTTTCATTAGAGAGAAAAGTCTAGTCCTGCGGGAGTTGCAGTATGCTGCCGAGCACCAGAGTCAGCCTGGGCAGCAAGCAATTCTGCAAAGGGAGGGTCTGGCAAGAGCTGAAACATCTATGCATGCGGTTGTGACCAACTTCATCAGGTACGAGACTGATGAATTCAAGGTGTCGGTTTCGAAGGGTACTTGGACGGACAGCAGCAGCAGCAACCTTTCAAAACGGCACATGGAAGACATTGGTTGCTACTCAGCATCTCCAAAGAAGCTGAAGTTGGTTGCTGCTCGGCATTGCCAAAGAAGCTAAACTCTGTCTCTCTTCTAGTTATCTGACTGAGTTAGATAGCATAGATGCATGAGAGGTAGCGAGATTAAGGTGCACTGAGTTAACTAAAGTAAGAAAAGATAGAATTACTTATTGGTGCATAGGGAGGTTGGCAGATTTTTTGTATGGCACAACCAGCATAGCTTAGCGACCAAGGAATTGATCGAAGTGGTGGTAGAATGTTATGTAAAGCTGTCGAACTTACGAAGGGACTTCTTAAAATGTTACTCCTTTGGAAACTGGAGGACAGGTTGATCGTAAGGTTAGAAAAAAGAGGTTACTTTCTGAAGACAGCGGCTTGATATGCGCAGTTTGCTGACGAGTTTCTTTTTTTTTTTTAAAAAAAAAGGGAATTTCATTAAAACTTGAGAAGTTACATCCCAAATTACACTTTGGTCCTTGAGAAATTGCATAATACAATATAAGCTTCCGTGTCCCTGATCTACCCACAAACAACTAAGGCTGTGTCCAACGCGGGGCGCGAGGCCGATGCGAGAGGAGAGAGAAGCCAGCGTGGAGGGGAGAGAGGCCCAAGCCGCGCGTGGGAGCGGAGCAGCGACGTCAGGCGCGTCATTGCTCTCGTGCCGGCCACACCGTGCTAGCGGCGCGCTCGCGCCTCGCGTTGGAGCTGCGCGCGTCGAGCTAGCAGCGAGCTGGCAGTACGTTCCAGCTAAGCGAGCTTTATGTCAAAAAAAAAAAAAGCTGGCAGCGAGCTAGCAGTATGCATGCAAATATGCAATGTATGCTTTGCATGTATTATTATTATTATTATTTGGAGGAGGGTTAAAGATGTAAAAAGGCTAAAATTAAAAATGGTTTTGAGAGAATTAAAAACAATAGTAAGATCTTTTAAAAGTCGGGTGAAAAGATAATTTTGTCATTTTTGTATAAGTCGTACGTTGTAGCATTTTGTTACCATTTTTCCGAAGCTTTTAACGGTTTTTCTCAAATATTTGAAAAATATTTTCCAATAAATTTTTTAACCCTCTCCAAGCATCTTTTCGGGGGCTCTCTACTGTTTGGATTATAATGGATGTAACTTTTTATGCTAGCTTATGTAACAAAAAATAAATAGATTTAACTAACAGTAATAAACACATATAAATATTTGATACCCACTACTACCGCCTCACCATTGGAGGGGTGGGAGCTAGTAGAGGTATTAGTGAGACGTGGGTCCCACATTAGCACCTCTCTCCCAGCTCCACCATTGAAAGGGGTGGGAGCTAGTGGAGGTGCTAGCTGGCGTCTACATAACATCACTACCGTCTCCACTAGCTCCTTAACCATTGGACACAGCCTAATGAAGCATGTCATGAAGCTAGGAGCTAGTCCTACTCAATCCAGCAGAACAGCTTGCCGCAACCTCTAGTGCTTCAATCGCACCATCCAGACACATATAGCACGAAGAAGCATCGGAGTATCCTTGGGGACCGATGGATGATTAGGGGTGAAAACGAGTCGGTTCCAGTTACGGAGTATCCTTGGGGACCGATGGATGATTAGGGGTGAAAACAAGTGGGTTCCAGTTAGGTAGTAGGTCATCTCGTATCCTACTCTAATTTTTTTTCCGAATACGGGTAGAGCAAAATCGGATAGGATACAAATACGAATACAGGTATTTATGAACGGGTAGAAAACAGATACCGGATATTATACGAACGGGTAGAAAATGGATACTGGGTACTTAGTCGGATAGTATGCAAATTATCTAGGATTAAAACATGTGATAAAAATAATCCAACTAACACACATATAACAACACATAGAGCCAATTAATATATAATACAAGACATAGAATCCTAAAAGTAAAAACACGCATACTCCAATATAAAGTGCAATTAATATACAATCTAACACATAGGGTTCAATAGTGCACGCAGGAGGGGCGGTGGATGGTGGACGGTACGGGTGGCGCGGACGAAGAAGGCGGTCTTGCAAGACAGAGCCAGAGGAGGCAGGAATGGCAGACGGCTGGAGGTGCAGACCGCCGCGACAAACCTAGAGCGGCACAGGCGCGGCGCGGCGGCCTAGAGACAACATCTTTTGGCCTTGAGCACGCGGAGGGCGGTGGGCGGCGGATAGCTGAGGAGGAGGCAAAGGCGGTCGGTGTAGGTAGGGACGGCAGCCAGCTAGGGTTGGGAATTGGATGAGTCTATGGGTGACATTGCTCACTTGCTCTCCCATGCACCTGACCTGGGTCGTGGGCCGTGGGGTCACTCGTGAGGACGTGCAAGCTGGGTCGGACAGCTGGTGGCCTAGGAGTAGGCCTAGTGGCTCGGTGGACCATGTAGCAAATACGGGTACCCTGAATTAATTTACCGACTGGGTACCCAAAACCAACCCATATTTATCAGGTACTTCACATCCCATATCCGACCCGTATCCGGAAGGACAAAAACCAGGTAGTACCTGAATCCGAACCTGTATCCGATGGGTATTAAGAATCAGTAACTGTTTTTGTCGACTATTGGGAACCAAATTTTCCGTCGAGCTTATTTCTCGATTGAGGGATCAGAAAGCCCATTTCTACCAAGTGTGGCGTTCCGAAATGTTGAAGACTTCTTAGTGTGGACAGGCTGAAAATAGACGGGACACGGGGATTTATCCTGGTTCAGGCTTCCTGAGAAGGATAATAGCTCTACTTCAGTGTGCGTATATTGTGAAATATGAGGTTACAATTGCTAGTGAGCTCAATGGATCACTCGGATCAAGACATCCGGACATGATTTAATTGATCGAAAAATAGGTATTTATAGGGCGTATCCCCAATCTTCGACTCCGAATCTCTGGGAGACGGTTGCACGCATCGTGGGTGAGAAAACCGATGGCGCACCACACGCGCGGCCGTTGCGTGAACCACACGGATCATGGGCAACGGCCCCCGCATCGTGGGAAACATGGCCACGAGGCACGCTGTAGCGAGCCACTTTGTTACGTCGGCGCCTAGGCAAGCGAGACCGCTCCGGGCACTACATCGTTGTCCGTCACGGGCAGGGCATGATTCTGACGTCAGGACGAGCCGGACAACTCCATCCGGGTAGCATCCATCTTCACCCCGGGCAAGATTGCGCCGGGCAAGGACACTGCTCGAACTGGGCCATCTTAGGAACAACATCTAAGGCACTCGTCGATTTACGGAGCTGCTAGGGCTAGTCTCGGCCCGTGGCTCAAGTGAAAAACTATTAGGCAGGGCCTTCCTCTTGAGGCTTTTAAACCAAAAAGAGGGGAATTGGTTCTAGCAGCGTAGTTCTGTGGCTGCATCCGACACCTCACAAGCGAGAGCCAGGCAACTGTCACGCCACCGGGCACGTCACACCTGGACCAGGCAAGGATCATCTCTAGATCAGACACCAACTTGACCGGGCAAGGTCCTCGCCGCATGCCGGGTAGTGAGTGCCAACGACGGTTTGTACTAATGGTCATAATTTGAGATTTATTAGCCGTTAGACACGGAACGCCACAACAGGGACAGTTTTCAAAAGTTGAACCGTCGCGGCGATTCTCGGAGGCCGAACCATCACTGTAACATCCCTATTTTTCAAAAATCTAAAATGCATGAACATGGCATATAGTATGAGGCATCTCAATAAGAAAATCATCAAAAATTTAAAAGGCATTTTTGAAAACTGTGCATGTTACTAAAATTTTAATTTTTCCTAAACACCTAATTAAGAGTTTAACTTTTAAAATATCTTAATTCCAAATGTTTAAATACTAAAACCTAGCTTAGCAATTATTTAATTAATAAATCCATTGTAAGTTAGAACAACAGTAAAACCCCAAAATTAAATTAAGTAGAATTTAAAACATCAAATTAAGTAATTATTTAGGAAGGTGTTAATTTCTCTACCTAGCTCTTACCCATTTTCTCATTTTCCTCACTCTATGACAAGTAGGCCCCACCTGTCACCCTCTCCTTCCCAATTGGGACTTTCCCAAAATGGCCCTACCCCTTTTGGCATTTCCCCTTTTGCCCCCCCTCACTGCTTCTCTCTCGGTCTCTCCTCCCCACTCCCCTCACGGTCTCTCTCTCCATTCCCCCAGAAGAACCCCCTCTGGCCAATCCCCGCCACCACCCTCCTTCCTTCACCCCCTCGACCCTATTTTCACCGCCCGTCGCCGCCGCTGTCGCCGGAGTCCACCGGGATCTGCCGCCGGAACCACTCCGCCCCTGCGAGCCATCGAAGTCCGTCCCCAGGTGAACCTCCTCCCACTCGGCTTTTTCCCTTTCCCTAAGGCCGTAGGAACTCCCTCCTACCGCCGGTTCCGCCTCTTCCTCGCCGGAGTTGGCCGACGGCGTGTCCTTCCTCCGCCTGACCCAGCCACGCCACGCCTCTCGGCCAAGCCTCGCTCCTCGCCGTGCCTCCGGCCTCACTCACACCCACGGTGCTCGCACGACCCGCCACCCCATCCTTCTCGCACGGGCGAGCGGATCACTGTCTTCTTCCGCCTCTGGCGCCTCATGCCACCGACCTCGCCCGGCGTTCCCTCTCATGACCCCACCCCGGGTCCCACTTCTCCTCATCCCTTTCTCCCTCTCCTGGGCGGGCGCCACCGCCGCCGCCGGAATCGCCGTCGCCGAGCCGCCTCCGCCCGTCCCTCGCTTCAGTAGCCGACAGCGGGTTTCCGCCGTCACCGCCCGGACGGCCGACGGCCGGTCCCGCGTCGATCCCTCGCCGACGCTGCGCAAGATTTATTGTCACGGCCGGGCCATCGCGTGTGTCGCACACGTTGCGCCACCGTCCGCTACCAGATAGGCCGCGACGCAATGACGGCCGGCCACGCCGCCCGCGTCGCCACGCCACCAGCCACACGTCCACGCAGCAGCAGTGTCAAGCGTCACGCCGGCCGACAGCAGTGGGGCCTCCGCCTCCTGCTCCGGCCTGGTAAGCCGAGCCGAGCCGGCCGGCCCGTCCGTTTTCCTCTCTTTTTCCAATTGAATTTTAGATAGAAAAACTTGTAAATTTCATATCTTTTAAAATATGAATCCAAAATTAGTGAAACAAATTTCTAAAAACTTCTAAAAATATGAGGTTTAATTTAAAAATATTACTTATATACTTTAATGCATGTTAGTACATGATTTAGTTTTATAAAGGTGAAAGCATATATCAATTAACCTTAATTAATTTTGATAGATAAAAATAAATTGATAATTTCGAAATCTGTTAAATATAATAAAATAAACATTTATTTAAAGGAATTAGTTTATTTTCTATATTTTCCAATTAAAAGAAATATTTGCTACATATGTGTATTAGTTAAATTTCATGTGGAATAAGAATTTCCAAAATTTATAAAAAGGAGTAAAATAGAATTTACACAAATTCCAATTTAAAAGTACTATCATCATATTTATGCATATTCATTTGCATGCATAATTGTTTTTTATTTTATTTATTGTTTTCAAATGTGTATTGTTTGCTATCGTTAGACTCGGTCGGATCCGTGCCCGAAAGCGAAGGTCAAGCCGGGGCAGGAATACAGCTACAACCAAGGCAAGCCACTGTTGACATCTCCCCTAATTTCCTTTGACCATATCAATGCCCAGTTTTACAAATGCTTTGTTAGAAGTTTATTAAATGTGCATGGCTATGTTGATTAATCACTATCATATTGGTAGGAAATTTAGTTAAGAACCTAACACACTTTAATTATGTCATTAATCCTGATTTTTGATAACCTTAGGATAATTAATCAATAATTACTTGTCACCCCTTGGTCAGTCTAATCAATCTTGCTTAGTCACGCTACTAGTTACATTAGGCGATTACCACTTGATGAATAAATTATCCCAATTTAATATCTGTTTTAATTCAAAGTATCTCCCTGTTTGTAAAGTGCTTGTTTGATTAGCAGTAGCAGGGTGCTACTGTGGGAAAAATGTTAGTGTCAGGTGGTAGGTATGTCACCTGAGGGTTTTCTGGAAATGTTTATAAAACTTGATTGGGGTGGACGAATTGATTGGCTGGTGCAGTAAGCACGAGAATCGGGTCCAGTGTGGGAACCACCCCAGTCCTTAAGGACCGATACCTTGTGGTTGTCAAAACTAAGTACAACAGTGCGACCATGACTGCTTGTATGGGCAAGCCCTGGCTGAGTACCTTTCAAACTCTTGGTTTGGACATCCCGTGTGGTGGAGTAGGCGTGAAGCATTCGCAAACCTACCAGGCTCAAGAGGGGGCTTCAGCCAACTGGAGATACCAGCGCTGTGGTGGAAACCTTAGAGGGGATGCCAGCCAAGAGCTAGACTCTTAAAGGCTTTGTCGTGATGACCTTCGACGGGAGGGAATCACGTCTCATGGGTAAAGCGTGCGACCTCTGCAGAGTATAAAACTTTCTAGAAAGCCGTGCCCGCAGTCAAGGGCGGACGACGGTGGGTTGATCACAATGGTAGTTTTCTCTCCTCTTTTTCTCGGTGTTTCAAAGAAGAAAACCGGCAGGTGCCGTGTTTTGGTTTTGGGAGCCTACGGTGGTTAGCCGTGAGGAGATGACTTCGGTGGTCTAGCCGACGTGTGGTATTATGCATACGGTGGTTAGCCATCGCGAGTTATTGGTCCTTCAGTGGATTAGCCGTAAGGAAAATGTTTTGGATAAAAACCACGATTTGTATCGTGAGCCAGCCTTTGGGCATGAGCCGGCTGGGGCGGACAATTTAAATATTTTATCAATTAATTTGACTACTCCACTTCTTTCCCAAAATGTTTTAAAAATTCTAGGCAAACTATTTCAAAACTTGCTTCCTGCAAAAGAACCCTACCTTTCCCTTGCCTAAACCTTGCATATGCACATGTCAATTGACTTGCGAGTATTTGCACGAATACTCACCCGCGCTTTGTCATGGGTCGCACATTCTCGACGCCAGCAAAGTGAGTACCGTCGCGATCCTGAAGATGGAGACCCAGAAGCCTACATCTTCACCGACGGAGTCCAGGATGAAGAGCATACCGACGCCTAGGGCTGCGTTCCTCCAGCTTTGCCTGTGGGGATTGTTTTGGCTTTCCTCTTTTAGGAATTTCAGTTGTAAATAAGAAGACTTCCGCTTTTGTAAGGCCTTCGAGCCAGACTTTATAATCACGCCATGAGGCGCACTCTGATGTAAATTTATGTAAATTAATCGACTTGGTTGTGATCTAAATTCTGTTGTCTGTGTGTGCTAGCTACTGATCCAGAGACTAGCACAGGTAAAGCACAGGTGGGACCTCACCTCTGCCAGGGAGGGTCCCGACAATCATGCGACATGTGGCGGTTTTCAGTCGTCTTACACCTTAAGACACGTCCTTTGCTGCCTTTTACCTCTCCACGCTTACAAATATAGACATTGTATCGACCGCTTCATATTAGCCATCGATAGAGACTAACGTCGTGATTGCATCGTTGCGGTGCTGCGCGGCTGGTCGTGTCTGTGTCAACAACTACTGTTGAAGTTGTCGATAAAGGTTTAGTGGCTGTTGATAGAGATTAACGGTATCAACGGTTACCCTGTGGCCGTCGAGAAAGATTGGCATGGTCAGCTTTCGCTGCAATTCCTGTAGTGACTAGGGGAAAGAACTTTCAAAAATTATATGGTTATGGAATCCATATTGAAATTTCAGGCGCAATCAACTGATCATATCGATTAGAACTATTTTAAATATAGAATTACTTGTTAGTATGCTAATTATCACCATATGCAAAAAATGACTTTTGGAAATAATAGAAAGGTCGAGGGTGCACGTGTTAGATGAGAATGTAATAGACATGTTCCTCTTCTACATATGGATATAAGATAAGGTTAAATGAACTCCAACTCATGCTTATGTGTCGTATCTACCACAATCTTGTCTTTGATGAGCAAAGGTCATTATCTCATTACATAGTTATATTTCTACATGATGATGTGGAGAGAGGTCTGATCTTCTTGACATAGGATCAAAAATAACTTTTAAAATAACTCGATGAATCGTATATGATCCCCCAATGACAGGGCATGGGCGTGCAACTCTTTAATTCACCTAATCACACACATGATGTGCTCCACCTGACCATCAAGCGAAGATTGTTCATCTCTCAATTCCCAACGGAAAGACATAACGATCTCTCGCCCCATCTGACCAACAATGGTGGAATATCAATCTCTCAAGTCCTAGTGGAAAGACAAAATGATCTTTGCACGAAAACTCCAAAATAAAATTCCTAATTCATGGTGGTGGTGGAATTGGCTTACTCATATTCTCTTTATAGAATTTTCATTCAAATTCCTAATTCATGGTGGTGGTGGAATTGGCTTACTCATCTCCATAAACAGGAATATATTCTTGACAAGGATTAATGGCATTTTTTTAATTATCTGAGATTAGTCTGGCCCGTAATTATGTTAATACCCCCGAAAGAGTTGCTCGGGGTGGATGACCCATGTACCCCCAAGTGTTGCTCGGGAATGACGGACTGTTGCTCGGGGTCTCCGAGCAGCACTGGCTGCGCCACGACGCAGTGCTCGGGCCTTTCCTTGCTCGGGCACCATCAGGTGGACGCGCGGCTGCTCCGGATAGGCCCCGTCTTTCGTTCCGACGTGCCTGCCGTGCTAACGTACCTCGTATTGTTGCATCCCATCGCAGGGCTGGTAAAGTCAGCCACTTGCTCCCACACATTTTACTACATTTGCTGTTGGGCGCCACGCCTCCCCACATCATTCCGAGGAATGGCACGTGACGCTCTCCGTGTGGCCTTAGTCAAGGGAGCAACGTTCGGACCGCAGAACAGCGTATGGACCGCAGGATTATAGGCTTTACACTTGGAAAATTGATAGCTTTGTACATGTATAAATAGATGGCCTCGTACGCGCAGAAGAGGGGCGCGTGCAGAAGAGGGCAAGACGCGGACACAAGAAAGGAAAAAGGTCATCACACCATAACTCTCTCACACACACTCACCCAGAAAGAGGCTTCTCACGTAGATAGTCGAGAGTGAGAGAGGTGAGAGTGCTGCCTCCCCTCTCTCGCTCCTAGAAAACCTAAGTGTCCACCACTCGGGCTTTCTTGAGCACCTTTGTAACATATCCTTCATACATCCATGTATCTAGATTGCTAAACGTAGGGTTATTACCTCGTTCCGAGGGGTTTGAATCAGGGTAAAAATCTTTGTCTCCTTTCGGTTGCCTGATCGGGTTCGCCTTTCCGAACGTCCCTATAGTTACAGAAAGGGACCTGTTGATCAGCAGTTCAACAAGTAAGCTCGACACCTGGGAGCCCGAACTCCCAACCGCCGATAATTCTCTTTATAGAATTTTCATCCCCTCACATGACCAGCATACCAGCCTTTATATTGAGGCATCACATGCACCTCCCAACGCATGGTTAACCCACCCTACCCCCGAAACCACACCCCCCCTCCCCACACACACACACACACATATTCCAAACACACCCACGTGCTAGAACAGAGAGGTATTCTGATATTTGGAAAGCATCTATTACGTGCCAAACCAACGAATGGAGATCATTTCTTTCCTTCTTTTTTCTTTCTTGCGATCTCGATGGTTGGCTGCCATATTGGCCCTATTTCTTTCGACGGTTTTCCGGCGGTCGGCGGTTTGTTACAGTAAATTTTAATTCTTAAAAAATTTTAATTATCCTTTCAGGCTCATTACACTTTTTTCAAACACTTATAAATTTGTTACAGTAAAACCGCCAACCGCCGAAAGACAGGGCCATTTACTAGTCAGGTGAACAGTGAGTAAACTGTCCGTATGTGCCGGTTATCCTCATCACATGGGAACATATTATACTAGGATGGGTGGTGATATACCAATGATGTGAAATTGGCTCAAGCGGGTGCTATTTATTATATATGGACATGTGTGTTATGTTGAGAAGCTTGATATTGTGGATAGTGAATACTAGCAGGGTGGAAGAAATGGCGCTAAATCCAACCTAGGCCTCGTATAAAGGAAATGCCGAATACCTAATATATTGACCAACAAATTTTCCGATTACTATGGGTAAAGTGATATAACTAGCATAGTGTTCTAAAAATGCCATTCACGCCCGTCTCTTCCATTGGAGGCTACAGGAACCTAACTGTGGTTCTTTTCACAATATGGGTGACTAATAGATTTCAAAAAATAAAAAATTGGAATTCTCTCACACAAAAAATTCTATTATCATAACTCAGGAAGTTAAGTAACAGTGCTATATGCATATTTAAAGTGATGTTTGCTGAGTACTTTGTACTCACCCATTAATATCCCTTGTTAAAAAGAAATCCATCTGAGAATGATCTTGCGATTGAACTCTGATGTGGCTTACGATTGCACACGACGAGTTGTTGTCGAGTAGTAATCTATAAAACTAGTACGATTGCCAAAGGTATTGATTGCATACGAGTTTTTTTGGAAGCCTTCCATGGAAGTCTCACTTTCTTGGAATGTATATTAATTTTTGGCCTTCAACCCCTAGTAAAAATGGATAGACCTTGATTCTCTATATTTCATCTCTTTAACGAGTTTAATAATAATCATAACGACCATACTGTTCTGATGAAGAGAAGACATATAATTAGTTTTCGGGGGAAACTTCCAAATGAATAAATTTTACAACTCGTTGCAAAGTTGATAAATAATGAAGACGAGCTATTTAAGGATAAGACAAACCTTTTCTTAATCTCACTGTGGAAATAGACATTTACAATTTGAAGAGATTACGTTGTCATATTATACTAAAACACCCATGTAAAAATATTTCCTCCGAGGTTGTTAAGCGTGAATAAGTGCTTATATGTAATTGTCGATGTTTGATGTACACGGAGCTTATTATTTGTTTGATTGCCTTGAGGGGTCTCACCAAAGATGAGAAATCAAACACTAGTACAGAAAACCTCATCATAGGCAGCTCGGAACGTTCATATCATGGGCGGTTTCTAAACCGATTGTCACTAAGTGACAATGATAACTCTCGCTTATCACCGGTGGCTCAAAAAACCAACCGTGATAGTAATTATCACAAACGGCTAACATATGAGCCTCCTGCGATAAACCACTTATTAGAGCCGACTCGTCAATAGAGCCGACTGTGGAATTTGGTACATCATCGACTCAGGTGTGAGCCGCTTGTGACATTTTGACCATCAGAGGTGGTTTGTCAACTAAGTTGACTGTGATGTTTGTCACATCACCGGCAACTCAGGTATGAACAGATTGGGGTATTTGGCACATCATGGTTGGCTTCATTCTATAGCTGACAGTAAAAGAGCTAACATAGATGGCTCTGTATGAGTTTGTAGCCCTGAAAAAAACTCTATTTTTGGATTAGCCTTAGGTTTTCCTAGTTATGCCCGAAAACAAGCAAAATTCACATCCATAAATCATACATACAAATCTAGATCTGGATAAACATAAATTCACATTCTATTCAGAATTCATACATAAACATCCAGATTTCATTGACATATAGAAAACAGCGGTAAAAACAACGTGACGATCCTCAGGTTTTGCTAGCCATACCCTCTAAAAATAGGCTAAAATGCACATCTAGAATAACATCCATAATTCATACATGAACAAATAAATAAACATCTAGAATTCATATATGTACAGATATATAAACAGAAAACATACATTCCATCAAAGTTCACATGCATGGTCCATCATACAAATATCCGCAACCAAGTTTCACTTATGCGAAAAAAATATGCAGGAAAGAAATAACTAAATTATACTTACACATGCTAAACTAACTTGAGGGGTTTAGATGACCATGTGGGTCAAGAATCAGCGTCACCACGAAGTTAGTTAGCTCCTCTCTAATGTCGGCAAGAACATTGTACTTGAGATTTGTCGTGGAAATTTCTTGATCTTTGGGTTTTCTTAAACCCATAATCTCTTGCATGTGGTGGACAACATTAAACCCACAAGCATGGCCTCTAGGTTGCTGGTGGCACTACACAAGTAGAAATAACCAAACAATTAGTTAGAGAGGCACTACCAATATTAGATTTTTTTTTACACGATAAGTATCTATAGGCACATACTGGGAATTTCTCCATGTATTGAATAGCAGTGCCCCTAGAAATATGGTGCTTTCCCCCCTCTACCCACGTACTTCTCGAACACCTTTTCAAGTAGCTTCTTCAAATCAGTGTAGTCGTGTATTGGGCTATCTCTTTTGGAGTCGAGGTACGTGATCTCATTGTCGTCCAGTATTATAATGACCAATATCCAATGAAATTTCTTATTAAAAGGCAAAAGGATGTACTCCTTATCTTGTTGCTTCATCATCACCTTCACAATGAACTTTTCGACATGGTTGATATATTCTTTGATAATATCTTGGGTGACAACTCTTGGATCAAGAAAACTGGTAGGGAAGTTGGTTGGTTTGGCGTTAAGATTCATGAGCATATAAAATATGATTGGTATATGACAATTTTCATTGTTGCATGAATTTAAAATATATATGGACATGAATTGCAGACACTTACATTGTAAAGCATCTGATGAGCGAGGCGTCTACATCTTGTAGCCGGTACATGTACTTTAGGTCATCGAATGTCAACATAAAATAGCTTTCTCCATTGAAGAAATGATCGTCCTTAAGCTTCGCGGTGATATCGGACTCTCGTTGTCTCTCGGGCAAGTTGGCCATCTACATGTAATATGCATGTAGGTTGCAGCAAGCAGGACCCATGTCGCCTAACTTGGCCTCGCGGTAGCAAATGGTTGTCCTAGCTTGAAACGCTTCAAATCATCTGGCCAATGAGGGGCTTGCTAGGGCGTCTTAGATTCCTAAGTTTTGCATTTGCCCTTTCGCGCAGGTGAACACTTCACTGGTGAAGATACGATGCGCTTTCAAAGATGTGATCTTGTTTGTTTCATCGTAGGTGAACTGATCACCTCTATTCAGGAAACCTTGGGGCACTCTCCTTTTTTATTGGTAAGGCTGGCTCTGGGGGTTGGGCGTGTTTCTCAAACTCGGTGGGGTGCTCTAGCATGATGTCCATCTTGGGCCACTGGACAAAAGTGTTGACAACATCCCCTAGAGTGACTATCTCATCATTCGGGGGATTGACTAGGGGGATGCTCCTTGTATTGTCCTTCACGTAGCCCGCCGCCAGGTCTGCACCATGAACCTTCATCATAGGGAGACATGGGTACAACATCCCCGACCCACCTCAATAGAAATAGCGACGCTATACCTTACGAAGAGCTTGCATTGGGTAAGCTCCTACATCAGGATATGCTTGCATTAGAATATCAAAACTAACTTGCTTGCATATACATATGTAACATGCATACCTTTATTTGGTCGACTAGGTACTAGATGTTTGTATCATTATCAAGTTAAGGTGCAGAAGCACATCTACTCTTAAATAGAGGGGAGGAGGCATCAATCCCTTCTGATGGAGGGTTGGTTATGGGTCTACTCCTCAACATCTCTTACAATTGCTGCACTCGGGGTAACCATTTTGCACACGTCTTCTCTACAAGAGCCATCTCTAAGTTAGCTCTAGATTTCCTCCTTCTATAGTCAAGGACATCGGGGAATGCATCCTTCCATGGAACATAGACCCCAACACCCTGTGTGAGTCCCAGGTACTCCTTGTTGCCAAGGGCTTCAGATAGGGTGTCCCGCTCCCTCTTGTCCTGAAAGGAGCCTTGAGAAGCTTGCATATCATATTCAAACCGCAACAAGCCAAATACATTGTTATTGTGGGTCTTACGATACTATAGAATTGAAAAGCGCAAAAAACATAATGGTTGATTATGTTACCATTTTTTGGCGACATCTACAGTTTTGGGCCTTGCGAAAGTCACTTCACCCTTAGGGGTCACTTTAACCCTATCCCTATACCAGTGGTCGGCATGCGGGTTTTAATCCATGTGGTGGTATTTGACTGCTCGCTTGAAGCTTCTTCCTATTCACACTCCCGTATTTTGCCCGCGTAACCACCTGTGCCGAGCCTATGGGGGAGGTGTTCTTCTCTTGAATAGCCTTATGTGCGGCACTGCTCTGCTAGAACTCATGAGTTGTTTTCATCCTCTCAAAGTACTCCCAAGTCTCCCGTGATATGAAAGGATATTTAGCGAAGGGCTCCTTCTCCTTCTTCACGTAATACTTCATGAAAGTGACCTTCTAGTTCTTCCAGGCTCTCCCCACGCGTAGCAGAGTACTTCGTCGTATGACATCAAGGCAGTTTTCCAGGAACACAAAAAGACCGTCTAATCTCCTCCGGTAGCTTCTCCCTTTCTTGATTCGTGAGTGCCTTCTAAGTCTTGATGGTGCAAGGGACTCGTGCCCTAACAACCACCCTACAAATAGTCCAGTACGCTGCTGCAGCTTTACTAGGAAGCAACGGGGTTCCAGATCGGTCGACCTCTGTCATCGTTTGGACAACATTAGTCTTTAGCTTGGACGTGCCTCAATAGACCCTAGTTATTCTTTCAGGAGCAGGAACCGCCGTCAGACCCGACTGAGTGGCAGGCCCAAACTTGTCCTTAGATTGGGAGGTAGAAGTCAACACCAGATTTGATTAGGGGATAGGCGAAGTCGTCAGATTCGAGTGAGGGGCAGGCGGAGCCGCCAAATTCGATTCATTCATAGGCAGGGGTGTGGGTGCCATAGTGTAAGGAACCGAATGCCCAAGAGGGGGTGAATTGGGCATCCCAAAATTTTACTTTCTATTTAATTTCTCACTTGTGTCCAAATCCTAATTAAATACGGAAGCTAAAGAATAATATTTGAACACAAGTTCTTAGCCTAGGTGATGGCAAATCTAAATGAGTGAGATTAAATATGATGGCAAGGTAAAGGAAGCACCCTAGTTAATAATAATCTAAATTGGATTTGCAATCCTAGGGTGACAAGCAAGTAATTTAAAATTCTAGATGTATAATAGTAACTAATTAAATTGCTCAAAGTAATGCTAGCACAAGCAAGAATAATAACAACAATAGGAGCTACTAGCAATCAACATATGACATGGGGATAATTAGCTACATACACATTCACAGAGCAATAAGTACATGAGCACAATAGAAAAACCACAAGTGACATGATTCGCTTTTTTCCATGGTGCTCGGAGACTTGCCGGTCTCCCCTAATCCACGTTGACGATTGGCCCTCATAAGGACCGGCTCCCTCTCGAGCCAACCGCCTCTTCTCCATTGGTGGTTGCCAGTTCCTCCCCTCCGGAGATGGCAAGCACCAACGTCACTCACACGGTTTGCCCGGGCCTTCTCACACGCTCCTTGAGAAGGTCATCGGTGCACAATGCCTCTCACGCCGTCTAGGTGCTAGCAAGCACCAAGAGTAACAAGTCTGAAGCCGATTGATCACACCAGATCAAAGCCCAAGTGTGATGCACACAATCCACACTTGGTCACTCACTCCTCTCACCGGGGTTTCACCAAATCCACACACACGGTCCTCTAGCAGGGGTAGTTGGTAAGTTGAAGCAAACTAGGTTAATCTTCTTGTTGGGACATACATTAGCAAAATGTCCTACCTTTCCACAATGAAAGCAGTTCAGAGTTGAAGTAGAGTTAGGATTCTTTTGTCCTTGACCTGTGGGGCAGGAGTACGAAAGAGAGTTCCTGTAGCATGAGCGTTGTAATTGCTGGCGTTGCCTCGTTGGCTCTGGCTAGAATTTGGCCTCCACTGCTTGAAAGGGCGAGCGAAGGATCCTAGTCGGTTGGAGCTTTGTCCTTTTTAAATGCTAAACTTTCTTTTGCGCAAACCCTCTAGTCCCTTCCTCTCATTCTCTAAAATAAGAGCCTTGTTCACTAGCTGTTGAAAGTTAGGGAAATCATGGGTGCTAAGTTGCATTTTCATGGGTTGCTAAAGTCCATCCACGAATTTCTCTATCTTGTCTTCCTCATTCTCAACCTCTTTAGGGGCATAACAAGACAAATGATTGAACTTGGTCAAATATTTTGACATAGTCATGTTTCCTTGTTTCAGTTGCCTGAATTCATTTTTCTTCATTTTCATCACTCCAATGGGGATGAAGACACTGCGAAAAGCCATCCTAAACTCTTCCAAAGTCATCATAGGAGCTAGAACTTCCTCTTCTGGTATCTCCCAATTAATTCCAGCAACATTTTCACCCGCTGGCTTATTGTCTTGGGCAGCTCCTTGTGGTGCATTTCCTCCTTCTTCCTCAATCTGATCATTTCCTTCTTCTGCATCTTCACCTTCTGCATCATCCTCTCCTTCCTTTTCTTCTTCTCCCTTATTCTTTTTCTCCCTAGCGAGGAGAAAATTGTCCCACTATTCTGCTGCAGCTCCCTCGAGTAGATGTGTGGCAAACATCATGTCTTCTTCCCAAGTACGAGCCAAAGCGAGTTTCTTTTCCACACTCCGCAGCCAATCATCAGCTTCCAGAGGTTCGTTGGCTTGAGAGAATGATGGCGGCTTGGTACGGAGGAAATCTCCAAGTTTAGACCCTTGGCGGTTGGAATTATTAATCTGGCTAGTGATCATGACTTGAAGAAATCGGGTCAGGCGTGCCATCATATCCGCCATTGTAGGTTCACTGCGAGGAGGTGGGGGCAAGGGGTTTCTGCAACGGCCCCTACCGCCAGCTGCAAGCTGATTGCGACGGTGGACACCGGCATTGGCCCTAACGGTCCTCCTTGGCGGCATTTGAAAAAACAGAGCAAAATTTTCAAAACGAACCAAACACTAGCCCTGAAGAAACAAGTAAAAGAGACAACAAAAGACCGGAAAACAATGAAAAACTCAGCAAATCATCTATCAAATGTAAAAGTACGAACTAAAACTCCATATAAACATGCAGTACAATACCATATATATACATAACATCATCGAGTGATACAGTGGCTGATGGTACAGAATTGACGACAGAGACTGACACCGAGACTAGCAAACTAGGAACAACGGAGGTGCTATCTGCATCACTTTGGCACAGCCTGCTCTAGAACTAAGTACAAACCCAAAAGTATAACCTACTGGAGGTGCTTATATGCATTACTCCAAAGCAACTAACATCTACTGCTACCTGTAGGCTTAAAAGTATAACCTAGCAGAGGTGTCTACACGCATCACTCTGCAACCACTGCATTGAATGCAAAAGCTGAAACCTACAAGCACTAAGCCTACATCACCTCGTAGCTCAAATCGTTGCCTTACGAGGGAATAGACCTACCTAGCTGGAGTGACTGGACTACTCCACGTCTAGCTGGAGTAGTAACCACCACAGACCTCGCAGAAGAACACGTCCTCCCGGCTGGCTCCAGGCGGGGTGCTGGGGGTGTCCTCGTCAGACGGGCTGGAGACCTCCACGTAGTGGGGCGCAGGCATGTCACGGTGAGCAATGACGCTCCTCGTCACTGGGCGGCAGGTAACTAGAGGGGAACGTGCGAGCTTACACATGGCACCACTAGCAAGAACGGACGTCGGGGATGCTCGAGAAGGTCCTGCCTCTTGAGGAGCAACAGTAGAGGACAAAAGCACCAAGCCTGGGAATGACTGGACTGGGCCCTGGGCTCGGGGATGAGGTGCACTCATGATCGTGAAGGCCAAGAATCGATGTGGTCGAAGACGGAGCAGAGCTGGTGCTTGATGCACGGTAGTGGCTGGGACTCCACGACAAGGAACAGGAGTAACCAAGGTAAGGGGTGGCTGAGTGGTGGTGGGAGGGAGTGTTAGGAGCTATGGGGGAGCTAGGGAAAGTGTCGTGGCAAGTGTGGCAGGCACTAGCGACACTAGGACCGGAACTGTAACTCCAAGCAGAGGTGCTGATGGGGGCGGTGGTAACAGGTGGAAAAGCAGGTACGGGCCCATCACGGCACAAGCGAACCCGGTCCGGCGGTAGTAAGCAGCAGCCTCTGGGGAAGCCTGAAGAAGTAACTGGTAGAGCAGGGCTATCTGCCCATCTTGAGCTTGTACTACGCCTTGAAGCTCTCGGTGCTCCCCGAGAACGTCAAGAAGTAGGGCACTAGCACCAATGGTGTATGACTACAAGCGGGCGAGGCATAGAGAAGCATCCTGTCCAGCCCAACAAGATATGAGGTAGTCCGACCCTGGAAGACGGTCCGGCCAGTAGTGCAAGTCAGTCTCTGCCAGCTTGTCACAAAAAAGTCCGCAGAGCCTGAGGGAGGCCTCAAAAGCAGACGCCTCCACTGCTAGCTTAGGGTGGTGGTGGAGCGTCTCAACTACAAAGCGAAGGGTCCCTGCAACTGGTCCTGTGGGCACTGAAGTTTCCACAACCCACGAGCACAGTAGGTCGATCGGCCTCCTCCTGCCAACAAACCGTGATCTGCTGGGGCAACCCAGCACACAACAGAGACGATACAACATACGGAGGGTCTCTCTGTTAAGTCCGTCAAGGCCGCCGGTGAAAGTGAAACTCTCACCGTCCTCTGAGAAACAGATCGCCATCTCTGAAAGTCAAATTTTGAGAATAGTGAATAAAAGTGGCAAGGAGTTTCAAATAGTTTAGAAATAGACAATGGGAGATTATGAGAAATGAGCCTTTTTTATAAACAAATGTAAACATATATATATATGTGTGTGTGTGTGTGTGCGTGTGTGTGTGTAAGTACATACACACATATTCATACATCTTCTATGTATAAAAATACGTAGGGCTTTTGGCTAACAACCAAAAAGTTAGGGTTTTTCCTACAGTCGTAGGCTCTGATACCAGCTCTGTCGGCCCTCGATTTTCAGCCTAAACGGGAATCTCTGTGATTCCTGCACCAGCCCAGGATCTTGCTAGTGCATCACAAATTTATAAGTGCTGGATCATTTCATACACGCTTTAGGGGACATACATTTATTCCACTTCAAAATACATAGAGGCTTAGTGTTTTGGTATAGGCCATGTAGGCCAAATATTACATTACCAAAATGTGTGCTCTTAACAGAGTTCAATGGTGGGAATAAAAGACGAGAAAACGTTTAGGCGTCCAAGGCTATGCCTATTCTCGATCAAGCAAGCGATTGGGATCCCCCCTAACGTTCATCTTGGTCGTCATCTTCCCGGTAATCTTCATCCTCCAGGCAGTCGTATAGATCCTCCTCGTTGTCTTCACCTAAAGGAGTGAGTAGGTGCAAGGGTGAGTGTGCCATCAAACCGTGCTAGCGGACCAGCATTAATGATACAAGGCCCTTTTTAGTGGAAGTTTGGGTTATTTGCCATAAAGCCAATTTTTCAATAAGAAGCTATTAAAGAAAAGACCTAACACTTAGCCAATTTTAACAAATTAAAGACGTACTGTGCTATATACGCAAATCTTTCGTCATCTAGGTTCCAACAAGGCACATCATATCGACCACCATGGTCTACATGTCCCAAAAATAATGTCAGACCAGTACCCATATCAACAACTGGCATATCATCTTCATCAAGAGGCGAGTCTGTGCCCATACCTACAATTGGCGCACGACTCACAAAGTGATGGCTGACTCATCCCCTTAAGCAAGGGGCGTGATCGCCTTGAGCTCAACTAAGGCCAGGATCCAAAGATCCAAGAGATCACAATTCTTAAAAACAAGAGGGATTTACCAACCTTCGCACTCAGGCAAACCTGGCACCAGAGTGCAATAAGTTTTCTCCCGTCTATTCCAATTATGTTGATAGTCGAGACCAGCGACTAGCTATACCATTGCACCGTTAATAGCATTGCTATGTCGTTGCAATGTTGATAGGATCGATTTGTCATATCTATACCATAAATCGTTGATAAGCCAAGATCGACCCATTTGACCTAGACTTAGCAAGGCTAAGCATTTCCAAAGATTTATTAATCAAGGTTTTACTTGCTACAGCCTTATGTTTTCCAACGGACAAGGGAAATAAACATTATCAAGGGTGAAGTTTTGTGCTTATCATAACACTTGTTAGCAAGTGAAGATTAACTAGACAAGCTCTAGCAGCACCACATTGCAAAATATAATAATAATGAAAAGTAAAGCATGCACTTTCATAATTTAAATCAACATAAACTTGATTAAATCATGGGTGAGAAACATGAATTCGAATGTTTGCTCGCATGGATCCTCAATATCACAGTCCAGAGGATTGTCCTTGCTTGGCAGGTTCTCTGATTCCTCGTTCTCTAGATGCGACGATTAACCAAAGTGGTACCAAAATTAACAATATGTCTAAAATCTAAATGTTGAATGCCATGAGTGGATAATCCTAGGGTTTCAGCTTACTTCATGTATATTTCTCAGGTTTTTAACAAGACCATCAATAGTGGTTTAAATCTTTTTTTTCATTAAAATGATTATGGAATTTATTATAGATACACATATCTATTTGGGTTGTGCCTATATGTCCACAAATGATAAAAGGGTAAATATCCATCCTTATAATAGTCCCATAGATTTAATGTATAGTTAAAACATTATTCCAACAAGGTTAAGCATTTTCTGAAATTTATAATCTAGAATTAAAGCCTTCTTTTCATAGCTTTTTAAATTATTAAAGGTATAAAAGTTAATAAACAGGTGATTTTATAATTTTACTATGTTCCATATTCATCTTAGTATTTAACAGAATATTTTTCCATAAATTTTACAAGCGAAAAACTATTTTTGGAAAATCAAAAACAAATTCTCGGATTTCCCAAAATATTAAAGGCTAGAAAAATCGCTGCGCACAGTGATGGGCTCGACTCGGCTCAAGCGGCCCATGAGCGCGAGGGTAACGCGGCCCGCGAGCGGCCTGCAGGCGCGTCCTCAGCGCGCTCGCGAGGGAGGCTGACAGGTGGGTTTGTGTCCCACCAGTCAGTGACTCCGAGGGAGAGAGGCTGGGCCATAGGACCCACAGGTCGGCAGGAGCCGGTCTATGTAAACCAGACAAGTGGGTCCGGGACCCACTCGTCATTCTCACAACACGGCTTCCGCAGGATTTTTAAATGGGTAGCATTGTAGCAGGGAGCCCCGATGATCAGCGAGAGAGAGGAGTGATGCGAGGAGGACGCCGGTGCTAACATCGTCGTCTTCTTCCTTCCGTCCTATGCTCCGGCGAAGCTTCGGCATCATCTAGGCAGCGTTTAGGGCTCGGATTCACATGTCATTGATCCCTACAGGTTCGTGGGGACAAAACCTAGGACGACCTGGAGTGGTATCGCTGGCGGCAAGCTGATATGATGGCATTACGAGCAGAGGGGGTGGGGAGCATCGGCAAGCAACAGCGACGGCAAACTAGGGGCTAAAAAGCATGAGCAAGCTGTCTAGGAGCATCTATAGGCTACTGAGAGCTTTAGCTTGGGGTCGGTTGAGGTCAGGGAGGTCTGGAGGAGGCTGACGATGTGGAGCCATTCATGATCGAAACAGGGGAAGCGTCGTGGGGAGGCTACGGTGATCCTCAAGCTGATTGCTTCCGGGAGGAGCTAGAAGTGGTCGCTAGGGTGCTGTAGACCGAGGGAGAGCGCTTGATTTGCGATCATTGGCGTGAAATCAAGAAGGGGGGCAGAACGCTCTGGCGGCGTTGGAGTAGCTCTCCCGCGTGCTGTAGAGGGAGAAAACCAATTGGGCGGGATTATAGCTTGAGGAGGGAGAGAGTAAGTGGTTGTGAGGGCCGGCAGGGGTGGGGACTCACTAGGGAGCCTCCCCGTCGACGCGAGAGCTCGGGCGACGAAAACGGAGGAAAGGGGGAAGCAAAGAAAGGAGGGTGCCCAGGTTTATATAGAGCTAGGGGAGTGAGGCTCGGAGAGGAGTGGAGGAATTAGAGAATTCCCAGGCAGTTACTGCCACTGATAGGTGGGCCCACGACCACATCGGCCCACCTGTCAGTAGCAGTCACAAGAGGGTTTAGGCATAGATATCCTCTGCTGTTATGACAATGCAGTTACTGTCACTGAAAGGTGGGCCCTCGACCACATGGGTCCACCTTGATAGAAATAATCTTAGGACTTAACCATCATTAACTTAGACTAACACATGAACACCTAGAACAGACAATGGAATTAAGTGGAGTTACTAACCAGCGCTGATACTGCCATTGGTAGACAATGAAGAGCCAAAGACCGCGTGCCCATGTGATGCAGTGCACCCACAGGAGTTGTCAGTTCATGTGCTAAATTGGCCTCTTCCTATTTATGCTGCGCTGCACGACGAGGGGCCGAAACCAACGTTGGTTTGGCGCCCTCGATCAGGGCATTAGTTAGGCAGTTAGCCCCCTTAGGACTCGGTCTTAGTGGTTAGCCACCGAGATCATATCCAGCATTCTCCCACCTTATCGAAAAGGGTAACATCATACATCCTCTCTTGATAAAACAATATACTAGGGCAAGCGTCGCAAAAGCTATTGATCAGCTAACGAGACCTCAATACCCATTGTGCATCATTCTATCTCCATCAGTAATTTCTACTTATACTTGAATGGAGTTGGTTTCCTTTTGGCCCTTAATTCCAGAATTAGAGGCTTTCCAATAAACCTATGCCAGCAACATAATCACAAAAATAATGAGTGGTAAGCCTTTAATAAGCACACAAAAAAACTTAATACCTATATACTTCATCTTCTGATTGTTTGATTCTGGACTCAACCTGTGACATCCTAATAAAATTATTAGTCTGTCACTTGCTTTATAAAAAAAACTAAATAAATAAATAAATAAAATATTTTATATTATTATTTATGTGTAAAAGGCTCAGATAAGGACTATTAGAAACCCTAGTGTGATATAAGTGCCCTAGGAAGCTACCAAATTTGACCAAGCCAACTTAGCTTGTTTCTCCTAGCTAGGTCAACCTTTTTCACGCGGTCAACCTTGGTCAAAGCCTGGTCAAACCCTAATTGGGCTTTTGGCCCATATTTAAACCCTAATCCCTTCCTCCTATATATATAAGCAAGTTCCCTGCCCCCCCTAAGCCGGTCTACAGCACCCCTACACCCCCACAGCCGCCAACCACGCACAAGCCCCAAATCCCCTCAGTTTTCGAGCAAACCCTAGCCAAAACCGAGAGAAAACCCTAGCCGAAATCGACGATCCGAAGCCAGGACGTTGTAGGCCTCGTCGAGACGATCGATTTGGATATATGGATCGCTATATTTGGTTAAGAATTGAGGGAGTTATGGCTCGCCGAAGTTTGGGAGTCCTCGTGGTCGGCGAACCTCGGCGTCCGCCGTCGACCCGCCGCCAGCGCATGCCGACAATTGGCCGACCCGCCTCGTCGCGCCCTTGGCCAATCAGCAGCCGCCACGTCGCAGTCGAGCCACGAGTCGCCACGTCGGTGCCACGTCGGTGCCACGTGTCGCCACGTCACTGCCACGTCAGCCAAAACCCGAGCCCGTGCCACGTCAGTGACACGTGTCGCCACGTCAGCAAAAGTGACACGTCAGCGCCACGTGTCGGTTCAGAGGTCTAGTTGTTTTTTTTCCAGTTTATTATTTTCCAGGGATTTTTCTATTTCCCGAAACTTCCCGGAATTGTTTAGGTAGTTCTCAAACTCCGATTTAGGTGATTCTAGAGCCTAAAAATCACAAAAATTCCCTAGAATTTTATATATTTTTATCAATCTATTTTCTCTGAGTTTGTTATTTATTTCTATTTTATTTCTTTACGCATAGATCCGACGTGTACCTGTTGTACGGAAGTCATTTCGGAGCCGTTCGAAGGAGGAGAACCAGATCCAAACTTCTTCGAAAGCAAGCTAGATTCATATTGAATTCCTAGTTTGCTAAATTTCATTTAATTTAAGTTTATTTAAATTGCATGCTTAAAGTGTCATCGCATGTGTTAATTTGCTCCTGTTTCATATTAGTCCTATACTAATATGACATAGCCTTCCGTTGATAGCCCATTTTGGTACTGTTTTACTAGCCTATCCTTGTGTAGATGCTTAGCCTAGCTTCTGGGATTGGTAGTTGATAGGTTTCACTCAATATTAAACCTGTACCCGTGGAGTTCGACTTCGTGGTACTGTTTTTGGATAAACCTAATCAACTAAAATCAACGTGGTGTGTGTTGATTTAAGGAGACCCAGAAGAGGCGGATTTTGGGCTTGTGGTTGAGACGTGCAGGTCTCCTCTGTCATATAAGGACCGAATACTTGTATTACCATACCGGACCTGAACCGTACAGCCACTTGTGCCTTCTGGCCCTGACCATTAGCCGTGGAAGCTTGTTTCCGCTGTACTCGTAGTGGACGGACGTGATTCGCGATCACCGGCTCCGAATGGCTTAAATGGGGGCTAACCTCATGTGGTGCGCTATCAGGTCCGACTGAAGGAGTGCGCATGACTGTCAGCCTAGTCGAAGTATACCGTATGGGGCGCGAAATCTAAAGAAAGGGTACAGTATTGGGACAGGTGGAAACAGGGAACGGTTTTGTACTGTTTCTCCCTCGGGATGAGACGGGGCTTGTGGGGAACGTGTACACACTCTGCAGAGTTAAAACTATCATGGTAGCCGTGCCCGCGGTTATGGGCGGGGAAAGGAGTTTAATGCAAGGTAGTCCAATGTGTTTTAAATTAATTAACTTGATGGTAGTGTAGGCAGGGATTGCCTCTTCTTGAGCTGGTTAGCCGTCCTTTGGCTACGCTCGTGTGTTGTCATGTGTTCAATTGAATCAAGATCAAATAACAAGTAGATAGGTGACATTTTAGCAAAATAACCATACCCATCCATTGACCTTGCATTCATTTATTAAGGATCGCTTGCTGAGTAGCCGTGTACTCATTATATGGACCACGGATGTTTGTTCAGGTCAAGAATTCAGCAACGGCGCCAGCTGTGACCAGGAGGGTCAAGGTGATTAGCCGCGCGTTCCGAGTCAACCTCGGGATATCATCGTTTTCAGTCTTCCGCTGTGTTTACTTTATGATATTGAATTACGCCCTGTGCAAGACTATGTAATTGTCTATGTCAACTGGGATGCTATTTATGCTATGTAAACTGTTAAATTCTAGTTAAATGCAATGCCTACGATGATATTCTAAATGTCCTTGAGTGCAATACTAGCTATGATCTTCTGGGACTAGTATTCGGTCACTCAAGCCGGTAGAAATACCGGGGTGTACGACACAACCTTTCACAACATGGTACTAATGTCAATGTGTTTGGTAGAAACACTTGACATGTTGCTATTATCATTAAAAATACGGTGAGTGGTTTAGAACTGCTGTCAACCACTTTATCTACGATAAGGATCTTATGATATACAGCCTACTGGTAACTTCATTACATGCCACAAAACTAAGACTGCATCAATAGCGATACAACAAAAAACAATTTGGAGCTTTCCCTCGATATGGCTTCAAAATGTGTGGGTGAAGATGCAAACTGATGTGTATTTCTTATCATCAGACCCCGTAAGATTTATGTATTTGAGCATGTAAACTTTATTGTGTTGCATATAACAAGACTTTCTTAATAGCTTTCCAGTGTCCAACCCTGAGTACTTGTGCATATTGTATATCTTCAGTACTCTTGTCATTGTATGTCTTTAAACCTAACCTGGTGAATTTTCAATGTCCAAAACATAACAGGCTTCACCAAGATCCTTTATGTCAAAATAGGCTAAAATGGTGTATTTACTTCCCCTAATCTTAAGGTGTATTCTATTGTCCACTTCATCAAATGAACATAAAAAATATGAGCCATAAAAGGCACAATTCTAAAGGAATCTTTAGTCATTAGTTACTATAGGGGGCTGCTGAGGCACAACATTAGGGACATTATCAAATGCAACATTAAAGAGTCCTCAACCGGAAGTGCAACTAAATTGTTATCGACTATAGGTGCAACCACCTGAGACACAAGAAGAGTAGTCTCTCGGATTGTTAGGGAAGAAACATAATCCCACATGTCCTTAAGATCTACTTTTCTGGCCTCTCAGCTCCCACTGATTTTGAGCTCCCACTGATTTCATCTTTCTTTGAGATACGAGCTGGGCAATAAACCTTTTGATCTTTCGGAGATCCGTTAAACTTGATGCCATGTGTGACATCTTTCTTAACTTATTTTGACATATTTCCTTTAATGGAGTCTATGATAATCTAAGTCATAAAACTATCTGATTCATAAAACTAATGGGTGAAGATCTTTTCCTTAATATGACGCTCCATTCTCCCCTTCGTAATATGGCCCAAACAACAGTACCACAATTTCTACAAAAGAGTCTCACACTACTACTCTTAAGCTTATCAGTAACATCACATTCACTCATAGAAGAGGCAAAAGTGATTCATCAACCATCAATATGCTGCTTTAATCATTAGACTAAGTGTTAGACATGAGTTTAACCCTACATTGATTTGATCAATAACTCGTTGATGACATATTCCAATCGCATCACCGTTGGGCAGAAACGAAAGGAATATTACTTAACTAAATATCACAATAGTCCAAATTGAATTTCAATGACCCATCATCATAAACAGCATTGGCCATATTACAACCAGAGTCATCAAAAATCAATTCTCACATTAGCTGAGAATTAAATTTTAACAGCTCATAATCATAAACAGCTTTGGTCAGATTATAACCATGAACTGCCAAAATCAACAAAATCCCCAAACTTAAATAGGTAGTCCCAAAATAAATTCTCGCCTGTTCCATTCAATTTGGGACATAATTGACTTAAGTAATTAAAAGCAGCATTAAATAGTCTCATGGGATGGCACATGGATATAAATAATGTTGGTCAGTATATAACCATGAGCCATTACAAAATCCCAAAACATCATTGAATCTCTAATCAAAATTTCCCATTGGTTCCATTTCAGTTAGAGGCAAAACATAATGCAGCGGAAGTAATAGCATGATATTAAATAGCAGGAATTGGTTTACTGAATTAACTTAAGTATACCATCAATAATAAATAGCAGGGAACATGGCCTAATGGGCATGCCCGACAATTCAATTTCCTCAGGGAGGAAAAGAGAGCGAGGTTGGGAAATCACTGTAGCAAAACTGAAAATAGGTTTTGAACTTGATACTGGATTCAAATTGTATATAAAAGTTGTATGATTTCAAAAATGGATTAATGATGAGGTCCTAAATAGGTTCAAATGGAAATTTTATGTAGAAAATATACTAGAAAAATGTAGAATTTAGAAGTTTGCCTAAAAGTTAAAAACTTAACCTTGCCAAAATTATTATTATTATTATTTATTATCATTTCTTCATTTTTTATTTTGAAAGAAAAGCTCCCAAAAATAGGATGTTAGATGCACAGACTCGGTGATTTCGGTAGTTCTATCCCAGGCTCTTCAGCTAGATGCTGCTAATATATGTAAGATTCCATCTCATTGGATGTTATAAGAGCAGGAAATCATGAGCTAATGCCTCAAAGCACACAACTCCTACAAAGGAGTCTCTGATTCGAATCTCTTTAGGGTCCTTGTGGCAAGGATCTTATAGTCACCGTTTGTGAACACAGATAGATTCAAAATTATAATTACAATTATAAAAAAGAACATGTATTTGATATAAAAAGTTGAGTTGTGATATGTACGCTATGGATCTGTAGGGTTAGGAGAATGCTTCAAAGTACTATGTCAGGCTTGATTTTGTGATAAACCATCCTTTCATGGTGCGGAGATGTGGCAATGTTGAGAATGGTTGTGCTGTTGACCTGCCATGTTTGTCCATAAGAAAACATTATCAAAAATAAAAACTGCAAGGGTAAAGGATCCTATTTTGAATCTTGATGGGTCTAAATGAGAGATCACATAAAACTCATTTTCGCTGATGTTAGAAGTAACTGGTCCGACAAAAGTTCGTATCCAATCAACTTTGAAAGGCATAAAACAGGTCAAATATTATGATAAAGCAAACTTCTGAAAAAGTGAATTTCAAGATAATTACAATGTATGTAGTGTTTTAGTGCCCCCGAGCTCATCTGGACTCGAGCTAGATAATTGGTTGGTACCAAATGGTCTGGAAAAATAAGAGCTAGCATTAAGTAGAACAAAGATACTTGCAGAACTTGCTGGGTTTTAATGCCCCCAATCTCATCTAGAATAAAAAAAAGATTGTATTTAGCACTTAGCAGAACATGATTTATCATATATAATACAAAAAAGGGCCTTGTATAAGTAGGCTAGGATCTACTTGTGATGCTGATCATCGATGAGATCTTGACAGATCCAAAGAGGTTATCATCAAGGTGCAGCCAGTAGAGATAGAGAGTCATCGAAGTAAAGCATATGTTTCCCAATGTTTAAGCTAACACTTCTGGTAAGTCTATTCTAGTTGATGGAGGAGAAGCATGACATATAATAATACGAGGACATATAATAATATGAGATTGGTCCTCTTGGGTGTGTTAATCATAAAAAAAATAGAATCATGACAAAAAATAGTGACATATCATGTCACCGATGCGAGCTCCAGGCGGAGCCACTCCCAATGATAAAGCTAACACTTGTAGTAAGTCTATTCTAGCCAATGGAGGAATGAATCGCCAACCAAATCCATCAAGCACCATCCCCGTGTCCTACATCTATCTGCTAAGTAAAATCTATACTTCAGCTAATGAGATTAATCAACGATGAAAATAGCTTCATCTAGAGCCCTGAACCGCCCTCTACCTCTCCCCCGTCCAAACCCGCAATATCCACATTTGGAGAAGAGTTGTTTAAGCTCTCTGAACCGCCCTCCGTCTCTGTCAGATCCAAACCTGCCATTTCCACATCTAGAGAGGAGTTGTGTAAGCTCCCTGACCGCCCACTGCCACTGCCTCATGCACAGCTGCAATATCTAGATCAGGAGAAGAGAAATCAGGTGCCATGGTAAGGCATAAACCAGATTCTTAAGATGTACAGAAAGGAAAAAGACAATTAAGAAATGATCATGTGTATATATCTTTCATCACTAAATGCCAAAAACCATAGGTGGAGTCTTCATATAATACACGACCAATTCCAAAGTGATGAGAGTGGGTGCCCTAAGAATGAAGAATGGAGAGAATTTGATAACCTCCTACTCATGTCGCGTCTACCAGCACAACGAAGTGATCGTCACAAGGCTTGGGTGAAGCTGCCTTCGAGGTGAAGATCCTCATTGAGTTTACTGTGAAGATTCCAATGTTCCCTTTGATCACCGCCAGAATAGGTTCACCGTTCGCCAACAACTCACTGATGACATCAAAGGAGATCTTATCAAGCGTCGTCTTGTCCAATTTCACAATCCGGTGAAGGTCTCCATCCTGGAAGGAGTGGGTTGTGTTTGCGGAGTGAAATGGTCACAAGATCGACTGAAACGAAAAAAACAGATAAATAGAAATTCTGATAATTCACAGAATGGGGCACACCTCATCCAGCACTCCATCGTGCATCGGCACGTTGAGGACTCTCTCTACTCTACCAACATTCTAATCTAACTCCTCCTTGCTATCAAATGCAAATCCCATACTAGCATGGTACTTCTCAGTAACATCCTAGACAGACAACGTCTTCCAAAATTTGCAACTCACGGAAGCCAAATTTTGCTTCATCAATAGCTCCATGCATGCCAAAGCAGCATGGATCACACATGTCCCAAAAGCAAATCAAATAAACATCCAAATTAACAAACTTTCAGCAGCCAGCAGTGAATTGAATTGATATGAGACATTTCTTGAGAAAAATTACTAGTTTCTCCTTGATCCCGGACGTTGGGCATAACCTGTAGACTATTTAGCGATCAGCAGGTAAACAAGTTAAATAGGAGAAACTAGTAATTTTTTTCTCAAGAGATGTCAACAGGAGTTAGATAAGAATGTTCGCAGAATAGAGGGAGTCCTCAACGTGCTGATGCACGATGGAGTGCTGGATGAGGTGTGCCCCATTCTGTGAATTTTCAGAATTGCTATTTATCAATTTTTCTTTTGTTTTCGTTTTAGTCGATCTTGTGGCCATTTCATTCCACAAACACAACCCACTCTTTCTAGGATGGAGACCTTCACCGGATTGTGAAATGGGACATGACGACGCTTGATAAGATCTACTTTGATGTCATCAGTGAGATGTTGGCAAACGACGGACCTGTTCTGGTGGCGATCAAAGGGAACATGGGAATCATCACAGTAAAATCAATGAGGATCTTCACCTCGAAGGCAGCTCCACCCAGGCCTTGCGACGATCAGTTCCTTGTGCTGGTAGGCGCGACACCTGTAGGAGGCTATCAGATTCTCTCCTTTCTTCATCCTCTGGATGCCCACTCTCATCACTTTGGAATCGGTCGTGTATTTTATGAAGACTGCACCTGTGGTTTTTGGTATTTAGTGATGAAAGGTATATACACATGATGATGTCTTAATTGTCTTTTCTTATCTGTACATCTTAAAAATCTGGCTTATGCCTTATCATGGCACCTGATTTCTCTTCTCCTGATCTAGATATTGCAGTTGTGGATGACGCAGCAGCAGAGGGTGGTTCAGGAAGCTTACACAAGTCCTCTCCAGATGTGAATATGGCAGGTTTGGATCTGGCAGAGACAGAGGGTGATTCAGGGAGCTTACACAACTCTTCTCCAAATGTGGATATTGCAGGTTTGAATGAGGGAGAGGTAGAGGGCGGTTCAGGCCTCTAGATGAAGCTGTTTTCGTCGTTGATTGATCTCATGAGCTCAAGCATATATTTGACTTAGCAGATAGATGTAGGACACGGGGATGGCGGTTGATGGATTTGGCTGGTGATTCATTCCTCCTTTGGCTAGAATAAACTTACTACAAGTGTTAGCTTTAACATTGGGAGTGACTCCGCCTGGAGCTCGCATAGGTGACATGATATGTCGCTGTTTTTTGTCATGATTCTATTTTTTGTCATGATTAATGCACCCAAGAGGACCAATCTCGTATCATGATATGTCCTCATATTTTTATATGTCCTGCTTTTCCTCCATAAACAAGAATAGACATACCAGAAGTGTTAGCTTGACCATTGGGAAACATATGCTTTACTTCGATGACTCTATCTCTGCTGGCTATACCTTGATGGTAACCTCTTTGGATCTATCACGATCTCATCAATCATCAGCATCACAAGTAGATCCTAGCCTACTTATACAAGGCCTTTTTTTGTATTATATATGGTAAATCATGTTCTGCTAAGTGCTAAATTCAATCTTTTTTTATTCCAAATGAGGTTGGGGGCATTAAAACCCAACAAGTTCTGCAAGTATCTTTATTCTACTTAATGCTAGCTCTTATTTTTCCATACCATTTGATAGCAACCAATTATCTGGCTCGATTCCAGATGAGCTCAGGGGCATTGAAACACTACATACATTGTAATTATCTTGAAATTCACTTTTTCAAAAGTTTGCTTTATCATAATCTTTGACCTATTTTACGCCTTTCAAAGTTGATTGGATACGAACTTTTGTCGGACCAATTACTTCTAACATCGGCAGAAATGAGTTTTATGTGATCTCTCATTTAGACCCATCATTATTCAAAATAGGATCCTTTACCCTTGCAGTTTTTATTTTTGATAATGTTTTCTTATGGACGAACATGGCAGGTTAGCAGCACAACCATTCTCAGCATTGCCACATCTCGGCACCATGAAAGGATGGTTTATCACAAAATCAAGCCTGACATAGTACTTTGAAGCATTCTCCTAACCCTACTAATCCATAGCATACATATCACAACTCAACTTTTTATATCAAATACATGTTCTTTATTGTAATTGTAATTATAATTTTGAATCTGTGTGTGTTCACAAACGGTGACTATAAGATCCTTGCCACAAGGACCCTAAAGAGATTAGAATTAGAGACTCCTTTGTAGGAATTGTGTGCTTTGAGGCATTATTGCATGATGTCCTACTCTTATAACATCCAATGAGATGGAATCTTACATATATTAGCAGCATCTAGCTAAAGAGCCTGGGATAGAACTGTCGAAATCACCGAGTCTATGCATGTAACATCCTATTTTTGTGAGTTTTTCTTTCAAAAAAAATGATGAAATGATAATCTATAAAATAATAATAATAATTTTGGCAAGGTTAAGTATTTAGCTTTTGGGCAAACTTCTAAATTCTACTTTTTTCTAGTATATTTTCTACATAAAGTTTCAATTTGAACCTGTTTAGGACCTCATCATTAATCCATTTTTGAAATCATACTACTTTTATATACAATTTGAATCCATTCTCAAATTCAAAACCTATTTTCAGTTTTGCTACAGTGGTTTCCCTACCTCACTCTCTGTTCCTCCCTAAGGAAATTGAATTTTCGGGCATGCCCATTAGGCCATGCCTTGGCTTCGGCCTTCCCAGGCCGGCCTGCCATCCTCCCCACTGTGGCCCAGCTCGGCCTACCCGGTGCCATCCCCTTCCTCCTCCTCTGCTCTGTCTCTCCCCTTCGGTCTGCTCTGCCGGAGCAACAGCGACATGCCGGTCCGACCTCGCCGACCCCGCTAGTGCATCGCCCATCTCCTGCGCCACACCCCGTCTCGCGCTAGGCTCAGAATCAAGTCCTTGCCACATCGACGCGTCGCTAATCGAACGGACAGACCGCAAGCTTCCTGAGTCTTCACCTTTCTCCGGGCGCTGACTTCAGTGAGCCTTCACCCCTCACCGGCTGCCCATTGGCCGACCGTCCACGGAGTTAATGCGCGCCAGTACCCCCCTTGCTAGGACAGTACCCGCTAGCCCCATTTTGTCCTTGTAAGGATGATTTTCGTCCTTGTCTAATCTGCAACCGCACGGCCCCTTCCCCTGCTCAGCACTGCCCAGGAATTCTCTAATTCCTCCACTCCTCTCCGAGCCTCACTCCCCTAGCTCTATAAAAACCTCAGCGCCCCTCCTTTCTTTGCTTCCCTTTTCCTTCGTTTTCGCCACCCAAGCTCTCGTGTCGACGAGGAGCCTCCTCGGTGAGTCCCCAACCCTGCCGGCCCTCACAACTGCTTACTCTCTCCCTCCTCAAGCTATAATCCCGCCCAATTTGTTTTTCTCCCTCTACAACACGCGGGAGAGCTACTCCAACGCCGCCGGAGCGTTCTGTCGCGACCCTTCTCGACTTACCTTTCGAGAATTGGTCGGACTGCACTAGGCCCTGGATCAGTAGCTAGTGCAATAGTTACACAGCTGGAATTATCTCATACATAGATAATTCAAATATTACATAACCACGATCGCCAGATCGCAACAGTAGCAAACGGCATTAAACCTTAGTTATAGTCCAAATGTCCATCAGAGAAAGAGGAAGTCTTCAAAAGATGCAACTCACAAAGTTTTCATGCAGAACAACAAAATCACACCAGCCGCTGCGTAACAACGCACGACTGGCGGAACGCACTAGACCCTAACTTCGAGTAACTACTCCTGGTCCTGAATTTGAGGATCTCCTTCCTCATGACAGTCGGAGGCGTCTTCTTCAACCAGGTCCTCCATGTCTAAAAGTATGTAATTATGCGAGGTCAGTGTTATCCAAACATTGGCGAGCTAACACCCAACCAGTTTTGGAAATCAAAGTCTATGACTTAGCAGTTTAACCAAATTCCATATCAAGTTGATCATTCATCATAATTCCATTTCAATACACAGACCAATCCCATGGCAGTTCCATGCACTCTGCCAAATGATCTCCTAACACACCCGCCATCATCTTCCAAGTGTGGCGCGTTCGTTGTGGATCACATTCCCTAACAAAGTACCCGGTGTCATTCTAGCTGGGCTACCGACCCATGCTAGACTCACGGTTCTCTATAAGAATGGACCTAGATCATCTCGCGGATGGCGACATAAATCTGTCTTCACCTCAAGCATGGCAGCAGAGAGGGTATGCCCACAGGACGTAACTACCCCAGAATCTCCAATATTTGCACTACTGCGCGATGGCCGACGCGTTATGGTGTTAGGAACTATCCCCGTAGGCAGATAGTCAGTGATGTCACAGTATGCATCCCTGATGCACCCGTCTGGGGAATCCATGATTCAGTCCAGCCAGTCCACGAAGGGCCTCACCCTTATGCACTTTCTTCTTCGGCTAAATCGCACCCTCCGTGTGAATCACATGATGTGGTGGAACCCTTTTTAGGCAGCGCTCGGTATTATGCGGATCTCGCCGTGCTTCTTTTCCATACACTATATATGTGGACGATTAATTCCTTAATTCACGTAGCCCAGCTACTTCATCTCTTACCCAATGCCGGACCCAGTCCGCATTGAAATACAACCATATTCAATCCTCACACACACTGGCGTGCCATGCCCAATTTCCAGTTAACTATATTTATTGTGTGATCATGTCCAGTGAATGTCAGTTCACCGTTTCTGAGGTAATCTAAGCCTAAAGTTAATAGTTGGACCTAAGCAATGTATAAGTAAGATTTTAAGTAAGACTTAAGAGTCTAAATCATTTTATTTAACCTAACCAGGCTAACAAGGGTGATCATCAAGGTGATCAATAGTAAAGTCAAATGACAGATGATTATATCAAGGCAATATCATCATAGTAAATTGATAGCAAGTAAATAAATGGCATGATGTATCATGATTAATTAAGCAGACATAAATACTTAAAGAGCATGCAATTTAATTATGTAAAAGAGATATTTTTAGAAATCTTGGATTCAACATGAACTTGTAAACGTTAACCCGCACTAGAAATCTGGGATTCAACATCAATCCTTGCGTTACTCATCCTGGCACCACTCAGGCCCCGTTCTTGTCGGCTTATAAGGCCTTATTTGTCTTATTTGGGGTTAGATCTTATATTCGTTTAAAATAAAAATGATTTGTTTTTTCGAATTCTTTTCTCTATCTCAGAGACTTATCTAAAACCTTTAAAACATAAGTCGAACGAAACGGATCCGACTCTTTTAGAAAGCTCTCAAAATTAAAAAAAAGTTAAATAAAATAATTAAGTAAGATAAAATAAGTCAAATCCTGTTGCGTGGTGCGCCAGGCTGAGATATCGGGGCAACCAAACAGGCCCTTTCAGTACACTTGGCTGTCATCGTGACTATCATCGATTTATCAGAGCCTCTGCCCTTTCAAAGCCGATCAGATACTGCTGCCCCTCAAACCAGATCTCAAGCTCTCCCCGACCGGAAACAGAGGAGGAGGCGGCGGCGGAGCAGAGCGGATCGCGATGGGCGCGGAGTGCCGGTACGAGGTGGCACAGGCGCCGTACGTCAAGCTCGCGCTGCACGCGCTGAAGCATCCGGCCGCCGCCGTCAACGGCCTTCTAGTCGGCCGCCTCCTCGATACGGCCTCCTCCCCCGCCGTCGTCTCGGTCGTCGATGCCGTGCCGCTGTCCCACTATCCACACCACCTCCCGCTGCTCCCCATGCTGGAGCTCGCGCTCACCCTCGTCGAGGACCACTTCGCGGCGCAGGGCCTCGCCGTCGTCGGGTACTACCACGCCAACGCGCGCCGCGACGACGGCGACCTCCCCGCCGTCGCCAAGCGCGTGGGGGATCACATCTTCCGCTACTTCCCCCGCGCCGCAGTGCTGCTGGTGAGTCTTGTGTCTCCCGATCTGCGCAGTTAGGGGAGTGGAGATCCCATCTGGGTGTTAATTAGGGTTTTGTGTTGATTGATTAGTTGGACAACGAGAAGCTGGAGGAGGCCGCCAAGGGGAAGAGTTGTGACCTTGTCGTTCAGGTTATCGTCCTAATCTTTGTGCAAAAGCCTTAATAGTTTTCCAATTGACGTCTTGTTTAGTATTCTTCTGCATTTATGCATGGTCAGCTTACAGTCAACTGGTTTCAGAAAAAGCTTACAATCAACTAATCTAAGAAAAAGCTTACAATCAACTAATCTAAAGAAAGGCAGAAATATACTGCAAGAGTGGATTTACAAAAGACTAGCGGCACCAGGCTTATGCTGTAGATTTGTTTGGAAAAAAATGGACATGTTTTTAAGTCCGGGTGGTTTATATTCAGGAAGGACAAAGAATGTGGAAAGCTCACCGTGTGGCTTGAATGCTTGTTAAGACTTTTGAGTTTGTCACCTTAGGTGAGAGGAAAAATTGCTACAATTGATAATTCACTTCAAAATGTAATTTTCGGGATTCTGCTATCTCTTTTCTTCAGTTTAGAACTAGCCTATAAAGCCTGTAGCTCATTGGCAGTAAATAAAACAAATGACTAAAAACTGTTTTTGAGAGCTTCTATAGTAGCCAAAGAAGTGCCATCTACTGGTTTTTGTTTGTTGTCAAAAGAGTAAGTTCTGCTTAAATGCTTGACTAAGCAATTAGCTAAGGTTTGTTAGCAATGCCACAAGGATCAACTCTCACACGCGAACACTTGCAACAAAGCAGGAACACTCACGAATTGGTGCTGCAAGACTCGCAGCGTTTTTTGGCTTGCTATTAATAGACAAAACCTCCTAGCTAATGCTAGAAAGGAAAAACTAATTACAAAATTAGTGGACACGGCCATGCGTAATTAGTGGACGCGGCATTGATCCATGCACACGGCCATGCAGATCAGGCATGCATGGAAGGAAAATTAAAGTACCGTGTGATTAGCGAACACGTAATTAGCCAGCGCATGCACGTCGAACGCGTAGCGTGAATGCTAGAGGGACGCAGCAGGATTAGCCAACAATCACCCCCCTAATTCTTGCCGTGTCCTCCCGTGATCTTGACGATGTCGATCTTTGTGCGAAGCTCCTAGAACTTGGCATGCCCGAGTGACTTAGTGAGAATGTCCGCGAGTTGCTCCTCTGTGCGAGCATACTTGAGGTTGATCTTCTCTCCATCAACGCACTCTTGGATGAAGTGAAATCGGGTGTTGATGTGCTTGCTCCAGTCGTGGAAGACGGGGTTCTTGCTTAATGTAATAGCAGATTTGTTGTCCACCTCGAGCACTGGTGCGCTGAGCTTTGACCTTTGAGCATTGGAAGTTGCTCAGCAACCGAGCCAACCAAATGCCCTGGCACGCCGTGGTTGATGCGGCAATTTACTCTGCCTCGCATGAGGATAGCGCCACCACCTTTTGCTTCGGTGATTGCCAGGTGGTGGGACTGTGTTCGAGGAAGAAGAGCACTCCCGTGGTGCTCTTGCGGTCATCGATGTCGTCGGCCATGTCGCTGTCACTAAAACCTAGTAGGGTTGGCCGGTCGTCTCCCTTCCTTGCATAGTGGACACCATAACTGCATGTCCTAGCAATGTAGCGCAGTAGGTGCTTGGCTGCGGCCAAGTGATCTTCATGTGGTTTCTCCATGAACCGGCTCACATAACCCACCGCATACGCAATATCTGCAATGATGCTCCGGTATTGTATGGCATCAACCAGCGGTCAAGTGCTTGTCTTGCTCAGCTTCAGGCGGGTCTCCAACGGCATGTGACATGGATTACACTCCCCCATCTCGCTGTTCTCCAGCATCTTGGACGCATAGGCCGATTGGCACAGGGAGATGCCGCTCGACCCTTGGTTCACCTCGATGCTGAGGTAGTAGGAGCAATCCCATGTTGCTCATCCGTAATAGCTTCATCTCAGCCTTGAATGCGTTGATGTTGGTGACGTCAGCTCCGGTGATGATCAAGTCATCGACGTACACCCTGACAATTAGATGAGAAGCACCATTGCCGCGTGTGTACACGACATGCTCAGAGTCGCTCTTGCGAAAACCCAGCGACAAAAGGCTGACGTCGAGCTTGGCGTTCCACACTCTGGGTGCTTGATGAAGAGCATAGAGCACCTTTCGGAGCTGGAGTGGTTGTCGACAACGAAGCTTGGTGGTTGCTCGATGTATATCTCCTCTTGGTGATCGCCATTGAGAAATGCCGACTTGACGTCCATGTGATGGACCTCCCATCCTTTGTGCGCATCCACCGCGATGAGGAGTCGTACAGACTTCTTGCGTGCGCCGGGGGCAAAAACCTTCTCAAAGTCAATCCCCTGACGCTGAACATAGCCCTTCGCAACGAGCCGTGCCTTGTGCTTTACCACCGCACCATGCTCATCGCGCTTCACCTTGAAGACCCACTTGAGCCCGATAGGATGATGGCTAGTGGGAAGAACGGCAAGTTCCCATGTGCCGTTGTCTTCAATCGACTTCATCTCCTCAAGCATCACCTTGCACCAGCACGGGTGCTGTTTAGCCTCGCAAAGCGAGGTAGGCTCCTCAGCCGTGGTGAAGTGCAGCTCACCAGTACTGAGCTCGTGTAGTGCAAAGCGAGGAGGCGTTGCTGGCCCAATGACGTTATCCATGGTGCGGAATCGGAGAAGGGGGTCGTCGTGGTCGGCGTCGAGTGCCTTTGCCGGGTTGGGTGGAGGAGAGGCAAATTCCACCTTGACCTACGCCGGGGTTGCCACCAAGTCCGCATTCGGCACGGATGTTACCGCGTCTATGCCCGGTGTCACCGCGTCACGAGAACCCTCACCACCAGGTGTGCGTGGAGACTGTTTTCTAGTGTTGTCGCTAGTCCGTATCGTCTCTGGAACATAAGTTGTGGTGTACTCGACGGTGAATGGCTCCTCCATGTTCCACGCACTTGGCTCGCCATGGGCGCTCCAGTCCCACTGCGCTGCCTCGTTGAAGACGACATCACGCGTCACATGTACGCACTTGCCGATGGGGTCGAACACGTGATATGCCTTGGACCTGGACTTGTACCCGACAAAGATCATCGGTTTACTTTGGTCATCTAGTTTCTTCAGGTTGGGCTTCACACTCCTGACATGCGCGATGCAGCCGAAGGTGCAGAGGAAATGCACGGTTGGCCACTCGCCATGCCATGCCTCATACGGCGTCTTCCTGTCGATGCTTTTGTGTCGGTGCGCGGTGAGGATAAAGACGGCAGTGGAGACGGCTTCACCCCAGAATATTCCGAGGAGACCCCTCGCCTTCAACATGCTATGAGCCATGGCGACCACGGTTTGGTTTCGGCGCTCGACGACCCCATTCTGTTGCGGGGAGTAGGAGGCCGAGAGCTGCCGTTGCACACCCCGCTCGGCGCAGTATTCTCGCCGAATTCAACCGACGTGAATTCACCACCATGGTCGGTGCGGAGCGCCTTGAGTTTGCACCCAGTCTCAACCTCTACCGTGGTCTGGAACCACTTGATCGCAGCTGGAGCCTGATCTTTGCTCGCGAGGAGATTGAGCCACATGTAACGGCTCTTATCATCCACGAGCAATAGGAATTAGGAGTTCCCGCTTGCCGTCTTTGGCGTGATTGGCCTGCAGAGATCGCATGGACAAGGTCGAGGACGTGTTCCGTGCGGTACTTTGCCTGCTTGGGGAAGGATGCTCGCTGCTGCTTGTCGACAAGGCAGCTATCGCAGACTTTATCCACCTGATCAATCCGCGGCAGCCCTCTACCATGTCGTGTTGAGCGAGCTTGTGCAGGGCCTGAAAATTCAGGTGCCCATACCTTGCGATGTTGAGGCTAAGCATGTACAGACGTCTAGGGGAGTGTTCCACCCTAGCCAACAAGCGTTGATCCTGGTCACGGATCCTCGGGATGCCGCCATCAATCAACACATGGTAGCCGCTTTCGTCAAGCTACCCGATGCTGATGTTTGTTGTGAGCCTGGGGATGAAGTACACTCCCGTAAGCACATGGTGCTCGCCATTCTTGCAAGCAAAGAGGATCGTGACGCGCCCCTCGATGTCGATGACAAAACCATCCCCAAACTTGATCGTGCCGCGAATCGCAGAGTCGATCTCGGAGAAGGCAGCGCGAGACCCGGACATGTGGTTTGTGGCACCGGTGTCGAGGTACCACAGCCGGTCGTCACGTGTCTCCTCTTGATCTAGCTGTGCGAAGACCTTTGCCTGAACCAGCCGAAGAGGGCTGCATCATGGTAGCGGGGAGTCTAACGCTGTGATGCACGCCTTGGCCATGAGGAGCGTGGGTTCATCGTCTTCTCCTTGCACTAGATGGGCCTCAGCCCGCATTGGCTTGCTACGACATCTTTAGCCTAATGGCCCTTCTTGCCGCAGTTATGGCACTGGTCCTTCAGGATTTCGCGCCGGCCTCCATTCTTCCCGTTACCAGCACCGCCACCGTCAGCCCTTCTTTGAGATGGTCTGCGACGCCGATTGTTGGACTTGGAGCCGTCAGAGGATCCTTTCCCCTGCTTCCGCTCCTTCATCCTTGCCGCCCACTCCTCAGTGAGCAGTAGCTTGCCTCCTGTGCCGGAGGCAGGTACAGGATCAAAACGATCCTCAACCGCTTTGAGCCTCTCGATTACCTCCTCAACTGAGAGTGTCGACACATCGAGCTACGTCTCAATCGTAAGAGCAATTTGAGAGAAACGGGAGGGAACGACGCGCAGGTACTTCTCGATGACTTTGTGTGGAGGCTCTGAGTCGCTGTGAATCTCAAGCTGGCGAACCAGCCCTGTGAGATGCATGGCAAAGTCATCCACCGATTCGCCATCGCGGAACGTGATACTCTCAAACTCCTTGTGGAGTTTTTGAGCACTGGCCTTGCGCACCTGGTCGCTGCTGATCCACATGGTCTTAACAATCCCATGCCTCCTTGGCACTCGTCTTGACAGCGAGCATGGAAATCATCTCCGGTGGCACGCTGCGCAGGATGGCCTCCAACTCCATCTTGTCCTCCTAGAGCTTGGTGTCACTAGTCTTGACGGCATCCCAGAGCCCGCGCGCCTAGAGCATGACCTTCATCATCAAAGGCCAGTCACTGTAGTTTGTTTTGGTGAGGAGCAGGTACGACGCCGGCCCCCCGACCTTCCTCACCACCCGATGTACCACTAGAGTGCCACCGCCGCCATCAGCGTGGCAACTGGGACGAGGGTCAGATGAATTGGAGCGCCGAGGCAATGCGGAATCGTCCTGTGACATTGTGGATCAAGCCAACAAGGCTCTGATACCAATTGTTAGCAATGCCACAAGGATCAACTCACACACGTGAACACTTGGAACAAAGCAGGAACACTCATGAATTGGTGCTGCAAGACTCGCAACGTTTTCTGTCTTGTGTATTGCTATTAATAGACAAAACCTCCTAGCTAATACTGGCAAGGAAAAACTAATTACAAAGTTAGTGGACGCGGCCATGCGTAATTTGTGGATGCGGAATGCATCCATGCACACGGCCATGCAGATCAGGCATGCATGGAAGGAAAATTAAAGCGCTACGTGATTACTGAACGCGTAATTAGCCAGCGCATGCGTAGCGAATGCGTAGCGTGAATGGTGGAGGGACGCAGCAGGATTAGCTAACAATTGGTATCCGAGCTCTTGTTAGCCGATCCGCTATACTTAGTGCGTCCACATCCCAGGTCGTTGGTAGCAGTACACTTGCAAGCCCAACTATAGCAACAGGCCAAGGTCTCTTGGGCCATCTCCCCCCAAAAAGCTAGCTCAATGAGGGGGTGCTCCACACCCTTATAAACCATGCTCAAGCCCTCCTAACCTTCGATGTGGGACTATTCCCAACAATCTCCCCTCACACATCGGGTCGAGATTATCTAAGAACCAACCTAGGCATCCTAGACTCTGATACCACTTGTTAGCAGGACCGCTACACTTAGCGCGTCCGGACCCTAGATCGTTGGGCCACCTAGGCTCTGATACCACTTGTCAGCCGGACCGCTATTCTTAATGCGTTTGGACTCTATATCGTTGGGTTGCAGTACACTCGCAAGCCCAACTAGAGCAGCAGACCAAGGTCTCTTGGGCCATTTCCCCCCAAACTCATTGAGGGGGTGATCCCTCACCCTTATAAACCATGCTTAAGCCCTTCCTACTTTTGATGTGGGACTATTCCTAACAAAGGTTCAATAGGTCATCATTTAGAATGGAAGAGCATAACCATAATGATCTTATCTCATGCTGTGTTGTGTTGAAGGATTTTACCTTAGCAATTGAATTTTGATGGATTTTTTGTGTCAATATATATTCTTTCAAGTTTCATTTACTTTGGATCATGTTCTCTGTCACATCCTGTACCTGAATGCAAAGCGGCTATGACAAACTGGGGGGTTTTAGGCCCTTTTGTTGGTCAGGAGCCGTGTCGTCGGTAGGTTAGGAAATAGCAGGAAGAATGAGCAAGAGACAGGGAGGTAGAAGAATAAGCCAGAACGTTGATAATCTCTTGCTTAATTATGATGCAACCATGACACATCCTTATAGGATTGAACTTCCAAACACTAGCATCTAACCCTGAAACTGTTCTCCTATTACATCTCTAATACCTATATCTAAACTTGAACTCAGACTTTCCTAAAACGAAATCAAGCCAACTAATAAGCCTAATTTAATGTGATGGTGTGACAGCTAGATGTCCTGGTTGCTGATGCTATATAGAACTTTCTCCATATGACATCCTCATTGCTCCCAGATAATCACGTCACCTGTTATATTTTGATCTTAAACTAATCCCATAAGGTTGTTTTCACTAAATTGTTGTATTTGTAAAATATTTGCTGATTTCTGTCATGTGTTTACTCAATCCTGTGTTAAAGATTTTATTTATATCAGAACTATGGTAGGGGCAAAATTGTTGACTTGTGTTGGGGCAGAGAAATTTATGCTTATATTGCTATTTGACATTTGGAAAGAGTACAGGCTCTCCTTTTTGTGTCTCCAATTAAGCTCTATTCTTGGGCCTAGCATATTCCATGAATATGTCTTTTAGGTAATCTTGCATAACGATCTTACAGCATCAGTGTCAGTGTTTTGTGGAAAAACAGTTTTATCTTTGGTGACACTTACACCAGACAATCCACTTCTATGATATCAATCCACTTCTATGATATCTTGCAAGTTGAATGAGTAATTATTCAAATAATTTTACTGAAGAATATTTTTCTAATGTACTGGTATTACACTCGATGGATATAGACTAATGAGCAATGCTCAAGCATGAGCATTCTTTGCTATCCCTATTCTTCAGTTTCTTCCATTTTTCACGCAGCTGGCTTGCAGGGGCAGTGACTTGGGCAGGAGGAATACGATAGACTAAGTGAGAGCTATTTGTCGTTAGTGGATATATGCATATGGTTTCATAATTTTAGGCTTCCTAAATGCTATCTAGTGGTCTAGTGCATGCCTTTTTTCTTCCAATGCCTGATCACCTTAAGACTTAAACTAATATCCTTAACTCAGTAAGCCCACAAGCGAAATGGATGAAAAATGAGCAAAGAAGTTTTATGTTTTGAACAATACATATTTGTTGAACATAATCGCTAGGAGCAATACATATATATTTTAATTTTCCTCGTAATATAATTTGTGAACTCTCATGATATCTTGTGCTTCCATTGATACCAACAGGTAAGGGATTTGAGTTCCTATTGTAGAAGCATAAGCAAGATAGATTCTTTTAGACCTATCAACAGATAAAAGTGGTACTTGGCTGTCATATGACCTAACTAGCAGGGAATGTTGTGAATGTGAAGTCATCTTATATGGTCGTATTAGTTTGTTGGGTTCAGATTTTGGGATTTGTGGGAAAAATGTAAAACTACAAAATAATATAGAGATGTTTTTGTCCAGCAATTATCTATGTTAGTGAATTGCAAATTGTAATTTATATAACCTTATGTGTAAATGGCAAATGGCTCCATATTTCACTTGATTTGCATATTTTGAGAGCTGCACTATAATGGATTAAAGCTAGTTAGATTTTGCTGCACAATGTGACTTATAGTTGGAAGCATTTTGATCATTATATATGATTTCTGGCATGAATATTTGTCAGTCTGTCATAAGTCAACAAGGACTCACATATGGAGATTCAGAGAAGGATGATTATTCACTAAAACTTTCTGGAGCGTTTTGTTTTACATTGTATCTTGTATTATGTAGTGGCCGTGAATCATTTATGGAAATAATCAAACATGCTACTGCTGAAAAAAAAATCATGAAAATATCAGAAGATTCTTGAAGGACTAATATACTTGGCTGATTGCCACGGTAAATATTAATGCCATCGTCTTTCGCTTGCATAGTTCATGACACATGATTGTTGGCACATGCAGCTATACACCAGGGATTCATCCAAAAGCTGGCGTCAGGCTGGATCAGATGGAAGTAGTCAGCTGACTCTAAAAGAACCATCTACCAATATGGTCTTGGCTGATCATGTTACTACAAGGAAATGGCAGAAAATTGTTGATTTTGATGATCACTTGGATGATATTAGCAAGTAAGTTGAACGCTCTGAGTTGAACACATGCCAAACTTTTAATAATATATTTGGAGTAAATGATTTTCCCTGGTTTGTTTACACTCCTTTGCCTGATATTTTGCAGGGATTGGTTGAACCCAACTCTACTTGATTGAAATAGTTATGTGATTTGCGAACGAAGGTGTTAAGGCTCGTCCCACCAAATCATTACATTTCTATCAGTAGCTAGACGAGTCCTTTGACACGGTTTGTACTTTAATATAAACAAGTAAATTTTGTAACAACCATACCAGGTGAAAATGCTAAAATCGACATCCAAATCGTTGTTTAAACAATAGATTGGTACTTTTCATACCATATCTTCCCTGGGGACATGTTAAGTGCAAAAGCCCTCTGAATTTTTCAGCACTGAGAAACTTCTCCATTTTCTGATTATATTACCATAAATAGAGAGATATTTCTAAGAATTATCATTCTCAGCTCTAGCACTAACGGATAGGCCAGGGGTGGTGCCTATCCAGCTTGAGCATCCAGTCCTTGCTAGGGCTCGACGAACTACTTGAGAATGGATTGAGCGAAGGCTAAGCGAGCAGAGCTTGAGCCTAAGCCTCAGCTTGAGTCTAATTCGAGCCGAGTCTGAGCTCGAGCCCAAACGAGCCTAGACAAATATCATTACACTAGTTATCCCTCTCTAAACTAATTGGCTCAACCATTTCGAGCTGAGTTTGAGGTGAAGATCGAGCTCACTAGAGCTCATATATCTCTCTAGGGGTGTAATCACATTTTAGATATTCTCTTACCGAATCCGAAAATTAGCAAATTTAATATTGATTTAGGCAACAGTTTAAATTTTTGGATTAAGATATTATCCGAAATTGGAATTTTGTATTTGGGTATTCAAATTTAGTCGGATATTTTTGTAACAGCCCCATTTTGGACATCTAGGAAAATTATGAAACATGCTTGCATTTGGGAAAATATTTTTGAAATCCTTTTGGTTTTGAACTACATTTATTCCCTTATTTTTAAAACATTTATAGATGTGTGTGTATATACATACACCCTTATATAGGAGGTACAGGTTTTATCATGAAACCAATTTACAATTTTAAAACTTGTGCAAAGTTCATATTTTCTTATGTATTTTATATATATATATATATGAGTTGAGCTACGGTGCTTCGCGAAGCACGGAAGACGTCGTGCTTAGTCTAGTTTGAAAAATCGAGACTCAAATGGCGATCCGAACCGTCCATCTTGATCTTCTCGTTGAAATCTCTTAGACAACCAAATTTAGTATTTTTTAAATTTTTTGCTATTTTTTTGTATTTTTGAAAATCACCGATCTAATTAGTTGTGAAGCGTCCAATTTGCTGGTTTTAAAAATACAAAATAAATAGCAAAAAATTCAAAAAATACGAAATTTGTTCGCTTAAGAGATTTCAATGAGAAGATTAAGATGGACGGTTCGGATCGGTCATTTGAGTCTCAGATTTTTCAAATTAGACGCTAACTAAGATCTTCCGTAGTTTCATAAGCACCTTAGCCCAACTCTATATTATATATATATATATATATATATATATATATATATATATATATAAAGACTATAGAACACTTAGGTGTTCTTTAACTAAAGAATATATAAAGACTATAGAACACTTAGGTGTTCTTTAACTAAAGAACACCCACTTTTATAGGCTGCCACGTGTCCACCTAGCCTCCCTCCACTACTTTCCCGTGCATAGGTTCCGGCAGACGCGGTTATAGTAAAGATGCGTATTAGATATAGTAAACTTTCTAAAAAATTATAGTAAACACGAAATAAATCTGAATCGGCTTGCTCCCCAAGCCTATCCACTTGCCACGTGGTGGAGGATGACGTGAGCATTTTTACCAAATTTCATTTGGTATTTTTGCAATAACGTTTGACTGAAAAATCCAATTTATAAATCATTTTCATATTTATGTTCGTTATATTTTTTCGAACAAAACTAGACCGGTCTTGCCATATATATTTTTTTATAGTAAAGTGGTTTACTATATTTTATAACAACCGTTACTAGAGTCCGAACATTGTAAAATTGCAATATTAGTTACGTTCCAAATTTAGTAAGCTTCTTATTAAGATATAGTGTATGCTATAGTAAATTTGTCCTGAGAAAATAGTAAACCACTTTACTATTAGAATATACATGCATGATCGGTCTTGTTTTATTGGAAAAAATATCAAGAATATATATATGAAAACGGTGCATCAATCGAAGCTCCTAATCAACGATAAATTGGAAAAAAACAGGAAAAACAATCACGTCATTAATGCACCTATGCCATTATATTTTTTCATATTTGTGTTCGTTACATTTTTTCAACAAAATAGAACGGTCTCGCCATATTTTTTTTTATAGTAAATCAGTTTACTATACTTTATAGGAAATTTTACTAGGACCCGAACATGATTAAAATGTAACATTAGAGGTGTTTTCAGATAGCAAAGCTCCCTGTAAGGTATAGTAAACCACTTTACTAAAAAAATATATATGCATGATCGGTCTAGTTTTGTTGAAAAAAATGTTAAAAATATGTATGTGAAAACAGTTTGTTAATCGGAGCTCTCAATCAGCGGCAAAAGTGAAAAAAAAAGAAAAATAATCACGTCATTAATGCACCTGTGCATGCACCTGTGCATGAACATGAATTAGTTTTACCCAGTTTTTATTCTTTAATATTTTACTATTTTCTGTGTGCAACTTTACTACAACGGATACACAGATTTACTATATCGGCCCTGCTCGAGGCTGCACACATGGGAGAGGTGGGGAAGGGTGAGGGACACGTGGCGCAATATAAAAGTAGGTGTCCTTTAGCTTCACTCTCTCTCTCTATATATATATATAGGCATGGCAAGGGTATGATTTCAAAATCTTTTTGGTTTTCGAAACAAAATTAAAATAAATCCATCCATAGAGATGCTTTCTCACATACATATAAACACATACACACATACATGGGTATATTAGCTATAGGATTTTATGCCAATAGTAGAATTCACCAAGATGATAATTCTACGTAATTTATGCTAATAACCTGTGAAATCCTAAAAAAAACTTTAAAATTTGAATTTTGAATTAAAGAATTCAATTAAAAGTATCTAAATTTCTATAAAAAAAATCTTTTTTTATATTTTTCCTTTTCCTTCTTTCCTTTTTTTTTTTTTCCCTCTTTCCTGTTCTCTTTCATCCAGCCATGGGTTCTTTGCCAGGAGCACGTCGTGCAGTGCTTGTGCAAGACGGACTCTACCCTTGACCAGATACTAAACGATTCTGTTACCAAATCCATCTCTAATCTCCCGGTTATACCTGCAAAATCCTTGCAAAACCCACAGTTCCCCTTTCCCTAACTTCCCTAAACCAATCTGTTTGTCGCCCCCAAAATCTATCTGTTCAACCAATCCACCACACCGCTGCCGTTGTTAGTGTCATCACTATCTCGTTGTGGTGCTGACGCCGCCACTTGCTTTGCTGCTGCCGCCGCCGCCACAGGTGTCGCTCGCCCCACAGTTTTCCTCCACCGTTTTCCTCCGCCACTGCGCCACAACCGCCGCTCCCGTCGGCGTCGCGCTGCTGCGCAGTCCTCGGTGTCGCGCTGCTGTGCAGTCCTCGGCACTACGCCGCCGCCACGTTGCCCTGGTGCCACCGCCACGCCTCGCTGCACTTGTCGCCAACTGACCCCGCCGCTGTCCCCGCCTTAGCCCCCTGGCCGCTCGCGCAGCCGCCGTGCTGAGCCAGCTGCGCCCCAGGCCGAGCCGATGCCATGCCATTGTCGGGCCGAGCCGCCATGTGCGCTGCCACCCGCGACGCCACGCCCATGAGTAGACACCGCCAAGCCATCACTGCCCACGCGCAGCCTTGGCTGCCATCGCCAGACTACGCCACTAGCACCTGCTCTCTTGCAGCCGCACTACTCACGTCCTCCCCGACGTCGCTGCTCCCCAGCGCAGGCACCGTGCGCCGGCCACGCCTCGCCGCCATCTTCGCCGCACCAGCGCTAGCCGTCGCCGTGCAGCTCCTCTATGCCTTGCGCCACCTTAGGGCCAAGCATCACCGACCGCCGCTACTCCTCCATAGGCCGAGGAGCCTGTGCACTACACCACTGTGCCGCGCCGCGTGTCTAGCCGCCCCGTCGTTGTACGATGCCGCCGCCTTGCGCCTCCCCTCGCCGGAGCCGCCCGCTGTCGGCCACTCCCCTCTCCTTCCTCTTTCCTCTCCTCTTTCTCCTCTCCATCCCTCACTCCATCTCTCTGTTTCTCTCTCACTCATTCACTCCCAGCCACACATGCAGACCTATCTATTTCCACTGCAGCCCATCTGCTACATTATCACGGCCTATTGCTACAGTGCATTGTTTTTATTTTCTGAATTTTTAGTGAATAATGCTCCTTCACTATTTTGCTATAAATTCATCCGAGCTCCAAATCCAGAGATTTCAGTTTTTAAAAATCTAGAAAATTCATATCTACCTATGGTAATTTTTATATAATTTTTTAATTTGTTTACTATTTCTAGTATTTATTGTCGTTTTCTTATTTTGTGTGCGTTAGATCGCGTGGGCGACGAAAGAGAGTTTATCGATGCTGCCCACGTCTAGCAAGTTTAGGAAGATCAGATAGGCAAGTCTTTCCCCTAGAATCCTAATTTCTAGATTTTACCAAAATTGCTATTTAATTAAATTATATGTATTTTCCATATCAACTCCTAGTGCATATCGTTTATTTATATGGTATACACCTAATATCATGACAAACCCTAGGACAATATTATTATACTAGTTGAGTGCCCGTGCGTTGCAACGGAATTTCAAAGGGTTGATAGGGAAATCCTAAATCATTTCCACCCATTGCAGCAAAAAACAATGTTGTATACTATACAGTTATATATTGGTCATAGAGGTACAATATAATAATGATACTATGTAGGTAAGCACTGAGTCAGACATATGACCAACTATTCTACCTAAATCTATTTACAATTATACATGTGCATCAGAGAAATCCGACCACGCTAGACACATCCCATGAGCATAATCATTAGCCATTAAAATAATTACACGTAATAAAGATTTGCTAGATAAATTATATAGCTATCATATAGCAGATCCAACACGCAAGCTCAGATGCTCTACCGGTTCGAAAAATGCCCAATCAACATGCATAATATATAATCAAGGCATACATACATTTAACTAATGGAAGAATAACATAGACTTCTAAGCCTCACCGTATAAATAAAATAAACTAACAATTATCAGGCCATCACAATGTGCCTTATGCAGCAGTAACAGTAACACAGATCATTGTAACAAATTTATACACAAAACAAGATCTTCAATTCTAGTATTTACCTAGCAGAAAAATGGACATACATTTAACTAATGGAAGAATAACATAGGCTTCTAAGCCTCACCGTATAAATAAAATAAACTAACCATTATCAGGGCCATCACAGTGTGCCTTATGCAGCAGTAACAGTAACACAAATCATTGTAACAAATTTATACACAAAACAAGGTCTTCAATTCTAGTATGTACCTATCAGAAAAATGGAGTGAACTATTACAATCTCAATCAGATCAGTGCTGCACGTAGACTAAAGACTGAGTTTGGTGCTTGATAACTTTTTTTCTTGTATCTACATAACAAAAGAATCTCAATTTAAAACACAAGAAGGTGGCAGCATATAAAAAACAAAGACTTGCCACATACAAAAAATAAATAAATTAAACGTCAAGTTTTCACTTCTATATTCATTGCCAAAAAAGAGAGGGTAAATTTAATGTGCAACTTTATGATTTCATATAATTGCTTCATTTCCAATCCAATAAGAAAAATAAATTAAATATCATTTAACGCATCTTCCACATGAACATAAGGTCAAGCAAAGACAACAGATCACACTGGACATGTCCGTAGAATTAATAAAACATGAGTAAGGTGAGGCAAATATTTCAAGATCTTCTGAGGTCTAACCAAGTACAGCACAAAGTACTGAATATCATTGGTGCGCGTTACCATTCCAAGAGTTAGCAAGCTTTTATTGATATATGTATAATCAATTATAGTACTAAGGAGAATTAAAGAATAGGTAAATTTTAGAATAGGCAAATAAGTAGAGACCAAAACTGAAAACCCACCAGTTGTGAGAAAGTGACTGCTTCCCCTTCATTAGACTCACCACAAAGGCTGCTCTCTATAGTTTGCCAGACAACAAAGGAAAAGTATAAAAGACTATCATCTAACATCAATTGTAGCTCTTTCGCAGAATTTTTTTTTCAATAGAATGGCCTCGCAAATACACCAGTGCAAAACCACATATCACTGAGCATTTTTTCATGAATAGATAGATGTATCGCTCATTTTTTGGCCAAAGTATAGCTCTGAAACTCACCAAGCTGCAGAATGTACACAGGTGGAGTTGATACCTCTCGGTCATGCAATTACAATCTCAAGATCTTTCGGACCAAAAAGGAAGGCCTCTTCAACAAGTTGCTGGACGACTCTGCAGTACAATGTGCGGTGTTCACCGCAACTCCTCGTAATTCAACTGTAAACAAATAAAAGGAAAGATGTTACAACAGAGAGGAGAAAAAATGTTCGACATCATTTTGTTGAAATGTTCTCTAGATCATCCAAATGTCAGTGAACTTTTTTATTAGAATTGGACCTTTGAGATCCAAAACGTTTGCCTCTATTTGTTATTTGTACTCATGTATATCTAGTTCTTTTTAAACGAACTCATGCATCTCTATTTCATACTGCATAGAAGCTCCTTTTCCTATTCCAAGCCAAAATCTAGTCAGATGTTCGAACATTTAGATGTCACTGAGATATATCGAAGAAAATTATACCCTCAATTAAGACAGAATGTTATCTTCTATTTATTCATAGAGCTCTTGATGAAAATATTTAAACCCTCACAACAAAGCGAATAAAAAGCCAGTACAATAATAAGAAGAATTTTTAAACCTTCACATTTATGTAAGTCTATGCTTTGGATTAGGCACACAAATACAGTATAAACATAAGCGGACCACATCTACATACAATTTCTATAGATACCGACCAGGTATGAAATCTACAACTCTGATGGTTGATGGCTCCCACCAAATAACAGAGTCCTGCAATGGTTTGATAGTGCTTCTTAGCAGCTCATGCAACACAAAATTAATGAAGGTATAGATAAATAAGTATTTTATTCCTTCTACACAATATACCAGATGTGCAAAACTTGAGCTCACCAAAAACAGCCAACAATTTTTATAGCATAGTCACACTCCTAATCCGTGTCCAAACTAAAACAACAAACCGTATTGGAGGCAGTTTTGAGCCTCGGATCAACTTTGCTATTTAGCATTCATAAATCGTTGTGAAAAAGAACACGACATAGTAGGACATCGATTATCTGAGGAGCATGGTGTAGAGGCTGGTTGTCCTCCTGATTGCACGCCTCACTCTGCATGTTTACATCGCATTGAATCAAAGATCAAACATGATAAATATCTAATGATTGTGTAAGGCAGGAGATATCATCGTGGAATCATGACTAATTGGGCACATCACATATTATCATCGGGTAAGAGTTAGGGGAACCTACGGAGTGACGTTGTAGTAGGAGGACATGGAGAAGCGGTAGCCGACGGCGACTTAGGACATGAGTGCCTCAATGTTGATGTGATGCCATGTGATCGGGATTTTGTGGCAAAGGTGCTTGATTTGGCCGGAGCCATGGCCTCGCGGCAGGAGACTCCAACGTGGTTGTATCGCCGCAACCCTCGCGCATGGTGGCATCGGGGGGGACTGGGGAGGAGGATGCAGAGGGAGCGAGATGAGTTGTGGCCGATGTATGGGTCCTTGGAGGCGACGTTGTCGGGCGTGGAGAAGGTCGGGCTAGCAGGAGACCCCGAAGGCTGCTGAGTCGCCGCCAACCACCATGGGACGGGGAGATGGCAGCAAGGGATGGAAGGAGGGCGGCGGCTGGGACGGGGAGATGGGCGATGAGCGGGATGGGAGGGATGGGAGCAGGCGGCGGCGGCTGGGATGGGGAAGATGTGTAGTGGTGGGAGGGAGTAAGGCAGCGGTCTGGGACAAAGCGAGATGTGCAATGGCGGGTGGGATGGGGAGGTTAGGGTGACCGGGGACGGGAGATGCCACCGCAGGATGGGAGCGGGAGGCGGGCGCTGGGCGAGGGAGGGAGCTGGTGCGATGGCGCCGGGCGGTGAGGCGAGGGCGACGGTGCCGAGGGTGGGTGAGGGGGCGGGCGGCTCTGGGGCCGGGAAGGGGAGCAGGGAGATGGGCAGCAGCAGGATGGGAGCAAGGCGGCGGGAACGGGAGGATGGGAGCAGGGCGGCGGCGTTAGGGACGGGAGGATGGGAGCAGGGCGGCGCTGGGACGGGAAGATGTCAAGTGGCCTGGGGGACAGAGGGATGGGAGCAGGGCGGCGGCTGGGACAGGGAGAGATGTGCATGGGGTCAGGACGGAGGGAGGTTTGCTGAGCGTTGGATCAGATCCAAGGGTGGAGGTGCAAAGTTGATAACACCACCACCACCACAACAACAAACTTTTTATTAGTAGAGATAATTAGCTACTGTTTTTAATTATTAGTTGGCTTAGCCTTGCTTAGATAGTCACTAGGGAGTGATTTTCACTCATATGATCATCGTTAAACAATTTAATAGGAGAATGTGGAGTATCTGAGTATGAGACATGAGAAACTGGGTTTATAGTGAGATTGTTAACTCATTAATTAAAATTTGACTAACTAATAATTTGAGTCGAAGCGAGTAACCTGAGTCGGCGCTCTAGTCCCTAAGGACCAATGATTGTGATGGATTTAACTAAGAATTTCTCGTGCGACCGCAAGCCCGGTATGGGACGGGCCTGATGTAAAGGGAGAGTAACAACATGTTTATCACCGTACTTGCACCGTAGGTGAGGCCCCGAGGGATGCGTCATCGCCGGTGTATAGCCCGGGGATGGAACTTCAGGATACTTGTGTGTAATATCAAGTATGGTCGAAGCCCCCGAGGTACTTGTATGTAATATTAGGTATGACCGTGATAAACTCGGGGTTAATTTTTGATGGGAGAGATCATATTTTGCGGGAAAAGCGTACAACCTCTACAGAGGGTAAACCTATTCGAATGGCCGTGCTCTCAGTTATAAGCATTTTGGTGGTTTTTCACATCGTAACTAACCTTTTAATTAATTTGACTTGGGTAAGGTTTTCCTGACAGTGTGTCGTTGCTAGATGATTCATGGTGAATGAGAATGAGAACGAGAACTATATTGAGACTATAAGAACTTGAGACATGAGATTATGAGATTGAGGATTATACCATGTTTATGTTATTGTTGAGATTAATCATGAGAACTCTTTACTATTTATTTATTTATGTTTTCTTAAATACTTTTACACTTCTAAGTTAAATGCTTTTATGCAAATGAGACATTATCTTTCCTAGGATAAGCCTAGCCTAGCCCTTCCCACAAAAGCCTTGCTAGCATTCGCGTGCTAACCTCGGCTTTCATTCGGGGCTACTTATTCCACAAGCAGGGCAACGTTGGATTTTTCCTGGAAGGTGGTCTGGAATACTAGAAGCTTCCCTAATCAGTTTACCTATGACTGATAATGGGTCTACTTCAGTTTTTTTATTTGGTTCTTGTGATGCTATAATCTATGGTAATAATTTGGTTCGTCGTACTCTGATTTACTTTCTAGTTACATACATTGTTGGTATTGATACTTTATTCTGTTTTAATATAGGTACGAGCACCAATCCTTAGGACTCATACTGTAAACACAGAGGGGTTCGGCTTAGTAAAACCGGGTCTCGACATAACCTAGACTCCCCTAGCCGACGCCACCTCTGGCACCCTGCCTTCCTCCTCCACTGGCCGGCGCCTCAGCCCCAGTTTCGCTCCTCTCCGTGGCTGCCTTTATCTCCTCACCCCAGCCGGCGGCCGCCTCCAGTGCTACTCCATCTGCCAGCGCTGCCCCAAGTCACCTCCTCCCTGTCGGCGGCCACCTCTCTGCACTCTGTTCTTCCCCAAGCCGGCGACCACCTCTCCGCAGCTCTGCTTTTGCTCATCCCTCCCCAACTCGGCTGCCTCCACCGCGCCCTAGATTTGCTCACTCCGGCCAGCGTCGCACCTCCCCTTTCCTTCTTCTCTGCTGGCCGCGTCTTCGCCACCTCCTCGCCGGCAGCGGCCTCTGCGTCCTCTCTTTCCCCTAGTCATGACCGCGGCGTAGCTCTATGTCGCTCCTTCCCTTAGCTCCGCCGCCTCACGACGCTTCTCTCTTCCTCCCTCGCTTTGGCCAAGGTTTCTCCACCACTTTACCTCGTCAAGTAGGCCCGATTATCGGAACCTCGGTGCACCTGTGCTAGCCAAGGATCTTGTCTTGCTAGCACGACACCTTTTACAAAATGTTGGAATCATCACATACCTGCGATAAAAATTATCAATACAATAGAGTTCAAGTACAGTATGGCTCATTTTTGCAGACCGAAAAGGCCAAATCTACCAAACAAAAATGAACTCTTACCAGAGTTCGGCATAGCGGAAACAATAGGAAGAGTAGGGTCTTAAGGCTGTGCCCAACCCAATCAGGCAAGCGACTGGAGTCCCACCTAACCCTCGGCCTATACGTCATTCTTCAGGCTCTTCTTCTCTTTGTCGATGTCGTCCAGACCAGGCTCCACTTCAACGCCACCTAAAAAGGTGAGTGGGTGCGAGTGTGAGCGCGCAATCAAACCGCGCTTGCGAACCAAAACCTTGTCTGATGCAGAACAGTTATGTAGAGCTTTTTGGTGGAAGCTGGGTTTTCCTTTTATTAGCTTAAAATCAAAAATGCCATATTTTTAAGGTTAAAATATCCAGGCTTAGCCTTTAACAAATCAAAGATGTACTGGGCTAAATATATGCCATCTGGTTATCACACAGGGGTCTTTCAGTAGCGACACCATAGCCTTAGCCAAGGAATACGTGTCCCACGTGGCAGATCCATACCATCGCCATGGTCATGGTCTCCATAAATGACAGACTAGCTCCCATCGCCATGGCGAGCTATCTCCATCAACATGGCGAACCCGTGCCCATACAACAACTGGCGCACGTTTTCCATCTTCTGGCGAACCCGTGCCCATGCTACAATCAAGACGCTTTCCGTGCTCGCGAACCCGTGCCCATACAACAACTGGCGCACGTTTCTCAGCTTCTGGCGAACCCATGCCCATACTACAACTGGCGCACGTTCCCCAGGTAAGTGGCGGTAGACTCACCCTCTTAGCCAAGAGGCGTGATTCCCTTGAGCTCAACAAAGGCTAGGATCCACAGATCCTAATCAAAAGAATTTTTAGAATTATTGACTTTATTCACACTCAGGTTTTGCAGGTACCCGAGTGTATGGACTATTTCTTTAGCATGTCGAGTGCGAGGAATACTCGGGAACGGGGCACAACACATTCCCATAATTATGTACTCGGGATATTCTCAATGATTAGACTGTCCAACAAATAAGCCATTCAGATGTTACAATGTTGTAGTCTTATTCAAAGGAATCTTAGCTCTGTCGTGATACACATCATGGAGATGATGGGACCGTACCATAGAGGTACCTGCTCCGCATACGGTGTTTGTCAGGGTCAAGTAGTACCGTTGATAGCGTGCTATACCGTTGCACTTGCACCGTTGATAGCGGGCTATACCGTTGCTTTCACACCGTTGATAGCGGGCTGTGCTGTTACATAAACTGACCCGTCATCCTAGAACTGTATCGTTGACATCTAAGAATTAACCCACGGACTCTAGACTTAAGCAGGTCTAAGCCATATCAAAGACTTACTAGTCAAAGAGTTTAATCTCTAAATCTTAGGTTATCAATGGATAGGATAGGAAATGTCAAGGAGAGGTTTGTGTTTATTAACACTGCTTATAAATTGGAATAACTAGACTTGCTCTATTAGCTTTTGATATCAACATATAATATTTGAGAAATTCATATTTGCATGCAATCTATCATTTGAAATCAAAATCAACATAATTTAGACAAGATTAGGTAAAAGGGAATGATCAAGAGATTTTGGCTCGCCTGGACCGAGCGTGTCGATTGTCTTGTCGTCGATCCTCAGGCTGTCCTTCTGTGTCTTCCGAATCTATCGTAATAAAATCAAGTAACACCGATAAAGGCACAAAATATGATAAATGCATGATAAATGATATGCACGAGGTCGAGGGTGATACTATTCACCGAGGCTACGGTATGATCTTATTTTAAGTAAGTTTCTTATCGAGAAAGTTCCATGAGCTATCAATAAGAAATCTTACTCATAAAGATCGCGTGTAGGGTTATACGTTATATATGAATGTATGCATATGAATTCTACCCATTTATTGTAACCAAATTTATAGTTTATCATATTCAGGAAAATACGTCACATATATTGCTTATGTTAAGAAAATTATATTTATACCTTCATGTCTATTGGAAGTCCACTAGTATTAACAAATAGAAAACCTTTTCCTAGAATTTCTTTATAAAAGAAATAACTAGAAAAGAGTTATTAGCAATATTGTAAAGAGTAGAAATAATATAAAATACAAACTAATATTTTTTCTAGACTTCAAATGTCCTGTAATATTTCTGTGAATATCTATAGGATTATTTGAAGTCATTTACTATTTTAAATAAACCATAAAGCTTAATTGGGTTGTTTTGTTTTCAAATAAAAGTTAGGAAAGTATTATAATATTACAGAGACATAAAACAGTGAAGTGTGCAAAATTATATTTTTCCTAGGTCCAATAAGTAATCTAGTATTTTACTTAATTTTACTAGAATTTTCGAGAGTCTCTAGGTATTTTTAATAAATCATATTCAATTTTTAGGATTTTCTAAATAGGTAAATCACCAGTTATTTCGTTATGAACAGTAACAGGCCGGTTATCACTATGCGGCCCACGAGGCCCGTGGGGACTTAGCCCAGGCGTGGGCGCTTTCCTTAAGTGGAGGCGTATTTCTAAAGAATACGCCTTCACTTAATCTTATAGGTGGGGTCAAGGGACCCACGTGTCAGCGAAAGAGGGAAATCCCGCGGGGTTTTATCCGTTTAAAACTATAGCGGGCCCTAGCTGTCAGTAGCACATTAGATAATCTAATGGCTTGGGACCCACTGGTCAGCCAGTGCTCAAGGCACAGGAATATGTTTGATGACGTCACGCTGACGTCATCCTTCTTCCTCCTTCGATCGCGAGCTTGCAACGGCGATTGCCGGCGTTCCGGCCACCGTTTCGTGAGTTCTTGGGCGCATTGGAACCGTCGTGATACCGCGCACCTATGGGTGTCCGCAGCACGAATGGAGGTGGCCGGAGTTAGCGGCTCCGCGAGCAATAGCGGCGGCGGGTACGGGAGGACATGGCGGCGGCGATAGAAAAGGCTCCGAGGGGGCTTTATGGGTGTGTGAGCATGTGGAAGGGTTATGGGTGCTTACCCCGTAGTTTCTAGGGCTAGAGAAGCCTTGTGGTGGTCCGGCGACATGAGAGCGAAGCAGCGGAGGGCGGCGGCTTCATGTCGCGGGGGTTCTCCGGTGATCGGCTCACACGGGCAGTCCTTGATATAGGTTGGCGATGACCCGAAGATGCTCTGGCCGGGAGGAATCGGAACTTGGCTGTCCATGGCGGCCGGAGAAGCAAAAGGGGTGATTTGGCCGGCGGGGAGGAGTTTCCATTGATCTCGGTGTCCACGGCGTCTTAGGCCGATTCCTTCGGGGACTTTGGAGAGGAGGTGATGAGGAAGGTGTGGCCGCAATTTCAAGCCGCGAGCCTCAGTGGTGAAGGCGAATTGCATTGCCGAAGCAAGGAGGCGGAAACCGAGTAAGGGAAAGATCGGAAAATGGAGCTCGGCTGGCCTTTTATAGGTTTCTAGGCTACGTAGATTGTCAACGGAGGGGATAGGGGCGAGGCCAGCGCAACGTGCGCGTGGTGCGGTGCATGTCTTGCATGTGTCCGGGCAAAGGACAGCGCGGCTTGGCCGGGACGGGACGGCGGCGCGACCGGAGCACGTCAGGCTCGGGCGGTCCAGCTCGGTGGACGACACGGCAATGGGCCAATCGATCGTGAGACGGCTGACAGGCGGCCGGGCGGTGAATTGGCTCGGCCGGTGAAGCTGGGCAGTGAGCAGGGGAGAAAAGGGAGAAGGAAGAGAAAGGAAAGTCGGCTGGGCCTACCTGGGCCGGCTTGGGCCCGGCGAGGTGGAGAATTGAAGGAGGCCGGCCCAACTCAGGGCAGAAAGGAAAAGATGAATTTTGGGGGAGAGAGAGATTAAGCCCAAAGGCATTTTGGTGATTTCATTTTAAGAAAAGCTATGCACATAATTGTGTATAGTTTATTTTATAAAAAAAATCTATAATCTTAATCATAGACTTATTTATCTATGTGTGTATATATATTTTTACACATGTAGTTTGTATTCAGGCTGGGCTTCGGAAATATTTATAAAAATTAAAACTTTGTATGGAATTGTTTATACATAATTCCTATGATTTGTTTAAACTTTGTTTCAAACAATGGATTGACTGGTGATTTATTATTATTTTTATTGGAAGCAAAAAAAAAAATAGGGTGTTACAGTCAGCCACGCCTCCAGCTACCTCCACCCGATCGGTGCCCCGCAGCGCCTCCACCAGCCGTTGTCTCCGCGTCTGTGTGCCTCCATTCGCCTCCACCTCAATCCCCGTTGACGACCACCTCCGCCAGCTCCCCTTCACCCAACGCCAAGCTCCCTCCTCCCTGGGGGCAGCAGCTTTGCCTCTCTTCCCTGGAACCTTCAGTCCCCCACCGTGCCACCAACTTCCTTCCCCTATGGCCGGTGTCGCCCCCCAGTTCTGCCTTCCACCCCAACTTGTAACCCCTCAGCCTCCCAGCAGCTCCCCACGGCACCACCTCTATTCCTCCCCGACACCGCCCTCTACAATGATGTCTCTGCTGCTCCAGCCAGCGTTGCCTCAGCCTTTCCCCATAGCCGGCGTTGCCTCTGGCACCCCTACCTTCCTCCTCCATCAGCCGGTCGTGGCCCTTGCTCATCCATCCCCAGCACAGCCTCTGTTTCTACTCCTCCCCGTCGGCTACAGCCCTCCTCCATCTTCTGCACCGGCTAGCGCAGCTTTGCCCTCACCACCTCTAAGCCGCCGATGCAGCCCTAGCCGCGCCCCAGTTCGGCCTTCACCACCTCGCCCGGTGCTCCCCCATGCCCCTCCGTGGCCGCTTCTGCCTCCTCACCCCGGCCGGCATCCCAGTGCCTCCGCCTCCTTCCCCTCCGGCCACTGGCACTGGCTTTACCTCCCCCGGTCGCCTCATCGCCTCTGTCTCTCCCAGCGCCGCTGTTGAAAGGATCAATATATCGCCTAGAGGGGGTGTGAATAGGTAGTAAAAATTAAAACAGAGTTAAATTTGCGGAAGCAATGCCGGATTATCCAGTGTTTTATACCGGATAGTCCGAACCACACCGGACAATCCGGTGTTCTGTACCGGATAGTCCGGTGCCTGCTGAAAAACCTGAGAGACAGCACAAGCAGCTCTCCACAAGCTGAAATATCACCTCACGAAGTGGATTAACTAGCACAGTAAACTTAGAGGCAGTTATACAATTCTCAAGACAAAAACATTTCAGAGATATCTTAAGATTTAGGAGTTTAGGGTTAGAGAGAGCAAACCGAAGACAAGAAGAACTTTATCCCGAAGTTCAGATCCTTGATGGAATCCTATGTCTCCGTTGAGCCAGCTTAGTCACACTCAAGCCGGGGTCTTTTTCAACCCATCCCTCACCGGCGTTGCACAAAGCACTCACGGGTTTATTCCTTGATTTCTTTCCTTGAGGAGGTGGAATCCAACCTTAACAAACTCCGAGGGCTCACCACACGAAGATTTGGGAGCTCCCCGGTGTCCCCTAGCCGCATAGGAGTCCTCAACCTCCAAGAGTAACAAATCCGGCGAGAAATTAAACTTGAAGGTGGCCCTAGTGCTCACAAGATGAGACCAACTCAGATCTAGCACCAGATCCTAGCTCCTCAACCCTCTAAGCTCAAGAATCACTTAGATCTAGAGAGGGGATGTGCTTGGAAGCAAGAACAAGTGTGAAAGAGTGTGAGAGAGTGTATACAGGTGTTCCAACGGGCAAATTGAGCTAGGGAGGTAGTGAATGGGTATATATAGGTCCTTACAACCCTAGCTACAATTTTTAGAACAAAGGTACCAGATAGTCTGGTAGGAAAGACCGGATAGTCTGGATGACTTAGAATCTGAGGTTCATTGGGTGAGTACGTCCGGACAATCCGGTATGAAACACCGGATAGTCCAGTTAATTACTTTTCACACAGGAAGATTGAGTGGCCACAAGGATCGGACAATCCGATGAGGACCGAACAATCCGGACTGAACTACCGGATAATCCGGTTAAATCAAAATTTATCCCAGGAAGCAATGGTGGTAAAGAGGAGCGGACAGTCCGGACCATACTGGATAGTCCGGACCAATACACCGGATAGTCCGGTGTGCATGATCAGAAAAGCACCTGGAAATTTTGTGGGAGGGACCTGGTGTCTATGGATTAGTGTGAAACCTATCTAATGAGCACTTTAGACACCTAGAGTTAATTTCTCGTTGAATCCCTCTTAATAGTACGGCAAAATACCTTACGACTCAAAATTAAAATTAAATGGTGTTATCAACCTTGGTTCGTAGAGGTGAAATAGGAACTTTCAAAAAGATGATCAACATATCCTGTAATCTGTAATTTTTTCTCAGGCAAACATTATATCTTTAATTGATCATCATAAATCACTAAAATAATCTTAGTGGCCTAGATGCACTTACAGCTGTCTCTACAACCGCCACCTTGGCTTCCTCTTGGCCAGCGCCGCCTTGGCTCTCCCCAATCCAGTGGTGCCTCTGGCTCTCCTCCACCTCAGCCTTCCTCCCACCGGCACCGTCTCCATCACTCCTCCTCGGTGTGAATTCCGGATTGTCCGATGTGGACAGATTTGCTTCAAAAATTTCTAGGTCAGGATTTTCTTACGGATCTATTGGCTATCACCGTTCTACTTGAGTACGCAAGTACTCCTAGGGGATTTCTCTAGAATTGCAAGTTTTCGATCTAAATTAGCACAAAGGATGTAGGAAGCCCTAGTTTAAGAAACTTGCAAAGATTCGACAAAAAAAAATACCTCAAGACCTCTGTGAAGAGGTGGAGAACCACTCCCCCTTGATCCAAGGCCTTCTTGGAGCTTTTCCGAGGTCAGATCTCCAGAGAAGAGGTGAAGGAGGTGAGGGTGCCCGTGGGAGGAGAAAGAACTCGGGTGCGGGTGAGAGACGAAGAAAGGAGGAAAGAGGAAACCCAGTCGCTATAAGAAGTCATGGACAAACCGGACTATCCGGACTCATGCACCGGATTGTCCGATAAGACACCAGACTATCCGGACTAGAGGGGCCGGATTATCCGGTTAAATCACAAAAACCGTAGACCGACCGGGTTGCTGACTGGATCGGATTATCCGGTTCATACCGGACTATCCGGCATGATACAACGGATTATCCAGTCCAGTCAAGAATGAAATGGCTGAGAGATTTTCAGTTTTGAATTTGCAGAGAAGTTAGAGCTAGAACGGGAAGGAAAAAGGATATTGCCATGAATTGTGACTAGTACACATCAACAATCAAACTATAGTCACAATTTAGTGCAAGCTCATTAAATCCAAATCAAACAAAGGTCCTTAGAACTATAAGATATAGATATATAGATAGGCTTACCTAGATTCAAAGCAATTTTGCATTACATCAAACAAGGGTTGCAATGACTCAAGCCACATTCCTTGAATCAAAGATATTCAGTTCACTTCTAATTTCGCAAAAACGCTTTTCGTCTAGTGGTTTGGTAAATATATCGGCTAATTGGTTCTCAGTTCTCACATGGGATATATCGATATCGCCGTTGGTAGAATGGTCTCTAAGGAAGTGGTGGCGGATATCGATATGTTTAGTCCTTGAGTGTTGGATGGGGTTGTTGGCAATTTTGATAGCACTCTCATTGTCACACAAAAGTGGGACATGGTTTAAGTTAACCCTATAGTCTCTCAAAGTTTGCCTCATCCAAAGTAATTGGGCACAATAATGTCCCGCCGCAATATACTTGGCCTCGGTGGTGGATAGGGCTACGGAGTGTTGTTTCTTTGAGGCCCACGAAACTAGAGACCTACCTAGGAATTGACAAGTGCCGGAGGTACTTTTCCTATCCACCTTGCAACCGGCATAATCCGCATCCGAATAGCCGATGAGATCAAAGTTTGATCCTCTAGGATACCAAAGACCAAAATTTGGAGTGTGAATCAAATATCTCAAGATTCTTTTGACCGCCACTAGATGGCGCTCTTTAGGTGCGGCTTGAAATCTTGCACACATGCACACACTAAGCATTATATCGGGCCTAGATGCACATAGATAAAGTAAGGAGCCAATTATGGAACGGTATACCTTTTGGTCGACGTCCTTACCGTTTACATCTAGGTCCAAATGTCCATTTGATTGCATTGGTGTCTTTATGGGCTTTGCTTGATCCATGTTGAATTTCTTGAGCATGTCCTTCACGTACTTGACTTGGCTAATGAACGTTTCTTCCTTTAATTGTTTCATTTGTAAACCGAGGAAGAATTTCAATTCGCCCATCATGGACATCTCAAAACGTTTAGTCATTAATTGACTAAACTCCTCGCAAAATAACTCATTAGTAGATCCAAAAATAATATCATCTACATATACTTGACATACAAAGATATCTCCATCTACCATTTTAGTGAATAGAGTGGGATCGGATTTACTCATTTCGAAGCTCTTTCTTACCAAAAACTCTTTGAGGCACTCATACCATGCATGGGGTGCTTGGTTTAGTCCATATAGTGCCTTGTGGAGCTTGTAGACATGGTTAGGATACTTGAGGTCTTCGAAACCCAGAGGTTGCTCAACATAGACAAGCTCAGAAAGCGGCCCATTGTGAAATACGCTCTTTACATCCATTTGCTTAAGCTTAAAACCATTGTGACTAGCAAAGGCAATTAATATTCTAATGGCATCTACCCTAGCTACTGGAGCATAAGTCTCACCGCAATCCAAACCTTCGATTTGGGTGAAGCCTTGGGCAACCAACCGTGCTTTGTTCTTGATCACCACTCCATGCTCATCTTGTTTGTTGCGAAAGACCCACTTGGTTCCTATCACATTTTGCTTTGGTATTTCTACCAACTCCCATATCTTATTTTTTGTGAAGTTATTGAGCTCCTCTTGCATGGCCACTATCCAATCGGGGTCATCTAGAGCTTGCTCTAGCTTGGTTGGTTCAAGAGGAGAGATAAAAGAGTAAAATTCACAGAAATTTGAAATTCGGGATCTAGTGGATACTCCCTTGTTAATGTCACCCAAGATGTTATCGATGGGGTGATCTCTTTGCACACTTTGGTGTACTCTTGGATGTGACATCGGTGGTGGTTGATTATTGCTATCATCTTGATCTTCCTTTTCTTGATCTTCCTCTTGTGTGGATGTAAGCAGCTCCGGTTGAGTCGATGAAGGCTCATCCTTGTCCACCGTCTCTTCCTGTGGCCGAATATCTCCAATGGCCATCCGTCTTATTGCCTCACAAGGAGGTTCTTCGCTATCTATCACATGTGGATCAACTTGCTCCTTTTGAGAGCCGTTAGTCTCATCAAATGTCACATCACGCGAGATCTCAACGGCACCAGTGGTGTTGTTGAAAACTCGGTATGCATAAGTATTTGATCCATACCTAAGTAAAAACCCCTCATCTACTTTAGGTGCAAACTTAGAGGATTTAGATTTCTTATTTAAAATAAAGCACTTACTTCCAAAAACCCTAAAGTAAGAAACGTTTGGTTTGTTACCGGTTAGTAGCTCGTAGGAGGTCTTCTTTAGTAACTTGTGAAGATACAACCGGTTGGTGGCATGGCAAGCGGTGTTGATAGCTTCTGCCCAAAAGATGTCTGAGACTTTGTACTCGTCAAACATCATTCTTGCCATCTCAATGAGGGTTCTATTCTTCCTCTCGACAACCCCATTCTGTTGAGGAGAGTAGGGTGCCGAGAATTCGTGCTTGATTTCTTCCTCATCAAGATATTCTTCCACACCGGTATTTTTGAATTCTGTCCCATTGTCGCTTCTCATCTTCTTGATCTTGACATCGAACTCATTTTGAGCCCTTCTCATGAATTTCTTTAGCTCCCCTTGAGTTTCTGTCTATCATGGAGGAAAAATACCCAAGTGAAGCGAGAAAAATTATCTACAACCACTAGACCATATTTGTTACCTCCTATGCTTATATAAGCGATGGGTCCAAAGAGGTCCATGTGTAAAATCTCTAGAGGTCTTGTGGTGGTCATCACGTTCTTGGCAGGGTGAGGTGTCCCCTTTTGTTTCCCTGCTTGGCAGGCACTACATACCCTGTCTTTTTTAAACTTCACATTTGTTAGTCCCATGATGTGGTTGCCTTAGAGAGCTTGTGAAGGTTTCTCATACCAACATGGGCTAATCGGCGATGCCAAAGCCAACCCATGCTAGAGTTAGCTATTAGACATATCCCAAAGTTGGGTTTATCTATGGAGAAATCCACAAGATAAAGCCTACCCTTAAGACGTCCCCTAAAGGCTATTAAACCATCACTCCTCCTAACGACTTTCACACCATCAAAAGAAAAGATACAATTATAACCCGTAGCACAAAATTGTGCTACGGATAAAAGATTATATTTTAAAGAATCAACAAGAAGTATGTTCGAAAGGTAAAGGTTGTCGGAAATAGCAATCTTACCCAAACCAAGAATCTCACCTTTACCATTGTCACCAAACACAATTTTCTCATGAGGATGATCATAGGCATCAAGTTGAGAGAACATCGTCTTCTCTCCGGTCATATGGTGGGTGCAACCGCTATCAAGCACCCAACTTGGTCCACCGGAGAAATACTCCTACAAGATCATGCTTTTATTTTAGGTACCCAAGTTTGGTTGGGTCCTCTCAAGTTAGTAACAAGGGCCTTTCGGACCCAAATGGATCTCACCAAAGGTATGTTTCTACTTCTAGGTCCAACATGATAAGCTAGCACCCTACCAACATTATTCTTTTTAAGGATGTAGGATGCATTAAAAGTTGAGTGTGTCATATGACTAGTAGCCCCCTTTTTCCTAACAAAGTGAATTGGCCTTGATGCCGGGGTTACCATAATGTGACCCTTATTACCCTTTGGAGGTTTATACCTAAGCCCGGCTTTCTTGTAGTTTCCTTTTCTTTCTCCTAAGAACTCTTCAAGGCCTTTGCTTGCCTTGTAGGACTTTTGTAGTTGTCTTGAAGAAAACCCTTAAGTTTCTCATTTTCACTTGCTAGGTCCTTCATTATAGCAAAGTTAGTGACACAAGCATTTATATCAATATTATAGCATTTTGCACAACCATTGCTCGTGGAAGAAATTGAGCGACAAGTTGCAATAGAAGAGGTGGAGGAGCTCCTCAAGAGATCATCAAACTTCACTACAAGAGTTTCATGGGCTTCCTTTGCCCCAATGAGGTCCTTTTTGAGTGAAACATTGTTGATCTCTAGAGAGACTACTTTGGATTTGACTTTGGCAAGCTTATTGGCCAATTCCTTCACTCTCAGCTTCTCTTTTGCTAGATCCTCCTCGAGTTGGAGGTTTCTCTCCTTTTCTAGGATGAGCAAATCTTCTCCTTTCTCAAGAAGTTCTTCTTGTTGCCCAATTCGTTCCATAAGCTCTTTCATTTTACCCATGTCAAATCTTCTAAACATTCTTAGCATGCTACCATGGCTCATATCAAATTCACTATCACTATCTTCATTACAAGGATCAATGGTAGTGGGTTTGGAGGATCCCTTATGGCCCTTGGCCATGAAGCAATGTGGAGTATCCTCATCATCTTCATCACTTAAGTCACCAAAAAGTGACTTATGTGATGGTGGGGTAGTAGTTGTGGTAGAGGCAAGTCCAAGGCATGTAATGCCTTCTTCCTCGGAGTCGGAGTCGGAGTCGGAGTCGGAGTTTGAATCCCATTCTTCTCCGATATAAGCGTGTCCCTTAGAATACTTCTTATGACCCTTGCTCTTCTCCTTCTCCTTCTCCTTCATGCTATGCTTGTCCTTCTTCTTTTCTTCCTTGTCTTTGTTCTTCTTGTGCGGGCACTCAGCAATGAAGTGACCGGTTTCACCGCACTCATAGCAAGATCTTCTAGAGTGTCTTCCTCTTGATTTTGACCCTTTCTAGCTCTTGTCTTCCTTTTAGCCGCTCCTTTTGAGGAACTTATTGAATCTTCTCACAAAGAGTGACATCTCTTCCAAGCTCATGGGTCCTTCCCCATCATCACTTGAGCTCTCCTCTTGCTCCTTGATTTCCTTGCCGGCCTTCAAGGCGATGTTCTTTTTCTTGCTAGATCGGATAAGCTCTTCAATGTCCTTTGCCTCTTTGACCATCATCTCATCACTCAATAATCTACCAAGAACATGATGTGGAGTGAGTGAGTGATAGTTGTCCCTTTCTCGGATCAATTGGACCAAATGGTGATTGGTCGGCGTGATGGCTCGAAGAAGGATTTTGACAAAGGTATGATCGGTAAGGTCCTTGCATCCAAGTCCCTTAGCTTCATTCACTAAGACCATGAGCCAGTCAAACATATCTTTGTAGCTTTCCCCATCCTCCAAGATGAATCTTCCCAACTTTCCGTAGATGAGCTCAATTTTTGTCTCCTTTACGCTTGAGGTTCCCTCATGTGCAATCTTAAGGGTGTCCCAAATCTTCTTGGCATCCTCAAGCCCGTCAACACGGTTGAATTCACTCGGGCTAAGTACCCCAAGCAAAGTATTGATGGCTTGATAGTTGCGGTAGAAGTTTTGCTCATCGGCGGGTGTGAGGTTTTCCGGATCACTTGGATTGTAACATGTTTCTACAATTTTCCAAATAGAGGGATGAAGAGATATCAAATACATCTTTATCTTATGTCGCCATTGAGGATAATATGTGCCATCGAATTGAGGAGCACGCCCCGTCGGAATGGTGACATGAGAAGAAGAGGTGAGATTAGGATAACTAAAAGGAATTTGTGCCCCTCCGGCATTACGAGGGTTCTCTTCGAGTTCACTCGTAATGCCGCTTTGATTCTCTATCGACATATTAATTCTCCAAGCGGTTAAGCCAAAACAGGAGATTAGGTTCTGATACCAATTGAAAGGATCAATATGTCGCCTAGAGGGGGTGAATAGGCAGTAAAAATTAAAACAGAGTAAAATTTACGGAAGCAATGCCGAATTATCCGGTGTTTTATACCGGATAGTCCGAACCACACCGGACAATCTAATGTTCTGTAACAGATAGTCCGGTGACTGCTGAAAAACCTGGAGAGACAGCACAAGCAGCTCTCCATAAGCTGAAATATCACCTCACGAAGTGGATTAACTAGCACAGTAAGCTTAGAGGCAGTTATCCAATTCTCAAGACAAAAACTTTTCAGAGATATATTAAGATTTCGGAGTTTAGGGTTAGAGAGAGCAAACCGAAGACAAGAAGAACTTTATCCTGAAGTTCAGATCCTTGAGGCGATCCTACGTCTCCATTGAGACAGCTTAGTCATACTCAAGCCGGGGTCCTTTTCAACCCTTTCCTCACCGGCGTTGCACAAAGCACTCACCGAGTTTAGTCCTTGATTCCTTTCCGTGAGGAGGTGGAATCCAACCTTCACAAACTCCGAGGGCTCACCACACGAAGATTTGGGAGCTCCCCGGTGACCCCTAGCCGTCTAGGAGTCCTCAACCTCCAAGAATAACAAATCCGACGAGAGATTGAACTTGAAGGTGGCCCTAGTGCTCACAAGATGAGACCAACTCAGATCTAGCACCAGATCCTAGCTCCTCAACCCTCTAAACTCAAGAATCACTTAGATCTAGAGGGGGGAGGTGCTTGGAAGCAAGAACAAGTGTGAGAGAGTGTATACAGGTGTTCCAACGGGCAAATAGAGCTAGGGAGGTAGTGAATGGGTATATATAGGTCCTCACAACCCTAGCTACAATTTTTAGAACAAAGGTACTAGATAGTCCGGTAGGAAAGACCGGACAGTCCGGATGACTTAGAATTTGAGGTTCATTGGGTGAGTAGGTCCGGACAATCCGGTATGAAACACCGGATAGTCCGGTTAATTACTTTTCACACAGGAAGATTGAGTGGCCACAAGGACCGGACAATCCGGACTGAACTACCGGATAATCCGGTTAAATCGAAATTTATCCCAAGAAGCAATGGTGGTGAATAGGAGTGGACAGTCCGGACCATACCGGATAGTCCGGACCAATACACCGGATAGTCCGGTGTGCATAATCAGAAAAGCACTTGGAAATTTTGTGGGACGGACCTGGTGTCTATGGATTAGTGTGAAACTTATCTAATGAGCACTTTAGACACCTAGAGTTAATTTCTCATCGAATCCCTCTTAATAGTACGGCAAAATTCCTTACGACTCAAAATCAAAATTACATGGTGTTATCAACCTTGGTTCGTAGAGGTGAAATAGGAACTTCTAAAAAGATGATCAACATATCCTGTAATCTGTAATTTTCTCTCAGGCAAACATTAGATCTTTAATTGATCGTCATAAATCACCAAAATAATCTTAGTGGCCTAGATGCACTTACAGCTATCTCTACAGCCGCCACCTTGGCTTCCTCTTGGCCAGCGCCGCCTTGGCTCTCCCCAATCCAGTGCTGCCTCTGGCTCTCCTCCACCTCAGCCTTCCTCCCACCGGCACCGTCTCCACCACTCCTCCTCGGAGTCGCCTCCGCCACCACTATGGCTCGGCCTCCCCGACAGCCATGCCAGCTCGCTGCCCCCCCTTCGCTGCCACGTCGGTGAGGTGTTCATCGCTGTCACCTAGGACCAATGCCGCCCCTCGGCACCCTCCACGGCGTCCTCATCGGCCATACCAGTCCAAACATCGCCTGCTTCACCTGTGACCATAGCATGCCAGCACTGAGCCGCTGCTTCCCTCTGGCGACCGCTACCCGGCATTGTCTTCCAGTTCTAGTGACAAGGCACTTCTCCATTCTCGTTCCCTCTCCCCATTCCCTTTCCTGTCGTGATGGATGGCTCCTGTATGGTTGTGTGGGAAGGCGACGATTTGGTAAACCTGTAATGGCCACCGATGATTGCAATTCTGCAACACAAGGGAATGGGAGATCTTGGCTGTGGTTAAGGTGATAGTCGTGTAAAGACTGTAGAGGGTAAGCCATCTTCCAAGATGGCGAGGGAGTCGTTTTTCCTTTCTCCGGCAGAGGTGATGAATTGGATCTACCTGTTTAGGAGTTGGAGTTGCAGCGGCATCGGGAGATGAATGGGTTGTAGATGTGGGGTTGGCTGCACTTGCCACCAAACCACCACGCCTACGTAAGTTGCATGTTGATGGATGGAAGGCAATTAGGATTGGAGACCGAGGGCTTGCAGTTGCCACATAGAATTGTGCCTCAAGGCATGCCCTGTCTCCGACGCTAGTCATTCACCTCACCTCTTTGTCCGTGACAAGTTCGGTAAGCACCCCATACCTTGATACTACGCCGACATCCACTAGTTTGAGATTAAGTCAATAGCTCGTAATAACTGCGTATATGCATCTGGTCCGCCATGGAAGCATCAGCAGAAACTAGAAGTGAAGCCTTTATCTTGCAAGAAAATGACAGCATCCCCAAAGCCACGAAATAATTCGTGGATCATCTAATTAGGGTGAAACAAATGTATGTAGATATATAGGGTCGTATTCTAGCTCCTTTATAAATTTCATATTTTTCTGAATTTATTTGAATTTACGTAGTATCCGAGCTATTAGATAATACCTTTAATAATATATTAATGTTTAAGTCTAATTAAACTGAAGACTAGATTTATCAAATTATTAAGGAAAACAAATCAGCGTTTATCTATTTTCACCAATAGTTTACCCTTATAACTCTACGGGAAATTCATAAGCTATCTAAGCCATTCATCTATAGTATAAATAAATACAAAAATGTGTATAATTTTATTCAAAACAATGATTGATTATCGAATAATACAAATAAATATCTTATCAAGGATTTTATCTGCTTTGGATTATTATCAGATTATGGTTATCTAGAATAAGCATATATTAGCGCATATCCATGCATTACATTTCTCGACGCTACTACGCTTGAAACCGCAGCATAACTAGCATCTGTAATCGCGATCGCCTTAGATGCACGTGCATTCATGCATCATCTTTATCGCATTTGGTTGTTTATTGCGGTTACCCCTCAATTAGGCATAAAGGATCAGGAGGATCAGCTCTACGCTCAAGAACAAAACCAGGACTCACACCTTCACGGTTAAGGCGAGTTAACATTCAGTTAGATCATGTTCAATACCCAATTTCTAAAACTATTTTATTTACGGTATCAAATTGCATGCTCTTTAAGTAATTATGCCTACTTGCTTAATCATGATATATTATGCCTGATTACTTACTTGTATTGTTTTACCACGATGATCTTGCCTTGATGAAATCATCCATCATTTGACTGTAATAATGATTTTCTTGATGATCACCCTTGATAGCCTGGTTAGATTAAATAAAATAATTTAGACTCTTAAGTCTTGGTTAAAATTTTGCTTGGACATTACTCAGATCAAATTAATAAATTTAGACTTAGTTGTCTCGGAATGGTGAACCGACATTCACCGGACATGATGACAAACATGGATAACTAGAAATTGGGCCTAACATGCCAGTGTGTGTGTGGTTGTGGAATGCAGACATGGTATGACATGTGGATAAGGGTGTGGAGTAGCTCAGGCTACATGGTGTAGAGAAGAGGGCTATCTGTTCAAACATGGTGCGGAGAGGAGCGCGAGGCAACACGCGTAGCTGCCAAGCGCTGCCATATGGTGGTTCCATCACAACGTGTGCAAGGCACATGGAAGAATGATAGCGGAAGAAGGAAGTGGTTATAGATAACTGTGGACTAGCCGGATCCGATGTGACTCCTAGAGTGAACTGGACGAGCGTGCAGTGAGACAGGCAGTGAAAGTCACTGATCAAGGATTTGGTTCCTAGCACCATAACTTGTGGCGATCGCACGGTAGTGCAGACGTGGGGCCCAGTGGCTTGCTAGATAGCGTCATGGTAAACCCCAATCCAAGCTGAAGACAGGCTCATGTCATCATCCGAGGGATGATCTAGGTCTTACGTCGCAGGAAGCCGTGACTCTAGTGTGGGCTTGGTAACCCGACTAGGGAAGAACGGGCACTTCATGGTGCGTAAGATTCACAACAGGTGTGCCACACCCAAAAGATGATGCCGGGTGTTTGGAGGAAGACTAGATTGGGATTGTGATATGAAAATGGGAAACTAAACTTAAGACATTGATTAGTAGAACTTTGGGTTAAAACTAGCTAAGTTATAGGTTTTGATTTATAAAACTTGCTTTCTGCAAATAAACAAACTCCAACCTTTCTTTTAGAATCTCTATCACTATTTGCATTAGATTGGGTGTTAACTCACCGGTGCGGTTTGATTGCACATTGACCTCGCACACACTCACTATTTTAGATGAAGGCGTTGAACAAGACGCCTACGCATGCCACGAAGATGGAGCCCCAGAGTACCGAAACGATCAAGACGAGGCTTAGGGCATCTCTCCAGTAGATTGCTTAGGCATAGCCAGCAGAAGATTCTTTTGGTTCTTTTGATTATCATTGCACCCTGATGTTGGATTTATGTTTCTGAACTATTTGGGCTAATGTGCCAGGGTTGTAATACTTATCGGCCCATCGGGCTCAATGTAACAGCCCAAAGTTGTACTTTTGTTATCTTTAAACACGTTTGCAATGATGCGTACTATTACGACAATTCCCGTTAAATTTCTATGGGACAAACACAAATTTCTAGATTTCAAAAGCCATTAGAAATTGATGATTTTAATTGAATAAATCACCAACTAGCTAATTAATAAACCTTGCATAGGAATTTATAAATTATAGCACTATTTGGGAATATATTTACATATTCATAAAACATCCATAACTTATACTTATATATATATATATACATACATATATATATATGTGTGTGTACACACATATTCACATAAGCTTAAATATGATAAATTGCTCTAAAAATCCCAAGAAAATTCTATATATTAGTGTAGGCCCTAATTGAGAGTTTGACCCAGTTGTTGACCAATTGGAACCCTGGTGGGACCTATTTGGCAGCCTCTTCTTCTGCCCTGCTCTTGTGAGCATTTTGTCGAGCAGCTGAGCTGCCTCGGCTCGCTCTGCTCCCCGCCGGCGAAATCCACCTCGCGGCTGCCAAAATCGCCCCGGCGATTCCCTCTCTGGCTGCTTGTGTGTGTCTTCTTAGCTCTTGCGGGCCCACAACCGCGCGGATGTGACCTCCCGCCACTGGTTCGCCGCCGCAGTCTGCCCGCCGCGGCTGATCAAGCCACATTGTCGGCCCGCGCGTTCGCGCCGTCCCTAGGCACCGCCCGACTTGCCCAATGGGTGCCCTGGACACGCCATTGATGGTCCTGGCTTCAGCTGCAGCCCGGGCTGACTTGGTCGCCGGTGCACGCTAAGTTCACCGTCGCGCGCTCACGCTCGCCGCGCGTGATATCCTCACCGCCCAAGCCCGCCAATCGGCACTGAGACATCCTTATAACCAACCGGACCTCCCCACGGACCCCGGGACCATGTGTGTGCTCCGGCCGAGCTTAAATATGGTCGCACCACACCGGCCCCTTTCTTCCTTTCGCCCACTCTCCCGTCGACAGCCCAAATCAGACCTCCCGAGCTTCCCCATTGACTCGCGTTGGCTTCACCATGGCCTCGTGAAGCTCCCGTCCGAAGGAATTGGTTAGAGTCACCCCGAGCTTGTCGGAACGCTCTCGCCACCGCCGGCAGCCCGGTTCTTCCCCCTTTTCGATTTCCACATCTCTGGTGAGCTTCGCGGCAATTCTTTGCTCCGTGAGCTTCGCCTGACTTTACCTCACACCGTGCTCCCCTCTTTTGCCCCAGGGCTTCACCGGTCTTCCCCAGCATCGTGAGCGTGCCGCCTCCCCTGTTCGGCTTCTTCGTCGACAGTCCACCTCGGCCGCCCTCGACCCCGGAAAATCACTAGGTAAGACTCCCCGAAGCCCGCTGATGCTCATGCGCGCGCTATTTTTCCATAAGATCGACCCTAGTACTTTTACTCGTGTCCGCCGGTAGCCGGTTCCGCCGCCGTGCATGGCTCCGCCGCGTCCGACCGTTTCTGGCCTCGACAAGCGCACCCCTAGATGCGCGTTAGCTCACTGATTCCAACGCACCCAAGAACGCCCCAAACGGTGCACCCTAGCTCCGGTTAGCCGTCGGCTAAGCCTCGGCCGTGCGAGCGCCGGCTGGAGGAAGACGATGACGGCGAGCCGTCCGATCTGCGCCAAGATCTGTGCCACTTCGTCACGCCTGGTGTAACAAACCCAAAATTTCAAATTTGGCATAAAAATTTTTCGCAAAAATTATAAATATATTTCTATAACCATTCCTAATTTTTAAATAATCTTCTAAGCAAAGCACTTATTTATTCTCTAAATAAAATACCCTATTTCTCTTTTCCTAAAAATAAAAATCCCATAAAATAATAAATATTATTTTATATTTAAATTCTACTCATTTTTAAAAATTTTTAGAAATTTATTTGATATTTTTCTGAGTTTCCTCTGATTTCTCTATGAATTTTTAAAACTTAATTTAAAATATCAAATCACTTTTATAAATTCTACAAAAATTCATAACAATCCAATATAAAATAAAGAATAATATAAAAATATAAAATATCATATTTACTTAATAAAATAACCCTAAATAAATCCTTTTACTCTTTTCTTTTTATATTAAAACATTTTAATTAAAGAATATAGAAGTAAAATTAGTAAAACTTTCAATATAAAAGTTACTCAAAATAATGTTTTATACCTAAAAATAATATCCCTACATTTATTAAAACTTATAGAAATTCAAATTGAACTTAAAACCCTTTCTTTAATCTAATTAAAATTTTCTTTAATTATGAAATTAATATAAGAACTTATTAGTAAATTTCACATAATTCATTTAACCTATTTAAACATTTTCATATAAAATTTATAATGCCAAAAATTAATCTTCTAAATTATTATCACTATAAGGTCAACTAGAAATGTTTCAATATAAACTCTATAAATATCAATTCATCATAAACAAATTATAAAAAATCTCTCCACAATAATTGCTTCAACCATAGCCTTATACTGCCCAAAATACCCATTTTTATCAAAACTTCTATCCCTTTTCTTTTGATTTACTTAAAATATTTATAAGTGGTAAAAAGAATAACTTTTGAAAAATCTTCTTTTTACCCTCAATTGGCTCTATCTCGGAACTCCAACATGAGAAATGTTGTCGACCCCGATCTTTAGAGCTCAATTGATCCATTTTTTTAAAATAAAATAAACACCCTAAAATTAACAAATCCATACACTAACCTTAATATCATGCTGCCCAAAATAACAATTTTACATAAAAACCCTATCCTTTTTCCTTTTAGAAAATATTTTAAGCTTTTAGAAAATCATTCAACTCATCACCTTTTTACCCGAAACCCTTTTGTTTTGTCGTTTATTTAAAGACTCTTCTTATTTGGATATTTATTGAAGTTTCTCTTTTTACAACGTATAAATGACGAACTTCGCCCTCCGGAAGCTTTAGCCATGAATGTTCAGAAAATTCAATAAGTGTGATCCAATCTTCAATTAAGGCAGGTTTTCTTATCCTTGATGCATTTTAATATACCTACATTTCTTTTATTTATTATTTATTGCATATATTTTCTAGCTATTTATTTATACATTCCAAGTACAATTTTTATCCAAGCTCCAATACCTTAAAAGCTACCTAAAAATATCCAACCCTGATAAAACCCTAGAATAGGCAAAAATGTTAAAATTTGATTATCTCATGATAAGATGGAGAATTGGTCTGTACAAATAAGTTAGATAACTTATTTGTGGTGGAAAAGCTGTAATCTGGAAGGTTGATTGTATTTATATAGAGTAATTTGGAAACGGTGTTTTGTTATTTGGGCCTGTCGGTACAAGGAAGTACCAGCTCAATAACACCAGGTGGAGAGAGTGTGAACTCCCTGGAAATCGTTACTCTATAAACTATAGAAGCAGATTTGGAAACAGTGTTTTGCCGTCTTAGGTTAGAGGAATCAAAGAGTTTGATTGACACTCAAGGGCACTAGATATTTGCTCGATCTGTGGTATGAGAATATCTAGATATCGTTTGCTTCTATAAAAACTTGGGTTTAAAATGAATAAGAATGACACATTAATCATCCATCCATATAAGAAGCTGTTATATGGGTAAAGCTGGATAGGTTCTGCAGAGCTAATAACAAATTCATCGATGGACCTTACTTCAGATATATAAAGTTGTGTCAACTGGGTGATGCCTCTCTTATTTACCAAAATCCATGAATTTATGAAAAATTATTGTTTGGATTGCAAATGAGTAAGGATGGAGAAAGATGATAGAATTTGTTCTATTATTATTAATCATTTTAAAATAATGATAGGACTTTAAAATTTAAAATTTGCATATTCACCATAAAGCCTTACTATTCCTTGAATCCCGTTGTCATATATATTAATAGTGATATTCTTTCAAGAAACCTGCAAGTACGATTAGTACTTACCCACGTTATGTGGGCAATTTATTCTTTTTACAGGATCCACTTTATAATTTGATATGGACATTTATGAAGAAGACAAGATTTGCGTAGGATCGATTTCTAAGGTTTATCTTATGCTCAAGCTTGCCTGTGGTGTATGGGCATGTATTTTCTTTTTATTACCAAGTTATATTTCCATTTCCGCTGTAAAATATTTTGTAACATGTAATTAATTAAGCAAAGTCAGACTATTCTCAATGCAATCGAAATCTGGGACGGTTGGCATTACGACATTTTCGTAAATTTTACGAAATTTGGTCCGTCACACTGTCGCCGACAGTGCGCCTCACTATCGGCCGCTCGTTTAAAAACTCCCGCTGGCTTCTACGTCGTGACATGTGGGCCCTCGGTCCTACATGTCGGGGTTAGTAGAGACGCTCTCAAATCCTGCGCCTTTCGCTCGCGGGTTACGCCTCGGCACGTCTTCGACGTGGTGGCTCGGCCATGAAGTTAGCGGGCAAATTTCAAGATCTTTTCACCGATTTATCCAGATTTTTGTCAATAAAATAAAGACAGTAATTAGAAACGATTTATTTAAAATAGGTAGAAATCTTTAAAAATTCTAGAAAAATTAGGGTAAATACTAGGGTTTGTGATGGATTTAATAAAAATAGTACCTCACACAGTAACCGAACACGGTTCCTAAATTAAATCCATTAAGCTTATTTTAGGGTATTAATTCATATAGAAATAAGCAAAAAAAAATAGATTGTGTGTATTAAAAATGGATTAACACCAAAGTTAAACATAAGAAAATCATGGTTGTCGATAAATGACTTTCTGGACCTAGGAAAATATAATATAACCTATGGTATGTTTCCTAATTACTTGTTAACTCAATATTGGTATAATTAGGAAACATGAATAACTAGCTTAACCTACCTAGTCTATGAACCTATTCAATTAAGCTATTACACAGCATGTTAGAATAGTAAATCTGTTGTTTCAATTCAATCTCACAACATGCAACATCATGATTATATATATATATATATATATATATATATATATATAGCATATATGACCATAATCACCCACTCACCACTTAAATTTCTACTCTACTAAGATAATAAGGATTAAATAAGTTGATGAAGGAAATACGTCAAACAAAATATGAATTTACATATTCTAGTTATTTAATGCACTTTAAACATGATAAAACCATATTTTCTCCTATTGGGTTAAAATAGGGTAGAAATTCCACTATTACTCATATATATATATATATATATATATATATATATATATATATATACACACACACACATATATCATATGCATCATTTCGCAAGCACTTCGCGGCCATTACGTTAAAGTTCATTACTCAGAGGGATCATGGAACTTTCTTGATATATATAGATTCATATAGATAGTTAAACACAGAAATCGTAAATGAACGAATACGAGCGATCTCGATTGCATTTCATGCATCATTCTTTTCTCGCTGCATTGTGTTTATGATGAATTATTGATTCTCCGATTAGACGTAGAGGATCCGGAAGCACCATTCGAGGACTCCGCACAGGACCTGGACTTCAATTCCCAAGGCGAGTTAATACCTACCCTCAAAGGAGTTTGCTTTTACTAGGGAGAATCTTGATTTTCCCTAGTGCGAGTTAACACTTCTCCTATAGGAAGTTGCTTTTACTAGGGAGAGGATGCGCTTTTTCTAGTGCGAGTTAACATCCAATAATATCATATTGAATCCCAGATTTCTAAAGTATTTATTTTACAGTATTAAACTGCATGCCCTTTTTAAGTACTTATGCCTAATTGTTCAATCATGATATATCATGCCATTTACTTACTGGCTATCAATTTACCATGATAATGTTGCCTTGAATTAATCATCTGTCATTTGGCTTGCTATTGATCGCTTTGATGATCACCCTTGATAGCCTGGTTAATTTAAATAAACTGATTTAGACTCCTAAGTCTTGGTTAAAATCTTGCTTAGACATTGCTCAGGTCCAACTATTAATTTTAGGCTTAGAATTGCCTCGGAACGGTGAACCGACATTCACCGGACATGATCACACATTAAATATGGGTAATTGGAAATTGGGCCTGACATGCCAGTGTGTGTATGGTTGTGATGTGCTGCAATACAGACGGGGTCTGGCATTGGGTAAGAGAAGAAGTAGCTGGGCTACGTGATTTGAGGAGCTAATCGCCCACATACGTAGTGCATGGAAGAGGAGCGCGGCGAGATCCGCGTAATGCCGTGCGCTGCCCCAAAAGGAGGGGTTCCGCCACATCGTGTGATTCACACGGAGGGTGCGAGTTAGCCGAAGAAGGAAGTGCATAAGGGTGAGACCCTTCGTGGACTGGTTGGCTTGAATCAAGGATTCCCCCAGACGGGTGCATCAGGGATGCACAGTATGACGTCACTGACTATCTGCCTGCGGGAGATAGTTCCTAACACCACAACGCGCCGGCCATCGCGCGGTAGTGCAAGTATTGGGGATTCAGGGTAGTTACGACTGCGGGCGTACTCTGCCTGCCGCCATGCTTGAGGTGAAGATACAGTTTCATGTCGTCATCGAGGATGATCTAGGTCCATTCTTCAGAGAGCCGTGAGTCTAGCGTGGGTCGGCAAACCCAAATAGGGACGAGACCGGTACTTTGTCAGAATGTGATCCATGAACGAAAAGCGCCACACTCGGAAGAAGATGGCGGGAGTAGGAAGAGAACGTTTGGCAGAGTGCTTGGAAACTGCCATGGGTTTGGTCTGTGTATTGAAATGGAAATATGATAAATAATCAATTTGATATGGAATTTAGTTAAACCGCTAAGTCATAGGCTTCGATTTCCAAAACTGGCTTTCATGCAAATAAATAAACCCAGCCTTTCCTTTGAAACCTCTATCACTAAATGCATTGGGTTGGGTGTTAGCTCGCCAGTGTTTGGATGACACTGACCTCGCATAAATATCTATCTTTAGACATGGAGGAGCCCGTCGAGGAAGATGCCTACGATTGTCATGAGGAAGGAGATCCTCACTACCAGGACCAGGAGTAATTGCTTAAGATAGGGTTTCGTGCGTTCCACTAGTCGTGTGTGGTTACACAGCTGCTGGTGTGATTTTGTTGTTCTTTTGAACTTGCAAGTAGCCTTTTGGAAGATTTCCGCTACTCTGATAAACTTTGGTCTGTAACTAAGGCTTAAATGTCGTTTGCTACTAATGCGATCTAATGATCGCTGTTATGTAATATTTGAACATTGATGTATGAAATGATTCCAGCTGTGTAATTCTTGCACTAGCCTACTGATTCAGGGCCTAGTGCAGGTCCGACCGTTTTCGCAAGGTAAGCCGAGAATGGGCGCGACACTCAACACGGGTACTTAATTTAATTATAAGACTTCTGCTTGTATAAAATGATCCGGCTATGTAATGGTGTGCACTAGCGTACCGATCCAGGGACTAGTACAGATCAACTAGTGGGAAAGGACAGGCCCCACAATTTTGGATTCAGATTGGGATAATTTGAAATATCCGAAAATAATTATTGTGCAATATACTTATTTTGAGGAGTTGATGGCTGCTCAACTATTGTTAATCTCATCACTAACTGCCCCATGAACAAGTATCTCTTTATGAGAAGACACTCCCTCTTGTATACACCTTTTCATTATATATATATGGATCAAGTGCAATAAAATCAATATACATTGTCTAAAATCTCTCTCAATTCCTACTATCTAGTAGTGTTTTTAACCCTCAGCATAGCACCGGAGAATATAGTCATAGCTTCCTCTTCGGAAGCGGTTCATTTCCCAGAGAGGTAAACAAACAGTTCGAGCAAGAAATTCTTGTGCTTATTTTTTTATATGGAAATTCTTGTGCTTGTTAGTTGCATCGGAAGCGAAAATCTTAGCCATCATACGCAAAGATTCACAATACGACTTCAGGGCAAGCGCACTACATGGCCCTGCTCTTTTCAGCTCAATCGCTTTGGCTTCTTAAAATGGTTTCTCCAAAATCTCAAAGCTACCTATCAAATGTCGCAAAGCTAAGTCAAACTAAAGTTTTAGCTTGAGCCACTAAAAGTAGTAGCTTGAGCCACTCTACAAAGCTCTCAAAACCCGGCTTTCTATTCAAAGCCCGAGCAAACGCTTCAGCACGTCAGCGCGAAAACGGCTGGCGATGAGCATCTGACAATGTGCTCACCGACGGATTTTTATTTCTTTTTTGCAATTTTGTAATAGAAAATTAGGCACAGCCAAGGTATGATTTATCGTCGATTTGGCAAATCACGATATCGGCGCGGGTTGGCAACGACAAACCACGAGACATATTCAAATTTTGATTTGAATTTGTAAAAAAAAAAATCTCAAAAATTCTAGACACGTGTATAAAGGCAATGGTGAAAAAAAATCAAAAACAATGTCAGAATCGTGTGAAAATTTAAATTGAAGTCGTGAAAAATTAGCAATGTTACTGTTCATCGTGGCCCAAAAAAGGGGCATCTCCATTATTGCATGTTGTGTCTTGTGACTTATCTGCATTATTGCATGCAAGCTGAGCAGTGAGCACTTCCCTTTGCCCCGGTGCCTTTCCCCTTCTCCTCTGTGCGCGCAGCTCAGATCTCGCTTGAGATTGCCGGCAAGCCATGACCCTCGCTCGGCTAATTGAGCTCTTGCAGTGGCAAGCCGACGACGGACAGTGCAAGGCGTGGCTGTGGCAAATCGCAAGCAGCGGGCGGCAAATCGCGAGCTGCGGCCAGCAACTTGGACGCAGCGGGCGGCAAGTCGGCAACGCGCAAGCTAGAGCAGCGCGGGCGACAAAGCGGCGCAGGTGGCAACTCGGATGCAGTTGTCATGAAGTTGTTAACTTGTGAACTTATCGTATCATATGACTCATATGTATATACGAATTTATCTATGCAATGAATTGTTTTCGTGAAATAGATACATGAAATAGTTTAACGAATTTAGCAAAGGCTGTGCCGAAATTTTCAAAAAGTTCATTTCCTATGTTGTCATCTCGAAGGTCATGCCAAAATATTTTATTTCCTAACATTTTACATAATTTTCAATGTTGCCTAAAAGTTAAATAATTATCAAAAGCCATGCCTACCATTTACATAATTTTAAATAAATTTGTACCATTTTTCCGCACCATACAAAGTTTCAAACCAATTTTTAGAATAATTTTAAATATTGCCTAAATGTTAAATTACCAAAAGTCATGCCTACCATTTACATAATTTTAAATAAATTTTTATCATTTTAACGCACCATACAAAGTTTCAAATCAATTTTTAGAATAATTTCAAATATTGCTTAAATGTTACGTAATTATAAAAAGTCATGCCCTACCATTTTCATATTTTTAAATTAATTTTTACCAATTTTTTCGCACCATATAAATTTTTACCATTTTTTACACCAGCCAATAGGTTTGCCGCCAAAACCGAACGATATGCCACAAAAACCCCTCGATTCGCTGTTTTGTCGATTTGACAAGATTCTCGTTTGTTTCGGCAAGCAATTTGTGATTCAAATTTCAAATCCCAAAATTTGTTCGATTTGCTGCGGCAAACCGAAAATCGGCAGATAGCGATTTTTTTGCTATGAACCGATTTTGTAAGCCTTGGGCATAGCTACTCCGCAGCAAAGCAACCACTAGAAAACACTACTTAAAACAGATGGGGCACATAGCAAAATTAAGTTTGTATGCATGGAGGAACAACGATTATGCGCAACACCTCTTGAGCCAATATTACCATTTAATGGAAGGTTGGGGCATATGTCCATACTCCATACTGATTTTACAACCACACCAGAGCTATAATTATGCAACCATCTCAACAATAACTGCTATGCCTAAATGATTGACAACTTTCAGGCCGGGCTGGAAAAAATGTATGCTCAACATCCAATGCCAAAAACTATCCCAAGAAACAGCCGCGTCATTCTCCTGTAGAGGGGTAGTAAAATGCAAGTAATCTTCGTTATATAACGCAAGTAATCTTCATATATAAAACAACACAAAAGATAATAAAATCTGAGCTCCGAAGGTTAGTAAAGTTCTATTTTTCTGGTTACTCACCATCCTGTGCAAAATTGGCTTAAGCTGGAAAAGTTGAGCTGCCATGAGGAACAGCAACAACCTTCCCTACTGCTACTGTCTTTCCTGGAACATAAAGGTAAATGGAACAGTAAGTAATTTAAACAATAGGATTACAATACCAATAAATATGATATGGACAGTGCACCCAAAAATAATAGGACAGAAAAACTCAAGAAAAAGTATTCCACAAAATAATATAGTACAACACAAAAGCAAATGATCTAAAAAAAATTGAAAAAAGAAACTACAACACCGTCTAAAAGAACAAACAAAAAGAGAATAGACTAAGGTGTTGAATTGGTTCTCTTCGATGCACAATACATTTTGTCGTCTAAAAGAACAAACAAAAGAGAACAGACAATGAGACAAAGGTTTTAAACTTGTTATCTTCCATGCACCGTACATTTTCTTTTTGTTCACTCCAATAAGGGAAAGAAATATTTTCCAATGCAGTATACTTGCCTTCTGTTCGAAGCGTAAACCTTCCAAGCTGGGGAAAATCAGAGAAGTTCTCTATGCATATCAAGTTATTCACCTAATTGCAAATCACATTAAAATTAGTGGAACCTGCAATGAGCATTTTTAAATAATAATGATGTTTGATGAGAAAACCTGAATGCGGCAGACTACAACAGCACCATTCTTCACAAAAAGTGGCTTCCTCTTTGGCTTCTTCTTTGGGTCAGTTTCTTTCCTTTTCTTCATGTCAATTTCCTCTATGAGATCAACAATCTCACACTCCTCAACCACAGAGTGGATATGCAACACTGCCTTGTAGCCCGCAGTGAAAATAGCCTAGTACATCAAAAGTATTAAATATTATGAAACATCCCTAGGAAAATAAAATGTTAGCCGATTCAATAGAATCAACAATTGGGAAAAAAATGTCATCAATCTTCAGAATTGCATAGGGGAATGCAGATACATGGCATGGTGTAAATGCATATAAATGTTCAAGTATTCATGGAATATTAAACTAAAAATCATGACATACTAATTGTGCAAAAATCATCATACAGGTACACAAAGCATTGAAATTTTGTATTGAAAGGAGATATCCCACAAACAAATAAAAAAGTTGCTACCAGTAGTTTACATGAAATATGACAAAAGCTACACATTAAACAGAGATTTCCAAATACAATGTCAGTTTAAAGAAACTCCTTTCCAGATTGAAACAAACAGTATACATATTTGTATCATGTTCTGCATCAAACATGTGGTGATTGCATCAGAAAATTGGAATCCAATAAAAGAAAGACAATTATCATATATATTATGCATATTCCACTTCAAAGTAAAAAAAAGAAATTGTACAATAAACATGATAAGTAGTTTCTGTCAATTTATTTATGTTATTAAAAGAAATAAGTGACCCTTACATTGTCAAGCAACTCTAGGATTTGCAATTGAGCATTAAATTCAGTGACAGCACCAACAGGATTAGCTGCATGGATAGACATCATCAAGATGAGAACGCAAGTCAAATTAGGAAATGGTCCACAAGAACACAAATAAACAAGTTTCACAAATCTTTTAACACTTATGGGTTGTTAAGATGGATGTCAAATATTGACAAAGCTGAAGCAGAGATGTTTGGCTCGATACCACAATTTTGGCGTTTTAGCCACTTGGTCCACACGCCATACGCTGATTTCTTGTCTTGCCATATGGCACACAATCCACTAGCTTATGCGGTCACAAAAGTAATCATGTACTGGCACTTTTAACAGTTTACTAGTGGAACTATAATATAAATTCACCCCCAAGGAAGACAAAGGCAACTCAAGCTTTCCTATGCATGGTTATCACAGCAACAAGGCAAGACTAGGTGCCTGGCTACCTTCACACCTTCTAAGCATCTAAGGCATGCGATGAGGCAATGCCATACTCATGTCAAGACTTTTTATGGCAGCAAATTTAAATAGCAACAAGTAATTGCATATCTTGCTGGCCCACATTATTTTCCATGTAAAAACCATCTCATCCTCACATGGTCCATGCCATGCCCAGCCCACCAGCCCATGCCTATCTGCAGTCCTCACCCCTTTGCCCTCACTTTCTTCCACATCCCCCAACCCCAGCTGCCGCCACCTCCAGTCCTCCCCACTTCCTCCTTTGCTTGCTATCCTTTGCTCCTCCTATCCCCCATTCCCTCTGCAGCACCCACATATCTCCCATTGCAGCACCGATAGCAGCAGTAGGCCAGCAAGCAGTGGCAGCTGCGGCCGCGCATCCTGATCGGATCTGGAGCAACAGCAAATGCGATGGCAACAACAAGCCCCTAGGCAACAGGATGCTCTCTCTGTTGCCAACACAATGCTCTCTCTGTCTCTTTCATTCTCCATACAACAGTAAGGCGAGGCAAAAGCCCTGGCGTCCTCCCTGGACCACCTCGAAGCAAGACACCTTATTAACCTTGTTCCTATGTCAAGCCCAATATAAAACATTCTAAATCTACCTGTTACTAGGTTAAATATCCATTCAACCCTAGGCTGAATCACCTAAACAATAATAACATGCTACTGAACCAGAACAGGACCAGTCTTAGAAAAGAAAACTGGATGCTAAATGTATAGAGGTGCCAAGTTGACAACCTAATATTATATCAACTTTTTCTTGAAGAATACACTTACCAATGCTTGAAAGTACAAAACCAGCCATAATATCCTCCTCTTCAATCCCTGACAACTTCACACGAACATTCTCAGCAGGTCCAGCACGACGCACTTTGTTTTCATCCAAGCTTATACCAATGACTTTCACATGGGACTGTTAGAAACCAGACACATTGCATGAAACTGAATTATAGGCTCCCAAGGAGAACAAGTATACCAGGAGTTACATCAAAGAAAGGAAATACCTTGTTTGGCATGACCAATAAAGTGTCACCCTCTCTGATTGTTCCAGACTCTATTTTCCCCATTACAACAGTGCCCATATCTTTATATTTATCAATTATCGGCATCCTGATTTTGTTAACAAATAAAACTGTAAAAAAGCATGCATCTGGCATCTAATCAAGAACAAAAATTCAAGCAGACTTCTATATGAGTCAACACCACCAAAAATATGATAAACGAAAATCTTTTAAAGGACTTGGTTCTGGAAGAAGTTTGCATAAAGCATTAACAAATAGAAACATGAACACAGAACCAACTAGCTGTCTATTACTCACTATGTCAAAAAATATGATGTTTCATAAAACATGCACTCAAAAACTTTCATGGCTTTTACCAGTAATACAAAAGTTGGTAAAGTGAAAGTAATACCAATATACCATCAGATTTATCATGAAAAGTAGTTTCACAATATAACATTTTTTCTAACATATTACATTTTAATTATAGAAACTGATTCTCAAAATTAAATACTGAATACCATGTCATCTCTAACACGTCATATACTTTTTAACAGAGGGGGAATATACAGTTTGTAACCTAACCTTACTGGGCCTTTGGGGTCACGTAAAGGAACTTCAATGCGATCCAAAACTTCAAAAAGGCATGGACCACCCCACCAGTTACAAATGCTTTTATCCATCCTGGTCTTCATGTTGGTTCCCAAAAGACCAGATATTGGTAAGAACTGGACATCTGGTAACAAGGCCAATGAAATAGTAAGAAACAGTGTTGATTGACTATACATTATTGCAGTACCTGAAGTCAGTATGATAATGGAAACTTATGTCATGTTTTGACAGATGGTGTCATGCTAAAATTTCTTACCAAGATACAAACAAATACTACAAAATACAAAATACCCGTTAAACAAAAGAAATCTTAAGGCCTCACCAAGTCCATGAATAGCGTGGACCGCAGAGCACGTTCGAGAGTAGAGTGAATACTGAATAGATCTACAGTCTAGACATCCAGTTATTTTAATCACAAAGCAAAAGAGGTAGCAATTGCTGAAGACTATCAATATTGAAGGCACGATTTGCCAAAAAAAAATTTGACTAATTAAAAACTCCATGTAAATTAGCATGTCACATCAAAACAATAATTTATGCTTGAAAATGAGTGTTCATGATAGTTCACACTTAGGTAACTTCAAAAGCAGAATAATACCTTTCTTAACATTGTACCCTGAAGATTTGAGAAAGGGAACCATTTTCGCTTCAATTTCATCATACCTGAAAAATAGCAAGATTGATGATCTTCGTCAAGCTATACTTCTATGATATTAAATCTTATAAAGCATACCTTTCTTTAGACCATTTTACAGTAGGTTCATCCATCTTATTGATGACAACTACCAACTTAGTAACGCCTAAAGTTTTTGCAAGCAGTACATGTTCACGAGTCTGTCCTCCTCTTTCATAACCAGTTTCAAATTCACCTTTTCGAGCAGATATAACCTAAAAAGAAAAAGATCAATGTTCACTACCAGAGATATGTCAAAGCTAAATGTAAGTTCAGCAAACAATGCCTTGAGCCCATCATTACCAGAACACCAATGTCTGCCTGAGATGCACCACTTATCATATTTGGAACATAACTTTTATGACCCTGCAAATTCAATCATCCAAGTAAATAAATATTACATAGGAAACTGTCATTTCAGCTCATCAGCAATTGCAAGTAAACCAGTCACACAAGAAAGCATAAATATAATCAATCAAGAATTTGAGTTTGTTAAACAGAAGTGGCATGTGTGAGTGAATAAATATGGTCAGCATTGTGGAATGTACTAACTGTAATTAATAGTCACAAACATGTGAACCTAATTAGCACGAGATGTAGAAGCATGAGGCATAACAGCAGTGTCATAAAAAAAAAGAAGGAATTTATTAGAACGATAATGAATCCCTTGACTATTCAAAGACAAACAAAAGGACTCATGTACATGTATCAGTGTAAACAAGATAACCACAAGTCAGTTATTTCACTAGAAATAAAAGCAATTTAACTAGAAAAGGAATAAATCATAGCACATTTCCTAATGCTAAACTATTTACGCTTCGGTCTCAATTGTTATATATGTTAAATCTTTTTTTCCATGATTTTGTTATGCCAAAGACTCAAATATTCATCTAAAACACAGCCTCATGGCACAACTTTCTTAAATAAATGGAATTGCAAACCAATTAAATGACAAGTACACCTCCATGGGCAGCCCAACCAGACTTAATTCTCAGGCTCAGGCCTAAGTTTCTGGCCCGTAGGGTCCGCCCAAAGACCCCAAAAGCCCAAAACATATCGAAAAATTAAAAATATATAATTTTATCAGAATCCATGCCTGGCAGACCTTAAACAGATTTAATCATGGTCAATTCTATTTTATGACATTTTTTGTCGTCTAATATCATATAGTAAAACCATCAAAGCAAGAACCTGAAACTATAAGAAAATATCCTTCAAAACAATCTATTCAGGGTTCAGGTTGATAACGTAGTCATTAGTGATAATCAGCAAATTAGATGCCACAAGAGAACACAAACAGCTAAAATTATATACAGTTCAAACTAGAGTTGCAGTCATCGGAAAAGCTAGCACACATTATAACACAGTGCCATGCTAAATAATAAACAACCTAGCATGTATATGGAATTGTATTAGTATCATATACAACATAGGGAAAAAAAATACCGGTGCATCTAAAATAGTGAATCTTGTAGCTTCTGTCTCAAAGTGGGCTCTACCAACTTCAACAGTCTTCCCCTGAACACATGGAGAAGTATAAAAAATAAGTAACTACAGAGAGTAAACACCAGTCTAGCAGAGAGAACCTTATCAGCAAGCAGAATAATATATTATTTGCTGTAACTAGAGTTTGGAGTATACTTCAGGCTAGAAAAAAACTAATAAGATAAATCATAAAAAACAAACTGTTCTGCAGGAAATAAGGTGTTTCAATACCATGACAAAAATTCGCAAGAGCTCTAATGCATTAATGATGAAGCCGCCAATAAATAATAATCATCCATATGTAAGAGATACCTTAAGTCGCTCTTCCTCATTTGTGTCCATAATGTATGCCATGTACCTGCAAGTATTCAGAAAATAAATCATAATATGTAGCAGTATAGTGAATTGAAAAGTCAAGTATTGACAGCCCACAATAATAAGGCATCAGACACAATCAGAACTCTTTTATAGTTGGGCATGATGTTTTCTAATTCTATACTAAGATAAAAAACATCAGTTTGAATAAAGCCTGGTTTCATCAGATTTGATTGTAGGGCCCATATTACAAGTTGATCCTTACCCTGAATTTCTCAACTGATCTCAACCTATCTTGGTAACTTAGGGCATGTTCGTTTCAGCTTGGCTTAGGCTTAAAGATTACGCCTAGCTGAATTGAAAAGCTAAACGCTTTGGCTTTCTTAATTCAGCTTTTTTAATCATTAAGCCATATCTAAAAGCTCTTTTAGAAATAACAAAAACGAAGAGGACCAGCTTCAAGAAATAGATTAAAGAACTCGAAGTCTAGCTGAACATTCAGCTCAGCCAGCATATTCGTTCGGCTCAGCCATCATTCAGCTCAGCCACTCCGAACATTACCTTTGGTGTTCTTTAGAGCTAATCTGATTTGCTAATAAGCTGAACTTCGAGAGCTTCCCAAAACAGGCTGAGAGTCTGGCCCGCTTCGTTTGAATAGTTTTATAACGCTTTAACACGCGCCTTCAAGATGAAAACAAGGGCTGAAAATACTAAAAAGTTTGTGTTTCCAAAACCGGAGATAAGCTAATAAGAAGATAAGCTCAAGCAAGTAAGGAGTTGTTCTCTTCAGCTTATCTTAAGCAAATAAGAAGATAAGCTTAAGCAAGCAAGGAGTTGTTCTCTTCAGGTTATCTTATTTGCTTATAAGCCGAACTTCGAGAGCTTCTCGAGGTAGCATGGAAAGCAGTGCGCGTCGCTTGCCTTGTTTTTTAGAGCTCTGAGACGTGGTTTTGAGATATAAAAAAGGGACTTCAAAAGCCAAAGCATTTGGCTTTTCGATTCGGAGATAAGTAGGATAAGTAAATAAGCTGAAGAGAACAACTCCAAAGCTCTAGCGAGCAGGCCCTTAATTATGGTTAGCCTCCACCTTCTCTCCCCCACCCCACCCAACCCCCCCCCCCCCCCCCCGCGCACCTCAATCCCAAATTTATCTTTCCACCCCTTCCCAATGATGCATCCTTTGCTCCTCCACGATACAGCTGATCCTCCTCTGGTCTTGGGGGTTGGGTGGCAGGAGGTAGTGAAGGTGCGGCAAGTGTTGGGTGGCGGTGAGAGGAAGATGGACACAGCAAGTGCGTGCAGCGGTACGACTGGTGGAGAGCGACAGCGGGATGAACGTGGAGGCACAAGTAAGGGAGAGACCCAATGGCCAGTGGAAGGTAGGCACAGGCAAAAGGAATAGGGAGGGCATGACAGGAAGTAGTTGAAGGTGCAATTAGTGGAGGACAGCGATGGGAGGAAAGTGGAGGCGCGACAGATCAAGGACGGCAGCAGCAGGTGAAGAGTGGCAATAGGATGAAGGTGGATGCTGGCAGAGTGATGGTGGAGGCACAAGGAAGGTGGAATAGGTGTCTAACCATATTATTGATTTATTGTTTGCTAATTAGCTGGAGATTAGATGAGAAAGTCAAGGAGTAAGGACCAACTTGAAATATGAGCCACCCAATGTATTGTGATTATACACTTCCTAAAATATTGGATATATTTTTAATATTTTAATGTGATTATAAATTTCGTTTATGCTAATATAAAAAGCATCAGTTTCAATTTAGCCTGGTTTCATCAAATTTGGTTGGAGGGCCCATATTTTTCAGTTAATCATTACCCCTGAATTTATCAACTAATCAGCACCAATCTAGGATTATGGTTAGCCTCCACCTTTTCTCCCACTGACACCTAAATCCCAAATTTACCATTCTGCTACTCCCCAAGGCCGCATATTTGCTCCTCCATGACACAGCAGCTCCTATGGTCTTGGGGTTAGGCAGCGGTAGGAGGTAGGTGGAGGCTCCGGCAGGTGTTGGGTGACGGTAAGAGGTGGAGAAGGATGGATGACGTTGGTGGCAGATGGCATGCAGCGGCACGACTGGTGGGGAGCAATAGAAACCAATTAATAAACGATGCTGCGCTTGTAGATGGAGGTCAAACATGACCCCATTAGGGCTTCTAATCTAATGTACCAATGCGCAAGTTTCTCAATTGAAGTTCTCACAAAACTTAATCACAGATCCTGGATAAATTTTGCCATTAAGTTCATTAACATCTGTAAATCTCTCAATCAAATTCTTATAATTGGAAATGCATATCCTGTAAAAATAATGTCCCTAAGGATGCCCTTGTGTTCTCTTTTCAAGAAAAAGGGATATATAATGAGTAAGCATTAAGCCCAAATTTTCAAATTCCTACAACTCTGCAGTATTTTTTGGACTTATTTTACCATGCACTAACATTTATAAATATCCAAAGCATAGGCTATCTGCAAAAGGAAGTTCACATCAACACTCCTCAACTGTAGGCATTGTTATTTATTTAAGTTTTACATGTTATTGTTCAAAGTACAAATAGTTACATGGTGCAAGTCAAATCAAGAATTAAATGATATAGCACTATTAACAAGTAGGAGCCATATCTCTCAAGTTAAAAATGTGGAATGGGTTAATCACAATCTTGCAAATAGGCAAATATGGCACATGACTTATATTCAATGAAAAGAATCTACCCACCAGCTTTCTCGGCTTTTATCCTTTGCTTCCTTTTCATATTTCTGGATTGTCCTGTCATCAACTTGGCCACTCAGGAATAATATTTGCCCTCCAGCAGTTGATTTTCCAGCATCTGGAAGCGTGAAACAGGAAAATTAAGATTAAGAATATTCATTAACACTGTTACTAGTGAAGAAAACAACTTTCAGAACACCGATACTTTTTATTAAATGTGGAAATATTAAGAAAAATACCAAAGATGAGAAGAAAATTATAGCAGAAGCATAAATGCAGCAGCAAGTTAACTGTAGCAGTAGAAAAGACAGACAACAACAATAAGCTGGTGTATCATATGATTATTCCATAAGCAACAAAAATGAAATTGGAACAAGATAATATGTTTAGGAACAACTTTGGAGCTATAATGTAAGATATCATAAGCAGGCTTATCGACCAGTACAGTAATATTGAGTACTGACATCTAGTAGCCAAGGTGAGCATATGTGACAAATTCATTTGTCTAAATGAAAAATACTACTTTGTTTGCTTAGGTGACAAATTCATTTGTCTAAATGAAAAATACTACTTTGTTTGCTTAGGTGGAACTGCTTATATGGTTAATACTTTCTTGTGCAAAGCGGCACATTACAACAAGTTGAGGCCTGAGAGTAACTGAGTAACCATCTGCAATGAATTCATTCTACGAGGAACTACAGTGACAACACCTAAATGTGTCTTATCAATTTAAGCATCAATCGAGGCTAAAATATTCCCTATTCTAACCATTATATAGCATCAAGTCATGACCCTCACAAGCAGAGCTTAAAGTCTTATTAATATTCATGAATTTTGTGAACTCCAAGACAAGGATTCACATCATGTGTTATGACACAAATCAATGAAATCACACAATGTTGCACTCCACAAAGGACACAGAAAAAAAAAATCAATGACAAATTTTTTTTCTATTCACATATCTCGCTAAGACTGAAAAGCAGGAAAAAAAGAAAATATAAGCAACCTACCAACATGGCCAATGAAAACCACATTCAAATGCCGCTTTATTTCCTTTTCTTCCTCTACCACATCTTGAGCATCCTCATGTGCAGCAACTGGATCCATGCAAAAGTTAGGGTTGCACAAGAATCTCAGAAGAAAAAAATACACACACAACAATGAAAATGATTTTGGCACTGTCATACAGATATGTGTCCATCACAGAAACTAAAAGGTCTAGATGCCTAATTTATTTGTTGCAGCAGCATGGAGAAATAGTTCATGACATCTAATAGGAATAAAATATTAAAAAAAATTGCAAGAAACAATCTGGATCATCAGCCTCTTCAGAAAATTGCCTTACTGGCATATAAAGAGAGAATAAATTGTTTCGGTCAGTTTTATTATCAGATTTTAAATGATCACATTATCTGAATTCACAATAGTGTGATAGGAATTGCATCTTAAAATTTATCTATCTGAGTTAAGAGTCTTACTAATACATGTAGAAAAGCAGGTTGTCATTTGCAAAAAAAAAAATGCAAGAAATGAAAGCACAAAATTAACAAAGCTAAACTGAAGAGATACTGGATTTATTTTATTTGAGTTCTCGATAATTAAAACTGAACTAACTAGCTCACCAAGGGCTTCATACATACCATTTGTCTTCAAATCCAACGACTGAAGAGATGACTGAATTTCTTTGACACCTGAAATTACATAGATCGAATCACAGGTCAGCCCATAGCAATCAAGAACTTCAGGCTACAACCATACGACATAATACCACAGGAAATCATTAGCCAAAGTATACAATTTATTTAAGAGGTGGCAATAATTTTGGACTGATAAGATTTACAGTGAAGTCTCACATAGATACAGAACATACTACAGCAGAAAGAAATAATCTGCTTTCTCCAGCCACTACTTGGATTCAGCTTTATGAAAAAAATTTCCAACATGCACCTAAAAATAGTCTTCGATTTGCATTAAGACAAGAAAATTCAAAAGAAAAGTTAAGAGACTAGGCATCATCAGAACAACCAGTGTTTTAAAAAAGCAGCCCAGGCGGCCACCTAGGCGCTCGACACCACCCAACCTTGGCGATTTGGCCCTAGTCGGAGCCCTATGCACTCGGCCCGCCTGAGCAGTTCCTCGATGGTCTAAGACAGTCCTAGGCGATCCTAGGTGCCCGGAGAAGGAGCAAGCGGGCACTCGAAGAAGGAGCAAGCTAGCGCTCAGAGAAGGAGCAAACGGCACTCAAAGGAAGAGTAGAGGCGACGGCGACGCACTAAGGAGGAGCAGGGGTGCCGTTGTTGCCCTAGTTGTCACCACAGGCCTCACCGCTATCATGGTTAGGCCTAGCAGCTGTGTGTGTGAGAAAGAGAGGTGGAGAGGGAGCAGTGCAACACACTGGCGGCTAGACAGGTTGGAGAGGGAGAAATCGAGAAGGGGAGAAGAAGAGGAGAAAAGGGGCAAGGAATGGCTGAGATTGGAAGCTGGGACTTTTGAGAGAAATAGATGGCTGGATTGATAGATGTTGCCTAGTGGGTCTATTGTTGGGCCTGTTAGGGTTTCCTAGAGCCAAAAGCAGTAGCCACCAGCCCTCCTCCAACCTCCATGTGAGTACGTGACCTCCTCCCCTACCCTTCTCCTTCCTCTTCTTCCTGTTTCCTCACCTGGCTCTATCCCCCTCTCCTTTTACCCCTTCCATCCCTTCAACAAGCTATTGAAGTTTGGCCGCCTAGACGGGGCCCAGGCAGGCTAGGCGCCCCACTGCCACCCGACTAGCGCCTAGCGCTTTCTAAAACACTAAGAGCAAACCACAAGGAGATCGCAGTCATCTCTCAAAAGCAATAACCCATAACCAAGGGATGCCATTATGATGGCTAGTTACACTTACCAAACTAAAGAGGTCATAAATTTCTATTATGCCAATGGGGAAACAAAGCTCATGCAACCATGGAACGTGTTGCAACCCCGAGCCAAAACAAGAAGATAGTCAATATAATTGGCCATAGTGATGGGTTCATTTAACCATGTGTAAGAGTTTAAAGAAACTTAAGCAAAAATTGCCCATTCTGCGCTTGGACTTGTTCCGTGCAAGGAAACATGGATTTAGTGGAGAGTGGAGACATCACATTGAAGATAGAGTTAGACTAGCTGAGTAGCTATTCTGTCCATGTTTGTTGGCAGCAACACAAAGATCATTTACAAGAAAACCAGAGAGGTTAGGAAAGCTCAAATTGGGGCTCATACATGGCTTGGGACCAAGAAACACTTGTTTGTTGCCAATTATTTATGCATGCCAGCTTCCAAGTGGCAAATTAGTGAAATTACACATCTCTACAAAGCTTTTCACATTTTATGTTCCTTTTTGGTAATTTCTGTCCTTCATTACAATTTTAATTGTGTACTAGCCAGTGTTTCCCTAGGAGAGCGCTTAGTCTGCCCATGCACTTGATGCGGTCCACTGTCCCGATTTGTCCCTAATCGGCAGCATAGGCACCAGAGCCACCTAGGCGGGGCCTAGGAGGTTCAGGGTAGGTGTGGGTGGGCCTAGGCGGGCTGAATGTTGTGTGGACCAAGGCATTTTTTAGGGTTGCTCGTGCCAGTCGCCTCCCATTTTCCCTTCCCAAGTTGGGCTGTTGCCTCCACATGAGCCGCAACATCGAATCTAGGATGACATCATCTGGTTCGCCATCATACCTAACAACACTTTCAGGAGGAGAAGGGGAGAGCGGCGTCAGAAAAGGGAAGGGGAGCCGTCGGAAGATGGAAGGGAGAACAAAGGCTGAGAGGCGAAATCTCTGCATCTGCAGCTTTTCTTATAATTAGCTCTATTCGCTGTTGTGCCGTCGGGCCAACAAGCATGGACCATATGTTATAATCAAACTAGGGTTTTTGTTCCCCTTCTCCTTCAGATCAGACAGGCTCTAGCCGCTAGCCTTCTTCTTCCCTTCTTTCTCTCTTTCTTCCCCTTCCCCTTCTCCTCCTCCCCCCTCCCTTCTCCCTTTCCCTTCCCCTTGTGTTTTTATTCAGCCTCCTAGACAGCTATCAATCGCATAGCACCCAAGAAAATCATGCTACTAGCGGCTCGGTAAAAAAGGTCTATAAATGCATGGCCATAGTGTTTCACAAAATTATCTTTCAACGACAAGCTGTCATGCAGTAAAATTCAATGCATGGCCATAGTGTCTCACAAAATTATCTTTCAATGAAAAGCTAACCTGCAACAAAATTCATAACCATATTGATATTAAGTGTCCTAATTCCACTCAAGGAAAGCCCCACTTTCAACAGGCTATCTATTTTTGTAAACCATTGAACATGTAAGGATTTAAACTTTTTGAGAGGTGGCACATGGAATCACGTTACGGCAAATTGAACAAAGCGGTATCAGCAACAAATCACTGCCCCTCAAGAGCTAAGCATCCACTGGATGGGCATCATATAACTGACAGACACTTCGAACCACATACATATCATGCCAAAACATCACATATACTCCAAGAATCAAAGGGTATCTAGCCATAGGGCTAGCTGCTAGCGTGAAGTAAAATCCAGTGGCTGAATTTTGATTTCTTCTTCTTCTATACCCTAATCCAACAAGCAAAAATGACCACTATTAATCATCATCATCCTGCTCACCCCTTTTCCCGCGGCGGCAACCCACACAACTGCCGCTAACCCTCCTAAACCTAGACGACGACGAAATCGAGCGCGCCGGCCTCACAGATCGGCGAGGAACAAGCTCAGATCCAGCCGCAGCAACCACGGAACAGCATAGCGGGAGAGAAAGAGAGGCGGATAGAGAGGAGAGAGGACCTTCTGCCGGGGGAGCAGGAGCAGCAGCATCCACCACCACCTCACCCCCGTCCGTGGGGGCGCCGGAGTGGTGGGAATCCACGGCCATGGGCTCGGCGTCATCGCGCGCCCAGTCGTCGACGGCGGCATCGTCCTGAACGGCGGGCACCGGGGAGTGGGAGGAGGCCGGCGGGACCTCGGCCTGCGCGTCGTGCTCCATCCCGCGGGCGAGGGAGAAGAGGCGTGCGCGAGGTGGAGTAGGCGGTGGAGATGCTAAGCTTCGCGCCGGCGCCTTAGGGTTTTTGCGTGGAGGAATTGGACTTCTCGGTGGAGTGGACAATGGCTGGATGGCAAATGAGGAGGACGGGGCGCGTCTGCACTGCACTCCGCTAGCCGCAAGCTTTCTTCCTTTCAACGCTTGGGCCTGAGACCTTGGACCATGGCCATCCTAAACAAAGCCCAAACCCACTACTCTCTAAGCACACGCTTTAATGGAAAGCTCTTTTAAAAAAAGGCTTTATCGAGAAACTATTTCATCCGGAAAAAGATCAGGAATACTTTGTACAGGACATATGATACTTCATGTCCGTTGGCCGCGTAGGCAAAGCATTTCCTTTTCTCACACAGGCATCCTGCTCCCTGCACATTTGAGGGTCCTATCATATGTTCCGCTCAAGCATTTAGGGACGTATTTGCTGTTTGCTGGGCTCACGAGACACATAGCTCCTTGCTCCTGCACATTCATGGGTCCCACCACCATCCTCTTCTAGTCTCTTCTTCTCACATGTGGCTGCACATTCATGGTTGTGACATGTGGACATGGTCCGGTATGATGATAAGGTTGTTTGGAATAGTTAAGACTACATGGTGTTGAGAAGAGGGATATCGGTTCACAGACGGTGCAGAGAGGAGCACGGAGTAACACGTGTAGCTGTCAAGCGCTGCCACTTGTCTGTTGAAGGTGGTTCTGATACATCGTGTGCGACACACAGAGAAACGATAGCGGAAGAAGAGAGTGATTGTGGTTAAGTGTGGACTGGTCAGTCTAAGGCTCTGAGAATGGACCAAACCACAACACATCGCCATTGCGCGGTAGTACTAACGTGGGCCTAGTGGTAGTAAGAGTGCACCATGGCAAACCCCAGTCCGAGGGGAAGACAAGATTATGTCGCCATCCACGGGATGATCTAGGTCATATGTCACCAAGAACCATGACTCTAGAGTGGGCTTGGCAACCCAACTAGAGAAGATCGGACACTTCATGGGAGTATGACCCACGACGGGTTTGCCTCACTCGGAAGATGATGGCGGGAGTAAGGTGAAAGCATAGTATGGGAATGAGATGTAATATGAGAATGAGAACTTAACTTTGAATGACTAATTAATAGAACTTTGGGTTAAAATTACTAAGTCATAGGTTTTGTTTTATAAAACTTGCTTTCTGCAACAAAATAAACCCCAACCTTTCCTTTCAAACCTTTATCACTAAATGCATTTGGTTTGGTGTTAACTCGCCAGTACGGTTTGATTGCGCACTGACCTTACACACACTCACTATTTTAGATAAAGGCACCAAGCAAGATCCTTATGAATGTCATGAGGATGGAGAAAAAGGATATGCTGATGATCGACTAATTAATAGAACTTTGGACTAAAATTACTAAGTCATAGGTTTTGTTTTATAAAACTTGCTTTCTGCAACTAAATAAACCCCAACCTTTTCTTTCAAACCTTTATCACTAAATGCATTTGGTTTGGTGTTAACTCGCCAGTACGGTTTGATTGCGCACTGACCTTACACACATTCACTATTTTAGATGAAGGCACCAAGCAAGATCCTTATGAATGTCACGAGGATAGAGAACAAGGATATGCTGATGATCAAGACGATGTATAGGGCATCGCTCCAGTAGCGTGCATAGACATAGCCGACGGAGTTTTCTTGTATTCCTTTTATTGTCTTCGCACGCTGATTTATGTTTTTAAGACTAATGGGCCAATGCGCCGGATTTGTAATACTTATTAGCCTTCAGGCTTAATTCAGGTTGTTAATTTAATCAAAATCTTCCGCTTGTATGAAATGATCCGGCTTTGTAAATGGTGTGCACTAGTGTACTGATCCAAGGACTAGTGTAAATCATGTGGTGTGGGAAAAGGTAGGCTCCACAATGAGGCCAGGGATCATTTAGAATAAGATTATATAAACAATGTGTCTTGTAACCAAGTAGTACTTGATGAACAATGTGAACGACGGTTATTCATGGAACTGATAACATATTATCTTAGAGTATATAAATATAGACATGATACAATCATATTACATGATTGCCTCTACAGCATATCACTAACAATGGCAGTACCAGTCAGGCTGTGAAAAAGATAGCAAGGTAGGCAAGCAAGTATTGCATGTGTGATCCTACTCTTGTTGCTAACTCTACATGCTCAACCTAGCTCCCTTAGGTTGGCCCACCTATCAAAGAGGAGGTGATGGCAGATGGACCATCACCACCAACTCCTCTGTTTAAGACTAAATATTAGTAGCATATTATCTAAAGTAACCGACATTTCCTTTCATTATGTGTCTAATTTAGGTTATGCATTTTATCCAAAGAAAGAGATAGTGCATAGAAATGATCTAGACATGTTGGTGTCAGGGAAAGTACACAGTCCGTGGGAACACGGCCCATTTACCTGCCTTTCGCCCAGCAAAGAACCCGCGCGAGCTTCATAAGCTCGCGCCCGAGCTTCCCCATTTCGGAGCCCAGGCCTCTCACTTCCCGAGCTTCCGAAGCCCGGGGCTCAAACCCCAACACGGATCAGCGCCACACACATGCAAGACGCCAAGGGCCCAAAGATGTCACCACATTAATTAAATGCGATCAAGAAGATCGACACGACCGCCACAAGCCAAGCAACATAGGAGGATACAACCAGTGACCAGAAGATAATACAGTGCTTCATAACAGATCAAAGTCAGACTAAAGTGGTTGGGAGCCGCCTATAAAAGGAGGGCACATGCCACAACTAAAGAGAACTCGACACAGACGCATTGAGGACACACACTCTAGGCAGACGTGCGGAGCAACGGCTGCCATAGAATAGGAGCACTTACACTTGTGTAAGATCTCTAGTTCTAGACGATAGTTCTTCGTGTTTAGTCACCATAGAAACACACATAGTGCCTTGAGCACTTATTGTACTTGAGCCCGGGTTTCCCAAAGCTCGGCCTCACCCCCTTGTACTCGTTTAAGTTCGATACTAAAGGAATATTGGACGTAGGGCTGCTATCCGGTAGTGGAGGCCCGAACTAGGATAAAAAAAATACCCATGTCAGCAACCACACAACCAATCCTTCCCTCGGCAGCGCCTCGACAGGCCTCGGTCGAGGGGGCAGGGCCACTCTTGGGTCTCGCACACCCCTTCCTTGCACATCGGCCTACGGAGGCTCGCCTCCCAGACGCCGACAGCTAGCGCCCACCGTGGGGCCTGATTGTGGTCTTCTCCCCTCGATCGAGTCGAGGATGGCCTTGTTGTCGTACGATAATGATGAAGGCTTAGACCTCAACTTCGACGACTGCGACGATCTCGACGACGTCGACGAGTCGTACGAAAAGTGGCAAGCTGGTTTCCTTGCCGAGACTCAGGCCGACGAGATGGAGGTAGAGGCACCGCCCACCTCGGGAGCAAATTGTTCGCCCCAAAGATTGCGGTCGAGGCGGCGTCTCGCTGACTCACGTCAGCGAGACCCTCATGGAGGGACTAGAGGCATCTCCACCAGTGCCACAATCGGACGGCCCACTCACGTTCGTGGTCCCGTTCGAAGAGGAGGACCGGTCCTGCGCGCGCAACTGACGCCCCGTCCCGTCAGGGCCGGCAACGGACCAAAGTGCACCCATGGCAATCGAGGGTGCCGATGGCACCGTCTCCGTAGGTGACACTGGCATGTCCCCTTTGTGAGAGCCTACCTCACGCCACGTCTTCGCGGCGTCAGGTAAAAGAACTGCACACTAGGCACACGCTGACCTAGGCGAAGAGCACTGCTGGCGCGAGACCGCGCGAAGTCTCTTCGCTAGGTCAGTTGGGCGGACCTTAGCGGATATCCGCCGAAGACCCACTGGCCCGACGCCTGCCACTCGCGCGCCGCGCCGCCGCCACCACCATCGGCATTAACCCTGCTCGCGTAGCGAAGAACGGTTGAGGCGATCGTCCAGGTCATGCTTGACCTGGAGAAAGATCCACATGGATTTACGATGGCCTAGGCGCCGCAGTCGCGGACGGCCTGGAGGAGCTCGCCGGGGACCTCGGCGAGCACCTCCAAGCCCATTCGCGCACCGGTGGCACCTCAAGGCGGCGCGGCTAGAGTATCCGGTCGCGCCAATAGGCGTCTACATCCACGGCGGATGGCGCCTCGCGATGTCGCCAGCGGAGTCTTTTCTCGCTTTGACCGCTTCCGGCGAAGGCCCTCATTGGCAACAACGAGTCGCCCGTGGTGTCCGCCTTCTCCCGAGCTTTGCACGAGGCTCCTTGGCCCCGGAAGTTCAAACCCGGGAATATCGAGAAATTCGACGGGAGCAAGAATCCCAACGAGTACCTCGCCGTATATACTACCGCCATTTTGGCCGCTGGCGGTAATAAGGCCTTTATGGTCAACTACTTCCCTACCGTCCTGGAGGGAATGGCCCAGACCTGGCTCTTCAACCAGCGCCGAGGTTCTATACGCAGTTAGGAACAATGCAGAAGCGCCACTGGACGAACTTCGTGGTCGCTGGCGCTGCGTTCTCGAAAGCCCCAAGACCTCAAGCTTGTGGTTCAGAAGACGGGGGAGGGCCTGCAGGACTATGTCCGCATGTTCGTCCAGGTGCGCAATACCATTCCGCCGATCTCCGACGAGGCTATCGTCGAGGCCTTCAAGGAGGGAGTACGGAATACCCGCTTAACCGAGGACCTTGAGCTCCACCCGATCCACACCGCGGCCGATCTATTTCGTGCCGTGGAGGGATACATCAACGCCTCCGAGGCGGTGGAGCGCAAGAGAGGGAGAGCGGAGGAGAAGGCGGCGGCCCGAGCTGGAGCACACTCCAACAAGGGTGACGCCGAGAAGAAGAAGAAGAAGAAGAAGAAGAAGAAGGAGCCCGCTGCCCCGAACTACGTCACGGCAGTGGAGCCTGAGAGGCCCGCTCCTCCCGAGTGACCGCCTCCCTGCCCAGCTCATCCGACAGGTGGCGGAAACGGTCGCAAGACAAAGCCGTGGATGGGCGAAGCTCCTAGCCCCACCTTTTGCGGCCCAGGCGAACCCCGAACAACCGCTGCTGCCTTCTCCATCAGCACTACGGCCACGACATGCGTAACTATAGGATGTGGGCAGCGCGGCTGGAGGATTTCTACGCCGGACGCGGCCCCATGCCCGAGCTCCCGGACAACAGGATGCCAAATGACCGGACACCCACAGGCGGCAACGACGACGTCTTCCAGGAGGCTCTTGGATACGTCGCCGTGATCTTCGGCAGCGCGTCTGCCTACGGCTCACGCCACGAGCTTACGGCCACCGCACGGGAGGTTTACCACCCATGCGGTGGTGCAACCAGCCCATTACCTTCTTCGGGGATGATTGTCCCCTCGGAATAATGAGGCCCCAACGTCTGCCACTAGTGCTCTGCCCTACCATCAGCAACAAGCGAGTTGATCGCGTGCTAGTGGACGGTGAAAGCTCCCTGGACATCATCATAGCCCAGGTCCTAGAGCAGATACAAGTCCCACAGTCCAAGATCAAGGACATAACCATTCCCTTCCATGGCATTGTCCCGAGATCGTTCTGCCCGTGACATTCGAGGCCCCCCCAGAATTTTTGGACAGAGTACGCCACCTTCGAGGTGGTGGATTTCGAGCTGCCGTACAACGCCATTTTGGGTCGCCCGGCTTTGTCAAAGTTCATGGCTACCACCCATCATGGATGCTACTGCCTTAAGATGCCGACCTCTCACGGGGTCATTACAATCAAGGACAGTCACAAGGCCGCAATGACTTGCGACGAAAGTGCCCTAGCGATGGTCGGACAGCTCCCCGAGCGCGGCCCAGCCAAGGGCGAGCGGCCGCCGACCCGTCCTAAGGTAGTCCTGCAACCGCAGGAGCCCACCAAAGCAGTCCCCCTCTCCGAGAACGACCCCACTAAGGCTATCCACGTGGGGGCCAACCTCGAGTCCAAGTAGGAACTCGAGCCCATTACCTTTCTCCGAGCTAACGCAGATGTGTTCGCATGGGAACCGCCGACATGCCCGGAGTCCCAAGGGAGGTAATCGAGCACAGACCAGCTCTTCAGCCCGATAAGAAGCCTGTTAGGCAGGCCCTAGACGCTTTCCCAAATAGAAAGCCAACATCATACAGGACCAGCTTGGCAAGCTCCTTCAGACCGGCTTCATCTGAGAAGTCGAGCACTCTGACTGGCTCACTAACCTAGTCGTCGTCAAGAAAAAGGGCGGAAAATGACGAATGTGCGTCGACCATTGCGACCTCAATGCCGCCTGCCCCAAAGATAATTTCCCCTGCCGCGCATAGACCAGCTAGTCGACGCAACAGCGGACTTGACGCTCATGAGCTTCCTGGACGCCTATTCGGGCTACCACCAGATCGTGCTGGCTAGGGAGGACGAAGGGAAGACTGCCTTCGTGACGCCTTTTGGTACCTTCTGCTACACGACCATGTCATTCGGTCTAAAGAACGTGGAAGCCACGTTCCAGCGGTTAATGCAGAAGACGGTCCTTGATTAGATAGGATGCAATGTAGAGGTTTATGTAGATGACATCGTTGTAAAGAGCAAGGTCTCACGGGATCATGTAACTGACCTTCAGGAAACATTCGCTAATCTCAGGAAACACTAAGTCAAATTGAATCCTGAAAAGTGTGTTTTCGGTGTTCGGTCTAGGATGTTGCTCGGCTATGTGATAGGCAAGACGAACATAGGGGCTAACCCTGAAAAAATCGAAGCTTCGAGAATATGAGGTCGCCAACCTACACCAAGGAGGTGCAAGCCCTAACCGGGCGAATGGCGGCTCTCAACAGATTCATATCTCGCCTTGGCGAGCGTAGTGCTCCTTTCTGCAAGATCCTGTGCAAGCACAATGGTTTCGAGTGGTCAATGGAGGCCGAAGCCGCTTTCAGCGAGCTAAAGCGCTACATGTCCACGCCACCTATCTTAGCCACGCCAAGGCTCGGGGAAGACCTACTCCTCTACCTGGCAGTTGCCTCGCAGGCCGTGAGTGCTGTACTCGCGGTCGAACGCGAGGGCAAACAACAACCCATCTACTACGTAAGCGAGGTATTACACAGACCTAAGGAGCGGTATCCAGAGGTCCAAAAACTTCTGTATGCCTTGCTTATGGCCTCACGAAAGTTGCGCCACTATTTCCAAGCCCATCCAGTCACGGTCCCAACGAGTTTCCCGCTAAGGGATATCATTAGAAATCCTGACGCCAATGGACGAGTCGCAAAGTAGGCAGTCGAGCTTGGTGAGTTCAACATCAAGTTTGTTCCACGAACAGCGATCAAGTCCTAGGTCGTGGCTGACTTCCTGGCTAAATGGACCGGGCCTACCGATCCTCTCGGAAGCTCGCTCGAGCCTTCAAACCAGGAAACGCACTGGACCATGTTTTTCGATGGGTCGCGCCAATTTGAGCGATTAGGTTGCGGATTTGTTCTCATCTCCCTCCAAGGAGAGCAGATTCAGCACATAGTACAGCTTCATTTTCCCACAACGAACAATGCTTACGTGGGTCTTCCTAGCCTCTGCCGCAGACTGAAAGATGCATCGCACTCGGCATAAAATGACCGAAGCGAAAGGGGATTCGCAGTTAGTCGTCTGCCAGGTAAACAAGGAGTTTCAGTGTTGCGATGACTCAATGGCGCGATACCTGACAGAAGTGAGGAAGCTGGAGAAACACTTCATGAATTCAAATTGTGATACGTTCCCAGACTGGCTAATAGACTGGCCGATAAGCTCGCGAAGCTTGGCTCCTCACAAGAAGCCACCCCGGCGGGGGTGCTCGTGCAACACCTACTAAAGTTCTCTATTCCCTCCGGAGAAGAGGCACCCGAGAAGACAGTTGCCTCGCCCAAAACGACCGGTACCGTTTCGTTCCTAGAGCAGCGCGACACCTGGATGATGCCATTTGTCCAGTTCTTGGCGCATGGGACACTGCCACAGGATATATCTGAGAAATCCCGGCTTCAAAGGCAAGTCCGACCTTACCGATTACTCGGGGCTTACTGTACCAAAGGGGTTCTAACGACGTACATTGCAAGTACGTGACCCAGAAGAAAGGCAAATTTCTCCTCCAAGACATCCACGACGGGATCTACGGGGCGCACGCCTCTTTCAGAACCCTAGTGGGCAAAGCCTTCTGCATAGGGTATTACTGGCCCACTGCGCTGACAGACGCAAGGAAACTAGTAAAACATTGCCCGGCGTACCAATACCTTGCCGGATGTCCCACCAACCAGCGTACGAGCTACAAACTATCCCGCTGACTAGGCCATTCTCAACGTGGGGAATGGATATACTCGGTCCTTTCCCCAGAGGCCTAAAGGGGTGCACGCACCTGTTCGTCGCTATCGACACTTTCACTAAGTGGATCGAGGCCAAACCAGTGTCGAGCATATCTGCCCAAACGGCCAAAAGGTTCTTTAGGAACAACATTGTGGCAAGGTTCGGCGTCCCGGGTGAGCTAATCGCTGATAATGGGGCACAATTCACAAGCGAGCTATTCTAGGACTACTGCGAAGAGCTCGGCATAAAGGTCGCTTTAGCCTCGATGGCTCATCCACAGAGCAATGGTGCGGCCGAACGTGAGAATGGACAGATCATGCAAGGCATCAAGCGACAAGTCTATGATGCTCTCGTCGAATAGCGCCAGAATTGGGTAGAGGAACTACCCTCGGTGCTGTGGGCAGCCCGGACGACCTCAAACCGAGCTACTGGAAAAAAAACTCCCTTCCGGCTCGTTTACGGCTCGGAGGCGGTTCTACCCGCCAAGCTAAGACTTGGTTCTATTCGCGTTGATTTTGTAGGTCAGATCGACAACGACGAAGAACGACTATTGGATCTCGACTTATCCGAGTCCTATCATGATAAGCGCCATCATGCGGTGACAAAGATACCAAAGAATCCCTCACGACGGCATGCGGCAAAAGCGATGAACCAGACTTCGCAAGTTGGCAACCTGGTTCTAAGACGGGTTCAGAACCTAGCTCACGCCAAAAAGCTCACCCCGAGGTGGGAAGGTCCGTACACGGTCGTATCAGCTACACGCCCGGGGGCTGTGAGGCTGGCTATGCCGGACGGAAGAGTTCTCAATAGCTCTTGGAACATCACTCAACTTCGGAGGTTCTACGCCTGAGCTAAGGTCGTAAGTTTCCTTTTTACCTTTTTCTACCTCGTCTCTTCCTAACAAACCCCCAGCAACCCCTAACAACCCCCAGGAACCTGACTCATGATCGAGCCCGGGAGAAAGTCCGGGCTATCTCAGCACACATCGGCAAGTCAACGGCTACAGAGAAGCTACACCCCCGAGATTCCCTCGCACACGAGTAAGCCGATATTCACCCGCGTGGGCAGACGCTTTCCAGCCCTATACCGTAAGCCCTCATAAGCTGTTAAAGCCTGGGATGACTCAAGAGTCCCAAAAACTCTGCGTCTTGCAAAAGAACAGAGCAGGGGCCACGAGCTTCATTCTAAGGTCGTGTTTCCTGAAACAAAGGGTCGATTTTTTTGAAAAATTGATATTCTCTAAACCACGACCGACCCTCTGGTGACCCGGAGGCTCGGCCGTGGCTCGGGGGCTAGGGTCAATTTTTTTTTGAAAAAATTTATCTTCTCTAAACCACGACCGACCCTCTGGCGACCCAGAGGCTCGGTCGTGGCTCGGGGGCTAGGGTCGATTTTTTTTAAAAAAAATTGATCTTCTCTAAACCACAACCGACCCTCTTGCGACCCAAAGGCTCGGCCGTGGCTTGAGGACTAGGGTCGATTTCTTTCAAAAAGTCGATTTTTTCTTCTGAAAGGTCGATCTTCTCTAATCCATGACCGACCCTCTGGCGACCCAGAGGCTCGGCCGTGGCTCGGGGACTCGGGTCGACTTTTTTCAAAAAAATTGATCTTCTCTAAACCACGACCAACCCTCTGGTGACCTAGAGGCTCGGCCGTGGCTCGGGGACTAGGATCGATTTCTTTCAAAAGGTTGATTTTTTTGTTCTAAAAGGTCGATCTTCTCTAAACCACGGCTGACCCTCTGGCTACCCAGAGGCTCGGCCGTGGTTCGGGGGCTAGGATCGATAGGCGTATACCTTGATCTTTAATCTTTCTCGCCTATACGACTACTCGCAATTTTGTGATTACTCTGTGCATGCAGGAAAGGCGAAAAAGGAGGGAGACAAGAAAGGGGATATATTACTTCCAAAAAGCAAAGTCACGAGGAAAAGAGTTCAAAGGCCTACGGCCCGGGCTGGCGCCTGAACTTGAGGAGTTCGGCCGGCGGCTTCGTCATCACGGTCCTGAAGCGCGAGAAGGGCCCTCTGATCATCTCGGGCTGCCCGTGCTTTGGTCCGCAATGCCTCATTGGCCGCCTCCAGCTCTTGGACGGAGTCCTCATGGGCCTTCAGGCGACCCTCCATTGCAGCCGCCGCCGACTTCACCCGAGACAGCTCTGCGGAAAGAAGATCGCGCTCCCCGCGGTACGAGTGACTTCGGCAACGCAGCGCATGTCCGTTAAACGAAGGCGCTCTTCGAGCTCGGCGGAGCAGTCGCGCATGGCCTTGAGCGTCTCCTGCGCTCGTCGGGATACTTCCCCGGCGTCATCTCGCGCCACGGCAAGGGCCGCCTCCGCCGCCGCGGCGCAAGCCTCCACAGCCACGGTCTGGACCGCGGCCAGGCACGCCTCCTCCAGGTCGCCACGCATGTTTTCAGCCCGTCGCCGCCAAAGCACGCCGTCCGCCATCGCGGCCTCCTGCTCGGCCTCCCGTTCGGTCATGGACGCACATGCGCGACCAATGACCTTGCGGTAGGCCTACGCCAAGAAAATGGGCTTAAGGAAGAGGAGAACCAAGCATAGCCAAAACAAAATTCGAAAGACAAGTTCGGAGGCACTTACCCATTTTAGGATCACGGCAAGGTCGGCCTCAAGCAAGGACCGGGCAGCATGCGTAGGCGTGGGCGACACCGCGACCAAGTTACCCGAGCCACCTCCCAGGTTGCTGGCCTCGAACTCCTCCGAGGGCTCGGCCTCGGCCTTGCCGGTCAAGGCTGGGGCCACCTCCTCCGCGGGCTCGGCCACCTCCTCTGCGGGCTTGGCCGCCTCGGTGGCTAGGAGGCGTGGCTACTTGCACCCCGAAGTCCGCCTTTGGCTTGACCACCTTGGCGCCTACCACCCAGTTTGCGAGGGATTGGCCGGGAAGAGGCCGGAACCGGACGGATTCCTCCCGGCAGCCCCCGATGAGCGCGAGCCTCTCCTTGACCCACGCAGGCATTGCCACGATCCATCCCGCAGCAAGCAAAGGGGCCACGCTCGGCAGACGCACCAGGACGGTGTCGACCGCCGTGATGACCTGGACCGGTCAATTCTAGCCGAACAAGAGCACGTCGCTCGAGTCCAGCAGCGGGATAGGCCGGCCGTGCTGCGAGAAGAACTCCGCCAAGCCTTTGAGGTCGATGGGGCGCCACCCGAACTTGGTCCGTCCTTCGACTCGAAGCGGCGCCAAGGTCGTCGTCCCAAAATCGGCCTCCACCTCGACGGTGACGGCCTGGCAACATATGTCGCTGCGCACCACCGGCGGGAGGAAGTAGGCCCCCGAACCGCAACGTCTTTTGTGGTTTGGGTCGAGCTCATTCTCCCTGGCTACCTCGTCCGGCCTCACCGGGGGAACCTTCTCCGCCCCCACGGACATGGCGACTAACGGCAACAACGAAGAATCCCGCGATCAGTCGGGACATACAACATCAGAAGAGGGAAGGAAAGACTAAGAGCACGACAACTTATGGGCGAGGTCGAGGTCGGACTTCGCCGACCCAGCGTCCACAGGCTGCCTGTCTAGCATCAGCCAACGCTTCTTTGGCGCTGGTTGGGTGTCCGCGCCCGGAATCCTTCCTCAGAGCCCTTAGCGGGCGTGTCTAGGATGTAAGCGAGCACCGGGTGTCGACCTTCCACCAAGAACGGACGATCGGGCGGCGGCCCCGCCGACGACTTTGTCTCCCAGGAACCCCTGGCCCGCTTCCTTGGGACGATTGACACCAAGAACCCGCCTCGTGCGGGCTTGCTTGCCCGCCACCCGCCGAGCTTCATTGGAAGGGGACCCCTAAGGCCCCACCAGTGCCAAGGCATCAGGCCCGACTTCCTCGTCCTCTTCCTCCTACAACCAAATCAGGGAAGGATCAGTATACGCGGAGAGGACCGCCTAAGGGCGCGGGGCTCGCAGGGGTACGAACCTCGTTGCCCTCTTGAAGGACATTTCAAATCCCTAAGCCCGATGGCTCATCGTGGTTCGCGGGCGACAGCAGCTCCACGACCCGAGCTACCTCAGGCCTGGGCAAGTCTGCAGAGAAAAGGGCGAACGTTAGAAACGTGCCGAAAGGAAGGTCGGGTGAAGAGATAGAGGTCGAGAAAGACTTATGAGAGTTACCCTCGCGGGAGAGGTCGTCCTACCCGCGGGCTCACCTAGTTCTTGACAAAATTGGCTACGATGTTGTAGCCATAAGCCCTTGTCCAGCCAGCTTCCGGATCTTGACCGCGGAGACTGCCTCCGTCGACTCCAGCACGGGGCGCCGCAGCGTCTGCTTCCCGGGGTTCTTGTTCGCGAACCAAAGCCCGCACTCGCCGAGCGTCTTGGCGTAGTACCACCGCGACGTCCACCCCGATGTTCTCCTTAGCCTTGAACGTCGGGTACGCGGGCTTCATATCGCGGTGCAGCTTGAAGTAGACGCACCCCGCCGCGTCGTTCCTGCCAGTAGTGGTGAGTTCGTACAAGTTGAGGAAGAGACTCACTGTCGGCTCTACGCAGACGAACGCTTCGCAGAAGTGCGCGAAGATCGCCATTGATAAGATTGAGTTGGGATTAAGGTTCACCATCTCGATCCCGAACTGGGCCAGGATGGCGGAAAGGAAGTCGGATTCTGGGACCCGAAATCCATGGACGGCGAAAAGCTCGAAGGAGACCACCTTGTCGCCCCGCACCGGATCACCTCTCACCGCCGCCTCCACCCATCGACATCGATTTAAGTGATCGCGGTCATTTTTTCAAGGCCTCCTCGTAGGTGAGACTCGGTGTGAAGGGTGGGAAGGCGAGAGTACGGAGAAGACGGGAAGGTGTAAAGAAAGCGACGTGAGAAAAGAAACCGTGTCTTATAACCGGCGCGGGGAGGCGAACCGTTGTCTGTCCGCCGAGGGCGTGGAAACCGAAGAAAGATAATAAGGCAAGCATAATCAAGGCTTCGGTTGGAACTCCCGCCGAATTAAGGTCAAGGCTAGGCGCGACGATTCGCCAAAAGGCAGTTACCAAAAAAAACCTTTAAGCGGGACATCCCGTCCCACTCGAGGCTCAGGGGCTAGTTGTCGGGGAAAGTACACGGTCCGTGGGAACACGGCCCATTTACCTGCCTTTGCGCAAGCAAAGAGCCCGCGCGACTGTGTCGCGCCACGCGTGGCACGCTGTGGGCCCCGTATGTTGCCGCGAGTTAAATGCGACCGTAGTACCGATGCGCACCTGCCACAAGCCGCTGACGGGTTGCTGGCTGGTCATGTGAGCAGTCAGCTTGCCGTTCGCCCCCAAGGAGATGGACACGTATTGCTGTGTAGCGGTCGGGACGCTGATCCTAGCAAGTTGGGAAAACACGCTGGAATGTCCGGTGGACCTTGTGGGTCCGCCATGCCGCAGCCTGGCAAGATGGGAGGATACAACCAGTGAGTAGAAGATAATACAATGCTTCATAACAGGCCAAAGTCAGACTATAGTGGCCGGGAGCTGCCTATAAAAGGAGGACACATGCCACAACTAAAGAGGACTTCGCACAGAGACGCATTGAGGACACACACTCCAGGTAGACGCGCGGAGAAACGGCAGCCATAGAATAGAAGCACTTACACTTGTGTAGGATCTCTAGTTCTAGGCGATAGTTCTTCGCATTTAGTCATCATAGGAATACACGTAGTGCCTTGAGCACTTATTGTACTTGAGCCCAGTCTTCCCAAAGCTCGACCTCACCCCCCTTGTACTCGTTTAAGTTCGATACTAAACGAAGACTGGACGTAGGGTCATTATCCCAAATGGAGGCTGAACCAGATAAAAATACCGTGTCAAGATCCACACAACCAATCCTTCCTCGGCGGTTCCCGACGGCCTCGGCCGAGGGGCAGGCCACTCTCGGTCTCGCACACCCCTTTCAAGACATCGCTCATGGAGGCTCGCCTCCCGAGCGCCGACAGCTTGGTTATCAACATCTTGTTCATTTTACTTGGGTTTCTAGTTGTACTATCGGCATAACATGACTATATGTTTTACAATTCAATGGAACCATGGGATTCAAAGGGGGTCATGATGTGCATATGTGAATTTTATGCCACGTTCATGAATTTTTTATTTTTTTATATTTTGTGTACCAGTGCCTTAGAACACAAACTATCATAGTGCCATAGATTTCTACCACACTTAATATGTGAGCAAAAGACGATTGCTTTTACTTTTTAGTATCAAGTTAATGATGTCAACCTTCTTAATGTCATATCTAAAAATGGTAAAGAACCAAAGTAACTAGGTGTTATGGTGGCATGTTAGAATAGATGGCATAGTTGCCATTATGCAAGAGGCGCGTTAGGAAGCATGGAAACAAAATCCACTAGAGCATGATGAAATGGTGTATCATAAAATTTTACATCACTTCCTAGTTTGTTTACTTCTTACCTCTTAGAGACCATCTTGTTAGCCGGCAATCCTATTAAAATAGATTATCTATATCATAATTTTGGTAAGCAAGAATGCCAGAAGTACCTACCTTCCCTACCTTTGTCTCTTGTACGAAGGGTGCAAGCTCTGTGGATGGCAACAACATCTCTTTAGCACCACCCACCGTTTACCCTTCCAATCCTCCATTAATTCCATCTAAGTCCAAAGCTAAAGATAATTAGCCGACAACAACTTGGTACCAACTCTCATTAACACAATCACCATGACAAGCCACAAGGTTCCAGTTTGTGGATATACTTTCATTAGGCTTTTGTATCCATATACTAGTGAGTCCTAATCGAAGAATTTCATATTTTGACTTGTAAGTATAAGTATTGAATTGAAACCGCTAGCAACTCTCTTTCTTCTTCAATGAGAATTGGGGAATTTAACTGTTCATGCTCCTGATCTAAGGCACTCTCGTGGTTTGCATTTAGTAGTCTTTTAAGAAGCGGTAGACTGAGAGGCTTTGGTAGAATTGGTCGAACTTCTTGTTCTTTTCTTTTAGCATCATTGTGAGAGCATTTGAGTGCTTTAAATGACATGACGATTATTAGTTGATTCCCTTTTTATTGCAAAACATCAATGTGGGTAGGTCATTAAATATAAGGTTTGGAGTACATTGGTTCGAATATTTGGTGATAATGTTCAATTAGTTTCCTCCTAAGTAATAATTCTAGCCATAACTCATAACTCAAATTTGATTATTTATATTTCATAATTATGTAAAATACACGTGTGCATAGAGCTTGACGATTGCTTTGCATAGATATATAATGGAAGTAAATAACATAAACAAGGCAACATTTATTTGTTAGTGATTAGTAGTTGCAAGTGACTATGGTATGAAATCTTTCATGTGTTCCCCAACCATTTTGAACCTTCAATGAGTTGCCCACTCTATTACCAAATTAACTTTTATTGGGCTAATCAAGAACCATTTTTTGTGTGAACAATATTTGGGAAAACATGTACCATAGAAATTCACAATCAAATTAGTGCTATCTAAATTGTATCAATGTCTTTATTCTAAACATTTAAAATAGAAAAAACTCCATGCCACACAAATTGGAAAAAGGAGCTTTCAAGGAGGACATCCTTCTGCATATGCACTAGGTGAAAGAAAATATTCATGTTGTAATCTTTGATTGGCTATGGAGTCCTTGTAATATTATACCTTCTAAACTTGTGAATATTGAGTCTCTCCTACTATTTTGCCTCAATTTTTTAAAATATATCAATAAAGTTTATATGGTGTTGTTCTCTTTGGCTTATCTTATTTGCTTATCTTCTTATTTGCTTATAAACTAAACTTTGAGATTGAGCTTCCCAAGGTAGTTTGAAAAGTTCAGAATGTTTTATTTGAATTGTTTCTGAAAGCTCTGAGACACACCTTCGAGAGAAAAAAAAGAACGAACTCCAAAAGCCAAAACGTTTTACTTTTCGATTTAGAGATAAGTAGATAAGACAAGAAGATATACTGAAGAGAACAACCCCATATATATTAATTAATTATACCTAAAGTCAAATAATTACACGGCAAGGATATCTCATGGTAAAGAAATATGATGAAGAGTCTTGTTGATCGAGCTCCATGGCTATGTGCTACATAAGATAATCTTAACTCTTGCATAAATGATATTGTCATGCAACAAAGACTTGGTGCATCAGATGAGTTCCATTAGTGAAAGTGCTATGTAACTTAATTCAAGGTTGAATTTCCCACAATAATATCATCACAAAGTAGAAAGAGGGGCCTAAGTGATTGACAAAGTCAAGTCGATACAAATTTGACCTGGGGCCTAACATTTGCATCACAGCCAGACTGAAAGTTGAAGCTACATACCTGAGCATCTTTTGGATCCCATGTGCTATTCAGAAGTATGTTTTCATCAAAGAAATAAATAATACTTGAAAGTACCCACTCTACAATTGCATGAGATATTGACAAAGAGGTAAAGCTCATAACAAACTGTTGGCGTCTGGGAGCCGAACCTCCGCAGGCCGATATGCAAGAAGGGTGCGAGACCCGAGAGTGGCCCTGCCCCCTCGACCGAAGCCAGGGCGTGCCGAGGGAAGAGACGGTGTGGGGTTGATGAGAAAGTTCGTTCGTCGGTGATGTCGAATGCTGACGCGGGTGTTTTTATCCTGGTTTGGGCCTGCACTGTCGGATAACAGCCCTACGTCCAGTCCTTGTTTAGTATCGAGCTTAAACGAGTACAGAGGGGTGAGACCGAGCTTTGGGAAGCTCGAGCTTGAGTACAATAAGTGCTCAAGGCACTATGTGTGTTCCTAAGGTAACTAAGCACGAAGAACTATCATCTAGAACTAGAGATCCTACGCAGGTGTGAGTGCTCTTGTCCTATGGTGGCTGTGTCCTGTTGCTCTGTGGGTCTGCCTCTCCCTTGGTTGTGGCCTGTGCCCTCCTTTTATAGGTGGTCTCCGGCCAGTTTTTCTGCCTTTGGTTCGGTGTGGAGTACCGTGTTACCTTCTGGTCACTGGTTGCATTCTTTCGTCTTGTCGGGCTGTGGTGTGGCGGACCCTAGGTCCGCCGGATATTAGGCGTGCATTCCCAACTCGTTAGGCTCAGCGTTCCAACCGCTACGCAGCGATACATGTCCTTCTCCTTAGGGACGAACGGGCAAGCTGACCGTTGACAAGACCGGCCACCAACCCACTAGCGGCTGTGACAGGTGCGCATTGGTACTGCGGTCGTATTTAACTCACGGTGACATGCGGGGCTCACGGCGACCTGCGCACGGCGCGGCACAGTCCGCGTTGGGGCCTGAGCTCCGCCCCAAGATTTGGAAGCTCGGGAGTCTAAGAAGGCTGGGCGCCGGAGTGGAGAATTTCGGGTGCGAGCTTACCAAGCTCGGACGCGAGCTTCCGGAGTTTGCGCGGGCCTTCCCTTGGGTCAATGGTAGATGGGCCGCGTTCCCACGGGCCATATACTTTCCCCAACAACTAGCCCTCAAGCCTCGAGCTGGGCAGAATGGCCCGTTTAGAGGTTTTTGATAACTGCCTTTTGGCGAAACGTCACGCCTTGCACGCGCGGTCCTGGTTTCGGCAGGAGTTCCAACCGAGCGCAGTTGTGCACGCCGCTGTCCTTTGTTCGGTTTCCGCACCTTCGATGGACAGGCGTCGGTTTGCCTCCCTACGCCGGTTATAAGACACGGTTTGTTTCCTTGCGTCGCTTTCTTTTCCCCTTACGCCTTCCTGACTCCTCCGTACTCTTGCCTTCTTGCCCTTCAATCTTTTCGCTCTCCATCATTCTTGCTCCCCGGTCTCCCTCCACCAATGGCGCCTTTCACCTAGAGCCTTACCTCTGAGACGGTCCTGGAGCAAATGACCGCGGCTGGCTTCATTGACGTCGGCGGCTAGAGGGCAGCTGGCGCGGAGGCGATCCTGGCGCCCAAGGACGACGAGATCGTCTCTTTCGAGCTTTTCACCGTCCGTGGATTCCAGGTCCAGGAGTCCGACTTTCTCTCCGCCGTCCTGGCCCAGTGCGGGATCGAGTTGGTGAACCTCAATCCCAACTCGATCCTGTCACTGGTGATCTTTGCGCACCTTTGCGAAGCGTACGTCCGCATCGAGCCGATGGTGAGCCTCTTCCTCAATTTCTACAAGCTCACCACGACCGGCGGGAGCGACGCGACAGGGTGCGCCTACTTCAAGTTGCGCCGCGACATGAAGCCCGCGTACCCATCGTTCAAGGCCAAGGAGAACGTCAGCGGGTGGGCATCACGGTGGTACTAAGGCATGAAGCTCGGCGGATGCGGGCTTTGGTTCTCGAACGAGAACCCCGGGAAGCTGATGCTGCAGCGCCCCGTGCTAGAGTCCGCGGAGGCGGTCTCTGCAGCCAAGATCCGAAAGCTGGCCGGACAGGGACTGAACGGCTATGACATCGTAGCCGATTTCGTTAGGAACCGGGTGAGGCCGCTATGAAAGCAGGAGTACCCCTTCTTCAGCATTCGCGGGTGGGACGACCTTACCCTCGAGGGAAATACTCGTAATTCTTTCTTGACCTTTGGCTTTTCGCCCGACCTTTCCACCGGTGCGTTATAATGTTCTCCCTTTTCTCTGCAGCCTTGCCTGGGGTCAAGGTAGCCCGGGTCGTGGGGCTGTTGCTGCCTGTGAACCACAACGAGCCATCGGGCTCGAGCATCCAGCACGTCCTCCGAGCGGACAACGAGGTTTGTACTTCCGCGAGCCTCGAGCCCTTGGGCGGTCTTCTCCGGGCATGTGATAATCCTTCCCTGGTTCGCTTGCAGGAGGAAGAGGATGAGGAAGCCGGGCCCAGCACCTTGGCACTGGTGGCGGCCTCATGGGTTGCCCCTCCAGCGAGTTCGGCGGGCAAGAACAAGAAGCTCACACCAGCACACTAGAGGCGGGCTACGGGCGCAGCAAATTGCCTCAAGGAAGCGGATCGAGTACTCGGTGGGACAAGGTCGTCAGTGCAGGGTGACCGACCCAGCCGTCGGCTGCGGCCGGGTGGTTGGCACCCCGGGTGCCCGCCTCCGTCCTAGACCCGGCCTGGGCTAAGGGCTCCCGCGACCGGGACTTCGTGGGGGCGTGGGATACGCTACCGGCGCCGAAGAAGCGCCGGCTAATGTTGGACGGGAAGCCCGTGGACGCCGGGTCGGCTGAGACCGACCTCGACCTCACCCGTGAATCGCTCTACTTTCGCCTTTCTTTGCTCTTCTAGTGTTGTATGCCTTGGGCTGATCATGGGGTTTTGTGTTGTGGTTGCCAGTCGCCATGTCTGCGGGGGCGGAGAAGATTCTTCTGGTGCGGCCAGAGGCGGTGGCCCGAGAAAGCGAGCTCGACCCGAACTGCAAAAGGTGATAGGGTTCCGGGGCGTACTTCCTTCCTGAAAATGCATCTAAGTCCCTAACTGATTTTGATGATTAATGACAACTAGATAATGAAACAAATATTTGGAATAAGTTTGTAGACAGGGATTTAAGAAAATGGATACAAGAAGTGGACAAAGAATTGGAGTGCACCCCTCAAATCAAGAAGGTGAATGTTCATGGTTTTTTCTAGGATCATTGATAGTATTTTTAATTTTTTGAGTCTAAGGATAAAACCGTACTATTAAGAGGGATGCGACAAAATATAGATGTTAGACTACTCAAGTGCTCCAAAATGAATTTCTATAAAGTTGGAAAACTTAATTTTCATTTATAGTAAGGTTCTGAAGAAACAGTTGAATTTTAAGTCAGAATGTCTTCGGAGTATCCGATATTTCAAGAAACCTGAGTTTCTGTCTTCAGTCAAAATTAATCGGAATGTCCTCGCAGTATCCGATCTCAAGTCGGAATGTCTTCGGAGTATCCGATATTTCAAGAAACCAAAGTTTCTGTCTTCAGTTAAAATTAATCGAAATGTCTTCGGAGTATCCGATGTCATGTCGGAATGTCTTCGGAAGTTTCCGATTTTTCAAGAAAACTGAGTTTCTGTAACAAATCAGAATTAGTCGGAATGTGTTCGGAGTTTCTAAATTTTCGAGAAAACCGAGTTTCTATCTCGATTCATATTTAGTCGGAATGTCCTCGGAAACTCCTCGGAATATTCGAACCTGAGTCTGCATAGTTCGAAATATCCGAACTTAAACTTCAGAGTATCCGATGTCTGCAGTCAGGGAATGGCCAGATCTGAGCCCAGGTGTGGATAATATGGTCCCCGGGTATCTCATGGAGATAAATTGGGCAGACTACCTCACGGAGCAGGGTCACGCCTACCATCTAGAAGACGGGCCTGCCCCGCATGAAGACCCGATTTGTATCACAAGGAAGGCACAGTTGCAATCCGGTACATTACGTACTCGGCAAGAAAGGATAGAGATAGACTTCTTATCTCTATCCCCAGTTTCCATAACCAACTAGGATACTTATTTATAACCCTACCTCTCTCCACTATATAATGGGAGGCAGGGGCCCCTAGTTCGGTATGGTAGAACATTCGGGATCACATCGATCCATAGCCATCCTCAACATTGATCCGTCGAGATCAACCCCAATACAATCCACGAACACAGGAGTAGGGTATTACCTCACCTCGAGGGCCTGAACCTGTATAAATCTGTCTCTTGTGTTACCATCGGGTTTCGGTCTTACGCATAGCCCCATAAAGTATATTGCCGACATAATTCGTCGACACCAGGGTATTTATTGCCTCTCTCCCCACTTCACCTACCACGGGAATACATTCAAACGAGCATTTACTCCTCTTCAAGCCCTAGCTCAAGCTCTAGCTTCCCAAAAACCTCTCCCGACTACAAATCTTCAAAGATTTCCATCCTTGGTTGGGTTGGGAGGTAAAATTGAGTGTCTAGCTTTGTGGATTTCATCTTGGAGCACTCGATTTGTCTTGTACTTCCATATTTCGCCGGATTTGTTACTCTTGGAGGTTGAGGACTCCTAGACGGTTAGGAGTCTCCCTCGAGCCACCAAAACTGTGTGGTGGTCGTGGGAAGTTTGTGAAGGTTGGTTCCACCTCCGCAAGGGAAGGAATAAGGAGTGAAACCAAGGGGCTTGGAGGTCCTTGGTGAGGAATAGGGTTGAAAGAGACCAGGGCTCAAGTGCGACCGAGCCTACCTCAACGGGGAGTAGGATTCCCTCAAAGAATTCGAACTTCGAGAAACAAATCTTGTCTTTCTGCTGTACATTGTGGTTTGTTCATTTGCATTCTTACATTTGTGAAATTTGTGGACTTATGCTTTGAGATTCCTTGTGGATCTAATTTTATAGCTAGGTCTACTACTTATCTACCTTGTGTGAGAGTGGGATTTCCAGATCTGTAGGTTTGGTAAGGATTTGAGCAAATCCTATCTGCGCAGTTCGGATACTCCGAACTTCTGGGTCAGATACTCCAAACTTAATCAGAGTATCTGAACCGACCTTTGAAGTATCTGACTGTTCAAAGCTTCCGCACATTTTAACTCTGTGTAAAATTTAAAAACGCCTATTCACCCCCCTCTAGGCGCCTTTCGATCCTCTCAATCGGTATCAGAGCCTAATCTCTTTGTTAGGCTTGACCGCTTGGAGAATCTAGAATGGCGACTAGTGAAGAAGTAGATAAGACTAAAGAGGGTGACATGTCAAGAGTTTCTTATGACTATGGTACTAACCCCTCACCATCTTCATCTTATGTATCTGTGCCCTCCTGTCGAGCACCATACTTTGATGGGACTCACTGTGCGGCATGGAAACATAAAATAAAGATGTACTTGAGGTCACTTCAACCTTCTATTTGGCACATTGTTGAGACAGAATTTGAAGTAAAGGATCCCGAGAAACCAACCACCGAAGAAAATCAAAATCAACACTACAATGATCAAGCTGCAAATGCATTGTTTGGTGCCTTAAGTCCGAGTGAGTTCAATCGAGTTGATGGACTTGAGAAAGCCAAAGCTATTTGGGACACACTCAAGGTTGCTCATGTAGGGACTTCAAGTGTACGAGTTTCTAAAGTGGAGATGATAGTTGGAAAATTGGGAAGGTTTGTGATGGAAGAAGGAGAATCATACAAGGATATGTATAATAGATTGATTTTACTTGTCAATGAAGCTAGAGGACTTGGGAGCAAAGACATGACGAATGCTTATGTAGTCAAACTTATGTTGAGAGCCGCCACTCCAAGGAATCCCACCTTGGTAACACTCATTCGTGAGCGTGACAACTATGACAAGCTTGCTCCACATGATGTACTTGGAAGGATCTTGGCTCATGAATTAATGCACCAAGAATCCAAGGAGGTTGAGGACCTAGTCAATGGCTCTTCCAAGAAAAGGAACATCGCCTTGAAGGCTACAAAAGAGATTGAAGCCAACTCAAGCGATGATGATAGCGATGAAGACATTGACATTGAGAAGATGGCTCTTCTTTTAAGAAGATTCAACAAGTTCTTCAAGAAGAACGGCTACTATAAGAAGAAGTCAGGTGGGAGACCTAGTGGAAGACAATCCACTAAGACTTGCTATGAGTGTGGAGAAGCTGGACACTTCATAGCCGATTATCCAAGGAAGAAAGAAAAGGAAGAGAAGAAGAAGAGCAAGCAAAGCAAGAAGGAGAAAGGCAAGAGTGATAAGAAGAAGTACAAGGTACAAACTCATATTGGAGAGGAATGCAACGATTCATCTTCTAACTCCGATGAAGATGAAGGAGGAATTGCCTCTATTGCCATCTCCGACAACACTACTCCACCTAAGTCACTCTTTGATGAGTTGAGTGACGACGAAGCACCATCATGCTTCATGGCCAAAGGACGAAAGATATCATCTAAAACTAAGAACTCTACTATAAGAGATCCTTGTAGTGGAGATAGTGATAGTGAAATTGATGTTGATGTACTTGCATCTATTAAGAAAATTGATATGTCTAATGTAAGTGATATGCTTGAGACTATAGAGCGGCAAGAGGATACTCTTGAGCGTCAAGAGGATTTGCTCATCCTTGAAAAGGAGAGAAATCTTGTGCTTGAGAAATATCTAGCCCTTGGGAAGGAAAGAAATGTGGAAATGGCAAAAGAGCTTGATCTAGCCAAATCTCAAGTTGCTAATCTTGAGATCACCAATGCTTCACTCGTAGAGGATCTTGTTGTTGTAAAGGATGCACACAAGGCTCTTGATGTGAAACTTGTTGATCTTTTGAAGAACAACACATTAACTTCAAAAGAGGCCACTTGCTCCTCTCTAGCCTCAACTAGCAATGGTTGTGGTAGATGTTATAAAATTGACGTTAAAGCTTATGCCACTAACTTTGAGACTATGCAAGCCTTAGCACGTGAAAATGAAGCTTAAGGAGCTACTTAAAGGAGGACTTCAAAAATCTTATAAGGCTAGTAAAGGCCTTGATGAGATGCTTGGCAAGAGAAGAGGAAACTACAAGAAGGAAGGTCTCGGATACACACCACCAAAGGGCAAAAAAGGGCATATTGTGATAGCTCCAATAACAAAGCCCATTCACTTCGTGAAGTCAAAGGATTCTACCTCTCATACTTCCCATACTAACTTTAATACTTCCTATGTACTTAGGAAAGATGAGTTTGATAGAATTAGTGCTAAATATGTTGGTGCTAAAAACAAAAACATCTTTGTTCACAAGGCTATTTGGGTGACTAAAGTACTTGTCACTAACTTGAGAGGACCTAAACAAGTTTGGGTACCTAAGATCAAGACTTAATTATTTTGTAGGAATATTCTTCCGGTGGATCTTGTTGGGTAATAGATAGCGGGTGCACGGATCACATGATCGGAGAAAGATCAATGGTCTCCTCCTTTAATATTGGTGCATCCACACCAGAGAATATCACATTTGGTGACAATGGCAAAGGTGAGGTAATGGGAATAGGTAAGATTACATTATCCAACCATCTCACTCTCTCAAACGTACTTTTAGTTGATTCACTGAGTTATAACTTGCTATCGGTTTCACAACTATGTTCAATGGGTCTTGATTACAAATTCTCTAACATTGATGTTGTTGTGATCAAAAGAAGTGATTCATCTTTAGTGTTCAAAGGCTATGTTAAGGGCAAGCTTTATCTTGTGGATTTCTCTTTAGAGAGAGCAAATCTTAACACTTGCCTTATAGCCAAGTCAAGTACAAGATGGCTATGGCATCGAAGGCTAGCTCATGTGGGAATGAGAAACCTACAAAAGCTTCTTAAAGGTAAGCACATATTAGGACTAACAAATGTCTCCTTTGAGAAAAACAGGGTTTGTAGTGCATGTCAAGCCGGTAAACGAGTTGGGACATCACATCCTGCAAAGAACATCTTGACTACCAAAAGACCATTGGAACAACTTCATATGGACCTCTTCGGACCAATTGCCTATCTAAGCATTGGAGGTAACAAGTATGGTCTTGTTATTGTTGATGATTATTCTCGCTTCACTTGGGTATTTTTCTTGGTTAACAAAAGTGAGGCTTAAGGAATATTGAAAAAATTCATGAGGAGAGCCCAAAATGAAATCGATGTTAAGATAAAGAAGATAAGGAGTGATAATGGAACCGAGTTCAAGAATACCGGAGTAGAGGAACTTCTTGATGATGAGGGCATCAAACATGAGTTCTCAGCAGCCTATTCACCTCAAAAGAATGGGGTGGTTGAGAGGAAGAATAGAACTCTCATCGAGATGTCAAGGACCATGCTAGATGAATACAAAGTCTCCGATGTATTCTGGGCAGAAACCGTGAATACTGCGTGTCATGCAACAAATCGACTTTATCTTCACAAGATCTTGAAAAGTACCTCTTATGAACTCCTCACCGGTTCCAAACCCAACGTATCCTATTTTAGGGTATTTGGTAGTAAGTGCTATATTCTTAACAAGAAACCTAAATCATCTAAATTTGCCTCTAAAGTAGATGAAGGATTTTTATTTGGATATGGATCTAATGCTCATGCATATCGAGTTTTCAACAAAACCACCAGGATTGTTGAAATCTCATGTGATGTAACCTTTGATGAAACTAACAGCTCTCAAGTAGAGCAAGTTGATTCATGTGTGCTAGATGAAGAGGAGATTCCTAGTGAAGCCATAAAGAAAATGACGATTGGAGAAATCAAGCCACAAGAGAGCAAAGAGGAATTGATTGAATCTCCAACATCTACTCAAGTGGAACCTCCTACCTCAACCAAAGACCTTGATGGTGACAAGTTTCAAGAGGAAGGAGAAGGAGATTCCACACCCAAAGCGCCGCCACCAAGGATTCATCAAAGCATTCAAAGAGATCACCCCATTGACAATATTCTAGGTGATATCAACAAGGGAGTCTCTACCCGATCTCGAGTTGCTAACTTTTGTGAACACTACTCTTTTGTCTCTATGCTCGAGTCCTTGAATGTAGATCAAGCACTCGAAGATCCAAGTTGGATTTTGGCAATGCAAGAAGAACTAAACAACTTTACTTGAAATGAAGTTTGGGAGTTGGTGGAGAGACCCGATCAAAATATAATTGGAACCAAATGGGTCTTCCGCAATAAACAAGACGAGAATGGAATTGTGACAAAGAACAAGGCCCGATTGGTTGCCCAAGGCTTCACGCAAATTAAAGGTTTGGATTGTGGTGAGACATATGCCCCTGTTGCTAGACTAGACTCTATTAGAATATTACTTGCATATGCTTCTTACCATGGTTTCAAGCTATATCAAATGGACGTGAAAAGTGCCTTCCTAAATGGGCCAATCTCTGAGTTGGTCTATGTGGAACAACCACCGGGGTTCGAAGATCCAAAATATCCCAATCATGTGTATAAGCTCCAAAAGGCGCTCTATGGGCTTAAACAAGCACCTAGAGCATGGTATAAATGTCGTCGAGATTTCCTTGTCAAGAAAGGTTTTCAAATCGGTACCATCGATACTACTCTCTTCACTAAGAATATTGATGGGGATTTCTTCATATGCCAAATTTATGTTGATGACATAATATTTGGTTCTACTAATAAAAATTTTTGTGAAGAGTTTAGTAGAATTATGACTAAAAGATTCGAAATGTCAATAATGGGAGAATTGGCATTCTTTCTCGGTTTTCAAGTCAAGCAACTCAAGGAAGGAATCTTTATATGTCAAACGAAGTATATCAAAAACATGCTAAAAAAATTTGACATGGAAGGAGCCAAACCAATTAAGACCCCCATGCAAGCTAATGGCCACCTAGACATAAGCGAGAATGGTAAGAGTGTGGATCAAAAGGTATATCGCTCTATGATTGGCTCTTTACTTTATTTATGTACATCTAGGCCAGACATAATGCTTAGTGTGTGCATGTGTGCAAGATTTCAAGCCGCTCCTAAGGAGTGCCACCTCATGGCTGTTAAGAGAATTCTAAGATATTTGGTTCATACCCCTAACCACGGACTTTGGTATCCTAAAGGGTCAAACTTTGATCTAATCGGCTATTCGGATACGGATTATGCTGGTTGTAAAGTGGATAGGAAGAGTACCTCCGGTACTTGCCAATTTTTGGGTCCCTTGTTTCTTGGTCTTCCAAGAAACTCTCTTGCCCTATCTATTGCCGAAGCCGAGTACATTGGAGCGGGAAGTTGTTGTGCCCAGTTACTTTGGATGAGGCAAACCTTGAGAGACTTTGGTTATAACCTAAACCATGTTCCATTGTTGTGTGACAATGAAAGTGCCATAAAAATAGCCAACAACCTCGTTCAACACTCAAGAACAAAGCATATTGAGATTCGCCATCATTTTCTAAGAGATCACTCCACTAAAGGCGATATTGATATTAAACATGTGAGAACCGAAGACCAATTAGCCGATATCTTTACCAAGCCACTAGATAAGAAAAGGTTTTGTGCATTGAGGAATGAACTAAATATACTTGATTTCCAAAATGTGGCTTGATCTATTGCATACATTGTTTGTTGCTTGATAAATGAATTTCAAAACAAAACTTTCAAAATAGTTATGCATCTTTTTGACTTCATTGGATTAGATTTCAAACTCTAGCATTATGTGGTTATAGTTCCTAGTGTATTTGGCTCTCTCTAACCACATGATGAAGAGTTACTGCTTATCTTATCATTCTAAGTGCCTTGACCTAATTCCTAAAGTCCACACCCACTATCCTTGAATTTTCTGTCATTTTGAGTTCGGAGTATCCGGTTCAGTGTCCGGACAGTCCAAATTTCTCAGTTTCAACACAAGTCAGTTCGGACTATCCGAACTTAATATCCGGACTATCCGAACTGCCCAGATCCAATATACTCGAGGTAAAATTCAGTTTTCCTTTCACCCCACTCACTTTCACCACTGAAACCGCTCCTTGCCAACCGTCGGCGCCGCCTCCTCCATTGGCTCAAGGGTTCCAGATCCGCTTCTCCTCTGCCTACATTCCCTCAAGAGGTGAGTTTCTAGGTTCCCTCCTCTTCCATGCGAACCAATTGGAAACCCTAGGAATCCATACCTCTTGTTCGTCCATCTAGGGTTCAATTCCATGAAAGTGTGGTTAATCTCTAGATTCAAAACTCGCTAAATATTCGTTTAGGGTTTCTACTAGTCTTGTAAAGTGCACATAGTCTAGCTCTGAAAATACTCCCATGTCAAATCGAGTAGATCCATTTGTTCCACCCTCTTGTTGACTTTGATGTGAAAATGTGTTAGATTTCAACTTGTCAAGTCTGTACATATCAGATTATTCAGTGTCTGGACCGGACATTCCGACCTAAGTTCGGAATATTCCGGGTTTCAGACGGGAAACTCCGATGTGTCAAGTACTAGAAGTTGTTAATTAACACATTAGGAACTCAAATTTGACAATTCCCTTCATTTCTCTTGTTATACCTGTCCTTTTCAGTGTGTGTGGCTATGGAAAAGGGTTAGGGCAGTGGTTCTCAGAAGAAGTCAGAAATCTATGAAAGAAGGACCAAGCGAAGGACCGATAGCCAGTTTACCTCTCCAACACCAAGTGGTGCTCAGCAAGCTTTGCCTCCTAGAATTGCTGGAAGGTGCTTCATTGAGAGTGGCAGGGTTTGCAAGGCCACTGTAGTTCGCACAAAAAGTCCTGCTAGTGATGAGATTCAGGAAGAGTCTCTGGAATCCTCACAAGTGCCAGAAGAAGGTGACAATCTGCCTCCTTTGGGTCTATTGGTAATGAAAAAACCAGAGGGTGACCCTCACTACCCTAGGAGGGTGGAAATCTACAAAAACAGGACTAAGGATGTGATTGCTGCTAGGAACAACAACCCACACAAATTCGTGAGAGAGGAGTTCTATGACTACAGATTTTGGAATCGTTTTTAGCAAGATTTTTATGAGACTGTGCTTCTTGTGAAGAAGCATCCAATCGCTCAGATGCAGTGGATCGATTGGGGTTATATGGAGGAGCAGGACAATGAAGTGTTCAATTCAGTCTTGGCTGCTTGTGAGAGGCATGGGTTGAAGACCATCATGGGCTTTAGGCACAACTGGTGTGCTGAAGTCATAGCACAATTTTATGCCACTGCCTACTTCGACACTGATGCCGATTCTACACTTCACTAGAGGACCGAGGGAGTATGGCACAAAGTGTCTAAGAAGGAGTTTGGGAGGATTCTTGGCCTGCCTGTTGAGGCAATGAGGGGGAGACATAGGATTCACAGTGAGGCACCCTTGAGTGCTAATCACCTGGCTTTCCTCTATGATGATGAAGATGAAGGTATACTTGGCAAGACTGATGGGCTAAGGCCATTTTACAATGTTTTGAACAAACTCTTCAGGAAATCTATGGCCCCTCGTGAAGGAGATGCCTCCACCATAAGTGCCTACTCTAGAAATCTACTGTACAAAGTGGGTAAAGAGATAGGAAAGTTTAATGTGTTGGAATTCCTCTGGACTGAGAGTCGAGCAAAAGACCAAGCTGACTTTTATCAAGGAAGTGGAGCACACTGGCTATCAAGTTCGTCTTCCTAAAGGTCCTGCTCAAAAGCCTTCAAAAGATGCTCTTCCATCAGTTCAGCCCTCAGAGGACAACAAGGGAATACTTAATGCCTTAAAGGCCATCTTCTGTCTTGGTATGAAAGAAAGGGCAGCAAGAAAGAGAGACACTCTCAAGATCAAGGAGAACACTCTTAGATTGAAGGAAATTCAGCGGCATCTCCACCTTGAGTGCTCTTCTAACAGCTTCGGGGCAGAATCAAGTTCTGGAAGTGCGGAGCTCAAGGCACTCTTTCTAGTTTTCCAAGCTGCTTCTGCTGATGCTGCTAATTCAGATGAAAATTATGAAGAATCTGATGAAGATTAAGGACTTTTCATCTCCCTTTTTGGTGTCTTGATGCCAAAGGGGGAGTGAAAGTAAAAGCTATTATTATTATATTTGGAGTTCCTTGTCTTGAACATCTCTCATTCTTAGTTGTTCTAATTTCAGTACCTGTTTGAACGTGTATTAGGTGATGATGTGTGTGATACTCTATGCTCATGGTGGATCTAGACTTGATTGTTAATCTGTGCTTTTGTTGTAGTATGTTTCTCCATGTTTTAGCCATATTAATTGTATCCTGGTTCTAGGGGGAGCTCTATAGAGTTTATTTCTGAAATATATCATGTTTAGGGGGAGCTCTCTCTTTTTGCTAAGCTTTTACATCTTGTTGTCATCAATCATCAAAAAGGGGGAGATTGAAAGTGCATCTAGGTCCCTAACTGATTTTGATGATTAATGACAACTAGATAATGAAACTAATATTTGGAATAAGTTTGTAGACAGGGATTTAAGAAAATGGATACAAGAAGTGGACAAAGAATTGGAGTGCACCCCTCAAATCAAGAAGGTGAATGTTCATGGTTTTTCCTAGGATCGTTGATAGCATTTTTAATATTTTGATTCTAAGGATAAAACCGTACTATTAAGAGGGATGCGACAAAATATAGATGTTAGACTACTCAAGTGCTCCAAAATGAATTTCTATAAAGTTGGGAAACTTAATTTTCATTTATAGTAAGGTTCTGAAGAAACAGTTGAATTTTAAGTCGAAATGTCTTCGGAGTATCCAATATTTCAAGAAACCTGAGTTTCTGTCTTCAGTCAAAATTAATCGGAATGTCCTCGGAGTATCCGATCTCAAGTCGGAATGTCTTCGGAGTATCCGATATTTCAAGAAACCTGAGTTTTTGTCTTCAGTCAAAATTAATCGGAATGTCTTCGAAGTATCCGATGTCATGTCGGAATGTCTTCGGAAGTTTTTGATTTTTCAAGAAAACTGAGTTTCTGTAACAAATCAGAATTAGTCGGAATGTCTTCGGAGTTTCCGAATTTTCATGAAGACCGAGTTTCTGTCTCGATTCATATTTAGTCGGAATGTCCTCGGAAACTCCTCGGAATATCTGAACCTGTGTCTGCATAGTTCGGAATATCCGAACTTAAACTTCGGAGTATCCGATGTCTGCAGACAGGGAACGGCCAGATCTGAGCTCAGGGTATTTATTGCCTCTCTCCCCACTTCACCTACCACGGGAATACATTCAAACGAGCATTTACTCCTCTTCAAACCCTAGCTCAAGCTCTAGCTTCCCAAAAACCTCTCCCGACCACAAATCTTCAAAGATTTCCATCCTTGGATGGGTTGGGAGGTAAAATTGAGTGTCTAGCTTTGTGGATTTCATCTTGGAGCACTCGATTTGTTTTCTACTTCCACATTTCGCCGGATTTGTTACTCTTGGAGGTTGAGGACTCCTAGACGGTTAGGAGTCTCCCTTGAGCCACCAAAACTGTGTGGTGGTCGTGGGAAGTTTGTGAAGGTTGGTTCCACCTCCGCAAGGGAAGGAACAAGGAGTGAAACCAAGGGGCTTGGAGGTCCTCCGAACTTAATCAGAGTATCTGAACCGACCTCTGAAGTATCTAACTGTTCAAAGCTTCTGCACATTTTAACTTTGTGTAAAATTTAAAAACGCCTATTCACCCCCATCTAGGCGCCTTTCGATCCTCTCACTTCCCCGGTGGTGCGTAGCGACGTGCGCTGCCAGGCCGTCACCATCGAGGTGGAGGCCGACTTTGGGACGACGACGCTGGAGCCGCTTTGAGTCAAAGGGCAGACAATGTTCGGATGACGCCCATCGACCTCAACGGGCTCGCCGAGTTCTTCTCGCAGCACGGCCGACCGATTCCACCGTTGGAATCGAGCGACATGCTCCTGTTTGGCTAGAACTGGCCGGTCCGGGTCATTACCGCAGTCAACACCGTCCCGGTGCGTCTGCTGAGCGTGGCCCCACTACTTGCTGCGGGCTGGATTGTGGTGACACCTATGTGGGTCGAGGAGAAGCTCGCGCTCATCGGAGGCCGCTGGGAGGAGTCCGTCCGGTTCCGGCCTCTCCCTGGCCAATCCTTCACCGACTGGGTGGTAAGCACCAACGTGGCCAAGCAAAGGGCAGACTTCGGGGTGCAAGTAGACCTTGCACCCGAGCCATGTCTACTGACCATCAAGGCGGCTGAGCCCGCGAAGGAGGTGGCCGAGCCCACGGAGGAGGTGGCTCCGGCCTTGGTCGGCGAAGCTGAGGCCGAGCCCACGGGAGAATCCGAGGAGGGGACGAGCAGCCCGGGAGGTAGCTTGGGCAACCTGGTCGTGGTGTCGTCCGCGCCCAGGCGTGTTGCCCGGGCATCGCTTGAGGCCGACCTCGCAGCGATCCTGAAGCGGGTAAGTGCTTCCGGACTTGGCCTTCGAACTTTTCTTACTATGCTTTGTTTCTCTTTTTCTTAAGTCCATTCTCTTGATGTAGGCCTACCGTGAGGCCATTGGTCGTGCGTGCGCGTCCATGGCCGAGTAGGAGGCAGCGCTAGCGAAGAGCATGCTTTGGCGGTGATGGGCCGAAGCCACGTTCGACGAGCTTGCAGAGGCGCGCCTTGCCGCGGATCAGACTGCGGCGACGGAAGCTCGTGCCGCCGCGGCGGAAGCGGCCTTTCCCACGGTGTGGGACGCCAACGGGGAGGTCTCCCAGCGGGCGCAGGAGGCACTTAAGGTCGAGCACGCCCGCTCTGCTGAGCTCGAGAAGCGTCTTCGGTCAGCGGAGGCGCGGTGCACTACTGAAGCTACTCAGGCCTCGGAGGAGCGCGGTCTCCTTACCGCGGAGTTGTCCCGGCTTGAGTTGGCGGCGGCCACGACGGAGGGTCGTCTGAAGGCCCATAAGACTCCGTCTAGGAGTTAGAGGCGGCCAACGAGGCGTTGCGGGCTGAAGCGCGAGACGCCCGAGATGATCGGAGGGCCCTTCTCGCGCTTCAAGACCGGTATGACAAAGCCGCGGCCGAACTCCGTATGTTGAGGCGCCAGCCCGGCCCATAGGCCCTTGTACTTGCTCGTTTTTCTTTGTTATAGTTTGTACCGATCTTTCTTCTGTAAATCTGGTCTTGAAAATAATATATCCTTTTGTTTGTCTCCCCCGTTTTCAATTTTCCTGCATACATTGAGTAAACACAAATTGCGAGTAGTCGTATAGGCAAAAAGGATTTAAAGATCAAGGTATGCGCCTATCGATCCTAGCCCCCGAGCCACGGCCGAGCCTCTGGATATCATAAGGTCGGGTGTGGTTTAGAGAAGATCGATTCTTAAAAGAAAATGGACCTTTTGAAAAAAATCGACCCAAGCCCCCGAGCCACGGCCGAGCCTCTGGGTAGCCAGAGGATCGATCGTGGATTAGATAAAAATCGACCATTTGAAAAAATCGACCCTAGCCCCCGAGCCACGGCCAAGCCTCTGGGTAGCCAGAGGACCGGTCATGGTTTAGAGAAAAATCGACATTTTGAAAAAATAGACCCTAGCCCCCGAGCCACGGCCGAGCCTCTGGATAGCCAGAGGATCGGTCGTGGTTTAGAGAAAAATGGACCTTTTGAAAAAAATCGATCCTAGCCCCTGAGCCACGGCCGAGCCTCTGGGTAGGCAGAGGGTTGTCGTGGTTTAGAGAGGAATCGACCTTTTTGAAAAAATCGACCCTAGGGTTTAGAGAACTTGACCTTAGAACGAAGCTCATGACCCTTGCTCTGTTCTTTTGCAAGACGCAGAATCTTGGGACTCTTGAGTTATCCCGGGCTTCAACAGTTTATGCTGGCTTATGGTATAGGACTGGAAAGCGTCTGCCCGCACGGGGTCTTACGTGGTGCGATGAGGATTGGCTTACCCGTGTGCAAGAGAACCCCGGGGGTGTAGCTTCTGCATAGCTGTTAACCTGCCGATGTGTGTTGAGATAGTCCGAGCTTTCTCCTAAGCTCGATCATAGGTTAGGTTTCGAGGGGTTGCCTATACATTTTTTTTGAAAGAGACAAGACAAAAAGGGTAAAAAAGAAACTTACAACCTTAGCTTAGGCGTAGAATCTTCAGAGTTGAGCGATGTTCCAGGAGCTATTGAGAACTCTTCTGTCCAACATCGCCAGTCTTACAGCCCCTGGGCGTGCAGCCGATACGACCGTGTGTGGACCTTCCCACCTCGGGGTGAGCTTGTTGGCGTGCGCTAGGTTCTGAACTCGTCGTAGAACCAGGTCGCCAACTTGCAAAGTCTGGGTCTATACCGCTTGCTGGTATGTTGCTGCTCGCAGTAGTGCTTGCTCGTGGCAGGACTCGGATAGGTCAAGATCCAATAGTCGTTCTTCGTTGTTGTCGATCTGACCTGCAAAATCAACATGAATTGAACCAAGTCTTAACTCGGCGGGTTGGACCGCCTCCGATCCGTACACGAGCCAGAAGGGAGTCTCTCTAGTAGCTCGATTAGAGGTTGTCCGGGCTGCCAATAGCACCGAGGGTAGTTCCTCTACCTAATTCGGGCGCTTTCCGATAAGAGCATCATAAACTCGTCGCTGGACGCCCTGCTGCATGATCTGCCCATTCACACGTTCGGCCGCACGTTTGCTCTGCGGATGAGCCACCGAGGCTAGGGCGACCTTCATGCCGAGCTCTTCGCAGTAGTCTTGGAATAGCTCGCTTGTGAACTGTGTCCCATTGTTAGCGATTAGCTTAATCGGGACGCCGAACCTTGCCACAATGTTGTTCCTGAGGAACCTTTTGTTCGTTTGGGCTGATATGCTCGACACTAGTTCAGCCTTGATCCACTTAGTGAAAGTGTTGATGGCGACGAACAGGTGTGTGCACCCCTTTAGGCCTCTAGGGAAAGGACCGAGTATATCCATTCTCCACATTGAGAATGGCCAAGTCAGCGGGATAGTTTGTAACTTATACGCTGGTTGGTGGGACATCTAGACATGGTATTGGTAGGCCAGACAACGTTTCACTAGTTCTCCTGCATCGTCATCGCAGTGGGCCAGTAATATCCCATGCGGAAAGCTTTGCCCACTAGGGTTTCGTAAGATGCGTGTGCCCCACAGATCCCGTCGTGGATGTCTCGGAGGAGAAATTTGCCTTCCTCCTGGGTCACACACTTACAAAGTACGCCGTTTGAACCCCTTTGGTACAGTAAGCCCCCCAGTAATTGGTAAGGTTGGGCTTGCCTTTGAAGTCAGGATTTCTCAGCTGTGTCTTATGGCAGTGTCCCATGTGCTAAGAACTAGACGAATGGCATCATCCAGGTATTGCGCTGCTCTAAGAACGAAACGGTACCAGTCGTTTTGGTCGAGGCAAACGTCTTCTTAGGGGCCTCTTCTCCGGAGGGAATAGAGGGCTTTAGTAGGTGTTGCACGAGCACCCCCACTGAGGAGGTTTCTTGCGAGGAGCCAAGCTTCGCGAGCTTGTCGGCCAAGCTGTTAGCCAGTCTGGGAATGTAGCACACTTCAAAGTTCGTGAAGTGTTTCTGCAGCTTCCTCACTTCTGCCAGGTATCGCGCCATTGAGCCATTGCAACACTGAAATTCCTTGTTTACCTGGCAGACAACTAACTGCGAATCTCCTTTCGCTGTCAGTTGTTTTATGCCGAGCGCATTGCATGCTCGCAGGCCGGCTAGGAGGCCTTTGTACTCCACAGCATTATGCGTTGCGGGAAAATGAAGCTGTACAATGTGCTAAATCTGCTCTCGTTGGGGAGAGACGAGAACAAATCCGCAACCTGATCACTCGAATTGGTGCGACCCATCGAAGAACATGGTCTAGTACGCTTCATGGCTTGATGGCTCGGGCGGGCTTCCGGGAGGATCGGCGGGCTCGGTCCATTCAGCCAGGAAGTTGGCCACGACTTGATCGCTGTCCGTGGAATGAACTTGATATCGAACTCACCAAGCTCGACTGCCCATTTCGCAACCTGCCCATTTGCGTCAGGATTTCTAATGATATCCCTTAGCGGGAAACTCGTTGGGACCGTGACTTGATGGGCTTGGAAATAGTGGCGCAACATTCGTGAGGCCATGAGCAAGGCATAGAAAAGTTTTTGGACCTCGAGGTACCGCTCCTTAGGTCTGTGTAGCACGTCGCTTACGTAGTAGATAGGTTGTTGTTTGCCCTCGCGTTCGACTGCTAGTACAACACTCACAGCCTGCGAGGCAACTACCAAGTAGAGAGTAGGGCTTCCCCGAGCCTTGGTGTAGCTAAGACGGGTGGCGTGGACAGGTAGCGCTTTAGCTTGCTGAAAGCGGATTCGGCTTTCGTTGACCACTCGAAACCATCGTGCTTGTGCATGATTTTGCATAAAGGTGCTCTGCGCTCGCCGAGGCGAGATACGAATCTGCTGAGAGCCGCCATCCGCCCGGTTAGGGCTAGCACCTCCTTGGTGCAGGTCGGCAATCTCATACTCTCGATGGCTTCGATTTTTTCGGGGTTAGCCCCTCTGTTCGCCTTGCCTATCACATAGCCGAGCAACATCCCAGACCGAACATCGAAAACACACTTTTCAGGATTCAACTTGACTTGATGTCTCCTGAAGTTAGCGAATGTTTCCTGAAGATCGGTTACATGATCCTATAGGACCTTGATCTTTACAACAATGTCATCTTCGTAAACCTCTACATTGCACCCTATCTGATCAGGGACCGTCTTCTGCATTAACCGCTAGAACGTGGCTCCCATGTTCTTTAGACCGAACGACATGGTCGTATAGCAGAAGGTACCGAAAGGTGTCACGAAGGCTATCGTATCTTCGTCTTCCCTCGCCAGCGCGATCTGGTGGTAGCCCGAATAGGCGTCCAAGAAGCTCATGAGCGCCGAGTCCGCCATTGCATCGACCAACTGGTCTATGCACAGCAGGGGAAAATTATCTTTGGGGCAGGCCGCGTTGAGGTCGCGATGGTCGACGCACATTCGCCATTTTCCACCCTTTTTCTTGATGACGATTGGGTTAGCAAGCCAGTCGGAGTGCTCGACCTCTCGGATGAAGCTGGCCTAAAAGAGCTTGCCGAGCTGCTCCTGTATGGTGTCAGCTTTCCACTTAGGAAAGCGTCGCAGGGATTGCCTAACAGGCTTCTTATCAGGCTGAACGGCTAGCCTGTGCTCGATTACCTCCCTTGCGACTCCGGGCATGTCGGATGGTTCCCACGCGAACACATCTGCGTTAGCCCGGAGGAAGGTAATTGTCGACGAATTATGTCGGCAATATACTTTATGGGGCTATGCGTAAGACCGAAACCCGATGGTAACACAGGAGACAGATTTATACAGGTTAGGGCCCTCTGCGGTGAGGTAATACCCTACTCCTGTGCTCGTGGATTGTATTGGGGGTGATCTCGATGATCAATGTTGAGGATGGCTATGGATCGATGTGATCTCTCCTACCGATGTGATCCCGGATGTCTAACTAGGGGCCCCTGCCTCCCTATATATAGTGGAGGGAGGTAGGGTTACTGATAGTATATTGATTTCATAAGCCTATTTCAAAAGCTTTCTTTTGACAAAACTTTTTAATTCAAATTGTGATTTTCCACTACTTCAAAACGGGAGGTGTTTTAACATGGATATCTTTTTATTCAAACTCGTTACAACTTTTACAACTCTTTGTTTTAAAGCTTAAAAATAAAAATGTTTTGGCAAGTTAACTTTTCACCGGTATTTCCTATTCCTTTAATAACTATTTGTTTTAAAGAAATCAAAGAACAATTCTTCTAAAATATTTCTTCAAAACCCATTAGGTTTACAAACAAAAGTTTTGGAAAAATTCAGTTGCTCCACCCCTTCAAAATACCCAATCTGCTTTTTCTTTTCTTCAGAAACTAAACAAATATTCACTCTCGAGATCCTGAGTGGTATAAGACACTCTTGCCTTTCAATCGCTTGTTTACTTGCTGTTTACACACAAACTTCAATGCACTGCCTGGTTGCCTCTAGGTACACCTTGTAGTCGCATAAGAGTTATTATTTGCATTGTTGTGATTTGGGGTAGATAGATTAATCTCCTCCTATCTCTCCAAACCTTACGTCATGCTCATTCCCTCTTACCCCTGTTTCTGAGGCTCCTATCAGCAGCAAAGGAAGGAAGTCAAGCAGCAATGGACAGTTCTAAGCCAAATCAGAGCAAACCGTTTTAAAATGGTATGATGTATAGATGTGTGTCGTAAACACAGCCTTCGTATGAATATAGAAAATGACGCCATTGGTGGTTTCGAATAATCAAATTGGTTACAAGTATATTGGAAGAATATAATGATCTTTAGTAGTGGTTTTGAGAGTACGAGATGCCATTGTGGTATTTTGGATGAAACACGATGGAGTGATACTGAAATTAGTGAATTAGAACTATTCCCATAATTGGTGGAAAATTTGTTTAAGGGGGGTAGCCCCAATATGATATTATTGGATTGGCAGTTGAACGATTGATTGAAGATTAGAGTCTCTTATTGAAACGATTTTATTAATCTAACAAATATGGTGGAATAATGATCTTGCTACAAGAGGCCATGCTAAAGGCGTATTGGATTGAGCCTATGTGTTGGAGTTTGATGAATACTCGATGAATTAACGCTTAATTGGGATCAGTTGAGCAAAAATCGCATCTTAGGTAGACAGTTTAAATATGGGCATCCAAGAAGATGTAGCGAGTGCTGTGAATGCTACACCATCTATCCACCCAAGAGTAATCAGCGCAACAGAATGCCACAACATGAGAGATCATGCATGATCTCGGCCATTGGAAGAATTGCAACAACAAGGAAACCAAGCAACATGCTGGACTCGCAAAGAGGAAGATTCTACTCTTATTTCTCCTTATCTCCTTACTCTATGTTCCACCTTACCTAAGCTCGTATGCTATTCCCTCTCACCTTTATTCTAGCAACCCAAGTCGAGAAGCTCGTTACAGAGAAAAGACCTAAGCAACACCCTCTACAACAAAAAGTGAAGGTTCTCCTCTACGAAGACAAACACCATCAAGCACCGCAGATCAGGGTGACCAAGTCTTCGAATGTCGTCGCACCGTCAAGCCTTTGCGAGAAGCAGTTGAAGTGGTCGACAGAACCACCCCTATTTTCAAAAACTAAAAATCATCATGCATCATGCAATTGCATTTTAATGAATTTCACTAGAATTTAAAACTATTTGAAAATAAGTATGTTACAATAACTTTTGAGCTTATAAAACAAATAAATTGGTTTCCTTAGTAAAAGAAAAGTTTTAAATGAGATTTGTTAAGAGTTTAACCCTAGTTTTTAAAACATATTTAATTGCAATTATGTTTGTTTTTAAATGAGATTTTAAAATCTTGTAAAAACAAAACCTTTAATAAATGATTTATCAAGATTAACGAATTTATTTGAGTTTTGAAAATACCTTATTTCCCATAAAAGAAATAATTTCAAGTTCATCATTTCAAATAAAAGCCATAATTAAAAGTTTTGTTTTCACATTGTTTAATTACAAATTATTCACTAAAAACCTAATAAGATAATTTGTAAAAGTTGTGATTTCAAATTAGACTCTTGAAACAACAATTTAAACTTAATCCAAATGAAAATTCAAACTAAAAATTTGATAGTTGATTAGATAAAATATTGATTTTCCTAATTTAGTACTTTCCCTATTCCCTCTCTCTATGACAGGTGGTCCCCCACCTGTCACCCCTCTTCTTCCCAATTAGGGGAAATTCCTTTTCAAGCCTTTCCATTTCTAGGAATTTTCCCCAAAAGGGGTATTTCCTCTTTTGCCCTCCCCCTCACTGCTTCACTCCCACGCAGCCTTCTCTCTATCTCACTGCCTCTCCCTTCCCCTCACTGTCCCTCTCCTTGATCCCACCGGTGAGTCCTCCTCGCCGAACCCTCCCAAGACGCCCCTCCCTTACCTTTGTTGGCCCGTTTTTGTGTTTCATGCCGTCAAGCAAGCGGAGCGCCGTCGCCGCTTCCCACCAAGATGCCGCCGGAGCTCGCCACCGGGTAATTCCCTTTCTCCTCGCTCCTACACCATCCTTAGCCCCTTAGGGCATATTCCCCGCCGCCACGCCGCCTCCCCTATCGGCCGGCCGGCGCGCCGTGCTCTCGCCGCCCAACCTCGGCCGTGTCGCCCGCGCCGCCACGGCCATGTCCGTCCTCGCCGCCGCCACCTAGCTTCCTCCACCTCGGCGCCGACCTCGCCGCCTCGCTCGCTCGCCGTTCGCCGGGCGACGAGCCGCCGCCCCGAGCACCGCTAAGCTCGCTGTCGGTCCTCCCGCCGCCGACCCCACCCCGGCCTTCCTTCTCCCTCTTCCTTTTCCCCTCTCTCCTTCTTGGGCCCGCCGCCGCCGGAATCGCCACGCTCGAGCCTCCTAGCCCTCGCCGTCTAGGTCGCCGACGGGTGGAGCCTACTGTCGGCCACCTCCTCCTGCGCCGCTGGGGCCATCTAGCCAAAGCCGCTGCCGCTCGGCCAGCTGCAACTCAACTGCGATCGCGTCTTGGCGCCAGACGCTAGGCCATTGCTGCCTTGGGCACAAGACACCGCCACAGTGCCTCGCCTGACGCAGCCGCCGCTCCACTCCAGGCACGCCGCCAAGCACTGGGCAAGACCGCCAGTGGCCGCCAGGCACTGCTCCACTGAGCCGAACCAGGCAGTCAGATTTACTTTCACAGCACCAGACGCCAGCCCCCCGGTTGGTCGAGCCAAGCAAAAGACACACACCTCTTCTCCCTCTTCTAAATTAGTTAGATAGATAATTTTATAAAATTCATATCTTTTAAAATATAAATCCAAAATCAGGAAAATAAAATTCTAAAAGTTCATAACAATGTGAAATGTAATTTAAAAATATAATTTACATAATTCAATGCATATTAATGCATGATTTAGTTTTATAAATGCAAAAATATGCATTAATTAATCTTAATTAATTATGTTAAATAAAAATAAATTAATAAGTTCTGAAATTATTAAAAAAATAAAATAAACGTTTATTTTAGGAAATTAGTTTATTTTCTACATTTCTCAACTAGGAATAAATAACTTTTGCTACACATATATATTAGTTAAATTCCATGTGAAATAGGATTTCCAAGATTTATAAAAAGAAGTAAAACAAAATTTTGCACAAATTTCAATTTAAAATACCACCCTCATATTTATGCATATCCATTTGCATGCATAATTTATTTTATTTTATTTTATTCATTGAATTAAATGTGCGCTGTTTGCTATCGTTAGATTCGAAGCTCACGACAGGCAGGAATACGACCACAATCACGGCAAGTCATTGTTGACATTTCCCCCAATTACCTTTGACCATATTGATACCTAGTTTTACAAATGCTTTGTTAGAAGTTTATTAAATGTGGATGGTTATGTTGATTAATCACTATCATGTTGGTAGGAAATTTAGTTAAGAACCTAACACACTTTAATTATGCTATTAATCCCGATCTTTGGTAACCTTAGGATAATTAATCCGTAATTACCTGCCAACCCTTGATTAGCCTAATTAATTTTGCTTAATCATGCTACTCGTCAGATAATTACTACACAATGAACACTTCACCCGATTTAATATCTGTTTTAATTCAAAGTACCTCTCTGTTTACAAAGTGCTTGTTTGCAGGGTGCTACTGTGGGAAAATTGTTAGTGCCAGGTGGCGGGTATGTCACCTGGGGGTTTCTGGAAACGTTTGTAAAACTTGATTGGGGTGGACGGATTGATTGGCTGCTGCAGTAAGCACGAGATTTGGGTCTAGTGTGGGAACCACCCCAATCCCTAAGGACCGATACCTTGTGGTTGTCAAAACTAAGTACAACAGTACGACCATGAGCGCTTGTATGGGCAAGCCCTGGCTGAGTACCTTTCGAACTCTTGGTTTGGACATCCCGTGTGGTGGAGTAGGCGCGAAGCATTCGCCAACCTACCAGGCTCAAGAGGGGGTTTCAGCCAACTGGAGAAGCCAGCGCTGCGGTGGAAACCTTAGAGGGGATGCCAGCCAAGAGCTAGACTGTTAAAGGCTTTGTTGTGATGACCTTCGACGGGAGGGAATCATGTCTCATGGGTAAAGCGTGCGATCTCTGCAAAGCGTAAAACTTTCTAGAAAGCCGTGCCCACGGTCAAGGGCGGACGATGGTGGGTTGATCACAATGGTAGTTTTTCTTCCCTCTCTTCCTCAGAGTTTTAAAGAAGAAAACCGGCAGGTGCCGTGTTTTGTTTGGGAGCTTACAGTGGTTAGCCGTGAGGAGATGACTTCGGTGGTTTAGCCGACGTGTGGTATTATGCATATAGTGGTTAGCCGTCGAGAGTTATTGGTCCTTCGGTGGATTAGCCATAAGGAAAATGTTTTTGGTGAAAACCACGATTTGAATCGTGAGCCAGCCTTTGGGGCATGAGCCGGCTGAGGCCGGATGATTTAAATGTTTTATCAATCAATTTGATTACTCCGCTTCTTCCCCAAATTGCTTTAAAAATTTTAGGCAAACTATTTCAAAACTTGCTTTCCGCAAATGAGACCTACCTTCCCCTTGTCTAAACCATGCCTATGCACATGTTAATTGACTTGCGAGTATTTTCACCAATACTCACCCTTGCTCTTTGCCGCGGGGCTGCGCATTCCGACGCGCAGGTGCGGAGTACGAGTGCAATCCCGAAGACGGAGACCCCGAAGCCAAATCTTCACCGACGGAGTCCAGGATGAGGAGTATACCGACGCCTAGGGCTGCGTTCCTCCAGCTTTGTCTGTGGGGATTGTTTTGGTTTCCACTTTTGGAATTTCAGCTATAAAATAAAGACTTACACTTTTGTAAGGCCTTCGAGCCAATCTTTTATAACCACGCCACTAGGCGCACTCTGATGTAAATTTATGTAAATCAATCGTTGTGGTTGTGATCTAAATTCTGTATCTGTGTGTGCTAGCTACTGATCCAGGGACTAGCACAAGTAAGGCACAGGTGGGACGCTCCCTCCGCCAGGGGGAGGGGTCCCGACAGTTGCAAAAGACCGCTGAGACGCTCTTTAACCGGAAGCTTGGCCATTCAAATGGGTTTACTCTGCAGAGGTTGTACGCTTTACCCGCATGATACGATATCCTCTCGTCGAAGGATATTATAACAAAACCCTTCAGAAAATTAACCTCGGGCTTAACACGGTCGTACCTGCTTCACACAGGTACCTAGAGAAATGATTCCGCAAAAGTCTCTGGCAATACCCCGGCGATGTTTCTCTCCCAATCCATCCACCGTGCAAGGACAGTGAGTAACCCCGACGTTTCTCTTCCTTTAGATTAGGCCCGCCCCATACCGGGTTTACGGTCGCACGGGATTATCTCAGTCAAGTGTGTCACAATCATCGGTCCTTAGTCTCAGAGCAGCAACTAACACAAACCCGATACTTGTGCTCACATGCACCCACCTTACAATCCATCCGCTCCCGATACCCTTTATTAGTTGGTCAGATTTTAATTAATGGTGAATAAAACAAATCCCACCATAAACCAAAATAGCATTTTCTTAATTCCCTCATTGGTTATATTCTTTGTGGGATCGGATCCCCAAATATCTAACTGAGCTTCTCTAAGCATCTAATATATAAAAACAGTAGGTATTAGTATCATAAGTTACCAAGGGTCAAGGGTGATCGATGGATGCATATACCGGATGGGTACATGCACTAGGTGACACTATTCAATCATACGCACTTTTAATCCACATAGCAATTTTGGACAAATCTACAAAATTAGGATTCTAGGGGAAAGACTTGCCTTCACGGTAGTCGGGCTCTGGCGCTGCGTCAGCGGCGCCGAGAAATCAGCGCCCGAACGATCTATCGCACACAAAACGAGGAAAAACAACCAATAAATAACATATATAGCAATATAATTTTAAAAATTATACAAACTACATTAGATAAATATGATTTTTATGAATTTTTAGAAATTTGAATCGCTGGAATCGGAGATCGGATGAATCCGGTTGAAAAGATTGAAGTTTGCAGCTTATGGAAATTCCAGGAAATGGAAAAACACTGTAGCTCACGGGCCCACTGTCTGCCCAGGCTGACCAATGGATAAGAGCAGGGAGATGCTGGCTTGGAGAGAGATAACAGATAGAGAGAGAAAGAGAAAAGGGGAGAGAGAGGAGAGAGGAAAAAGGGGAAGAGGGAGGAAGAAGAGGGCGGCGCCGGGGTTGGCCGGGCGGCATTGGTGAGGTGAGGCTTCGCCCGGCGGCAAGTGGCGGCTACTACGGCGACGACGATCAGGGCTAACAAGCGCTAGGGGACGGCAGCGTAGGGCGAGGTGGAGGAGGAGCTGCGCGAGGTGGCGGCTTGCAGGGGAGGCGAGCAAGGGAGGAGGTGGCGCTCGGCATCAGCGCGGGAGAGCTGGGACGGCGACTGGGTCTCCGGCGGTGGCTAGACGGCCAGCGGCGGCGGCGTATAGGGAAGGCGCTAGGAGACGGTGGCTTGATGGGATGAGGCGGCGCGGTCTTGGCCATAGCGACGGGCGGCCAAGACAACGACGGCGGCGCTGGCAGCCCAGCGGTGGTGGTGGCGGCGGCTAGCGCTGCAGCGAGGGGGCGTGGAGGAGCTGCTGGGGCGGCGCATGTCTCCGACGACGGCTGCGGGAAGGCAAGGACAGCGCGTGGCGGGAAGGTGAGCAGGGGAGCGGCGTGGCTGGGTGGCGCGTCCAGCGACGTAGCGGCTCCGGCGAGACATAGAGCTGTAGGTGAGGCGCGGTGGCTACCTTGGCGAGGCGACAACGACCAGCTTCCTTTTGGGCGGCCTCGGCTATGGATCAGGATGTAGCGGATTGGAACTCAGGGTTTTGGGGAAAAATCGGGGTTTTGCTGTGTTGGGGCTAGGTTTTGCAGTCTTGTGAGGAGGAGTCTCCATACATGGCTCAATGGTCGTGACGGCCAGAAACACACTGCACATGCCGCCACGTCAAGGCTGGGTGGCCACATAGGGCAACGGTGGCTGCGGATAATGAGGAGGGTGAAAAAGAAAAGAAAAGGGATGAAAGATAGGGGTTTTTCTTGTAATATTAATTTTATGAGAAATTGAAAATGTAAATAATGGAATTTTAAATAATGTAATTTCTTTATCGTATAAATTTTTGGAGAATCAGAAAGGTAAATATCTGGAATTTCGATTTAAGTTGTTTCTTTTTAATATACCTACATGTTAAAATGGATGGGGAAGTGTGAGCATATATGATTTTAAATTAAAGCGTTTTATGTAGTTTCTATTATTATTTTATAGTATGACTGCAAGATTAAAGTTGTTTAATTGAAAAATATTAGCAAAACATTATTTTATTTGTTTATTCACTTGGGTGTCACACCAAGAACGACGACGACGACGGCTACGCCGACATGTGCTTCATGGCCGTTAAGGATGGTGCGAGCGACTCCGACCTCTACACCGACTCTGACATTAAGGTACCAACCTACGAAAAGCTCAATGATGCATTTCTGAAGCTAGGTCGATTCCATGCCAAGTCTAGAGCTAGGTGTAGGGAGTTGGAGGAGGAGGTAGCTTGTTTTACCCAGAAGTTGGAGAACTTGAAGTGCTTTGTGCCTCCTCAGCCGGTAGATTCTAATGGCTGAAAAGAATGTGATAAGCTTGTGCGGGAGTTGAATGAATTAAGGACCGTGCATGATAGTGTGTTTACTAAGTTTGAGTCACTTATGAGGAGATATGCTATTGTGATGTTTGAACTAGATCAGGCTAGAGATGCTCTTGTTGTTGCTACTTCTGCTCCTTGCCTCATAACAGCTAGTATGATTGATCTCTCTGCACTGTCATTTGCTTATCCTGATCCTGCTGGACATCTTTCACATGACACACCTAAGGACCAAGTTAGCTCAGATGAGAGTTATAGAGATCTTGGGGCACCTAAGGATCCTGTCGGTCCAGATAAGGACTGCAGCTTTCACTCAGCTTCTACTTGTGAAGAATGTCTCACTTTTAAATTGAAAAATTTAAACATGAAAAATAAAATTGCTGAGATGAATAACACCCTACTTGCTAGCTCTACATGTGTTCGCTGTGATGAATTGGAGGGAGAAATGGGTAGAGTCTATGAGGATCTTAGCAAGAGGTTTGAGGGTCAGCTAGCTCAAGTCAAGAATGCTGAGTGCCTTTCCTATGTTGCTCTTAGAAAAGAGGTGGATATGTTGAGTGAGAGATGTCGCGGGGCTCTAGGTAAGGACAAGTTAGATGATCAGGATTATTCTAATGTCTTACCTCCTGCTGCTTGTGACTTGTGCCCCTAGCTTCATCAGGAGTGTGAGTACCTTGTGAGCACTCTTGAGAAGTTTATTGGTGGAAAGAAGAAGCTCAATTTGATCTTGGATAAGTCAAAACATTCCAAGGGTAGAGGTCTAGGCTTTGACAGGCTTGAGCACATCAAGCGCCACACTGCCAGGATTGTCAGTGCTGGTGAGGATGGCCAAATGGTTGAGGTTTCTTCAGGAGTCCCTGAGAGTACTGTGTTTCGATCTGCTGCCTTTGTCCAAGAGACTTCCGCTCAGAAGGTTGTTCCCCTGTGACTTCTGCTCCTGGTAGAGCGAAGTTTAAGTGCACCTTTTGTCAGAAGGATGGACACTTGTTTGAGTTTTGCTTCAGGAGAGCTAGAGTTGCTAGGCATGAGTGTGCTTCTGCTTCTAAGGGTTTTCAAGGTCATGCTCAGACCTTGAGAGCTTCTAAGGCACCCACGGCTCCTAGACAGACAGCCAGGCAGTTGGCTCCTGTAGTTGTGTATAGGTCAGGTCTGGGTGCACAGGGTGTTGGTTCTGTTGCTGGACATAGTGCTTTCCATGGTTTTGGCTCCCGTCGTCCTCAGGGTGTGCCTTCTTTGCCTCATGGAGGTAGACACCCGCGACGTGGTTTTTCTCCTACTTTGGGTGGTAGGAGACCTGAGTGGCACACTTGGGGAGGACCGGCCTTTGCACCACAGCGGCCCAACCCAAATGTGGTTTCTAGACATCCGACTAGGTTCCTTCAGGGTTTGTGAGAGTTGAGAGGCGTTAGGGTGCTAGCTCAAGGGGAGCTTCTACTGTTTGTGGTGTGACTCAGTATTGGGTTTCTAAATCTGCTTTGATTTGTCCCAATACCGAGTCACTCACCTCTCTGTTTCGTTGAGCAGGTGCGTCAGGCGGGGAAGGGAGAGATTTGGATTGTTGACTCCGGGTGTTGCCGACACATGACCGAAGATTCTTGTTGGTTCTCTTCCCTTGTCCGTGCCCCAAATGGTGAATTCATCACCTTTGGAGATGCTTCTTCAGGTAGGGTGCTTGCCAAAGGGTCAATTCAGGTTAGTGACCGCTTCGTGCTTAAGGACGTTGCCTTAGTTATTAAGCTGAGATACAATTTGCTCTCTGTGTCTCAGCTTACCGATGATGACTTTGAGGTTCGTTTCGAGAGAAATTGCTCTCAGATTCTTGGATCTTCTGGGAATTTATTTGTGGGATTTCTTGTGTTGGGATAGTCTTCCGTGCTGATTTTGATGCTTTTTCTGTTGGCTCTCCATATTGCTTAATTGCTTCAGAATCTTGTGATCTCTCCTTTTTGGCATAGGAGACTTGGTCACATTGGTTTTGATCACTTGACTAGAGTTAGCAGCCGTGACCTTATTCGCGGTTTGCCCAAACTTAAATGGTCAATGATTTGGTTTGTGCTCCTTGTCGCCATAGGAAGATGGTTGCTACAGTTCACCTACCTGTCACCCTTATGATGAAAGATGCACTAGGACAGCTTTCGCACATGGACACTGTTGGTCCTGCTCGAGTGCAATCTATGGGTGGAAAATGGCACGTGCTTGTTGTGGTTGATGATTTCTCGAGGTACTCTTGGGTTTTCTTCATGGTTACAAAGGAAGAAAATTTTGGTCATTTTCGAAGTCTTCAACACAAGTTTTCTGTTGAGTTTCCAGGTGCCCTTAGAGCTATTCACACTAATAATGGCACTGAATTCAAAAATTCTCAGTTTGTGGATTTCTGTGAGATGATAGGTGTTGAGCACCAGTTCTCTTCTCTGCACGTCGCTCAGCAAAATGGTGTTGTGGCGAGGAAGAATAGGACCCTTGTTGAGATGGCTAGGTCTATGCTTGATGAATATTCTACTCCTAAGCATTACTGGGCTGAGGCGATTTCGACTGCTTGCCATGTGGCAAATATGGTGTTTTTGAGGTCCAAGTTGCACCGCACCTCTTTTGAGTTAAGATATGGCAGGAAACCTAGTGTTTCCCATTTCAGAGTGTTTAGGTGTAAATGTTTTATCTTGAAATCTGGAAACTTGGACAAGTTTGAATGTCGCTCCTTAGATGGTATTTTTCTTGGTTATTCCACTTCTGCTAGAAATTACAGGGTTTAGAGCTTAAAGGGTAGGAGAGTGATAGAGACTTGTGAGGTGACTTTTGATGAAGCTAGTCCAGGAGCTAGGCCAGATATCTTAGTCTCTGATCTTAACTCTGAGACTATCTTTGTTGATGAGTTATTTGGAGGAGATGACAACTCTTCAGAGCCTGACCTCTAGGTGGTTCATCCAGAGGAGTCTCCAGCTTCCTCACTCCCTCATGATGCACCCTTACCTACAGCCTCTTCCTAGCTCTCACTTGATTCTTCAGCCGCTCAATGCTTACTTGTAGAGTCTTTTATTTCTAGTGGCTCTGTTCCTACCTCTTTTGTTCTTGAGGTAGAGGCCACTTCCTCACTAGGTGCACCTAGGCATATTCAGAGAAGGCACCCACCTAGTCAGATCATAGGTGACCTAGGAAAGTGAGTCACTCGCCCAAAGTTTGAACTGTCCCACTTGTGTCACTTAGCTGCCTTTGTTGCCTCCTTTGAACCTACAGACATTACCCATACACTTTTCAATGGGTCTTGGGTTGGAACAAGGTTTGGAAACTGGTAGAGAGACCCCCAGGACACAATGTCATAGGCAGTAAGTGGGTCTTCAAGAATAAGTGTAGTGAGGATGGGGTAGTAGTGAGAAATAACGCCAGGTTGGTAGCATAGGGTTTCACTCAAGTCGAGGGGTTTGACTTCGAGGAAACATTTCCTCTCGTTGCTAGATTTGAGGTGATCGAGATTCTTCTTGGCTTTGTTGCATCCAAGGGATTCAAGCTTTTTTAAATAGATGTCAAAAGTGCCTTCTTGAATGGATTTATTGAAGAGGATGTCTATGTCAAACAGTCTGCTGGATTTGAAAATTCGAAGTTTCTTGATCATGTGTTTAAATTGTCAAAAGCTTTGTATGGACCGAAGCAAGCACCTAGAGCTTGGTATGACCGGCTGAAGTCCTATTTGTTTGGAATGGTTTTGCTTTGAGTAGTGCAGATAAGACCCTTTTCACCTAGAGAGTTGGCTCAGATTCCCTCCTTGTGCAAATCTATGTCGATGACATAATCTTTGGAGGCTCTTCCCATCAGTTTGTCTCTGATTTATCCAGTGTGATGAGTTCAGAGTTTGAGATGAGCATGATGGAGGAGTTGACCTTCTTCCTTGGCTTTCAGATCAAGCAAACCCTTGAGGGGATCTTTCTTTACCAGAGCAAGTACACTAGAGATCTTCTCAAGCGGCTTGCTATGTCTGATGGCAAACCTGTTCAGACTCCTATGGCAACCACCACAGCTCTTAAGCCTAATGAGAATGGTGAACCGGTTGACCAGAAGGAGTATAGAAGCATGATAGGCTCCCTCCTATACATTATCTCTTCCAGGCCAGACGTACACTTCGCTGTGTGTCTTTATGCTTGCTTTCAGGCTTCTCCTCGTGTTTCCCACCTTCAGGCAGTGAAACGCATCTTCCGCTACCTTAGAGCTACCCTGGACTTTGGGATTTGGTACTCTTCCTCTTCTTGTCTGTCCCTTAGAGTCTTTTCAGATGCAGACTTTGTTGGCTATAGGATAGATAGGAAGAGCACTTCTAACATTTGCCAATTTCTTGGCACTTCCCTTGTCTCTTGGTCTTCTAGGAAGTAGTCAGGGGTTACACAGTCCACTGCTGAGGCCGAGTATGTGGCTACGGCTAGTTGCTGTAGTCAAGTGCTTTGGATGTGTTCTAGCTTAAGTGACTTTGGGTTGACTTTAGAGAGTGTTCCACTTTTCTGTGACAACACCTCTACTATAAACATTGACAAAAACCCAGTGCAGCACTCTAGGACCAAGCATATAGATATCAGGTATCACTTTCTTAGAGACCATGTAGAGAGGGGAGACATAGTGCTTCAGTTTGTGGAGAGTGACCATCAGCTTGTTGATATTTTCACCAAGCCCTTGGACAGCTCTAGGTTTATGACTCTCAGGAGAGAGCTTGGGGTAGTGAGCCCTTTAGGCATTAGTTGAGGGGGAGCTAGTCTTTGTAATATATGTATATATGCTTTTAAAATTCTGCTTTTGCATATTTGCATTCTGGGTTTAATCTTTGGTAGGATTAGAGAGTCAGTTTCATTTCTCTAGCCACTGCTTCTTATCCCATAGGTTTGCTATCATGCGTGATTAGCAATGTCCTCTGCTCTAGCTAATTAAGTTTCACACAGGCTTTTGGGTCAAGCAGGTGTTGGACCCCCTGGGTAGACAGGGTCTATGTCTAGTCTCTCTAGTAGTCGAGTTGTAGGCTTGCTTTCCTAGTCTGTGGCTTGGGGTAGATGAGTATGTTTCTGAGTCTTTAGAGTTATCTGTCTCGCATCTTTGCTCTTAAGATTGCCTCGTGAGTTTCTCTAGCTCCTTATCTCTTCTGTCTTCTCTCGGATGAGTGATTCTTTGTTTGAGGGGGATTTTGGATATTTTATTGCATTTTTACATTGCATTTAGTTTTTATTTACATTTCAGGGCTTCCTCTATTAGGCTTTTGAAGTTCTGTGGAGAAATGCACTTTAGCTTCTGAATGACACTTCTAACTAGCTAGTTCATTTTGAAAATGGTACCTTGTACATGGTAGGCTAGCTAAAAATTAAATATATTTTGAGCTTTTCTTGAAAACTTGATGAATCTAGAACTTTGTCTTGTTAAATCTTTTAACTAGACTCTTGTGCATGCTTTGAATTCCTTTGGTCTAGATCGAATCCTTGTTGCAACTCTGGATCGAACTTATTGCTTATGTTTTGACCTTCAGAGTGCTCTTGTACATGGAAATACAAAAACATTGAAAATGTCTGTGGAGAGTGACCTAGGAGGCCTTTGTCGATGGCTCCTAGTCGGGGATGTGTTTTGCTAGGGATCACTCTCCAAAATCTGAGTTTGCTATGAAAAAAAAGGATGAAAATAGTAGCATTAGGTGAGCATGAAGGTCTTTATATGTGTCTTTAGATCTCCAATGTGTTGCACAAGTTGAATTCTTGCATGCCCATTTGAATCCTTGCATTTGCACCTATTCTAGTTTTGAGATTTTTCAAATGTAAGGTTTCTAGTTACATCATACAAAATCGCATTTCTTTAGCTTTTACTACCTAGCATGGATATCATTTAACTATTTCAATATGAACTAGTGGGCTTAGGTTGCTATTTGGTTAGCTAAGTGCATTTCATGCCTAATGTTCATTTGCCTAATTTACAAAGCCCCTTAGATTGCATTTCATGCATTTGACATTGTCTTGATACCTATATTGCCAAAAGGGGGAGAGTATTTTTGAAAAGGCATTTTTGATTATAAATAAGGCATTTTGTGAAAACTTGAGTCGACTTGGACATGTTGACCAATTGCTCTTTCTTCTAGTCCAAGTATGATTTTGCAACTTTGATTTGCTTTACTGTCTCAAAACAAACTTTTCTTCATGCCTTTTGAAGTTTGTCAATATACTCATCAAGGGGAAGATTATGAGACCATGTAGAGATCTTTATATTGTGATGAGTATATGTGACTTGAATTGATTTGATTGAGGAGTCTGTTTTGGAGACTAATTTGAGCCAGTTCGGCCATTTGTGCTAGGACAGAGTATCTTATTGTAACATCCCATTTTTGGGTGTTTGTAAAATTTTTGAAAATTTTAAAAAATAGTAATAAAGCTCTTAATATTTTGGAAGAATTATATCTAAATTATATTATTTGACTCCATAAAACAAAATATATATATATATATATGTGTGTGTGTGTGTGTGTGTGTGTAAATATTATTTTTGGTACAATATTTCCCCATCATGAGAAATAATTTCACCCAAAACTTGATTTTCAAAATATTGCTTGGAATATATTTAATATGAATATATATTTATTAAAATTGTTTGGAAAATGGTATTTTCATACCATGAATAGTGTTTTCATGATATTGAATAGTAAACTAATATCTTTCTCAGATTCTTTTCCCCTCTTTTGGCATTTGCTTAATCTACCTTCCCTAATTCTTCACTCTGAATTCAAATTTGAATTCAAATCTGAATTTGCCTAGTGATTTGGCCATTTTGCCCCTGGGCCCAAAATCTCTTATTCTCCCCCTCTCCTTTTCTGTTTCGGGCTCAATTTTTCTCCTCTCTCCCAGCCTGTTTCACCCCGGGCTAGGCCCACCTTGCCCTCCTCTCACTGCCGAGGCCCACAAGGCCCAAATGAGCTCCTCCTTGCTAGCTCCCCGTTCTTGCTCTGCCCGTGCCGTGCTCTGCCTCCGCCACTCGACTCGCCCCCCACCACCGTCCGGCCGCCTCGCCATTGGCACCGACCTCCTCTGGCGCCATATCACGCCGGTCGCTCGACCTCCTTCATAGGAGCTCAGTAGCCGCCCGCCCGCCATTATTGGGCGAAGCTCGGTGAGAACTGTGCCGACGCAGACGCGCCCACATCATCGACGTCGGCGCGATTAACTCAACCTTGTCCTCCCTTGCCCTCCCGCTTATAAAGCCATGCCCGAGCTTCCCCTTCCCTCGTTTCCCGCTCTACCCCGCCGGTGCCACCATGCCATGGGCCCAACCCGTGAGCTTCGGCCATTGCCGACGCTTTGGACCGTTCCCTCATCCATTCTTGCTCCTCCGCCTTAATTGGATTTTTGTTGCTTGTAGCTCATAAATGAGCTCCATTGCCGCCGCCGCACCGCCTCTTTCCGATTGTTCGCCACCCAAGACTCTCCGACCTCCTTCCGGACCGGCACCCTGCACCACCTCCTTCCTCCTCCTCGGAAGGAATCGGCGCGAGACCACCGACGAGCCCCAGCGCCTTCTCCTGTTTGGCCTCCACGGCTCCCACGTCGCCGGCCTCCTCCGCCTCCCCGGACACAACGGCCTAAGGTAACACTCGTGGCGGCTTATAGGTGCTCACCGACCTCTTTCCGTGCTCCAAACCGCTTGAGGCGCCGCCGCCGCTGTAGCTCTCTGCCGCCTCTTTCGTGGCGCCGCCGCCTCAACTCGCCCGGCGAATCCCACCGACGTCCTAGAGCTAGGCTCCGACATCCATAGGAACAAACCAAGACGCGCGTTTGGTGCCTCGTAGCTCAGCGGAGCTCGCCGAAGCCTCACGGAGCTCACTTTGTGAGACAACAGTCGTGCGGCGTCACGCTGACATCATCATTCAGCACACAGTGTGCTTCCTCTCTCTGTAGCTGACATGTGGGCCCAGGTCCCACATGTAAGTTTAAGTGGTAGCGTATTTTCCGTCTTTACGCTTTCCACACTGGGAAGCACCCGCGTGAGGGAGCTGTGCTCCCACGGGCCGGACCCCGATTTTGGGCCGCACAGTGGTGCATTTCGGCCCACTACGGCGTAGACTAATTATATAGTGTTTTCCCATTTGATTTAAATACCAGAAAATGGTTTTAGATTATTAAAAATAGTTAGCGACTTTGTAAAATCCTGGAAAAATTTGGTAAAATACTAGAATGCTTTTGGAACCTAGGAAAAATATTACTTTGCATATTCAAATAATATAATTCTCTGTAAAGTAATAATAGCCCTTTTCTAGCTATTTCCTTTAACCGTAAAAATCGAAATAGGTTTTCCTTTATTAAAAATACTAGATGACCTCCAAAAATCATGAAAATATTTCTGGAGACACTTTAAAGTGTCTGTAACTTAGGAAAATTATTATTTGCTCATGCACCCATATATTATTTCTTCAAATAATAGAATAGGCAATATATGACTATTGAATTGTTTGTATTAAGCTTTTTCCATATAAGATATTTTGATATATCTATCATGTCTACTGTTTATACTGATTTTTATGAATGTTATCCAATTATTAGAGATATTATGGGTTGACTTCATACATATCATGCATATACATTTATATTTGCATTAGAATTATTATTGCATAAAGGCTCTTTTAATAAAACAAGTAGATTATGGATCTCGTTAAAAGGTCCATAATGTTTGTAGGATCATTGCACATCATGCATCATGCTCTAGCATATTTCTAATTATATTTGTGCTATTTGGATTATTCACGATAGATCCTAAGGCGGAAGGACAAAGTGAAGATCAGACCCCAACACATTTGGCCCAAAGAGCCAATATCTCTAGAACATTCTTCTAACCCAGTTTTACTTAAATCTATGTTGATTTAAATTATGAAATGCATGCTTTATATTATGTTGACTATGTTATGTTGAACTAAATGTGGTAGTTATGCCCTGTTTATTTAATCATGTTGTATACATGCCTCATTCCTTGATGATTGTTACTACCACACCTTGATTCCCTTGAATATCAAGTCCATGGCATCACCCTAGAATAATTAATAAACAATTTTGGACTCTTTAAAGTCTTGGGAAAAGAATGCTTAGACAGTGCTTAGGTCTAGTCAAATTTTGCCCAGGACCCAAAATGTCCTGGAAGGGTGGATGAATAATCCGCCGAACTTGTATTCACCCCCTTGATTATAGAGATTTGTGTGGCATAAGTATCTAGGTGATTTGGTCTAGCTAATCGGGTTTGGTGTCTCAGTGATAGGCTAAGTGCGTCTATGTCTGTCCCTGTGACGTCCCGTGAAACCCACAATAATCTATGTGTGCTTTGGCATGGGATTCTTGATGTGAGCCATGCATTGCTAAATAGATTATTTTGGGGTCTACGTGACAGAGCAGTTTTGGTCTATTCTATGTGTCGTCTGGCTATGTGTCATTTGGCTATGTGTCGTCTGGCTATGTGTCATTTGGCTATGTGTCGTCTGGCTATGTGTCATTTGGCTATGTGACGTCTGGCTATGTGTCATTTGGCTATGTGTCGTCTGGCTATGTGTCGTTTTGCTATGTGTCATTGGTGACGGAGCGTATTTGGTCTAGGCTATGTGTCGGTTCGTTTGGTTTGGTCTTAGGTGACATGAATAGAGATAAACACCCCAGTCATGAATATTGTTGGCATATATAGCCCAGTACGTCTTTTATTTGGTAGATGGCTAAGTCATAGGCTTTTATTATAGATTATTGCAACTCTGGCTTTAAGCAAACAAAATCAACCCAACTTCCACCAAACAGCCTGGATTATTATACTGTATTAGGTTGGGTATTGGCTCGCGAGCGCGGTTGGATTGCGCGCTCACCCTCGCACCCACTCACTCTTTTAGGTCAAGATGGAGAAGATGATGATCCCTACGACTGCTATGAGGACGAGGAAGCTTGTGGAGCCGATCGTGGCGTGGTGTTAGGCGGGACTCCAGTCGCTTGCCTGTCAGGGTGGATGGCATAGCCCTTGGAACCCAAATTTATCTTTGTTTCCGCATTTCCGAACTCTGATTTAAGAGCTCAATTTTGGTATTGTAATATTTGGCCAAGTCGGCCCTACAAACTTGAGCCACTATGTATTTGAACCTTTACAAATGTATAATTAAACGTGCTTGTATGAGATGGTTCCAGTATTTTGTAACTTGTACAGCGCTAGCAAGACAGATCCTGGGCTAGTGCAGACATACGGAGGTCCCTGGAAAATGGGGTCTCACACTTATGCTTTTGAGGGTCTTCCCAAGCTCAGATGGAAAAAAAGTTATATACGGATTTTGTAGAGAATTTCGAGATGCATCATTTTCGTATTATGACTTTTCATTTGAGAAAGGGAAGTATTTTTAAAATTTCCATCTTTGTTCTATTGTGTCGAAGGAAGCACCGGTTTGAAAGGTTTCGGTTTCAATTCGAGTGGGAACTTGGGCATGTAGTCATATATGTTTGAATTCATGATGAAATTGGACTAACATGTAGGAATCAAATGTATGAAAATATTTTTGCTTGTGGGAAATGGTTTGGTCCTTGCGGGTGCAGGCTTGGAGGCAACCATGGTCGGCGACGGTACTGAGACTTGATCGAGTGGATCGAGATTCAGAACGGTGATGATGTCGTGGGATGGATGGGATCAAGCTTAGGGCTCATGAGGACGCCATGGAGAAGGACTTGAGGTGGCTCAAAGGTTCCGGTTCGGGTTGGAGGCCCGAAGGCCCGGAAACAGAGCGGTCATGTCCGACAGATGAAGGCCCGTTGCATAGGGTTGATTGTGTTTTGTGTAAAACACATGTATGGCATATTTGGCCCATGTTGGGCTGTGTGTGAGTGGTTTAGGCCCCATATAAGTGGCTGGTTGAATGGGTGAATCCTAGCCCTTGATGAGGCTACTTGAAAGCCAAGGGAGCATTCAAGGGTGGAGGTTCACCCGGTTGCGCTATATAAGGAGGGGTAGAGGGGGCTGCCTCCACCAAGTCTTGAGCTGAGGTTTTGTGGCTTATATTCTGCTCTTTTGTGAGCTTTGCCCACCTAGGTGTGACTGTGAACAAACCCTCTCAAGTAATAGAAACTAGTTCCTCAAATCATGGCTTTGTTCTTGTGTTGTTTATGTGTTTGATCTAGTTTCTTTGGTGATTTTGTTTGTAACAAGTTTATTTGCATCACCTCGTTCTACATGTTGTTGATCCATGATGTTTTGAGATTGCTTATATGATTTGACACCCTTGACAACCTGTGAGAAACAAGAGAACACATTCTTCCCACTTTTGTTCAAGTTAGCAGATTTGTTCTTCCTGCGCAGCAGTCAATGTAGGATTTTTAGAAAAATCATGCGAGATTCTTTTTGAGTAATTTCTATTGGAGAAGGTCCGTGAAATAGGGAGAAAAATTTTGATAATTTTGGAGCCCAAGAAAGCCAACAACCACCCCTTTTGTCAGAGTTAATTTTTGCTGGAATATTCTTGTTTGCTTTTCTAAAGTACTTTTATGCTTTGTCTTATGTCTCAATAACCCTTGTATGAATTACTTTCTATATGAGCACTCAATAAATCAGGAATATGGCCCTTTTTGTGAATTGTCAACTTTGAGGTACGTTGGGTGAAGAGCATCATTCATCTCCTTACAAAAAAAATTTATTTGGCTCCTATTCACCCTCTCTAGTCACTAGGTTCGGTATTTCAGTAATTAGACCAATAGAGCCCAAACAGATCGGCCCGTTGGACAAGTTTGTCATTAACCTTTTGGAGCATCCTAAATGGACCATCACCTCTTGGCGATAACTTCTCCAAGCAACCTCACTAGATTGGAAAGTGACCTTTGTTAGCTCGTTATGCATACCAAGCAGATTTTTTTCTCTCCTGTAGTTTCTTTATCAACTTTGCTCGCTTTGTAGCATCCAAGTTAACTCTTTCCTGCCAAGGTAAGGCAAAAATATCTTTGGGAGTATGTGGTTCGAATTCGTAAACAATAATGGTAGAATGGACTATCCAATTATAAACAAATTCAAGTGTGGTAGATTTTTTTAGAACAGCTCGCAACATGGTAGATATAAGGTTGACACCCTCGGTTTGTCCATCTGTTTGTTGATGGCACGTATTAGGAATAGCAACTTGGTGACAATTTAGCCCCGCAATATCTTCCACAAATAGCTCAAAAACTTAGTATCATGATTAGAAACTATATTGAATGTTCAGAATGGTTAAGCTGAATGTTAAGTTGATCTTCGAGAGGTTTTTGAATCTGCTTCTCGAAACTGGTCCGCTTCATTTATGTTATTTTAAAGAGCTTTTAGATGTGACTTTATGATAAAAATAGTTAGACTAAAAAAGCTGAAGTGTTTAGCTTTTCAATTCAGCAAGGCTTAAAGCTTAAGCCTAAGCCAAGCTATAAAAGGAACATGTTGGTAGCCTTAGGCACCCCATGTAAAAGCAAAATCTCCTTGAAAAATAAGTTAGCAATGTGTGAAGGATCATCGCTCTTATGACACGGAATAGAAAATGCTATCTTAGAAAATATGTCTACGACATTTAGTGTAGAATCACTGTCACGCTACATACCAGGCAATACTCGAAAAATCCATAGAAATATCTCCCCAAGGTACGCTAGGAATAGGTAATATATAGAGTGTATAAACATGAAAATCACGATAGGAATCTCAATGTATCGCTGGACAACTCGTTGCATGTACATGTGGCTGGAGGAAATGATCATTTGGAGCCTCAAAAGTTTTTTCGACACCAAAATGACTAGCTAGAATAACTTTCGTATATACCACCCTTCCTGAGAACAATATAGGAAAAATTGGATATAGAAGCACTGGAATTTGGCGACTAAAGCTCATGGGTACTACTTTTTCATACCTAGTTAATTGTAAACACTTTTATTTGGTGGCTGGTTTCCTTAACACACTTTCGTATGCTGTCATCGTTCAAAATATTCAAACCAAATACAAAACAAATTAGAAAAAATCCCAAAAATATGAGGTACCAAATACAAGTGTATCAAGCTACTCAAGTAGTGAACTCCATAATTTAGGATTCGAAATGCTAAAATCAAACACATTTAAAAATATTGAAAATAATTTAAAAAATATAGGACAAATAAAAAATCAAAATAAATGATGTGCAGTCAAATACACTTGAATTCAACACATAAAATTCTGAACCAAACAATTTAGCATTTGAAATACCAATTTAAAATAAATTTCATGAGTTTAAAAATTAGTTTGAATTTGGAATTTCATATGTTAAATTGTGGAGTTAAGAATTTGATGTCTTGAATACAAATGTATTTGACACCTCAACATTTCTTCTATATTTTTTGAATTATTTTGATTGTTTTTTAAATGTGTTTGAGTTTAGCATTTGGAATTCTGAATTATGGAATTTATAATTTGACAAGCTTAATATGATTTTGTTTTGTATTTTTTGATTCTTTTGACCAATGATAGCATATTAAAGTGTGCTAAGGCAAATAACCACCAAAAAAGTGTGTGACAGATTGGTTATGAAAAGTGTGTGCAGACTAGATGTGAAAAGATAGAGCCAATCACCATATACCAATGAGCTCCAAATCTGAGCTCACCGTCAAGCTCCCTATCCATTTCTAATGCGAAACCCTGCACATCATCTCCAAACCTTAGATACACATGGCATCCTCTCTACAAGCACTAGATCCCTCTTAACTCTAGGGATCACACCGCACAGCGACTCATTGAAGGGGAGGCGCAAGGGAAAAAGGAAGGAACACGAGGACTTGGCTCTCACCATTGAAGCTGAGGGAGGTGCAGGTGATGGCCAAGAGTTCACAACAGGCGTCAATGTTCTTGAGCACGACCTCCTCAGGCCTAGAGAGGTGATTGTGCCCCTCCTTGAGCATCTCGTAGATCCCATACCCCGACATCACGCCTAGGCCCACCATCGTCATTGGTGGCGATGGGGACAGCGGTCATGGCGATCTGGTTGGTGATGGCATGCGGGAAGGCGGATACAAAACCCAAGTTGACATTGTTGCACACCTGTGCGAGTGGGGGAGGAGGGAGAGGTGACTTCCAGGCGGTGTTCTCTTTGCCAAAAGAAGTGGTAACTTATGTGGGAACATATCCTATGTACATGAGCAAATCCGTGCACTCTTGGACAAAATCGATAAAGGCTGCACGATCGAGATCCAACGGTATGCATCCAGATGTGGCTTTTTTGTAGTTAAATGCCTGCCTTTTGTCACTACACCAGCCACACCTTTTTTTTTTGAAAACTTCCTTGTTTGAAACTCGATTAGGTCACCATTCTAGTCCTCCTGATCGGCTTACCTACATCTCCCCATCGAAATCATGGTTCCTCATATGCCTGTGGGGACTTCAAATTAAGAATCTGGTGTCCCTTATGCAACTAGTTAGGGATCAATTCTAGTGAGCACAAGTGACTTCATTAGTGGAGATCATCATAGTATATCGAAATAAAAGTACTTGAGCATAACCTCATATAATCTTACAAATAAGATCCAATGCCTCGTAGGACCAAATAACAAAGTCATTAGAGTATATTATTGCAGCCAGTAAGTAAAATAAATAATGTAGAAGTCCTATCAAGAGTCACAAGCTTCTGATTAGGAAGCACGTCCAGCTAATTGCCTCCAGGTAGGTCATCCTTGAACAATGGGGATGATTCTTCAGCTTCTTGTCCTGCTCGTTGAAGTAAGCAGCTCACAAACAGAGTTTGTAAGTATGAGAATAGTGAAATTCTCAAAAAATCATACATAGTGGAATTATGCAAATCTACCACTATATGTAAACTTATTACAAAGGATAGGTCTTATGACTATTTTGCATAAACAATATTTAACAAAGACGTAATGATATAATAGATTCAAAAGCAAGTAAGTAAAACATTTAATAAACCACATTTGATTTCATAAGCATTAGCACGAAGCCTAAACATTGCACAAAGCCTGATACCCTGCACTCACCAGTATCTAATGATATTCCATCATTGCATTTGAAACACTATACCTTGCTCAAATATAACCAAGCATTTATTTATGACCGAGAACACGGCTATCCGAATAGTTTTTTAACACTCTGCAAAGGTTGTACACATTTACCCACAAGATACTCATATCTCAATCTCTGGCCAGGAAGGAGACATTTGTAACCTAATAGTCATGAGACTAAATTTAAGCAAATGCCCTCTCGATGACTACTGCACCACCCAGAGCTACACATCTGGACCATTGGACCACACACAGTTGGTACAACACCATTCGTGGATGATGGCCCTCAAAAGCAACACTTCTTCCCGAAAGAACCCTCATAAACAGTTCTTACCTACCTTGCCATGAGGTACCATAAGCCTACACTTAGTAACTTAATTGCTAGGCTTAACCGAAGTCAAGCTCATGGTTTGTATAGTATTTTGCCTGGCATGCCGTTACAAGGTTAAGTCCTTAGAGTAACTAAGGCAAGACTTCCATTCTAAATTTGCATTATACAGCCACACAGGCTTCCACACACACATAGTGCCACTTGCCTCAGTTAAAACAATCCCCTAGGTTATTATCAATTTGCAACACATGCAACCAATACACAAGAGCAACACAAGCTTATCCATATGGAGCAACACATGTCTCCTTACGTAAAAGCAACATATGCCTTTACTCTCAGTTCAATATCTCTCTTTAGACAATATTAATTAAACCAATCCCAGGTAACGAACATGACTAAGCAAACTAATAACAACTACCATCCATATGATATCATCATTGTCCAACTAAAATGATGATAAACTAGGATACAATGATTCAGGGATATTACAACAATTCAATGGAAAGGAATCATTCAAATTGGAATAACTAGGGTACCTAGTTAAATATAATAAATTTAACAATGCACTTTATAAAGAAAATTTATTTTATTTGTAAATAGGCTCAATATGATCAAAAGTTATGTGTGACTTGCATTATTGCCACTCCCACTCTGGACCTACAACAAAGTCTTCCACTACACATTTCTACGCAAAACAATAATAAAGAAACACCAAATACATAAAATGGTATAATAAAATACTTTGAAAAATAAATAAAATTCATAAACAGGTAGATCTTATTTTTTTTGATTTTTAGAGACTTGAATGGGAATTTTTAGAATTCTAGATCAAAAGATATGAATTTTATAAGTTTTAATCAATTTATAAACTAATTAAATAATTTCCAGAATTAAATCTTAATTTCAAAAGTCTACCACGCACCGCACCGCCCAGTGGGCTCCACTGTCAGCCTCACGGCCCATGGCGAGCCAAGCCCACGCTACCAGCACGCGTGCAACCCTTCTCTCTCTCACTGACATCTGGGCCCCACCTATCAGTCTCTCCTTTTCGAATAGATCGGATCCCGCCTGGATTTGGGTCACACGTTTCGAATCCGACAGCCACAAGTGACCCACGTCACTGCACCACCCCGGTGACCTTGGCGCGTCGCGGCAACCTCACCGACACGGTGGGGCATCGCTGGAGTTGCCCGATCTGGCGCTTCCATGCACCAAACCACAAGCTCTTGGGCTCTACCGATAGCCCTTGGCCTCACGAACTCCCTAGGACCAAAATCTCCCTTTGGCGATCACCGGCGACGAGCTACGGTAGCGCGAAGCGGCGGCGCTGCCTCCCGAAACGCGGGAATCCACTACGGACCTTCCCGTGCTAAACAAAGCTCGGATTCGTGATCTACGAGCCAAGTGGAAGCTCACTGTGCTAACGTGATACTTCAAGGACCCCAGGGTGACTCTGGCGACGTCCCACTGTGATGACGGTGCAAAGGTCAACGGCGACGGTGCTCCGGTGCTCCCCTGGACAAATCAAGTCCACGTTGAGGACCGTGACGTCAAGACACACCTACTGGCCAAAAATCAGAGCACGAGACTCACCAGCAATGGCGGAATCACTCGCCGGAGCTCTCGGACCCGATTCACTCCCACGCGATTGCTAGCGATTCTGACCTCCTTAGCTCCTGGCGGCGGCCAAAGAACTCAAAAAGCCCTAGCGCAGCACCCCCGCGACTTAAATAGGGTCGAGGAACCCTAGGACGGCATGGGTGACTAGGCCCGGCCCGTGGCAGCACAACCTCCCGCTCTGAATTCAGTAGGGATTCCAACCTAGCGGCCGTGGCAGATCCAACGGCCCATAAGCTGACACGTCGCTTCATCGGACGCACGTGATTCGCGCGTACCCCTTCGCGCGGAGAAGTGACATCCGACGACCTGCAACGCTCATGTGGATGCAGCAGCGGCCAGGATTGCGCCTCGTCGCCCCTTATCTCGAAAAGAAATAAAAACCCGTTTATCTATTTACAGAAATGTTATTTAATGATTCCTATTTATAAAAAAATACTAAATCACTTCAGAAAAATCTGAGAAAATTCTCAAAAAAATACTCTGAAGCATCTGGAACCTACAAAAATTTTATCAGGCACTGTTCATGAATATTTAATCTTATTTTTGTTTTAGTGCTTTAAGTTAATTAGAAAAATTCCTTTTAGGTGTTTTCAATTCTAGGAAAATTATGAGTTAAGTTTTTCTCAATTTATTAGGGTAAAGCAAAATAGTTTGGACTGTACCCAAAACCCTTGACTGACTTGGAGTCCCCACCAATTCCTCCGCCGACGAGCAGAATCATGTTTTCTCAAGCTTTGTTTGTGAAATAACTTTGTTTGAATTTTCCTTGTAACATCAAGGTTGTGAATTAATTTCTTCAAGCTCCATGAGGTTCAGCTAGTCCTGAAGGAAGCCATGTATGTACCATACAAGAAGAATTTTGTTTGAAAAAAAAGTGTTTGCTAAATTTTTCTTTACGTTCTTTGAAATATGGCATGTAGCTCTTTGAAATATGACATGGAGTATTTTGCAGTAGACCTGGAGATCACTATCCATGAAGCAAAGCCATTTTTGTTCTGATTGTCATGGAGCGCTTCAAAGAAAAGATCCTGACGCATAGATGTTTCTATGTCTTGATTGTCAACAATTGTTAATGATGATTGTTCAATGGTTCTAGTTGGTTTTATGTATGTATGTATGTATGTATGTTATACAGTTACGCTAATAAAAAATATTGAGTCTTTATAAAGATTGTAATGTGCAACCGAATTCATGATTTCTTCTAGAGCAAATTGCACCGTATAGGTCCTTATGTATGCCTGTTCTCTTCAGTTTATCTTCTTATCTTATCTACTTATCTTCGAATCGAAAAGTCAAACGCTTTGTCTTTTTGCAGTTCGGTTTTTTCTATCTTGAAACCACTTTTCAAAGCTCTCGGAAACAAGTCAAATGAAGTTCGTCTGACTATCCAAGCTACATTGGGAAACTCTCATAGTTCAGGTTATAAACAAATACGAAGATAAGTAAATAAGGTAAGTTAAAAAGAACAATCCCTAATGTTGTCCTCCGTTTCCGTTTAGGTCCAGAACTTTCAAAACTGGATATTTGGGTATATGAAGTCGTTTCGATTAAGTTCAAAGTGGTATGAAGAGGGTGGTTTTGATGACACGGGTTGCCAAGTTAGCATAATATATGGCCACGAATAGTCACGTGCCATCTTAAATCCATTAAAAATTTGAATTCAAATTGAAATTTTGTAAAAAAATTAAAAATCCTAAAATTCTAGAAAAGTCTAACAAAAACCCTAAAATTATTTTAAAAAAATCTAAAAATCCTAAAATTTGTAAAAAAAAAACTTAGAAAATCCTAAAAGTCCTAAAACATCTTTGAAAATCCTAAAATTCATAAAAACATAAAAAATTTTAAATTCATTTAAAGATCTTAGAAATCCTAAAAACCCTTATAAAATCTAAAATCTAAAAAATCCTAAAATCCCAAATCTCCTCCATTGCTCTCTCTCTCTCTCTCTTTGTCCACTCATCTCGCTTCGTCCTTCCTCTCCTCCCAACTACCCACTTGGCTACTCTTTTCTCGTATTTTGGTTTTTTAATGAATTTTAGTATTTTTAGAATTTTTTTACAAATTTCAGAAATTTTAATATTTTTTTGACTTTTTGGATTTTCTAATTTTTGTTTTAAAATTTTAGATTTGTTAAGGAATTTTTAATGTTTTCTTTACAAATTTCAAGAAAATTTTACGAATTTTTACGAATTTAGAATTTTCTTAGTTTTTACATTTTTTTATTTTTTTAGGAATTTTGTAAGGTTTTGTTTTCAAATTTTAGTACTTTTGAGTTTTGTTTTGCGAATTTTAGGATTTTTAATCTAATTTAAGGGTTTGTATATTTTCTAAAGAATTTTAGGATTTTTAAATTACGAAATTTGAATGTGGATGCATTTTTTTATGGATTTATGACTAGACAGTTCATATCATTAAACCATTCTTTCCTTGCCACTTTAAACCTAATTAAAACGGTAGCGTAATTTTATGTATCCAGATATCTAGTTTTAAAAGTTTTGGATTTAAGCAGAAAGACGAACCTGCAAGCAATTTACACAAACATGATGTCCTGAATAAATGTTTAGAAAGCATGAATTGACCCTCGCTAGACATCTCGATGCACATGAAATGGGAAAAGCTAACAAGTGCTCTTGTGATGAAATTATTGTGATGAAATTATTTAATTATTTACTGAAACTAAACTTCACAAGCTTCAAAAGGGGACGACTGTACCAGACATGACTTCGTAATTTTCAAAAAACAGGTTTGAAAAGACAAAGCATCTAAACAAATAATAAAAATATTAAGATAAAAATCTGACGAACGTGCTCACGGCATGAAGCATGGGAGCGGAACGGAGGAAGGGTTCCCTGAACCTTGATCAAGGATAAACTGGATAAGTGGAGCATTGCCTAGCTGCAAGAAGTCAAGAACCTCTCACCCACTCTTTTTTCAGATGCTCACCCACTGTGGTATTATTGCTCTATGGATGGTGATGTGGGGCCTACTACCTAAGCAAATGCATGCATGCACACGTTGTAGAAATATTAGCCCGATCCAGACCCCCCACACTCCAAAATGTAACGCAGAAAGCTGTGAACAATGCAAGGCGCTCTAGTCAAGACTGCAGGAGCGCGAATCATGTTGCAGCCAAGACATAGTTATGGCCGCTACAGTTTTAATACAAATTCCATCTTTCTGCAAGGTCCAAAGTTTTTTTAACAACCACGTTGAGCTCAATTTGTATGACTCATGTGACACTTTGGTACGATAATACAGTACAACTAAACTCGTAAATCCATCCACAAGATATCAGCTCAAACCATGCCAACCACCCCTCCGAAACGTGAAATTCAGGCACCCAAAATCTTCTATCAAATCAAGCCTAGATAACATAAAAAGAGAAGTCTACTGCACTAAACCTCGCAGCATGATACACAGAAAACAGTAGCACGGACAAACTAATCATCATCCATTCCACCAGGTTGGGCATCTCTTCTTGGCCCTCCTGCCGGCTTTGCCATGATGATCTGCATGAATCATGTGTGCAAGTTAAAATGTGAACAAAAAGATCTTGTTTCCTTTAAAAGAAAGCCTACACATGATTGGCACTCCTACCTGGTCAACCCGTAGTACAGTGCACACCGCGTCAGCAGAGTATTTCAGAGCAAAAAACCTGATCAGTGAACAAAAGTGAGCCATGCAACAAAGTGGGCCAAAACAAGCTTAAGCCTCTACTGAAAGCACGCAAATCAGTAAACTGAATTTGAAAGCACACGACATGACTATCGTGCTGCATCATTTTCCACATCATCAAAAGCACCAGCCAGCATTGGCATGTGTCAATGTGATGATTGAAAACACAAACTAGCTATAAGCAGCTTCAAAACATGCATGGGCTTCCAGTAGAATTTCTACATCTATGTGCAAAACTAGATGTTGATCGCATAGGCTTACTTTGTGACATAGAGGTCCCAAATTTTCATAGTTTCAACATCCTTGCAAGCACCTTCCTCCAAGTCAATGCCAACTTTGGTATTGCCACTAGCATGTTCAGCATAAAGGGAAGAAATTATCTCCATTGCACTAAGTCCAGCATTTTCAGCAAGAGTTCTTGGAACCATTTCAAAAGTTTCAGCAAATTTGGCAATGGCATACTGATCCAATCTGCATAATTGTTAACCATCAGGAAATAAAAGAAAAAAATATTATATAATTGATCATTTAAATATATCATAAACCAAACTACAAAAATAAATTACAGCGGGGCCACTATTCAAAGAAAAAAGGTATCAAGGCCCACTAAACTACAGAACTTTTAAAATGCATAGGTAATAGAGGTTTACTGAATTAATTATTGATAAATATGAATTGCAATATATCTCAACATATAATTAAGTTGTATTAGAACTTCAGATGGTTCCATCTATCATTATTATTGACAGCACACTATAATTCATATGTCAACAGAGCTTGTCCAATCAAAAGTGGTAAAGCAACAGGCTATCTTGTTGTGACATCATGTTTCAGATGTGTCAATTTAGCAAGACACAAAAACCTTTTTGTCTCATAAAAAAGTAATTACCCTGTTTCCTTCAATGAAAACTCCTTTAATCTCCTTGCCAATTCTATTTCTGTTGCAGCAGCACCAGGAATTATCCGACTGTCCCTGCACATCGACTGGTATGAACACCAATAGTCAGATAACCTTAGCCAATCAGTCTCTAAAAACCTTAGCCAATCAGTCTCTAAAAAAGTTTCACCATGCCAAATCAATCAAATGAAGCTGGTTTTAACCCACTATACATCGTACATAGATACCTTGTAAGTATTGACACCGTCGTCAACAGCTCTTTCAAGATCATCCAGTATGCTATCAGTGCTGCCTCTCAAAACAACCGTGGCCACTGAATTACCACCTTCCTCATTTTTCACAACGGTCACCTATAAGGCAAACTAAATATGGTGAGAAAGAATAAAGCTATGTCTTTTAGGAAAGCACGAAGGCATGAAACATACTCGAACACCACCAATTTCTTCCACTGAAACAGAATCTGCATATCCTAATTCGTCTGCATTTGGTTGACTAAGTTTCAACTGTTTTTTTTTAACAAAACACACAAGACATCAGATTAAGTCTCATACCATGATATTCAATAAACAAATTTGGAAATCAGAACTTACAAGTGCTATAGCCCCAGTTGTACGGCAAAATCTTCTTAGTTCAAACTTTGAGCTTATTTTCAAGACCATTAGCCTGTAACCAAAAGCATCAATAAGTGTCACCATTAAACAAGACCAGATCATGGTAGAAAAGAAATTTCAAAAAAAAAAAGAAGGATAAATAATTTATCAGGATAAAAATTCATATAACAAGAAGCAAAAACACTGACTTGTAACGTTCACAAAAATGTAACGCCATATCACCAACTGCTGCTCCACTGACAATAACCTTGGCACCTGAATCAGCTACAGCTTTGATAAGCTCCTCCACCTTAGCTTCTTCAGTTTTAGCATAATTTTCCAGCTGTATGACAGTGCAAGCATGTGTGTGTTATAAGCTGCAGTACATATTTGTCACAGTAATTTGATTAACTATAGAAGCAGAGCAATATCACATGCCCCACAGAACATACTAGGATGTTGACAGTTGAAATTGCAACAAGAAAGGCTAGTTTGTATTTCACTACTAGTGTACTACTAATAGTCTATCGTTGATAGTGTCCTAAAAATCAGGATTAATCACCATGTAATTGCTAGGCGGTAGTGGAGCGAGTCAATTTTGTCCTCATCGGCCAATTAATCGGCCCTCTGATTAATCAGAGGAAATCAGTGTCTAATCGTGATTAATTTGGCCATTGTCGGCAATTAACTACTGAGGTGGTTGTACCTATGGGCTCAACTGGACCAGCCCAATCCCAAGTGGCTGACAGCCCCAACCGTGCTAGGGTTTGAGCAGGAGCGATGAGAGGGAGGCAATGCCGCCGATGGGCGAACCCCAAGGCCTGAGCTAGGGTTGGAGAGACTAAAAAGAGAGGGAGGAGTAACCACCGCCGCCAAATTTCACTCCGGTGTCCTCCAATTCTCCTATCTGGCCCTTGCTCCCCTCACTGCTCCTCTCGTCGGCCCTCTACTGATCTGCTGGCCTGCACCAAGCGCAACTTGGTCCAAGCGCCGCCGTCCCAAGCTCAAGTTTGCCTCCCTGTTCTCGGCCTACCTGGAGCATCATTGTCCTGAGCTCGATCTCGCCTCCCCCGAGCTCGATTCGTCTTCCCCAGCTGCGGCTGCCTCTGCGCCTCATCGCCAGCCAAAGGTATCTGCCTTCTGCCTCTCCCTCTCTCTCGCTCTCCTTTTGTTCAGCTTCTGCCCCTATGCCCTCTCCCTCGCACCCTTTTCTGCTAATGCTAGTGCTATGAATCTGATTGGTGATTACTTTGATGCCCTACTTACTGTTAGTTCTAGACTTTGTAACTAATGGATATGGATATTGGACATAAGACTAATTCTGATTAACCCCCGAGTAATCCAATTAATCCCTAGTCCCCAGCTTGCTGACCAACTAATGATTTCTTGAACCTTGATCGTTGAAAATATGATGAACACACCAAAGTTAAATAAAAATAAAGAATTGACTAAAAATACTGTAATGGATCAGGCTATGACATAAATGGTGGAACTGTCTACAAAAAGCATTAAGCGTATTATTTGTTCAATAATTTTAAAATTAACTCAAAAACTTTTCCTTAACACATCTGATTCACAGGAACAAAACAGGAGATAACTATATAATTGATTTTCCATATTGTTATTGATGAGCAAAATGTAGCGGCTAGGGCCTAGTAGACCTGACTATGATGACCAAACTATGACAACCAAATGCACTACAGTGGCACCCATCTAACCATCATTGAACAATCAAAATGTTTCTTTAGGTTTCATCCATCAAACGAAAGAATAAAAAGAAAAGGGTAAAATCATTCAAAAGCAAACACCATTATACTTGAGCACAATTACATGATAGACTGCATAAATAAAGAACAAAGGTACTATAGCATATACATCTATTAATAACAAAAATAGCTATCAGAAAGAAGCAAAGTACATAATTTGCAACTATATTTTCTTCACAAGTAAATCATAATTTCCAGGCCCTAGAAAATCTGACTACAATGTCCAAACGGACCAAACTACAACAGCTAAATGCACTACAATTGCATCACCTGGCCTTCATTAATCATCAATCTTTTTCTGTTGCATTTCATCAAATGAAGAAATGGAAGAAAAGGGAACCATGCAACTTGAGCACACCACACTATAAAAATCATGAACAAAAGCTTGGAAGTACTAAAAATCTATTAAATTAGAAACATAATAGCTATCAAACAGAAACAAAGTATAATACTTAAAAACACTCAAAACTATACCAAGAGCAGAATAACTAGTAAGAAGTCCATGACACGAAGGGAAAACAGTGATCCTCTCATACTAAGAAGATACCTGCTCAGCAGAATGTATCAATACAGTTCCTTTTGTTTCAGTTGCTGAAGTATCAACACCACCAGCAAATACTGCAATCTGAATATTGATAGATTTTAGAAAGCAGAACAAACATTGGCAGGTACCATACCACAAAAGTTGGTACCTGGACTGGTTAAGATTCCCACGTGCAGACAAAGTAACAATGTCTGGATGCAACATATTACAATCTATTTTAGTTAAAATTTTAAAGACACCAGTTAATAGCTTATTTGTCCACTGCTCAGCAGCAGAGTTGTTTTGAAAGATATGATACATGAAGAAGATGTACTAATCATGCAACAAAGTAAGGGAAATGGACACACAACAAAAAAAAAGTAACATTACTGCAGGAATCTACCATGCTGTGACTGCTCTAAGAAAAAAGTATTTATGATTTGCAGTTAGAGAGCTGGAGACTTCATTAACAATTTATTACCATGTACGCATATAGGCTATACTGAACCATGTATGTAAAACCAGTTAATGATCAGAGCAGGCAAAAGGTAAACAAGGATTATCCATCAATATCCCAACAGCAAAATTATTTTAAGAAATATAAGCTTGCAAAGTTTATTCACAAGATCGCTATCACAAAAAATTAGCTACCAAACACCATGCAAGCCTTGAAAAGGCTCAACACAATCAGCAAGCAACGAGAAAGTGAAACCAGTATACCATAACTAAAAAGAACTTCAATAAAACATATAAATGTGTTACTGACAACTTCATTTTTACAGTGGAAACCTAGATATAACAGCATAAATATTTGATCCCAGATGTGTAGATGATCAGATCCATTCATGGAGGGAAATGGGTACTAGGACCAGAAGCAATATGCTACTATACATTGTAGGAACTGCCATTCAATTAGAAGAACCTCACAATAGACAGAACAGAAGATGCATCGACATATAACAAACAAATAAGAGACATGAATGAAGATAGCATTTTAAGCTTACCTTTGTCTTCTCCACCCTTTTGATGCTCCCAACAGCGTCGTTTTTGAGAACCATCCCACGAACTACAGAAGAGTTGTGCAAACCACCTCCAAGCAGCTTCGCCACCCTAACGTTGTCAACATTGAAATTTGCAGGATTTTTGGGACAAACTTGCATACAAGCCTAAAAATTCACGATGACATAAATTCACTATTAATCAATATCAGAATGAAGTTTGGAACAAAAAAAAACTCTTAACGTTAGATGATAAGGATTAGATTACATCAGCGATGAGGGGGCATAATACATCCTCCTGGCCGAATTGCTTGCTCGCAACAGCCGATCTCATCCTCAGCACAACCTCCTCCTTGTTCCTTACATCCATGTTCTCTGAGCCTTTCTCCACCAGATCCTCCAAAATCTCAATCGTCTGCACACAGAAAAAACAAAAACTCGAATAACCTGCCATTGAACCACAGATTCAACAATATAAGGCCCACTTGGTTGGAGGATAAGTAACCTTATTGATGGCCTTGGTGTAGCCAATGATGATCTCACTCGGATGCAATCCCATCCTGATGAGCTCCTCGGCCTTCTCGAGCAGTTCACCAGCAAAGGATATTGTGAGGTTAGCTCCATCTCCGATCTCCTCCTGCTGAGCCCTCCCAGCTAGTACCAGGATTTTAGCAGCGGGGTGCTGGACCTCAAGCTCATTCACGATTGTTGCAGCATCATTTGTGACAAAGAGCTTGTCCAAATGATTGATGACCATCTTGTTCATTCCTAAATACCGAAAAAACAGACAAATAGCACACTTTTAGGCAATTGATAGTATGAAACTCAAGGCACCTTAATATGAAGATAAAAACATCGAAATTTCAATTTACATAAAATGAAACAAAGGGGCGTCTGAACATGAACCATTTAGGAGCACCAGAAAATCGATCACCGGTACTCCAAACCTATATTAGGTTCAAGACGCTAGCCAGAAATAGAAAACTAAATACTGGAGCTGCGCAAATGATAATATGCAAGCATGGTAACTCATATGCTGCCAGCGGTATGGCAAGACAAAGGATGAAAGCTTCATCCAACAATTAGGTCCAACTTCGAACCACACAACCCGCCCCACCATCTCCATACTACCCAACATCACCATCAGCCATTCAGCCCCAATCACCGTAAACTAATGAGTTCACCATCAAGCTTCCTAACCATTTCTAATGCCAAACCCTGGACATCATCTCCCGACCTCAAGTACCCATCGCATCCACACTACAAGCCTCACTAGATCCCTCCTAACTCCAGCGAAGACACCACGCAACGGCTCACGGAAGGAGAGGAGCGAGGGAGGGAGGGAGGGAGGGAGGGAAGGAGCACGAGAAGGGGCTGGGTCTCACCATTGGGGCCAAGGGAGGTGCGGGTGATGGCGGAGAGCTCGCGGCAGGCGTCGATGTTCTTGAGCACGGCCTCCTCGAGCCCGGAGAGGTGCTTGTGCCCCTCCTTGAGCATCGCCTGGATCCCGTACCCCGGCATCGCGCCCAGGCCCACCATCGTCGGCGGCGGCGGCGAGAGCAGCGGTGGCGATCTGGTTGGTGATGGCGCGCGGGAGAGGCGGATCCAAAACCCTAGTGGCCGCTGCTGCGCGAGTGGGGGAGAGACTAGTGGAGAAGTGAGACGGAAGTGGCGGCCGAGTTCTAGAGTTTTGGAGACGAGGAAGCCCTAGTGGTAGTGGTACGTGGTAGATCGACCGATTCGGCCTTGTTTCGTCCAGTGGGTGAGCTGGGATGGGCTCGCTCGGCCTGGTTCGGTGGGATGGGCCGATTCGGCCTAGACTGCTGGCTGTATCTTGGACCATATGTAATGGTTTTCTTGTCAAAAAAAATATGCAATGATTTTTTTTTTCCAAATTCCCATTTTCTTTTAGGGCTTGGTTGGATGCAAAGGAAAAAAACCCAGAGATAAAAATTCTAAGAGAGGATTTTGGTGGCATTTTATAACCCAGAGAAAAACTCCCCCCTAGGAATCATTTCCCGAGTCCTGTTTGGAAAGGTAAGGGATGAAAATCCCAGCTACCCAGAAAGATTTATAAAATGGTGGGAAAAAACATTTGCAAATCTATTAGTATACCGTGTAGAAAAATTCAGAAAAAAACCCAGAAAATGTAGGGAAAAAACCAAGAAAAGTGAAAGCCTCATTAAGATACCGTACGATATTGATTTGCATGTCTTGTTAAGATACAATGCATAAAAAAAAATGTAGGCAAGTTTGTTTGCAACATGACTTCAGACAAACAGATGGTCAAACATGTATATTTCAACATCATATCACCAAATCTGAATAATTCAAGTACTTGTTAGATCATACAAAATTTGATTGATGCAACATCTGATAATGGTCATCATAGGTCCAATTTACAAAAAAAAATGCCTTCGACCATTGTTATGTATTACATTACTGCTTTTTCCTCCATTCTATCTGTTTAGGTGTGCCTCAGCAACCAAAGCAAAATCAGAGCTTTCTCACTAAATTAGCAATCACTTTGGTCCTGCCTTCCCATAAGAATCGTGTAGGGTAACCATTTTGTTGATCACAAGTTTCCCTCGCGTGGAGTTGGTGTCCACACCAAAGTAGCCTGGAATTCAATCAAAGCACAACGGTCAGTTGCATGAAGAAATACTCGATGGAAATAATTGCTGGATTAGATGCATGTGAGTAATAAGAACAAGAAACCAATGGATTAGATGGTTGACACCTTGAACTGAAAAGTTTAGAACCATTGTGCAGGTGCATGCAAAAGCCAAAAAGCCATATACAACTTTAACAAGAAAGATAGCTACAAATTCATCAAGATATTAAATTCATAAACCTATCATAAAATGACAGTGACAGCTAGAAAAAGGGGTTTAAGGCAACATTGATTTCTATACGATCACTTGGAAGCTTCAGTGGCTTAATTGACGCAAAATTCAAATCTCTTGTCAACATCGTATAGAACTTACAAGTCATTATTCACATAGAAGTTAAACACTAGCACTATTCATGTTAAAAGAGCAGTAATAAACAACATCATAAACCATACACCAACCCTCGTGGCCTTCTCAGATTTTCTAAACTTTTTTAGCACCAGTAAACGAAGACGTGTTGACAAGCCTTTTTCCATCATATAGGCACGAAATTAAAGCTGGAACCAATATAAAAAATCCATCTTATTCCCAACTTTAGGAACCATAATAAAAAAAATCCTATGGGCCAAACATATATAAGGTATGCCTATTTTTAAAAGCATAATTAAGCACAATGAGCATGCAATGCTAGTCATGTCACAATATCAGAATATAGATATAACATTATATAGCATTTAGCAACATTCAGACAAGTTTGCATTACATATCTAGAGATTAATTTCACTCCTTATCCAGAGGAGACGAACACTTCGGTTTTTGTGTTCAAAAATATCTCCCTATTCAAGTCACACTTGAACAGCCTCAGTGCCTTCGCCTTCTCCACATCCATTAGTTCTTCAATTGCTTCTAGAGCTGCAACCAGGGTTTTAAAAACCGAAACTGGACCCGAAACCGCCCATCCACCGGGCCTTTTTCGGAAAAAAAAACCGGTAAAAACCTCTAGAAACCAGTGGAAACCGCTCGAATTCAAATTCAAATGGGGAGAAAGGCAGCGGGCGAGGCAACGGCCAAAACCGGCGGTTTTTGCCGGAAAACCGCCGGTTTTGGCGGTTTCTCGGCGGTTTTTAGCGAAAAACCTATACTAAAACCAGGAAAAACGTGGAAAATAGAAAAAAAATGAAAAGCAGTCTGAAAAAATTTAAAAAAATTGGGAAAAATCATAGATGGGTGAGATATATGTGTTTGTAATTTGTTTAATTATGGAAAAAATTTGGATCAACCTTTGATAAATATATGACATGTTGAGCATATGAATATGAAGTCAATAATTTGAACAAGGTAGTTTCCTACAAAAATATCAATATAAAGTCAATTTAAACATATCAATTTGAACATATCAATATGAAGTCAATAATGTGATATGCATGGTAGTTTCAACAAACACATATGTTCGAACTAGGAAAAATTTTTGCTATGACCTTTACTAAATATTAGAGAGTTGGAACATTTCAACAGTAAGTGAAATGCAAATAGACATATATTGCATTGCATAAGATGATAGATATACATATATTGCATTACAGTACAAGCACTCCCTCAATATATGTAGAACCAAATTAATTCATACCAAAAATTTTGGGAGCATTAGTACGCATTCCATCCCATAGCTTGCCTAAATTGTGTGAAGTGAGAATGGTTAGTATAGTAAAAAAATTGTGAGAGAAAATAAATATGAATAAATCACCTGTTGTAATCCTCAGTGGAGAACAGAATTATTCCCTGTTGTTCCACCAACTGCACTTTATATCCATGCCAGGACAACCCGGTCCACATGCTCATTCGACTCCACTTATTGAAATGATAGGTATATAATTCCCCTTCTACCCACTCATAGACATATCGAGCACGGGGTTGTGGTGGTGCAATTGGCATGTTTGCATAGGAGGGGTAGCCGTAGGACCCAGATGTCGACGTGTTTGAGCTATCCTGACGGGGATCCACTGAAATGGAATGCCTTCTATGAGTACCTTGACTTGTTGAGGTCTCCCTCTGCAACGTAGACATCCCATGATCTTGGTCCGGTGTGGCCCATCGAAACTGGCTCTCCCCTGAAAAGCGTAGGGGAGACGGAGGCTGCTCAGTGTGTGGCCCAGTCTATCCTCCGTGTCCTCCACCATGGTCATCTCTGCCGCTCTCTGCGGAAGAGCTGTCATCGGACTCTTGGTACGGTGGACTCCTGCCAGAATCATCTGTGCTCTCATCGCTGTCCACCATGACGGTACCAGCCTTTCCCTTCCCCTTGACCTTGGGCTTTTTTGGGACCTTTGTAGCTAGTTGCTTTTTTTGCTTTCTTTTTCCGATATGTGTGTCTCCCACTGTTTTCTCAGCCCAATCTGCAATTTCTGCAGCCTTGCCCTTTCCTTTCAATTGTGTAGTATCCACTGAATGTGTGACAAGTGTGGAGGGGATTGGAGAGTCCGTGTAGCTTTCATCTTTGTCAAGCTCCGGTGGGGCGTTAGACCTATCATGCTCCATCCACTTTCTGATGGGGTTGTCATGGTCAGTCAAAGTAAGGTGGACAAACCGATCAATTGGATCCTCTTCAGGTTGTATCCACCCTGGCTGTTGTTGTGCCAGTCTAAGCCTAAGATTGTAGTTCACATAGACTAGCTTATGAAGCTTCTTATATGACAGCCTATTTCTTACTTTTGTATGGACGAAGGCAAAGGTGCTCCAGTTCCTTTCACACCCACTTGATGAGCACACTTGAGATGTCAGACGTCTAGCAATCTGCGTGAGTGTAGGTGTATCGGTGCCAAACATTCCCCACCAGTGAGCTACAAGGCATGTGAAGCACGTTACTAAATGGCTGATGTATCAAAATGAAAATGTGACCATTAGTAGATTGAACTTACATGGATTTGTCCTCTCATCTCGTGCCATGCGCACAGCCAACGCGGAGGAGAAAAGACCAGATTTATTGGAGAAGCTCTCGGCTTCGAGGAGCGCCTGAGCCGCGGTTTCAGTGTCGCACATCTTCTCGAGTGCATTGCGTAGGTCGCCCATCAAGTTCGGGGGCAGTACCAAACATGTACGACACCAGAGGGCTGAAGTAGGCAGCTACACGAAGAAAAGAAGAGTTAGCTCACATGAAACACCAGTACGGAGTATTCAATTCAAAATATGACAAAATTACCTGCAGAGACGTATGTGTCATTTACTATGTCTGCCATCCTAGTGTCTATCACTCCCATCATCTTGTCGAACCGACCAGTATCATTTGTAAATAAGCTAGCATACTCCTGGCGCATATTTTGGTACCTCATTAAGACCTCGCAAAGAGTAGGGAGCTTGTCCTGGTCGGCGAGCCGTAAAAAGCTGTACAGTGGCTCCACTTCCTTGCAAACATAAACCATGTTATTCCACTAATCGAGAGCCGCCATGCATTGGTGAGCATGCTCACCCTCTTCTGTCCTAACGAAGGAACTCCCTGAAAATACAGAAGATGCCATCCATCATATGAGTGCCTACATGTTATAGTAATGTATGGATTGAAATAATAAAACTACTCGAACCTAAAAACTCAGGAGACGCCATCCACTGCATGAACTTCTCCTTTCTCCTCAGGAAGCTGTCTAAGAACATGTAGTTTGTTCCAAATCGTGTAGCATTCCACTTCACTAGCTCCCCACCGATGGCATTTTTCATCATTGCATGCAACTTGTTTGAGTTGTAAAGCCATCTTGATATCTTTCTTGCATTCCGGATGACCTCCACATGATCCGGCCATGATCCAACCTCCTTCAGCATAAGATTGATCGTGTACGCCACGCAAGGCTGCCAAGCAATGTGTTTATGCTCTCTCACCAGCAGCTGACAAGCCTTCTTGTAATTGCTTCCATTGTCCGTGACAACCTGTACCACGTTATCCGGACCAACGAAGTTCACTACTTCTTTAATCTCCTGAAATTCAAGTCATGTGTAAATAATATTACAAAGTGTGTATCTAATATTATTGTGAAACTGTAATTATTCTAATATGTTACCTTCAACAAGTAGTGAGCACTCTGCGTGTTCCCTGTGGCATCTACGGACTTGTGAAAAAATATCCTACCATGGCAACATAGCATAAAATTAATTATGCTCATCCCTGTTGGACCCGTCCATGAATCACACATAATGGTCACATCATAGTCCAACCACTCTCGTCACCATTTCTCCAAGTCTTTCTTGATATCCTTCTCATTCTCGTCTAGGTGCTTGCCATCAATTTTCCTCCCAGTGGGAGGGGTCACACCTTCACCTGCACAAAATTCATGTATAAGTATCCATATTTCACACACAATTACAAATTAAATTAATGCAACAACCATACCTAGCTTCTGTGTTTTCTTGATGGCAGCCACAAAGTAAGGGTCATCAGCCCTCCTCCCAGGGATCTCGGACACATGGTAAAACTTGGACCACACACTTCCTAACATCTCCCTGGCCGCTTTGCCTACTTTAGACCAAGGCCCCCTATCAATCCTCATCTGGACCGGAGTGGACACTTGAGACAGATGGTAATCAGGAGCTCGACAGCTGAACCTCATTGAACTGGACCTACCCCCCAACCTAGAGGACCGCTGCTCTGTCTGCGTGGCTCCACTGCCACCTCCGTGCTCGTACCTCTGCGCAGCCTGCGTCCTGAAATCCGCCTCCATGGTTGATTGCGCAGTTGCACGGTGGATCTGTTCCTCCTCATCTAGCCCTGCAGTGTATGCGTCACGCCAGTCCCCATGGCCTGCCGCCATGTCCTCTTGTCTAAACTGCTCTTCGACCCTCTCTCTCTTTCGGTCCTTGATCCTGTCCAATTCCCGCTGGAAATACTGCCTCACATTGGGGGAACAGAGTTGCAGCTAGCAACATCCTTCCCCGTCCTGCCAGATGGTGCTTCAACCTGGATGCTCCTCCGCCTTTCTTTGTTTTTCGACAGTACTTTCATTTGAATCCTTTCCCTTCTGGAGTCCCGTGGTTCCAGACCTCGTCAACTGCCCTGTTCGACATCGCGTAGCAATTCCTGAAAACAACCACAACCACATTTACAAGTGTATTAGCAGTATACTTCGCCATATACTACCCAATTAGAAATCACTACATGTACTTAGCCATGTACTACGAAATTACAGATCATTACATGTACATCGATCTACCAACAATCTATAATTATTCTATAAATGTACTTAGCCATTTACTAGCAACATTCTATAATTATTATGTAATTATTCTATACATCTAGCCACATTCTATAATTATTCTATACATGTACATCACAAACTATAATTAACCAACAAACCAATACATGTCATGCTGACTTTTTCCTTGAAGCACTTCATGTTCAAATTATTCTACTATCTACACACATAATTACATGAACTTAAATTTTTGCAAAATTACTAATTACTAACATTCTACCAAAACCACTTAAAACATGAACTTAGAAACACACACACACACACAGATAGATAGAGAGAGAGAGAGAGGGACCGGAGTTTCTCAGACCTTCGAGCTGCTAGTCACGGTCATGGCGACTTTTAACCATGGCGACAGGTAGGTCAGACGGCGGCGGGTTCAATGGGCGGGCATGGGTCAGGCGGGCGTGGTGAGAGGAATCCAATGGTATGGGTCACGGGCAAGGACAGCAGCAGATGCAACATGCATATAGGATAAGGGTCACGGGAGTACTGTACATGAAATAATAAACATCACTCCTAATTACTCCCCTAAACATAATTACCGGTCTCAATTTAAAATTTTGCTTCATACAAATTGTTCTACAGACCTTCTAGTTTTTTATAAGATTTTTTTCAATTTTTTTAAAAAATCAAATTCAAAATCAAATTTTTGAATTAGCCGGGGGAAAACCGGCGGTTTCTCAAACCGCCGCACAGCGGTTCGGCGAGAAACTGCCGATTTTACCAGTTTTTTGTCGGTTTTTAAAACCCTAGCTGCAACACATTTCCCAATCGAATACTCAGCATCTTCCCTTTTTGTTTCATTTAGTTCTTCTCCAAATTTCCTTGCTTGCTCCTTTTTGAACTCAAGGTAGCTTTCAAGTATCTCAGCAATTTGATTTTGTTTGTGCTTTCTCCCATGGCCATCTTCTTTATGCCCAGAAGAAGTGGATGGAACATGTTCCACTTCTCCAACTTCTACATGAGTACTTGACCTTCCAAATTAGCAGAGATGGGGTTCAATCCAACATTGACTTCATCAAGTAGAGGCTCTGATGGCTCAGTTGATGTGAAATTCATGTGTCCAGTTGTTGTACTATCTATGTGAAATTCAGTTGATGTGAAGTTCAAAATCTAATTACTTTGAAGGAAACTGAGCTACCAAATCATGCAATAAGTAAGTCTATTTTTCTGCTCATAGATACTCACTAACTCCTAGGTTAAGCAACAAAAAACAGACACGTGTGCACCCACTGCTGCAACATTTGTTTGCAGCCTTTTCTACTGGCCATTTGCTAATAAAGTGAACATCTCAAAGGCAGAAGTAAACATCTCAGGTGTCAACTAACTATGCCATTTTACTAGAGAATTATGCCAATTTAATAGAGAAACAAGACAAGATTTTAAATAAAAAATTACCTTCATACAATGCCACCAAGTAGTTAAAAAAGAGGAAATGGCTTATTATGAAACTTCTTCACCTTTGGACAAGCCTATTGGATGTGAAAAAAAGACAGTTAGTTTGAACATATAGCACAAGGGAAACAACTCAAAAAGAGAATATATGATCTTAAAGAAATTAATCTCTTCCAAATGATTGGTTCCGCATTGATCATACATAGGGAATCATTCCATCCATTACCACTTTGTTTTTTAGCATCTCGTATGAGCTTGTAGTTTGCTTTTTAGTTCCTTCTCTTTTTCTTGGATTTGTTGCTTTGTGAAACTGGCTGTTGGAAATCTTTCGTTGAACTTATTAGCAATGATTTTCCATCCTTCAGTTACCCAACCATTCTGTCCTCTAAACTTTGAGTGATTATGGTCAAGTAGTATATCAATAAGAGCTCTCTCATATGTCATGTTCTAAGAGGCCCTTGATCCTTATTTAGACATTTCTACTTTTATTACAACAGATATAAATGAAAAAAGGATTAAATACATCAATATAGTCTTGTACATTACAACATAAACAAAAAAGTACTAAAGGATTAAATACAACAACATGTTCAATAACATTAATTATTATAATCTGCCCACATTTGCATTGCAATTTGGTCTCTAAGGCTACTTCCTGCAGCACTTTGACTCCAAACTATTTTGGTGATCTACATCATCACCCTCTGGTATGGCAACAAATTGAGATGGATCAATATAAGTTGGTTGGTGATCCAATCACCCCTCTTCACCATTTTGGCCTCTATAATATTATGGAAGGTAGCAGCTGCAGCAGGGAGCTTGATTTGAGATTCTATGGGATGAAATGTACCAACGTTCAAGATTGAAAAGCGTTTCTTGAGAACACCAATAGCACTTTCGATGTGGTTGCGAACTATGGCGTGGCGATGGTTGAAGAGTTCTTTATAGTCTACATAATCATTTCTTCGAGATGACCGACGACGCCTCCTAAATTCATTGAGGTGATAGCGAACTCCTCGATATGAGGCAAGGAAAGATGGTGTATTTTCATATGCACCATCCACTAGATAGAATTTATCATCCGGTACCCAAAATCCCTTGCTGATAGCAGATTGAAGGACTCCTGCATCTGATGCCGACCCTTCCCACCTATATGATATGAATGTGATGTTTAGATCAAAATCACATGCTAACATCACATTTTGGGATAAAGTTCCTTTCCTATTCCTATAAGGAGCAGCTCTCTCCTCAGCAATAGTGACGAGGATATGTGTGCCATCAATGGCACCAATGCAATTTTGCATATAAAGAAATAAAACTAGCCATAAGAAAAAGAATGAGAAATGTTGGGCTCACTAATGCATCTTGTGTGTATATCTCACCAGAAAATAAGGCCAGAATCGAGGGTCTGACATAATCTTCACATGAGGTTGGGTTGAACTTGGGAGCTTGACAAATCTATGAGTTAGTGTAGAAATTATCTGAAACATTTTCCTTATCTTCTTATGGATTGTTTCACCGCTATGCTGAAATACCGTTTGAAGATCCCTGTTGCTAGCGTTGTGAGATATCATGTACATGAACATTCCTAACTGCATCTCAACAGTGACACCACGTGTGTCAGATAGCAAACTCTCTCTCCTAAGAAATCCCGCAGTAGCTCTAAATATATCTGGCTCCATCCTGAACTCAACCATACACCAACTCCCATGGCCTTCTAAGATTTCTTTGATTTTTTTAGTGCCGGTAAGAGAAGATATGTGTACTGGCCTTTTTTTTAGCATAAAGGCAAGAAAACAAGGTCAGAATCAAGACAAGAAACAACTCATGGTCTTCCTCCTCTTCTTCTAGCATAAACCTTCTAACTAGCCGTCTTCCAGTGGCCATTTTCTATTAATATAAAATAAGGCAAGAAATAAGCAGATAAATAAGGACAACAAGGAAATTATCTAAAATATAGGGACTAGACATGAATATGAATGCATATGTAGGGCTCACGGGAGTAGCAATAGGCATAGGACTCCAAACACAAATATCTTAGAGCTAGTAGTCACTAATCAATAAAACAACAATAGCAATACTACTAGAGAGAGAACACCAAAATTCAACAATGGCTCTATAGGCTATTCAGCTACAGAAAAATTCAGTGAGTTAAATTCTATCCATTTCTTGCTGTCGTGCACCCCGGTATTTCTACCGGCTTGAGTGACCGAATACTAGTCCCAGAAGACCATAGCTGGTATTGCACTCAAGGACATTTGAAATATCATCGCAGGCATTGCATTTAACTAGAATTTAACAGTTTACATAACATAAATATCATCCCAGTTGACATAGACAAATACATAGTCTTGCACAGGGCTCAATTCAAGCACATAAAATAAACACAGCGGAAGACTGAAGCGATGATATCCCGAGGTTGACCCGGAACGCGCGGCTAATCACCTTGACCCTCCTGGTCACAGCTGGCACCGTTGTTGAAATCTTGACCTGAACAAAGATCCGTGGTCCATATAATGAGTACACGGCTACTCAGCAAGCGGTCCTTAATAAATGAATGCAAGGTCAATGGAATGGGTATGGTTATTTTGCTAAAATGTCACCTATCTACTTGTTTATTTGTTCTTGATTCATTGAACACATGATAACACCCGAGCGTAGCCAAAGGATGGCTAACCAGCTCAAAAGAGAGGCAATCCCTGCCTACACTACCATCACGTTAATTAATTAAAACACATTGGACTATCTTGAATTAAACTCATTTCCCCGCCCATGACCACGGGCACGGCTACCATGATAGTTTTCACTCTGCAAAGTGTATACACGTTCCCCACAAGCCCTGTCTCATCCCGAGGGAGAAACAGTACAAAACCATTCCCTGTTTTCACCTGTCCCAATACTGTACCCTTTCTTTTGGTTTCATACCCATACGGTACACTTGACCAGACCGACAACATGCGACCTTCACCGGACCGATAGCGCACCGCATGAGGTTAGCCCCATTTAAGCCATTTGGAACTGTGATAGCAAGTCACGTCCGTCCACTCTGAGTACAATGAAACAAGCTTCCACAAATAACGGTCGGGGCGAAGGCACAAGTGGTCAGACGGTTCAGTCCGATGGTAATACAAGTATTCGGTCCTTATATGACAGAGGAGACCTGCACGTCTCAACCACAAGCCCAAAATCCGCCTCTTTTGGGTCTCCTCAAATCAACACACACCACGTTGATTTTAGTTGATTAGGTTTATCCAAAAACAGTACCACGAAGTCGAACTCCACGGATACGGGTTTAATATTGAGTGAAACCTATCAACTACCAATCCCAGAAGCTAGGCTAAGCATCTACACAAGGATAGGCTAGTAAATCAGTACCAAAATGGGCTATCAATGGAAGGCTACGTCATATTAGTAGAGTACTAATATGAAATCGGAACAAACTAACACATACGATGATAATTAAAACATGCAAATTAAGTAAATATGAAATAATTAAAATTTAGCAAACTAGGAATTCAACATGAATCTAGCTTGCCTTCGAAGAAGTTAGGTTCTGGTTCTCCTCCTTCGATCGGCTCCAAAACGTCTCCCGGACAGCAGGTACACGTCGGATCTAAGCGGAAAGGAAATAAAATATAAATAAATAACAAACACAGAGAAAATAGTATGATAAAAATATATAAAATTCTAGGGAATTTTTGTGATTTTTGGGCTCTGGAATCATCTAAATCGGAGTTCAGAAACTCCCTAAACAATTCCGGGAAGTTTCTGAAAATCAGAAAATTCCACAAAAGAATAAACCGCACTGTTCATATAGAAAACCGGGAAAACCTGAATTTAACCTTTTAACCGGGGTTTAGTCGTGAACAGTAAGGGACACGTGTCGTCCTCTGATTGGTCCACGCGTCGGCTGACGTGGCGTCTGGAGGCGGGTTTCGGGTGACGTGGCGCTGACGTGGCATCCACATGGCGACACGTGGCGGTGACGTGGCGCTGACGCGGCTGCGGGGTCCACCGGTCGATGACGGCGGCGGCTTCGACGATGGGCCCATCGTCGATGGCAGCAGCAAGGCGGACGGCGCGGGTCACGCCTGCTGGCGGCGAGGCGGCGGCGGCGGCGGGACACGCGCCAAGACAATGAGCGGGCGATGGCGGCGAAGGGCGCGACACGCGGCGGCGAATGGCGGCGGCGTGTGCCGGCGCGGCGGCGAAGCGCGCGAGACGGAGCGCCGCACGCGGCGGCAAAGCGGCAGCAAGCGGGTGGCGGCGGCGGGCGCGTGGCGTCCGGCGGTTGAATGGCGCGAAACCATGCATGCAGCGGGCGACGAGGCGGGCTTGAAGACGACGCGCCATGTAGCTCTCCGGCGAGATCTTGGCGAGCATCATGCGGCGCAAATCTCAACGGATTTTGATGATTCAAGATCCTACGAATTCGTCTCGACGAGCTCTAGGTTGTCTGGGTGTTGGATTTGCAAATTGGGGAGATTTCAGAGGAGCTACCTTAGAGAGAGAGGAGATTGGATCCGATTGCACGGAAACCGAGGGAATTTAGGGGCTTGCTCTTGGGTGGTGGCTGTGGGGGGTGTAGGGGTGCTGTAGGTCGGCTTGGGGGCGCAGGGCACAAGCATTTATAGGGGGGAAGAAGGGATTAGGGTTTAGGTATGGGCTAAAAAGCCCAAATAGGGTTTGGCTAGGCTTTGACCAGGGTTGACCACGTGGAAAAGGTTGACTTGGCATTGGAAATCATGCTAATTTGGCTTGGTTAAGTTTGGTGGCTTCCTAGGGCATTTATATCACTCTAGGGTTTCTAGTAGTCCTTATCTGAGTCTCTTACACATAAAATAATAATATAAAATATATATTTATATGTATTTTTTTTCTCTTTTTATAAAACAAGTGACAACCTAATAATTTTATTAGGATGTCACACTTGCTGCCACATTTCTGCACATTGGCTAGCAGCCATTACCATCAACCTGACAAAAATTGTAATTTGCCCATACAACAACTTCTCAATTACTCCTCCTATGGGTAATTTCCTGAGAAGCAAATTCAATTTTTTGTTTCAAGCAATACATTTAGTTCAAGCCTTCCACAAGACCATATTACTATGAAATTATAGAGAACTAATCAAATTACTCTCAAGAAATCTCCGTACACTATACCATTCTTGACCTAAACTTTTATTTCTAATTGTGGGAGTGTGCTAAATAGTCTATTGAATCTACAACTGAACAAAGAACATTTAAATTCAGTTGCTACTGTACACATACTTGGTCGACCACTTCTACTATCAAAAACTAGGTTTTCAGGCTATGACACAAGCTTTTTGTCATGCAAACTCCACATAGTCCAATTAAAATAGGTTCCAATTCAATTTATGGCAAGCAGAGCTACCAAATTTATGGGAAACAGATAGACTACATCTACATGCCAGTGGTATCTTTACCAATGGTAGCTAAATTATAACACTAGTACAAATACTATATGCTAGTGGTATCTTTACCAAAGAAGATTTAGAGATTAGTTAGCCATCTAATTTTTCAGATCCAACACTCAATCAGCAACCTAATCGGATTTCTAAGGTTAGAGTTCTTTACCTCCTCAACTCCTCCTTCATGTCGCCTCATCCTGCGTGCAGACCTCTTGAAGCAGTTGGTGTGGAACAGCGGACCCGTGCGCTGCCTCCTTCTTTGCACTGGCCTCTTGGTCCACACTCGTGTGTCACCTCCTTCTTCGTTCTGGCCTCCTAGATGGCGAAGGTGACAAGCGATGGTGAGGCAGAGGTGGTTGGGGAGAGGCGGGTAGAGGCGGCGAGGCAGGCGCGGCAGAGGAGATACGGGTGGAGATGGCGAGGCAGGGACGGCGGGGGAGAGGTAGATGGAGGCAGCGGAGGAGAGTAGGCGTAGCGGTAGAGGCTGGTAGAGGCCGTAAGGAGGCGATAGCAACGGCAAGGATTTGGGTGGAGATGATGAAGGTAGGGTTCGTCGTGTACGGTTTCCAGCGGTGGCGGCGAGGGAGAGGGAGAGAATCGGGGGCGAGAGACGGGGAGAATTTTGCACGAGTCGGGAGAGGAGGAGCGTTTCCGTGGGGATACCAAGTGGGACGGGCCAGCAAAAACCTGGGTTGTCGGCTTCCAAAAGTCCCCCATCGCTGGCCTGGGGAAAATTTCGCCGCGGCCTTTGAACCCCGGGAATGGCCCGGGATCTCGGCGGGGAAGGGCCTCTCAAACAAGCCCTTAGACTATTTTCAACCGTTTCCCACACTTCAATTCCCTTCCCAACCCCTGACGGGAATCCCTTCCCAGATTTCATTCCCTTTCTATCCATGCACTCCGACAGCATCCCTTCCTCCATTCCCTTCCCTTCCCAAACTTAATATTTTAATCATTCATACGTAACCGCCATTTGACATACGACGTACGTACGAAGCTGTATTTGTAAATAACAAAATGAATATTTGTAAATAAATACGATGACACATACTTACATATAAAAATGTATATATTAAATTAAATAATGAATTTGTAATATGATTTGCTGCAAAATTCAATTTATATAATGAATATAAAAAATGTATATATTAAATTATATAATGAATATGATTTAATGAATTCTTGTAAGCTTAAGTAGGGGAGGGAATGACCCGCATAGATCATTATTACTATTAAAGAATAGAAGTGACGAACACGGTGGTGCGCGCAATATTCCACATAGTGGGCAGTTGGCATGTCCTTCTCCTCAACTCGATCAAAGCACAGGAAAAAAACAAGTTGATGCCATCAAGCAAATGCCAAACCAGGAATCTGGCTCGATTTATGGTACTGCACATATGCCAATCCACGAATTCTGCTTAGTTCAAGCCACATGCCACGCAGACTTGTCCAGGAAAAAGTAATGGACAATTGGTACCGGATAGAGCAATCCATTTGTCCGGCGTTAATCAATTTAGCGCAAGAAGGTCGTTACAATTCGCCAATTACTCTCATTGCAAACCATTGAAACTTGGAAATAGGCACGGTATCCCACATGCCACATGCACCCATTCTGACTAACTGCTGGCAACTGAAAATAATATATCCATGAAGATTCATTCATATATGCACAAACTGGAGCATTTCTTGAGCTTGATTATATCTACTTGCAATTGATTCACATGAATACAGCACATGAAATCCTCGGAGTAACTACTCGCCTTGATTATTATTACAAGGAAATAGTATCTCAACACTTGCCTCTTTTGTAGTAAAGTATTGCAGATACAGCTTAGAGAGGGAGAACTGGAGTAGCATTGATAAACAGCACAAGGTCCAGGGCTCATCTTGTGCCTCCTCTCATCTAAGGTTAGGCTATGATTTGGAGAAGGCTCTGATGATTTGGAGTTATGTACATTATTAGGCAGAAAGGCATTGCTCATCACTGTTTGTGTTCTGGGTTGATAGTTTGGAGTGCTGCCACGAGATGGATTGAAATCTGCAAACAGAGAGCATATCTTATGATAACACGCACTCATGCATGGATTGAAATAGATCACATGGTCTGGTAGAAGACCTTGTTTATCCACCATTGAATTTCTGATAATGTCACAAAAACCGCTCAAAGAAATAATGTCCCAATAGGCCAGAATAAAGTCTAACTTTCCAGGGTTTTGCATGAGTTAAGAAAGTAAGGACCACATGGAATAGGCAACTGGAGCTAAGGTGGGGTTAATGCAGCTCACAGATATTAGATGCCAAGAAGCATGATATTGCCAAAAGACAAAATCAAAGGCCTCAACCTTTTGTTTGAAGAAGCAATCAAAGGCCGTAGGGATCTAGAGACAGATAAAAGCTGTATCTTCACCAACTCAATCAGCACACATTGCTGATTGGAATTAGCAGATGGAACAAGCAGCTCATACTACTTAGTACTAATATATTAATAGAACAGGCTAATAAAGGAAGGAGCATAAGCCAAATCATTGGCACTACAGTAATGTCATTATGAATGGCCAAAATAATTGCACACAACAATAGAAGAAATCTATAGAACTAGACCAAAATTCCCTTAGCCAGTTAATAAACATGCCTTAACTATTTGTTACCTCCATTCACACTGTAAAAGTCATCCTCGCAGTCAGAATCCAACCATGCTCGGGAGTCAAAGAACATTTCATCCTTGCTACCTGCAAATTACGTTATGAGAAACATGTGTTCGAAAAGGCAGAAACTTGATCGCATTTATTAATGATACAGTATAAATTTCAAGCATCAATCAAGACAAGAAATACAACTGGTAGATAAAAGAAGTGCACCAGAATAAACAGAACAACAAACTCCCATGCTTATCCGATGATTGATAATTGAAATGGCTATGAAGCAAGCACCTGATTTGTGGAAACAGGACAAAACATATACCAGATGAAAAACATATACCAGCGGCGATGCAGAAATTCATGGAGAAGATCGTGTCGATGATGACGTCAGAGGGCCTCTTCCAGTGGCAAAGCGGTCCGGTCATCCTCGCGCAGGTAAAAATCCCATCTTTTTTTCCCCGTTGCACTCGGTGAGCACACTGATCGATGATCAGTCATCTTGGTTCTGCGACTTGATGTCTGCAAATGGCGCGTCCAATCCAGGTGGAGAACGAGTACGGGCCGATGGAGTCGGTGATGGGCAGCGGTGCGAAGCCGTATCCGAACTGGGCGGCGAAGATGGCCGTAGCCACCAACGCCGGCGTGCCATGGGTCATCTGCAAGCAGGACGATGCCCCCGACCCCGTGGTAACCACCGCCGTCGCCTCCTCTAGTTCCTCGCTCGGTTTTTTCTCAAATCGACAGGGGACGACAATATATGCGCAAATTGGTCTAAATCCATCGTGGGAGCAAGATCGGGGCTGCTACACTACCATCCCACCTTCCCCAAGCACAAATCGAGAGATCTCCACAATTCGAAGCAACATTTGGGGGAAATTTTTTTACCTCAAGCCGCCGCTCCTGGTCCGCCGCGGGTCGTCGTCGCCATTCTTCACCCCTACAGCCTCTCTCGCCGACGCGGATACCCGCTCCCCTCCACTTCCGGCTTGCGCGTAGATGAACCCCCCATCGGATCCCCTTCCTCCGAGCAACCTCCCGCCTCTCGCCCTTTCCGCCGTAGCGTGCGCAGCCGAGTCGATTGCTCCTCGCCCCCACATGCGCCCGTGAAGGGATCGGTGAGAGAAACCCCTACGCCAGAATTCTCTCTCCAATCCTACAAGATTCCCCTCACCGAATGGAACCCGTTGGAGCTGCGCCGCCCATCCCGTCCCGGCTGTTTTCCCATCACCAAGGGAATGGGTGCCGAGACGGGATGCCGTTGGAGACAGTCTTAGAGGGAATTTAGTTCCTTCAATGCTCTAGCATATTTTGTTCACTGTTCTCTTTGGAAGGGATTCTCTTTTCTATTTTTTTTAGAAAGAGATTTTCTCTCCTTTATCTGTATTATTTTTTTTAAAGGGATGCTGTTAAAAATGGTAGAAAATGAAGCGAAAGAATATAGTGTAGGGAATAGGGAAGAGATTGAAATAAAGGAAAAATGGTTGAAGATAGGGTTGGATGCATCTCTCATCGTCTGGCAGTTGGATGGGGTTGGCTTTGGCTATCAGCTAGCTTTTCCTTGTTCTAAAAAAAAAAAAAGTTTTTGCTGGTTTTCAATATTGCTTCCGAGGAATAGGTCCTCACATTATTAGAGGTCACATTATTAGAGGTCCCCGTATTTCTATTTCCCATTGTAGTGTTTGTGGGCATCAAAACACCGTTGCAAGTCACAGAGTTGATGGCAAGTTAAGTTAGCTGAGCATGTTCATCGTCCGTATACAGGAAACAGAGATATATATAGGAAACCGAGAGAAATGATTGGATATTTGAAGCTCGCAATACTATTGATCCTTACTGTAGTTACATTGGTCGCTACATTTGTTTAATGAAGAAAAGCTATTTTTTTTAGAAGTTTAAGGATGAAAAGATTGGGTTATTCTTTCAGCTAATTTACTTATCTTATCTACTTATCTCCGAATTGAAACTCTAAGACACAACAATTATGTCTTGAATTAAGTCAAATAAGACACGAGATAAGTCAAATAAATAAGACACGACATAAGTCAAATAAGACACGACATAAGTAGGATAAATTCTAATTTATCCTACTTATCTCGTGTCTTATTTGATTTATCTTACTTTTTTTTATCACTTTTGAGTCGTTTATTTATCTCGTAGCGTGTCTATAAGCTCCCTAAACCCCAAAATTGAAGGCCAACCGGCTCTCGAGGCTATCTCGAAATTCTAGAAGCTATGAGATAAAGCAAATAAGTGGGATAAGATAAGCTGAAAAGAACCCAACCTTATATGAAATGATCTCCGATTACTGAAAACATGGACACGACCAATGTGCGAGACATGATAGCAGCTGGAATTAACGAGCAACGAATATTTCTAGCTATACATGTTATAGCGTTGTTTGGATGGGTAAGGATTGTCTTGTTCGTAACTAATTCTCATTTGTGTCATTACTTACTTGGACTAGCTAATTATGAGTGTATTATTCCATTTTGGACAGGATGACTTTTTTTTTGTATAATTAAGATTTTATTATTCTAATTTGGAACCGCTTATAATGTATGTAATATTGGATTGCATAATCTCGACAAATTACTATGCGCCTGAAGTGCCCATTGCATGTGTCGTCCAACTATTTCCAGCATATCCTAGCTCGCACGCCTCGGTGGCTCAGCGCCACGAACGCGTCCAGCACTCCTACCGAGCAAAGCTCTAGAAAGCTCGCTTGGCTTGCTGCCATTTATGCTCACCGAGCCGTTGCGTTTAATCAACGCCACCTAGCCGCTCAAAGAAACGGTGCCTGACCATCTTGGTCACGACGCCGAAGATGTCGTTGCAGAACTTCCCCCACAGGGAGGACCGAATTGCTCGCTGGCTAGTCGTACACGTCGGCATTCAACGGCAGCGTCGCCTTGATCGCTGACCCGTGTCCACCCTTATCGAGCGCGTGATGCATGATTTTGATTGCCGACAAGGTGGCGTGGTCGAACGAGCCGTTGAGGAACGGCTCATTGCTAACAGAGGCATACCTGATCGATCAAAGTACCAATCCAACATTAAAAACTACACAGGAAAAATAGTCGATGACATCCATCTATATTTATAAAGTTGTATATCTATAAAGTTGTAGACGTACGGCACAGTTTCTCTCGAGCTGGCACATAGCACATCTCCTTTTCGGCCACGTCATTCAAAAAAGCTAGCCGTCCGATGGTCAGATTGGAGGAGATCCGGCCGTCCGCTCACAAGTTATATATAAAAGGGTTTCTTCTGTTCGGTCTTCAGCTTGGCGGGCCATCTGCTCACCTGGTCTTCAGCTCCCGCTTTCGTTCTGCCGGCCTGGGGTCGAATCCGCTCCTCCCACCGCTTTTATTTATCCAAAAGTTGTAGCTTTCTATAGGTGCTTGCTATGGATCGAGCTTTTATGGTCATAGACTCTGTGATTCATCCACGAGCCAATTATTTTATGAGTACGACGACGTTGCTTGTGCTTGTGCTCAAGTACGCCCATTATTAAGAGATGGTCTTATATCATGTGATCTTGTTTTAATGCCTTCACTTTATTTTTTGCAAAAGGTTGAGAGCATTGCACATCTCTACATTAATTATTGTGCAATCCACCTAAATATATATGAGTGTAAATGTACGGCGCTTTACATCTCGTCTCGACACGTGGTTTGTTTGCAAGGCGACATGCTCGTCTGGGCCATGTTCAAAAGTTATATATAAAAGTAGGCCTCACGCACCTTCGAGATGAGGCGGAAGGTTCGGCGGGCTGGTCCTCCACACCATATCTCACATCCGTGACATAGGTTCGAATCCCAGCTCCACCCCTTTTCTAGTTGTTCCTTTCTTTTTTATTTTCCTTTTTCTACGTCGTTCAAAAATTCACGCATTTACACTAAGGTTGTATGCCGCATAGGCATATATTGATGCTTTTTTAGATGTTAGACTATCATTTGATGATTTTGGAACGGCAAGTTCCAAGAATGTACACGTCTATTGCAAGGGTATCATAGAGTGGATTATGATGAACAATCTGCCTCTTGTGTTACAAAGGAGATGAGGACTTGAACTCAATGCAAAGCTCCATGTATATCTTGGAACTGATTGTAATTATTCTCACAACTTGATTGAACCGTGCATATCATCAGTGATTTCAAGTACCTTTAGTATTAACATGTGTATAATATGATCATTTGTGCCTTGATTGTGCCCGCGCAACGCGTGGGTTGCCCGCCTAGTTAACACAATGAGTAACAAGAAGGGAGTATGCCATGTAGCCTGAAATCTGAATTCAAACCAACTTACACTTACTTAGGTGACGTTCTTCTTGACTCACTTCATGGCACTCTCGTAATCGCTGACGTGAGCATTGTCGGCCCTGGTTTTCGGGAACCTCGGTGCACCTATGCTAGCCCAGGATCTTGTCTTGCTAGCACGACACCTTTTACAAAATACGAAATCGTCTCATACATGCGATAAAGATTATCATTACAATAGAGTTCAATTACAACATGCTCATTTTAGTAGTCCGAAAAGGCCAAATCTATAAAACCAAAATGAATTCTTATGAGAGTCTAGTAAAGCAGAAACAGTAAGAAGAGTCGGGTCGCAAGGTTGTGCCCAACCCAATCAGGCAAGCGACTGGAGTCCCGCCTAATCCTCGGCCTTCACGTCAATCTTCTGGCCCTTCTCCTCCTTGTCGATATCTTCCAGGCCAAGTCCCTCCTCGACGCTACCTAAAAAGGTGAGTGGGTGCGAGTGTGAGCGCGCAATCAAACTGTGCTCGTGAACCAACATCTAACTTAATGCAATATAATGATATAGGCTGTTTGGTGGAGGCTAGGCTATTTCATTTGCATAAAGCCAGATTTGCAATAATTAATAAGTAGAAATCCTATGACTTAGCCAGTTAACAAAAGAAAGACGTACTGGGCTATATATACCAAAATTGTTTATCATCTGGGGGTATATCAACCTGGCGACACCGTATCCATCACCATGGACTACATGTCCCAAAAATCGGCTGATCCATCCCATAGCCATGGGCATGGTCTCCGAAAACAAAATCAGACCAGTACCCATACCAACAACTAGCGCACTGTCTTTATCAACTGGCGAGTCCGTGCCCATACCTACAACTGGTGCACGACTTCCAAAGTGGCGGCCGACTCACCCCCTTAATCAAGGGGCGTGATTGCCTTGAGCTCAACAAAGGCCTGGATCCGTAGATCCTAAGTATCATCATCAAATATATCAAAAGTGTTCATTTGACCAACATTTGCACTTAGGTAGAAAATGGCACCCAAGTGCATGAGCCTTTTCCTAGGCTTTTATCGGGTTGCAAGGTAAGCTCGGGAACGGGGCACTACACACCGCCATAGTTAATGTACTCGAGATTCACACTCACTGATTAAACTGTCCAACACTTTAGCATATAGATGCTGCAGCGATGTAGTCTTGATCAGGCTGCATCTAGTCATGATACACACCATGGCAATGATGGGACCGACCCATTGAGGAACCTGCTCCGTTTACATTGATGGTCAGGATTAATCGTTGCAGCGTTGATAGCAAGCTATGCCGTGCAAGAGGACTGATCCGTTGTCCCATACCGCAACGTTGATTAGCTAGGATTCAACCCATTGGACTCTAGACTTAATCAGGCAGGTCTAAGCATTTTCCAAGGACTTACTAGTCAGGGAAGATTTAGATTAATTTCCTAGGATTCCAAAGGGTAAGGTAAGGAATGATGTCAAGGACAAAGGGTTGTGCTTAATAACATATATAGTCAAGTGGGTAATATCTAGACCAGCTCTATCAGCTTTGTGTTTAACAACATATTATAGCAACAGAATAAAAGCATGCAATTTTCATCATTTAAATCAACATAATTAAGTAAAACATGGGAATAGACAGATGAGCTAGAGATATTGGCTCGCCTCGACCGAGCGTGTTGTAGCCTGGATTCCGGTCTTCGAGCTGTCCTTCTAGGTCTTCCGGATCTATCGTGAATAATCCAAATAGCACAAATACATTTAGAAATATGTCAGAGCACAATGTATGTTATGCAATCGCATCTGATCGCGTGGATGACTATTTGCATCGAGCTATATTGAAGACTATATAATAATCTATCCTACTTATCTAGGAAGTTCCATGAACTCCACGATAAACGTGGTAAGGATGTCATGCATGTGTGAATGCTCCTAAATACCATTAATTAGACTCCCAAAGAATAAACCTATCATTTGTATTAAAATATCTTAAGCAAACATTTTTAAAGATATGGGAAATTTTAACCCTAAAAGGGGCTTCGTATTTTTAAGTAGATAAGAGACCAATCTCCTAAAAGACCTAATAAATTTCTAAGGCTAGAAACCTTATAAAGTATATACCAAAATATTTCCATAGTTTTAAATATATGAATATCCATTAAAATATCCATTTTGGGTATTAAAATACTACCCCTAAGGGAGGTTTTCTAAATACTACCCCTAAGGGAGGTTTTCAATTTCTACTAACTTATTTACTATAAACCTATAAAGTTTAGTATTTTTCCTAAGGTGAGTATCCTATGTAAAGTTTACAGAAGAATAATCAATATTTTTATAGGTCAAATAATATTTTAAATAAATGGAATACCATTTCTGGCATTTCTTTTATAAAGAAAATACTACCATAAGGCTGTTTTAAATTTTCTAGGGGCAAGATAGCAATATGACATGTCCAAAATATTTTCTCATAAGTCAAGTACAATATATACTATTTTCCAGAATTTTCACAATATTTTTGGAGGGTAAAAACTATTTAAGAAATGCCAGATAATTATTTATGGGGTTTTCTTTATAAAAGAAATATATAGACAAGAGCTATAAATATTTTATAGAGACTTGGAATAGTGAAATATACAAAATTATATTTTTCATGGGTCTAGAGGATTATCTAGTATTTTACCTAATTTTTGGTGGTTTCAGGATTATCTAGTATTTATAATAAATCATAATCATTTTATGAGATTTCCTAAATAGATAAATCTTTGGAAAACACTTCAAATAGTAATGGGTTGTGTGTGTTAGGGCTATTCTGGTTGTATTCAATTTAAAATGGAGATAAACCTATATGCTTTACCGAGTGTAGAAATCTACCCATGGTTTCGAGATGTTGTTGTTGAGATGTGTGTAATCTAAGTCGGGGAATAATCTCAATGTCATATACATTTTGAGGTATATTTTTCTATAGCTCTTATATATTATTAATGTGTAACAGCCCAAGTGTGGGAAGTTTCAAAAACTTTTGTAATATTAATTTACGAGTGAACTTTTGGGCTTGTCATGGTGTGCAAATCAAAAAATCTCCAAATAAATTAAATCAAAATCTTCTTGTAATCCTAATTTTCATACTTGTTTAGGACAATTCCAAATCAAAGTAATTAAAATCATGACAAATCCAAATAAGACCTTGTGCAATTCAATGATTAGGGTTTTTATTTGTTGAAACTCAATATTTTTGAAATAACTACTATAAATGTTACGAATATTAATAATTGGAAATCTTTGCTTCCAATTAGGTCAATTAGACTCCATACATCCATTAAAATTAAGCTTAGGGTATAAATTATGAACAATCTTTAATTGAATTTAGAACACCTAAACCAAATTGCTCAAATTCAATTTGAATATGAAATTCAAAACCAAGAATGCCAAATCTTGGACTTTTAGCCATTTTTCCTGAAAATCCTATTTACCTCTCTGCCACAAGGACGGGTCAAACCTCGGGCACTGTTCACGTGGGGCCTACTGGCCAGCCACACACCTCTTCCTCTCTCTCTCTTCTCGGCTCCCTCCCTTGTTTTTCTTCTCCCGGCGCTGCGCGCTCCTGGCGCCGCACCTTGCTAGCCAGCCATCCCCGCGTGCCCAAGTTCCGGCCAGCCGTTGCCACTGGGCCCGGGACCAGTCAAACTTGGTTCCACCCATCCGGCTCTGCCGTTTGGGCCATCGCGCTGTAGCGTCGCGCGTGCACTCTCGCGTTGTCATCACGATTGGTGTGCGCCACGCGGCGGATGGTTCCTGTGCTGGGAGCCGTACTCCTGCCGCCGGTCACGCGTCTGACCGTGCCATCATGCATCGTGCCGCCTGCCCCATCGCTGTGCCTCGCCGCCCAGTCGCATCACCCTTGCCCCGGCTGCACGCCGAGTCGCTGCCGTGCTTCGCCCCGGTACTTGCACCATGGACGAATCCCCGTGGCCTCTACCTCGCCCTACACCTCTCCCTGGCTCTGCCTCGTCCTTCTCGAGCCTTATATAGGCCATTCGGACCGCCATTTTTTCCTTTCTCCATCCGCCGGTTCAAAACACTCTCCTCCAGCAACTTCGGCCTTGCAATCCGGCGCCGCCAGTGAGCCCCTTACCCCGAGCCTTGGCCCAGAGCTTCTCCATTCACTTCCCTACCTCGCTCTCACAGGAATTATACTTCCGTCGCCCGAGTTGCCGGAATCGCGCTGATCTGCGCCGCCGGCCGAGCAACCGTCCGAACCTCCCCTCTTCGAATCACCCCCGCTGCGGTGAGTTTTTGCCCCCACATTATAATCTCCTGAACTCCATTAGAGCATTTTTAACATGATCCCTTCGTCCCTGCTAGAGCCCCGCCGGAGAATCGAGTCACTGAGGCACCCGCCGCCGTTTGACTGTGCTCGTCGAGCCACCACCACCGGGCCTCCCCGACCAATCCGACCGCAAGGTAACAACCCACCAGCTCCCCTGTTGCTCATGCGCACTTTGGATTCGCTTAGGACTGTCAGAGTCACTAGTTCACCGTGCAACCAAGCCGTGCGGCGCCATCATTCATAGCACCGATGCGTCCGGCCACCACCAGCCTCGCCGACAGCATCTACAGAAGCGCGATAGTTCCCTGAGTCCTGGGTTCCCTTACTCTCCCCAAGACATGGCTTGTTGCGCCACCGCGCCGTGCAACCTCCTCGCCGGAGCTAAAGCACGCTCGGTCGTAGACAACACCGCAAGACCGTTAGATCTGCGTCATGATTGAGGCCGCACGCTTCGGCTTTGGCGCAACTCGTCGGGGACGCTTCCGCCAGTGGGTGGCGCCTCCCCAAAATGAGCTTTCAGCGTGGCGCCCGTGGGCTGTGCCTAATGGGCCGGCCCGATACTGCTCCAAGGGGTTTTTAATCCTTTTTCCTTTTATAATAAAACCAGAACTCCTGTAGTGTTTTTAAGAATTAGTTTTGACCACCCAAAAATTCCCCAAAATTATGATAAATAGTAGATGACCCCCTGGAATTATTAAAATTATAATCTTGCTAGAAAATATTTGGATGCTCACTGGAAAATTATACAAGTCTCATTTAGGGATATTTTCAAAATAGGATAACATTCTAATATTATTTCCTGGTTACCAAAAATAGTAAACTAACCAAGATTAATTTGAGAAAATTCTAGGGAATTCATAAAACCTCTCTGGACCTAGGAAAAAAACCAGATTGTTAACTTGCTAGTTAAACAATTTAAGCCCACATTTAATCCTAATTTATCCATTATCACATATTATCAAATGGCAACCTATTTTTAGTAAAATAATCCAAAAATTTTCTCTGGTCCAAAAACTTAATATTAAACAACCAACACCCTATACCATTAATTTCTTACACTTATATTTGTGAAGGAAATACTTCAAACAAAGTAAATTTAAAACTAAACACTTTGCTAAATATGGGTAGATATATAGATATATATACACACAAATATATATACATATACATATATGCATTATTATATATATATTCCAAACATTCATGAGCATTTTCATCACACCCTTTGATGAGTAGTTTCCGCATGCCTTATTAGGATCATCGTGACTTTTTAAACAAGTAAGCCGACTGCATTCATGCATCATAATTTCCGCATTTTGGTTGTTCATATTGGTTATTCATCGAATAGAGCTAGAAGGGGCTGACGAGCAGTGTTAAGACCCCGAGCAACTCCAAGACAACCTTCAGGAGGATCCAGACGAGTTAACAACCTTCCTTTTAGGTGTTCACTTTTACTAGGGAAAGCCTATACTTTCCCTAGTGCGAGTCAACATCTTTCCTAGAGGGTGTTTACTTTTACTAGGGAGAGTCTAAACTTTCCCTAGTGCGAGTTAACATTCGCTAGATCATATTGATCCTAGTTTTTCTTAAATTATTTCCTTTTCAGTATCAATTGCATGCTTTTCAATTATGAATACCTACCTTGTTAATTCATGATATATCATGCTTGCTCTATGGAACTGTCGATACCCATAATGATTGTGTTGATGATCATGGTTAGTTGAATTACAACCCGATCGCCTTGACGATCAATCCTTGATTTAACCTGGTATAGGAACAAAATAGTTATTAGACTTTTAAGTCTATGATTTAAACTTGTTAGACTCCTAAGTCTGGTTAAAAATCTTGCTTAGACATTGCTCAGGTCCAATAATTAATTTTAGGCTTAGTTGCCTCAGAACGGTGAACCGATATTCACCGGACATGATTATACAATGACATGGATAACTGGATAATGGGCTTGGCATGCCAGTGTGCGGTGGTTTTGATTGTGGTTCTGTGCGGATAGGGTCTAGAACAGTGTAATAGCATGGGCTACGAGATTAGGAGAAGGAGGTTAACTTGGGCAGGGTGGACCCAGTGATAGGGTGGAGTGCGGGCTCGCCTTAGCAGGAGCGCGGAATCACACGCGTAGCGGGAGAACGCTGCCACTAGCCTACGGGGGTGGTTCCGAGACAATGCGTGGCCATCGTGCGGTAGTAGGAGTTGGGGGGTTACATGCTGTGGTTTGCGAAACCAGCCCTCGGACGGAAAACCCTGCTCTAAGAAGGTCCAGCTTGAGACGTCACCTGAGGGTGATTTAATCACACTTACTGGGCTGGCAAATCCAGTAGCGTTGTGGTTCACAACAGGTTGCCAACCCGAAAGATGATGGCGGAAGTAAGGAGATGTTTGGCAGAGTGCATGGAAACTGTCATCGGTATGGGATGGATTATGGTTTGGAACTAAATATCTAGAATAACACATTGATAGTAGAACTTTGTTAAAATTGCTAAGTCATAGGTTCTGACTCATAAAATTGGCTTTCTGCAAACAAACAAACCCAACCTTTCTTTGGAAACCTCTATCACTAAATGCATTAGGTTGGGAGTTAACTCGCCAGTGTTTGGATGACGCTAACCTCATACTTATCCCCCTTTTAGTCGAAGGAGTCGAAGGAGACGATGAAGGCCAGGATGCCTACGAATGTCACGAGGATGGCGATCCTCAATATCAAAACAAAGATTCGGAGGATAGTAGGGCTTAGGGCGTTCCACCAGTTGCGAGCTGTTGCAAAGCTGCTGGTGTGATTTTGTGTAAAATCTTCCGCAGACTCTGATGTTGTCTTTTGGACTTGGTTTGTAAGTAAGGCTATGGCCGCTTGACTACTATTTAGCTGGATGGCTATTTGTTGTAATAAAGACATATCGTTGTATGAAATGATCTGGCTTTGTATCGTGTGGCACTAGTGTACTGGTCCAGGGACTAGTGCAGTGCTGGCCACCCCAAATCGGTGGTCCACATAATGCTTAAAGAAAATTGGTAGTCTTTTCCTTTGGACATGAAATGGTGAAATAGTCCCAAATATATTTCTGCTAGGTTTTCGGGTATTTATAATATTTTATAGGAATATTCTCACAATTTTAGAAGATCTTTAAGCATTTTAATTAAGTGGAAACCATATTCTAGATTTATCTAATAATTAAAAGGGTTAGGAATTTCATGGGAGCAATAACAAACCTAATCAGTTGCCCTTCAGCATCACTTGCGCCGTCAGGGCCAAGCGGCCTGCTGCAACCGCTTTGAGATGATTATGCCATCAGTCGCCGCCAAACCTCGCCATCGTTAGCCTTGCTCTCAACTTTTCCTTCTTCTCTCTTGCTTTTCTATCTCTCCTTTATCCCTCAGCTAGCTAGTACCTCTTCAGGAAACCCTTTGTTATAATTTTCGGACCCAATAGAAAGGCATAAAATGATTGATAACTCCGATTTTTCGCCACACTCAGACCTTCGACACACCCCCTTCATATGCCGCAAATTCTCCAATGGGCATACCTTATTCAACTGCCTTGTGTGAGCGTTGGCTAGCTTAGGCTCAATATTGGTAGCAACCACATCAACTATAGACTCTTGGATAGAGGGAACTGTGTTGCCAGGGATCTCAATGAGCTCCCACACCATGGCGCCCAATTTCCAATGGAAGCAATCCGGAGCTACCCAACTCAGCATTGTCGTCATCGTCCGCCGGCATCCACAACTGTCGCTCAAAGGTTGCTGCCGTCGCCATCCTAGTTCCTTCTATGCTCCTCCTTGTCACCAGAGCACGTCATTGCCTTCCCTACTGGCATCGTCCTGTCCTAGACGCCGTCCCGTACTGTCCTAAGCCGCTGCCGACGCTGCGCCACTACACCGTGAGCCTACTGGAGCGTCGCCGCCTCGCGTTGCCGCAATATCCTCGCCGCTCGGGACCCCGACCTATTTGCTACCGGCCGGCACTGAGCTGCCATGTCCCCACTGGAGCACAGGGCGCCACCTCCTCTTCTTCCTCGCCAGAGCCGCCACCAGCGCCGCCTCTGCCCGCCGCCAGAGCGGTTGCCTCTCTGCACTCACGACGTGTTGGGCTCTGCCATCAGTGCCATTGCCAAACCCGTCGCCATTGGCTCCGCCATCGGCACCGCCGCCGCCTCCAAGCCACCGCCCCTCCGTCGGCCTCCCTCTCCTCTCTCTTTTCCCTTCTTTCTCTCCCTCTTCTTTCTTTATCCTTCCCCCTCTCTAACTCTGCCCGTGCTTCTTTCCTTCTCATGCGCGTGTCAGCTCTCCAGAAGCTTCCAGGTGGGATGGTTAATGATTGGGGAGGGAGATATTTTTGGGAATTTTGCATTTTAGTCCCCTAGGTTTCTTGTAATTTTATAAAGGTACTTAGGAGGTCTTTGATAATTCTTAAAAATGTAATAAAAATATATTTGGTTTAATAAAAATATTAACATTTCATTTATTTAATTTATTTTGATGTGTAAAATTTTTAGGCAACCTTACATATCTTTTAATGTCTTTTTCTTTTCTCACCAAGTTTAGAATTATCGAGAAACATAATTTAGTCATAAGTATTCCACGTTATAATTTAATATATATATATATATATATATATATATATAAATGTTGACATGATTTTATTTTATGTAGTTCTGAATTATCTCTATAAATGCTCTAAATCTTTAAATGTTCATTTAAACTTGGGGGAAATGTGACAAAATTTCCTACATTCCTATTAACATGCATGCATTACAGTTATGTATTTTAAATTTGATTTTTATCCTTAGTTCTTAAAAGTTTCCTTTGAATGTTTATCAAATGTAATTGAATGAAATGCTTAATCTTATAGTTTTAAAAGATTAGGAGCTGTAGGAGCTTAATTTTTTATAAAACCAATTTCGGAGGAAATCTATGCACATAAAAAGAACATCGTTCATTTTATAGAAGTAGGATTTCGAGCTAGGTATTAAAATTTTACCATTGAGATTATGAACTTTGTTCGAGGTTGTTTATACATAATTTCATATTTCTTTGGATTGCTCGAATTTTATTTCAAGTAGTGTATTAACTTGTGATTTAATATTATTTTTATCTTAATCAAAAATAGGATGTTACAAGCATGACCTTAGGCATGGCAACAAATACTAATCTCGGGGGGTTGGGCGAAGGCACATCACGGTCTTCTCATTGGCGTCCAAGATCTACACCATCTTGAACCCATCATCCCTGAGCAGCTGCCCTCATCACCTTGGGCGGCACTGCACCGTATTCATATTGGTCGCCCTCATGCCCTGTTCAGCCCAAGTCCATCCACTAATGTCCTTGCCGCTGCCATGACAACCATCATGTGAAAGACCGGCTACGGCGACCCTAGAGGGGGGATGAATGGGAGACTTGAAGAATTTCATCGGACCGGTGCTATGCGAACTAATCACCCAACTCAAAATCCGAACATACTCATACTACTACAGAATACCTCTTCACTGCCAGCTCAGAACAGGCTTCACTGCCGGTTTTGGCTCTGGCAGTGAATAAGCAGTAGTGATGAGGCACCTTATCACTGCCGGGTAGAGAACCGACAGTGATAGAGAACTATCACTGCTGGCTCATGGCATGAGCCGGCACTGCTATGGCCATATCACTACCGGTTCAAGATACCAACTGACAGTGATATGGCTCTATCACTATCGGCTCAGATCATGAGCCGATAGAGATATATCCTTATCACTACCGGCTCAGGCCATGAGCTGACAGCGATATGTATTTATCACTACCAGCTCAAGCCATGAGCTGGTAGCGATATTTATGTATCCCTATCAGCTCATGCTATCAGCCGGTAGTGATAGGGACATATCATTGCCGGCTTTGTCATTGAGCCGGCAGTGTTATTTATATCACTGTCGGCTATTTAGCCGGCAGTGATACCCTCCCAAGAAAATTGTATAAATTATACAGATCAATGTCAGCACTGGTATGCATTTCAAAAGATTCACCACACAAATATCAATGTCATCACCTGTACAAATTCACCATACAGACCAATGTCCCTATACAAATTAATATCAATATCATGACCAGTACAAATTCACCATACAACACAATATATATAATGCACAATTGGAAACCATCCAGATGCACAATATGTATGCATACCTACTTTTTCTGAAACTGTATGGTGAAATTCACCGTACCTGATTTCACAATATGTATACATACCTTCTTTTGCTTGCAGACCTACATCCTCGGCAGCAAATGGAGAGTCAGTGAATAAAAAGGGACTGCGAAATAACATAAAACGAAAAAATTAAGAATAGGCTAATGATGTTGCCCACACACAAAAAATGCATTGTATTGACATAGCACACCACTGAATTTTACTGAAAGGATTGCTCTCAGGTGACGGTTGCAAACGCACAAGGGCCTTCTCGGTGCAAGGTGTAAACTTACAAAAAAGATAATTTAATAATCAAGCTAGGCACTGATTTAAAATATTCAATTGATCATAAATTACGTGGAGTCTGTAGCTTGGTCAGCAAGGTCTGACAAGAAAGCAACTTGAATTATTAATCATACTATTAATTGACATGAGTGGTTTTTATGGTCTTTTTCAATGGAATCTAAGGCCGATGATTATTTATTTCATGCTCAATTTAAGATTCAAGTTTCTGGCATTCATAGCATATGTATAAAGAATAAAGCAACTTTGTGAAACCGAGCTTGTTGTCATAAGTAATTAAGTGTTGGGCACCTAGATTTGTTCAAAGAGGTGGGAAAAAATATTTTAAAATTTTGGCCTTGAAAATGAATGTGAAGGTAGGAAACACCTGATTATTGGAAAGTCATATCACATTATCACTCTTTAACTCCATCCTACATTCACATTGATTTCGAGGGCCAAATTTCGAAGATATTGTTTCCCACCGTTTTGAACATTTCTAGGTGCACAACACGCACTTATCCCAACAAGCTCGGTTTCAGAAAGATCCTAGTACTCTTCCTATATATGCTATCACTGTCTAAAACCTAAATCTAAAATTGAAAATAAAACATAATTATCATTTGGCTTAGATTCCATTGAAAGAACTTACCATAAGAACCACTCATGTCAGTTAATATCATGATTAACAATTGAAGTTGCTTTCCTGTCAGACCTTGCTGAGCAAGCACAAGCCAGCATAAAAGAATGGTTAAATCACTGTCTACCTTTATTAATAAAGTATCACAATTATCATGTGTAGACCAATTTCATCATTGAGCAAAACCGATGCTCCACAATATGTATGCATGCATAGGTTTTGGTGAAGTCAGAAAAAAAATATATAACTATAATTTTGCATGTTTTGCACAGATGAATTAATTATAGACACATCAAGTTTTCGAATGGACATGCTCATTTTTTTCTTTTTGGCTTCGTACTATCTACTTCGCCCTCTTGGTCCGCTGGCTGGCCCTCGGCTCGCCATGCCTTAGTGTAAAACTCGCCACGCGGATTGGCAGCCTCTCTTAGGACGAACCCAGCTAGCTGTTCTGCGATGGCTATGATTTCATGGGTCAGTAGCTTACTTGTGGGTAGATTTAAATGCTACCATGAAAAGAATGACAAAAATTAATCGTTGATTACTACGGGATTTACAAAACAATGTGCTTTAAGCCGAAACATACCTCCGCATCACTAGTTGTTGTTTCATCGGACGTGAAAATGAGCATGAACTTACAAACATAGTATCCGCAAAGATTGGTGCCCTGTTCCTGCCTATGGCATTGAGGAAGGGAATGTCAGCCTTGTTGTATTGACCGTTATGTAGGAAATGTGAACCATAACTGCTCCGTATGTACCTTGAAGTTTGTTCTCAAACTAAAGAACTTCCTATAAGGAGCATAGCATTTGCTCTTGGCACAGTAGTGCTTGAAAGCCCTATGCATACATCGATGATAATCGGTCTTAGATTCAATTGAATGGAAAAAAAACTATAGCAATCACGAAACTCGGATTAACCTGTTTAACAAGTCTATGACGGATTGATAATTCTCTTGAGGTTTGCGCAACGAGTCTAAGATGATGATCTTGCTAAGCGAGGGCTGGATGACAAGTAGGATCTAGTGAAAACCGCACATACATCACTACTGCAATTAGTGCTGATATCGTGTTGCTCATAAAAGGGTAGAACGAGCAGGTTATGTGTACGTACCTAAAATTATACGGTAAAAGTATGAATGTCTTGTGGTCCTGAAGGAGCATAGCATTGCATACATAGTCTTCAGTGTCCTTAGGATACATCTGGACCATCAGCTCCTGAACGAGTCTGGGGTCAAGATACGCTACTCCCATGATGAGTTCTTTTTTACATTTTTGAGCCTCTATTCTACAAAAGAAGGTAGTTAGACGTGCCATTCAATGGTACAAGAATGTATACCAATGCAAGACACTTACAGAGTCCAGCATTGAATCAAGGAAATGTCGAGGGCGTCTTACTGGTACATTTGGTAGAGGTCGCTAAATGACATATACAATGTGTCGTCACCACTATAGTAAAATTCATCCTTTATCTTGGTAGCGAGCGTATTATACCCCGCACTTGACTGCCTCATGTACCATTCATGTAGTTGCCGCAGTCGAGTGGTTAGATTACGGAGATTTTCAGGCCAGACCAATGGTTCGCCTAGCTTGTACGGCCATCTTAGAGGTGTGAATGGAAGCGAATCATCTCCACGTTCAACCTGCTCTAGTTGGGATGCCGACAGTCCTGCTTCTGCAAGGAACACATCTCTGGAAAATTGTTGCATGTGTGGCTTTTTGATGATGTGTTCGTAGTCGGACTTCTCCTTTCTTCAATTGGACCCGTCTGTTTAACTGTAGCCATGCGGAGGAAGAAGTCTTGTGCTGGCTTAGGGACTATGCTTTTTTCGGCAGATGTCTCGGGTCTTTTCTTCTGCAATGATGTGATGCTTCCACTGACTTGCTTTTTAGATGAAGTAGGGGGTTGCGACTCCTAAGACGCTTCCCATCCTCACTTCTGAGACAAATTTGACCTCTGAGATGGTCCTGACGCTTGCTTTCTTTGTGGTGGCAGTGTATGAGTAGGGCTTTTCGAAGCTGCTGCTGGTGGAGGAGTAATGCACTGTAGGGGAGTAATACACCTTGGTATGGACCGTGGGCTTTGGCTTCTTCTGCTTGGTGATGAGGGGTCTCTCCGTGGTGTTTCATCCTCATCATCATCATCTTCTGAGTTCGAGCCGAAGACTATGTCTCGCTTCCACCACGCGACAAAACTGTGTAAGTTGTCCCCTAGTGTTTTTTCCCACCTCTCCGGGCATCTCTAGCTCAACTCTTTTGTACTTATTTGAGATTACATTGTCAATGCAAACCGCCGCAAAGCCCGCCGGTATCGGGCGGTTGTGCAGTTCACCCCCTTCGACATATGGGAAAGCCTGCCCCATGGCCACCTTGGTGGTAAAGTTGAGCGTCTGCACATGCAGCTTGCACGGCATCGGTTCCGTGATGTCATCCACGGGAAAATGGGCATTGACTACTTCCAGAAGCACGCCAGACGCGCAACTGCTCGGCATGCTGGTGGCAGTTGCTCTCTCAGCGACTTGTGCCTGCCGTTGGCTTAACGCTTGTTGTACCGCTTCTAGGATATGTTGGTTCGTTTCATCTCGTAGATGTTCCAGCATCTGATCCCTTTAAAGCTGTCTTCTCTTTCGACTTTTGTAGCTCATTACATCCTGGGGGAATGCTTGTAGCCAAGGCACCAAACTAACGCCTAGTACCAGACTAGGGTGCTCCTTACCCAGTGCCAAGGTTAGCTTGTTCTTCTCCCTATTTGCACTAAAAGAGCCTTGGGAAGACTTGGCGTGGGCATCTGCAATCTTTTGTTGCACTTCGTGGTCTCGTTGGTTTCGGAAGGATAAAGAGTCGTCATCCGACAAAGTAGCGCCCCTTCCATACAGATAGTGTTTAACACATGGGACCTACTCTACCGTCGCAGGCGTGACACCCCTAAGGGCTAGTTGTTCCTCCTGCCTATCCCACAAGGCTATTTTCTTCACGTGAGCCGAGTGTGTGGGGTAAATATTTTTGTCTGAGTTGAGCTTTTTTGTCTTCCTCAACTCCACTGCCTCTTCCGACGTCCCATACTACACAAATTCCTCCCAAAATTCATGCAGTTGTGGAAATGTGTTAAAGCTTGGCGTTAGACCTTTCTTCACATAGTCTTTGTTCAACTTTGTCTTCCACATCTTAAATGAGTTGGCCATGATTTACAATGCACGTTTCTTGGCGATCTCCTCTGAACCTTCAGGGAATTCGAACTTTTCTTTCATCTTGTCCCAACACACATCCTTCAAGGCATTAGGAACCACCTGATTGTTATCGTTTCGGCCAGACCATCTTCTATATGTGATGGGCATGTGGTCCTTAACGGCCACCCCACAAGCTGCCTTGTATGGCCCTACTACTGACAAGGAGGCAATAGGCTTTCTGACTAGCGAGAGCTCCGTGATGACTGATCGCCCCTTGGGCATCTTGCTAGGACCACTACCACGCCGAGATGTTTAGGTGGATGTCTGACCCTCAGGCTGGCCCACGTTGAGGTATGCACTGGGGCTACCAATGCTCCTTGAATGCTCATCGTCCGAGTTTGCACTCATATCTTCTACTATGGTATACTGCATAGACATTTCAAAAGATCCCAGTGTTACTTCTTAATGTAGGGGCTGCTCGGCTAGCAGCCGACTATGAGCAGTGGGCCATGAGGTCTAAGGGCTGCACGGTCGGCGGCTAGCCGCTGCAGCATACCAAGTTCACCAACCAGCTAGCTTTTGCAACTATATTTGTCAATTACCCTGCATTAAGATTTATGGACTTATTCAAAACTGGTGTGTCCCGGCGTATACCTAGCTCATTTCCTTAATATGTTATCGATTCCAAGTACGATGTAAATTAATTTGTATGATGAACATATGCACACTAGTATAACCAGTGAATAGATCATAAAAAACAGCAATGTACTGGGTAGGGGAATGTCCATACAAGTTCATAAATGTCCATAAATCCAAATTGCTTCATATTTAGCAGTACCCATAAGTCCAAATAAGTTCAACATGTACCCATAAGTCCAACTAAGTTCAGAATGTTCATAGAAGTTCATAATGTCCATAAAGTCCAAATAAGTTTATACTTAACATTGCCCATAAGTCAAAATAAGTTCATAGTCCATACTAAGTACACAACCATTAACTAATAAAATATAGGAGCACACTAAGTTCATGCTAAGTTCACAGTCAAAATAAATATAGGACTGTAGATATTATAATGACATGAAAAAGCAAAATTACACAGACATTAACTAATTAATCCACCGGTGCAGTGAATTCAATGAAATATGCTATTTGTGTAAGAAAAGAACATCGAGAAAGGATTAATAAATCTTCACTGTAGAAGAAGTCATGAAACTCAAAATCACACAGACATTAACTAATTAATCACATAGACTTACCTTGAAGACTTATCTCGAAGCGCCGGTTCGCTGCGGTGGAGGAGTGCACGGGTTGCCGGAGTCATGGGTGGGCGCGGGTCGCCGGGGTAGGGGAGCGCGCGGAACGCCAGGGTAGGGGAGTGCACGGGTAGCTAGAGTCGAGGGAGGGCGCGCGTCGCCGGGGTGGGGGAGCTCACGAGTCGCCGGGGTAGGGAGCGCATGTGTCGCCGAGGTTGGGAGCTCGCGAGTCGCCAGGGTAGGGAAGGGCGCGTGTCGCCAGGTTGGGGGAGTGTGCACGCTGGTTGCCAGAGTCGAGGGAGGGCGCGGGTCACCAGGGTCGAGGGTGGGTGCAGGACGACGGCGTTGGCTAGGGCAACGAAACATGTAAGCGCGCGAATGGTTCATCCAAGTATATAGATATGGGTATAATTCCTAGTTCAACACAATAACTGGGAGAAAGGGGGACCACCCTCTAAGCCTAAGTATTCCTTAATGACTGATATCACTGCCGGTTCGAAACAACAACTAGGAGTGATGATCCTTATCACTCCCGGTTGTTATATTGAACCGGAAGTGATAATCCTTATCACTCCCGAAAGTGATAAGGACCTTCAAAGCTCCGTAGTCAAGCTCCTAAATTTCCTCTATGAATCCATAGTAGGTATCGCTGAGGCCATTGTTGTCGTAGGCATCTATACGGACACCGCTAGTTTGATTGGTGTTCTTGTTATCTTGTGCTCTAGTATAAAATGTATAGCCATTGATTTCGTAACCTTGGAAAGTTAGAATTGTATTCGATGGTCCCTAGGCCAACCCTTCCAACTGAGCATAGGTCGTATGCATACCCATTATGTGTCTGTGTAACCAATCGCCGAAATGATTTCTTTGCACTCTCGCGATCCAATCATTTGACTTGTTTGGATTTTTGGTGCGTAGAATTCTGTTGTGCATGTTGACATATGAAGACACTACAACAGCTTGTTGTAGAACTGCACGATCTCCTCAGTTTTCCAATCTTCGGCCATGCATCCTTTTGGCCGATTTCGGTTGCGAACATATTTCTCGAGAACCCCCATGAACCTCTCAAAAGGGTACATCTAATGTAGAAACATGGGCCCAAGGACTCATATGTGCGAGACAATATGAACAATAAGATGGACCATCATATCGAAAAACGTTGGTGGGAAATGCATCTCAAGCCGGCATAGAGTGTGGACCACGTCCTCCTGTATCTTATCTAGTTTCAACGGATCGATGACCTTATGTGAAAAAGTGTTGAAGAATGAACATAACTTTATGATTGGATCTCGCACTTTTTTCGACAGAACCCCCCTAAGTACAATTGCGAGCATATGTGTCATCATTATATGGCAGTCATGAACCTTCATGCCATTCAATTTTAAGTCTTTCATATTTACTAGCCTCTTCATGTCGGTGGAGTAACCAGATGGAGCTTTAACTCCTTGCAAGAAACTGCACAAGCTAATTTTCTCTGCCTTGCTCAGTGTGTAGCAAGCCGCGGGAAGGTACTTTTTCCCATTATCCAGTTCTTTGTGATGTAGCTCCATCCTAAGTTTCATATCTTGTAGGTCTTGCCAGGCTTCGAGGGTATCTTTTGTTTTTCCAAATATGTCCAATAGGATACCAAGCATACTTTCACACACATTTTTCCCTATGAGCATGACGTTGAGTGCATGTCGAACATCCAAATCTTTCCAATACGGTAAGTCCCAGAGTAAGGATCTCTTTTTCTAGATAGAGCCACTCGGTGTAGATGTACTGCCTGGGCCCTTCCAAGAACAACTTTAAGACCTTTTACCATTTTAAACACCTGTCTGCCATTGTGAATCTCCAGAGCTAAATGAATCTCATGTGTCCTATCAAAAGATTTCTTATTCTTACGGTATAAGTGATCCCTGTGAAGAAACCTACGGTAACGCATGTAGACCATTTTTGGCTATTCCTCAGCCACCGGCCAGAGGTCTCTTCCAAGCACACCGCGCATCCATTATAGCCTTTTACAACCTAGCCCGATAGGTTACTGAGGGCAGACCAGTCTTGGAATGTTACGAAAAGCATTGCACGTAGGGTGAAGTTCTCTCGTTTATACTCATCCCATACACGTTCCATAATAATTGTAGATCTTGAACCAAGGGTTTGTGGTACACATCGATATCATTGCCGGGTTGCTTCGGCCCTTGGATCAGCAATGACATCATAATGTACTTCTACTTCATATAGAGCCAAGGTAGGAGGTTATAGATACATAGGGTCACGGGCCAAGTGCTGTGACGATTGCTAATGTTGCCGAAAGGATTCATCCCATCTGTGCTCAGCCCAAACCTTATATTCCTTCCATCAGATGCAAATATCTTCTTGTATTTTCTATCGATGTTCCTCCATTGGGCACCATTAGCAGGGTGTTTGAGCCTTCCATCATTCTTAAGCTTTTCGGCGTGCCACCGCATCAACTGGGTATGCCTTCTGTTGGCAAACAATCGTTTCAAACGTGGGATTATAGAGAAGTACCACACTATCTTGGCGGTGGGCCTCTTATTTTTACGCTTAACCGTGGGTCCTGCATCGCTACACTTGTACCGTGATGCTCCGCATACCGGACACACATCTAAGGCTGCATGCTCTTCCCGATACAACATGCAATCATTTGGATATGCATCAATTTTCTCTACTTCTATTCCCAACGGGCAGACAACTTGCTTGGCTTGGTTAGAGGTTTCAGGCAACATGTTACCCTCTGGAAGCATGCCACCCAAAATAAGTAACAACTCTTCGAAGCTCTTGTCAGACCAAACGTTGCTTGCCTTCAACTGAAGCAGTGTCAGAACGATATGTAGCTTTGTGTGCTCCTCTTTGCAGCCTGGGTACAATAGTGTTTTAGAGTCCTTTATCATACGCTCGAACTTTTAAAACTGTCTTTCTCTAGTAATTCCACCTCCCCATCGCGTAGCATCTGATCTAGATCATCATCGCCATCGTCAACCAATACATCGTTTTCCATGTTACCGACATCTCGATGCCACCCGCTTCTTCAACTGTGGTTGATTGGCTTCATGTATGATCTTATCATCTTCACCATGCTTGGTCCAACAGGTATAGCGATCTTTGAAACCCTGCGAAGCAAGTGAGGACGGATCTACTCTATGTTGGAAAGCTGTTTCTCATTCATACAATCAACACATGGACAACATATATAGTCAACAAGATTGTTTGACTTGTATGCCTTGGTAGCCCTTAGAAACAAATCCACACCATTAACGAACTCTAGGCTGGTATGGTCCGCATGGTACATCCATGTTCGGTCCATCTACAATTAACGAGAACAACCTAAATTTCAATTGTGTAGTGCCAATTTTAGTTAGAACTAAAGTGTTAAAGCAACCATTAACATAGCTACTTGATAGCTATATGAACAATATGAAAAAAATCCTCTCATTAATGGGGATGACCTAAATTTCAACTGTGTAGTGCTAATTATAGTTGCAAATAAAATTTTAAAACAACCATTACCTAATCTACTTGTACAATTGAAATAAATTTTGAAAACTTAAATCGAATGTACAATTTAAATAAATTTCAAAGCTTAAATTGTATAGTGCCAATTATTGTTAGAAATTAAATGTAAAGGCAACAATTAACATAACTACTTGTAAGCTAGATGAATACCTCCTAATAGATACATCCAGATTTTAGAGCCTCCATGTGGATCTCTCCAATGTTTCGATCCTCCTTAATGTTTCTACAATGGAAGTAAATTTCAAAACTTAAATTGGATGTATATCATGATCTTGATCTAAGCAAACTAGCCATAGAAAATTGTTGGGGAAAATACGTGGCCCATGAAGATATGGCCCACTAACTTATCTCCGGCCCCACGGGAAGTACGCCCGAGCTTGGTAACCTCACGCCCGAGCTTGGCAAACTCGCGCCCGAGCCTCCCCACATTGGGGCACAAGTCGCCGCCTCCCGAGCTTCGGCCGGGGCTCGGGACCAAGGCAGATCAGTGCCACGCCACAAGACGGCGGCGTCTTTGGGTCCCGCAGGTCACCACAAGTTAAATACGACCACAGTTCCAAGGCGCGCCTGACACAAGCCACCGGCAAGTTGGTGTCTTGCGTCGCGTCAAGTGGTCAGCTTATCATCCGCCCCCTAAAGAAAGACAAGTATTGCTGGGTAGCGGTCCGAACGGCGATTTGGACAGAATGAGGAGATACACCCGAATATCCGGCAGTCCTTGCACGTCCGACACACCCAGCACGGCAAAAACATAAGAGGATGGCTAGTGACCGAAGGATAACTTGGCACATCACAACAGACCAAGGTCAGGCTACAGTTGCCGGGGGCCGTCTATAAAAGGGGACGCACAGGCCACAACCAAGGCTTGCATCAGTAGAAGGGCAACAGGAGATAGATTTAGACAGAAAAGCACTCAACCACCATAGAACAGGAGCACTTGCACTCATGTAGGAGCTCTAGTTCCAGGCGGTAGTTCTTCGTCTCCAGGTAAAGTAGGAACACACATAGTGCCTTGAGCACTTATTGTACTCGAGCCCGGGCTTTCTGAAGCCCGGCCTCACCCCTTTGTACTCGTTTTAGCTTAGCATTAAACGAAGACTAGACGTAGGGCTGTTATCCAACAGTGGAGGCCCGAACCAGGATAAAAATCCCCGCGTCACAACCCAGGCTCGGCGCGTCCGACGTCGACGCCTCTTCCTTTCCCTCGGCGGCGCCCGGCCAGCGGCCGGGCCTCGGTCTAGGGGACAGGGCCACCCTCGGGCCTCGCACCGACCTTCCTCTTGCTCATCGGCCCTCGGAGGCTCGCCTCCCGGTCACCGACAGCTGGCGCCCACCGTGGGACCCGATTGCGGTCTTCTCCCCTTGATCGAGTCGAGGATGGCCTTGTTGTCATACGATGACGACGAAGGCATAGACCTCAACTTCGACGACTGCGACGATCTCGACGACGTCGACAAGTCATACGAAAGATGGCAGGCTGGTTTTCTCGCCGAAGCTCAGGCTGACGAGATGGAGGTAGACGCATCGCCCACCTCGGGTGCAACTGTTTGCCCCCAGCATTGCCCGGCCAGGGCGGCACTTCGCTGACTCACAACAGCGAAACCCTCATGGAGGGACTGGAGGCACCGCCACCAGTGCCGCACCTGGACAGACCGCGCACGTCGTGGTCCTGTCCGAAGAGGAGGATCGGTCCTGTGCGCGGAACTAGGGCCCCGGCCCGTCAGGGCAGGCAGCGGACTAGCGTGTGCCCATGGTGGTTGAGGATGCCGACGGCACCGCCTCTGTGGATGACACCGACATGTCCCCCTCGCGGGAGCCCGCCTCACGCCATGTCTTCGCGGCGTCAGGCGGAGTGACCCCGCACCAGACGCGCGCTGACCTAGGCGAGGAGCACCAGCGGCATGAGACCGCTCGGAGTCTCTTCGCTGGGTCGGTCGGGCGGACTTTGGCAGACATCCGTCGTAGGCCTACCGGCCCGACGCCCGCCACTCGCGCCGCACGCGCGCCCTCGCCCACTACTACCATCACCAACCCAGTTCTGCGCAGTCAGCAATGGGTTAGGGCGATTGCCCAGGTCATGTGTGACCTGGAGAAGGATCCACGTGGATTCACTATGGCCGACCTAGGCGCTGCTGTTGCAGACGGCCTAGAGGAGCTCGCCGGGGATCTCGGCGAGCACCTTCAGGCCCAGTCGCACACCAGCGGCACCTCAAGGCGATGTGGCCAGAGCGTTCAGTCTCGTCGGCAGGCATCCATGTCCACAGCGGATGGCGCTCCCCAGCGCATCCCGGGCGGAGTGTTTTCCCGCCTCGGGCTGCTTCCAGGCGGGAGGCCCCCCGTTGGAAACAACGGGGCCGCCCCAGGATGTCGGGCCATCTCTCGGGCTTTGCGCGAGGCCCTTGGCCTCGTAAGTTCAAGCCCAGGAATATCGAGAAGTTCGACGGGAGTAAGAACCCCGACGAATATCTCGCTGTCTATACTACCGCCATCCTGGCCGTAGGCGTTAATGAGGCCGTCATGGTCAACTACTTCCCTACCGTCTTGGAGGGAATGGCCCGAACCTGGTTCTTTAACCAGCGCCGTGGTTCTATACGTAGCTGGGAACAGCTGCAAGAAGCGCTCCAAATGAACTTCCAGGGCTGTTACGCGCGCCCTGGAAAGCCCCAGGACCTCAAGCTCGTGGTCCAGAGGGCGGGCGAAGGCCTGCAGGACTACGTCCGCAGGTTCGTCCAGGTGTGCAACACCATTCCGTCAATCTCCGACGAGGCCATCATCGAGGCCTTCAAGGAGGGGGTGCGAAATACCCGTTTTACCGAGGACCTTGAGCTCCATCCGGTCCACACCGCGGCCGATTTATTTCGTGCCGCGGAGGGATACATCAATGCCTCCGAGGTGGTGGAGCGTAAGAGAGGCAGAACGGAGGAGAAGGCGGCGGCCCGGACTGACACAGACGCCAAGAAGGGCAACGCCGAGAAGAAAAAGAAGAAAAAGGAGCCTGCCGCCCCGAACTACGTCGTGGCGGTAGAGCCCGAGAGGCCCGCTCCTCTTGAGCGGCCGCCTCCCCGGCCCGCCCACCCGGCAGGTGGCGGAAACGGCTGGGGCGCGGGTCAAGGGCAGGGACGAGCTCCCACCCGGCCTCGGCCGCCCAAGGGCGAATTCTCCAACCGCCATCGCCTTCTCCATCGGCGAAGACGCCACGACTGCAGAATCGCAGGACGTGGGCGGCGCGGTTGGAGGACTTCTACACCGGACGCGGGCCCATGCCCGAACTCCCCGACAACGGAGTGTCGGATGATCGGGCGCCTCAGGGTGGCCACGGCGATGCCTTCCAGGAGGCTCGCGCGCACGTCGCCGTGATTTTCTGCGGCGCGTCCGCCTACAGCTCGCGACGCGAGCTTAAGGCCGCTGCCCAAGAGGTTTACCACCTCAAAAGGGGTAAGCTCGGAGACGCACCCATGCGGTAGTCTCACCAGTCAATCACCTTCTTTGGGGATGACTGTCCCCCGGAATGACGAGGCCTCAGCGCCTACCGCTGGTGCTCTGTCCTACCATCAGCAACATGCGAGTTGATCGCGTGCTGGTGGACGGTGGAAGCTCCCTGGACGTCATCACTGCTCAGGTTCTTGAGCAGATGGAAGTCCCACGGTCCAAGGTCAAGGACATAGCCATTCCTTTCCATGGCATTGTCCCGGGGTCATCCCTACAACCGATCGGGCAAATCGTACTGCCCGTAACGTTCAGGATCCCCCAGAACTTCCGGACAGAGTACGTCACCTTCGAGGTGGTGAACTCCGAGCTTCCATACAACGCCATTCTGGGACGCCTCGCGTTGCCAAGTTCATGGCGGCTACCCACCACAGGTACCACTGCCTGAAGATGCCGGCCCCTCACGAGGTCATCACGATCAAGGGTAGCCACAAGGCCACCATGGCCTGTGATGAGAGCACCCTGGCGATGGTCGGACAGCTCCCAGAGCGCGGCCCAGCTAGGGCCGATCGGCCGCCAGTCCGCCCCAAGGTGGCCCTGCAGCCGCAGGAGCCCACCAAGGTAGTCCCCCTCTCCGATGAAGACCCAGCTAAGGTCGTCCACGTAGGGGCCAACCTCGAGTCCAAAAAGGAACTCGAGCTCGTCGCCTTCCTCCGAGCTAACGCAGACGTGTTCGCGTGGGAACCGTCCGACATGCACGGAGTCCCAAGGAAGGTAATCGAGCACAGGCTAGCCGTTCAGCCTGATAAAAAGTCTGTCAGACAGGCCTTGCGATGCTTTCCCAAGTGGAAAGCCGACATCATTCAGGAGCAACTCGGCAAGCTCCTCCAACCCGGCTTCATTCGGGAAGTCGAGCATTCTGACTGGCTCGCCAACCCAGTCGTCGTCAAGAAGAAGGGCGGGAAATGGCGAATGTGCGTCGACCATCGCGACCTCAACGCCGCCTGTCCCAAAGACAATTTGCCCCTACCGCGTATAGACCAACTGGTCGATGCAACGGCGGACTCGGCGATCATGAGCTTCCTGGACGCCTACTCAGGCTATCACCAGATCGTGCTGGCAAGGGAAGACGAAGAGAAGACAGCCTTCGTGACACCTTTTGGTACCTTCTACTACACGACCTTGTCATTCGGTCTGAAGAACGTTGGAGCCACGTTCCAGCGGTTAATGCAGAAGACGGTCCCTGATCAGATAGGGCGCAACGTAGAGCTTTACGTAGATGACATCGTTGTAAAAAGTAGAGTTCCACGGGACCATGTGACCGACCTTTAGGAAACGTTTGCTAATCTCTGGAAACATCAAGTCAAATTGAATCCTAAAAAATACGTTTTCAGTGTCCGGTCTGGGATGTTGCTTGGCTACGTGATAGGAAAGGCGAGCATATGGGCTAATCCCCAAAAATCGAAGCCATCGAGAATATGAGGTCACCAACCTACACCAAGGAGGTGCAAGCCCTCACCGGGCGGATGGCGGCTCTCAGCAGATTCATCTCTCATCTCGGCGAGCGCAATGTACCTTTCTGTAAGATTCTGCGCAAGCACGATGGTTTCAAATGGACAGAAGAAGCCGAGGCCCCTTTTAGCAAGCTAAAGCGCTACCTGTCCATGTCTCTCGTCCTAGCCACACCAAAGCTTGGGGAAGCTATACTCCTCTACTTGGCGGTCGTTCCGCAGGCTGTGAGTGCTGTACTAGCAGTCGAACGGGAAGGCAAACAACAACCTGTCTACTACGTAAGCGAGATATTGTATGGACCTAAGGAGCGATACCCCGAGGTTCAGAAACTCTTGTATACCTTACTTATGGCCTCACGAAAGTTGCGTCACTATTTTCAAGCCCATCTAGTCACGGTCCCAACAAGTTTTCCGCTAAGGGACATCATTAGAAACCCCGACGCAAATGGGCGGGTCGCAAAGTGGGTAGTCGAGCTTGGTGAATTCGATATCAAGTTCGTACCACGAACAGCGATCAAGTCCCAAGTCGTGGCCGACTTCTTGGCTGAGTGGACCGGGCCAGCCGACCCTTCTGGAGGCTCGCCCGAGCTCGCAAGCCAAGAAGCACACTGGACCATGTTCTTTGATGGGTCGCGCTAATTCGAGCGATTAGGTTGCGGCTTTGTTCTCATCTCCCCCCAAGGAGAACAAGTTCATCATATCGTACCGCTTCATTTTCCCGCAACGAACAATGCTGCGGAGTACGAAGTCCTCCTAGCAGGCCTACGAGCATGCACTGCGCTCGGCATAAAACGGGGATTCGCAGTTGGTCGTCTATCAGGTAAACAAGGAGTTTCAGTGTTGTGACTACTCAATGGTGCGATACTTGGCAGAAATGAGAAAGCTGGAGAAACACTTCACGAACTTTGAAGTGTGTTATGTTCCCAGACTGGCTAATAACCTGGCCGATAAGCTCGCAAAGCTCGGCTCCTCACAAGAAACCGCCCCGACGGGGGTGCTCGTGCAGCACCTGCTAAAACCCTCTATTCCCTCCGGAGAAGAGGCCCCCGAGAAGGCGGTTGCCTCGACCCAAACGACCGGTATCGTTTCGTTCCTAGAGCAGCGCGACACCTGGATGACGCCATTCGTCCAGTTCTTGGCGCATGGGACACTGCCACAAGACACAGTTGAGAAATCCCGGCTCCAAAGACAAGCCCGACCTTACCGATTACTCGAGGGCTTGTTGTACTGAAGGGGTTCTAACGGTGTACTTTGCAAGTGCGTGACCTAGGAGGAAGGCAAATTTCTCCTCCAAGATATTCACGACGGGATCTGTGGGGCCAACGCCTCTTTCAGAATCTTAGTGGAAAAAGCCTTCCGCATGGGGTATTACTGGCCCACTGCGTTGACCGATTCAAGGGAGCTAGTAAAACGTTGCCCAGCCTGCCAATACCACGCCCGAGTGTCCCACCACCAAAGATAATGAGCTCAGACTATCCGTGGACCGGCTGGCCATTTTTCGGCGTGGGGATGGACATATTTGGTCCATTCCCCAGAGGCCTAAAGGGGTGCATGCACCTGTTCGTCGCCATCGATACTTTCACTAAGTGGATCGAGGCCGAACCGGTGTCGAGCATATCAGCCCAAACGGCCAAAAGGTTCTTTAGGAACAACATTGTGGCCAGGTTCGGTGTCCCGAGCAATCTGATCGCTGACAATGGGACACAGTTCACAAGCGAGCTATTCCAGGACTACTGCAAAGAGCTCGGCATGAAGGTCGCCCTAGCCTCGGTGGCTCAACCACAGAGCAACGGTGCGGCGGAACGTGCAAATGGATAAATCATGCAAGACATTAAGCGCCGAGTTTACGACGCTCTCGTCGAACAGCGCCTAAACTGGGTAGAGGAGCTACCATCGGTGCTTTGGGCAGCTCGGACAACCTCCAATCGAGCTACTGGAGAGACCCCATTCAGGCTCGTATACGGCTCGGAGGCGGTCCTACCCACCGAGCTAAGACTCGGTTCAGTTCGAGTTGATTTTGCAGGTCAAATCGACAACGACGAGGAGCGACTGTTAGATCTCGACCTATCCGAGTCCTGCTGCGAGCAAGCACTATTGCGAGTGGCAGCATACCAGCAATCCCTATGGCGGCATGCGGCAAAAAGGGGTACAGACCTGGACCTTACAAGTTGGCGACTTGGTTCTAAGACGAGTCCAGAACCTAGCCAACGCCAATAAGCTCACCCCGAGGTGGGAAGGCCCGTACACGGTCGTATCAGCCACACGGCCGGGGCTGTGAGACTGGCTATGCTGGATGGTAGAATCCTCAACAATTCCTGGAACATCACTCAACTCCGGAGGTTCTACGCTTGAACCAAGGTCGTAAGTCTCCTTTCTCACCCCCTTTTCTTTTGTCCGTCTTTTTCACTCCCTAGTAAGCCCTCAAACAAACCCCGGAAACCTAAACCTACGATCGGGCTTGGGAGAAGACTCAGGTTGTCTCAGCACACATCGGCAGAATAGCGGCTATGCAGAAGCTACACCCCTAGGATTCCCTTGCACACGGGTAAGCTGATATCCATCGCACCACGTAAGATCCTGCGCGGGCAAACGCTTTCCGGCCTATATCATAAGCCCGCATAAAATTGTTACAGCCCGGGATAACTCCAGAGCACAACACTCTGCCTCTCACAAAGAGACAGAGCAAGGGCCATGAGCTCGGTTGTAAGGACGCGGTCTCTCTAAACCACAACCGACCTTCTGTCAATCCAGAAGCTCGGCCGTGGCTCGGGGGCTAGGGTCGATTTTTCAAGAATTGATCTCTCTAAACCACAACCGACCTTCTGTCAATCTAGAAGCTCGGCCGTGGCTTGGGGCTAGGGTCGATTTTTTCAAAAATTGATCTCTCTAAACCACAACCAACCTTCTGTCAATCCAGAAGCTCGGCCGTGGCTCGGGGACTAGGGTCGATTTTTCAAAAATTGATCTCTATAAACCACAACCGACCTTCTGTCAATCCAGAAGCTCGGCCGTGGCTCGGGGGCTAGGGTTGTGACGGGGTTTGGAGGGATGTTAGGGAGATCACTGCGTTTTTCTTCCAGCGCGCGCTGATGCGGATAAATCCTCTGTTGCTATATCATCTCATGACTCCAACTCTCCATCTCATCAAAATACTTGTTTTGCTGCTGCTATAGTGCAAGGGAGTCACAAGGCCGACACAAATTGTGTCCATGATGTGCTACGGGCTGAGAATTGCAATGCAAATGTTAAAGAGAACAAAGGTGAAATGGCTATGCATCCCCAAGGAGTAAATTCTATTTTATTTGGAGATATGCGACCTCAGGAGGGAATTCTTATTGGATCCATATTTATTAGCATTATTGGCATTGATCCGTTAGCATGGAAAGAGTAATGCATGTGGAAGGATGACCCACTGAAATCTGTCCATCATTTTGCTCGTGTTGCTGGTACTACTCTCGATAATAAACATGGCCATGGGCTATATGGATGGAAAGATATTGAAGTCTAGTTTCCAGCACTTCAAACCGTGCCTCTTTTGGACTTCCGAGGTGGGAGTAATGACTATTTTGGTGGAAGCTGCACAGGCTGTCAAGAGCTGCGCGAAACATGGTGCTGCTATTCAACTTCCAAGGCTTTAAACCATTTTATCTATCCAAGAAAACCCCTTTAGTTTTTTATTTTTGTTTCACACCTAAACTAGGAGGGATATTCCTAGTATAAATGACTATGTATTCCATCTATTGGAAGGCAGAATTTGATTATCAGAAATAGACAGCAACAACCATGGGTGTTTGTGGAGCAAATACCATGTGTTCTTGATAGGTTCTTCCCGTTTATGGGTTTGTTAGTGTTGGTGCAAGTCAAGAACATCATGTTCTTGTAATTGTCCACAGAATCTATACGATTCCTCCACTCAATTCGCGTTCTTGTGTTGATCGTGGTTTGTGTGATTGGTTTCTTACTTCTTGACCGCTCTTTTGCTATTCGAGTGCAAGTACCACCAAGCTATCTTCGTCGTACCATGAAAGATTGGGCCATCCTTCGCTCAACAGCAGGTTAGGCCTTATCACGCGCGGTACCGGCCTCCCCCTAGTAAGCCATCCTTGCTCGGGCCTGGGCATGATCCTAATCTTGCTCGGGTGGGAGTTCGGATCACCCCGTCCCCAACAGAGGTTGCAGGCCTTTCCACCCGCTGTAATAAATGTCGTGACACCGTCACGACCATAACGTCCCGTCAAGACATCGGAGGCCGCGGCTACCTACCCACGTCTTGTTGCACTGTTCCCATACCGTCCTCCCGTAATCACGAATGATGACGACGACTGTTCCAGAACGGCGCGCCCAAGGACGGCCTTCGGACCGCTGGATACTGGGCTCCGCGCCCATTAGTATATTGTTTACGCTCATGTATAAATAGACCACGTTGCTGTGCATATAGAAGTTAGCTGCTAGATGTTACACACACACGAGAGCTCCAGCTGAGGCAACCACAAGTCGAAGCTCCTATCACCCTTTGGAGAAGCCTGAGTCCCCCTTTGCTGGCTAGGTCCGGGACTCTCTTTGTAATCTTTCTCCATGTTCTCCTAAATACAGATCACTAGACGTAGGGCTGTTACCTCTCCCTGAGGGGGCCAAACCAGTCAAAACCCCTTTGTTTTCCCGTTTGCGGTTGCCTGATCGAGGTCGCCTTCCCGAAAGCCGCTAAGGCTGCAGAGAAGTGGTTGGTTGATCCTTACACTCAACAAGTAAGCTCGGCACTCAGGAGCCCTGTACTTCTAACCGCCGATAGCTAGCGCCGTCCGTGGGGATCGTCGATTAGCTTCTGCAGCAAGGGTCCTTGGGAATGGCGAACTCTCAGGACAACCAAGATATCCGCTTCCACGACCTCGTTGATTTGGACGAATATTGGTCCGACACCGAGGTCGTCCGGATCATCGATCCAGAAGGACACATTGTGGCGGAGTCTCCTTCCCCCATGGATATCTGCCGCCCCCCGGACGAGACGGGCTCAGAGTACATTCTCGAGCCCCTCCGGTTCCGAGAGATACCGGAACGGGAGACGCCCGCGACGTGTGAAGGCGCCGATTCATAAGAGGTGGTCGACATCCCGGACGTTCCGTATGAGTCCGATCACGAGACTGCTTCCCGCGGGGACAGGGTCATGACACCTTCATGCCCGATACTCCCACGAGAAGTCAACATGGCGGACACCAACGACGTGCCCGCTCCCGCAGCCTGGGGAGACGAGTCACGCCGTCGCCTGGAAGCCGCATGGGACTGGCTCACCAACTCGATCGACCGAGCTCTGGCCACCCGTCGCGATGACCTAGAACCGAGCACCCGGCCGACTCCCCGCTCGCCACGACCAGGGTCTCCGCCACCGTCCTACTCACCCGATCCGATCGGTAGGAGCCGCCAGCGCCTTTGGGCCTTGGCGTACGTGGTGCGGGACCTCCGGCCGGACTTCGACCAGGCCGCCGAACTAGGCGTCGCCGTGGCCGAAAGGCTGGAACAGTTGGCTGGCAACCTCCCCCATGCCGTCGACTCTCAGAGTATTTCCCAGGAGAGCCATACCCCAAGGGGTAACCACTCTCATCATGACCTCCACAGACATCTCGATCGGCGAAGGAATGATAGGGTGTCCCGCCGACACAATGATCGCCCCTCGATCGACGGTCGGGGAAGTGAGCATCGTCGTAGCAGTGGCTTGACCCACGACTCCGCCCGGGAACGGGGCCATGCCGAATCCCAGGCGAGAAGCGGTCACAGCGGGCGTCGTCCCCACACCGACCGGAGCCACACCCCCTCGGGTACCCCAGACCCTCGGTGTGGCGACGTCTTCTCGCGCCTCGGCCCCCTTCGGGGGCGCGACGGTCGTGACGTTCGCAGGCACAATGCCCAGGCGAACCACGGCTGTCCCGCTTTCTCCCGTGCACTACGAAGGGCGGCGTGGCCGCCCAAGTTTAAGACGAGTCACATCGAGCGGTTCGACAGGACATAGAACCCGGACGAATTCCTCTCGGTATACGCTACCACCGTCACCGCCGCCGGCGGTGATGGTCAACTATTTCCCCACCATGTTGGAAGGGCCTGCTGGAACATGGCTCTTCAACCAATGGGAAGGATCTATCCATAGCTGGGGACAGCTTTGTGACGCCCTGCGGGCAAACTTTCAGGGATGCTGTCCCCCCCAAAGGCCGCAGGACCTCAAGCGGGTAGTCCAGATGGAGGACGAAAGCCTGCGCGACTACGTCCAGAGGTTCATCCGGGTACGGAACACCATTCCGAGTATCCCGGATGAGAAGGTCGTTCAAGCCTTCACCGAAGGTGTCAAAAACGTCCGTTTCACCCAGGATCTCGAGATATTCTCCGGCTCCTCGGCCAGCGAGCTGTTTCAGGCAGCAGAACGCTACATCAACGCCGAGGAGGCCGTCGAGCGGAAGCGACTTCTCGGGGCCGGCCAGGCACCTCCACAGTCGGGCATGGAACCCTCGGACAAGAAGAAATCCGATAAGAAGGCCAAGAAGAAGAAAAAAGCGAAGGCGGCCAAAATGGTGGCCGCCATCCCGGAGCAGTCGTCGCCGCCTCAGACGCCGAGACCCAAGAAACCTCGCCCCTCCCCGGGCAAGGTAGGTGGTTAGCGGCGGGCACTTTGATGTAAACGCGACCACAGTTCCCTCTAGCAACCGCTTCGTCCATTGCACCAGTGCACGGCATGACCTCCGCGGCCCGCACTCGTTGCTCGTCTCGAGGACTTATACAACGGCCGGGGCCCATGCCCATCCTCTCGGACATTGGAAAGGGTGGCTCCGACCGGAGATCCGAACAACATACCGACCCACAGGGTCGAGATAGCGAAAAATAACACGAGCCGAGCCACCACATCGCGGTGATTTTCGGAGGCTCCGCAGCCTACTCCTCCCGGCGGGAATTGAAGGCCGCGGCACACGAGGTCTGCCGTGTCGACCGAGGAGGTTCTGTTCCCGAGCACGTTTGATGGTCGGAGACGACCATCTCCTTCTCCCGGGAAGATTGTCCCTCGGGAATGACCAAGCCTCAGAAGCTCCCTCTCGTACTCTGCCCCACCATCAGTAACACGAGGGTCGCGCAGGTGCTCGTCGACGAGGGAAGCGCTCTGGACTTGATATCCGCCCGGGTCTTGGACATGTAGATCCCCCGATCCAAGATCAAGGATATCACCATGCCCTTCCATGGCATTATCCCCGGCACGTCCATGACCCCGCTTGGGAAAATCGTACTACCCGTGACCTTCGGCAGTCCAAGCAATTTTCGGACTGAGTTGGTCACCTTCGAGGTAGTTGTTTTGAGTCGGCCTACAACGCCATTCTTGGCAGGCCGGCCCTTGCGAAATTCATGGCAGCTACGCATCATGCGTACCACTGCCTCAAGCTCCCGGGGCCGAAGGGGGTAATCACCGTCAAGGGCAGTCACAAGGCTGCCCAGGAATGTGACGAGATGGCGCTAGCCTTGGTCGGCCAACTCCCCGAGCACGGGCCCGAGCAAGGCTCTCGCATGTCCGCCCGGCCCAAGGTGATACTCCAGTCCCAGGAGCAGACCAAGAAAATCCCGGTCTCTTCCGAGGATCCGACCAAGGTGGTCCACATCGGGGCCGCCCTGGACCCGAAATAGGAAAGCGAGCTCGTCACCTTCCTCCGGGCAAACACGGAAGTCTTCGTGTGGGAACCGTCCGATATGCCCGGGGTCCCGAGGGAGGTGATCGAGCACAGGCTGGCGGTTCAGCCTGGCAAAAAACCAGCGCACCAAGCACTGAGGAGGTTCCCGCAGTGGAAGGCCGACATCATCAAGGAGCAATTGGACAAGCTATTGAAGGCCAGCTTCATCCGTGAAGTCGAGCACTCCGATTGGCTGGCAAATTTGGTTGTGGTCAGAAAGAAGAACGGAAAGTGGCGGATGTGCGTTGATCACACCAACATCAATGGCTCGTGTCCAAAGGATAACTTCCCTCTCCCTCGCATAGACCAGTTGGTCGACGCGACGGCGGAGACCTAGTTGATGAGCTTTCTGGATGCGTACTCTGGGTACCACCAGATTAGCCTGTCACGGGAAGATGAAGAGAAAACTGCCTTCATCACACCCTTCGGCACCTTCTGCTCCACGACCATGTCCTTCGGTCTGAAAAACGTAGGGGCCACTTTCCAATGCCTGATCGGGCGGAACCTGCAAGTTTATGTAGACGACATAGTCATCAAAAGTAATCTAGCCGAGGCTCCTATCCGGGACCTCGAGGAAACCTTTTGTAATCTAAGAAAGCATCGAATAAAGCTGAATCCGAAAAAATGTGTTTTCGGTGTATGCACGGGCATGGTGCTCGGGTACGTGATCGGGTCATCGGGCATTGGCGCAAATCCGGAGAAGATTGAGGCCATCGAAAGAATGCAGGCCCCTTCAAGCGTAAAGGAAGTCCAATCTCTCACTGACCGGATGGCAGCCCTCAGCCGCTTTATCTCCCGGCTAGGTGAACGTGGACTGCCCTTCTTCAAAGCCTTGCGCAAACATGACAGTTTCGTCTGGACCGAAGAAGCCGATAATGCCTTCAAAAAGCTCAAGGAGTACCTGTCGAGCCCGCCCGTCCTGGTCACCCCAAAGGAGCAAGAGCCTTTGCTGCTCTACCTGGCGACCTCACCCCAGGCAGTGAGCGCCGTGCTCGTGGTCGAGCGCGAAGGGGTTCAGCGGCCAATATATTACGTGAGCAAGGTGCTTCATGGACCAAAGGAGTGTTACCCTGAGGTACAGAAACTTCTTTATGCCCTGCTCATGGCTTCTAAAAAGATCTGTCACTATTTCTTGGCACACCCAATCATGGTCCCGACCAGTTTTCCGCTAAGAGAGGTCCTCAGAAATCCTGACGCCTCGGGGCGCATCGCTAAGTGGGCAGTAGAACTCGGGGAATTCGACCTCAAGTTTGCCGCCCGAACAGCGATCAAATCCCAAATAGTGGTGGACTTCGTGGCGATGGGCCGAATCCCCGGCGTATCAGAGACCGCACGACGCGTCGAAGCACCCCGTTGGATGATGTTCTTCGACGGCTCGCGCTCCTTCGAACGCTCGGGGGCTGGAGTTGTTCTAATCTCCCCGCAAGAGGAGCAACTCCAGTACGTCATACAACTACACTTCGCCGCGACCAACAATGCGGCGGAGTATGAGGGCCTCTTGGCCGGGCTCCGAGCATGCTCTGCGCTCGGGGTCCAACGGCTAACTGTAAAAGGGGATTCACAGTTGGTCGTAAACCAGGTTAACAAGGAGTTTCAGTGCTCCGATGACTCAATGGCGCGTTACCTGGTCGAAGTGAGGAAGTTGAAAAGGAACTTCAAGAATTTCGAAGTCCTCTACGTGCTCAGGAAAGCAAATACCCTGGCCGACCAACTTGCCAAGTTAGGCACCTCACAAGAACCCGCCCCGGCAGGGGTGCTCGTCGAGCACCTACTAAAGCCCTCTATTCCCTCCGGAGAAGAGGCGAACGAGACGCATGGCAATGTCTCCCTCCTCGAGCAAAGCGCCACCTGGATGACGCCATTCATCCAGTTCTTGGCAATGGGACATTGCCCGAGGATGAGGCCGAGAAATCCCGGCTTATCAGGGGAGCTCCACTATCTGCATTTAGTGGAGGATACCTCAGATCAAGAGGCGCGCTTGGGGTTCTCTCCAAGTGCATCTCCCGGGAGGAGGGGAAGTTCCTGCTAAGGGACTTACACGAGGGTATCTGCGGGGCTCACTCGTCCTACAGAACGCTTGTTGGGAAGGCCTTCAGGATGGGCTACTACTGGCCCACGGCGTTGGGCGACACTCGCGAGATCGTCACCACGTGCCGGGCGTGTCAATTCCATGCCTGACAGGTGCATCAACTGGCCTACGCCCTCCAGACCATCCCCCTCACCTGGCCATTTTCTACCTAGGGGCTGGACATCCTGGGTCCATTCCCCAGAGGGGCGAAGGGATGCGCTTACCTCTTCGTTGCCATAGACACGTTCACCAAATGGATAGAAGCTGAACCAGTCTCTGGCATTACGGCCCAGGCGGCCAAGAAATTCTTCCGCAATAACGTGGTCACACGGTTTGGCGTCCCCAGCCGGCTAATCACGGACAACGGAACTCAGTTTACCAGCGAACTGTTCCAAGAATATTGCGAAGACGTTGGCACCAAGATTTGCTTCGCTTCTGTGGCCCATCCACAGAGCAACAGGGCTGTCGAACGCGCCAACGGGCAGATCTCCCAAGGGATCAAGAAGCGTGTCTTCGACCGACTTACCAAGCTACGACAAAACTGGGTTGACGAGCTTTCTTCCGTCCTGTGGTCTGTCCGCACCACCCCCAGCAGAGCCACGGGCGAAACACCCTTCCAGCTCGTATACGGCACCGAAGCCATGCTTCCCACCGAGATAACTCTGAGGTCACCTCGCGTGGACCTTGCCGAGATGGCCGACGATCACCAGAGCCAGTTGCTCGATCTCGACCTATCCGAAGAAAAGCATGAGCAAGCCCTCATCCGATCGGCAACCTACCTGCAAGCTCTACGCAGGCACGCGGCCCAATCGGTCCGACCAAGAACAATGCAAAACGGCGATTTGGTCTTACGGCGCGTCCAAAACTTATCGCACGCTAACAAGCTAACCCCCAGGTAGGAGGGTCCATTCACGGTCGTCTCGTCTTCACGTCCGAGGGCGCTTCGTCTTGCCTTCCCGGACGGCCGAGTCCTCAGCACTCGTGGAGCATCGCCCAGCTACACAGGTTCTACGCATAACCTCTCTTTTCCTAGCCTGTCCCTCCTTATTTAGCCAAGGGATCTTCGAATGACTTCTTCTCGAAATGCCCGAACCTGTTAAATAAAGAGGTGAGGCAATCTAAGTTCTTTTCATAATTCTTCAGAATCCTCCCTTTTTCCTATCCCGCCCGAGTACGAGTTCTTGTTATTAAAACCGATTTCCAAACCAGTCGACAGATCTGAAAATGTATCCCGTCCTGAATTCCACTGCTCGGATAAGTCGATAACACATCGCTCCCACAGGTTCTTGACGGTGCCTCACAGACTTCGATCCCAAGATCCAACCGAAATCCGTAATTAAGAACTCCAACTCGTGCATACTTCGTGTGCCCGGTCTTTGCTCGCAATCAGGGGCAAAGAGTCGGCCACACGAGGGGGCGGGACATCACCTTTTGCGCGCACCCGGCTGCTCGGCTGCTTCGTGTGCCCGATCTTTGTTTCGCAAATCAGGCAAAGACTTCGCCACACGAGGGGCCGACATCGTTTTTACACGCACCGATCGTTGGCCGCCGTGTACCCGGTCTTTGCTCGCAACCAGGGGCAAACACTTGGCCAAACGAGGAGGCTGGACATCGCCTTTTGCGCGTACCCGGCTGCTCGGCTGCTTCGTGTGCCCCGTCTTTACTCGCAATCAGGGGCAAAGACTCGGCCACACGAGGGGGCTGGACATCGCCTTTTGAGCGCACCTGGCTGCTCGGTTGCTTCGTATGCCCGGTCTTTGCTCGCAATCAGGGACAAAGAGTCGGCCACACGAGGGGGCTGGACATCGCCTTTTGCGCGCACCCGGCTGCTCGGCTGCTTCATGTGCCTGGTCTTTGCTCACAACCAGGGGCAAACACTCGGCCACACGAGGGGCTGGACATCGCCTTTGGTGCGCTCCCGGCTGCCCGGCTGCTTCGTGTGCCCGGTCTTTGCTCACAATCAGGAGCAAGACTCGACCACACAAGGGGGCTGGGTGGGTAGGAGGTGGCGAGCGATTGCATATATGTTTTCCCCTAAATTATGTAAGCATGCATAATAGGAGTAAAAGGAGCATAGAAAGCATCTGTTACAAACACATGTAACACTACACACACTAGTCCCTAGATCTACTCTTCAAAGTGTCGAGCTCCGCCTCCGCATCTTCAAGACGGCTTCGAAGCTGGAGTACCTCGATCTGGGCTTCGCACCCCGGTCGGATCTCCTCGCGAAGCTTCGCCACCTGCTCGGCAGCCCGACGAGCCTTCTCGGCCTCTGCCGCGCAACGCTACCTCTCCTGCGCGAGCTCCTTGCGGACCCGCTCAAGCTCCTCCTGGGCCCGGGTATTCCTCTCAAGGCCTCGAGCATGCTCCAAAGCCTGCTCAAGTTCCTTCCGGACCTAGATAAGTTCCGTTTGAGCTTCGCCCAGCTCGGAACGCACCATCGCCACCTTGGCTCGGCATCGAGCTTCCATACTCGCGACCCGATCATCCATGGCAGCGGCCAACTACGAACAAAGAAAGCGTTACCATCCGCGAAAGAAAAGAAGAAATTACCTCATGGCGGTGGCACTCAAGCAACACCCTCAGCCTGGGCCACAGACCAACCCGGGCATCTCTCGAACTTGAAGAAACGGCCGGCTCATCCTCCGAAGCCCCAGCCCGAGCATCCATCGAGCTCGAGGCCCGGGCCGTCTCTTCCTCCGCGTCCCCGGCCCGAGCATTCTCCGTGCTCTGGGCTCGGGCCGCCCGGGCCGTCTCTTCCTCCGCGTCCCTGGCCCGAGCATCCTCCGTGCTCTGGGCCCGGGCCACCCGGGCCATCTCTTCCTCCGCGTCCCCGGTCCGAGCATCCTCCGTGCTCGGGGGCTGGGCCGCCTCGGCCATCGCCGCCAAAGGAACCTGCCCCTCCGCGGGGTCACCCTGGTGGCACCCCATAGCTTCAGCCCGAGCTACCTCTATGCTTGAAGGCGGTGCTGCTTCTTCCCCCGTCATGGTCCGAGCAGAGGGATTGCCCGGAGTCTGCTCCTCACTCCCCCGGGGAGCGATCGGGTCACTACTTGGCGCCGCCCTCCTTCGACGCCTAACCACCAACGGAGTAGAGTCCGAGTCTGAGTCGCCCAAGGGCTCCTCACCCTCATCCCGTTCGGCTGAACCCTTCCCCGTGGTCGGTTCCGCCATGATCATCGCCGCCAGGTCTGCAATAATGCGGGATGCTGCGGTTTGAAATGCCTCGTCAATTAGAACTCTAACCGCCGCTCCTGACACGGGCACAGGGGGTCTTCTCCCCCACAGGCCCCTGACTACGTCCGAAAGAGAAAAAATCAAGACCACAGAAACTCGCGCCCGGACAGAAGAAAGTACATAGCAGGAAGCTTACTTTCTTCCTCGACGTCCTCCGAGTTTCGTCCGGCCTCAGCATCCTCCGACCGGGGCTCCCCACGCACCCGTGTCTCGCTGGCCAGGGCCTCAATCTCCGCCCGCCTTGGCGCCAAAGGAACAGCTTCCTCCGCACCGCTCGGGCCAACTCCGGCCCGAGCAAGATTCGCCGCCTCGAGCCACTCCGGGTGATGCTCTTTGGCCCACTAGAGGAAGCCCTTCAAAGCTTCCTCAGTCTCCGCCCCGGGGCCGGCATCCCTCGGGCCTTTGAGCCATGAGGAAAAAGTCGCATCCGCCAGGTCTAAGTCTGCTTGGACGCTTCCTCCGGCCTCCTTCTCCCATTGAGCCCGTCGCTCGGCTCGGCAGAGGTCGGCCGCAGTCTGCAACAGCCACGAGGTGTGATCGGGGTAATCCTTGGAATACCGCACGAACTAGGCTGACGGCTCCTGTACCTGGTCCGCGTACTCTAGATGAGGCCGCGACGGGTTGTGCCTTGGTGGTACACGCACCCTAAACTAACGGGGTGCACGTCCGCCAGGACCGCCCGCCGGGGAAACCGCGCGCTGCGATCGCTTCGGCCGCGGCTCTTCCTCGTCGTCGGATACCCGCGGGGCCGCCCTCCTCTTCTTCGAAGCAACCTTCTACACCAAAGGCCGTTTCCCCTTATCCTTGGCCGGCTGCTCGGCCGCCAACACGGCCTCCAGTGCAGCCCGGTCCTAGAAGAGGGAGAAAGGCCATCAGAAGTAGGATACCCGCGGGGCCGCACTCCTCTTCTTCGAAGCAACCTTATTCAATAAAGGCCGTTTCCCCTTAACCTTGGCGGTTGCTCGCCGCCAAGACGCCTCGGTGCAGCCTGTTGCGGTCCGGGTCGCAACGGGACACCCGATTAAGAAGTCGGGACAATGACTCGCCGGTCGGGCCGCTGTCGCTTCGCCAAAGACTGGATGGTGCTTGAGGACCTTCTCCTCCTCGGTTCCGCAGCGGCATGGAGGTCCTTCTTCTTCGACTGCTCATAGCAAAAATGGAGTCCGCAGTCTGCCCCCTTCTTCGCGGAGAACCACCGCTCCGCCCGACCAGAGATTTGAGTCGCCAGTATGGCGAGAATGCAGATGGCTGCGAATTCCGCAGCCGGAAGTATGCGCACCCCACCGCCTACGAGCCTCCGATACGGTGGAGCATGTAGAAGTGGAGGAACAGGCTTACCGTCGGCTGGATGACGATGAAGCCCTCGCAGAGATGCGAAAAGACGTTGAGGATGAGAATGGAGTTGGGGTGGAGGTTGGTGATCTCCCGGCCACAGCGAGCAAGAACCGCGGCCAAGAACTTTGACTCCGGAGCGCGAAGCCCATTAATGGCGTAGAGCTCACAGCTCACGAACTCATCCTCCGCCGACGCCAGGATTTGGGGTCAAGATGGCCCTGTGCCTCAAGATCCTCCAAGCGCGCGGTGGTGGTTCGCGAGGGAACAAACTTCGCCATCGGAGGTAAGGATGAAGATGATGGCAGCAAGAGAGAGAAATCAAGAAGGACGAAGGCAAGAAAGGGGGCACCATATTAGTGGTAAAAGAGGAGCAAGAGCTTTTATCCTCTCCCCACTAACAAAACCGCCCCAGAAATCTCGGGAACTAGCGTGCGTGCGGCTGTCACGTCGCCTTAAAACTGTAAACCCACTCACCTGGAAGTAACCGTTGGAAGACCGACGTTTGAAATTCTGCCCGGGTGGCCTTTGCTCTGCTAGTCCGAAGTTCTGCTCGGGTGACCTTTGCTCGGCCAGCCCGAAGTTCTGCTCGGATGGCCTCTGCTCTGCCGACCCGAAGTTTTGCTCGGGTGGCCTTTGCTCGGCCGACCCAAAGTCCTGCTCGGTTTGCCTTTGCTCGGCCAGCCCGAAGTTCTGCTCGGGTGGCCTTTGCTCGGCCAATCCGAAGTTCTGATCGGGTAGCCTTTGCTCGGCCAACCCGAAGTCCTGCTCGGGACGCCATCACCCGGGAGCCCCTGCATTTCGCTCGGATAAAGTCTTCAACCTATCCGGACGGCCGGCTCGGGGGCTAGATGACAGGGTTTGGAGGGAAGTCCGGGAGATCCCTGCGTTTTTCTCCTAGCGCGCGCGGTACCGGCCTCCCCCGAGCAAGCCATCCTTGCTCAGGCCCGGGCATGATCCTAATCTTGCCCGGGTGGGAGTTCGGGTCACCCAGTCCCCAACAGAGGTTGCAAGCCTTTCTACCCGCTATAATAAATGTCTTGACACAGTCACGACCGTAACGTCCCGTCAAGACATCGGAGACCACGGCTACCTGCCCACGTCTTTTTGCACTGTTCCCATACCATCCTCCCGTAATCACGAATGATGACGACGACTATTCCAGAACGGCGCGCCGCGCCCAAGGACGGCCTTCGGGCCGCTGGATACTGGGCTCCGCGCCCATTAGTATATTGTTTACGCTCGTGTATAAATAGACCACGCTGCTATGCATATAGAAGTTAGCTGCTAGATGTTACACACACACGAGAGCTCCGGCTGAGGCAACCACAAGTCGAAGCTCCTGTCTCCCTCTGGAGAAGCCCGAGTCCCCCTTTGCTGGCTAGGTCCGGGACTCTCTTTGTAATCTTTCTCCATGTTCTCCTAAATACAGATCACTAGACATAGTGCTGTTACCTCTCCCTGAGGGGCCCGAACCAGTCTAAACCCCTTTACTTTCCCGTTTGTGGTTGCCTGATCGAGGTCGCCTTCCCGAAAGCCCCCAAGGCTGCAGAGAAGAGGTCGGTTGATCCTTACACTCAACAAGTAAGCTCGGCACTCGGGAGCCCCGTATTCCTAACCGCCGACAAGTCGTTTTCAAAAATTGATTTCTCTAAACCACAACCAACCTTCCGTCAATCCAGAAGCTCGGTCTTGGCTCGGGGGCTAGGGTCGATTTTTCAAGGTCGATTGCCCAAGAGACGATTTTCGATCTTCTCTAAGCCACGCCCGAACTTCTCTTCAGAAGCTCGGCCATGGCTCGGGGGCTAGGATCGATAGGACTATACCCCGACCTTCGAATCCTTCTTGCCTATACGACTACTTGTGTTCGTTTGTATGTAGGAAAGACGACAAAAGAAGGAGGCAAAACAAACAACTTTATTAATCTTCGAGATGGCTTACAAGCCGATTACAGGAAATGTCGGCGAGCGCGAACTAGCGCCTCGACGATCACATCGGCCACCTCGGCGAGAGCCGGGACAACCTCGAGCAGGACTGCGACGGTGGCGACATCGCGGGCACGAGCTTCTTCCTCAGCAACCTCGGCAAGAGCGAGATCGTAGTCCGCCCAAAGAACCTCCATAAACTCTTCGTGATTCATAGGACCAGGCAGAGAAGGAGGGATTAAAGGATGAAGTTTGGAATGAAAAGTTGCCGCCACATCGGCCTCTTTTTATAGCCAAGCCCGAGAAATCGAACCAGTTTCAGGAGTAATGGCATCGGGAAGCAACTCAAATACGAACCGTTTCCAAGATGACACGCAGATGTCTCTCGAGGCGTGGCGCAACAGTCAAATCGACGATCGGCAATCCCGGAAGAGGAATCGATCGAAGAGGCGGCGAAAGGAGAAAAACAAAGCAATAACATCACTTATAAAGGAGTATTTACAAAAGGGCAGGATGGATCACCGCCTGAGAAAAGGAAAAAATACAAAGGCCTACGACCTGGGTCGGCACCTAAGTTTACGAAGCTCGGCCAGTGCTTCGTCATGGCGATCCTGAAGCTCGAGAAGGGCCTTCCGATCACCCCGGGCAGTCCGCATCTCAGTCCGCAAGACCTCATTGGCTGCTTCCAAGTCCCGCACGGTCTCCCGGTAGGTCTTCAGCAGATCCTCCGTCTCGGCTGCAGCCAACTTCACCCGGGATAGCTCCGTGGCGAGGAGATCACGCTCCTCCGCTGCACGGGCAGCCTCGGCAACACGGCACGCCTCCACCGACCGAAGGCGTTCCTCAAGCTCGGCGAAGCGGTCGTGTTCGGCCTTAAGGGCCTCCTGCGACCAACGGGAGACCTCCCCGGCGTCTTCCCGTGCCGCGGCAAAGGCCGCCTCCGCCGCCGTAGCACGAGCTTCCAGGGTCGCTGCCTGGACCGAGCCCGAGCGAGCTTCTTCTAGCTCGGTGCGCACGGTTTCGGCTCACCGTCGACAGCGTGCGCCATCCGCCTGCAGGGGCTCCTGCTCGGCCTCGTGCTCAGCCCCGAACGCACACGCGAGGCCAACAACCTCGCGGTAGGCCTACACCAAGAAAGCGGGCTCAAGACAAAGAAAGAATCAAGGCAGGGTCAATACGAGACTCCAAAGGCCAGGCTCGAAGGCACTTATCCGCCTTATAACCGCCGCAGCCTCGGTCTCGTACCGACGTTGGGCGGCGCGCCTAGGCGCAGGCAACGCCACGATCAAGCCACCCGAGCTATCGCTCGAGCTGCTCGATTCCTCGGCCGCTCCCCCGTAGGCTCGGCCGCTCCCCTCGAAGGCCCGCCCACCTCGACGGCCTGAAGGCATGGCTCGAGGGCAAATTCGGTTTGCACCCCGGCGTCCGCCTTCGGCTTGGCCACCTTCATACTCACCAGCCACTCCGCGAGGGGCTGGCCGGGAACGGTTCGAAGCCGGATGGACTCCTCCCGGTGACTTCCGGCGAGCGAGAGTTTTTCTCGACCCACACCGGCGTCGCCACGATCCACCCCGCGGCGACCAGCCGGGCCACGCTCCACAAGTCGCACCCCGCGAAGTGATCCGACAGACCGGCGAAGTCGATTGGACGCCACCCGGACGAGGTCTGCCCCTCGACGCGGAGCGGTGCCAAGATCGACGTCCCGTCATTCATCTCCACCTCCACGGTCACCGCCGGGCAGCGCATGTCGCTGCGTACTACCGGTGGAAGGAAAAAAGGCCCCGAGCCCCGAAGCCCTCCATGCTTTGGAAGGAACTCGTTCTCCCGGGCCACTTCCTCCGGTAGCACCGGGATGACTTCCCCCGCCCTGGCGGACATGGCGATTAAAAATAAAAAGCAAACAAGCATGCCCACTCAACCCCGAGAATCGTGATGAGCAAAGAAAAGAAAGGAAAGCCAAAAGGCACAGTGACCTACCGGCGAGCTCGAGGTCCGTCTCCGCCAACCCGTCGTCCGAGTCATTATCATCCAACGCCAACCGACGCCTCTTGGTCTTGGTTGGGTATCCATGTATGGCGTAATCCGGTCCGGGAACCTCTAGCCTGGGTTGGGTCGGGAACGGAGGTAGGAGCCCGGGCCGCCGACCGTCCCGCGCTGACGACTTTGTCCCGGCGGGAGCGCCCGGTCTGCTTCTTTAGGGCGGCCGCATGCTCGCAGCCCGCTCTTGCCGCACCGGGACCGGGCCCGCGCTATCGCCGATAGCTGAACTCGCGGCCTCCGAGGCTGCCACCAGCGCGAGGGCGGCAGGCCCAGCCTCCTCACCTGCTTTCCCCTGCAAACAAGCTAGGGAGCATCAGCCCACGCCCGTAGAGGACCGCCTCCAGGGGCGCTTGGCTCACATACCTCGTCGAGGACGTTACGGATGCCCGAGCCCGTTGGCTCGTTATGGTTCGCGGGCAGCAGGAGCCTCACAGCCCGAACCACGTCCTCCTGGGGCAAAGCTACGAAGAAAAGAGCGGGAACATCAAAAATACACTCCTAAAGGAAGCTCGGGCAAGGGATTGTAAGGCCGAAGAAAGGAACTTACGGGAGGTGCTTTCGCGGGTGAGATCGTCCCACCCGTGGATTCTGAAGAAAGGGTGAACCCGCTTCCACAGCGGGCTCACCCGGTGCCTGATGAAGTCGGCTACGATGTCGTAGCCGTTTAGTCCCTGGCCGGCCAACTCCCGGATCTTGGCCGCCGGAGGCTACCTCCGTCGGCTGCAGCGAAGGGCGGGGCAGCGTCAGCTTCCCAAGGTTCGCGTTCGCGAACCATAGCCCGCAGTCGTTGAGCACCTTGGCGTAGTACCACCACGACGCCCACCCCCCGATGTTCTCCTTAGCCTTGAACACCGGGTACGCGGGCTTCATGTCACGGCGCAGCCTGAAGTAGGCGCACCCCACCACATCGCTCTCGCCAGTCGTGGTAAGCTCATAGAAGTTGAGGAAGAGGCTGACCGTTGGCTCCACCCCGACGAACGCCTCACAGAGATGTGCAAAGATCGTCAGGAACAGGATCAAGTTGGGATTGAGATTCACCAACTCGATCCCGCGTTGGGCCAGGACGGCGGTGAGGAAGTCGGACTCCGGAACCCGGAGTCCGTGAATAGCGAAAAGCTCGAAGCAGACAAACTCTTTGCTCACGGGCACAGGAATTGTCTCCTCGCCGGCCGCCCTCCAGCCACCGACCTCGATGAAGCCGGTGGCGGCCAACCCCTTCAGGACGTCCTCGGAAAGGAGACTCCGCGTGAAGGGCGCCATTGGAAGAGAAAGGCCAGGAGGCGAAGACGGCAGGAGAGTAAAAGGATGAGAAAGGCAAGAAGGCAATAGCACAAGGAAGCGTGAAGGAAGCAACGCGAGGATCGGGCAAACCGCCTCTTATGAGCCGGCGCAAGGGAGGCGAACCGTCGCCTGCCCGCCTGAGTGCGTGAAAACCAAGGGAAAAACCGCGACGCGCGTAACTACGTTTCGGTTGGAGTTCCCGCCGAAGCCGGAAAACCGCGTGCACCACGATCATTTAGCCCGAGGGCAGTTACGAAATAAACCTCCGAGTGGCACGTATTCGTCCCACTCGAGGCTCGGGGCTAGCTGTTGGGGAAAACACGTGGCCTATGAAGATATGGCCCACTAACTTACCTCCAGCCCCACGGAAAGTATGCCCGAGCTTGGTAAGCTCACGCCCGAGCTTGGCAAGCTCGCGGCCCGAAGCTTCCCCCTGGGCACAAGTCGCTCGCCTCCCGAGCCACGAGCCGGGCTCGGGACCCAAGGCAGATCACGCAAGCCACAAGACCGACAGCCTGCAAGGGTCCCGCAGGTCACCGCGAGTTAAATGCGACCATAGTTCCAAGGCGCGCCTGACACAAGCCACCGGCAAGTTGGTGGCTTGCGTCGCGTCAAGCGGTCAGCTTATCATCCGCCCCATAAAGAAAGAAATGTATTGCCGGGTAGCGGTCCGAACGGCGATTTGGACAGAATGAGGAGATACACCCCGAATATCCGGCGGTCTTTGCACGTCCGCCACACCCAGCATGGCAAAAACAGAAGAGGATGGCTAGTGACCGAAGGATAACTCGGCGCATAACAACAGACCAAGGTTAGGCTATAGTGGCCGGGGCCGCCTATAAAAGGGGGCGCACAGGCCACAACCAAGGCATGCATCAATAGAAGGGCAATAGGAGATAGACTTAGACAGAAAAGCACTCAACCACCATAGAACAGGAGCACTTGTACTCACGTAGGAGCTCTAGTTCCAGGCGGTAGTTCTTCGCCTCCAGGTAAAGTAGGAACACACATAGTGCCTTGTGCACTTATTGTACTCGAGCCTGGGCTTTCCGAAGCCCAGCCTCACCCCTTTGTACTCCTTTAAGCTTGGCATTAAACGAAGACTAGACGTAGGGCTGTTATCCGACAGTGGAGCCCCGAACCAGGATAAAAATCCCCGCGTCACACCCCAGGCTCGGCGCGTCCGACCGCGTCGATGCCTCTTCCTTCCCTCAGCGGCGCCCAGTCAGCGGCCGGGCCTCGGTCCTGGGGACAGGGCCGTCCTCAGGCCTCGCACCCACCTTCCTCTTGCTCATCGGCCCGCGGAGGCTCGCCTCCCGGTCGCCGACAAAAATATATATAATGGAATGAAATAAATTGCTAGATTAGCAACTTCCAAAAGGATTCCTCCAAATTTGAATGCCTCCAGGTGGATTTTCTCCAAATTTTCAAGCCTCCACATGGGAATGACGAAAAATCATCGCCCAAAATTGACTTCGATTGAACACCAAAGCACAGCTCGGGCTTGAGGAGGACTAGAGGAAGATGGTAGGGGTTTTATACTGCTAACACATCACTACCGGTTTACAGACCAATCCGGTAATGGTAACAATTATTATTGTCGGTTCTATTTACAGCCAACAATGATGTTTACTCTCGGACGAATCCACAAACAGTAGTGATTTGTTCCCGCCAAGCACGGTTACAAATGGCGCCGCCACAAAATGGCGCGGGAGAAAGGGCTTATCACTGCTGGTTGGGGGCAAAGCCGGTAGTGATACATCACTACAGACTTGTAAATCTAACCGGTAGTGATGAAAGACCCCGCCATCTCTTCTTCTTCCGGCCTATTAAACCGATCAGTTGTGATCAAAACTGCTAACTGTACTCTCCGTCTTCTCTTCATCTCGTTGCGTCTTCGTGATCGTCGTATCCTTCATGGCGGCGCCTCCTCCTCCTCCCATGGGCTCTGCCTCCTCCGCCGAGTCGAGCTACATGCCAACACCGCCATCACCGCCCCCGCCGCTGCTCTGCAACTGTGTTCCGTTCGTTCCCGGAATACCGTGCAGGTATGTAGGGAATTTTAGGCCAAAGTGCTGGTTTGTTGAGGGTTCAAATAAAAACAAATTCGTTCAAGGGCTGTTGATGCACAAGACAAAGCACCCAACCACCAAAAGCACTTTTCGCAAGCAGGAATATTCCAACAGAAATTGACTCTAATCACAGGAGTGGTTGTTGGCTTTCTTAGACTCCAAAAATTATAGGAATTTTTCTCCCTATGCCTTGATGAGTCTACAGCCTGCAGCCTGCAGCAAAGTTTTAGATCAAAACTCCTAAAAAAAAATCAGAAAAATTCTTGAACCATGAACTGTCAGAAATCGCACATAGAGATTCCCGGGATCGGTATTCACCTCATAGCTCCTAGATGCTTCGCCTAAAGACTTCAAAATTTTTTCATGGATGGATATGGAAGTCAGGCAACTTTTGGTTCTAGAATCATTGAAAAAGGATTTTTTTAGAATTTTCTAAAATTCCTAGACTACAAGCTGCACGAAGAAAACTTTCTGGACAGCAGTACAACTAGTTCAAAAACTTGATCTCTAGCCTCTCCTAGGTTGTAAAAAGGGTCTCAAATCATATGTGCAACCTTAAGGCATCATGGATCTGCAGCAAGTAGAAGGAAGTAAGGCAAATAAACTAGTTGCAATAAAAATAACCAAAGAAACAAGATCGAACACTAAGGACTAGGCAAGAACAAATCCATAGATATGAGGAACTTGTTTCTATTGCTTGGGTGAGTTTTACATAGCCAAACTCTTAACCCAAACTCTCAGCCCATGACCTCTTAACAAGTACACAAGGGGAGGCATCCCACCCCTCCTTTTATAGGCCATGAGGTGGAGTAGCTCTCAAGGAAACCCCTATCCACCCTTGGATGAGTTCTTTGGCAGCCAAGACACCTCATAGAGGGCTGTGATTGTTCCACTCACATTGCTCCACATGGGCCACACATGGGCTAACCCGAAACCCAACACAAACACGGGTGTTTCAACTTGACCGCTCCGTTTCCGCGCCTTCAAGCCTCCGACCCGAACCCGGAACCTTCGAGCCGCCTCAAGTAGTCTCCGAGCCATCTTCGTGGACCCCAAGCCCCTTGACCTAGTCCCGGTACTGTCGCTGACCATGGCTTTCTCCAAACCTGCAACCACAAAGACAAACACATTTCCATTCCATGAACCGAACCTAAGCATCGACATACTTGGTCCGGGGTTAGTTCAAAACACACACACACACTCAACATTGGATAAGTGAAAATTAAGATATCTCAAGTAATTTCAAAAGGGGCAATGGAAAACCCCCTAGATTAAGTACAACAGGTACTTCCTATTTTTTTTGAATTTTAGTTGCTCAAATGAAAAAGTTGTCAATACGAAAAGATGCATTCCTGGACCAAAATTCGCTTTCACTACCATACTAAAGTGGGAACATTCAGGAGAACCTTGACTTTCTGGCGGTTACGGCTTGCATCCTCTCAGAGGGGTCCAATGATGCTTATCCTGACACGGGTATGGCCCCCTTGTACTATTTGTCCCCTAGGATGCCTTGGCCGCTAAGTTGATCCTTCCCTCATTGGGCTCCACCGGCACAGGCTGGACGAAGCTTGGGATGAGTTCCTTCGAGGCCTATAAGCGAAGGTCATATGGTGCTCCCTTTCTGCTTCGCCCTAAGGGTTACCTCAAGTTGACTTCGTCTTGCCTCCTCATCAGTCGAGGTTCATGTTACGAACCGGGACTGATGCCTCGTTTCAAGAAAGTTTAAAAGGAAAGCATATCCTAGTTATATTAAAACGTGTGGTGGGGTGGGTTGGCTAGAAGGGTGAGCAGGTAGTCTTGAGGTCTTAGGTTTGAGTTCCACTACTCTCATATATCCGTGATTTATTTTTAAATATTTGTAGCACTATTAGTCCCGTGTAAAGGAACTGGGACCCGCATGGGCTGTCCCGATTCCAAAACCGGGACTAAAGTCTGTTTGGAACCGGGACTAAATGCCCGATTCCTAGTAGTGGAAACATCCTCTCTTAGAGATAACTTACTCTTGCATTTTTGGGGAGAACGATCCTCACGTAGATTGATGCAACCACACTAGGTCTCCTAATTAGAAAGTGACTTTCCTTTGTTAGCTTGTTTTGCATACCGAGTAGATGTTTTTTCCATGTTGCTCCTAGTCTCCTCATGTAGGTTTTTTTTTTTCAACTCTGGTCGCTTTGTAGCGTCCAAGTCAACTCATGGTAAGGCAAAAATATCATTGGGGGTATGTGGTTCGAAGCTGTAAACAATCTCAAATAGACAAAATTAGTGGTACAGTGGGTTGTCCAATTATAAGCAAATTCGATGTGTGGTAGAATTATTAGAACAACTCGCAACATGGTAGATATAAAGTTGACAATCTTGGTTTCCTGGCGGCACATAGTAGGAAATAGCAACTTAATTGGTGTAAACTTCACCTCATAATGTCTTTCAAAAATATCTTAAAAATTTAGTGTCACCATGAGAAACTATGTCTTAAGCACCCTATGCAAACGCTCTTATGATACAGAATCTTAGAAAATCCTAAGAACATGTGCGTCCACCGTGTCCTCGGCATTCCTAGAACAGAATCCATAAAATGTCTTCCCAAGAGACATTAGGAATAGGTAATAGCGTATATAAACTATGAGAATTAAGGTGGGATCTAGCTTTTAAACATGTCGTACACCCCCACAATATATCACTAGACATCTCGTCGCATTTACATGGGGCTAGAAGAAGTAGGGATGGCAATCGGGTCGACTACCTTTAGGTCCAACTATCTTTGATCCGAACTCAAGACCCGAACAATAGACTTGGACCAGACCCGAAACCCAGACCCAAACAGTTTTTAAACATGTTGTACACCCCACAATATATCATTGGACTTCTCGTCGCGTTTACATGTGGCTGGAAGAAGTGATGGCAATCGGATCAAGTACATCTAGGTCCAACTATCTTTGATCCGGACTAGAGACCCAAATAATAGACCTGGACCGGACCCCGAAACGAGACCTAGACAATGGACAAGGACCCGGACAGGAAGTGATTTATGGATACAAACCTAGTCCTAGACCCAAAGGGGTACTCGTTGGGTCTAACCTCACCGCATCGTACTAGATCTCTGTGTGTGAGAGAGAGGAGGGCATCGCCGGGTAGGCAGGGCGACCACTGTGCATTGAATCTAGGAACAGGCGATGCATTGAACAAGCTTTAGATTCTAAATTAAAGCACACAAAGTTGCATTGAACTGATCATCTCGGGACTAGAGAGGATAGAATCCAAAGCGGAGCACTAGGGAGGAGCCCCATAATCTTTTAGGACCTATTTGGTTGCATGGCTCATTTTAGCCTTACTTATACGAGACATGCAGACACATGAAACTCAGGCTAAGCATATATACATGTCCTGATTAAGCTTGTCACATGAGAGCCGATAGTTTGGTTATTTGTATTGCTTGAGCTGGGACCAAATTGGAAATTCTGCAAATAGTTGGTAGCGCGTGCCGACCGGCCCCGAGCGGCACACCAACCTCCCTATGCGCCACGCTGGCTCGCTAGAGCACCATGCCGCCTCCCCATGCGCGCGGCCACACCAGCTCATGCTCCCTCGGCTCGTCCCTATGCAAATGTCGCCTTCCGCGCCGACCTAACCGTATGCCGCGCCGGCATACCGTGAGCAAAACGTAGCCCTTTCCCAATCTCGCCCATTGCCTCCTGAGTCACCATGGTGTGCTGTACTCGCCCACGACCGCCCTGTCCTCCTCTCTGTCATGTGCCTTAGCTCCGCCATGGCTCCCGCAAGCTCTGTGCTTGCCGATCCCATGCCACGCTGCCGCGTCCCGGAGTTCCGTCCTTGCCACCCCAAGCCTTATGCCTGCTCCCCGAGCTCCGTCCTTGCTGCCCGCACACGGCTCCCCCAGCTTTCACCTCTTCGAGATCCACCGTTGCCGCCTTCAGCTCCTCGATCCGGCGCGCCACCCTGAGCATTTTTTTTTTTTTTTTGCGTGGACTGGGCCTAGCTGGGGCTCATACAGCCAGCCAAACTAGCATAATCCGGAGCTCTCCTGAACATTGAAATTAGTAAGTTTCTGGTGATGATGAATTGCATTCACCTTTTCATTATCATAGTACCGGGACAGCAGAAACATGATCCAACAGGCAGGCAACTGTTCCATTTCATGTTCTGATCAGTACACGATCATACAGCACAGCACATACATACATCTAAAAAAGCATAGCACATACGTACAGCTACGTTCTAGCTTAGCTGGAGCGCACAACCATGCACGGTTCCAAATCGATGCATGGATAGATGCAGCGAAACATCCGGTCATCATGAACACTACCCGATATGCATGGATGCAATGTTGGTATAGAGACGAGAAGTTATACTTCCATCCATTATCTAAAGCATGCATAGATGCACAGCATTGAAGTGTGGTCTCAGGCGGCGGCGGCGCAGACCGGCAGGTCATTCTCCTGCGTGGGGCGCTGCTTGAGGATGGGGTTTCTCTCGAAGAAGTTGACCGGCTTGAGGTCGAAGCTGGAGGAGACGGTGGGCATGATGGGGAAGTCCTCCTGGCACGGGATGTGGTGGAACCCCAGCGTGTACCACAGCACCAGGTCCGTGTTCTCGATCGGACGGTCCCTGCTCGTCCACGCAATCAGGTTACAGCACATTCAGACCACACGATTCTGCAGTCGACGCATCAGCAACTGAAGTACACACGCGTACCTGTCAGACCAAGTCGCCAGTGTGTCATCCCCTTTGCTCTGGTACACGAACAGCCCACCGGCCCATTCCTCGCTCTTGTTGTAGGGCGTCACCCAAATCTGTTGCACAAAACCAAAACCAATTCAAATACTTGCACGCACATGCATACTATTAGATTTTATAAATAAAACTCTGCCGCAAGACGAGGTAGAGGGTTGTAGCCTCGCATCTCACCGTCCTCCCCTATCGGTAGGCCCTGATTTCTCACTTACACGGAAATCGAAACGTACACTATCTATGTGAGAACGGCAGAGAAATGCTTCCTAATTACGGGTCAAAGTTCCATTCTTTTTTTACTATATTGATACTTAAGTCGTCGTGTAGCTGTAACCATGGCAGCATACATCATGTGACGTATAGACAGAATTTATTTTCAATGCGTAAAAAAGTATTTATGACCAAAGAGAGCATAACGTTCTGAATTTGATTGCAAGGGAGAAGTATATATATATATATGTACGTATGTATGTGGACCTGACCTGATTGTTGGTGAATGCGCCCCTCTTCTGCGGAGGATCCTCGGGGTCGAGCAGGCTGGCGGCGGTGCCGGCGGGGACGACCTTATAGCCGACGGGGTTCCCGACGCGCGTCTTCTTGGACGGGTTGACGACATGGAACTCGGCTGGCTCATAGAGCTTGAGGCGGACCTGTGCATCCTTCTCGGTGCCCGCGACATGCCGGATGGCCTTGAGGTAGCTCCTCCGTGGGGATTCGCCGGCGGCGGTGTCCTGGCGGGCCATCTCGACCCGGACGAAGGAGTTGTCGGCGCCGTCGACGTCCATGTCGAGGCGGAAAGTGACGTAGTGGTCGTGGATGACGCCGATGACGTTCTCTGAGAGGAGGGTGCCGTGCATCTCCTCGTTCTGACGGGCCTGCCTCATGTGGGAGTAGGACGTGCCCTTCACCATCAGGATCCCGCTGAGCCCGACCTGCCATAGCCATTGCATGAAGACTCCAGCTCAGTCTCTCCAGGAAACATGCACCAATGTTACACTCTGACTATGAACTTTCAGTAGATGAACACAAGTAATTTTTTCAGAACTACCGATTGTGTAACGATATAAACTCCATGGTACTTGCAATACCGTAAATATCATGTTGTATCATGTAGTACTTGTATACCGTTCAACGTCATACTCCCTTCGGTTCTTAAAAACTTGATATTTTGGATATTGACACAGTCTTCGAAATGCAACTTTGACCAGTAATTACTATTATAATTTATTTATAAAATTCACAAAAATTATAATATCCTCGAAGTGCTTTTTGAGACGAATTTATATATATGATTTTTATTTGCTCAAATCAAATAGTTCAAAAAAATTTCATAGATAAAATTTTAAAACTTTTACTTAAAACATGTTTAAAATATCATGTTTTCCGGAACCATGGAGGGAGTAGTATTGCTCTTTTTTTTTGGCATATTCTTTATCCTGAACAGGAAATGACAACAGTGTTATGCACTATGTAGGGGAATCAGGGGATATGCTTGCGTGTTCCCATTCTTTCTCCCCCAAAAAAAGTGAGGACCCCAAAGATGGGGACGGATGCAACTGTGCAAGATAATGGGCATTGCACAATTTTCTTGGCAGATCAAAGTGACGAAAACGACACTCTATTTTGCTTTGGCAAACAGGGTACTCCCCAGATGAAAGGATTAGTTAGCTACTCTAGCTGAGGGGTCCAGCTGCTGTGGCCATTTTCTGTGATGTGAAGCTCCACCATCTAGCAAGAATCAGACGTATGGGCTCATGACAGTCTTCTCTGCCTGCAGCTAGCTAGCTCATGCATGAACACTTGCCGTATAGTTCATCTGAATAATAATAACAGTACTCTGTTTGGTGAAGTACACCAAGTTTCAGTTGTTTTGGCCAGATTTTTTCTGACCCTGCAGGTAGTGATGTTTCTTGCTCTGTCGTGCAGCTGATCAGCGCCACTTGTGCGTCCCTCTCGCACGCGCGTGTCAAGGACGTGGCACCTGTGAATGCGAGGAGGAGGAGGAGGAGGAGGAGGAGGAGGGAGGAGACTGGAGATGTGTCGGTGGCGGATCCACCGCCTGGCGACTCCGGGCATGCGCCCGGGCTCAACCCGATACAGCAGTGGACCTCTCTCAACTATGTAAAGATGATTTGGCCTTCTAACCCGCGTGCTGGTAGGTAGCAACACTGGACCAAGTTCTAGCCCCTAAGGACCAAGCATCAATGCGCCCAGGCTCACATGATCTCACTCACCTTGATGCGTATGAGGCCGTCCATCTGGAACTCCCAGTCAATGATGTAGTCATAGTTGGCAACCGACGCAACCATCCGCGCCACAAGCGTCACCTTCGGCCGCGACTCCCTTATCTGCACACACACACAAATGTGCTGATGAAAGACCGAGCAGCAGTGAATCTCTCGTCATTCCAAACGCAAACAAACAAGCACAATTGCACCACCAGTAGATAAAGTCGGCTGACAGCTACATGTCCCATCTAATCTTTTCCATCCAATGGGTTAGATCGGTTATAATATATTTATACTACATCTTGTTGGTCTTGGTAGTATGACATATGCAGTGACGAAATAGTATTTGTGCTTTGGTGGTATAATTTATGGAAGGATAAAAGAGTGAGGTGAATTATTTTCACGCGCTGATCAAAATTAATTACATAGATTTGATAGAACGATTGAAGTCTAGCGCACGTTCGTGATTTATTCTAATTTTCGTGACTTAGTATCAAGAAAAACAGTCGGCGGCGCCACCACTCCTGATATCGCTGATCAGTACTAGACGTCGCGCATCTCCTTAATTAATCCGAGCAAGTGATGGAGAGCTCGTATTCATGGAAGGGTAATTCAAGAATGGCAAATATCTTTTCTACCCTTGTGTAACTTCAGTGAAAAGACTAGAATACCTTCTGTATTGGACAGTTGAATGCAAAATATACTCACGTCATATACTTGTTGGTTTAATGTATCTTAAAAGAGGTCTAAATTTTCTTGAATTCAAGACGGAATTTGAATCGTTTCCTATAGAATTTATCTAAAATTATTTCGATCCAAATAGACCTAAAGCTAGCTAGACCCTCTGGCATGTGTGCATGTGTCACCTCTGCGCCCAATAATAAAAGGTGCAAACAATGCTGATGCTCTAATACGCAGCCCATACCCTCTATTTAGTATTGATGCATGGAGAGGTGGAGAGCTTCATGCCAGAATAATCTATACGTGACTAAATTATGCCAACGAGTTTCATAGACCTAGCTGCCTCTGATAGGCCTTCATTGAGATAAAAATGTCCATACAACAGGATTGACACTATTTTACTTCAAATTCGCATGTCGTTTTATCCTCATGGATTAAAGGGCTGTTTGATACAAATCCTTACAATCTAGTTCAAATTTAAATTGAACCCCACAAATTGCAAAGCAATCCAATCCCTCTCATGGATAGATTGATGACGAGTGTTTCCACTTCCACTACGTGTGGGCCCATGAATAGGTTGATGATAGCTATTTGCGCTTCCAATACGTGCGGGCCTAAATTGTCTAGACCGGGCCTTTCCCTACTGCCTTTTAACTGACAAAGGGAACATGATGAACAAGTTTAAGCTAAACACGATATTAATTTGCAATTTTTCTCCCATTAATTGTGATGCCACTGCTTTAGCATAGGAGGTAAATGAACATGTTTCGATGGTGATGAACACCGGCTGTGATGCTCCGTTCTTTTCGGCCTATAATCAAAATTTGATTTTAAACGAGATATTTATTTTTTTTATACAAGCCAAACATTTTTGTGTTTTGTAACAATTTTTGGGCTAAAATGGGTTGGCCCGCTTATAACCTAGCCTGCCCGGTTCCGTCCGGTTACTGTGCGAACTCTGTTTAGACCGAAACCCTAGCTCGTTAGGCTTGGCTTGTATAGTGAACCAGGCCAATTAAGTGGGCTCGAATCGGGCTTGCCCGGTTCGTTCATTGGCCACCTCTGTGCCACCCCTTCAATTAATTCTTTTGCAAAGTTTTGGGGAAAAGAGAAAAAAATTCAGGAAATAGGTGCTTCGATATTTTATTTTCAAGATTCTCTTTCCAAGACTAGTAGTAACAAATGTTGAAGATTCCTCTGAAAAGAAGTTTAGTGTGTGGAAAACATCCTCGATCTATGATGTCCTTGTCAACTTTGGCAAGTAGCCAAAACCGGAGGAGCAGCTACCTTTGTCATTGCACGTCTAGCCTGACGTAGCATTGACTATGAGGAGAAATAATATTCTCCAGGCAACACAAACAAGAAGAAAAACTCGCAAAGGTGATGTTAAAGAAGTTGAAAAGAGGTATATATGAAAACGGAGCGCATAATATCTGGACTATATTTGTATCCGATATCCATATTTTTAAAAATATTATCAAGTTTTAGTATCCGATGGATAGAGGTACGGATACGAATAATTATCCAAATAGAGGAAACGGATAACAGAGCGGATATGATATCCATAGTATCTAGCGAAAATGGAGCGGATACGGATATCTATATAAAAAAGACATCTGGATACTTAAACGGATAATGACAAAAAAAAGGCCCAACCGCCCATGGGCCATGACTGCACACATAGAGCTACTTGCTGCGATATGTATGTCATCATGTGATATTAGTTTATGTACTATGTGTGGTCTTAATCTCCTAAGTTGAGACTTATGTTTGTGGACAATCTTGTCTTGTGTTATGTTGCTCAAATGTTGTATATCAATCGTAAATTTGTTATATAGATTAACAGCGTACTATCGGACTAAATATTCGTTTCTATTTCCGGTTATTATCCGATTCCAATTACTATTTGTTTTATTATTATCCGATTCTGATTTAATATTCGATCTTTTTCATACTCTCCAAATCCATATCTGTATCCGAGTGAAAAAATATGGATGAATTTGGCTAAAGCCACTATCATCAGTATCCGCTCCTTTTTCATCCCAGTTGAAAACATAAGAACTACCACTGCTAGCTCGCAGGTTCAATTATGACTACTGAAATTTTAAATACTTCTTTTTTTTTACCATAACCATTTATGCCATCACAACTCACAAACATGCAAAACAGCCAATTTCGATTAGTACTGTACAGTCCTTGGATTCTCATGGTATGCATGGTATGTTTTTTCAGCTCAAATTAGTACGGAAACAAAGGAAAAAAAATTATGACCTACATAAGTACTAAATTAAGTTTGGCGAACCAAGTAAAATTTAAAAATAAAAAAAAGTCTTACCTATCTGAACCATAATAGCTAAAAAACTAATTCTTTTAGTATAACTAACACATGAGTTTAGATTAGAATTAGACCGAATGGCTAGTGTGCAATTTTAGATGTCCGCGTTTTTTACAAAATTTAAATAACTGTGAAATATGAAAACCTATTTTTCTTTGTACTCTAGGAAAGCAAACTTAAATGGGTATGATTGGAGATCTTGTCAAGTTGTTGTTGACCGTATATGCATTCAATATGCTTCTTTAGTTATCAATCTTTTGCAAATTGTCCCCTTTTGCATGTAGCCAAGAACTAAAGGAAACAAGGAAAACTGTGGTTCAATTGTCATTGCTAATGGCACGTACGTCCAGCGTATGACACTGATCAATGGGGCCAAGCACGTAGTAGCAAAGCGATTCACGGCGACACAAGGTAAGCGAGGAGAACAGATACGTGTACTTACGCCCATGCCGGTGATGGGGCTCTCCGAGTGGCGCCACGCGACGTCACCGGCGTACCGCTCGAAGACGCAGATCATGTTCTCCCGCACGTAGGGCCGGCCGTCAGCGGCGACGAAGACGCCGTCGAGGTAGCCCGCGTGGCGCGGGCAGTCGTTGAGCGGCACCAGCGGCATGGCCTGCAGCCCGAAGCCGTACTCGCCGGCGTCCATGTAAGTCTTGAAGTACCACGCCTCCGTCGGGTCCATGTACGGCACGAACAGCTCCGACGTCATGCCCTTGTACATCACCTCCCTGTGCGCGCCGGTCGCCGGGTCCTCCACCCGCGCGCGCGACACCACCATGCCGGCGCGCGCGTCTGCCTTGAGGTGGAACTCCCAACCGCCCCACCGCACCGTGTGCCCGTCCTCCACCGCGAACCCAGGCCCCGCTGGCGGCTCCATCGACGGCGGGCGCACCGACTGGAACCCGAGCCCCCTCGCCGCCGCCGCCGCCTTCACGTCGTCGTTGTTGCTGGCGTGTTGATTGTACCTGTAGTCAGTGTTCTCGGCTGCCGGGATGGGGATGCCGGCGCCGCGGTCGGAGATGTGGACGATCTCCCTCGTGTCCATGTCGAGCAGCACGGTGAGGCCCTCGATGGGGCGCATGTAGAAGTTGGCCGTGCCCTCGGCGGAGTAGCACTGGATCTTGATGAGCCGGCGGTTCTCCTCCGTGGGGCCGTACCAGCCTAGGGAGATGGGCAGGCAGGCGACGTCCGACATCCGGACGCCGCGGCGGCGGATGGTGGAGTTGAACGCCGGGTCATTGAACGGCGCCCAGCAGAGGGAGACCTGCTCGTCCATCGTCATCGTAGGGTAGCCGGAGGCAGGGACAGGCAGAGGAGTGACTGCGCCGCCGCCGAGGTCGACGGCGAGGACGTAGGCCTCGCCGCGGAAGCGGACAACCGCCACGGCGCGGCGAGGAGGCAGCGCGTCGGTGTCCTTCTTCCAGCTCCGGACGACGGACTTGTCCGGCTCGTCGAGCGCGAGGGAGTGCACGAACAGGGATGACGGCGACGACGCGAACGGCGGGTGCGCGCGGAGGAGCTCGCGCGCGCGGTTGATCTCTGTCACCGTGAGCGGATCCAGAGGGTGGCGCGGCACGTCGGAGTCGTGCGACGGCCTCGGCGGGGACGCCTTCGAACCCTGACCCGCCCGACGTTGGAGGCAGCCCCACGGCGAGAAACGGGTGCAGCCGCCGCCGCCGCCGTCTTCAAAGAGCGAGGCGGCGCGCGAGTCTATGCCGCGGGGCAGGCGGAAGGCCGAGCGGACGACGAGGAGGACGAGGGCGGCGGCGAGGGCGAGGAAGATGAGGCGGAGAAGGGAGGTGGAGTGATCCATTGGAGTGGCCTCTGTTCGTGTCACACTGCAGTGAGCTGAGTGAGGAAGTGGTTCACTATATGTACAGTCTTTATGATGTTGAAAGTAATGAAACGAAAAGTTTAATATCTTCTTAGGATATGCATGTACTTTTGAAGATATCTCTACAACGTGATACGCAGGTACCAAATACGCATTGCAATGTGTAAGCTAAATACCGAAAATGAAAGGAGTTTCCAAACAAAATTATATTGGAATGAGATTAAGCATCACAAAGTTTATTGCTAAATATCCATCCATGATTAGCGAAGACAGCCATGGCCACCACCTCCAAAGATTGGCATACTTTGAGGATCTCTTCCTTTCATTCTCCTTTTGCAATAATGTTCAATGCCATGGCTAGCAGGTTAGTTTTCTTGAAAATAACCTACAGAAAAAGTTATATCTTGGCGCTTATAAAAACAATATCATTTCGACAAAACAAAATGGCTCAATATAACGTGACAATGTCGGCCAAGATTTTTTTTATTTTGTTTTATTCCAATTTCTCAAAGCCAATCTCTCCTTAATTGTGAAAAACTTCTAGGAGAATTAAACCTAGAATTATATTGACCATCCGTCAAACGGATCTAGAGAATTAAAAAAAGGGCGATGAATGGTTTCATTGTTATTGCAGAAACAACATTTATAGATTCCCTTCCAACTCTGTTTTACAAGGTTATGCTTAAGTTAAAATGGCTATTCTACCTAAATAGCAAATGAAACTTTTTATCTTCAAAGGACGTTTAAAATTCCACAGTAGCTTATTCGGATAATAAGCTTTATGATTAATCAACGCTTGATAAAAATTTGTCATTCTTGTGCAGCTTCCAACAGAGGACATCATGTTCATGATGTCGATGAATATTAGATATCCTAGACACAAGAACATGCTAATCACTAACATTTTCAACCGTCAATGCTCTGCGAAAAGATGATTTGATGGGTATTGAGTTGAGCACCTCTGCTACTATGACATGTTTATGTCAAGTAATTGCAAAAAGGTTGATCTAACTGTTTTTTCAAAATCTTATTTCGATTCCATTCCGCAAGTGAAAAGAACTATATTTAAGAGCATCATTTTTTACCCTCCTATGCATGTATTTGGCGCCGAAACTTTGGCCATCCAGATATTTCTTTTCTTTTGGATGGATCATGGTCTTTCCAAACGTAGTGAGACGCAACATATACGAATGCTGTATCTTGTTGTGAAAGAACAACCCATCACATTGTTAGTGATATGTCCTATAAGCAATCATATAAGGTGATTGTATTACGTCTTTGTTTATGTACTAATGATAATGTGTTATCAGTTTCATGAATAAATGTTACTTACTTAATGGGTCTTTAGCGTAGAAGCCCATTAGTGCGCTCTATATAAGGGGAGATGGTGGGGCGGTGTACACACGAGTTCGCCACCACGTAACTCTAGCTGTCACGCCCCTATTGACTCCTAGAAACCCTAGCTGACCCGCGCGGTGCTAGCATACCGGTGATCAGCGTTCCGCCTTTGGACGTGTGGATGCTATAGAGGCGTTCCTGCAGTTGCTGCGACGCTCATCGGCTAGACGTCGATCGGCTAGTGATGATGGAGGAGGTGATCGGTTTGGCAACAACGACTACTTTATCTACGGCAGTCCGTGCGAGGTCGTCGCGGTGGTGATCGGCTAAGGAAGCCATCGACTTGGAACAATCGGCTACTTCTAGTATCTTGACACGCGTTAAGTTGGGATCAGCTTCGCCAACTTTCCTTCCACTGCAATTACGCGTCAAAGATAACAATCTGTGATTCGCTACTTGCATGATGTCTTGAGTGATCGCGGTAGAAATTTTTGAAATTGCGCTAGTGTAGCCTACCTGTTCTCAACACACATCACAAAATACCAGCTAAATGTTTGTGAGCTAAAAATATATGCAGGGTAACACAGTTTTGTGCATGAAAGATACAGGGCACGTTTGTCTAACATTATGCTCGAAGAAGTGATTGAGCTGAATGAATAAGTTGACTGAGCTGAATGTTAAGCTAGACTTTGAAGTGTTTTCTAATCTGCTTTGTATGGCTCAAATCCTCCTTGTGATTTATGAAGAGATTATCTTGATTTTAGTGATGATGATATTGTGATGGAGTTCATGGTGATGATGACATTATGATCGAGTCATGATATTTGGTGATAAAGTTATTCAAGATTAAGAATGTTTTACCATGAACTCGAGAGTTGAGATAAGTTCATCTAGATATATTCTAATTAACTTACCTATGCTGTTCGTTGGCTCCGTACGAGTGCATCGCAGAAAAATTGCTTCATGTGGACTTGTGAATCCACGATAAACTCATACGTGCAAAGTTGACGGCTGCGTTTCTTGCAGCATATATGCGGCGGCTGCATTGCATATAGTTTACGGCACCGTTGCTTGGCTTGGTATGTGCGTGTGTCTAGGTTCATACGCACGGCAGCTAGCAGATCAAGCAGAAGCAACGGTTGAGGGTGCGAGGAAAAGTCACGAGAAGAGCGCGAATAGTATTTAGGGCTGGAGACGGCGTACCCAAATATGGGTACTTTAGCAAAGCCCTATTCTATTTTAAAAACTTTTTTCAATATAGAAACTTTTGTTGTAGCTGGTTTTTTAAGAAAATCCCTAAAATTGAAAATAAGTATGTATATAGAGCTCTTGTCGGAGACAACTCGGTTTTGTTTATTTTCTTATCCACGGTCCACCTACCTCGTCCTTGCTAAACAATTAGAAAGTAGTTGCATCATTTTTTTGTCTTCTGCTGATAGGAGTAGCTACATATCGATAGCGCAATAGAGGAGATGTAGCATGTTTGAAACGAAATTTCAACCAAAAAAACCTAGAACCCTGAAGCTAGGCAGGAGACTACGTTTTCGATTATTGTGGGACAGTGTTATACAATCGCCATGAGAAATTAGCCCAATAACACATGCATAATTGCTATTCTCCTCCTCAATCCTAGCACGATTCCCTTAATAGCGCCGTAGCCGGCACCTCCTCTGTCACGACACTGTTGTCCTGCCTCGGCTTCCTCCTCCACTTCACCCTCCCACATTGGCATTACACCACATCATTTTAGTGTGCCAATGCGATGCGGTATTGAGACCACTTGTCGCTAAGCCGTGAGCTACAATTCCTTAAATAACAATATCTAAGAGCGACAAATCTTTAAATCATCCGTTAAATATTCATGGATGTACGTGCGGAATATGATATCACTGTGTGGAAATGTGTGGTAAAAAAATTCCAGTTCATTGACAACGTCCTTTGTACACATTATTAAGAAATTTATGTAGTCTGTTTCAAGGGAATATTATGTATTTTCCAATTGGAATGTGTCTTAGGGGCATATCAGATACTCCCTCCCTTGGAATTTATAGGATGTATTACAAATTTGGATTTGTTGTTTAATATAGGGCGCACACGATTTTCAATGTTATTTTAGTGAGATCTTTCCTATAGTACCCTTATTTAAAGTATGCATGCATGCGTATGATTAGATTCATTTGAAGCATTAATTGTCTTCTCCACCAATTAAGTTAAATTTGTAACTTGACTATTGCCCTTGGTATTGGAGCTTATCTCTAATACGCCCTATAAATCTCAACGGAGGGAGTATTTCCCAATTCAAAGGTACCAATCAGCCCAAATAAGCTAAAAGCTACACCCAAAAACACCAAGCAACTTCCGCCAGCCATAAATTGTTCAGCACTGCAGCCTAGACGCAATATATGCTTTTTAGAAAATCCGTATCCATTCCATGTATTTTTTTTCCTTGGTGCATCAGCAGAGGTCCTGCCAGTTCTTAAAAAAAAAAAAACTCTCCTTGGAATGAGGATTAAAGTTTGTTTAATCACAACCATTAGTCTAATAAATCCTCACATGTAAAATGCATATAAAAAGGGAGAATATATTGGGCCAAGGGTAATCTGCAGACGGCAACGGGAATCACAGGTTGCTCAGACAGACAGCAAAAGTATTCTAAATTTCTAACACACTTGTCGCTGTACAGTAAGATATCAATTCGCGCGTTCATTTGTCTTCTATATGGAGCAACAACGGAGTAAGAAAAATTTAAAAAGTGGTCTGTCAAGCTTCCCACAATACCACTTGATTCCAGCTCTACTAGTGATGCTAGTCTTTTTTTAAAAGGATTAATTAGACATGTGTCATTGCAAAGTTATGAAATCAAATATTTGTCACTCCATATGTAAATGATATATAGATTCAGGTCTTATATATCATTGATACATAGAATAACAAATTTCTAAACTTATAACTTTGCAATGACATCTATTTAAATTATCTTTTTTATGACGATCGCTTCATCTTGTTCTTTTAAAACAATTAGCAAGCAGTTGCGTCATCTTTATTTTCCCTTCGTGGTACTGGTAGCTTTTTGTAGATAAAGGAATAGTTTTGACCTTTATATCCAGAACGTATACGGCCAATACAAGTTCATCTTGACATACAAAATATCAAAATCACAAATTGATTGTCCAAACAAAGAGAACAAAATGCACTAAGCAACATTCCTATTATTCATTTTCCAACCATACTTGAAAAAAATGCCGTGCCGATAACCTTAAGAGAGCATCATGCCTGAACGATATCCTCTTACTCATCCTCCCTTTGTTGCAACGCCTAATGACGCAGCCAGTGGGCTCTATTGAAGATAACCTATAAAAAAGAAATATATTTTCTTATATCGAAGACCATATCATTCCGACATAACCACATGACCCATAAAGTAGCTATTGTTCCTACAAGAATCTTATTTCTTATCTTTAATCCAACCCAGAGATCTAGTGCCCAACCATATGAGACATATTTTAAGGAAAGATGAGGAAATTTATGGAATTCACTCACGGTACATTTATACATGTAAGTATATGGGCCTTTGGGCCTAGCACATAACACACATAAAGTAACACAACACAGTCCAACACTCCCCCTCAAGATGGGTGATAGATATCTATCATCCCCATCTTGTTACAAGCTGACACATACTATCTAGTACCTAATCCTTTCGTTAAACAGTCTGCTACTTGATCACCTGAGGTTACATAATTTAGTTTAAGTGTTCCATCATCTAATCGTTCCTTGATGAAGAATCAATCGATTTCCACATGTTTAGTTCCGTCGTGCTGCACAGGATTATTAGCAATGTTGATCGTCAACTTATTATCACACCAGAGCTTCAAGGTTCTTTTCATTAGATCCAGTTCGAATAATAAGTTTCTTACCCATAGCATCTCACTTAGGCACACCGACATAGCCCTTTATTCTGCTTCTGTGATCGAGACACCACTAGTTGCTTCTTGCTCCTCCATGATACTAGATTTCCTCCAACAAATGTACAATTGCCTGAGATTGATCTTCTATCATCTGGGCAACTTGCCCAATCCGCATCACAGTAGCCTTCCACGTTTAAATATTCATTTCTTTTGAACCATAGTCCTTTCCTAGGACTGCTCTTCAAATACCGCAAGATTCGATAAATTGCATCCAAATGGCCAGTCCTTGGATCTTGCATATATTGGCTTACTACACTTATTGCATAGGTTATATCCGGCCTTGTATGACATAAATAAATCAAACGTCCCACTAATCTTTGATATCTCTCCTTATTTACCGGATCTCCAGATTGAACACATAACTTGTGATTTTGCTCTATGGGTGTAGAGGCTGGATGGCATTAAAGCATACCTATCTCATTTAGCAGATCCAGTACATACTTTCGCTGTGAGAGAGCAATCCTTCTAGGGGATCCTGCTATCTCAATGCCTAGAAAATATCGGAGTTGGCGTTTGACTTCAAACTCTTTGCTTAGATTCTCCTTTAGTCGAGCTATTTCCAAAGCATCGTCACCACTGATAATCATGTTGTCCACATAAACTGTAAAGATAGTGACATGATTTCCAGAATGACGATAAACATAGTGTAATCACTATTACATTGTCTATATCCCATACCACACATTAATCGTCTAAACCGATCAAACCACGCTCTAGGTGATTGTTTAAGACCATACAATGATTTCCTTAGCTTCAATACTTTTCCCTTACTCTGATTGGTACCAAATCCAGGTGGAATTTCCATGTAAACTTCCTCTTGAAGATCTCCATGCAAGAATGCATTCTTAACAACCAATTGGTACAATGGCCAATCAAAATTAGCTACACAAGATATTAGTGTCCTTATGGCGCTCATCATTGTAACTGGTGCAAAGGTCTCATCATAATCAATTTCATAAGTTTGGCTATATCCTTTTGCCACCAATCTTACCTTATATCTCTCTATATTACCATTAGGGTTCTGCTTTACTGTGTAAACCCATTTGTAGCTAACTACTTTCTTGCCCATAGGAAATAGTACAAGATCCCATGTCTTCTTTTTCTCAAGTGCTGCTAGCTCCTCGAGCATAGCCTCCTTCCACTTTTGATCCTATTTGGCTTCTCTCCAATCCCTTGGGATTGTTATTGATTGTAGTGATGCCACAAAAGCTCGATAAGCAGGAGATAGAGACTCATATGAGGCATAGTTAGCTATGTCATTCTGATCATCATTTCTTTTTTCAAAACCATACCTTGTTGGAGGCTTTCTAGCAGTACTTCTTATCCCTTTTCTTATAGCAATAGGCATGTCTATAGCATTATCAACCTCTTCTCCCCTGTCTCCAACACTTGATCATCTTCATCTTCATCTATTGAAGGTTTTTGTTGCTCCATTGTCTCTAATTGCCCTTCATTGTAGGTGATGATATCACCATCAGTTGAAGATTCTACTTGGTTTTCTTTCCTCCTCCTCGTGTATGTTCATAAATTCTCTCTTGCATATGATCTCCTTCTATTCTCTTGACATGTGGGTTCACTAACCGTCACAGGAGAAGGAATTGAGTCAGTCATAACCCTTTTCCTCTTTGATTTCTCATCATCCTTGGCCCCTAGTGTTTCATTCTCCTCCTCAACACTAGTCTCATCCATACTAGAAGGGTCAAGAACAGCAAATAGATCACTCAGATCAGTTTTTCCCCATAGAAAGGAATTGATTCTGTGAAAATCACATCCATGCTCACAAACATACGATGCACAGATGGACTCCAACATTTATACCCTTTTTGCCTAGAGGAGTATCCCATAAAGATACACTTGACGGCTCGTGGATCTAACTTCCCAACTAAAGATCTATGATCTCTGACAAAGCAAGTGCACCTAAACACCCTTGGTGGAACAACAAACTCATTTTTTTCAAACAGCGTTTCATAAGGAGCATTCATCCCGAGCACTCTTGATGGCATGTGATTAATAAGATGAGTGGCAGTCATGATTGCCTTACTCCATATGAATTTAGGTACATTTATAGTATGCATAAGTGAACGGGCCACCTCCAAGAGATGTCAATTTTTTTTGTTTCAGCTACACCATTTTGCGGTGGTTTATCAGGACATTATGTTTGATGTAGGATTCCTTCCTTAGAAAGTAAACTCTCAAACTCCTTGTTTACATAAACTCTCAAACTCCTTGTTTACATACTCAGTCCCATTATTAGTTCTGATAATTTGAACATGAGTATCAAATTGATTCTTTACACAAGCATAGAAATCCTTAAAGCATTCAATCACCTTATTTTTGTGTTTCATAAGATATAACCATGTCATACGAGAGTAGCAATCAATGAAGGTAACAAAATATTTTGCTCCACTCACAGAAGAGACCGGAGAAGTCCATACGTTAGAGTGGATTAATATAAAAGGTGCCAAACTTCGCAACCCCCTGCTTACATATGAAGTTCTAGTGTGTTTCCCAAACTCACATGCATCACATATTAGCTTACATTTATCTACCTTACACATTACACTAGGAAATATCTTGCTCATAATATCAAAAGGCATGTGTCCCAACCGACAATGTAAAAGCATTACCTTAGCTTCCTATTCACTTGCAATAGCTAAGAGAACAAGACATATTGTTTCATTTGTTTTTCTTCTATCAAGATACCAGAGTCCATTATGTCGAACTCCAGTCCCAAGTCTTTTTCCTGTCTTCTTGTCCTGGATCAAGCAATTTTCACAATCAAGGGACACCCGACAATCCATTTGATCAACCAATGAGCTTATTGAAACCAAATTAATTGGGAAGGCTGGAACATATAATATTGATGATAGTGTAATAGATGGAGTGCATTGCACCGTACCAACCCCTTTGATGGGTTGAGATGTTCCATCAGTGGTTTGGATTGTTTCTTTATGAGAATATAAATATGATGTATATGACACAAATTCACTTGGCATACCCGTAACATGTCTAGATGCACCCGAGTCCAATTTCCAATTTGAATTAGTATTTTGAATAGTTGCAAGAGCTTGGTTTAATATACTTGAATCAGAATGAACAAGATTGGCTATATTGCGAACTGAAGTCGTCGTTGTCCTTTGGTCATCTGATTTTGAGGTCTTTTCATCATTTTTTAGCCTTCTTAATTCTTCTAACTCAGCAGCTGGAACTATGACCAAATTAGATGTATTTTCCTTGGTCATAGCAAAATTATCTCTATAGCCTCTTCCTCTTCCACCCCTACTTCCACCTCCTCTCGGTGCACCTCTAAAACCGCCTCTTCCTCTTCCAAGATTGCCCTTGAATGGTTGGCGACAATCGCAGCTAATATGACCCTTCTCTCCACAATTGTAACATATCCTAGTCTCATAGGATTCAGTCACTACAAAGGCTGGATGATGTGGGGTTTAAGCATTACCTTTCATCACCTTTAGTCTACTCTTCTCTTGGGCCATAGCCGATATAGCTTCTTCTAAACTAGGAAGGCTTGATTGATGGAATAAAGCAATGCATCTCCCCTCAAATTCTATGTTTAGACCTCTCAAGAATTGAAGCACCCTCTTTTTCTCCAACCATTTCTTCACCCATGCCACACACTCAGGGTGTGGCGGCTCAATAGGCTCATAGTGGTCTAAATCAACCCTCAACCACTTTAGCTCAGCAACATAATCCATCAAAGACAGCTCTCCTTGCTTGAGATGATAGATTCTATAATCTGTCTCTGCCAATAACATAACATTCACTGCTCCTGAAAACATCTTTGATACAACTTCCCATATTCCAGAAGCAGTAGCAATAGTATCTGCCAATAACATAACATTCACTGTTCCTAAAAACATCTTTGATACAACTTCCCATATTCCAGAAGCAGTAGCAATAGTATCTACTGATCCGGCAATTGTTGGAGACATCGAGCTTAACAACCAAGCGCCACCAAGGAGTTGGTAGCATCCCAAGCTTTCCATTCATTGCTTGCTTTATCCTTTGGCTCGGTCGTTTCTCCATTGACAAAGCCCTCAATTTTTTTGGCTTTCGACAACAACAACACTCTTCTAGACCAAGCCAAATAATTTTTTATACCTTCCAACTTGATATCAATCGGCATCAGCTCCAATTTCTGGATTGCATCCACATGTGGCACAACTTCCTTGCTTGAAGATGGAGTTTCATTTTTCTTTGCTGTAAGTAATTCTACCAATTTCCCAAGAACTTGTTCAATTCCCTGATTTTCTGTCATTACTTAAGCACTTCACTCGCTGCTTCTACTAGAGCTCAATGCAGTACCTTCCTCACCTTCCCAACTAGAGCTCAATGCAGTATCTTCCTCCGGATGATCTCGACCTGCTTCCTCTTCTCTTCTTTGTTGCAGCACCTCAACACCTATGCCTCTTGCACACTGTCTTCCACCTCTAGCACTTGGCTCCAATTCAGCTCCTCCCAATTTCATTGTTGCTTCTACACAAGCCCCAAGTATATATGGGCGTCACCTCCTCCTTGCAGCCTGCAGCTCGAGCACCACCACGACAGCTACAACTTAGTCAGCGCTGCCCTCTCTCCACTAGGTTCGGCATGCCGTCGCTGGCTTCCTTCTCTACTCTCCCCACCTCCCTGCTGCTCAACTGCGTTGCCGGCGATGACCTCCTGCTAGGGTTCACTGCTGCTGGCTCCAAATCAGATGCAGTAGCTCCTCCTCCTCCTCCGAGTCCTTTCCTTTGCAGCCTGGTTGCACCGCCTTCTCCTCGTGCAGGAGCGTCATCGCCCTTGCCGTCGACCCAAGCTCACAGCCACCTCGCTGCGAGCCTCCACCGTAGCCAGGGCTCTGATACCATGAGGAAAGATGGGGAAATTTCTGGAATTTACTCACACTCTCTCTATTACATCTGGTACATTTATACATGTACAAGTATATGGGCCTTTGGGCCTAGCACATAACACACACAGCAACACAACATAGTCCAACATATTTCTAGGAGGTTCCAAACCTAGGGCTATTTGGATTAAGCGGCAAACAGACCTAGCCAAATTACAGAAGCTATACTTCAAACTGCCCGGCCAATTACGCTTTGCCAAATTATCCTTTGTCAAGATGAAACCTCTCTCTAAAAACCAGAGAAAAATCTTTATTTTAAAGGAAAATCTTTATTCTTGCCGTCACACGAATGCGAACAGCGGCAAGAAATCTCGGAGATGCAATGCGTTGATCTCAATGTTGTGGCCAACGGTCACCACACCAAGACCCGAGATGCAGCAGAAAGCAGCACAAGTCATAGTTCTCATCTCTGGCCAAGGGAGACCTAAGGCGAGGCAAGCAAACACCACAGAAAAAATCCACCAATATGATCATCATGTCCACCCACTACTAGAAAACAGGGCATCACAAGCGGGTATATCACAAGCGGTTCGATGCGCACCACTTCTAATAGTTGTAACACAAGCGGTTCAATAGTTCAAGCCAAGAAACCCCCTCTAGAAGCGGATCGTAATACGAACCCCTTCTAAAGCCCAAGTAACAGAAGGGGTTCGTGTCACGAACCCTTTCTAAAGCCCCCTGCACCTCTAGCAGCGGTTGGGGACACGAACCTCTTCTAAAGCCCAAGCAACAGAAGGGGTTCGTATTATGAACCGCTTCTAGAGGGGGCTTTAGAAGGGGTTCGTATTACGAACCGCTGCTAGAGACCCATTTTTCGAATTGTTAAAAGGAAAGCTTGCCTTATCTCATCAAAGAGCATGCGTGGGTGAGTTGGCTAGTTGGGTGAGACGTGGGTCACGAGGAGGGGTGAGGTCCTAGGTTCGAATCCCACGTACCCAATATTTTTTACCTTTTTAGACACTACTAGAACCGGTTCGTAGAACCGCTTCTGGTACTCCCACGAGCATCAGTCGCGGTTGCTTAGAAGCGGTTATATAACCGCTTCTAGAGGCTTTACGAACCGGTTGTGAAGTTCAAGTCTGCAGCAGTGACCAACAGGTCAAATAACTATGTAAAAGAATGGTTTTCAACATGAAACAACGCAGTTATTTGCCAAAGAGCCGATCAGCACCATGATCATCATATTCTCTAGTGTAGCCCTTAAATGACTTTGGCCATTCCGCACTAATGGTGCCTGCAAAAGAAAACAGCTAATCAATCACCTAGATACGACTGAGAAGCCCAGCAATCTAGAGCTTGCAAACAAAGTATCATCAATGACACGGTGGTGATGGCTGATATGAATGAACCAAGATCAATCTGATCCTCAACTCCCAATATACCCTCTTCTCATCTGCTCCGAATAAATTTCAACCATCATATGAAAGCAACATAATGAAATGGTTCTCACTTCTTCACTTCTTAGTGGGGCATATTCATGAAGAAATGCATGATATGTTCATTACTGGAACAAACGTGCCATGCTCAGTCATTTTTTCATTTTTGCACACTCTGGTCACAAAAAATACCAAACGATGTAGCCCGATTTTTTGGAAGGCACGAAAAGAATTCTCTGGAGAACCTACGGTACGTCTGGAGAACAATTTAGCTACCCATATTAATTCAACATATTGCCAGGAAATAAAGACAAACCTAGTCTCTGTGTGCAAAAATATGACCTCTCCATTGCCACTCTATATGTACCCAAAGTTAACATTGTTTCAAACACCAGGACTGCAATTTTCCAAACTAAAATTTGTTGAAATAGACAAAGCCATAACATAATGGGTGCTTAATTTCGAAATTCATCAAAGGATTTGAAAATTGATGTGAGAATGTTCAAAAATCATTTCAACAATAGAGGAAGACATAGATCAGTAGAACATCATGGTTTTTGACTTGGTGATAGCACAACTATCATCTTATCATTTATAAGCCGACTGAAGAGTCGTGCGGGGGGACGCGTGCGGTAGCCAGGGTTCACAAACCCGTTTTGGTGGGCGGGCCGGTTTTTCGCCAAAAACCAGTAAAAACCGGTGAAAAACCACTCAAATTTAAATTCAAACTGTCAAAAAGCAGCTGACGAGCGGGGTGGTTTTTGGCGAGAAACCGGCGGTTTTTACCGGCTAACTGCCGGTTTTAGTGAGAAAATGGTGGGGAAATCAAGGAAAACGTGGAAAATAAAAAAAATGAAAAGAGGTCTGAAAATTTTTTTAAATTGGGAAAAATCATAGATGGGTGGGATATATGTGTTGGTAATTTGTTTAATCATGGAAGAAATTTTGGAAGAACCTTTGATAAATATATGACATCTGGAACATATCAATATTAAGTCAATAATCTGACATTGGGTACATCAATTCAATGAGATGAACCTTGTACATGTTTTGCTCCTTCATTGATGTTATATGTTCCTTAATTTTACTTGTTTTGACACATTTTTTTGCCGTAGTTTGTGATATGCATGGTAGTTTTGAACAAAAACATATATTTGAACAAGAAAAAAAATTTGGCATGACCTTTGCTAAATATTTGAGAGTTGAAACATATCAACACAAGTGAATTGCATACATACGTATATTGCATTGCATATGATGATATACATATCAATACTAAGTCATATGATAGACATATCAAAGTTTTGAACTGTTTGGTGACCCGAACCCTGTGCTTCACGGTAGTAAAACGAGCAGGAAAATGAGTATCAATCAGTGAGTTCGGTGTGGTGGCAGTGAAAAAAGAAAAAAATGAGCAGAGCAATCAGTTAGCAAGTGTACAAACCAGGCCTTCTAGAAACCAGTCCAATTTTTCAAAAAACGGTTTTTTCACTTTTGCACAACTTTCTTCGCATAAAATACCATGATAATAATCTCAATTTAAAATTTCGCGTTGTACAGAATGTTTTAAAAAACTTCTAGTTTTTTATAAGATTTTTTTTGAATTTTTCAAAATATTAAATTTAAATTTAAAGTTTCAAAACAGGCCGGGTAAAAACCGGCGGTTTCTCAAACCGCCACCTAGCGGTTTGGCGAGAAACCGCCGGTTTTTATCTGTTTTTGCTGGTTTTTTGAACCCTGGAGGCAGCATGCATCTATGAGGGCGCCCAGATCTGGTCATGGCGTATTGATGAGGAGGATGCGGCAGGAAAGACAGGAGCGCAGGCGGCGGCGGAGTAGGGGCACAGGGCATTATTCGTCCCGTAGCGCCACATAGACCCGTCGCAGCATGAAGGCATTGCGGATCGAAGGGAGACAATCCTCCCGGCGATGAACAAAGAGAGAGCATTAGAGAGGGAGACGGAGGTGGTGTGGCAGTGGCACGTGGCTGGTGTGGAGGCGGAGGTGCGGACGCGGCAACGTGGTGCACTGTGCATGGGAGGGGGTTGAAGGTAGGCCGTAAGTCAGTGGCGGCGCTAGGGTTTCAGGGAGAGGTGGCGTCAATGGCTCAATGCTACGAGCGTCTGAGGAGAAGGAGGAGGTGGGATTGGGCCTCTGGCCTGTAGGCGAGAGGCCGCGAGGGCCGAGGGCCAAGGGGAGAGTAAACGCGGGGGTTGGGCTAGAGCTGGCCAACGGGCTGGCCCGATTCAGCATGGTTCGGGCCTGGTTCGACTCGATTTATTTTGGACCCGGTTTACGATGCCAACTGGGCTAACGGGCTGGGGTCTGAGCCCAAATTCGGTTCAGACACATGACCGAACGAACCGGATAGGCATAGTTCAGATTTGGCCCAGTTGGCCCGGTTGGTGCAGGTTGGCCCAGTTTTTGAAAAAGACTTTAAAATATTTTTAAAAATGAGAAATTTAAAAATGGCAATTAAAATTAATATGGAAATGATAAAAACCATTGAAAGAAATATAAAAATATATTTGAAATGAGAAGAATAGCTTTATTATTATGGATTTTAAATAAATGTGAAGAACTTTATCATGAAATATGTACAAAATTGCAAAAAATGAAAAAAAAACTATTTGCTACGGTGAAACGGGCTAGCCCGATTCGTATTGTAACGAACCGGACAGCTACTATGCGAACCAAACCATGCGGGCTCAACGGGCTGAGGGTCAGGCCCAAGCACAGTTCGCTTCACCAAACCAGGTTGGCCCTGTTCATTTTATAACCGAACCGAACCGAGCCGGCCTGGTGAATATTAGCGGACCACCCAGTTCGGCCCACTTAATTCGGCCCAAAAGGCCAGCTGTAGTTGGGAGGTCATGACAAGGCCCCTATGAAGAGATCACGTGGGGGGTGAGCGCACGTGGCTCCACGCTCCAGCTGCTCCTACGTAAAGCTAGCCATTTGGGCCGAATTAAGTGGGCTGAACCGGGCGGCCCGCTACTACTCACTGGGCTAGGTCGGTTTGGTTCGGTTATAAAACGAACAGGGCCGGCCCGGTTTGGTGAAACGAACCGTGCTTAGGCTTGACCTTCCGCCCGTTGGGCTATGTCGGCGCGGTCCTCCTCAGCTTACCTTTCAAGGAACGGGCCGACCTGTACTAGGCCCTAGATCAGTAGCTAGTGCAACAGTTACATAGCTGGATCATCTCATACATCGACCATTCATTTATTACATAACAGCGATTACCAGATCGCAATAGTAGCAAACGGCCTTTAAGCCTTAGTTACAAACCAAATCTTAATCAGAGTTAAAGCGAAAGCCTTAAAAATACAAATCTCATCAGAGTTTCATGCAGAAACTTTAAAATCACACCAGCAGCTATCAAACAACACACGACTGGCGAAACGACCTAAACCCAAATTTTCTTCTACTCTTGGTCTTGGAAATGAGGATCTCCATCCTCATGGCATCCATAGGCGTCTTCTTCTCCTTGGTCATCCATTTCTAAAAATGTATATGTATGCGAGGTCATTGTCATCCAAATACTGGCAAGTTAATACCCAACCTAATGCATTTAGTGATAGAGGCTTCAAAGGAAAGGCTGTGTTTGTTTATTTGCAGAAAGCTAGTGTTGGAAATCAAAGCCTATAACTTAGCAGTTTTAAACATTTTTTTATCAAGTTGAATATTCGTCATAATTCCATTTTGATACTCATTCCCAATCCTATGGCCAGTTATACGCACTCTGCCAAACGTTCTCCTCCACTCCTGCCATCATCTTCCGAGTGTGGTGCACCCATTGTGGATCACATTTCCAGTGAAGTGTTCGATCTTGTCCTAGCTAGGTTGCCAGCCCACACTACGGCTCCCTGTGAGTATGGACCTAGATATCCCTGGGATGACAGCATGAGACTGTCTTCACCTCAAGTATGGTGGCAAACAGGGTACGACCTCAGGTCGTAACTACCCCCGAATCACCAATACTTGCACTACCACGCGATGGCTGGGGCGTTGTGGTGTTAGGAACCATCCTCGATGGTCAGTGACGTCACACTGTGCATCCTCGATGCACCTGTCTAGGGGAAACCTTGTTTCAGTCCAGCCTGTCCACAAAGGGCCTCACCCTGATGCACTTCCTTCTTCAGCTAATCACACCCACCATGTGAATCACACACGATGTGGCGGAACCCGTTTGGGCAGCACACGGCATTACGCGGATCTCGCTACACTCCTCTTCCAGCACTAGTATGTAGGCGATTAGCTCCTCAGTTCACGTAGCTCAGCTAATTCATCTCTTACCCAATGCTAGACCCAATCCACATTGTAACACATCACAACCATACACACACTGGCATGCCAGGCCTCAAACTCAAGGTTATGTTCATGTATGTCTTGTCATGGTGAATTTCGGATCACCGTTCCGGGGCCATTAAGCAAGTTTTTGCCCAGACTTAAGGAGTCTTATAAATTTTAGTATTTTCCCTATCTTGGCTAAACAAGGATATGATCATCAAGACAATCATCAATTGAATCAAATGACGAATGACATCATCAAGGAAATACATTCATGGTAAGTAAACAATCAATGGACAAGGCATGATGTCATCATGATTAACAGATAGACATCATAATTTAAGAGCATGCAATTTGATACTTTAAAAAAAATACTAAACTTCTGAAAGATAGGGCTCCATTCCTTGTTGTGCTCCGATTGCGCCTTAGGACTAGGACTGATAGGTAAATGTGATAAATTGGGTAGCAATATGATCTAACTGGATATTAACTTACCTTGGTTCTGGAGATTGAAGTCCTGGTTTGGTTTGGGATCCTCGAACTGTCCCTCATGATCCTCTACGACTATACGAAGAACAACAATCCACAATAAACACAATGCAGCGATAAAGAACGATGTATGAGATGCAATTGTAATCGCTCGCAATCATTCATCTATATATCTAATACATACCTATAGAGCTTATCAGGAAGTTCTATGAGCCTTCTATGAAGCGATAATTTCTATCGTAATTTAGAGCGGTGATGCCCATGAGATGATGCACATGAACATATATTCATAAGTATTATCTAATATATGTATTTCTACCCGAATCAGCCCATATAGGGGAAAATAGGATTTTGTACTTTAAAAGGTATTCAACAAGTGTGAGAGTGATTCTAGTAAATAGTTTTGTCTTAAGTATTTCCTTCATTGATTAACTTATCATTTTTATCCTACCATAATAAGAGTTTTAAGTGAGTGTGTGTGTGGAAATATATATATATATAAATAAAATAAATATAAACATGTGTATGTATATTATAAGATTAGCTAAAATAAAGGTCTACTGTCATAACCTTAAAGCAAGTCCTTTGAACGGATATACCAATTTACGTTAACTAGGCTTCACAATATCTTTTTAACCATAGTCGTTAAACTAGGCTAATTAGTAGATAATGTGTGGTTAAGATTCATACCATAGATTTAATATTTTTCCTAGATCTAGAGAGGTATCATACATGTTCCATAATTTTCTTAGATTTTATTAAGTAATGCACTATTTTTAAATATCAGAAAACCATTTCTACCTATTTTCTATATAGATTAATACTCTAAAATAGCCCATTCAATTTAATCAAAGATTAATACATAGTTACTCTTCACATTAATATTTTTTTATAAAATTTAGAATGAACTCTAGTATTTAACATGAATTTTCTAGAATAATTGGAGAAATCTAGCTATTTTTAAATAAATCATTTCTATTACCTGTCTTTATTTTATTCGCTAGAAACTGAAAATTCCTGGTGAACAGTAATAGACCAGCCCACTAATTCACAGGCCGAGCTAGCCATGCCGAAGATGTATTACCGAAAGGTGCTAGCGCACAGGAAAAGCGCCATCGTGGGGGAGGGTGTCGCTTCCATTAAACCCGACATGTGGGTCCGAGGGCCCACAAGTCAATGACAAAACGAGACACCGCAGAAATTTTTTAAACGGGAGAAGGGCGGCCGACAGGCGGGTCCCACACATCAGTGACTCAACTATGGTGTGTGTGGAGGCTAGCACGAATCCGACGGTGTTGGCATCGTCTTCTTCCTCGCGCTAGTGCAAGCGTGGCCGTGGCTTCGCCGGCATCTAGCCGGCGCTACAGGCCACCATTTGGGGTGTTCTTGGGCCTTATGAATTCAGCGAGATTACACGCATCACCTGGTGCTCGCATCGAGGCCGGATACTGCTGGACGCGGTGGTGCCATGTGCGGCGGTGGAGCCGAGCTCCGGCGAGTGCGAGTAGTGTCGCAAGAGGGACGCTCTTATGGAAATAGCGTGCACATATGATGCTAGAGAGTTAGTAGATGCTTACTGAGTACTTATCTATGGTCGGTGAGGCTTTGTAAGCATCAAGCTCCCATGGTCTTCAAAAATTGTTTTGGTGATTGATGCGTTTTATTCTCAAAAGGGGAAATCTCGGTTTTCATGGACCCCTCAAGCATTGTTCTTCTGATGTTGATGACTCTCAAGAATAAGGATCTTTCATTCATAGTTCTTTTAAATTCTTGGGTGAGTTGTTGACTTAATTTAGATGCTACGGTGATTTCTTCTCTTTGGCTGCAGGGTTCCCCAGAGCACAACCGTCGTGTTCCCTACTCAATCTTTTCTCTGTGTGGTGGTCCCTAGGGCTAGCAGGTGTGTCTAGTACTTGTCTAGGGAGTTTGTAGATCGCCGTTCGTCGGTGTGGAGTGTTTAGAGTGGTTGCAAAATCGGTTCTCCCCCTCTATGTGTGTTTCTATAGGTTTTCCCCCTAATCTTCCAGTTTGTGCTGCATAGAAGAGTTGTAGGGTTGCTGAGGCTCTGGGCCATGTGGACATAGGAGGGGCCGGACTGTCCGTCCCACTGGCCTAGGGGGCCGGACAGTCCGGCCTAGGTTGGCTCGGCTGCGGTTTGGACCAGCGAGGGTGTGCCGTGGTCAGGACAGTCCGGCCTAGGGGGCTTCGCCAACGTTGTGGCATGGTTTCGACAGGGATGCTTTGCGGTTCTCCGGACTGTCCGGGGTGGACTGTCCGGCCTAGGTGAAAGTCCCCCTGTCGAGTTGAGTGTCTGTCTGTGGTTTGTGCAGGAAGTTTTGCCTTGGCCGGACCGTTAGAGGATCGTCCGGACCGAGTGTCCGGATGAGTCTGACCGTGGGTTCTTGGTGGAGATCGAGATCTGTTCTTGGACCGTCCGACTGGGGGCCGACCGTCCGGCCGTGAGTGTATCTGGTCGGTTCGGTTCGTTCTCGAGTGCTCCAGGTGAGTGGGGTATTTAAGCCCCTGCTCCCCACAGGGGACGGGGAGAGACCCGGGATCAAACTTCCTCGTTGCTCAAGGTCCAGGTGCTCTCCCATGGTGGCTAGGGTTTAGGCCCCCATGTGTGTGTGAGTTGAGTTGGTGAAGGGTGTGCTTCTCCGGTTGTGTTCTTCGGGATTCCGTTGCCGACGTGAAGAACTTCACCGATTCATCTTCGTCAAGCCATCGTGTGTCGGTGGTAGGGTTTGCCCATCGTGTGTCGGTGGAGAGACCTCCCACCTTGTGTTGGTGCCGGAGGTGAGCCAGCGTGTGTCGGTGGAGGTGTTGACTTGAGGAGCTCGCCAAGGTGCTTGTGGAGCTCTCAAACGCTTGTGAAAGGTTCGGAGCCCACCTTGCCGCTTGGTGAAGGGTTACCGCGAGTGGAAGCGAGGCGGAAAGGCTCGAGAGGGAGCCGGTCTTTGTTTGTCAAGGACTTGCCTCAACGGGAAGTAGGAGTTCATCTCCGAACCTCGGGAAAAAATATCCTGTCCATAATTACTTTTCCCGCAATTTACTTTCTGCAAGAATTTATCTTCTGCTTGATGTGCACGTACTAATGGTAGATTGATTTTAGGGTGGATAGCTAGGTGGTTCCCTTAACTTTACCTAAGTAGTCACTTGAAATAAAAAAATAAAATTTGGTCCAATTCACCCCCTTTTTGGCCTTCGATCCGCTACAAGTGGTATCAAAGCATCAGGGTCTCCGTGTGAGTTTCATTGCTCGTAGATGGCCACTAACGGGGCTAATAGTATTTCCGCCAATAGGATCCCTTTGTTCAATGGTACAAACTTCCCATACTGGAAGATACGCATGAGGTGCTATCTGTGAGGACCCAATTTCCGGTTAATCTTACCGGAAAATATTCCCTCAAAAGCACAATTACCCAGGATGCAACAGTGCCAGAGCTAATACAAAGTTCACTTTATTATATGGGGAGATATTCATTTTACATAAAATATTACAACTCGGACCTTTCTTTGATGCAGTTACCATTGTTGCACAAGTTGTGAGGATAGGAAAAGCTCTCTAAAACTAAGACTCTAGAAACCAATAATGCCATAATTGTTTAATTCCTCCGCGGAAGATTTCTCAAAATCGTCAGGAGCTAGAAGACCTGAAAATAGGTTATTCCCACATAGTGGGTAAGTACCAACAAGATTTGCGAGTTCCCATTAGGAAGCTTAACTTACGATATGCGAGGATTCGACAAGAAGTAAGGTTCATACAGGAACGTAAATACAATAATATACAATAAATTCAAGAACTTAAGGTTTAAAAGAACTTTTAATAAACTGGTTGAAACATTTTCATCTCTCCATAACACTATCACCATTCTCCACCTTCTACCTGCCTTACGCAGCGCCATACACCATAACCTTCTCTTGAAAGCATGAGTTTATTGAATAAGAGAGACATCACCCAGTTTGACACAACTTCATATACCCGAAGTAGGGTCCATCGATGATTTCGTTATTAGCCCTGCAGGACCTACCCAACTTTACCCATATAACAGCTTCTTATATGGATGGGTGATATTTGTGTCATTCTCATTCATTATACCCAAGTTTTTATATGAGCACGGCCAGTTGTATCCCCTTGACAACTGGTACCACAGTAGGTCTTGTATGGCATATGTCCCCCTTGGATATTACTGGGCAATAGCCCCCTTGCACCTTACTGGGCAATAGATTCTTATATATACATATATAGCTCCAAGGGATTACCGGAATAATCCACCTTCACTACAAATGGTGGCTCATATAAAATTCTTCTCTCGTAACATTCCCATGTCCAGATAAGCATCCCATTCTACTTATCCACATGGCAAATGATTGACTTATCCTACGCAATTTAAATATTTCAAAACCTATTCTAGGCTTCAAAGGATAGGGCTAATCAACAATAGGTAAACTTTCTGGTGTTTGTAGCTTGGCATAACCTTTTTATAACACATGAAATAATAATTTGGCAAATAAAGTAATAACTAAGAAGTAATGCATATATGATTAAATAAATAGGAATTCAATGTGCATCAAAGGAATAGAAACCTGCCTTGGTTATGGTTGCTACTAAACTTCTGCTTCTGTTCCATCTTTGATTATCATCTCCGTCCAGAGAGTAGCTTGTGTCTTCAAAGCTTGATCTTTTTTGTCTATTGATCGCGGGTTTTTAATAAAGAGAGAATTAAATCAAGAAAAAAAGGATTTTGGATGCTATGCAGAAATATTCTTTTGAAAGGGTTTGGGTATTTGGAGGGCTATAGGTATGTGGATAGTGTATTTAGAAATTGGTAAAATGGTTAGGTTAAGTATGAAGATGTGGATGGATGGAATTACAGAAGAGTGGTTAGGATGGCTAACATTTTATGTAGGGTTTAAAACTTGAGTAAGGGTGTCTAGGATAATTTGGATTTTATAGGTTAGGAGTTACTTATTTTAACTAGGTTTAAGGGTTTAAAATGGTTTGGTCATTTATTTGAACTTTACACATATATTTTTAAAGAAAACCTTAAAGGAGAAAATAATCTATTTTTGGCTTTTTGCAAATCTCTTAGCATTATCTTAAAAACAAAATTATAATTACCAATTATATTGAAAAAGGGTTTATTATAGTTTTGAAATCAATCTTATTCTTTTTATTTTATAGGATTGGCTTTGATAAATATTTTATGAAAATGAATTTCCTATGTATATTTTACATTAGCTAAGAGGAATGACAATTCTTATTTTATTTTAAGAAATTAGTTCTTATAAAGTTTTAAAGAAATAAAATCTAATGGTGGTATGTATTATGAAATAAATTCAAATATAAACAATTTATAAATTTTGTATATATTATATATGAACAGTAAAAATATCAATTTCACTTTTTATTATATTTCCTATTTATAGTAATTTATTAAATAGCTAAAGAGAGGGTTTAAATTCAAGTTTTGAAATCTGGATGAACTTAAAAATCTGGAAAAATCATATTTGGGGGTAAAACATCTTTTTGAACAACTTTTGTATAGGGATATTTTGCTAATTTTGTCTCTACGGTCTTCAATTTGGAGGAAGAACAAAACTGAGAGGGATGAATAGTGATTTTTAGGGTTCTTCGTGATCCCGAATTGGGGCTTTCGGATTTGTCGGGTTTTGGGGCAATTAACCTTAGGGCTTTCGTTGCTACAGGTATAAGAAGGGTTTCGGAAGTGGATTTGTGGGTTGGGGTGATCTGAGTCGGCCGGTCCGCGTGGTCTTGCGGCGGCAACGAAGAACAAGTTTGGGGATTTTGGTTTGTGGTCACAATTGATCGAATTGGCGGTGGTTTGAGCTTGAGAGGAGGTAGTGGGTCCTTACCATGCCGTTAGTTGAGCTCGCGCGACCGCCACGCGGCTTGTCGACGTGAAGCTCGCGGCGGCTCAAAACAGGGGAGATGCGGTTCGTCGCGGCGCCGGTTCTCCGGTTGTCTTTGCGCAGATTACTTCGAGGTGTAGCTCGGGGAAGCTACTACTAGGCTCTAGCCGGCGGCGTTGGACTCAAATGGCCGTGGTTGGGACGAATTTGGTGGAGAGGCAGCGGCGGCCGGGGCAACAAAGACATGAAATGGGAAGCTCTAGCTTGCTATTTATAGGCGCAATTGAGCTTGGTAGATACTTAGGGACACGAATATGTGGATGAGCTCGAATTGGTGGGGATATCTTTGGTGATTCGACTCATCATCATTGGGCGGGTGCACGCGGCGTCGGCTGAGCGGAGGCATCGGTAGGGAAGGGAAATTCTTGCTGCGTTCTTCGTGGTGGCGACGTGTGGCATCGATTTCTCCTTGTCTTGGCATGCAAGACTAAGTTTGGAGCGGTGCAAAGGATCGAGGTGGCTGTGGTGAGTAGAAAACAAAGAGAACAGGGAAGAGGGGAGGAAAGAAAGGAGAGAGAAGGAGGAAGAAAGGCCCCCCAAGGGCAATTCGGTAATTTCACATAAAGAGTTTGAATTCAACTTTTGGTTTGGATCAAAATTTGAATGTGGATTAACATAGAAGTATTTGCATATAGTAGTTAGGTAAAGTGAGAAGAGAGGAGGATTTTGGGGATTCAAGTTCTAAGGGCATTTTGGTAATTTCTTTGAAAGTATCTTTAATTCAAATTTTAAAATGAAATTCAAAGTTTGAAATCAGAATTGGGGTTTAAATTGAATGCAAATGGTCATATAAAAAGATAGTAAGTGAATATGTAAAAGAAAATGATTTTGGAAATATCAAGTTAGAAGGGTATTTTGGTAATTTAACTGAAGATAGTTCTAGTTCAAAATTTAAAATATGTCCAAGGGCAAAATGGTAATTTCGTCGATACCCGATGGTTGAGTATTATATTTGTAATATAGTGGAATTGGTTGCTTATAAATGAAAATGGTTAAAGGAAATATAAAATTGAATTTTTATAACATAGGGTATTGAAAATACTATTCATTATCTGAAAACACTATTCATCGTATGAAATATTAAAAATAGGTCAAAATATGGTTTTGGTCTCTGAGGATTCATAACATATATATATAATATGAATAATAGGTTGCATATTATAAAGGATCTTCTTTATATAAAGATGGGTAAAGTTTCTCTTCTATATGACATGTGGCCTTTTTTAAAATTATAAATTTAGGGGAAATTTCTTAAAGAATACTTTGGGGTCTTAAGAAGGATTTGGAAGTGTAGGTAGTGTTCTGGGGAACTTTCATGCACTTTGATGCGCGAAAAATTTTTATGCAAAAATTTCGGGCTATCACACTATCTCCAGTCTCTAGGTTATGAGGTGTGGAAAACGACAGAAAACCCACTGGGTGTTGTGATAGACAAGGAGAAGGATCCTAGTGTGGAGGATATTAAATTGCTTGACAATGATGCTAAGGCGATCAACGCTCTATTCTCAGGCTTGAGTATGGAGGTGTTTGATCATGTTAGTAATCTCACTTCTGCGAACTCTGTGTGGACCACTCTAGCCGAGATTCATGAGGGCACTACTTTGCATTAAGGAAGAAAAGTTAGTGGTTGTTAAGGAGAGATTTGATCAATTTAAAATGCTTCCCAATGAATCTGCAAATGATATGTTCACTCGTTTGAACCCTATTGTCAATGAGCTCAAGGGGCTCGACTCTCCTCTGCCAGATATTGATGTTTGCAGGAAGATGATACGGGTGCTGCCGAAGGAGTATTGAGACCTCGTCACATATCTCTCAAACAGTGGAGATCTGAAGAAGCTGACTCCTACCGAGCTGCTTGGGAGGTTAGCAGCTCATGAGATGTTGATCAGTGGAGGAGAGGATCCCAATGCAAAGAAGAAGGACAAGGTGGTGGCCCTCAAGGCAAAGGTCAGTGGAGCTGACACTGCAGACAGTGAGGATGAGTCTAGTGAAGATGAAGCTGGAGGTGATGCCAAGGAGCTGGCATTACTCATGAGACGTGCTTGCAAACTAATGGGCAAGTTCAGTTTCAGAGATCAAAAGATTGGAACCCAAGTGGCTCTAGCTCCAAGTGCTATGAGTGCAATGAGAGAGGTCACATAGCCTCTATGTGTGACAAGAAGAGAGGCAAGGACAAGTCAAAGGCAAAAGAGGACAGTGATAGCGACAAGCCAAAACATAAGGAAAAGGAAAAGAAGAAATTCATTCGCAAGTCTGGGTTCAAAAGGTTTAACAAGCGAGGCAAGAGGCAAGCCTTTGTTGGTGAGTGGGTGATAGATGAAGATAGCTCAAGCGACTCCTCTTCATCCAGCTCAAGTGAAGATCATGATTCAAGGGCCAAGGGACTTGCTGGACTAGCGATCGCTGAGTCTACACCGCCTCCACCAGTCTTCACACCAAAGTGCCTTATGGCTCTTTCTGATGATCAGGTGTGTGATCCAGATTCCACTCATCTTGAATTTACTGAGTTGATAAATGACATGTCACTTGCTTTAAAAAAGAAAACTCTAAAAACAAATCTCTGAAAAAGGCCCTAGATAACATGACTGCCAAATTTGATTCTGTCACTGCTAAATTTGAATGCCTAAAGGGTGATCACAGTGTGCTTCTGGAGTCTCATCAGGATTTTGTTGAGAAATGTAAGATTTTGGAAATTGAACATGATGCTTTGCAAGAATCAGTAGATGATATTGTCTCAATGCATGAATCTCTTAAGTATGATCATGAACTGTTGCTTGTTAAGTCAGTTTCCTCTAAAAAATCTTATGCTGCCACTTCTCGTGATGACTTAATTGACGTCACTTTGATTGCTTCTAGCTCTAGCGGTACTTCCAGCATTGCTACTGTGTGTGATCCTGATAATTGTAGGAATGCCTTAGCTACTAGAGAACTAGCTATTGAAAATACTGATCTTAAGGCTAGGCTACAAAAATTTGATAAAGGTCTTGGGAAGTGCTTTGAGGGGAGTCTTGCTCTGGATAAGATGCTCAAGGACCAGAGGAACCTCACCGACAAGGGAGGTTTGGGTTTCATTTCTGAAAAGAAATCCAAGAAGAAGAAGAAGAGAGGTCCAAGAAGAGAGGTCCTCGAGCATCTGTCATGCAGCAGGGCACCCATCATGACTATCCCAGAAAAGAGAACAATATAGGTAACCATAAGAGAAACTATCCCCATCACAACTTGCACACTAAGGGTTATGTCTATGGGAATCACAATGAGCACTTCACCTGGCAGGTTCCTCCTCAAGGACACATCACCCATGGTAGACTATCCTCCTTGAAGGCAAATTTGGAACATTCACAATAACACTCACCATCACAGAGCATCTCAACCCAAGTTCAGGACAGTGTATGTCAGGAAGTCTGACATTGTAGTGGGTGACTATCTGCTGAAGAAAAATGCGTATGGTCGGGTGATTGCTAGGTTCATAGGGCCACCAGAGAATTTTCAGAACAAGAGACAAATCTGGGTGCTTAAGTCCTTGCTCACTGACTCTTTCGCTATTGATCGCCTGAGTGCTAACCCTCGGGGACCCAATGTGGTTTGGGTTCCTGAGTCACAGAAATAATTCCTCTCTTGTGACAGAACTAACGGGAGCGCGAGGACGCCATTGGGTCATCGGCAGTGGCTACACGCATATGACAGTAATCCCGCTTGTTCACCTTCCTGGAGGATGAAGGTGCCCTCCAGAACAAGATCACCTTCGGCGACAATAGAAAGAGCAAAGTGTTTGGCAAGGGATGGGTAGCTATCACTTCTGACCATTCCATTGATAACGTTATTCTGGTTGAATCATTGACTTTCAATTTGCTCTCCGTAGCCCAGATATATGATTTGGGGTTCCATTGTCAGTTCTCATCACAGGGGGTCTCAATCTTTGATGAAAATGAGAATTTAATTTTCAAAGGGTTTCGATTTCAGAATCTCTATCTTGTGGATTTCAATTCGAATACCTCGTGCATCTCGACTTGTCTCGTCGCCAAAGTTTCACACGGTTGGCTTTGGCATAGACGTCTTGGGCACGTGGGTATGTCCAATTTGAAAAAGTTTTTCAAAAAGGAGTTGGTGCTTGGTTTGCGGGATGTGAAGTTTGAGAAGGGACAAGCTTTGCAGTGCCTGTCAGGCAGGCAAACAAGTGGCAAATTCACACCCCGTAAAGAGTTTCATGTCCACCACTCGCCCCCTGGAGCTCTTGCATATGGATCTTTTCGGTCCAACCTCATATGTGAGCATAGGGGGAAATCTGTTTTGCTTGGTGATAGTGGATGATTTCTCCCGCTTCATCTGGGTTTTCTTTTTGCCGGACAAAACTCCTGTTGGAGATGTTTTCAAAAAATTTGCAAAAAGGGCCCAAAACGAATTTGAGCTCCCCATCAAAAGGGTGAGAAGTGACAATGGATCAGAGTTCTTGAATACTAATGTGGAAAGCTATTGTGATGAGTATGGAATAGGTCACCAGTTCTCTGCTACCTACACTCCACAGCAGAACGGTGTGGTTGAGAGGAAAAACCGCACCTTGATTGAGATGGCAAGGACAATGTTGGATGAGTACAAGACCTCAGATGTGTTCTGGGCTGAAGCCATCAACACTGCTTGTCACTGTGTCAACCGCCTATACTTGCACAGGTTACTGAAGAAGACCCCATATGAGCTGCTTGTTGGGAGACATCCCAATATCTCATACTTCAGGGTATTTGGGTGCAAGGTGTACATTTACAAGAAGAGACAACATCTAGGAAAATTTCAGAGTCGAGTTGACATTGGTATTCTGCTAGGATATTCTGCTAAGTCAAAGGCTTACCGGGTGTTCAATCACTCTTCTGGTTTGGTGGAAGAGACACAGGGCGTGAAGTTTGATGAGTCAAATGGGTCTCGGGGGACAGATGACAACTGGAGGATGTGGGTGATGAGCCGCTAGCAGGCGATTGAGGAAATGAACATTGGTGATGTGAGGCCAGTCATTGTATCTAAGGAGAACGAGCCAAAGTCACTTTCTCCTTCGCTTGTTCCAATGGCAGACTCAGGGGAGCTCAGTCTCCAAAGGGTGGTTCTGGTGGAGTATCAACTTCAGAGACAGTGGCTGAGGAAGTGGAAGCAACTCCACAGCTGATCAGAACCCATCACACAATCGCCATAGATCATCCAGTCAATCAGGTCATTGGTGACTTAACCCAGGGTGTTCAGACAAGGTCAAGAGCTGCCAATTTTTGTGAGCATCATGCTTTTGTTTCTGAGATGGAGCCTAAGAAAGTGGAAGAGGCACTGACTGATCCTGACTGGGTCAATGCCATGCATGAGGAAATCAACAACTTTGAAAGGAATAAGGTCTGGACACTGGTCAAGAGGCCAAGCAATCAAAATGTTATTGGCACCAAATAGGTTTTCAAAAACAAGCAGGATGAGAATGGAGTGGTGGTGCGCAACAAGGCTCGCTTGGTGGCTCAGGGGTTCACTCAAGTTGAGGGCTTGGACTACGGTGAGACCTACGCTCCTGTGGCCCGCCTGGAGGCAATCAGGCTGCTCTTGGCGTTTGCATGATGTCACAACATCAAGCTCTATCAAATGGACGTGAAGAGTGCTTTCCTAAATGGCCTTATTGGAGAGTTGGTGTACGTCGAGCAACCCCCAGGTTTTGAGGACCCCAAGTATCCAGACCATGTGTACAAGCTTTCAAAGGCACTGTATGGGCTCAAGCAGGCTCCCAGGGCGTGGTATGAAAGGCTACGGGACTTCCTGCTTCAGAAGGACTTCAAAATTGGGAGGATCGACTCAACCTTGTTCACAAAGATGGTTGATGGAGATCTCTTCTTATGTCAAGTGTACGTGGATGACATCATCTTTGGGTGTTCAAATGAAGCATTCTGCAGGGGGTTCAGTGATATGATGGCCAGAGAGTTTGAAATGTCAATGATGGGCGAGCTCAGTTTCTTTCTAGGGTTTCAGATCAAGCAGCTCAAGACTGGTACATTCATTTCTTAGGAGAAGTACATTCAAGATTTGCTTAAGCGGTTTGATCTGCATAATTGTAAGCCTATCAAGACTCCCATGGCGACGAATGGTCATTTGGACCTCGACAAAAGAGGTACCCCGGTCAATTTCAAGCTTTATCGTTCTATGATTGGTGCATTGCTCTATCTCACTGCTTCTAGGTCTGATATCATGTTTAGCGTATGCATGTGTGCTAGGTTTCAGGCTTCCCCTAGAGAAATGCATTTATCTGCTGTGAAAAGATTTTTCAGATATCTCAAAAACTCACCTAGTGTAGAGATTTGGTACCTAAAGGGTGCGCGGTTTGAGCTTCTGGGGTATTCAGACTCTGATTACGCCGGATGCAAGATTGACCGCAAGAGCACTTCCGGGGCCTGTCACTTTCTGGGACGGTGTCTAGTGTCGTGGTCTTCGAAGAAGCAAAACTCCGTGGCGCTATCAACCGCAAAAGCGGAGTATATAGAGGCTGGGAGTTGTTGCGCTCAGATCCTTTTACTTGACACAGTCTTTGCTTGATTATTGGATAAAATTTTACCACGTGTCTCTTCTGTGTGATAATGAGAGTGCGGTGAAGATTGCCAACAATCCGGTCCAACATTCGTGCACCAAGCATATTGACATCTGCCATCATTTCCTTCGGGATCATGTGGCGAAGGGTGACATTGTGCTTGAGCATGTGCGGACGGAGAACCAACTTGCTGACATCTTCACTAAACCATTGGATGGGGCACGCTTTTGCAAATTAAGAAATGAACTCAACATACTAGAAAGGTCAAATGTTCTTTGAGTGATTGCCCGTGTTTCTTGTATATTCCTTTGCTTATGGTACTGGTTTTTAGTTTGGGAGTATTTGGTGGAGCTTTGCTTGTTATACCTATTTCAAATAATGCTTTAGTGTCCCCAATTGTTTCTGAGAGCCTTTTATCATGATATGTGTCACTTGCTCAATAACTGCCTAATTTAAATCTGTGTGCTCAATGGAATCTTGGTGCATGCACTAGGTGTCCTATTGCTTTTAGTTTCACCTGTATCGCTCTACTTCTTAGGTTGACCTTGTGCTTCTAGCCTGTTTAAGCTATCCATTTACATGTGTCTCCTGTCCTTCTAAAATGAGCAATTTCATGGAAAATATGCAAAATCTGCTAAATAAGATCACTCACCAATCCTCCCCAATGAGATGGCTTGTCATTGCACTGGGCATGAACTTAGGGGGAATTTGGATGACCAAGATACTCATCTTTAGTGTAGTGCTAGATGGTATCGCCTATGGCTTGAGACAGGATGTTAAATGTGTAATTTGGTAATTCTTGTTCTTAAAAAAATAAATAGGAAACATGCGAACAAACACAGGGAGAAGAGTGACCTAGGAGGCCATTTCCAGTGACCCTTGGGATGTGCTTCTCTAGCAATTACTCTTTAAATTCTAAATATTGTTGTTTTGGTCTCATAAATAGCTTAGCATTGACATCATGCGATGAGATTTGCATTTTCTAGCCCTAGATGTCATTTTGAGTCTCCTATGAAGCGTTTGAGCACCCTGTGAAACTACTTTGCCATGGAGCACCTAAGCATGCTCTAGGTCTAACTCTATTTAAATTTCATCGCTTTAAAAGGAGCCCTTATTGGTCCATGTGACTTGTTTCTTTGAAATGGCTCAACTTTGATTTGTGGTGGCTCACTAAGTTTATTTGTTTGGATATAACCTTCAAAGCTCCATTTGTACTCGTCTCGTGGTAATTCTTCCTCCTTTTTTTTAGTGTGGTTGCGATTCACTTCTTACATCTGCGCATCCTTTCTTCTCTTTTTTCAAAGTGTTCTCGTGATCCTTTTCCTTCTGTCAAAATCTTTCGTTGAGATCAATTCTTCTTTTCTGGGCTGAGCCATTGGGCCAGCTGTCCTCCATCTCAGGTGGCAACTCCTTTGGGCCAGACCGTCCGGGTCACTTTTCCAGACAGTCCGGTCGGCCCTGCTGTCCTCCCTCCCAGGTGCAACGCCCATTGGGCCGGACCGTCCGGTTCACATATCCGGACAGTCCGGCTGGCCCGCTTGTCCTCGGTTGTTTCCTCTCTTTCCAGCGCCTTTTTTATCTAGGGCCGGACCGTCCGGGCTCAAATTCCGGACAGTCCGGACGTGTTTTGGGTCTCAATTTACACGATCCATGCAATGAAGCTATTACCTTGGGCGGACCGTCGTGGCTGACTCGGACAATCCGCCAAGATCGCTCAGCTCTGTCTCCTCAGCCGGTTTGTTCTCTAGTGCCTAGGTGACCCTTTATTCCTAGTCTCTTGCTTGTGCTATGTCTTTCTTCCTCAGCCCGTGTTCTTGTTTTTGTTCTTCCCTTCTTGTCCAGTCACTTCTCTCCCCTCAATCACTCTAATCCCTCCACTTCCATCAAATCCTTCCTACCATTAGCTAGCCCCCGAGCTCCTCCGCCACCTCTGTGTGTCCGTTCGTCGCGGGAGGGCTTCGTTTGGCCGGTTTTTTCGCGAGGAGCGGCCACCTCTCGTGAGTTGGGATTTGTGTTTTAGCTGATTTTCTTTGGCTAGAACTTGTGGGGACTTGTTTCATCGGATGTGGTAAGTCGTATTGTGGCTTATTTCCATCTATTCCCATTGATTTTCTCCTCGAACCATGCCCGATTGTTTGCACTTCTATGCTGTCTAGCTGTTCCAAGTTGGTATATCCCTGGTTGTGTCAGTGCTTGTGCGTAGGTGCAGGGTGTTGATTGGGTGCTGTGAGCAGGTTTTCTACAGCAGGAATGATTGTGTGGCTTAGTGGGTGCATCGGTCTGAAATCTTCAGTGGCAATGGTTTTTTGTCTGTTGTCAGTACTGTGGTCACAAATTCTTGTCAGTGCTTGTGTCTGGTCTGCTGTGTCTACAGAATTATGCCTCGCATAAAGACAGTTGATCGCTCTAAGGAAGATGTGGTTGGGGCTAGTTCTGGCCCTTCTCGTGCTACATGCAGACGCAAGAAAATGCCTGCCAGAAAGAATGCCACTCCACGCGTGGAATGGTCATCTGAAGAGTCTGATCATGAGATGAATATTGAATATCAGGAAGAATCTGACGGTGGTGAATCAGAGGCTGTGATGAGTGAATTTGAGGAGGAGGAAGAAGAAGTGATCCCCACTGGTCCTCGGGGTCAGGCCAGAGCCTTTGCTAGTTATGGTATACAGGAGAAGGACCTGACTCAATGGGAGGATAAATTTATTCAACAGCTTCGCTGAGTCCAGTTCAAACAATGGTTCCCTAGGCCACCTCAGCTGCCAGGGGATATCTTCAGACATAGAGTTCACAAGGACATTTATAATGGCTATCTTCAGCGATATCAAGCCACCAAGAAATCTGTTTTTCTCCTCAAGATGTAAAATGGGAGCGAGTTGCTCAAGCTACACATCTCTCGAGATCATTGATGGTCGCTCTCTGCAACAACGGGTTTGGTTGAGCTTCTATCTCGCACAACTCCCATTTGATCCTAGGTCAATCATGGAAGTATATGCCACAATGTGGGTCGCCAGGGATCGTTCCAGGGTTTCTTTCACTTATGGTGGCTCACACTATTCTTTTCATCAAGGTGACCTGGAGCATGTCTTCAACCTCAGTGCCACTGGTGTAAAAGTTCATCAATTTCTTTTCGATAGAAAATGGGCTATCAAGGTATAGCTCTGATCCCGACACAATTAAGCTATTTGTACAAGAATGCAAATGATCCCGCCTTCAACCCTAGCAAGATCAGATTTGCGCAACACTTGACAGTACTCGAGGGCATTCTCAGAAGATCTATTATCAACAGGAGTGGCTACAGAGAGAGGTTCCTTCCTATTATGCAGTGGAAATGTCATTATATTCTATCTCGCGCTCCTATAAACTTGCCTGGTATTTTTGTTGGTGAGATGGAGGAAGGAATCATGCGTGGTTTCACAAAGAGCTACCTCTGGGACACGTTCTATGCTACTATCTGGCACAGAAGCAGATTGTTTGTGAATCTGTGTTCACATATCAAATGAATGAGTACCAAATGGTCATTCCAAAACCTGGAGGTAAACGAGAAGCTCAGAGACTGGCAGGAGATGATCAATATGCTGGTCCTGCTGCTGCTAGTGTTGCTCCTGGTGTCGTCTGCCGGTGTTCGGCCAGCGCATCCTCGGGCACCCCTCGCCAGACGTCCACCTCCTCAGTGACCTGAGTTCAATAATTTCTTTTAGCGCTTTGATGACTTTGTTGGGACTCAGACAACCAGGCATGATCAATATGTGGACTGGCATAATGAGGCTAATGATAGGTTCAATCAATACGATAGTTGGCACAATGAAGCTGTTGGGTGGCATAATCAGGCCATGTCTTGGAAGGGACAAATGAACAGTCAGATGGATGCTCTGCGTTCTCAGAATGTGGATCACACAAGTCAGTTGAATGATCTGTATTCATCTGTTCAGTACTTAGGTGATCAATTCTTCAATATGGGCATTGAAGACCAGTCTCAGTATCCTTCACAGGCAGAAGTATATGCTTCATTGGCTCCAACAGATTTTGCTTCTTCAGCTGGTGCTTCATCTTCATAGGCTGAGCCAGACGCTGCATCCACTGCACCCACCTCTTCTGCACCGGGCACTCTGTCACCTCCCAGAAAGTCCATCTCCAAGAATCTCACCACCTACTTCCGTCATCGTTTCTCCAAGAAGTAACTCTTCTCCGGCGTTAGTAGTGTAGGCCCCCTTTTGGTCCTTGATGCCAAAGGGGGAGTGTTTTTCGGTTATCTATCTCTTGGTGTTCTTGCTGATTTGTTCGACTTTTCTGTTGGATTTTTCTGCTTTGTTGTTGAACTACTGTTAATACTCTGCTGTTGTGCTTTAACTGTGTATGCACTGATCTAGGGGGAGCTATGTCTTGGCATGCATTGTATTTATTCGCACTGCTTATGGCCTATCTTGATACATGCACCTTTCTTTTTGGAACTAACCCTTGCGCCAAAGGATTTCCCCGAGATAGATTTGCAGTTGTTGGCATCAATCACCAAAAAGGGGGAGATTGTAAGCATCAAGATCCCATGGTCTTCAAAAATTGTTTTGGTGATTGATGCGTTTTATTCTTAAAAGGGGAAATCTCGGTTTTCATGGACCCCTCAAGCATTGTTTTTCTGATGTTGGTGACTCTCAAGAATAAGGATCTTTCATTCATAGTTCTTTTAAATTCTTGGGTAAGTTGTTGGCTTAATTTAGATGCTACGGTGATTTCTTCTCTTTGGCTGCAGGGTTCCCCAGAGCACAACCGTCGTGTTCCCTACTCTATCTTTTCTCTGTGTGGTGGTCTCTAGGGCTAGCAGGTGTGTCTGGTACTTGTCTAGGGAGTTTGTAGATCGCTGTTCGTCGGCGTGGAGTGTTTAGAGTGGTTGCAGAATCGGTTCTCCCCCTCTATGTGTATTTCTATAGGTTTTCCCCCTAATCTTCTAGTTTGTGCTGCATAGAAGTGTTGTAGGGCTGCTGAGGCTTTAGGCCTTGTGGACATAGGAGGGGCCGGACAGTCCGGCCTAGGTTGGCTCGGCTGCGGTTTGGACCAGCGAGGGTGTGCCATGGTCCGGACAGTCCGACCTTGGGGCCCGGACAGTCCGGCCTAGGGGGCTTCTCTAACGTTGTGGCATGGTTTCGACAGGGATGCTTTGCGGTTCTCCGGACTGTCCGGGGTGGACTGTCCGGCCCAGGTGAAAGTCCCCCTATCGAGTTGAGTGTCTATCCGTGGTTTGTGCAGGGAAGTTTTGCCTTGGCCCGGACCGTTAGGGCGGACTGTCCAGACTGAGTGTCCGGGGTGAGTCTGATCGTGGGTTCTTGGTGGAGATCGAGATCTGGTTGTTGGACCGTCTCTACTAGGGCTGACCGTCCGGCCGTGAGTGTATCGGGTCGGTTCGGTTCGTTCTCGAGTGCTCCAGGTGAGTGGGGTATTTAAGCCCCTGCTCCCCACAGGGGGCGAGGAGAGACCCGGGATCAAACTTCCTCATTGCTCAAGGTCCAAGTGCTCTCCCATGGTGGCTAGGGTTTAGGCCCCCATGTGTGTGTGAGTGGTGTTGGTGCAGCGTGTGCTTCTCCGGTTGTGTTCTTCGGGATCCCGTCGCCGACGTGAAGAACTTCACCGATTCATCTTCGTCAAGCCATCGTGTGTCGGTGGTAGGGTTTGCCCACCGTGTGTCGGTGGAGAGACCTCCCACCTTGTGTTGGTGCCGGAGGTGAGCCACCGTGTGTCGGTGGAGGTGTTGACTTGAGGAGCTCGCCAAGGTGCTTGTGGAGCTCTCAAGCGCTTGTGAATGGTTCGGAGCCCACCTTGCCGCTTGGTGAAGGGTTACCGCGAGTGGAAGCGAGGCAGAAGGCTCGAGAGGGAGCCGGTCTTTGTTTGTCAAGGACTTGCCTCAACGGGGAGAGGGATCCTCGGGAAAAAATATCCTGTCCATATTTACTTTTCCCGCAATTTACTTTCTGCAAGAATTTATCTTCTGTGTGATGTGCACGTACTAATGGTAGATTGATTTTAGGGTGGATTGCTAGGTGGTTCCCTTAACTTTGCCTAAGTAGTCACTTCAAATAAAAAATAAAATTTGGTCCAATTCACCCCCCCTCTTGGCCTTCGATCTGCTACAGGCTTGGAGTGGTGTGTCAACGAGAAGGCTGAACAGGGGAGGCTGCGTGCTCACGGCGCAGGCGAAAACTGGTGTAACCCTGTGCAAAAAGAGATGTGTACGATGTGAGGCAAAACCAAGCGAAGCTCAAGGTGCGAGGAAGTGCCGCGAAGCTCACTAGAGAGGGAGAGATCAAGAAAGGGAAATACAAAGCCGAAAATGGCGGTGGGAGCGTTCCAGCAAGCTCAAGGCTTCTCGGGCCGGAACCCTCAGACAAGAGCAACGCGAGAGTGTGGCGAAGCTAGTGCGCACAAGAGCGACAGATGAGGGGCACTGGTTTGGGCTAGCGACGTGCGAGTGAGTGAGTGAGGAAGTGGTTCTGGTTCGGTGCGGTGCTTTTGAGCTTGGCCGAGCATGCGCAAGGTCCAGCGGTCATGAGGGATACTCAGGCGGTCACAAGGAAGCTTTTCCGCCGATTGGTGGGCTTGGGCGGTGGCTTGGTCATGGTTCGGCTTGAACCGGCTCGAGCGGGTGATCAAGGGCATGCTGTGGTGTGCAGTGCTCCGGTCAAGGGCCTGGCGACTCAGCGCAATTAAGTGCAGGGCAGCGACGAGGATTGGGCAGCCAGATAAAGTGCGGTAATAGCGTCTTGCGCGCGAGCCCAACGGTGGCTTGGTCACCTGAGGCGGTGTGGCGCGCGAAGTGATTGGCACGAGGTCATGTTGGTGCAGGCGGTGGGGTCCACTAAGCCAAGGCGACACTCACAAGCAGCCAACGAAGCTTCTTCAAGGAAGATTTTGGGCAATGGCGCATTGATCTCACCGGTAAGGTGGAACCAAAGCTGCTGCAGCTTAGCTGCTCGGTGAAATGCTCACAAGAGAGATGGACGAACGGTCCGGCTAGGAGCCGGACGGTCCGGCTAATACTGCGCGATAGTCCGGCTAATACTAAGCCGAACGGTCCAGGCTGGGAGCTAGACAGTTTGGCTAGTACTACGTAATTTTGGGCTGGGACCCGTTTTGGATGAATTTTGACTTTTCTAACCCTGATTTTTTATCGGTTTGATGCGTTTGGTTCGTGGTGGAACCATGAACATTTTGGTACACGTGTCGGTTATCTGTGTGGATGCAGGTGCAGGTGAGATGGATAAATCTTCGGCCAGGTGTCCTGCCGATTTGGGATCGATCGGATGCGGAGTCGATGGGGTGGAGAGGATTATCGTCTCGAGCATGAGATATCCATAATATATAGCGGAGATGGAGGCTTTGAGGCGAAGAAATCGTAGGTGGCGGTTGGATTCACATCAAGATTCGTGCAACAGTATGTGTAACCCGTGATAGTGGGCTTTCGGGTTGGCTCGGTGTTTTAGTCCATGATGGACCTGTGGATATAAATACCCTTCAACAGAGATAGCTGGGCAAGGATGTTATTGGCTGTGTGTGTGCCTCCACTTGTGAGTGTGTGTGAGAGGGCTTGTGTCTTGTACAAGAGATTTTGTGCTAGGTTTTGTGAAAAACCTGAGCTTTAAGCAATGAAAAGGTTCATCCATCCTTTCCCTAGCTTGTGCATGGTTTGATTTTCGTTCATTTGCTTGTTTGCTTGGTTCTTGCCTCATTTTGCCTTTTTGCACCGTACGTGGTGCTCTCACGTGCTGCTGTTCTGAGGGTTTCTTGGACATGGTAAAGCATCACAAGTGACCTTGGTACTATCCCCCAAAGCCCCATGGACAGCCCCTCTATGCTGCATCCATGGGGATGATTTCTAGGTTTAGCCCAGTTTTGCACCTAATTGGCTTGGAAACAATAAAGGTCAGAACTTTGACGTGATCTTCGCTTGATCTTCAAACTGTGGGCTATAGACTCCATCACTGTGCTATGGTTCAAATTTCGTGATTGTTCGTTGAGGGGTTTAGGAGTAATCATGATTCTTGTGCTTGTTTAGGGGTAGGTCCCTAAGCTGAATTCTTTTTCTTCCTGGTGCAAGTTCATCCCAACTCTGTAGTTGGAAGTGGATTTTGCATATGTACATGATAGAGGTGCGTCGGGTGCGAAGAAATAGGGTCAAGATTTAATTTGGCACCTAGTCACCCTCCTCTAGTCGTCTGGTTCGGTATTTCAACTGGTATCAGAGTAAGGTTGCACTCTTTTCTTGATCTTCACCGATCTTTAAGCCTTTCCTTGTTTCTGTCTTGAACCATGGCGGATGACAAATACTCTACGAAGCCTCCTATTTTTCCTGGTTTGGATTTTTCTTTTTGGAAGGCCAGGATGGAATCCTACATCATGGCACAGGGATACAATGTTTGGCTGAAAGTCAAAAATCCCTATGTGTTGCCAAAGGATGAGGAAATCACCATCCACAATTAGCCAGATGTGGAGTTGAATACTAGAGCCCGCAACATGATCATTTAGGGGCTGAATAGGAATGAATATGAGCGAGTTGCTCATATCAAGACTGCTTATGAGATTTGGACTACCCTCGTTGCCTACCATGAGGGGACACTTTAGATCAAGACCGTGAGGCAAGACCAGTACAAGAGAGAATACAATCGCTTTGTGTAGAAGGCTGGTGAATCACTGGACGCCTATTTCAGTTAGTTCATTAAGATCCTTAGCAACCTCAGGTCGGTTGGCACCACTTACACTAACTCTAAGAATGCTCGTCACTTCTTGTCCGCCTTGGATTTGAAGATTTAGGGTGTGAAGGTGAGCACGATCTGGTAAGCTGCGGATCTTACCACTTTGACCATGGATGGGCTATATTCGAACCTCAAGACGTACGAGCTTGAGCATCTATCCTGTGAGCCCAGTCTAGTTTTTATAGATTTGGTCAGTGATCCTTCTTTGCGGTGTTCCTCAAGTTCTTTGTAGTTTGGCACTGGTTTCTCTCTTTCTGTTTTCTGTGAAATGCCTGATGATAGGCTAGATGGAGTGCCTGAGGATCAGATAGCCTTACTCGTAAGAAAATTCAACCAAGCCTACAAGAGACTGAGTGAGAGGAAAAGAGGACCAATCAAGTGCTTCGAGTGTGGTGGCCCCAACCACATTCGGGCCTACTGCCCTAGGTTGGAGAAAGGCAAGAACGACTACACGGCACAAGAAAAGAACCACTACATCAACAAGAACGACAACAAGAAGCCGGTGCCTAGAAGTGACAAGAAGACCAAGTTCTCCAAGGGACGGAGACTCTTTCAGAATGTGTTGGCTGCCTTGGATGAGGCCAACATCTCAGACTTGGAAGAGACTTGGAACGATGATGGAGGTGATGACCAGAAGCCCAAGAACGATGACGACGACGACTACGCCGGCATGTGGTTCATGGCTGACGAGGATGGAGGAAGCGACTCCGACCTCTACATCGACTCTGACACTGATGTACCAACCTACGAGGAGCTTAATGATGCATTTCTGAAGCTAGGTTGATTCCATACTAAGTCTAGAGCTAGGTGTAGGGAACTGGAGGAGGAGGTAACTTGTTTGACCCAGAAGTTGGAGAACTTGAAGTGCTTTGTGCCTCCTCAGCCGATAGATTCTGATGGCTGGAGAGAATGTGATAAGTTTGTGCAGGAGTTGAATGAACTAAGGACCTTGCATGATAGTGTGTTTACTGAGTTTGAGTCACTTAGGGGAGACATGCTAGTGTGATGCTTGAACTAGGTCAGGCTAGAGATACTCTTGTTGTTGCTATTTCTGCTCCTAACCTCATGATAGCTAGTATGATTGATCCCTCTATACTATCATTTGCTTGTCCTGATCCTGCTGCACATCTTTCACATGACACAACTAAGGACCCAGTTAGCTCAGATGAGAGCTATAGAGATCTTGGAGTATCTAAGGACCCTGTAAATCGTAATGAGGACTGTAGCTTTCACTTAGCTTCTACCTATGAAGACTATCTCACTTTTAAATTGGAGAATCTAAACATGAAAAATAAAATTGCTGAGATGAATAACACCCTGTTTGCTAGCTCTACCTGTTTTCGTTGTGATAAATTGAAGGGAGAAATGGGTAGAGTCTATGAGGATCTTAGCAAGAGGTTTGATGATCAGCTAGCTCAAGTCAAGAATGCTGAGTACCTTTTCTGTGTTGCTCTTAGGAAAGAGGTGGATATGTAGAGTGAGAGATGTCGCAGGGCTCTGGGTAAGGACAAGTTAGATGATTAGTATTCTTCTTATGTCTTACCTCCTATTGCTTGTGACCTGTGCCCCTAGCTTCATCAGGAGTGTGAGTACCTTGTGAGCACTCTTGAGAAGTTTGTTGGTGGCATGAAGAAGCTCAATTTAAACTTGGATAAGTCAAAAATTTTCAAAGGTAGAGGTCTAGGCTTTGACTGGCTTGAGCACATCAAGCGCCACCCTGCCAGGATTGTCACTGTTGGCGAGGATGGCTAGATGGTTGAGGTTTCTTCAGGAGTCCCTGAGAGGACTGTGTTTCGATCTACTAGCTTTGTCCAAGAGACTTCTGCTCAGAAGGTTGTTTCCCCTGTGACTTGTGCTCCTAGTAGAGCGAAGTTTACATGCACCTTCTGTCAGAAGGATGGACACCTGTTTAAGTTTTTCTTCAGGAGAGTTAGGGTTGCTAGGGGTGAGCGTGGTTCTACTCCTAGGGGTTTTTAGGGTCATGCTCAGACCTTGAGACCTTCTAAGGCACCCACAGCTCCTAGACAGACAGCTAGGCAGTTGGCTCCTGTAGTTGTGCGTAGGCTAGGTCTAGGTGCACAGGTTGTTGGTCCTGTTGCTGGACCTAGTGCTTTCCGTGGTTTTGGTTCCCATCATCCTCAGTGTGTGCCTTCTCTTGCCTCATGGAGGTAGACACCCACGACGTGGTTTTTCTCTAACTTTGGATGGTAGAAGGCCTGAGCGGCACACTTGGGGAGGACCGGCCTTTGCACCAACGTGGCCCAACCCAAATGTGTCGCCTAGACGTCCTGCTAGGGTTCCTTCAGGGTTTGTGAGAGTTGAGAGGCGGGTGCTAGCTTGGGAGGAGTTTCTACTGTTTGTGGTGTGACTCAGTATTGGTTTCCTAAATCTGCTTTGATTTGTCCCAATACTGAGTCACTCACCTCTCTCTTTCGTTGAGCAGGTGCATCGGGTGGGGAAGGGTGAGGTTTGGATTGTTGACTCTGGGTGTTGCCGACGCATGACCGGAGATTCTCGTTGGTTCTCTTCCCCTGTCCGTGTCCCAAATGGTGAATCCATCACCTTTGGGGATGCTTCTTCAGGTAGAATGCTTGCCAAAGGGTCAGTTCAGTTTAGTGACCGCTTTGTGCTTAAGGACGTTGCCCTAGTTAGTAAGCTGAGATATAATTTGCTCTCTGTGTCTCAGCTTACCGATGATGGCTTTGAGGTTCGATTCAGGAGAAATTGCTCTCAGATTCTTGGATCTTCTGGGAAGTTTGTTTGCGGGATTTCTCGTGTTGGGAGAGTCTTCCGTGCTAATTTTGATACTTTTTCTGTTGGCTCTCCACATTGCTTAATTGCTTCAGAATCTCGTGATCTTTCGTTTTGGCCTAGGAGACTTGGTCGCATTGATTTTGATCACTTGATTAGAATTAGCAGTCGTGACCTTATTTGCGGTTTGTCCAAACTCAAAATGGTCAATGAATTGGTTTGTGCTCCTTATCACCATGGGAGGATGGTTGCTACAGTTGACCCACCTGTCACCCTTGTGATTACAGATGCACCAAGACAGTTTTTGCACATGGACACTATTGGGCCTACTCGAGTGAAATCTATGGGTGGAAATGGTACGTGCTTGTTGTGGTTGATAACTTCTCGAGTTACTGTTGGGTTTTCTTCATGGTTACCAAGGAAGAAACTTTTGGTCATTTTGGAAGTCTTCAACGCAAGCTTTCTATTGAGTTTCTAGGTGCACTTGGAGCTATCCGCATTGATAATGGCACTGAATTCAAAAATTCTCAGTTTGTGGATTTTTGTGAGATGACAAGTGTGTAGCACCAGTTCTCTTCTCCGCACGTTGCTCAGCAAAATGACGTTGTGGAGAGGAAGAACAGGACCCTCGTTGAGATGGCTAGGACTATACTTGATGAATATTCTACTCCTATGCATTTCTGGGCTGAGACGATTTCGACTGCTTGCCGTATGGCAAATAGGGTGTTTTTGAGGTCCAAGTTGCACCACACCTCTTTTGAGTTGAGATATGGTAGGAACCAAGTGTTTTCTATTTTAGAGTGTTTGGGTACAAGTGCTTTATCTTGAAATCTGGAAACTTGGATAAGTTTGAATCTTGTTTCTCAAATGGCATTTTTCTTGATTATTCCACTTCTGCCAGAAATTATAGGGTTTGGAGTTTAAAGGGTAGGAGAGTGATAGAGACTTGTGAGGTGACTTTTGATGAAGCTAGTCCAGGAGCTTGGCCAGATATCTCTGTCTCTGATCTTAACTCTGAGACTATCTTTTCTGATGAGCCATTTGGAGATGACAGCTTTTTAGAGCCTAACCTCCAGGTGGTTCATCCAGAGGAGTCTCCTGCTTCCTCACTCCCTTAGGATGCACCCTTACCTACAGCCTCTTCCCAGCTCTCACCTGATTCTCCTGCTGCTCAGGGCTTACCTGTAAGTCTTCTGTTTCTGGTGGCTCTGTTCCTACCTCTTCTGTTCCTGAGGTAGAGACCACTTCTTCACTAGGTGCACCTAGGCACAGTCAAAAAATGCACCCACCTAATCAGATCATAGGTGACCTTGGAGAGTGAGTCACTCGCTCAAAGTCTAGACTATCCCACTTCTGTCACTCAGCTGCCTTTGTTGCCTCTTTTGAGCCTGCAGACATTACACATGCTCTTTCCAATGAGCCTTGGGTTAATGCCATGCATGAGAAGTTAGAAAATTTTAAGAGGAACAAGGTTTGGGAATTGATAGAGAGACCCTTACGACACAATGTCATAGGCATTAAGTGGGTCTTTAAGAATAAGTGTAGTGAGGATGGGGTAGTAGTGAGAAATAAAGCCAGTTGGTAGCACAGGATTTCACTCAGGTCGAGGGGTTTGACTTTGAGGAAACTTTTGCTCCCGTTGCTAGACTAGAGACTATCAGTATTCTTCTTACTTTTGCTACATCCAAGGGTTTCAGACTTTTTCAAATGGATGTTAAAAGCGTTTTCTTGAATAGATTTATTGATGATGAGATCTATGTCAAACAGCCTCCTAGATTTGAAAATTCAAAGTTTCCTAATCATGTGTTCAAATTGTTAAAAGCTTTATATGGACTGAAGCAAGCTCCTAGAGCTTGGTATGAGTGGCTGAAGTCCTATTTGCTTGGGAATGGTTTTGCAATGGGTAGTGTAGATAAGACCTTTTTCACCAAGAGAGTTGTCTCAGATTTCCTCCTTGTGCAAATCTATGTCGATGACATAATCTTTGGATGCTCTTCCCATCAGCTTGTCTCTAGTTTCTTCAGTGTGAAAAGTTCAGAGTTTGAGATGAGCATGATGGGGGAGTTGACCTTTTTCCTTGGCTTGCAGATCAAGCAGACTCCTGAGGGGATCTTTCTTCACCAGAGCAAGTATACTAGAGATCTTCTTAAGTGGTTTGCTATGTCTGATGGTAAACCTGTTCAAACTCTTATGGCAACCACCACAGCTGTTGAGCCTGATGAGAATGGTGAACCGGTTGACCAGAAGGAGTATAGAAGCATGATAGGCTCCCTCCTGTACCTTACCTCTTCTAGGCCGGACATACACTTTCAGCTGTGTGTCCTTGTGCTCGCTTTTAGCCTTCTCCTTCGGTTGACCACCTGTATGTCTAAGTGCTCGCTTTCAGGCTTCTCCTCGCGTTTCCACCTTCAGGCGGTGAAGTGCATCTTTCGCTACCTTAGAGCTAGCCTGGGCTTTGGGATTTGGTACTCTTCCTCTTCTTGTCTGTCCCTTAGAGTCTTTTTAGATGCAGACTTTGCTGGCTGTATGATAGATAGGAAGAGCACTTCAGGCACTTGTCAATTTCTTGGCACTTCCCTTGTTTCTTGGTCTTCTAGGAAGCAGTCAGGTGTTGCATAGTCCACCGCAGAGGCCGAGTACGTGATTGCGGCTAGTTGCTATCAAGTACTTTGGATGTGTTCTACCTTGAGGGACTTTGGGTTGACCTTAGAGAGTGTTCCACTTTTCTATGACAACACCTCTACCATAAACATTGCCAAAAACCCAGTGCAACACTCTAGAACCAAGCATATAGATATCAGGTACCACTTCCTTAGAGCCCATGTAGAGAAGGGAGACATAGTGCTTCAATTTGTGGAGAGTGACCACCAGCTTGCTAATATCTTCACCAAGCCCTCGGACAGCTCTAGGTTTGTGGCTCTTAGGGGAGAGCTTCGGGTAGTGAGCCCTTTAGGCATTTATTGAGGGGGAGCTAGTCTTTGTAATATATGTCTATAAGTATATATGCTTTTAAATTTCTGCATTTGCATATTTGCATTTTGAGCTTAGTGTTTGGCAAGTTTAGAGAGTCAGTTTCACTTCTCTAGCCACTGCTTCTTATCCCATAGGTTGCTATCATGCGTGATTAACCCTCTGCTCTAGGTAGTTGAGTTTCACACAGGCTTTTGGGTCTAGCAGGTGATGGACCCCCCAGGTAAATAGAGTCTGTGTCTAGTCTCTCTAGTAGTCGAGTTGTAGGTTTGCTTTCCTAGTCTGCAGCTTGGGGTAGATGAGTGTGTTTCTAAGCCTTTAGAGTTATCTGTCGGTCATCTTTGCTCTTAGTCTGCCCTATGAGTTTCTCCAGCTCCTTATCTCTTCTGTTTTCTCTCGGATGAGTGATTTTTTGTTTAAGGGGGAGTTTGGAGATTTTATTGTATTTTAGCATTGCATTTAGTTTTTATTTATATTTTCAGGGCTTTGTCTATTAGGTTTTTAAAGTTCTGTGATGAAATACACTTTAGCTTCTGAATGACACTTCTAGATAGCTGGTTCATTTTAAAAAGGTACCTTGGACATGCTAGGCTAGCTGAAAATTAAATACATTTTGATCTTTCCTTGAAAACTTGATGAATCTAGAACATTGTCTTATTAAATCTTTTAACTAGACTCTTGTGCATGCTTTGAATTCTTTTGGTCTAGCTTGAATCCTTGTTGCAATTTGGGATCAAACTTATTCCTCATATTTTGACCTTCAGAGTGTTCTTGTACATGGAAATACAAAAATATTGAAAATGTCTGCGGCAAGAACTTTTTGTTTAAACAAAAAAAAGGAAAAAAATGCAAACAAACATGAGGAGGAGAGTGACCTAGGAGTCCTTTGTCGATGGCTCCTAGTCAGGGATGTGCTTTTCTCGGGATCACTCTCCAAAATCTGAGTTAGCTATGAAAAACAAAAAAAATAATGAAAATAATAGCAATAGGTGAGCATGAAGGTCTTTACATGGGTCTTTAGATCTCCCAATGTGTTGCACAAGTTGAATTCTTGCATGCCTATTTGAATCTTTGCATTTGTACCTATTCTAGTTTTGAGATTTTTCAAATGCAAGGTTTCTAGTTACATCATGAAAAATCGCATTTCTTTTGCTTTTGCTACCTAGCATGGATATCATTTAACTATTTGAATATGAACTAGTAGGCTTAGGTTGTTTTTTAGCTAGCTAAGTGCATTTTGTGCTAAATGTTCATTTGACTAATTTAGAAAGCCCCTTTAGGTTGCATTTCATGCATATTTGCATTTTCGAGGACAATTGCACCATTTGGCCACATTCCTCATCCTTGATGATCATATTACCAAAAGGGGGAGAACTTGTGCAAAAGGCCTTGCATTTGAGGAGTCATGTGATCTTTAGCCAAAATTGCAAAATTTGTGCTCCTCCTTGCGAATTCTAGACCTTTCCACCTTAAAACTTCATTTCAATGCCTTTCTTTTTCACTTGTGTTTGTAAATATACTCATCAAGGGGAAGATTGTTGTAACAGCCTGGAATTGCGAACTTGTAAGAACAACAATATGATGCTTGATAATGGTAAAGTAACACTCCTCAAAAGCCATTCTTGCATTAAAAGTAACAATTTTCCTTTGGTAGAAATTATATTTAAGTAGGGCAAAATTTTAGTTTGCTGAAATTGTTGAAAATTTTTTCCTAAGTCGTGACCAAGATTTAAATACTCTATTTTTGGTTGAGTTTTAGTAATTTCTTTAAGCCTCATTCTCACATACACATATAAATATATATTTAGAGGTGTTTGCATATATCTATATATATATATATATATATATATATATATATATATGAGTATAAATATATATGAGTAATCACACTAAAAATCCCACCAAAATTCTATACATTAATTCAGACTCTAATTGACAGCTTGACTCGAGTGTTGACCAGTTTGACCCATGTGGGACCCACATGGCAGTCCCTTCTTCTCTCCGCTCTTGTGAGCATTTCCTTGAGCAGCTGTGCTGCATCTGCCCTGCTTCCACCACGCCAGTCCATTGGTGCACCTCTGCTCGAAATCCACCCGGGAAGATCCTCCCTTGGCAACTTGTGCGTGTCGCCTTGGCCAAGAGGGCCCCACGCCTGTGCCGATGTGACCTCGCCACCAATGCCTGTCGCCGCTGCCTGCACAACCACGCCCACCAGCCGCCTTGTCGGGGAAGAAATTGCAGCCGCTCCCGACGCCGCCTTGTTGCCGAATTGTCGCCCTGGCTGTGCACTCGATGGTTCTGACCCCCAACTGTGACCCGGGCTGACCTTGCCGCCTGCTCAAGCAACCTCGCCGCCCAGCTCGGGATTTCACCACTCGTGATCAACCCACCGCCCAAGCTCCCCAATCAGCGACAATGCCCTTTAGTGATCGCTTCAGACCCCTGCGTGACCATTGGTCCATGGGCTCGTCAATGCTAAGCTTAAAACCGGCCCCGCCTAGCCTTTTCACTCGCTTATTCTCTCACTCTCCCGTCGCCAGCCCAAATCAAAGCTCCTTGGGTCTTTCTCACACGCGCACCAGCTTCGCTACCATCTCGCCTTGCTCCCTACCCAAGGAATTGAACCCGGAGCCCTCTGGCCGCCAGTAAGAACCGTGTCATCGCCGCCAACCCGGGAGCACACCGTTCTCCGCCCTTTTCGATTGCTCCCTCCACGGTGAGTCCCTTGTCGATTGCTTGCGCATGAAGCATCACCTCACCCTTGCCCATCTTTCGCCTAGGTCGATTGAACCCCCGAGCCACCGGAGTTCCCTGCCGCCGAGAGCCTTGTTTTCGCCTCATCTCGGCTTCACCAACGCCCGATCATTCCACGCCTCCTCCAGTCCAGCCAAGAGCTTGGTGAGCTTCCTCACATCTCCCTCAAGCTCATGCATGTCTTAGTTTAGCGTTTAAGGTTTCATAGAGCCGTAAGTAGTTGTTTCCATGGGTGTTCTTTGCCACCGCTCGGCTAGTCGCCGTTCCAGGCCGTCATCGGCGAGTAGCTCGGTGACGCAGCCTAGAGCTTCTTGCGGGGAACCTGTAGCACCCAAGATCACCCTCACTAGTGCACTGTAGCTCCGCCGGGGCGCCGCTGAATGTATGCCGGTTTCATGACGTCATTTCGTCGCCCGGCCGGAGGTAGAAGAACAGTTCGATCAGCGGCAAGAACCGTACGGTCAAACCACGGTGCATCACTGACCGGCAGGTCCCAGATGTCGGGCTCTCACCGATTTAAAAATTTCCCGCGGAGCCTCGGTATGCCGCTGACATATGGGCCCTGGTCTCACATGTCAGGGATAGTGGAAGCACCCCTCCTGCTGGCGCCTTCCCTCACGTGTTGTGCCTTTTCGAATTACGCCTTTAGCGTGGCTGGCTCGGCTGCGAGTTAGCGGCCTGGCCCAGTACTGGTCATCCGAATTTTCTCCTTGTTTAGCAATAAAATAAAAACAGTAATTAGAAACGATTTATTAAAAATAGATAGATCACTTCTAAAATCCTAGAAAAATTATGGTAAATACTATATGAGGTGTTGAACTTAATAGAACTATTCTTACCATAATAACCTTATTTGAGGCCTCCCATAAATCAAAACCAACCTTTTTAGTAATTTATAAATAGGTTTTCCAATTGTTTTAATTGTTTAGTGAGCTCCTAAAATCATGAGAAAATTCCAGTGGAACCTAATTATAATTTAGGGATGTAAGATATTTATTACACAATTTTAGGACCTTTAATACCCACTGGGTAATTAGTTAGAGAAATTCACCAATTTCTTTTTGTACAACTAATACAAAAAAACAGAATCTTTTTTTTAATATCAACCGACTCCAATTAAATCTGAATTTTTTACAGAAACATTGTTAACCCCTAATGAATTTATTAGAATTTTGTGACCTTAATAAAACTTGGTAGGATTATTTAACTATTTAACCGGGGTAAATAAGACCTATAGATTATTATATAGGTAATTTGTTGCTTGTGTAAAAATCATACAGCCACACACCTATCCATAAATAGTAGGTAATTCTCTTAGAGTTGATGAAGGAAATACTTCAAACAAATTTAATTTTTGCCTTATACATATATTTGCTAAATCTATGGGTAGACTATTATAGGTAGCATTATGCATCATCCATCATCGCATATCATATTCACACACGCTCACCCTGTCATCTATTGTGATTTATTGTACGAGTAGTAGGATCATAGAACTCCCTTAATAACTAGGTTGAGAACTAACTAGGTTGAGAACTGATGACCGTTACTGATCGCTAGGCTAAGCGCGCTGCACCTCATGCATCATGTTTTCCTACTGCTTGTTGAAATTTTATTTATTCTGTTCTTCGAAATGCATACCGTTAATAGACGCCGAGGGGCTCGAGGGACACTTCGAAGGACAGTAAGAAGACCCTCACTACTCTTAGGACCCAGGCGAGTTAACACCTTTCCTAATGGGTGTTTACTTTTACTAGGGAGAGTCTAAACTTTTCCTAGTGCGAGTTAACATTCAAATAGATCATATTGAATCCTAGTTTTCTAAAGTATTTTATTTACAGTATCAAATTGCATGCTCTTTAAGTAATTATGCCTACTTGTTTAATCATAATATACCATGCCCGTCATTATTTGTTATTGCTCTACCATGATGATATTGCCTTGACGAAATCATCTGTCATTTGACCTTATTAATGATTGCCTTGATGATCACCCTTGATAGCCTGGTCAGGATAAACAAAATGATTTAGACTCTTAGGTCTTGGTTAAAATCTTGCTTAAACATTGCTTAGGTCCAATTATTAATTTTAAGGCTTAGTTGCCTCGAAACGGTGAACAAACAATCACCGGACATGATAACAAATGAAACATGGTTAACTAGATATTGGGCCTGGCATGCCAGTGTGTGTGTTGTTGTGAATATGGACTTGGTCCGGTTATGGATAAGGATGTGACATAGTTGGGCTACATGGTGTGAAGAGGGCTATCAGATCCAATATGGTGCTGAGATGGGCGAGGGGCAACACGCGTACTGCCAAGCGCTGCCACAGGGTGGTCCCGCCACAACATGTGCAGGGCACATGGAAGGAACGATAGGGAGAGAAGGAAGGTTATACCACAAAGTTAGTGCTAGGCAGCCAGGGACGGCTGCGCCAGTTGGAGCGCGAGTTGTGTTGCGCAGCTTTATGCTACCCACTAGGGTTTCTGCACAACACGTGGCCATTGCGCGGTAGTGCGGGCTTGGGGAGGCCCAAAGGCTTTGCTAGATGGCGTACTGGGGTCAGAGACTTTGCTGGATGGCATCTTGCTGCTAGGGACTTTGCTGGATGGCGTCCTAGCTAACCCCTAGCCCGAGGTGAAGACAGGCTCTTGTCGTCGTCCGAGGGATGATCTAGGTCTTCTAGTGGCGTAAAGATCCACAACGGGTGTGCCAAACCCGGAATATGATGGTGGGTGTTTGGAGGAAGCTTAGGATGGGTGTGGATTGTGGATTGGAATTGAAAACTAAAAATGGAAACATTGATTAATAGAACTTTGGGTTAAAATTGCTAAGTCATAGGCTTTGGTTTATAAAACTTGCTTTCTGCAAATAAATAAACCCCCAACCTTTCCTTTGAAACCTCTACCACTAAATACATTAGGTTGGGTGTTAATTCGCCAGTGTTTGGATGACACTAACCTCGCATACATATATACTCTTTTAGATGGTGAGTACGAACAAGATCAATATGCCTATCATGAAGACGAAGAACAGGAATATGTTAACGATCAGGGCGAGGTGTAGGGCTTCTCTCCAGTCGACTACTTAGGCATAGCCAGCAGGAGACCTTTTGGATCTTTTGGTTCTCTTCGCTCTCTCTTCTTTTGGATGTTCTAACTGTTTGGTCCAATGCACCGTGATGTAACACTTAATAGCCTTAGGGCTTAACATACGTATTTTATGTAATATAAGACTTTTGCTTGTATGAACTGATCCGGCTATATGAATGGTGTGCACTAGTGTACTGATCCAATGACTAGTGCAGATCAAGTGGTGGGCAAGGGACAGGCCCCACAAATGTGAATCCATGTGATGAGTATATAGACAAAGTTTGAGGGGTTTGTGATCTATTTGGTTAAAATATGGATTTTCCGTGAATTAATACCCTTAGTGGCGTGTTTTGCAAATTGAGCAAGTTTTGTGGTATTCCAGACATTTGGTTAGTGGGAAAATATGCTAGGAATGTTCTACAAGGGTCTAGATAGGTCCAGGATTTCTTAGGACTTTTCCAAAATTTTTGAAGCTCAGATGGTTCTCTGTCTCAGTCAGGCCCAGAAGGTCCGGGCTCCGGGCCGGACGGTCCGGCCTGCACTGCTGTCTTTCAATTTGAGAAGTGTTATTCGGACGGTCCGAGTAGGTGCTCGGACGGTTCAGCCAACATTGCCATCTTTTTTATTCGAGTGAGGTACGTGTAACCTGGACGGTCCGGGCACGTGGCCGGACGGTCCAGGCTTGGAGGCAGACGATCCGGCTGGGAGCTAGACGGTCTGGCTAATACTGTGCGATGGTCCGGCTAATACTGAGCCGAACGGTCTAGGCTGGGAGCCAGACGGTCCAGCTAGTACTACGCAGTTTTGGGCTGGGACTCGTATTGGATGAATTTTGTCTTTTCTAACCCTGATTTTTGATCGCTTTGATGCGTTGGGTTCGTGGTGGAACAGCGAATATTTTGGTACACGTCTCGGTTGTTTGTGTGGATGCAGGTGCAGGTGAGATGGATAAGTCTTCGGCTAGGTGTCCTGTCGGTTCGGGATGGGCCTAGACGCAGAGTCGATGCGGTGGAGAGGATTATCGTCTCGAGCACGAGATATCCACGAGATATTGCGGAGACGGAGGCTTCGAGGTGAAGAAATCGCAGGTGGAGGTTGGACTCACATCGAGATCCGTGCAACGGTGTGTGTAACCTATGTTAGTGGGCTTTCAGGTTGGCCCGGTGTTTAAGTCCATGATAGACCTGAGGATATAAATACCCTTCAGCTGAGATAACTGGGCAAGGAAGTTATTGTGTGCGTGTGCCTCCACTTGTGAGTGTGTGTGAGAGGGCTTGTGTCTTGTACAAGGGATTTTGTGCTAGGTTTTGTGAAAAACCTAAGCTTTGAGTAACAAAAATGTTCACTCATCCTTTCCCTAGCCTGTGCATGGTTTGATTTTCATTCGTTTGCTTGTTTGCTTGGTTCTTGCCTCATTTTGCCCGAGTTTTGCACAGTTCGTGGTGCTCTCACGTGCTGCTGTTTCGGGGGTTTCTTGGACATGGAAAAGGGCCAGAAATGACCTAGGTACCATCCCCCAAAGCCCCATGCTCTATGCTGCGCCCATGGGGATGATTTCTAGGTTTAGCCCGGTTTTGCACCTAATTGGCTTGGATGCGATAAAGGTTAGAACTTTGATGTGATCTTCGCTTGATCTTCAAACCATGGGCTATAGACTCCATCGCTGTGCTACGGTTCAAATTTCGTGGTTGTTCATTGAGGGGTTTAGGAGTAAACGCGATTCTTGTGCTTGTTTAGGGGTAGGTCCTTAAGCTGAATTTTTTCACCCTGGTGCAAGTTCACCCCAACTCTGTAGTTTGAAGTGGATTTTGCATGTGTACATGGTAGAGGTGTGTTGGGTGCGAAGAAATAGGGTCAAAATTAAATTTGGCACCTATTCACCCCCTCTAATCACCTGGTTCGGTATTTCACATATATATTTAAATACTTATAAATGTTGATTTATAAATATGTATATAGAAGGGTGCCAAAAAGATAACAACTAAAATTACCTAAAATCACCATTAGGTATAATGCTCATAACGTTTTGGGGGATTTTTGGAATTGTTTTCAATTTTATGTGTATCTCTAAGTATAGATTTATGTGACATAGGATAATAGCTCAACTATTTAAATTTCCATATAAGGATCCAAATTTAGAAATTCTTAGCCAAATGCCCTTGATGAAATTATCAAAAATTCATGCAACTAGTGTTTGAATGTTTTAAAACATTGTACACCATTTTGGGCTATTACAGGCTGGCACAGTTCGGTTCGCATAGTAACGGCTCGGTTCGTTATTATGCGAATCGGGTTGGTCCAGTTCGGTTCGTTTGGCCCGGTTCGTTGTGGCAAATAGATTTTTTTCATTTTGTTTTACAATTTTTGTACATATTTCATGATAAAGTTCTTCATATTTATGTAAAATCCATAATAATAAAGCTATTCTTCTCATTTCAATATATTATTATATTTCTTTCAATTTATCATTTCCATATTAATTTTAATTATCATTTTTTAAATATTTTAAAGTCTTTTCAAAAAACCGGGCCAACCCGCACCAACTAGGCCAACCGGACCAAATCTGAACCAGCCGCCCCAGTTCATTCGATTCTGTATGCGAACCAAACTTGGGCTCAGACCCTAGCCCATTAGCCCAATTGGCTTGGTTTGCATAGTAACAGGCCCAAAACGAATCGGGCCAAACTGGGTCAGCCCATTAGCCAGCTCTAGGGTTGGCTGGGCAATGGCATTTGTGCATAATTTTCGTGAAATGATATATTACCAGTGACTATGACCCAGCTCACATAGATGAGTTTTTTTTCAGAAAATTCTATAGAACAATTCCTTTGACATAAGACTTTAAACTTATTAAGAGGTTTGACCTCAACCTGCCTTATAGAATAAGTATTGCAACTAATAGGACCCAAAGAGATGTGCCTTGAAAATCACACAGCTTAGTTGTCCTAGAGCCTATTTCACAAGATGACTCATTTAGCATGGGTTACCACTGTCGGTGAGCTCTAGCAGGGTGTAAGCCCCATTCCTCTAAACACTGCTTCAATAGTTGTCCTACATAGATTTTTAGTAAAAGGATGCTACAACAATAACACCCGTCTCATTTGCATGCTAAGCAGACTTAAGCCTTCTCTTAATATACCTTCATGACTTCATGTTGTCGTTTCTACTCTTAACCTTAGATATAACAATCTAGTTATCATAGTATACAAAGACAGCTAGAATCGGCTTTTCTAGCATAGTCAGGTAAGAAAGAAGCTCCTTGAGCCATTCTGCCTTTATAGCTGCTAAATCTAGAGCCACTAATTCATTCTCCATGGTAGGGCGTGTGATAATAGTCTGTTTTGTAAACTTCCATGACACTGCCCCACCAGCTAAAGTGAATACATATTCACTAGTAGCTTTCATTTCATCCGAGTCACTAATTCAGTTAGAATCACTGAATCCTTCTAAGACATCACGATGGCCAGAGTAATGGATGCCCAAGTTTTACGATACCTTTAAGATACCTAAGAACTTCATGTAGTGCTACCCAGTAATCATCTCTTGGATTGACCGTGTAACAGCTCAATCTACATACTGCATATAAGATATCGGGCCTTGTTGCATTACAAGGATACATCATGGCTCGTATCACTTTGTGAATACAAGAGTTGATCAACTCCTTCACAGTGTGCTTGCAAAGCTTCATGGTAGAATCATATGGTGTGGAAACATGTTTGGAATCCATGTGCCCGAAGTGGGTTATAATCTTTTCCATTTAATGGATTTGTGAAAGTGTGATCCCATTCTCACCCTTAATAAGATTAATATTTAGAATCACATCAGCTTCTCATAGATCCTACATGTCAAAATTCAAGGAGGAATTCTTTTATTTCATTGATAAAGTCGGTTTTAAGCAATAATATATCATCTACGTATAAACATAGAATGACACCTCCGCCTCACTAAATTGATAATATACACATATGTCTGCTTCGTTTACACAACCCAACAGATGTTAATGTGCTATCAAAATTCTCATGCCATTGCTTGTGGGCTTGCTTAAGACCATACAAAACTTAATCATGTGACGAACTTTATTCCCCTGGCTTTTAACCACAAATCCATTTGGCTGATCCATATATATCTCCTCATCTAGCTCACCGTTAAGAAAAGATGTCCTCATGTACATTTAGTGGACAAGGAGTTTACATGACGCAGCTAGTGCTACAAGCATGCGAATCGTGGGTAATCTCACCACAGGGGAATAGGTATCAAAATAATCTTCGTCCTCCTTTTGACTGAAACCCTTAGCCATTAAACGGGCCTTAAACTTTTATGTAGTGCCATCAGGTCTCCTCTTCTTCTTAAATATCCATTTGCAACTCACTGGTTTGCATCCACTAGAAAGATCAGTGGCCTTCTAAGTTCCATTAGCGATGATAGAATTGATCTAACTACAAACTACATTCCTCCAGTACTCTGCATGAGGAGATGCATATGCCTCCAAGAGGTTTGTGGCTCATTATCCACAAGGTAGGTGGCAAAATCATGACCAAATGACTTTTTGGTCCTCTGCCTCTTACTTTTCCTCAACTCCAAGTTAGGAGTGGGCTCGCCCCCTTTAGAAAGATTAGGGTAATGCTTATAAAAACCATTTGGTGTGATATCATTAGATCTCATAGGGAAGATAGACTCAAAGAATGTTGTATCGCGAGACTCCATAAAGTCATTATGAGCAACTTTGCTCATCTCGGATTTGACCACTAGAAACCTATAGGATGTGCTATTTAAAACATAACCTAGAAAGACACAATCAACAATTTTAGGTCCTAATTTCCTCTTCTTTGGTAAAGGCAGATTGACTTTGGCAAGACAACCCTAACTCCGAAGATGAGACATAGTAGGTTTTCTCTCCTTCCAACCTCGTGATTGTGGGGCGCCACCCTATTCAGCACGTAGTTAGCTATGAAAACTACCTTCCCCACTATCTGTCCGACATACCTGAACTTTGTAACATGGAATTAACAAGTCACATGGAGTCTGGTTCTTTCGTTCGGCTACCTCATTTGATTGGAAAGAATAGAAAGATATGGTTTTCATGATTGTACTTTACTTATAGTAACAAGAGAATTCATTGAAGATATATTCTCTTCCACGATCTAACCACAATCATTTAATAGTCAGTTTTCCACTTCAGCTCTATAGGTTTTAAAGTATTCTAGTGCCATGTTTGGTAGGTAGTGCCATATTTGGTATGACTGTCATCATATGGTAGGTAGTCATGGCATCGAATTTGATGACCGATGTTATAGTTTGCACGAAATTGAAAAATTGAGTGATGTATGACTATTATGCACTCAGTGACTAGATCGTAATGCTCTTGCTGGCAACAAAAATGTATTATTCCACATTTTGGTGTCATTATAGTCATGTGTTGCATCAGGTGGTGGAATACCTTTAACACAATCAAGGCCATGTACTAGTTAACGGAATTTGCAAAGAGTGTGACCCATCAACGAATTCGATAAAACAATGAATTCGGGAGGTATGCTATTTAATTGGTGGACTTTATCTCAGATTTGGTTTAATCAGATTTCGGGTTATTCACCACGTTTCTTCTTGTTAGGTTCCTTCTTGAGCTTTAGATGGCTGTCGTGTTGGAACATATGACCTTGGTCCATTTATTTAAGAATAATTTCTAAAAATCTCAAAGGCCCACGTATGGAAATGGCTATGGGAACTCTTTAGTATCGTATTGCTAGTTGAGGTGGGAAGATATCAACTTAAATAGTGGAGCGTGCTTCCCTCCACTAGCTCACGTGAGAGATAGAAAGAGAAGAACACATGCATGCGCTCGCCTCGTCGGGCCGGGCTAGAGCCAGGGCGAGGGTTGCGTAGGTGCGGTCTTCTTTTGCAGTTTATTTATTTTTTGCTCTCTGAAAATTCAAATCAGTTACAAGATATAGAAAACATATGGGTCTAATCGTGGCACATCATGTGACATGTTCGACCATCGATCTATCTTATATAAACCATATAGCTACCGTCTGGGAGAAAAACAGAATAGAAAGGTTTTGCCTATCCAATCTGCTGCGCAATCACACATAGCCTACTCTGTCCTGCTATGCCAGCGTGTATCGGTCATTGAGAGAGCAGGTCTCCAGAACCTGCCGTCCTTGCAATCCTGTACTAGGAGAGGACGAATAAGGTTTTTGGAAAGCACTCGGCGTGACTGCTCGCGATCTGCTAAGTCGTCACTGTGATCTGCTTCCTCTACTTTGGTTACTTCATCGTCGTGACGGTCGTCTTCTTCTCTTCTCGGATTCTCCTCTTCCAAGAAAGATCAGTACTACTCCTTTCCGTCCTAGTGGTTCTCTTCTGCCTCATTCTACAAGTACGACATATGGATAAATTTGTTGTATATATCTATGTCTACAATATATTTATACTGCATAATGTTACTGATTAATTTGTTCATGCTGATGAATTATCTATTGATTAAATTAAACCTAAAAGTATTGATATGTTGAACATGTCAAGCGCTCGTCAAAGGAAGTGCAAGAGTTATGGACGAAAACAAATATTGAAGCTAGGGATTATTCACTCTTTGAGGCAGCCCCAGATGATAGTGTCATAAACTAGTATGTAACTCCAGGAATATCATTATCCCGCAATGAACGTTATATAGTGGAATGCAGGTTATTATTCGTCCTGTCTTGTAGGATAAGGACGAAGAAGAACGATGTACTGTCGGACCGTAGGGCTCCATCAACTATCGGTGCAGTTGCTAAAGCAATAAGAAACGCAGGCAAGAGGACATCGAAATTTATATTTGAACCTTTGGTAGGCACAATTTTTGTTAATCCGGCGAACTAACTACCGGCGTTGAATCAGCAGCTATGTGGATTATCCAGTTGGTGTCGGCATTTTCAAGTTGGAGCTAATGTTAGAAAGAGATGATTTGGTGTCCGAGATTTCCTACCAAACACATAATCACTCCTTTCATTTTGTTAAACCTGACACAACTACAGAAATGGTCTTTCATACCGGCACATCAGTACCGGTTATATATGAACCAGGACTAACAATTACATCAGTCCCGGTTCAACGGTCTACGGGTCCAGGGGAACATCAGTACGGGAAGACACCAACCGGTACTAATTTTCTAACATCCATGCCGGTTGGTGTAACCAACCGGTACTAAGTAGGCTAGCTGGCCGGGAGTGCGCTTAATATGCATTGGTTACACCAACTTTATCTTGATGTAACATCGATCTGAGTTGGTGTAACCAACGTACTAAGTAGACCAGGCCCCTGGTCTACTTAGTACCGGTTGGTTACACCAACCTGTACTGATGCTCTAACACCATTGCAGGTTGGTGCAACCAACCGGTACTAAACAGTCTTATTTGAACCTCCTCTTCCCCGCCTCCTAGCCTAGCCCCACACTCTTCTTCTTCCTAGCTCTCACCTCGGTTTCAGTTCATCCCTGGTTTTCTTCGGTTCTTAAACTTTTGCAGTTCCTTTGTTTTTCTTCCATTCATTATAACTTGTTTTTATTGATTTCGCATTGGATTTTGCAGTTCTGCATTGGAATTTGCTTTGTGTGTTTAATCACATTTGACTGCATTGGAATTTACCGTGTGTTTAATGGATATGACGTTCTATCTTCCCCTCCCCTATATTTTCCCCTCCATCAACATGAAGAACAGTACCGCACCATTTCGATCCCCCTCTCTCCTCTGCCACCACTACCAGCCGCACCGTATCCCCTCCGCCATGGTTCGCCGCCTCAAGACCTGCAGGGCGACTTGCAATCCCTATCCTCCGCCGCAACCTCCCGCCGCCAGCGTAGGCCCGTCCACCTCCTCCACCGCAACCGCCCGCGCCGCCCCACCCACCTCCTCCGCTGCAACCTCGCGCGCCGCCTGCTCACCTCCGCCGCAACCTCCGGCACCAACCTGGAGGAGGCATGGAGGGCCTTCGACCGCCGGCGCCCCATCTACTACCCGCCACCATATCAACCTCGCAGCTGGGAGGAACTGGCCTCGCTGCTGCCACCGCTGTTGCCACCGCCAAGCTTCCAGGATCGGATGCACATGAATGTGGGGATCCCATGCCGCATGCACCGCCTCGTCCTCCCCCCCACGCCTCGTCCTCTGCCCGATGATGACGAAATCGACTGGAAGGCGCTGATGGCGGAGGAGGATGACTAAAATATAGCTATTATATATATATATATGTATATATGTTATTTAATTATGTGATGTAGTGGATCAGTATTAGTTATTATGTATGCATGTTATTATGTGATGAATTATTTTGTGATGGAATGGGATCAGTGTTTAATTATGTGATGTCCTTAATTATGAATTATTTGTATCAGTGTGTGATGGATGATGAAATGGTTATTTATGGGTGATGGTGATCTGTGAAAATATTCATCAAATGAGTTATGGTGAAATGGTGATCTGTGCAATAAATTGTTGATATGTGCAAATGTTCATCAAATGAGTACAAGTATGAATATGTGAAATAGTGATCTGTGCAATGAATTGGTGATCTGTATAAATGTTCATCAAATGAGTTATGGTTCGGTGTTAGTCTTTTTCTTCAATTTGAAATGATGATTTGTGTAATGAATTGGTGATATGTGCAAATGCCGATTTGCATTAAAATGGTGATCTGGGTGGCCCACCAGTACCGGTTCATAACATGGGCCGGTACAGCAACCCCCCGGACAGATTTGGCTTTCCATAACATGGACCGGCAGAAGAAACCAACCAGTACTGATTCTCTAACATCAGTACCGGTTGGTTACACCAACCGGAACTCGGCCTTCTTAATACCGGTTGGTTACACCAACCGGGACCGATGTTAGAGCATCGATCTGTTGGTTTCTTAAACCGTACTAAGCACCTTATTTGAACATCCTCTTCCCGCCTCCTCCCACACTCTGCCAGATCAAAACGGTCTGGCCTTGACCAAAACTTCATAAGAGGAGGTCTTGCCAAAAATTTGGTCATTTTACTCCCAGCCAAGTTAACCAAGGTTAGTAACATCATTCCTCACTACATTTGGTGTAAAATGGAGCTTCTTCTTTGCTTGAAATGTGAAGAAAATTTGAGTTTTTCTCATGATTAATGAAAGATTATGAATGTAGAGAGCTAGCTGTGTAAGTTTGGAATTTGCTTGGATTAGATGTAGCTCGTGTTGAATGTGTGGATCTAGCTCAAATTTAGGTTTTGGTTCCATCGATCGATGAAGAATTTTGAATCTAGACTTTGATCTACCAAGTCTTTCTTGCAGGTGTGGATCTAGCTCAAATTTAGGTTTTGGTTCCATCGATCGATGAAGAATTTTGAATCTAGACATTTATTTACCAAGTCTTTCTTGTTAGGTGTGGATCTAGCTCAAATTTAGGTTTTGGTTCCATCGATCGATGAAGAATTTTGAATCTATACTTTGATCTACCAAGTCTTTCTTGTTAGGTGTGGATCTAGCTCAAATTTAGGTTTGGGTTCCATCGATCGATGAAGAATTTTAAATCTAGACTTTGATCTACCAAATCTTTCATGTTAGGTGTGGATCTAGCTCAAATCTAGGTTTTGGTTCCATCGATCAATGAAGAATTTTGAATCTAGACTTTGATCTACCAAGTCTTTCTTGTTAGGTATGGATCTAACTCAAATATAGGTTTTGGTTCTATCGATCGATGAAGAATTTTGAATCTAGACTTTGATCTACCAAGTCTTTCTTGTTAGGTGTGGTTCTAGCTCAAATTTAGGTTTTGGTTCCATCGATCGATGAAGAATTTTGAATCTAGACTTTGATCTACCAAGTCTTTCTTGTTAGGTGTGGATCTAGCTCAAATTTAGGTTTTGGTTCCATTGATCGATGAAGAATTTTGAATCTAGACTTTGATTTACCAAGTCTTTCTTGTTAGGTGTGGATCTAGCTCAAATGTAGGTTTCGGTTTAAATGAAATTTATCCACATAAAATTTTTAAATAAATTTAATATTGGTTTAATTTGAAATTTGCGAAATGTTAAAAAAATTCATTATTGGAAAATGAGCTAATAACTGCCTTGATGTAACATAATGTAGATGGACCGACGATGGATGTACATAGACCGACGCTCCCCGGAGTTCTTGCAGGGTTTGCAAGCTTTTCTTCGTGCGACCGATGTATACACAAAGTCAGGATACATATGTTGTCCATGCATAGACTGCAAGAATGAGAAGGAGTGGCCAAAATCCAGTCACCTTTACTTCCATTTGCTCTCAAGAGGTTTAATGCCAAACTATACCTGTTGGACCAAGCACGGTGAAGAAGAGACTATATGAGAAGATGGTGAAGAAGAAAAAGAGGGGGACAACAATATCTCCGATGCTGGCCAACAATGTTCTTTTGAAGATACATTGGGGGAGTTTGGCGATGATGATCTAGACCAGATGCTGCTTAATGAAGAGGGAGAATACACCGATGAAAGACATTACGAAAAGTTCCAGCGCCTATGGGAGGACCACAGAACACTATTGTACCCAAACTGCCGACAGGGCCACAAAAAATTGCGTACCACGCTAGAACTCATGCAGTCGAAGGCGACCAATGGATTGTCTGATAAGGGATTCGACGAGTTGTTCTGCCTCATAAAGAAGTTGCTTCTAGAGGGTAACACGCTGCCTAAAACTACGTACGACGCCAAGCAAGTTGTCTGCCCTTTAGGTTGGAGGTACAAAAGATACATGCATGCCGGAACGATTATATCCTATATCGCAATGAGTACGAGGATTTGGAAACTTGTCCGGTGTGCAAAACTTCAAGGTATAAGACTAGGCGTGACGACCGAGGTGAGGAAGAGGGGCAGCGTAAGAAGAAGAGACCCCCCGTTAAGATGGTCTGATATTTCCCTATAATCCCCCAGTTGAAGCGTTTATTTGCGAGCAAAGCGCATGCCCAGATGATGCGCTGGCACAAAGAAGATCGTAAGGACGACGGAAGGCTAAGGCACCCTGCTGATGGCTCCCAGTGAAGGAAAGTTGATAGAAAATACCCGGACTTTGCTGAGGATGAAAAAAACATAAGGTTTGGGTTGAGTACGGATGGGATGAACCCGTTCGGTGAGATGAGCAGCAGTCACAGCACTTGGCCCGTGACTCTATGTATCTACAACCTTCCTCCTTGGCTGTGTATGAAGCGAAAGTACATTATGATGCCATTGCTTATCCAAGAGCCGAAGCAACCTGGAAACGACATCGACGTGTACCTCAAACCGTTGGTGGAAGATCTGCTAACACTGTGAACCGATGGTGTATGTGTATGGGAAGAGTACAAAAAGCGCACTTCACCCTACGTGCATTGCTATTCATAACCATCAACGACTGGCCTGCACTTGGTAACCTGTCGGGCCTATCTATCAAAGGATATAAAGCCTGCATCCAGTGCTTAGAGGATATGGACAACAAGTATCTGAAAAACTCCCAAAAGGTCATGTACATGGGCCACCGTAGGTTCCTCCATATGAAGCACCCGTTACGACTGAAGGGTGAGGATTTCGATGGGACAAAAAAGAAACGTAAGAAGCCCCTGCATCGCAATGGGACACTTGTATTTTCTTTGATAAAGGATTTGAAAGTAGTATTTGGAAAGGGTCCTAGTAGCAAATTTGTCCTGACTGAACAAGGTCATACGAAGCCCATTTGGAAGAAGAAGTCAATATTTTAGGATTTACCTTACTGGAAAGACTTAAAGGTCCGCCACTCATTGGACTTCATGCATATCACGAAGAATGTCTGCGTGAACTTACTAGGCTTACTAGATATGTACGGTAAATAAAAAATACACTTCAAGCACGAAAGGACCTGCATCTACTGGGACTATGGAACGACCTACATCTGGAAAAGAGAGCGAAAGGACAACATTACCTCCACCCTGCGAGCTACACTCTGAGCAAGGAAGAGAAAAAAACATGATTAAGTTCTTGAACAGTGTGAAGGTCCATTCTGAATACTCCTCGAACATAAGGAGACTCATCAACACAAAAAAGAATAAAATAGTACACCTAAAATCACATGATTGTCACATGTTGATGACACAGTTGCTCCCAGTGGTATTTGAGAGGTATTACGCGGTAGATGCGAGGACAATCGTAAAGTTGTGCTCGTTCTTCAACGCGGTGTCGTAGAAGGTCATCGAAACACGGAACTTATCTAAGCTGCAGGATGATGTGGTCGATAGTCTGGTCAGCCTTGAGATGATCTTCCCTCCATCCTTTTTTGATATTATGGTCCATCTCATGGTCCACATTGTCAAAGAGATAGAAATTCTCGGACCCGTGTTCCTGCATAGTATGTTCCATTTCGAGAGGTACATGGGTGTCCTAAAGAAATATGTTCCTAACCAGTCTCGTCTAGAAGGATGCATTGCACAGGGTGTTGGCATAGAGGAGGTGATTGAGTTCTGTGTCGACTACATTTTTGAGCTAAATCCTAAATCCGATTAGCGTCCCTGTTTCACGCCATGAGGGGAGGCTACGGGGAAAAGGGACTCTAGGGAGAAGAGAATTCTTTAGCGACGATCTACTTTCATTTAAACAAGCACATTTCACAGTCCTAAAACAAGCAACTGTAGTGGCTGAGTTTATCCATGATCATGAGATGATTCTACGCGACCAATACCCAGAGAAGTCAGAAAAGTGGATCGCACTAGAGCAAGTGGATCGTTTCGGTGGTTGGTTACAAAAGCAACTAATGGGCTCCCGGACAGACAATGAACAGTTGAAACTCTTGGCTCGGAGACCATCCATGACAATCGTATCATTCCATGGGTATGAGATAAATGGGTACACATTTTACACGAATGCCCCGGATAGCAAGAGCACCAACCAAAACAGCGGCGTCCGTATAGATGCCTTGGACAAAAATGGAAAGATGGACACCTACTATGGTCATATAGAGGATATCTGGGAGCTCGAGTATGGACCATTAAAAATCCTTCTGTTTTGGTGCCAATGGGTCAAATTGACAGCCGTTGAGATCGGTGAGTATGGTATGACAACCGTGGACCTCCGGCAAGTGGCCTATAGGGACGAACCGTTCGTGCTCGCAAATGATGTGACACATGTATTCTATGTGATGGACATGAACAGCAAACCAAAAAAGCAGAAGGACAAGCCTACTAAAAGCAAGAAGCAGAAGGACAAGCCTACCGAAGATAACAAGCAGAAGCAAAAAACTAGCGGTAGCGATCAGCCAAGGCGCCACGTGGTTCTTCCAGATAAAAGAAGGATCGTCGGAGTTGAGGACGTCACAGATGAAGAAGAGTACAATCAGTTTGACGAGCTACCTTCTTTTATAGTGGACATAGACATTACTGTCTTGAATGATATAAAGGAATCCCCTTATGTACGACACGATCATAATTAAGGATCACTTGTAAAAACAAAGTATATTAGCAAATAAGTCGAACCATGTTATATAAACCCGTGTATGAATTATGATTTTTTATTAAGCAAGGAGGCAATAATTGAATTTATATAAAAAGGTGAAAATCTGTATTAAGATGGTTGGAAAATAATAATGTAAAGAATATATGAATTTTTAATTTATTTTATTTTTTAAAAATCATTTTAGTGTGGAATAAGTATGATTTATTATTTTTTAGTAAGCAATGAATCAATAATTGAATTTATATAAAAGGTAAAAATTTATAATAAAATTTGAAAAATTAAAGAGATTTCAAGGCTCCCAACAATTTTCTATAATTATCGAGAAATTAATGGCAAATTAGTATCAATGACATGTGGGACCTACCAGAGATGGGCCCACATATCAGTGAGCACATTCCTTTCTTCTAAAAAGGGTACAAAAAAGATTCGTGCCTCGTAGGACCGATCAAAACCCCTCCTCTCCCCTGGCTAGCAGCGTGCGCTTGGCCTGAGCTCACGTCTTGATCACGGGTTCGAGTCTGCTCGTCTTGCTGTATTCTTTATTTTTTGTGTGTCGATCGGGACTAAGTGAGCATTTAGTCGGTTTGTTACACCAACCGACGATGTGAGCAAGAAGTCGATGTATTACCTGCCGGGTGATGGTTACCTAGGGCACCAACTGATAGGGGCGTTGGTCCCGGTTGGTGTAATCAAGTGGGACTGATGTGAGGTTAGTCCCAGTGGATGACACCAACCGGACTGATGCCCCCGTCATATAAATTCGAAAGCGAGAAGTCCCGGTGTATTACAGCAACTTCCAATGTAATTTTCTATAGTATCATAATTTATAGTTTATACAGAATGTTTTATACTATTTATAGTATCATAATGCGTATTGTGAGTAAATGTATAAAAATTTGTAGAAAATAGTAATAGGCTAAAAAATGTGAGGACAAATCTTATGGGTCCAAAAACAACATATATTATAGAAATGTACATATATTATACCATTATAATAATTTACAAATAATTGTACCCTATACAATGTCCCATAGGGTTACCACAAAAGATGATAAAAACTAATTTCTAATAATATACTAATTAACTAATTAATTTCTATTATTAATAACTTGTCGTCGTCTTAAATAAATGCGTCCTCCTCCTCATAAATCGGTTATCGGCGCCATCGTCGAGGCGTCACGTCGTCGTCGTCGTCGTCGTCGTGGTCCTCCTCCTCCTCGTCCTCGTCCTTCTCGCATGACAGCGTCCTCGTCGTCGAAGTCCTCCTCGTCCTCATCGTCGTCGACACTTCGTCGACATCGACAACTCTGCGGGTAGAAGACGGACTCCTTTCTCGGCGGTTGCGGCGAAAGGCGCCGAGGACTCGTCCCTCGGAAGATGGTGGCGGCGGTGGAAGCGAACCGTAAGCGAAGCGAGCATTGGTGGTGGTGGGGGCGGAGGAAGAAGCAGAGGCGAGGCGAGGCAGAGAAGAAGAGGTAGAGGAAAAGCCATGGATCGAAGAGGCGGAGGCGCCAGAAGGAAGACGGTTAGCGAAGGAAGACAAAGAGCGAGAGGAAGAGCGAGCGGCTCCTCGGTTCGCGCCAATATTGCGTTGTTTCGAATTCCCACATAGTCCCGGTTAGAGACACCAACCGGGATTGATGGCTCACATAGTCCCGGTTGGAGACATCAACGGAGATTGCTTCCCCCATCACGGACTTGTGGGTTCCACATGTCAGTGGTAGTAATTTGCCATAAATTACAAAGTATGTTAGCAAATAAGTCAAACCATGTTATATAAACCCGTGTATGAATTATGATTTTTTATTAAGCAAGAAAGCAATAATTGAATTTATATAAAAAGGTGAAAATCTGTATTAAGATGGTTGGAAAATAATATTGTAAAGAATATGTGATTTTTTAATTTATTTTTTTGAAATCATTTTAGTGTGGAATAAGTTTGATTTATTATTTTTTAGTAAGCAATGAAGCAATAATTGAATTTATATAAAAGGTGAAAATTTATATTAAAATTTGAAAAATTAAAGAGAAATTTCAAGGCTCCCAACAGTTTTCTATAATTTTCGATAAATTAATAGACCCACCAGAGATGGGCCCACATGTCAGTGAGGCTAGCAGCGTGCACTTGAGCGCGCGCTTAGTTTTGGGAAATCAGTCCCGGTTGGTATAATAAACCGGGACTACGTGAGCATTCCGTCCTAGTTGGTGTCATCAACCGGGACTAAGTGTGCATTCTGTCCCGGTTTGTTACACCAACCGGGACTGATGGTTCCTAGGGCACTAGCTGATGGGGGCGTTGGTCCCGATTGGTGTAATCAACCGGGACTGATGTGAGGTCAGTTCCGGTGGATGACACCTACCGGGACTGATGCCCCATCATATAAATTCGAAAGCGAGAGAGGTTGGAGGCATAAGTGTTATATTGCCTCCAATCTCTCTCGCCGATGCCGTCTTCAGCCCCCGCCGTCGACGACCCACGCGCGCCGCCGTCTTCCTCTCCTCCGACGACCTCGCGCGCCCCGCCGTCTTCCTCTCCTCCGACGACCCCGCGCGCGCCGCCGTCCTCCTCATCACCGACGACCCCACGCGTGCTGCCGTCTTCCTCGCATCCGACGACCCCGCGGGCAAGGTGCTCCATGTGCTCCTCTCTCCTTCCCTTCCCTCGCTCCTGAGCAAGGTGCAGGCAGAGCATGGGACAGTGAGTGCGGGCGCGGGCATGACGAAGCGTGACACAGGCGGCCATGACCGACAGAGTCTTTGTCGACTAACAGAGCACAATCACGCGCCCACAGAATGTTCGACGAAATGCCCAAACCTCTGCGATGGCGGGCAGGATTTCAGAACTGGGGTGCACAACTATATTCATTTTTTTAATGCTATATAGAATCATCACACCATTATAAAAAAGCATATAAATATAAAGGTTTGTAAAGTAGTTAAATTGCCAAATAATTGGTCCATTATGGTGTTAAGAGTTTTCAAAGAGTATCTGTATGTTTTGCTTTCATATTATGGCATCAGATTAATTAGGAGTAGAAAATAGATGTGAAATGTTTGTATCATTCGACTATAGTATTCATTAGGATGCAATAGTGTATCTTGTATCTTATTTGTATGTACTAGTTTTTTAGATAACGGAAGACATTCCAGCGTCTGTATCTAATTTATATGAATTTTGAGATGTATATGTATATGCCAATTTTATAGCAAATTTGAATTCTGAGATGTTTATGTCAATTGTGAAATGTATAAGTATATGTGAAATGCAATGTATATACCGTCCTCGTCGCCGTCGCCCGTCCCATCTTCAATGCCTTCTTATAGACTACGAAACTACGATGGCGGGAGAAGGATTTGATGGAGACGAGTTCATGTGAAGTTTGATTTCGGGAGAAGAAGGTTATGAGCTCGATGATTCCATCGAGGCCACAAGGCCCGTCGAGACCGATGAGGCCCCCGAGGCCGTTGAGACGACCATGGTAATTAGATCGAATGTGTATATGTCGGTTCCACCATCATGCTAAGCCAACATTCTGACCCGTTCATTATTGTACCATATTTTCAGATCATTCAATCGAGTAGCCAATCACGTCAGTGAGGTTCAAACAAGAGGTCGAAGGCAAGACATATTATCACCGAAGTCGGTGATAACAGCCAACCTCTTGCACCCCTAGGGGCGCTTGGGCCATTCAATTCGGCATGTGGCGTCCACGTCAGGGACCATGTGCCAATTAGCATCGCGAGATGGGATAATGTCTCTGAAGAAACGAAGAACATGATTTGGACCGACCTAAAGGAGACATTCACCTTCCCCTAAGGGACCGAAGAGAAGGTGAAGAGTTACACGTTGAAGAAGATGGCCATCGCATTCCAAACATATAAAAAGAAGTTGAACACGGAGTACATCAAGAAGAACCGAATGCCCGACTTCAACAAGTACCCAAAGTTGTAGGATCACTGAGATGCGTTTGTGAACTACAAGAATTCGAATGAAGGTCAAAGTATGACCAAAAGGAACAGCCAGAATGCTCAGAACAGGCAATACCACCACCACCTTGGCCCTGGTGGTTACCACCAGGCGATGCACAAATGGGAGAAGAGGGAATAGGAACTGCTGGCGAAGGGTGTCGCACCCGCGACAAGGAATGGCCAGACAGAGCGAAAAGCTGGTTCTATGCTCACGGCGGCGGCCTTGACGATGATGGAAACACGGTGTTCAGGAATGTGCTGACAGATGTGCCCAGAAGACTTGTAAAGTCGTTCGAGGAATCTTCCCATGGCACCTTCATGCCAAACAGGGAGAACGACGAGCTTAAAAGGGCCCTACAAAACCCGGAGCACCCTGGATGAACACGAGGCGTTGGCGTCATTCCGTGGAAGATTGGGTTCGCTAAGGACACCGATACCTATAGAAGTCGGGTGAGAAGCAAGTCCCGACAGGCACAACAGCTCCTAATGCTTGAAGAACGCCTGAATCAAACACAACAGAGCATGAAAGAAGAGGTCCAAAGACAGGTGCAGTTAGCCTTGAGCCAATGGCTAGATGTGGGCCAGGAACCTCCTACTAATCCGGACCTCATTAGTCCCTCAAGGCGGCGAAGCAGCTGCGCTTCCGGTGGGTTGCCCGACGTGGACTTGGGCCACTGGCCCGTGGACAACATCACGAAGCGGACACTTTGTGAGCTTCACGTCCAAGTGAGGAGCATCTCTTTCAAGGCGGCTCATGGCATGGCTCACCCGGTGGAGCCGGGGCAGGTCATCCATGGCCAACAGATATTGCCAGGCTACTCCAAGGTCTCGGTGGAGGAGGTATGCCCAGGGTGCGAGGACCTAGACCTCGATATTCCCGGAGGTGACGGGACTACGAAGTTAGGAGAGGCAGTCCACAATTTCATCCTATGGCACAAGAAGTACATCATTTTTCGAGATCACAAAGACATGTCCTCTCCAACACCGTCATCACCTCCGGCACACATAAGCGGTCCGGCATCACCTCCATCCTCACCAAAGGAGATGCCTCCTAGAAGAAGCCCATCTCCTGCATCGAGCCCAGCATGCGAAACTCCAACTCCAACATCGTCGCCGAAGACAAGCAAGCCAGCTCGCCCAGTAGTTCGCAAGAGGACGAGGTCCACCCAACCTTAGAAGCTGGCTGCACTTCCAAAGCGAGCGTACGATATGACGGATGAGGAGACCGAGATGGTAGTCAGAGCCAAGGTCACTAAATTTTTTAAACCCAAGTCACCAGAAAAGAAGGTTCAGCCTGGTACGAAAGAATTTCTAAAAGGCTTGAGGACAGTGAAAAATTTGAAGGACAAAAAGAAAAAACCTCGTGTATCTGACTACGAGCGCACATTGCTTAAGGAAAGGTCCAAGAAGAAGATGTCAAAGGAGACGACGTCATCAGCTTATCAGAAGGCCAAGGAGATGCAAAAATTCATCGAAGAAACTGGTCTGCACCCAAATCAAATATTAGGCGACATGCAGATTGAAGTTGCACAAGTCAGATGGCCATATACACCGGGCGCTTCCATGGTCAGGCGTGAGGAGCTTGGCCAGCTACCAACTAGGATGTGTCAATTCCATGAATGGTACCTGGATGCGTTCAAGCATGGCCTAGCTTCATTTGCCGTCAAGTACAAGGAAGAACATTTTTTTCACAGCGACAGTGAATTTTATGTCCACTGGCCAGTAATGTTCGAGCTATACCACTCAAACGCCATCGACGTGTCCTTGTTGAGTTGCTGGACTCTGTAAGTGTCTTATTTAATTGCAAAAATCCACCGTGCGGGCCCTTGCACTATACTAACTTGCAAGTCTAACTAATTTCTTCTTACGTAGAATGGAGATACAAAGATACAAAAGGGAGTCCATTTTCAACACAGGCTTCCCTGACCCTTTAGTTATCAATGACACAACTATTCAACTATTCCCTGCCGATACAGAGACCAACATATACAAGGGGCTAATAGGTCAAAAATATTAGTCAAAGATACTTTTACCCTACACCTTTGAGTAAGTGTTTTCATACCGCCTCGTTCTAATTTTCTTCCGTAACACAATGTTAGAACTAATTAGTTACCTATGTTGCCATATATATATACAGTTTTCACTGGATTCTTCTCATTATCGAGCTAGATCGTAGCATGATCACAGTTATGGACTCGATGAGGAGACCAGTTGAAAAGTACCAAAACTTGATCGACATGCTTAACCGGTATTCTTGTTCTTTCCATTATTGTGCTAGTTCTACTCTATTTTAAACAAATTCTAATTATGTTCAATTTACAATCATGTGTGTAGTGCATTCGCACGGTTCCGTACTGAAATCGTGGGCGAATTCAACGAGGAATTCGATATTACACTTACCTCTTGAGTATGTATGCCATCATAGTAGCTTTTGAGTTAGTTAACTTCATTTCCATGCATCCATTTCACGCTTTTAGCTTTTTTCACCACAGATCTGGCGTCAACCGTCGGGCACCAATATATGCGGCTACTATGTGTGCCATACTATGCACATACTCACCGGAGGTGCTAGCGACTTGTAAGGTTCGTCCGATTTCTCGCCGGCGAAAGTGAGAGCGATCCAAGAACAACTCACTCATCGGCTGGATTTTCGAAGAGGTCGTAAATCCAAGAGGCCAGTTTCACGATCCAGCGACAAATAGGTAGGGCCCTTCGATAAAGACCGGTGAACTGTCGACATCTACAGCTACCAAGAGCGATGCACATAAAAGATCATGATGTTCGTTCTGTAATTAAAGTTGTAATGAATGTTATGTGAACTGTATATGTGTACTATATATAGGCATGATTGATTCATTGTGATACCTAATAGTTGTAATTAAAGTTGTTAATAAAAGTTCTGTGATTTAATTATCAGTTAATTATGCATGATTGATTATATGTGCTTTAATTAATTGTGACTTAGCACACAGATATATATATAAATAATAATATTAGACTTAACACACGTAGACACATATATAATATATATTACCTCACACGCATATATATATATATATTATTTATAGGTCAGGTGGTGGCTGCTCAGTACCGGTTGGAGGAACCAATCGGGACTGAACAGCAGGTTATCAGTACTAGTTGGTGCCTCCAACCGGTACTGACAGGGGCTTCGGTGACGCACGGGCTAAAGCCAGCAGCTTATCAGTACCAGTTGGTGCCTTCAACCGGTACTGACTGGGGCTTCGGCGAGGCACGGGCTAAAGCCATATGGGGCCTCCAACCGGTACTGATACTATATCAGCACCGGGTGAGGGAACCAGGACTGATGCCATGGGGCATCAGTCCCGGATGGCCTGTACCGGTTCAAAAATCGGTATTGATGGCCGTTGTGAACCGGTACTGATGGTCAGATCTGTAGTAGTGTGAGCAGCGTGTAGACTGGAAGAGATCATATTTCTTGCACCCTGTTTGGTTAACCTTGGTTGGTTTCCCACTTTATTCTCTCTCCTGGTACCATTTGCAGCAATCAATGTCATCGTTTGGGGAATTGGTAGGTTGGGAGAAGAACACTGATTCAATGATGGGGGTCGTGAGAATCAAGGTCTTAACCAATCTGGCTCAAAATGTGCGCGCTGAGGAACCTAGTACTGCATGTTGGAGATGATTATGGAAATGGACCCTCTTGGACTGTCGGCATTCATATGACAAGAAGACCAGCCGCAAGATCAATCTACTGATCAAGGTCCGGTTAATGGGATGCTCGACTTTTTGAGCAGCAAAGGCAAAGGGCAGGTGGAAATAGATGCACCTGTCGAAGCTACAACGCGTGCTCAGCAGGGAATGCCAATCAATATATATTCATAATGAGAAGAAAATAGATATTGATGCAGCTTGTATCAGGCAAAAAACTGAGTGCACGAATGTTTTTGTGAAAGGCGCAAGCAGTGTTTAGCCGAGCTGCAAGAGAAAATTAGGAGGTACGACCCAAAACCCTTCCCAAAACAAGGGTAAAGTTCCTACGCGGGTCAATGAAAGGAGTAATACCAATCTAAGTGCTTGCCTTGGAATAAATACAGTCAGATCACTCAAAGACTCAAGCACGAATGCCGGCTAAACGTGATGGCATGCACTTGGGCAATAATCCCTATACCAGGAGATCAGCATGTCGATAAGGATGGTAGGCACCGGAGTGTAGTCCATGGCCGGGCAGGTAAATTGTGAAATACTTGCCTAATCATCGTAGATAATTTAATGTATGCTGCTTGTGTAACAGCCTAACATGGGTACGTACAACGTAAATTTGAACAGGGGGCGCATATGTTGGGGTCATCAAATCACCGATCTGTGATGGCAGGTGGAATTAATGACTTCAAGAGACTGTTCCTTGGTGAGCATTTCTTTGGAATGGCATCATTTGGAGAGCTTCCCGAGTTCATGGGTTCGTAGGACCAAACTACTGAACGGATATACATATCCAACGTTGTCACAACCATTCACTCAAAAAAAAAAAACTTTGTCACAACCATGATCTTACGTTTATTGCCGTATGGTTCAAAATTTATATTCTTCTAAAATTCTACAGGTGGCACTATATACCTGTTACCGGGAAATCTTCGGCTCATCGCCCTTCATTTCATTTCCTTCTTCTATTCCCTTTTCTTTTATTTTCCACCTTCCACTACTATAGATAAGAATTTCACAAACGGCCCATTACAAGCGGTTCACTTCGGCCCGCTTGTAGTTTGAGAACCGCAAGCAGTTCGAAACTAACGGGCTAGAGGGCGAGATGAGGGGTGTACTGCAGGCGGTTCGTAATAAGAACCGCTTGCGAATCCCGTACTGTGCAAGCGGTTCCTATTACGAACAGCTTGCAATATTCTACAAGCGGTTCGTAATAGGAACCGCCTGTAGAATAGGGGATTCACAAGCGGTTCTTATTACGAACCGCTTGCAATCAGCTCCCCTCCCGCTCTGCACATTTAAACTCTGTCTTCCTCAGTGAGCTCGCACACAGAACAAAGCTGCTATTCATGGTGGGTCAAGCTCTGTTCATAGGGGAGGTGCTGCCAAATTTTTAATTGAAGATTTGTGGTCCAAATTAACTGTTTGAAAGGTTAGTAACATGTTGTACACATCCTTATTCTGTAGATATTGATGTTTTCTATGCATTGGATGTTGAGAAATTTTGTTTTATACATGGAAAGGTGTTTATTTTGCTACATCCACTTTAGAACTTTTGAGGCTCTTAGATCCAAATTTATTGTTTAAAAGGTGACTAGCATCTTGTGCATATTTTTCTCTTCTATATATTGATTTTTTTTATGCATTGTATGATGAGAATTCTTGTTTCATAAGGTGCTATGGTAGCTTAAAATGTTTGAAATGCAAAAAATTGGTTGGTAGATCTATACATATTAAATGAAAGAAAGTAAATATTTCGTGGCAGGTAATAAAAGTAATTATAACTAATAGACGTAGGTAGCATTACTTGAAAATTGTAATAGATGTTTGTATTTTTTTTTGTTGCTATAGATGAATCGACAATGGATTGAAGAGAGTTCAGGGATGGCGTGAAGGCTTTTCTCGATGCGGCCAATGCATTATTGCCTCCAGGAAGCTTCATACCTTGTCCATGCGTAGACTTCAAGAACGAGAAGGAGCACTCGAAGGATGGTTGATTCTGAACCATTTGGTCATGAGAGGTTTCATGCCAAACTATATCATTGGACAAACCACGGTGAAGTAGAGGAGATTCTAGAGGAAGGCGATGAAGAATCTGAAGAAGACGAAGAAGAGGTTGACGAAGTGAACACTCAATTTGGGTCCGTGGAAGATGCACTTGGCAAGTTTGGTGACGATGAGCTAGACCGGATGCTCCGTGACGGAGAGGAGAGTTCACGGAGGAAAGACGAGACAGAAGTATCGGCAGCATGGTAGAGGACCACAAAACTCCTTTGTACCCAGATTGTGGGCGGGGCCTAAAAAGCTCCGTACTACTCGAACTCATGAAATGGAAGGCCACAAGCGTGTATCGGACAAGGGATTCGATGAGTTGTTAGCACTTTTCGTGAAGAAGTTGCTTCCTAAGGTAACACTCTACCGGAATCTACTTACGAATCGAAGCGAGTCCTCTGCCCATTAGGATTGCAAGTCTGAAGATACCGCATGCCCTAATGATTGTATCTGTATCACAATGAGTATGCCGATCTGGAGGTTTGTCTAGTGTGCGAGAAATCACGATTATAAGGTGCGGCGTGACAACCCGGTGAAGTGGATGGGAAGCGTCGAAGAAGAGAACTCCACCAAAGTGTTGTGGTATTTTCGTGATCCCGGGTTGAAGCGTATGTTTGCTAACGAATGTCATGCGAAGATGATGCGTTGGCACAAAGAAGAGCGTAAGGAAGATGGGATGCTTAGACACCCTACAGATGGCTCTTAGTGGAGAAAAGTCGATCGGACTTACCCGGACTTTGCAAAAGAGGTCAGAAACATAAGGTTTGGGCTTAGCACGGATGGGATGAATCCTTTCGACCAGTTGAGCAGCATCCATAGCACCTGGCCTGTGATATTGTGCATCTATAACATTCCTCCATGGCTCTGCATGAAGCGAAAGTACATCATGATGCCACTGTTGATCGAAGGACCCAAGCAACCTAGAAATGACATCGATGTCTACCTACAACCATTGGTTGAAGACCTTGCGAAGTTGTGGGAGGATGGTGTATGGGTTTGGAATGAGTACAGAAGAGAGTATTTCAGCCTGCGCGCAATGTTGTTTGTAACAATCAACTATTGGCCTGCTCTCGTGTCTGTCGCACAAAGCTGTCAAAGGGTTTAAAGCACGCACCCAATGCTTGGATGAACGGATTTGCATGTACCGAAAAACTCTCGAAAGTGTGTGTACATGGGCCATCGCAGGTTTTTAGGCAGTAGTCATGCATTGCGGTGGAATGGCAGAAAATTCAACGGACAACAAAAAACCCGTGGCAAGCCTCAGCATCGTAATGGTCGACTAGTTTTTGCTATGGTACAAGATCTAAAAGTAGTATTTGAAAAGGGTTCTGGAAGCATGCATTTACCGAACGAGGATGGTCAGTGTAACATCCCAAGTTTTCAATAATTTAATTTGGCATGTTAAGTATTTCTAAATTGTCGTAATGATAATTTTAAGCAAGTGCTAAATAATAATTCTCGTTGTGTTTGGCTTTTGTTTGCACTCGAGATGCTGAGCATTAGCCTAGATCCTTATTTTTCCTAATCCCTCCTTAACTAACATTTCCTAATCTCTCTCTCTAATTCCTCTCTCCTCTACTTGTGTACGTGCATGCATGCACTTGTGCCTGGCAGATGCAGACTACTCAATCCCTCTCTTGTCAAATTCTCTCTCTCTCCCTCTCTTTAATTTCTTCCTGACTTGCTTTCATTTGCATCTTCTTCTGCAGCAGCTTGCCTGCTTCTTGCTCTGCATGTGTTGATTGGATAGCAGCAGCAGCAGCCTTGACCTTTGCTAATCTCCTCACTAATCTCTCTCTCCACTCGCTGTTTTCTCTCTTCAATCTTGCTGCCATTTCTTTGCAGTGCAAAGACTTTACTGCGTGTTGTTGGACAGCAGCAGCAGTTTAATTATCTTGCTAATCTCCTTACTAATCCCTCCCTACACGCTGTTCTTTGCTGCCATTTGCTGCCATTTCTCTCTCCACAATGTTGCTGCCATTGCAGAGCAGCGATCTTTGCCTTTAGCTGCTTGGCGCCTCTACCTCGATCCGATCTTTGCTCTAATCCCTCTCTCGCTCGTCTTGACCGCACTTCAAGCTGCATGCAGTCACCCTCGCTCTGTTTCTTTGCGTCCTCTGCCCCGACCGGTCGCCTCAACGTCCGTGCTCAGTCCGATGGGCGTCGTCTTGAATTGCTTGTCGCTTGCGGCTCGCTTGCGGTCGATCTTGAGTAATTGCACTTTGATTAATTAGCTTGCCACCACGGCCGCGTCGTCTCGCGCGCTGCCGTGGCGTGGCGCCCTCACGGCGTCGGTCGCTCATTTTCTCACGAGCAAATCCTAACGGCGCTTCGCCGTCGCGCTTATATTGGAACCATCGAGGTCTATTTCGCCGCCTTTTTTGGCGCGCCTTCTCGTCGCCGGCTTCGGTCGATATTGTCGATTCTCTTTGCGCCACCGCGTCCGGCTCTCTCTCATGTTTTGGATTTGGCGCGCACCTTTGACACCGAACTCTCGCCAGCGGTGTCGCGTCGATCTTCCGGTGCTCGATCGTTCAGTGCGCAAGAACTCTGAACCCCGGTGAGCACCCCATCCTTTTTTGGGTGGCTCACATCCATTTAGTCGAGCTATCTCTGCTTAATTCTGAGACCCGGTTATTTATTAAATATTCTGTCAGTCGGTAGCTTTAGGACTAGTTTATTAGTTCATCGCATGTGGGTCTTCTTTAAAATAAATAAATAAATAAATAGTAAAAAATAAAAAACAAAATCCATTTTAAATAATAAAAATGTGATTATTTGTACTGGTAGCCTGATTGTGCTGTGCTTGATTTGTTTGGCATATTCAGCGTCGCTTGTCGTTTCCATCGGAAGGAGGACGTGCCGTGGAGGGCACCATCGCCGAGGAGCACTGCTACCAAGTTCCCGAAACTCAAGGCAGGTCCTTTGACGCTTATTGTCCATATCCTGTTTTTATTAAAATGTTTTATTAGGAATTTATAAATGTGCATGCTAGTTTTAAAATATTAAAACTAGTTTAATAGTGACTAGCTAGACCTATTTAACCGTATTGCTATAACAATCCATTAATATAAAACTAGGTGTAGCTAGATTAATTGTTATCTACTTTCCATTGGACTTAGGTTGTTTAAAATGAAATGTCCGCAAAAAGAAATCACGTTATATTTCATGTTTACTGGAAATGTCTTTATAAACTTGTTTGGAAAAATAGGCACCGGAGGACACACGATCTTAGGGTATGGGTATTCTTATTCTTCTCCCCCTCAAATATTCCGACTAGGAGGAACTTTCAGCCAGTGGGTGCTTTTATGCACCACGTTGGTGTTCTCTAACACCGTGGATGTTGTAAATCGGGGCTTAAAAATTGTTCCCTCCTAGTCTAAGGACTGTTCATCCTATGAACCTACGAGCCTAGCTTTACAGTACAACCTCGGGTCTGGTATGGGGCAGGCACAGTTCCGGTCCTCTGCTCTGTTGCGACCTCTGGTGGGAAGCAATCGAGTTAGAGTCCGGGACTTTAATGGCTGAACGCTTCGTGGGAAGCCTCTCGAGGGCAAAGTGTACCCCCTCTGCAGAGATAAAACTGTCATGACAGCCGTGCTTGCGGTTATGAGCGCGCAAAGCGAGTGTTCATATGGTAGCCACTTCTTTTATAAAATTTGGGAGTTCGTCTAAAATAATTTGGCAAAGGACCGCCGTTTTAGATTTTACTATTGGGACCCGTCGTGAGAAGATGGTGTTTCCGAACTTAGTACGTCGACGGATGGCTAGAACAGTCCCTTTGCCCGAATGACCGAGCCAGGGAGCTTGGTTCGCCAGGGGTCGATCGGAACAGTTCCGTCTGGCCGAATGACTGAGCCGGACTTGATTGGAGCCCCTGAAAATGATGTTTATTAAAACCGTAGTTTTTAACTCACTAGGAAAAATTTATTCAAGGCTTTTCTGCAAAACACCTAAGCCACCTTTGTACAAAGCTACCACATCATGTCATGTCTTTTCCCCTGCTGAGTATTAGTACTCACCCCTGTTTTCTCCTCCTCTTTTAAAATTTCAAAAAGTGAAGAGGCAGGATTTGACTCCAAGGCAGATGATGAGGACTACGACGAGTCGGACTATGAGGAGTCTTCTGAGGAGTGAAGCTTAGGGTCCGTTCCTCTGACCAAGATGCTGTGGGATTAGTATCTAAAGAGTAGTATTGTGTGTTTAGCTCGTGATTTTCATTGTGTACTCTGTGGTTCAGCCTGCGTGCTGACATGTATGTAAAATAATCGGGACAAGTTCCCCGACCTTGTACCTTGTATAATTATGGCAATGTATCACTCTGTTTGATAACTGTGTGTACTAGCGATGATTCTTGGGACTAGTACATTATGCACAGGAAGGGTTCGGTCTTCTACGGCCGGGTCCCGACAGTCAGGCACCAATGTGGAAGAAGAAGTCAATATTTTTGGGACCTGCCGTATTGGGAAGTGCTGGAGGTTCGTCACTCACTGGACTTCATGAACATCATTAAGAATGTGTGCCTAAACCTGTTAGGGTATATAGATATGTATGGCAAATCAAAAGATACCCTCCAAGCGAGGAAGGATTTTGAAGAAATGAAGTTGAGGAATGACCTACATCCAAAAAATAAAGAAGGGACAGAACAACTGTATCTACATCCTGCGAGCTACACTTTAAGCAAAGAAGAGAAAAAAAAAACATGATAGAGTGCCTAAACAGTGTGAAGGTCCCTTCCAGATACTCCTCGAATGTAAGGAGACTCGTAAACACGAAAGAGAACAAACTCCAAGGCTTGAAATCTCATGACTGTCTTGTGATGATGACACGCTTGCTCCCAAGAGCTATCGAGGTATCTTTAGGAGTGGGTTCGGGTACAATCACAAAGTCAGTGTTCATTTTTCAACGCCATATCACGAAGGTCATCGATCCAAATAAACTAAATAAGTTGCAGGATGATGTGGTTGAAAGCTTGGTTAGTCTCGAGATGATCTTTCCTCCTGCATTCTTTGATATCATGGTTCATCTCACTGTTCACCTTGTGAAGGAGATATGTATTCTCGGACCCGTGTATCTGCACAACATATTCCCTTTTGAGAGGTACATGAGCATCCTCAAGAAGTACGTCCGGAACCGTTCTCGTCCGGAAGACTGCATTGCCCAGGGCTACGTGACAGAGGAGGTGATCGAGTTTTGTGTTGATTACATTAGTGATCTTGATCCTATCAGCGTCCCCATATCACGCCATGAGGGGAGGCTGCGGGGAAAGGCACACTAGGAAGGAAAGCAGTTGTATGCAATGATCTTAATGCATTTAAGCAAGCACATTTCACGGTTCTAAAGCAATCAACTATCATCGGCCCCTATATCCTTCAACATAAGAGGTCCCTACAGCGCAGCTTCCCAGAAAAGACAGATGGCTGGATAGATTTGAAGCAAATTGAAACTTTTGGAAGTTGGCTACAAACCTACATCCTTCAGAAGGGGTCAAATGATGAAGTACTGCAGCGGTTGGCCCGTGGACCATCACAAGAAATCATGACATTTCAGGGGTATGAGATCAACGGTTACACATTCTACACTAGATTCCAGGATAACAAGAGCACCAACCAGAACAGCGGTGTCCGTATAGACGCCTTAGACAACAACGGCAGGGTGGACACATATTATGGTTTCATAGAAGAAATATGGGAGCTCGACTATGGACCATTGTTGAAGGTGCCTCTATTTAAGTGCCAATGGGTGAAGCTGACTCCAACCGGCGTGAAGGTCGACAGATACGGCATGACAACCGTGGATCTCAAACAAGTCGGCTATAGGCGCGAACCATTTGTTCTAGCTCAAGCTGTGCACCAGGTATTCTATGTGATGGACATGAACTCAAGCAAATCAAAGAAGCAAAAGGACAAGACGCAGATCAAACCGAAGCGATACGTGGTTCTCCAAGGCAAACGAAGGATTGTTGGAGTTGAAGACGTCACCGACGAGGAAGAGTATGGCCAGTTCGACGAGCTACCTCCTTTTGCGGTTGATGTGGACATAACCGTCCTGAATGATAGAGACGTCGATGATCCTTACATACGTCGCGATCATAACGAAGGAACGGTTGTAAAGGCTAATATTGCCCCTACTTAATGTGTACAACTTCTGTTAAAAATACGCATATTGGACTTGTGTTATTTCTTTAATGTTTTTTATAGATAAAACAAATTTACAAAAGAGAACAGAAAGAGATAAAACAAATTTATAAAAGAAAAGAAGGAGATAAAACAAATTTATAAAAGAGAAAAGGAGAGAAAATAAATTTATACAAATAAGAAAGAGATAAAACAAATTTATAAAAGAGAAAAAGGAGAGAAAATAAATTTATACAAATAAGAAAGATATAAAACAAATTTATAAAAGGGAAGAAGGAGATAAAACAAATTTACAAAAGAAAAGAAATAGATCAAACAAATTTACAAAAGATAAGAAATAGATAAAAGAAAAGAAATTGATAAAACATTTTAATTTAAAAAAGAAAACAAATTGATAAAACAAAAGAAAGAGATAAAACAAATTTATAAAAGAGAAAAAGGAGAGAAAACAAATTTATACAAATAAGAAAGAGATAAAACAAATTTATAAAAGAAAAGAAAGAGATAAAACAAATTAATAAAAGAAAATATTTAGAAAACCAAAAAAGATTTGGGCAAGGGGGCGCAAGGGGGGCTCGAACCCGCGAGCACGCGGGTGAGCCCGCGCCTAAACGCCGCGCTCTAGCCAGGGGGAGGAATGTTACCTCTCAAACAAGACAGGGCACGGCGTCCTTTTCAATGTGAGTGACCTCCACAAGCGGGTCGTACTACCAACCGCTTGTAGAAGGGGGTTCCCGCCGCCCGCCTAATATGGCCCTTTGCAAGCGGTTGGTAGTACGAACCGCTTGCAGAGATCGACTCTCATAGCGGTTGCTATCTGAACCGCTTGCAGAGATCGACCGCATAGCGGTTGGTACTACTGAACCGCTTGTAGGATACCTCATAGCGGTTGGTACTACGAACCGCTTGGAGGCCCTTTACCTTATATCGTACCTTGCACATCCAAATTTTTTCTAAGTCCCAGAACCCATACCTTTCGACTCGTCATGGCGCCGCTGCAACTCAAGCACCGCCGTCCTCGTCGCCTCCGACAATGGCCGGCCTCCTCGTCTCCTCCGACAACGCGCCGCCGCCGCTGCCACAGCGGAGGGCCTAGGTTCAGCTCTCCCATGCTCCCCTCCTCCTCTGTTTGTTGCTGCCCGCAGGGTGTTCGATGAAATGTCCCAACGGGACAGAGAGGGAAGGCACGGGGATGGCCGGCTCGGGCTGCGGCGAGGGGCAAGGCGGCGTGGGGGAGATCTCTGGCCGTGATTCTGGATCGAGGAGTGGTTGCACCAGTGAGGTGGAGGCTGGGGTGGCTGCAGCCCACCTGCTCGTGCAATTGCCCACATGGGCAGAGAAAGGGAGGGACTGCAATATGGGTCCCACTATGGGTCAGCATTGGTCAACACTAGATTCAAACCGCTAATTAGGGTCCAAACTAATTTCAGGGGTTTTTGTGGGATTTTTAGGGTGATATTCATGTATATTTTATTCATACACTTCTTTATTGTTCTTCTGTCTCCTATATAGATACATATATATATATATATATATGTATGTGAAATCTCTCCATTTAATTGTGTAGGTATATATATATATATATACACACACATGTAAGCCTAGGGGATTTTAAGGAATTATTTACTTATAATTAACTCTTTTAGCTTAACCTATTCCTTTAATATATTTCTACCTAATTTTTTCAACAAAAATACGTTTTGCCCATTGCCAGATGTAGTCATATATGCTATCTTTTGGTTTGGTGCACTATCACTTAATGAAATGTACTCATGCTATCTTTTGGTTTGGTGCTGAGATAGATTGTTAAAGTAATTGTTTTTATTCTATAGATCGCAAAATTAGGGTTTCGGGTCCATGACGACACCAAGACGTGGTGACTCGGATTTCGATGACCAGGAGAACTTGATGTTTGAGACCATCGCATTGTCTACACTCATAAGTGGGCATGTCAATGCGACCGTAACGCCCGGTAGGTCGGGTTGTCGATGCGACCAAGATGCGCTCCAAATTGAAGCTGCCGATGAGGTCGCTACCGGCGAGGACAATGAGAATACCGTGGGCGACTCGAGGTATATATCAAGTAGGCATGTTCATTAATATAAGTTAATTCACACATAACACGCGTTCTCATTTATATCCTATATGTTTTTGTATCAAGGCCGGTACATCGACCACTGCAAAGTCCGTTCAGCGAGGACCTAACAAGAAGCTGAAGTCCAAGCATGTGATCACCAAAGTCGGCAACGACGATAGTCTAATAGCCCTGGTCTCGGCACTTGCACCGTTCAACAACGCAATAGGATATTACGTTAGGGATCATGTGCCAATCAGCATCAAGACATGGCCCAAAGTTCCTGCAACTACCAAGGATCTCATATGGAACGATATCAAGGCAAATTTCAGATTATCAGATGGTGTCGAAGCGAAGGTGAAGGCATGGGCTTCCAAAAAGATGGCAACTTCATTTCAGCAATGGAAGTCGAAGCTCACCCGCGATTACATCGACAAGGGAACAAGGCCAGACTTCAATAAGTTTGCTAAGCTTGCGGATCATTGGGAAGAATTCGAGAACTTCAAGCTATCCGAAGAAGGCAAAGCCGCAAGGCAGCAGAATAGGGAGAATGCGCTCAAGAAAAAATACCACCACCATCTCGGGAGCGTTGGCTACGTTAGGGCTGCACCAAAATGGGACAAGCGAGAAGAGGAGCTGAAAGGCAAGAATATTGTGCCCGAATGCGATGGTTGGGATGACCGCATCTTAATTACATCATGGCTCATGGGAGCCAACTCAAGGATGACGGCAACGTGGTGGTGGAAGCGGACTTGCAAGAAGTTCGTCAGAGGATTGATGAAGGCATCGAAAATATCCGGTCGGGCTCCTTGGTGACGGACAGGGAGAATGACCTACTCACATATGCCCTCCAAAACAAGGAGCACCCGGACGGACAAGAGGTTTTGGGAAGAAGCCGTGGAGGCTTAGCTTTATGGCGATGCCGCATACATCTGAGCCGGAGAGAAACAAGAGAAGAGAAGCTTCTAGAGTGGCTCGATTGGAGGCGCAGCTCAAAGCCCACGATGAAAACGTCGATCAGCTGGTTACGCGCAAGATCGCCGGCGATCGACCAGCACTTCAGGGGCAGCGAGACTTCGGTCAATGTTCAGGGGCAGCCGGACACCGTGATAAGTCCGTCCAAGCGACGGAGTAGCTGTGCGTTGGCCGTGGCCCCCCAAGATGATCTGCTAGCTCGTCATCCAGTGGACAGCATCACGGTTCGCCGCCCCTGCGAGCTACACATCGAGATGAGAAATCTCTCCTTTAAGGTGGCTTATGGCATGGCGTATCTGGTGGAGGCAGGCCAGAGGTTCCACTGCATTGATATACCACCGGGTTACTCCAAAGTCACGGTGGATGAGGTGGTCGACGGCTTAGGGGATCTAACGCTAGACAATCCTACGGGCGATGACGTGACCAGCCTTAGACATGCCCTCGACGGCTCATTCATTCTCTGGCGGAAAAGGTACATTATATTTCCAGCTGTCGTGGAGGCGAAATCACTGGTAGGAGAGGCCTCGGAGTTGGAGCATGCTGCAGGGCCAAGCTTGTCTCCACAACAAGAACGCATGCTGCTCGGCGTCGCCGCCGCCACCTCTGACTCCGAGAACAGCCCGTCTCCGCCGCCACCACCGCAAAGCAAGAAGAACCATCCAAGGGCAACCACATCTCCAGCATCTCCCCTGAGAAAGAAGCTCACTGTCCGGAGTTGGGATCCGGCGGCAGCATCTCCTACCACGACGTCGGGATCGAGCCGAGGGAGAAAGGGAAAGGAGCCGGTTAAGCTTGCATATGACATGACTCTGAGGAGGAGGAGGCAACAAAGAAGGCTGATGTGGCTATGCAATTTGCGCCAAAAGAAACCAGAGCCGGCTGAAAATTGATCCAACATATCTCCACAGTTAGTTGGCGATGCAGGCGCCACCTCCATCTTGACCAACTACGAAAGGACAATAGTGAAGAGCAAGACAAATGCTACTAGAAGTCGGAGGGCGGCCCAGAAAAAAAAAGAACAATGCAGGAGATGAGGACAGTACTGTCGATACAAAGATGGTGCGGAAATTCATGGAAGAGGCAGGGCTCGATACCGAAGGAGCAGCTCTGGGAATGACGGATAATCTTCCAATTGCACCGATCAGATGGAAGTATCAACTGGGCTAACCGCTGGTGGACCCAACTGAGATAGATGCTCTGCCTAGCAAGATGCGACAGATGCATATCTGGTACATGAAATAGGCCATGAAAGGAACGACTATGTTTCCCTTAGTTTTGAAAGACGAGCACTTCCACCGTGGGGACAACACAAAAATATGGCTGGAATTCGAAGACTTGTACAATATATACCACAAAGACGCCGTCAACGTGTCTTTCATGAGCTGCTGGTGCCTGTAAGTGTCTCGAGCTCCTAAGTTTACACCGTTATTTACTCCCGTACCATAAATTTGGACTCCAACTAACTAAGTTATATATCCCTCACGTAGATTGGAGATGCAACGGCTTGCTAAAGACGGCATGTCGCATAAGTATGGCTTCATCGATCCATCGATTATCAACGACAAAGTGTATTCATACCCCCTCAAAGAAAGAATTTCGAGGAATACATTCTCCATGCAATGCTCCAACAACACGACAAGCTGTACATATTCCTGCCCTTCAACTATGAGTACGTGTTCTCACAATCCTTTTCTTCCTCTATATACTTCTTAAGACAATGATATGTAGTATATATGACCAGCTATTTACATATATGTTGCAATATGTGTCAATAGCTTTCACTGGATCCTTCTCGTCATCGAGCTTGGCAATAGAATTATTAGAGTACAAGACTCAAGAAGGAAGCCTAAGGCAGATACCAATGGATCATTAACATCCTAAACGCGCGCACACGGAGTTCAAGAAGAAGCAAAAGGAAAATTCAAAAAAGAATTCGATGTCCGGCTAGCGATTGAGTACGCACTACAAAGATCAGTATATTATTATTATATGTGCGTCTTATCAATTTGTCATCTGAATATTTAATTTGTTTATTCTTATGAAATCCTCGGCCCGATGAAGGTTAGTCGCTGCATCACTGGAAACAACTTATGTGGCTACTATGTGTTCCACTACATGCAAAATTTTTTCCACGGCGATGTTCCCACTAATTTTTTCAAGAGGTTCGTGTGTGCTCTTGAACCGCTTAGCTAGCTAGAATAACATACGCTTTAATTACAAGCATATATATGTTCCGATATTTAATTATTTACTTATCGCTTTATTAATTGCCAGCCCAACACCGATCGTAACGTTGCAGTACTGCCGCCTCACCGGGTGCTCGCACTTCAAGAACAACTCATCAGTTTCGTTGTCGACGAGATCGTAAACACTCAAGGCGCGTTCCACCACATGAGTGGTAACGGTTCTCCTTCCTTTAACACCGCCGAACTGGCGACAATATCCACCACCTCATCGAGCAAGGCCGAGAAGAGTGACGCGGCGAAGAAATTAACTCGATAGACAATTTTCAATCATTCAAACTGCTTGTAAACGTCGCGTACATGCGTGCACTCGTTATCACATTTAACATGTATATATATACTTGTGGATTTTTGACAATGTTAACATATTTGTGAATGTTTGTTCAGCTTGTGATGATCATGTCAACATGTGTACGCATATATATATATTAAATTGCGACAAAAAGCCTCTTCTAGTATTTAGTTTTATTATTTCAAACGATATTGACAAACACCCTATAAAACCATTTTGAAATGGATTCTCCGGTGGAGTGCTTCTCTGCAAGCGGTTCGTAATTGGAACCGCTATGAGAATACTCTCATAAGCGGTTCCAATTCCAAACCGCTTGCAGAGAAATACCTCCGCAAGCGGTTCCAATTACGAACCGCTCGCAGAGTTTGCAGAGCTATCCTACGTGGCAGCCCACTCGCGCGCCCGGAGAGCTACGCAGCCGGTTCGTTAGGCCTGTACAAGCGGTTGAGGGAACCGCGTGTGATACCAGGCTGGTATCACACGCGGTTTCATACAAGCGGTTCAAAAACCGCTTGTACAGGCCCTTACGAACCGCTTGTGATGTTCCGTTCTGCAGTAGTGATCTCCAATAACATCTCTTCAAAAGAAATGATACAGAGAAAAGAGAAAGAATTATTTTCTAAAGGAAATAAAAAACAAAATCCCTTCTCAAAGGGAACCGTGAAAAAAATATGTTAGAACGTTAAAGGAACAAGATTTTCTTTGTGATGGCCTAAGGCCCCAGAGTTTGGATCATGAGCAAGTTGAGGTGCACTTTTTTACGTCCGGTCCTTCAACAGCAACACATGATCCAGTTGAGCACGACAAAGGAAAAATTGAGACAGACGACCAAGACAAAATGATTCAATCAAGTTCGTACGGATCGGAGTGTCTGCATGGTAACTCCTCTATTACAAAAGAGAATGACGATGTGGCTATTCTGCCGGAAACTACCAGCCAGGCATATCCTTTGTACCACTAGTTTATATTTTATTGTGTGTATACCTTCGAATTTATGCTACAAAATGTGACACAAAATATTTGCAGTGTGTTTCCAACCGCTTCTGGAAACCCTGTCCCGCCCATTGCTCACGAACCGTTTTTGGTGCGAAGGCTAGAAGCGGTTCGCACCTAACCGCTTGTAATAGTCTGCTTGTGATGCCCAGTTCTGTAGTAGTGCAAGGTGAAGGATATATATTGGCCAGCACCGATGATCACCTGCTGATGTGTGACGATCCACTAGATATCTTACAAGTTTGTTTGTAAATTACGAACAACCTACCAGCTAATATCAGGTATCACCAACCCATCCTCCAACCTCTACCGCTGAAGGCTATATAAGAGCGTCTAAGCAATTAAGCATGTTCATCCCTTAATGGCCCTTTGGTGGTACGTACGGGCCTTTGATATAACAATGTCTTTTGCAGCCATGCAACATAAAACTAGTATGTAGCAATCTTTGCCAGGTAGTTAACGTTGGTTGTGACTTAGGTATGATGCCTGACTTGATTAATGGTGCCAAGAGCCTGTGTGGTAGTACATATATAAGTATGGTACTATCTATGTATTATGGACGCTGTCTTGATTAATGACAGTATTCTATGTATTGCACGTGCCGTGTTGGCTCGTACCATTCCAAGATAATGCCATTCAATTTTAAAATTTTCTTATCCTTCCATGAATCCACTCCTGGATTATCTTAGTGTGACCCTTCAAGTTTTCTGTCTTTGAAGACCAGTGTGTTCTTACACTAGTCCTAGATCGGTAGGCTAGTGCATACTTTTACATAGCCAGATCACTCGTATACAAGCAGTCCAAAAGTTTCATCGTTACATAACCGATTAGGCCAAATATCATAATACATCCCAAAAAAAGGTTCAGAGTTTAATCGACATTATGGAAAGTTTAAAGACAATAAAAGATCATCCAACGGTTATACAATCTTGCAAACAACTGAAGGACCGCCCTAGACTTCATCATGACCGCCATAGTTCGGATTCTTATCATCATGACACTCGTACGAATCCTTGGTTTGATCTCCATCTAAAAAGGTGAGTGAGTGTGAGGGTAAGTGCGTAATCAAACCGCACTTGCAAGTTAACACCCTCCCAATATATGTAATGATATAGGCTCCAAAGGAAGGTTAAAGGTTCTTTTATTTGTATTTGTATAAAGCCAATTGGAAATAACAATAATACAAACCTATAACCTAGCCACTTTAAAACCTTATTAAATAGTCATGTATTTATTAAATGAGTTATGGGTTCCAAAGTAACCGTACTTAACTTAAACCATCTTCTGGACCTATCCTCGGACATGCCCAAACCTAAACCAAAGCTTACTGCTCCTAGCATACCGGTCTCCTTTCTCCCGTCATCTTATTTCAGGATTTAGACTCTCTCGCTGTGCATCACCACTCTACTGGATTATCGGTCCAGCAAATACATGATCTAGATCATCCTCGGTGACGGCGCCCTTCCGTGTGCGCCTCGAGCCAGAGTTTATTCCAGGATCTCCTCAGAGCACACAACTGGACTCTATCACCCGTACTACCATGCGATGGCTACGTGTTGTGTCGGACCGTATCCAACACTGTTTAAGTTTAAGGAACCACTTCTCGTCCCGTTTCTCAATAACCAAGACCCAAGAGCCAGAAGTGAGCCAAGCATTTGATCGAGCATCAGCAGGGCACAAATCAACCAAGCTTTGGGAGCACACACACGAAGCTCAAGCACACAAGGCACCTCTCCCCGGCGAGCGCCTCCACCTGCGCGAGCAACTTCCTGGCGAGCTCGCCTCCACCGATTGAGCTTCTTTTGCGCGAGCTAGTTGCTGGCGAGGCCTGTCCCCAGCAAGCTCGGCCTTCCCGGGCGCCCTCCTCCTTAGTCCTGAGCTCGTTCCCTAGCCCTGGGGCGTCCCCCTCCCTCGACTTTGAGCTCGTTCCCAGGTCTCCAATTCCGCGCGAGCTTCTTCCATGACGAGCTCCTCTGCCCCAGTGCTGAGGGCGGGCTTCTCTGTCGTAGCGTCGACGGCGAGCTCGTCCTCCCCACGTGCCACTGCCCCCGACGAGACGAGCTCCTCCCACCATGCTCTCCTCCCCACAACGCAGGAGACCGGATCCAGTCCGAATCGACGGCGTGGGGGGCCAGATCTGGCCTGAATTAGCAGAGCTGCGCCCCACCGCCCTCCTGCCGTGCTCCTTCCCCACGGTGGCTGCAACGAGCTCCTTCCCCTGCGCCGAGCTCTCTTATGGTTACGTGCTCATGCTCCTGCATCTAGCAAGCTCCAGCACACGGGCTCGTTCGGCGCCGACGGCCGACGGAATCCCCTTAGCAGATTGTCCAATGGTGTCTCCACCGTCGCCGGCCACTTGCGGTGCCCTCTTTGCCATCGCCGATCAACCACCTGCGGTGCCGTGGGCAAGAGCTCGTAACCCTGCGGGAAGAATTTGTGGCGGTGGTTTTGACCGCCACAGCTTAGCTAAAAAACGCGTGGCAAATGCACCGAGAACAGCCTAGCATTCCGTGGTGCGTCTATCTTTGGCTGTTAACCAAACACATGCCTAACCATTGGTGGCATGTCTAATCTTAAGTGCAGTAAAATATGGCTGCGAACCAAACATGTCCATAAACTACCATGTCTTTTCTAGAAATATATGAAAAGATAAGGGACATTGCAGGAAAACAAAGCGTGTTTTCGTTAGCCAAGTATATTTTCATTGACACAGACAGGATTACACGTATTTTCAAAGGACAAGGGCAGGCCAATGAAAATAAGGCCATTTTCATCGGCTCAAGTGAAAAATCCACGAAAATATATGGTGCATGCCCTAAAAATTTAAACTTTTGCGAATTATTTTTGTCAACCACGTGTCAAAGCCGACGAAATTAATGTCACCGGATGATTTTTTTTTGTGACATCCTCATTTCCAAAAGAAATAAAAATAATAAAAATAAATAAATAAATAAAAGAAAATGTTTCATCCACACTTTGTATTTGGCATTTGCATAAAAGTTTTAAAATTTTAAAACTTCAAAAATGAACGTCACGTTTTGAAATCCTTTTATTGCATGTCAACCAAAATATATATATATCGTTATTTGTAGGTCCTATCTTAAAATGTTTTGTTTTTACATTGCATATTTAAATGTCACCTCATTTTCCAAATTTCATTTGCAATAATTAATTTGTTTTTAGCAAACACTAATTAATATTTGCTATTTTAAATTATCTATAAAAGCTATTATATTTTTTGTTTATTTTATTTTTCCCCACCCTCTCTCTCCTTGCCACCGCCTCTCAAGCCGTCCCAACCAGCTTCCTTGCATGGTCAGCAATTTCATGAGAAGGACACATACACCCCGTGAATTACCCAATTTGCCCTCCCTCTCTTTCTCTCTCGTCCTCACCGCCACACGCCACTCACTCACTCACTCACCACGCCACTCCACTTCCCTCTTGCTCTTCCCCACGACCGTACCACCCCCCCTCGTCGTCGCCGCCGACGACAACGCCACGGTGAACTCCCTACCACCTCCTCCTCCTTCTTCCCTCTTCTTCTTTCTTCCTCTCTTCCTCTTCTCCTTTCTTCTTCCTAGTCTTTGCATGCATGTCCATGCATGCATGTTCTTATTTGCCGCTGCCGTCGGCCGAGCCGCCGAGCCGCCTCCCCACCATGTTTCCGCTTCTGCCGTCTCCCGTCGGTCCTTGCCGTCGACCTCTTACCAAGTTCTTGAAGCCGCCTCACAATGAGCTTCCCAACCGGAGCCACCCCATGACGCCTGCCTCCCAACATGGCCGTCGCCATCGCCATCACATGGGCATGCCACACCACCACGCCACGCCGCCAGCCGGCTCCCCAGCAATCCCCCCTCCTCACCGCCCCCTTTCCTCTCTCTCCCCGCCCCATTCCTTCCTCTCTCTCTCTCCTCTCTCTGTTTTCCCTTCTTCTTCTCTCTTCACCGCCTTGCCCACCACCATGCCGCCCATAACCATCATTGTCATGGGGCCGCCCTCGCCTCGCCTCCCCTCTTCTCTCTCAGTAGCCCTCCCTCTCTCCTTTCTTCTTTCTTTCTTCCTCTCTCTCTCTCTGATTTCTCTTTCTCCTCTCTTCTTTTCTCTCTCCTCTCTTATCCAAATAGGGAAATCCATTGGGCCTTGGCAACCCTCCTTGGGCCGCCCACGAGCCCAAGAGCCATTTTCCCCATTTTCTCGATTTTCCAGATAATGGAATTCCTTGTCTAATTCATTACGAATTCATTTGAACTCCGAATCCAACGATTCCAGTTCCTAAAAATTTGTAAAATTCATACCTATTTCCAATAATTTTATGTATTTTTTTATATTTATATTTTATTTATGTTATTTACTGTTGTTTGTTCGTTTGCGTGCGCTAGATCGCTCGGCCCCAAGTAAGTTTCTCGGCGCCGACGACCCTTTGCCGAGTCCGACTACCCCGAAGACAAGTCTTTCCCTAGAAACCCTAAATTTTATGTTTTGTCAAAATCGCTAATTAATTAAACCGTGCTTACATTGCTTAGATATTCCCAGTGCAGGTCTCTACTGCTGGGACGTGCACCCACTGTCCTGCATTGCCGATTAGGATAATTTATTTAAATAGTATCTCGCTGTTATAAATTTTAATTGGCTTAGCAAAACTCCGTTCAACATCGGGGAGTGAATTTCCGCAGCTGTTATCATATATTATCAATACTGTGTTCCTCCTGAGAATTGTGTATCTGCACATGGATATAGTGAACTTGGGTTATGGTGGGTTGATCATTCTTTAATTAAAAACTTGACCAACTAATAATTGGGATCGGGAGCGGTTGGTTTGCATGGTGGGTGCCGTCGTGCACGAGAATTGGGTTTGTGTGGGATGACCGCTTCGAGACTAAGGACCGATGATTGTGACACGCTTAATCGAGAATTTTCCGATGCGATCGCAAGCCCGGTATGGGGCGGGCCTGATCTAGAGGAGAGTAACCGATGTTGTTCACCGTTCTGCACCGTAGATGGGGTCCGTGGGAACCATCGCCGTGTATCTTCGGAGACTTGTGGACCTATCATTTCTCCGGGTACTGTGTGGATATCGAGGTGCAAGCGTGGCAAACTCGGGTTAATTTTTCAAGGGTCTTGTTATGGTACTCTTCGACGGGAGGGTATTGTATCTTGTGGGTAAAGCGTACAACCTCTGCAGAGTGTAAACCCATTCGAATGGCCGAGCTCCCGGTAAAAGGGCGACTCAGTAGTCTTTCACAACGTAGCTTCACCTTAATTAATATGACCCGGGTAAGGTTTTTCGGCCGTGTGTCGCTGCTAGCTGTGCTTGGTTGTTGAGAATGAGACAGTGTGCCGAGGCACTGAGAATTATTATGAGACATGAGACTTTGAGACTGAGAACTTTGGTATGTTCAATCTTGAGAATTATTGATTATTTATTTATGTATGTTTTCTTAAATGCTTTTATACTTTTAGATTAAATGCTTTTATGCAAAATAACCCTCGGCTTTCCTAGGATGAGCCTTAGCCTGGCCCTTCCCAGAAAAGACTTGCTAGCATTCGCGTGCTAACCCCGCTTTTCATGCGGGGCTGCTCATTCCAACGAGCAGACCCTGATCCTCAGTGTTACTACCCGGAAAGTGGAGAACTTGAAGATGAGGACTATCCCGACGCCTAGGACGCTACTACAGTTCGCCTGTGGGATTGATTGTTGTATTCTGCCTCTTCCATTTGGAGTTATGGAAGACTGTTAACGCTTCCACTGTATATTAGCCTTCCGCTGTTTTAAGGCTTTCGTGCCAGTTAGCGTACTCTGATGTAATATTTATTCGAACTTGTAACGGCAATGATCCAAGATTCGGGAATCTGTGTGTACTAGCTACTGATCCAGGGACTAGTACAGGTAATGCATGAAGGGCCCGATTCGGTTAGCGGGTCCGTCGGGCTTGGTATCGAGCACGACCTAGGAACGCTAGTTAGTCTAGAAAAGCATAGCTTGGCTTATTTTACAAAACCAAATTGTTTGAAACCAATAGGTTATATTTGCTGGGTCCTCTCCTTTCTTAATTTTCCTCTGTCTCTTCTTGTTTCATTGTGAAGTTCTATTCTCTTCTTATCCTAACTAAGTGGAGTCTGAAGATGACAAGGAAGAAGTCAGGAGGCCATGATCAAGTTAGGAATGAAAAATTAGGTTTAGGTATATATGGCACATATTTTAAATTTGTGTGGAGCAGACTAAACTATCCTTGATGTTCAGCTGTTCTAATAGTTTGGATGTTAGGTTTTCTCAAAAATAAATAAGTAAAAAAAAACAAAACAAAACAAAAAAAACCCTGTTTGGAGCGGTACAGTTGCCCATACAGTTCCGCACAGAGGATATTTATAAAAATGTGTGTGCTCTCTTTTGATATTTGTGTGTAGGATTTTATTAGTGTGCTTGATTTTCTGAGTGATCTATGAGCACGCGTATGTCGTGTTTCGTAGAATTTTCTGTCTCACTTGTTCCGTACTGACTAGCAGTCGGGTATAAGTGATTTGCAAAAAAAAAAAAGAGATAACAACAATAAAAATAATTTACTTAATTTGGCACTTCAAATCTTTGCATCAAACGTTTTGTCACTTATCTCCCTGTCTGACTGTCCTCGGTTGCCTACTCTCAGATGGATCAAGGACGTGGTAACCGTGGAAGGGGACGAGGTGGTCGAGGTGGTCGTGGTGGACGAGGTCAACATCCACCTGCCCCCGTGCCGCTTGCCGAGTTGTATGAAGTCCCAGTTCAGCAGCAGCCTGCTCAGAATTTGCAGAACCCTCAGTTGGAGCCTCAGCATCAGGCTGAAGGTCAGCATGCCCTAGCCACTCAACCTCTACCCCCGCCCCCACCTCCGCCTCAGCCTCAGCCTCAAAACCAGCCTGCCCCAGCAGCAGCAACCCCAGTACCTGCACCTCAGCCGGTACCGCCACCCAATTGGCAGCAGTGCATGGAGATGCAAGCTCAGCTCATGCAGACTGTTCAAAGACATCGCCAACCCACGACCGATTATCATTCAGCGCTTTGCCTCTCCGCCTTGATCGGGCGGCGAGTTCATGAGAACAAGACCACCTACCTACGCCGGATCTGTTGATCCCTTGGTCGCTGATGATTGGATCAGGAATGTGGAGCGTAAGCTGTACTTGGTGGACTGTGATGATCAGGAAAGTGTGAAGTATGCTGCTCATCAATTGACGGGAGTTGCCGCTACTTGGTGGGAGAACTTCCGCACTGCGTATCCCCATCCTCAAGACATTACTTAGGATGAGTTTGAGGCCGCCTTTCGCTCAGCTCATATTCCCAAGGGCCAGTTAGAGCTCAAAAGAGAGGAATTCTGTCAGCTCAAGCAAGGAAATATGTCAGTGACAGAGTATCTAAGCAAGTTTGTCCAGCTATCTCGCTACGCCTCAGAGGAGGTCAAGAATGAAACTGAGAAGACCCGCCGCTTTATGCATGGGTTAGATCCAGCACTTAAGGCGCCACTCCTTGTGCTGAATTTGGATAATTTCCAGAATATTGTGGACAAGGCTTTGCTTCAAGAGAATGCTCAGCGTGAGTTAAGTGAGGCAAGAAAGAGAAAATTTCAAGCTATGCAGCAAGCCAGCAGTTCTAGGTTTCGCTTACGTCGAATCGGTCTCGTCGGTTCGCCCCATCGCTCCTAGGGCCCCACGGCACCTCGCCCGATGTGCCAAGACAAATGTCCTACCCCCACTGGACAGCCGTCAAGACCCCCAGTTGATGTTTCAACCATCCGTTGCTATCAGTGTCAGCAGATGGGTCATTATGCAAGCAGTTGCCCCCAGAAGCGTCAGAATTCAGCACCACCGCAAGGCAATCAAGGAGGTACTGTCCGACTTTTGCCCCAGGTCAAGGGCATGGAGCCTCCAATAACCAGAGGATGCCCCAATCCGTTGGAAGAGGTCGTGCGAACCATGTCACTGCCGAGGATGCCTAGGATGCACCCGACGTCGTGTTGGGTAAGTTCCTAGTGAACTCAATCCCTGTTACAGTTTTATTTGATTCTGGAGCATCGCATTCTTTTATATTGAGCAATTTAGTGGAAGAAAATAAATGGGAAATATGCTCACTTAAAACCCCTCTTCTAGTACAAACTCCAGGAAGAGCTATGCTCGCAAATAAGTTTTGCCCCAAAGTGTCCATTTTAATAAATGGAGTAGAGTTCTTTGCAAACCTTATCCTCATTGCATCTCAAGGGTTAGATGTTATTTTGGGCATGGATTGGTTAGCAAAGCATAACGGTCAGATCGATTGTGCTAGAAAGTCAGTGAAGCTAGTTAGCAATAGTGGTAACATGGTTGAGTTCGAATCCAATGTGTTTGCGCCAAGGATTGCCAGTACTCTCAACCATGTAAGAGATAAGGAAGTAGGGTCAGATAACCTTCGTTTGGAATTAGTTCCTGTTGTCTGTGATATCCGGATGTGTTTCCCGAGGATTTTCCTGGTTTACCACCGGATCGAGATGTAGAGTTTGTGATAGAGTTAGCCCCAGGAACTGCACCAATATCCCAGAGGCCCTATCGGATGTCTGCTAACCAGTTAGCCGAGGTGAAAAAGCAGATTAAGGAATTGCAAGAGAAAGGTTTCATCAGACCAAGTTCTTCTCCATGGGGATCCCCAATAATTTTTGTGAAAAGGAAAGATCATACCTTGCGTATGTGTGTGGATTATCGGTCATTGAATGAAGTAACCATTAAGAACAAATATCCTCTGCCCCATATTGATGATTTGTTTGATCAGTTGAAAGGGGCTTGTGTGTTCTCAAAAATTGATTTGAGGTCTGGTTACCATCAGATAAAAATCAGAAAGGAAGACATACCGAAGACCGCTTTCACTACTCGGTATGGATTGTATGAGTACATAGTAATGTCTTTTGGTCTGACCAACGCCTCTGCTCATTTTATGAGTGTGATGAACAAGGTATTTATGGAGTATTTAGATAAATTTGTGGTTGTGTTCATTGATGATATCCTCATATACTCCAGAAATGAAGAAGAACATGCCGAACATCTTTGTTTGGTGTTGGAGAAGATTCGAGAGCATAGGTTATACGCGAAATTCAGCAAGTGTGACTTTTGGTTGCACGAAATTTCCTTCTTAGGACACGTCATTTCAGCTGACGGAGTCGCAGTACAGCCTAGCAAAGTGCAAGAAGTACTTGATTGGGAGTCGCCGAAGTCGGTGACAAAGATCAGAAGTTTTCTTGGCATGGCCGGATATTACCGGAGATTCATTGAAGATTTTTCGCGCATTGCGAGACCCCTCACTCAGTTGCTAAAGAAGGATAAGAAGTTTGAATGGACGGAAGCTTGTGAGCGTAGTTTCCAAGAGTTGAAGAAGCGCCTGACCACTGCACCTGTACTTGTTCTGCCCGATAATCAAAAGGATTTCGAGATCTTTTGTGATGCTTCGAAGCATGGGCTTGGTTGTGTGCTTATGCAAGAAGGAAGAGTCGTTGCCTATGCGTCTCGTCAACTTAGACCGCATGAGGTGAATTATCTGACTCATGATTTGGAGTTAGCTGCTGTCGTGCATGCCTTGAAAATCTGGAGGCACTATCTTATTGGAAACCGCACGGAGATCTACACTGACCACAAAAGTTTGAAGTACATATTCACCCAGCCAGATCTGAACTTAAGGCAAAGAAGATGGTTGGAGTTGATCGCCGACTACGATATTGGTATTCATTATCACCCAGGGAAGGCCAATGTCGTTGCCGACGCGCTAAGTCGAAAGAGCCATAGCCCAGAGCTAGGTGAAGAGATGAAAATGTTGAATTTTTGCATAGTGAAGCGTGGGATGCTCAACACCATGGTGGTAAAGCCTACGTTGGATGAACAAATTCAAGCAGCACAACAGAAGGATCAAGAAAGTTCTGAGATCAAGACTCGAGTGCAGGAAGGAAAACCTGTAGGATTTTCAGTGGATGACGAGGGAGTTATTTGGTTCGGAAAATGCTTGTTCGTACCCAATAATAAGGAAATAAAAGAAATAATCCTTCGCGAGGCACATGAATCAGCTATTTCTATTCATCCAGGAAGTACCAAAATGTACCTTGACCTAAGAGAGAAATATTGGTGGACCGGTATGAAAAGAGACATAGCAGAGTATGTCGCCCTGTGCCATATTTGTCAGCAAGTGAAAGCAGAACATCAATGGCCCGCTGGGTTGTTGCAACCCCTAAAAATTCCCGAGTGGAAGTGGGAAGAAATTGGTATGGATTTCATAACTGGATTGCCGAGGACTAAGTCAGGGTTTGACTCAATTTGGGTGATTGTGGACCGACTAACCAAGGTTGCACATTTCATACCAGTAAAAGCAATCTATAGGAGTGATCGACTGGCAGAGTTGTATATGGCAAGGATTGTCTGTTTGCATGGAGTTCCGAAGAGAATTGTCTCGGATCGTGGTTCTCAGTTTATATCCCGATTTTGGCAAAGTCTACATAAGTTACTAGGCACGAAGTTGAATTTCAGCACCGCCTATCACCCTTAGACCGATGGTCAGACGGAAAGAACAAATCAGATATTGGAGGATATGCTTCGAGCCTGTGTATTAGAAAATAAGAATAGTTGGGATACAAGTTTGCCGTATGCCGAGTTCTCTTATAACAATAGCTATCAGTCCAGTATCCAGATGTCACCATTTGAGGCATTGTATGTTCGCAAGTGCAGAACACCACTATTTTGGGAAGAGACCGGGGAGAACAAGCTGTTTGGACCAGACATATTGCAGGAGGCCGACAAGCAAGTTCGCTTGATTCAAAGTCGACTAAAGGCAGCGCAGTCAAGACAGAAGAGCTATGCCGATCATCGTCGCCGAGACTTACAGTTCGAGGTGGATGATTTTGTCTATCTGAAGGTGTCACCAAGAAAAGGTATCCGCCGATTCAGGATCAGTGGAAAGTTAGCACCGAGGTATATCGGGCCCTTCAGGGTTCTTTCTAGAAGAGGAGCCGTGGCCTACCAGTTGGAACTGCCATCGCAGTTGTCTGAGGTACGTGATGTATTCCATGTCTCTCAGTTAAGGAAGTGTCTACGTGTGCCCGAAGAGCAAACACCGTTGGACAGCATGGATCTGCAGGAGGATTTGACTTATGTTGAATACCCAGTGAAGATTTTGGACAAAGCTGAGAGATGCACTTGAAGCCGCAGGATCAAGTTCTGCAAAGTTCAGTGGAGTCACCATACAGACAAAGAGGCAACTTGGGAAAGAGAAGAAGATCTGCGAGCAGAATTTCCCGACCTGTTCCGTTCCGAATCTCGGGGCCGAGATTCCCCTTAGGGGGGGAGGTTTGTGACATCCTCATTTTCAAAAGAAATAAAAATAATAAAAATAAATAAATAAATAAAAGAAAATGTTTCATCCACACTTTGTATTTGGCATTTGCATAAAAGTTTTAAAATTTTAAAACTTCGAAAATGAACGTCACGTTTTGAAATCCTTTTATTGCATGTCAACCAAAATATATATATATCGTTATTTGTAGGTCCTATCTTAAAATGTTTTGTTTTTACATTGCATATTTAAATGTCACCTCATTTTCCAAATTTCATTTGCAATAATTAATTTGTTTTTAGCAAACACTAATTAATATTTGCTATTTTAAATTATCTATAAAAGCTATTATATTTTTTGTTTATTTTATTTTTCCCCACCCTCTCTCTCCTTGCCACCTGCCCTCCCCAAGCTGTCCCAACTAGCTTCCTTGCATGGCTGCAACCCCCATGAGAAGGACACATACACCCCTATGAATTACCCAATTTGCCCCTCCCCTCTCTTTCTCTCTCACGTCCTCACTACCACATGCTCACTCTCATTCACTCACTCACTCACGCTCACTCCACTTCCCCTACTGCTCCTTCCTCGCCGACTGTGCCACCCCACCTCGTCGCCGTCGCCGACCCGACGCCGCCGGTGAACTCCCCGGCCACCTCCTCCTCCCTTCTTCCCTCTTCTTCTTTCTTCCCTCTCTTCCTCTTCTCCCTTTCTTCTTCCCAGTGCTGCATGCATGTTCATGCATGCATGTTGCTGGCTTCTGCTTGATTAGCCCGACCCATTAGAGCCGCCTCCCCAGACCTCTTGCCGCCCTTTCTGCTCCCTCCCGTCGGTCCCGCCATCGACCTCATGCCGGCTATCGCCGAGCCGCCTCCCAATGAGCTTCCCCAACCGAGCCACCCATGACGCAGCCTCCCAGCCACCACCGCCACCACCATCACCGCTGGCCCGCCAGCCATGCCGTCGCCGCCACCGCCACGGCCGGCTCCTCGCCGTCCCTCCCTCACCGTCGGCGCCCTTTTCCCTCTCTCCCCACCGCCGCCCCATTCCTTCCTCTCTCCTCTCCTCTGTTTTCCCCTTCTCCCTTCTCTTCACCGACCGCCTTGGCCGCCATGCCCGCCCCGCCGTTCGTCGCCGGAGTGCCGCCTTGCCGCCCCCCTCCTCCTCTCTCCCGCCTCCCTCTCTCCCTTTCTTCTTTCTTTCTTCCTCTCTCTCTCCCCTGATTTCTCTCTCTCTCTCCTTTTCTCTCTCCCCCTCTCTTATCCAGCGTGGGAAATCCGGCTGGGCCTTGGCAGCCCCTCCTTGGGCCGGCCCACAGAGCCCAGTAGCCATTTTCCTATTTTCTGGATTTTCCAGATAATGGAATTCCTTGTCTAATTCATTACGAATTCATTTGAACTCCGAATCCGACGATTCCAGTTCCTAAAAATTTGTAAAATTCATACCTATTTCCAGTAATTTTATGTATTTTTTTTATATTTATATTTTATTTATGTTATTTACTGTAGTTTGTTCGTTTGCGTGCGCTAGATCGTTCGAGCGCCGAAGTAGGTTTCCTCGACGCCGCCGACACACCGCCGGAGTCCGACTACCCCGAAGGCAAGTCTTTCCCTAGAAACCCTAAATTTTAAGTTTTGTCAAAATCGCTAATTAATTAAACCGTGCTTACATTGCTTAGATATTCCCAGTGCAGGTCTCTACTGCTGGGACATGCACCCACTGTCCTGCATTGTCGATTAGGATAATTTATTTAAATAGTATCTCGCTGTTATAAATTTTAATTGGCTTAGCAAAACTCCGTTCAACATCGGGGAGTGAATTCCCTCAGCTGTTATCATATGTTATCAATACTGTGTTCCTCCTGAGAATTGTGTATCTGCGCATGGATATAGTGAACTTGGGTTATGGTGGGTTGATCATTCTTTAATTAAAAACTTGACCAACTAATAATTGGGATCGGGAGCGGTTGGTTTGCATGGTGGGTGCCGTCGTGCACGAGAATTGGGTTTGTGTGGGATGACCGCTTCGAGACTAAGGACCGATGATTGTGACACGCTTAACTGAGAATTTTCCGTGCGACCGCAAGCCCGGTATGGGACGGGCCTGATCTAGAGGGAGAGTAACTTCGATGTTGTTCACCGTTCCTGCACCGTAGATGGGGTCCGTGGGAACCATCGCCGGTGTACTGCCGGAGACTTGTGGACCTATCATTTCTCCGGGTACCTGTGTGGATATCAGGTGCAACCGTGGCAAACTCGAGGTTAATTTTCTGAAGGGTCTTGTTACGGTACTCTTCGACGGGAGGGTATTGTATCTTGTGGGTAAAGCGTACAACCTCTGCAGAGTGTAAACCCATTCGAATGGCCGAGCTCCCGGTAAAAGGGCGACTAAGTAGTCTTTCACAACGTAGCTTCACCTTAATTAATGACCCGGGTAAGGTTTTTCGGCCGTGTGCCGCTGCTAGCTGTGCTTGGTTGTTGAGAATGAGACAGTGTGCCGAAACACTGAGAATTATTATGAGACATGAGACTTTGAGACTGAGAACTTTGGTATGTTCAATCTTGAGAATTATTGATTATTTATTTATGTATGTTTTCTTAAATGCTTTTATACTTTTAGATTAAATGCTTTTATGCAAAATAACCCTCGGCTTTCCTATGATGAGCCTTAGCCTGGCCCTTCCCAGGAAAGACTTGCTAGCATTCACGTGCTAACCCCGCTTTTCATGCGGGGCTGCTCATTCCAACGAGCAGACCCTGATCCTCAGTGTTACTACCCGGAAAGTGGAGAACTTGAAGATGAGGACTATCCCGACGCCTAGGACGCTACTACAGCTCGCCTGTGGGATTGATTGTTGTATTCTGCCTCTTCTATTTGGAGTTATGGAAGACTGTTAACGCTTCCATTGTATATTAGCCTTCCGCTGTTTTAAGGCCTTCGTGCCAGTTAGCGTACTCTGATGTAATATTTATTCGAACTTGTAACGGCAATGATCCAAGATTCTGGAATCTGTGTGTACTAGCTACTGATCCAGGGACTAGTACAGGTAATGCACAGAAGGGGCCCGATTCCAGTTGGCGGGTCCCGTCATTTTTGCAACAAAATATTTTTATTTTTTTGTCGTGGCCAACGAAAATAAAGCTAGTTTTGTCACTTTTGTTTCATCGGCCTAACCGACAAAAATAGCATTTTAGCCATATTTTTATCTTTTTGGCCAACAAAAATATGTTGTAGTGGGAGAGCTTCCATATTTTCGTTGTTGATAATGTTTGAATACAGACATCCGACTTGCTCGGACGCAGACATGCATACCTTATCTGTTCGAGGTGTGGCTTTTAATGGGTGGCTGCTAACGTTCTGCCTCATTAATTTGCTCTGTGTGCTCGCTCCTTCCTTCCCCCAAAGCTGGATCTACCCATTCCCCCATCTTCTCGTTCTACTCCTCTTCTCCCCCATCCTTGTCCTGTTGCTCCTCCCCTATCCTCCTCCCGCTAGCACTCTCTCCTATTGCTCCTCCACGGTGGCGAGATGTATCCGCTTGTCCTTCCATGGTGGTCGGTGGTGGCGGGATGCATCCGTGGTGGGCTAGTCCGGTGGTGAAAGTGGGTGGCCATGCCGACCTCGAGCTCCATGCCATGGGAAGAGCTTCAATGATGGCACCTCGATCCAGTAGCTATCCTCACTGAGGACATGTCGTTGACGTCATGACTGCCTCCTCAGCAACGTTGAGAGCGAGCGGCCATCTACCTCGAGCTCCCCACCGCCCCTCCTCCTCCTCCTCCCCACTCCCCGACCACGAGCGATGACCATGACAAGGACCTTGCTGGATTTGGAGAAGATGTATCCTCCAATTTTGTCTTGAAACATTACTCATGTAAGAACGAAGCATCTTGTTTGCTTTTGTAAAACATGTAGATCATTTGTTCTTGTGAATGTTTTTTCTTATGTTTCACTATTAAAATATTTTATTTACTCTTACGAAACATTTCATTTGCCTATGTGAAACATTCAGTAGTTTGCTTCTGTGAAACATCTACAAAACAAAATGAATTGGAACATTATGTTTGCCATGTGAAACATTTTGTTAGCCTTTGTGAAAATACCGCAAGAAAAATATTTAGTTTGCTTTTATGAAAGATTTTGTTTGCTCTTTTAAAACATTTTATTTGTCATCGTTTCTGTTTGCTCTTATAAAACACCTGTGAAAACGCATAAAACATTTTGTTTGCCCATGAAATATTGCTTGTATGAATTGAAACATAATTAAATAATTGTTGAAACATTTGTTGTTAACTTGTACAACATATGTTTCACACGTTTATACAAAATGTTTTAATATGCAAAATATTTTAACAGTACTTGCTTCGTTTGAATGGTTCATCGGCTTCCCTTATGACAGAACGTCCCATTTGTAGTCCATCTCTTCTGTCGCTGCTTGCTTACCAGTCTGGGGTTCCCGGACCCAGCCGTCGGCGATGAATGCAGGCCTTCACAGCAGCAAATTAAACAGAAAAGAAAGATTAAATCGAGTTTAAAAGCAGAAAAATTCGGTTATTCATAGCGATAATCCACTTTCCTCATAGGAATTTTGTGTGAAATTCGTGCTCCACGGAGAGACGCAAGGCAACATGCGATTTCTTTGGAATAGAATCATCTGGACCTCGGCCCAAATAAAAGTCGGTAAACAACGTACCGAGCGGCGGGCCCCATGACGAAAATCACAGGCACAGCTGCGAGCTTCTGTTAATTTTTGGAGACAAATAACACCGTTTGCTGGTGTTTCTTGCTGATATAGAAAAAAAATCAGTGTTGCTAGTATCAAAAAAACAATCGGTGTTTGTTGCTTGCGTCGCTGGTTGTTAACGATTCCGTGAATTGATACATTATATCTATCATGAAAAGAAATTTCATACTATATATGCTATCACTATAGTTTTGTTTACCATGTCAGTTAGTTTTAGTTCAATAAATGTAGAAGGACAAAAAAGAATTAGTGTAGGTGGAGTTTGTTTTGTTGCAGCAAAAAATATTGTCTTTAATTGTAGACTGAAGAAAAACAAAAAGTAATTAGAAAGGTAGATCTAAGTGTTTGTGAGCTTTAGATTCTGAAATGTAACTATATTTTTATAATAAAATATAAATTGGCATAGATGAACCGGCAATGGATGTACAATGCGGACAGTTGCTTCAGAGAGTTCATTAATGGCGTGCAGAGTTTTCTGGATGTGGCCGTTGCCTTCTTGCCTCCAGGCAGCTACATATGTTGTCTGTGTGTAGACTGCAAGAATGAGAAGGAGCACTCCCACCGATAGCAGGTTATGAACCATTTGATCATGAGATAATTCATACCAAACTATACCTGTTGGACCAACCATGGCGAAGTAGAGGGGATTAGCCAGGAAAATGATGAAGACGACGAGGAAGAAGAAGACGGTTTGAACAGTATCCCAGACGCCAGTCAATACTGTTTCGTGGAAGATACACTCGGGGAGTTTGCTGATAATGAGTTAGACCAGATGCTGCGTGACGGAGAGGGAGACTACACGGATGAAAGATAATTCAACAAGTTCCAGCGCGTGTTAGAGGACCACAGGACTCCTTTGTACCCAAACTGTGAGCAGGGCCACAAAAAGCTGCGCACTACACTGGAACTAATGCAATGGAAGGCCACGAATGGTGCCTCAGATAAGGCATTCGATGAGTTGTTATCACTCATAAAGAAATTGCTTCTGGAAGCTAACACTCTGTCTGAATCTACATATAAAGCCAGGCAAGTCGTATGTCCTTTGGGATTGGAAGTACAGAAGATACACGCATGTCCTAACGATTGTATCCTGTATCGCAATGAGTACGAGGATTTTGATGTTTGTCCAGTGTGCAAAGAATCACGTTATAAGATGAAGCGTGTTGGCTTAGGTGAAATAGATGGAGAGCGTACGAAGAAGAGACCTCCCGCCAAGGTGGTGTGGTATTTCCCTGTCATCCCCTATTGAAGCGTCTGTTTGCTAACAAAGCGCATACCCAGATGATGCGTTGGCACAAAGAAGAGCGTAAGGATGACAGGATGCTTAGACATCTCGCTGATGGCTCCTAGTGGAGGAAAGTCGATCGAACATACCCGCACTTTACAGATGAGGCGAGAAACATAAGGTTTGGGTTGAGTACCGATGGTATGAATCCATTCGGCGAGTTGAGCAGCAGCCATAGCATCTAGTCTGTTACACTATGTATCTATAACATTCCTCCTTGGTTGTGCATGAAGCGGAAGTACATATTGCTGCCATTGTTGATCCAAGGGCCCAAGCAACTCGGAAACGACAGCGATGTCTATCTGAAACCATTGGTTGAAGATCTTGTAACGTTGTGGGAGGATGGTGTATGGGTATGGGATGAGCACAAAAGACAGTATTTCACCTTACGTGTATTGTTGTTTGTAACCATCAACGACTGGCCTGCGCTTGGTAACCTGTCCGGCCTAACTATAAAAGGATATAGAGCCTGCGTGCAGTACTTAGATGAAACGGACAGCATGTATCTCAAAAACTCTCGGAAGGTTGTGCACATAGACCACCGTAGGTTTCTTCTTACGAGGCACCCGTTGCGGAAGAAAGGCAGGAATTTTTACGGGAAACCAGATCTTCGTGCTAAGTCTGAGCATCAAAGTGGGCCGCGTGTGTTTGCTATGGTAAAGGATCTGAAAGTAGTATTTGAAAAAGGTCCTGGGAGAAAATCTATATCGAATGAGGAAGGTCAGGCACCCATGTGGAAGAAGAAGTCAATATTTTAGGACTTGCCTTATTCGGAAGTTTTGGAGGTCCGTCACTCACTTGACTTCATGCACATCATAAAGAATGTTTGCGTGAACCTACTAGGATACTTAGATATATACGGCAAATCGAAAGATACACTACAAGCTCGGAGGGATCTAAAACATTTGGAACTGAGGAACGATCTATATCCAGAAAAGACAGGGAAAGGACAACATTATCTACATCCTGCGAGCTACACTCTAAGCAAAGAAGAAAAAAAAGTATGATAGAGTACTTGAATAGTATGAAGGTCCCTTCCGGATACTCCTCGAATATAAAGAGACTCATAAACATGAAAGAGAATATAATCGTCCACCTGAAATCCCATGACTGTCTTGTGTTGATGACACAGTTGCTCCCAGTGGCTGTGAGAGGTATTTTGCCCGAGTGGGTCTGGGGGACAATCACAAAGCTGTATTCCTTTTTCAATGCGGTTTCGTAAAATGTTATTGATCCAGATAAACTAAGTAAGCTGTAGGATGATGTGGTACAAAGTGTGGTTAGCCTTGAGATGATATTTTCTCCTGCATTCTTTGATATTATGGTTCATCTCACTGTTCATATTGTCAAGAAGATAGGTATTCTCGGACCCGTGTTTCTGCACAACATGTTTCTTTTCGAGAGGTACATGAGTGTCCTAAAGAGGTATGTCCGTAACCGTTCTCGTCCGGAAGGATGCATAGCCGAGGGGTATGGCACAGAGGAGGTGATTGAGTTTTGTGTGATTACATTAATGATCTAAATCCGATTGGTGTCCCTATATCACGCCATGAGGGGAGTCTCCGGGGAAAAGAGACAATAGGATGGAAAGCAATTGGATGCAAAGATCTTCTTACTTTTCAACAAGCACATTTCACGGTTCTGAAACAATCTACTGTAGTGGCCCCTTATGTCCTTCAGCACAAGAGTATTCTACGCCGCGAATTCCCAGGGAGGTCTAAGGATTGGATAACACTGAGGCAGATGGATTCTTTCGGTGCTTGGTTACAAAACTACATCCAAGGTCAGACAATGAACAGTTGTAACGCCTGGCTCGGGGACCATCTAGTGAAATCGTGACATTCAAGGGTACGAGATAAATGGTTACACATTTTACACGAAATCCCAGGATAAGATGAGCACGAACTAAAACAGCGGTGTCCGTATAGACACCGCGGACAATACTGGCAAGGTGGACACATATTATGGTTTCATAGAAGAGATATGGGAGCTTGACTATAGACCTTTAAGGTCCCTCTATTCAAGTACCAATGAGTTAAACTGAGTTCAAGCGTCGTGAAGATCGACAAATACGGCATGACAACCGTAGACCTCACACAAGTCGGCTATAGACGCGAACCATTCGTTCTCGCCAATGATGTGAAATAGGTCTTCTACGTAATGGTCATGTCAAGCAAACCTAAGAAGCAGAAGGACAAGCCAAAACGACATGTGGTTCTCCAAGGCAAACGAAGGATTGTCGGAGTTGAGGACGTCACAGACGAGGAAGAGTATAGTCAGTTCGAAGAGCTCCCTCCTTTTGCGGTGGATGTCGACATAAGTATCCTGAATGACACAGATGTCGATGCTCCATATATACGCCACGATCATAACGAAGGCACACTTGTAATGACAAAGTTTGTTACTAGTTAAGATGTGCTTCTATATGAAACTTGTATATTTGAAGCATATATAGAAATTAAGCAATGAAATTTTAAACATTTTAATGAAATATGAAACACAAGTACTGAAATTTTAAACATTTTAATAAAATATGAAACACAAGTACTGAAATTTTAAACATTTTAAAAAATATGAAACACAAGTATTGAAATTTTAAACATTTTAATGAAATATGAAACAGAAGTACTCAAATTTTAAACATTTTTAAAAAATATGAAACACAAATAACCTCGGCCATTTTAATAAAAATTTAATAAAAAGCAAGAAAGCATTTTTTTTCAAATTTTTAAATGAAACTTGTATATTTGAAGCATATATAGAAATTAAGCAATGAAATTTTAAACATTTGAATGAAATATAAAACACAAGTACTGAAATTAAAAACATTTTATTTTCATTTGAAACACAAGTACTGAAATTTTAAACATTTTAAAAAAGTTTTAAAAAAACGAAGAATAAAGAAGGAACTCGAAAAGCCTCTCTACAAGCGGTTCGTAATACGAACCCTTATAAATGTCCTCTACAGACGGTTCGTAATACAAACCCCTTGTAGAAGATAACCTCTACAAGCGGTTCGTAATATGAACCCCTTGTAGAAGAGGACCTCTACAAAGGGTTCGTATTAAAGAGGACCTCTACAAGCGGTTGGTAATAGAAACCCCTTGTAGCAGGGAAGGGACCTTTACAAGCAGTTCGGACTACCAACCGCTTGTAGAGGCCCCTTTACAAGGGGTTCGTATTACGAACCACTTGTAGAGGGGGTTTTCTATATATTTCAGATTGTCTTCCCCGCGCGCTTCACTCTCCACAAAATTTTTCTAAGTCCCGAGCTTCACTCCTCTGTCGCTCTTCCATACCAACCAAGATGCGGCAATTTCATGAATGGTACATGGTAGAGTCCGCTCAAGAAAGAAATATGTTCCCCCTCCGTATCACAAACTAACATTTCTATCGTGGGGACAACCAAATATGGCTAGAATTCGAAGACTTGTACCATTTTTTCCATCAGGACGCTATCAACGTGTCTCTCATGAGCTGCTGGTGTCTATAAGTGTCAAGCTAATAAGTTTACCACGTGCTTCCTCATACCAGAAAGTTGCAACTCTAATAGTTTTTTTATTTCTATGTAGAATGGAGATACAACGATGTAGAAGACAGGGTGACTTCAACATAGGCTTCATAGACCCAGAGATTGTCAACGAGGCTGTCTTCGGATACGACCCAAAGGTTGTTGAGGATTACATTCTGGATGCACTCTTGGGACAGCACTATGAACCGTACATACTTCTGCCTTTCAACTTCAAGTACGTATATATCCGTTCCTCACAACCTCTCATTCCTAACTTTTTAAAGCATATATAATATGGCTAATTACATGTATATGTTGAAATATATTAATAGGTTTCACTGGGTCCTTCTTGTTATCATGCTTGATAATAGCAAGATCATTGTTCAAGACTCGAAAAGGAAACCACAGCAAAAATATCAATATATCATTGACACTTTAAATCGGTATGGCATATATTAATTTATAAGATGGTTTTCTTATTCTATTGAAATGCCTAGCTATTTAATTAATTCGAACTCTAATAATTACTATTCATGTATTAACGCATCACAGGACATTCACATGGTTCCGAAAGAAGTATAAAGGAACTTTCAAGAACGAATTCACAGTCCAATTAAGCACTCGAGTACGTAATAAAACATATTAATTAATTCATATTCTTTAGTGATAGTTTTTCATCTCAATACTTGTATTCTTTTTAAATTTCATCATAGGTTATACAGCAAACGGCTGGAAACAACTTATGTGGCTATTATGTGTGCCACTACATGCAAAATCTTTGCCACGACGATGTGCCCAAAATAAACAATGAGGTGCGTGTATGTCAAAAGTACCAAATTAATGATGCATCTCAATTTCTTAGTACTTACAATTTACGTTTTCAGAGATTTATTTATTTCCTACTTTGGCAGCCTTACCTCGACGTGCAAGGTGTGATCCCGCCTCACCGGGTTGCAGCAATCCAAGAACAACTTATCGGCTTCATTGTCGACAAGATTATATCCACCAAAGGCAAGTTCCACACAAAGGGATGGATAGATTGTCCTTCTGTAAGGACAGGTGAAATATCGGAATCATCGAAGGCCACAAATAGCGATTTAGGCAACAAATGACCTCAAGATTCACCATTGTACTCTTGAAATGTATAAACATAGCTTTAGTGTGCTCCTTATTTCATGTATGTACATATTTTTGACTCATTCGTATTATTGTGTAAATGAACTTAATTGTGGTTGTGTGAATGAGTATACATCATATTATATATTTAATTGTGAAAAAATATTGTAGTTGTATTTAATTTTATTGTCAAAATTCATATTGAAAACCCTCTCAGAACATATTCTATATTGAATATAATTTGCGCTCAGCCTCTCCACAAGTGGTTGGTAACTCCAACCGCTTGTGGAGAGGGCACACGTGGCGCTCCGCTCGCTACCTGAGAGGCTCTCCACAAGCGGTTGGTAACTCCAACCGCTTGTGGAGAGGGCACATGTGGCGCCTCCCCTCGCTGCCTGCGAGGCTCTCCACAAGCTTAACACCAACCGCTTGTAGAGAGTACTCATGTGCCGACTCCACCAGCCTGCCAGTGAGCGTTCCAAATCGCTTGTGGTGTCGTATCACAAGCGATTGGAGGAACCGCGAGTGTTACTCGGAGGGTATCAGTCGCGGTTGCCTACAACCGGTTCCAAAACCAGTGTTGAAACCTGTTTCGAACCGGTTGTAATAGCCGGTTCGCTGGTAGTGTTGGTTGCCGCGACGTCGGATAGCGGCTACAGCAACATCATGCCGCTGTACCGTGACGCGGTATGGTGCTAACATACATACTTACTGACTAAACTAAGTAACTAGTAAACTAACAGTAAATTAACAAAATTTGCCAAATTTTTAAAAAATTATGCAGCATCGAAACGCAACAGAACTTGAAAAATGGAACCGTAGGTTGATCGGAAGGGTTCACAAAAAGTTTTGTTATTTTTGGAATTTTTAATTTTTTGAAATTTTAAAATTTAAAAATCGTGAAGACAAAAATTTCTAAAAAATTATTTTTTTACCCTTTTCATAAACCTATTGTTCCTTTTTAAGTTTCGTTGCATTTTTTATGTTTCTAAAAAAAATCATATTTTTTAATTCATGATTTTTAAATTCAAAATTTTTTTAAAATCAACGTTTCTAAAAAAGTTTAAACTTTTTCTGAACCTTTTCGTGAAGGTACGGCTCCATTTTTTAAGTTTCGTTGTATTTTGATCTAAAATTTTTACTAGTTACTTAGTTAGTTACTTAGTTTAGTCAGTTAGTAGGTACGTTAGCACCATGCCGCAACGCGGATGTTGCCATATCGCGGCAGCCCAGTTGCCACTGCACCGTGCGGCGGATGGATATTTCTGTAAATCTCTAAAAATGGTGTGTGTCTCCGTATTTATTATTTTTTGGGCAAAAAAAATTTTCCTTGCGCTAAGCTAAAATTATAAACTAACTTTGACAGTTTTGATAGGTGAAATCCCAAACTATTAATCAAGTCGGATTTGTGAATGTTCATCTTACAACATCAAAATTATTCAAAGACACCGTTAAAAAAATTAAAACATTAAAAAGGATAGTCGAATAATTTTAAAAAATCTACGTAAGATTATTTTGGGTGTTGCTTAGTTGGCACTTGGAGTAGCTAGCCAGCTAGGGGTACGTCTTTTCCTAGTTCTCTAATTCTGCGTACTACCGGAACCGTGTATGTGTCGCGCATAAGAGCATATACATCGGTCCATTTCATTTCTCTATACGTCATCTGTAAGATAGGATATACGAGATAACGTGAAAGAGAGAAGCATGCAATTCAAATTAAGATGAAATAAATAAATTTTAGCAAACTAGGAATTCAATATGAATCTAGCTTGCCTTCGAAGAAGTTTGAATCTGGTTCTCCTCCTTCGAACGGCTCCGAAACGACTCCCGACAGCAGCTGCACGTCGATTCTATGCGAAAAGAAATAAAACAGAAATAAATAACAAACACAGAGAAAATAGTATGATAATATAAAATTCTTGGGATTATTTGTGATTTTTTGGCACTGAAATCATCTAAATCGGAGTTCGGACACTCTCTAAACAATTTTGGGAAGTTTTGGGAAAATCAGAAAAGGCTGAAAAGAATAAAGCCGGTTAACCGTGGTTAACCGAGGGAAAACCCGGTAGACCGAGCGGCGGGGCCGCAGACGCGAGGTCCGGCAGTCCGGTGCACTGGGCGAATCGAAGGCGGCCACGTGACGGGAGGAGATTGGCTAGCGGCGACGCGTGGCGCGGCGGGCGGGCGCAACGTGGCACGGCGCCGCGTGGTGGCGACGGCGGCGTCTTGCGCGTGCGCTCGAGGCAGGCCAACCACGCGGCGGCGGGGACAGCGGCCCGGTTTGCGTGCGGTGCTGAAAACAAGGCTGCGACGGCGGGCGGCTCGCCGGCGGCGGTGGCAGCGGCCAAAACTCTGGCGATTTTTGGCGGCTCATATCTTGTTCAATTTTCCACCAAAATAGGAGTTCCATATAGTCAATTTGACCGTGTCGACGAGACCTACGATATGTTGTTCTTAGATTTAGGGTTTGGTTACTGGAATTCTAGAATTACCTTGGTTATTGCTTCGGGGCTAGGGTTTCGGGTGGCTAGGGCTCTAATCTCGAGGCTCCGACCTTGGGGTCCGAGGGAGGGGGGGTCCAGGGGTATTTATAGGGGCTAGGTAGTGGTAGATCAATCCTATTAGAGTTAGAATTGAATTTAGATAATAATTATATTATATTTGGTATATTAAGAGTCGTAATGGGCTTAGGATTAGATGAGATGGGTTTTGGGCCTAGGTTGGCCTAATTAGGCTATCCAAGTCTGGTTAGGGCCTTTTCCTATTATTATTTTATGTTTTTACCTTTTTTAATTAGGATGTCACACTTTCTCGTGATTCTACTAAAAAGCCGGTATGGATTACAATCTAAAAGTTTGCACTGTCCTAAAACAGGTCATATATACCTATACATCTGTGTCAATTCAATTACAACCGGCACAAATAATGTTACTAGTGTCAGGTTTTTTGCGGACACGGGGAAAAAGCTTTGTGCTGGTGCTTATTACAGATTGGCACAGATTACAGACTATATATGCTGGTTCTAACGACCAACCGGCACAGACTATAACTGTATCGGTTCGTATCGCGATCCAAAACATAATCTGTATATATATGCCGGTTGGAAATTAGAACCGACACATATAAAGATTTTCTCGTGTGTCAACTAGAGAGGCATGTCGCTTTGTTTTCACATGTGTCGGTTCGTAATTACAACCGGCACGCATAACGTTTCGTCTCTCGAGACATTTCACATGCATTTTTTCCCGTACACAACTATATAATCTTATATCTGATCAATCCACCACATTTTCATCAATCTCTCTATATCTTCTACTCCTAGATCTCCGCCTCTTCCCACTTCATCATGGCCCAATCATCTTCTTCGCTCTTGTCGCCAATGCTCTCTCCACCAGCCATGCTGCCGCTGCCCTCTCCACTAGCCTTGCCGCTACAGTCCTCTCCACCTGTCTCGCCGCCAATGTCGTCTCCACCCGCCACCCCGCTGATGGCATTTCCACCCACCTCATCGCCGATGTCAGCCATGCCATAATCACCGTGGCCTACTGTCGATCCGGTGCCCCGCGAAGGGGAGCCGCAGCGGGCTCGCCATGGTCACCATTAGGAATGAAAGTGGTCCGGATAATATCCGGATCCCACCGGATCCGTATCTGGAATTTATCCCATATGGTAGTTATTTTTCTATCCGAACAAAATTCAGAACCGGATCCGGACCGATCCGGATAATTATATGGGTAATTAATCCAGATGTGGGATAGGAGATATCCGACGAATCCGGGTACCCGAGAAAAATATCCGGATATAAGTATGCGGGTACCCGGATCATAATCCAACCTAACTATTTTTCTTTGAATGGTTACTTGTATTAATAGTATGTGACATTCTTTGACCTATACATTCCTGCATGCATGAGCTCGCTATTCATGGGAATATCATTGTGTATATGACGTGTTACATGTTGTGGATAGATAATATTGAGAATAGCCTATGTCTATTTTTTTCGACCAACTAAGAGAATATGGTAATACCCGGTATCCGATCTGGTACCTGACCTGGTTTAAACCCGGATCCGTATCCGACACAATACGGATCCGTATCCGGATCTGACACTTTCTTTTACCGGATCCGGATCCGGTAAAAGAATATGGGACGGATACGGGATGACCACTATCCGGTCTGGATTCGGACCATTTTCACCCCTAGTCACCATGGCTTGCTGGCGATCCGGCACCTCATGAGGAGGAGCCTGCCAGCGAGGAGGTCCGCGATAAGGAGCTAACACCCAAGCGGCAGCGGGCCACATCACCCAAGGAGGAGGAGGGGGAGCAAGACGATAAGGATGACGAAGAAGTGTTCACTCCCGCTGTGACATCCGAGGAGATGGAGGAGGAGGTAGTCGGATTGGCCCGATGACTGTCCGATGATGGGACACATGCTCTAATCCCCCGGACAAACCCATCCCACCTGACAACAATGACTTCTCCGGCCTCAACTACCACGAAGCAATGGGCGGCGACTGCGATGACTACGACGTCGATGACGACGATCGATGGATGTAGCTATAGGATAGATATAGGGTATTTGTCAACAGTTGGGGCCCGGCCTCCCAGGTGCCGAGTTTACTTGTTGAACTGGGGATTAACGGGCTCCGCATCCTAGAGTCTGAGTTCGTGGCCGACATCCTCGCGCATTGCGAGCTCGAGATCACCAACCTCAACCCCAACTCCATCCTCATCCTCTCCATCTTCTCTCACCTTTGCGAGGGCTTTGTGGGCATCCAACCCATGGTAAGCCTTTCTCTCTGTTTCTACATGCTTCACCATCCCAGGAGAGCGTCGGTGGTAGGGTGCGCGTACTTTTGGTTGTGGAACTCACAGCCCTACACCTACCCAGAGTTCACACTCATGGACTCCGTCTCCGGCTGGGCGGAACAGTGATTCTATGCCAAGAAGGGGGCAGATTGCTGCTTCTCCTTCCGCCATGAGCAGCCGGAGAAGAAGGACCTCCCGCAGCCATGCGTGGAGCCAGAGTAGGAGAGGATGCTCAGCACCACCTAGGTATTGAGCGCCAGTGGGTTGACCGGACAAGCGATTGCTCAGGACTTCATCAAGAATCGGGTGAGCCCGCTGCGACGGCGGGAGCACTCGTTCTGGGAAATCGTGTCATGGAATGACCTCACATGTGAGGAAAACACCCGTAAGTGTCCTTTGCCCGAGCAACAGCTTTCGGGCGGTTTTCGATTTCGTTCAGCCGATCTTGATCTTTCTTCTTGGCAACTCCCGACGAGCGGTGGGTGGACGACCGCTTAGCCGAGTTGTTCGCCTTGAGCAAAGAGGAGAACCCAGGCCTAGGTCGAAGAGGCCCACGGAACGTCCTTGACTGCACCGACGAGGTAAGTGTTCTAGCCAAACTTGGTTTCTGGACTAAGGAGCACTTTGGTCCCTAATCCGTATCTTTCCCTTTTCAAGAGAGGGTGGCCTTAGAGGCCATGCTTGCAGCCGAACAGTCTGGGTAGGGTGCCGCCAAGCCCAAGGTGAAGAAGGTCGCCGCAAAGAGGAGAGCTGCCTCGCCAGCGGTGGATGAGCCTGTGACGTCACAGCCGAAGCGATCCACGCGCGTGGCACCTCCGGCGGCCCGTCCCTGGATGCCGCCTTGTCATAATCTACCCACGCGACACTTGGAGCACGCGAAAAAGGTACGGGACGTTCACTCCTGGTTCAAAGACTTTCTTGCCTGGGACCCCGATTATTATGCTCGGTTGTAGCAGATCGCGGCCAAGGCCAAGGAGCGGGCACGCCAGGAGAAGGAGGAGGGTGCCCGGAGGCAGAGTGAGCAAGCTCTCCGAGATCTCCGTCGCTAGGCTAGATCGTCACACCAGAAGTGGTAACAGAGCCCAACGGCCCTCGCGCTAGATGTCGAGATGGAGGATGGCGGGACGAGCAAGGAGGAGGAGAGAAGGAGCGAGAGGAGGAGGGGGGACGCTTACAAAGGAGGAGCTATGGGCAGTCTTGCAAAGGGTTACCGCTACGCTCCCTTCGGCTCACAGCAAGCGGGCCATGGTCAAGAGGCGGAAACTCGATGTCAGGGCCTCCAGCTCAGGAATGACCTCCAAGTATGATGCCGCGGAGGAGGAGGAAGAGGTGGATTCAACCCTCCTAGCACGAGGGGCGAGAAGGCCGGGGATGAAGCCTGCACCTGCTGTACCGCTTCCTCTGACTGGGCTGGCGAAAGGCGCTGGTAAGATCTCCTGACCGATTTTGCTTTTGTCGATCTCTCTCTCTGTGTGTTCTCCCATTGCTGCTTCAGACAGCCCGGTGGTAACTTGGCCATACTTTTGGTTTCGCAGCAGGCCGGTTGTTCGAAGTGGTCACTAACCGGTCCCCGGGCGAGGAGGGCAGCGCCCACCAGCCCCCGAGTGTAGACGCTGCTTGGGGCAAAGCAGGGACTATGGCGGGTGATGCTGCGGCTGAGGGCGATGCTGCCTTCCAACCCCCAAGCGAAACTCTTTCTTGAGAGGAAGATGGACTCATGGTGGAAGTGGTTTCCAGCCAAGGCAATGTCGCCTTCCAGCCCCCGAGCGCAGCTCTTGCCTAGGGGGAAGAAGATGCTGGGGACGACGCCGCTAGTGAGAGCGGCATCATACCCCGACCCCTGGGCGCAACTCCTACTCGGGGCAGCGAGGAGGGTGTCGAAGGTGACGCCACGGCGAGTGAGCAACTCATCGTTTGACTCCCGTGACAAGAGGAGGGGGGGTCCCTCCGAGACGACCGCTGGTGCCCCGCTACACCGGCGGTTCATGCAACTACTGGCAGATTGTGTCTAGGGCCTCCTTGACTGCGTGAGTGCTTTTCTTTTCTCCTTATAGGATATATCAACTTTCCCTTCTTACTCTGTTGCTTCTACAGCTGTACGAAGAGGAAATAGGGGAAGTGACCGCTGCTAGGGAGGCCCACAATGAGTGGCTCGAATATGAGGCCCAACGGGAAGAGCGTATCATTGCGCTCGAGCGAAAGACGTCCGAGCTGAGGACATCCCTGGATGCGGTCGAGTCTGTCGAGTGCCCGCGAGTTGCTCAACAGTTCGAGGGCATCCAGATTCTGACGGAGGAGCTCGACGCTGCTCGGGTTGAGCTCGCGCAGGAGCGGGAGCGCTCGCAGACCCTCTCGGGGAAGGCTATGGAGGACGCACGCGCGGAAGCTTCCACCTCTTGGTCGGAGGGCAAGCGGGTGATGGCACGCATGAAGGAGGTTGAAGCCCTTCACGCAGCTGCGTTGAAGGCCACGGAGGAAGCCCGAGCCAAAACTGAGGCCACCTGGAAGGAACTCGAGCACGAGCGATAGCGCGTGTTGGAGTTCGAGGCGTAGGCCAGTGCCGCGGAAAGGTCCGTGGTGGAGGCCCGGGCGGAGGCCAATACTGCTCGGGAGAAGCTCGAGTAGGAGCAGCGGGACGCCAAGGTCCCTTAGGAGAAGGCGAAGGACGAAGCCCGAGCCGAAACCGAGGCTACCCGGGAGGAACTCGAGCGTGAGCGATAGCGCACGTGGGAGTTCGTCGGAGGACGATACTGCTCGGGAGAAGCTCGAGCAGGAGCAGAAAAAAGCCAAGGCTGCTAATGCCGAGGCCGTGGCGCTCCGGGGAGATGCTCGGACCGGGCGTGAGGCCCAGATCAAGGGTCTCCGCCTTCGGAATGATCTTGAAGACGCCAGGAAGGAGCTGAGGGCTACCCGGTGTGAGCAAACTTAAGGATTCCTTAGGGCTGCTAGCCACTTTTTGAACTTGCACTTGTAAATATGAATGCGTTTTTAATGAAAGTTCTTCCCGTCGTACCTCGCTTGTGCCATGCTTGTCTTTTAAAATGTTCATTTTCCTGCAAAACGAACAGTCGACGAGCACTAGGATAAGAGGCAGTGACAAGGCTTATCCAGTCCCCGCCTGTGGCTTGGTCCTTGAGCCTGGTTTTGCAAACAAGGACCTGGCCAATGGAAAGGGAGAAACGAGGAAAACAGGCAAAACGAAGAGCTTTGCAGCCCCTGCCTGTGGCTTGGTCCTTGAGCCTAGTTTTGCGAACAAGGAACTGGCCACAGGAAAGAAAAAGAGGCAAGACGAAATGCTATCTAGCCCCCACCTGTGGCTTGGTCCTTGAGCCTGATTTTGCGAATGAAAACATGGCGAGGCGAGGTGCTATTTTTGGAAAATGCGGTAGTCGCCCTCATCCCCCCACCTGCCGCTATGTCCCTAGACCCGATTTTGCGAACAAGGACAAAGGCATAGGTAGATGATTGCAACGCGCGAAGCAATAACTGGCCTCCTCCTGTGGCTATGTTCCTGTACCTGATTTTGCGAACAAGGAAATAGGCATAGGAAGACGACGTGCGAGTTTTTGTCGCGGTTAGTGTTGGTCGTATGTAGGTCTTAGATCGGACTAGTGCAAGACGTTGCCAAGAACCTGCCGGTGCAATGAGAATCAGCTTACCCAAGCAGTGGAATTCAGGACAAGGCACATTCATGATCTCTCGACTGTTTCGATGCTTGGCTTGGCAATATAAATTCACGCATGGGCAAAGCACTTACTAGAATCGAAGCGAGATGCTCGTACCGCCCTGTTTCTTTATTTAACGAGCTCGGGAAACGTGAGCAAAAGACATTCGACCGATCCCTTAGTTAAATAATGGAAACAGGGAGAATACAAGAGCCGCAAGAAAAAGACAAAGAGGTGAGAGGGCAGGGCCAAGATTACGCGTAGAACCTGCGAAGCTAGGCGATGTTTCATGAGTTGCTAAGGACGCGCCCATCCAGGAAGGCGAGACAAACAGCCCCCAAGCGTGATGCCGAGACGACCATGAATGGACCCTCCTATCGGGGAGTTAGCTTGTTGGCACGTGACATGTCTTGAATATGACGCAAGATGAGGTCACCAACCTGCAAAGTCCTTGGTCGGACCAATCGGGCAGCGTGCCTGCGTAGAGTCTACAGGTAACAGGCCAACCAGACAAGAGCTTGTTCACGCCGTTCTTCGGATAGGTCGAGGTCGAGGAGCCGGCTCTGGTAATTATCCCTAGCTTCCGCGAAGTCTACGTGCGGCGATCCCAAGGTTGTCTCAACGGGGAGCATGGCTTCGGTGCCATATACGAGCTGGAAGGGAGCCTCTCCCATTGCTCGACTAGCAATAGTGTGAACAGACCATAGGACGGAAGGAAGCTCATCCACCCAGTTCTGTCATAACCTGGTGAGCCGATCAAAGACCTGCTTCTTGATCTCTTGGAGAATCTGCCCGTTGGCACGCTCGACAGCTCCATTACTCTACGGATGAATTATAGTGGCTAAGCAAATCTTGGTGCCAACGTCCTCACAATATTTTTGGGACAGCTCGCTGGTGAACTGAGTTCTGTTGTCCTTGATCAGCCTGCTAGGGACACCGAACAGGGTGACTACGTTATTGCGAAAAAATTTCTTAGTGTCTTGCGCCATGATGCCGGAAACCGGATCAGCCTCAATCCATTTGGTAAAGGTGTCTATGGTGACAAAGAGATATGTGTAGCCTTTGGATCCTCTAGGGAATGGGCTAAGGATATCCAAACCACCGGTAAAGAATGGCCAGGCGAAGGGGATGGTCCGAAGGGCGTATGCCGGTTGGTGAACCTATTGAGCATGGAATTGGCATGCTTGGCACATGGTAACTATCTCACGAGCATCGCCTAGAGCCGTGGGCAAGTAATAGCTCATCCTGAAGGCCTTGTCGACGAGGGTTCTGTAGGATGAGTGGGCCCCATAGATACCTTCGTGCTAGTCCTTTAACAAGAATTTTCCTTTCTCCTAGGAGATGCACTTAGAGAGACTCCAAGCGCACCTCTATGGTACAGGGTACCCTCTACTAAACGGTAAAGTGGAGCTCTCCTGATAAGCTGTGATTTCTCAGTTTCCTCCTCGGACAATGTCCCATGCGCAAGGAACTGGACGAATGGTGTCATCCAGGTTGCGCTTTGCTCAAGGAGGGAGACGTTGCCACGCGTCTCATTTACCTCTTCTCCGGAGGGAACAGAGGGCTTTAGCAAGTGCTCGACGAGCACACCAGCCGGAGTAGGTTCTTATGAGGTGCCAATCTTGGCAAGTCGGTTGGCCAGGGTATTTGCCCTCCTGGGCACAGAGAGAACTTCGAAGTTCTTGAAGCTCTTCTCCAACTTCCTCACTTCAGCCAGGTTACGTGCCATTGAGTCATCGAAACACTGAAACTTCTTGTAACCTGGTTTATGACCAACTGTGAATCCACTTTCACAGTCAGTCGCTGGACTCCAAGCGTAGAGCATGCTCGGAGCCCGGCCAAGAGGTCCTCATACTCCGCTGCGTTGTTGGTCGTAGCGAAGTGCAATTGTGCGATGTACTGGAGTTGCTCTCCCTTGGGGGAGATGAGAACAACACCAGCCCCTGAGAGCTCGAAGGAGCGCAAGTCGTCAAAGAACATGGTCCAGTGACCGACTTCGGCTTGCTCGGGGGCTCGCTTGGGTGGAGCAGGATTTATCCATTCGGCCACAAAGTTCGTTTGTATTTGAGATTTGATCGCCGTGCAGGTAGCAAATTTGAGGTCGAATTACCCTAGTTCGATTGTTGAGCGCATCCGGGTTTCTGAGAAAGAGCCTCTTTTCTGTGGCCAGGTCCTTGTTCGCAAAACCAGGCTCAAGGACCAAGCCACAGGCGGGGGCTGGATAGCATTCCATCTTGCCTCTTTTCTTTCTTGTGGCTAGGTCCTTGTTCGCAAAACCAGGCTAAAGGACCAAGCCACAGGCGGGGATAGCGTTTCATCTTGCCACTTTTTCTTTCCTGTGGCCAAGTCCTTGTTCGCAAAACTAGGCCCAAGGACCAAGCTACAGGTAGGGGCTGAATAGCGCTTCGTTTTGCCTCTTTTTCTCGTTTTTCCCTTTCCTATGGCCAGGTCCTTGTTCGCAAACCAAGCTCAAGGACCAAGCCACAGTATTGTACAGGCGTAGCTAGTTTGTAGCTAGCATAGGTACATTGAAATCTAAAACGTATATAAGACAGGGAGTCCATGAGTAAATATACAGGGAGAATGCCGACCAACATGTCTGCGTAGCAGCCGGCATTGTGGCTTGACTGGCTAGCTTCTCGGCAAAAACCATGGGGGTAATAGTCGGTGTAGCGGTGTACGCAACTTCTCAATCAGGCCAAGCTGCCTGCACAGTACGTACACACAGAATGATCTTTACCATTACTTTTCCATAGAACAGTAGTGAAGGTCTAATAGAGAACTGGACATTACTACCGGCCCACAACTACCGGTTGGATATCAACCCGTAGTGATGGTTGCATCACTATCGGTCCAACGGCTACAAGGGCATCCAAGGCCAGGTCGGGGCTGGAGGGGGTTGTTTTACTACCGGTTGGTGATACCAACCGGTAGTAGATAATTGGGTTCCCAACCGGTTGATGATACCAACCGGTAGTAGATCACTGGGGTCTCCCTGTCCCCGCGATTTAAACAGTCGTCTTCCTCTCAGAGCTGTCGTCCATGAACAGAGAAGGGAGAGAGGTGCTACTCGTGGCGATTTTTGAAATTTGAGGGGAGGTGCTGCCCAAATTTTTTAAAATTTGGTGATTTTACTCCAATCCAAGTGCTTGAAGGTTAGTAACATCAACTTTACTTCATTTGTAGCGATTTTTAAAATTTGAGGGGAGTTGCTGCCCAAATTTTTTAAAATTTGGTGATTTTACTCCAATCCAAGTGCTTGAAGGTTAGTAAACATCAACCTTACTTCATTTGTAGTTAGATGTAGGTACCTCTTTGCTTTAGATTTGGAGAAAATATGGTTTTTTCCCATGATTCAAGAATGATTTTGAATTTACATCCAATCCAAGCGCTAGCCAAGGCGATTTTTAAAATTTGAGGGAAGGTGCTGCCCAAAATTTTTAAAATTTGGTTATTTTACTCCAATCCAAGTGTTTAAAGGTTAGTAACGTCATCCTCACTTCATATAGCTCACCTCATTTTTGAAGTAGATTGCTAAAAACTTGTTATGTATGTTTGGAGTTTACTTAGATTAAGATGTAGCTCCAATTGAAGGTGGGGATGTAGCTCAAATTTGGAATTGGAGTTCATATGATTGATGAAGGATTTTGAATCTGGAGCTAGCTCGATCATTTTTGGAAGTAGATAGTAAATAACTTGTTATGTATGTTTAGAGTTCACTTAGAATAGGATGTAGCTCTCAATGAAGGTAGGGATCTATCTCAAATTTAAAATTGGAGTTCTTGATCGATGAAGGATTTAATTTAAAATTTAAAAATTTTTGGTACATATTTGAATAATTTAATTGATTAATTCATGTGCATGGTGAATAGCCTAGAAAAGGGCTAGAGTCCAATTTAGCTCTAATTTATGTATATGGTAAATTAATGTAGGTTTTGAGATTCTAAAAATTGACAATTCATCATGTAAAAATTAGTTAAAAATTAGCTTGCTACGTCCTATTGTAGATAGATTGACAATGAATGTACAACACGGACTGACGCTCGAAGGAGTACATTAAGGGTGTGCAGGCATTTATTAGTGCGGCCATTGCGTGCAACCTGTCAGGCTTTATATGTTGTCCATGCCTGGACTGCAAGAATGAGAAGGAGTATTCAAACTCAAGGCCCCTTCACAACCATTTGCTCCAAAGAGGTTTCATGCCTAACTATATCTATTGGACCAAGCACGGTGAAGAAGAAATTATATAAGAAGACAATGAAGAAGAAGAGAGAGACAACATAAACTCGGATGCAGCCCAATACAGTTCAATGGCAGATACATTGGGGGAGTTTGATGGGTATGATTTAGATCAGATGCTGCGTGATGGTAAGGGAGATTACACCGATGAAAGACAATTCCAAAAGTTCCAACGCTTGTTAGAGGACCACATAACACTCTTGTACCCAGACTGCGAGCAGGGCCATAAAAAGTTGCGTACCACAGTTGACTTGATGCAATAAAAGACGACAAATGGTTTGTGATTCGACGAATTGCTATGTCTCATTAAGAGGTTGCTTCCAAAGGATAACACGCTGCCTGAAAGTACTTACGAAGCCAAGCAAATTGTCTCTCCTTTGGGATTAGAAATACAGAAAATACATACATGCCCTAATGACTGTATCCTTTATCGCAAGGAGTACGGGGATTTGGATGCTTGTCCAAAATGCCAAGCATCACGATATAAGATCAAGCGTGATGATCCAGGGGCGGTAGAGGGGGAGCCCAAGAAGAAGAGACCCCCGCTAAGGTGGTGTGGTATACCCCTATAATCCTCCGGTTGAAGTGTTTGTTTGCGAACAAAGCGCATGCCCAAATGTTGCGATAGCACAAAGAAGCGCGTAAAGATGACGGAATGTTAAGACACCCCGCTGATGGCTCCCAATGGAGGAAGGTCGATAGAACATTCCCTGACTTTGCAGAGGAGGTGAGGAACATAAGGTTTGGCTTGAGTACGGATGGAAAATCCTTTCGGCGAGAAGAGCAGCAGTCACAGCACTTGGCCTGTGACTCGATGTATCAACAACTTGAGAAAAAATCGTACACATGAAATCCCATGGTTGTTACGTGTTGATGACACAGTTGCTTCCAGTTCCAGTGAGAGGTATTCTACCGGAAAGGGTACGAGGGACAATAATCAAGTTGTGTTCATTCTTCAATGAGGTGTCACAGAAGGTCATTGATCCAGATAAACTAGCTAAGCTACAGGATGACGTCGTCCAAAGCGTGGTGAGCCTTGAGATGATCTTTCCTCCATCCTTCTTTGATATTATGGTCCATCTCATGGTTCACATTGTCAAAGAGATAGATATTCTCAGACCCGTGTTCCTGCACAATATGATCCCTTTTGAGAGGTACATGGGTGTCCTAAATAAGTATGTGCATAACCGATCTCGTCCAGAAGGCTTTATTGCCTAGCGTGTTGGGACAGAGGAGGTGGTTTAGTTTTGTGTCGATTACATTGACGATCTGAATCCGATTGGCGTTCCTATATCACGCCATGAGGGGAGGTTACGGGGAAAAGGGACACTAGGGAGAAAAGCAATCATCAGCAATAATCTTATTTCATTTAAACAAGCACATTACACGGTATTGCGACAATCAGCAATAGTGGCTCCATATGTCGATGAGCACAAGAGGATTCTACGCTCTCAATACGTTGGCTAGTCAAAGGATTGGATCACACAGCAGCACATGGATCTTTTTGGCGGTTGGTTACAAAAGCACATGATGGGTAAGGAAAGCAATGATGAACAGTTGAAACGTTTGGCTCGAGGACCATCTAGTACAATATTGACATTCCAAGGGTATAACATAAATGGGTACATATTTTATACGAGAGACTAGGATAACAAGAGCACCAACCAAAACAGCGGTGTCCGTATAGATGCCATAGACAACAATGGAAATAAGGACACCTATTATGGTTTCATCGAGGAGATCTGGAAGCTCGACAATGGACCTTTGAAGGTTCCTCTATTCGGTGCCAATGGGTCAAACTAACAGCGAACGGTGTGCTGATCGATATGTACAATATGACAATCGTGGACCTTACACAAATCGGATATAGGGACGAAGCATTCGTGCTCGCCAATGATGTAACACAGGTCTTCTATGTAATGGACATGTCTAGCAAACCGAAAAAGTGGAAGGACAAGTCTACCGATCAGCCAAAGGGCCACGTGGTTCTTCTAGGCAAAAGAACGATTGTCGAAGTTGAGGACGTCACAGATGAAGAAGAATATAATCAATTAGACGAGATGCCTCCTTTCGCGGTGCTGGTCGACATAAGTGTCCTAGATGATATTGAGGAAGCTCCCTACGTATGCCGCGATCATAATGAGGGAACACTTGTCAAAACTAAATAATTAAGACGTACTGTGTTGTTGGTACATGTGTGTGACCTATGAATATGTTTTCATATTTTTATTTCATTTGTATGGGCTCACAACTTTACAAATCCCTCGGTAAAATATTTCTAACTCTTGAAGTTTCTAAAAAGATCAAATAAATTAATAGCATATTTGAATTTTACACAATTTTTGAATTTGGTCATATTTTTATTTCATTTTTATGGGCTCCCAAAAATAAATAACCAGCAAGACAAATTTAATAAATAAACAACCCACTAAAATAATCGGAAGTCTAGAAGTTTCTAAAAAAGATCATATTTTCTTATATATGTCAATTTTTTATATTTTATGAATTTTGTGATATTTATATTTTATTTGTATGGTCTCCCAACAATTTTCTATAATTTTCGAGTACTGTATGGCAAATTACTACCACTGACATGTGGGACCCACCAGAGATGGGCCCACATGTCAGTGACCATGCCCTTTCTCCTCTCCTCTCCCAGTTATGGTACAAAAGCGGTACGTGCTTGACAACGTCGAACAAACTCCCTCTTCTCCCCTGGTTAGCAACGTGCGCTTGAGCGTGGGCTTCCCGTGCGGTCATAGGTTCGAGCCCCGCTCGCTCTGCTGCCTTCTTTAATTTTCAAGGCTCTACTACTGGTTGTTTAGTTTAACCGACAGTAGAGCCGTCTCTAGTACGGGTTTGTTTAATCAACCGGTAGTGGCATGCGAATTGCCCCGCCACAGGATTTTTTTGTTGAGGCCACAACCGATTGGTTAAACAAACCGGTAGTAGAGAAGAAGCTCTACTACCAGTTGTTTATTCGAACCGGTCGTAGATCTGGCTCTACTACCAGTTGGCTAAACAACCGGTAGTGGTACATGTGTGTGACCTATGAATATATTTTCATATTTTTATTTCTTTTGTATGGGCTTACAACATTACTAAAACACTCGGCAAAATATTTCTAACTCTTGAAGTTTCTAAAAAGAATGAATAAATTGATAGCATATTTGAATTTTACACATTTTTTGAATTTGGTCTTTTTTTAATTTCATTTTTATGGACTCCCAAAAATAAATAACCCTCCAAGACAAATTTAATCAATAAAAACCCTTTAAAATAATTTGAAGTCTAGAAGTTTCTAAAAAGATCATATTTTCTTATATATGTCAATTTTTCATATTTTTATGAATTTTGTGATATTTTTATTTAATTTGTATGGTCTCCCAATAATTTTCTATAATTTTCGAGTACTATATGGCAAATTACTACCACTGACATGTGGGACCCACCAGAGATGGGCCCACATGTCAGTGACCATGCCCTTTCTCCTCTCGTCTCCCAGTTATGGCACAAAAGCGGTACGCCCCCGATAACATCGAACAAACTCCCTCTTCTCCCTTGGCTAGCAGCCTGCGCATGAGCGCGGGCTCCTCGTGCGATCACGGGTTAGAGCCCCGCTCGCGCCGCTGCCTTCTTTTATTTTCATGGCTCTATTACCAGTTGTTGAGTCAAACCGATAGTAGAGCCGTCTCTAGTACGGGTTTATTTAACTAACCGGTAGTGGCATGCGAATTGCCCCGCCACAGGATTGTTTTGTTGAGGCCTCGACCGGTTGGTTAAACAAACCGATAAAAGATTATGTCATTTTGCTTGATCTAGATGGAGTTTTGCTTGATCTATGTACTCATCGTATGGCAATATATGATTATGTCATTTTTTTGTTTGACATGTCATGTACTGCTTGAATGGTACTTGGTGACTTGATGAATTGTGATGTCTAGACGAATGATGAATTGCTGACTTGATGAATTGTGATTACTTGAATGTTGAATGATGAATTGTCTAGAAGAATGATGAATTGCACGGGCATCCAATTAGTTAAGAAAACGCAAATAGATTCTTGGTTATCCCATCGTTGGTTCATGGGTTACCTTTAGCATATAGTTCCCCTTATTAATCACCTACACCATTCTATTTTTTGTGCATATGTCAGGGTTAGCACTTAGCACTATTACCACAAGGTAAACTAGGTTATTTCTTTCTAAATTAATAAGGATCATGTTACAATTATAAGAAATGGCACGTGATAGCACCTTCGAGGAGGAGGAACAATTTCTATTCAAGCAGATCACGCAAGGTAGAGCTGAGCATGGTGCGGCCGCTCAGGCCGTTCACACTGAGGCCGGTGAGGCCGCTCAAGCCGTTAACACTGAGCCCAGTGAGGCCGCCTAAGCTGTTAGCACCACGAAAGCAAGAAGTCAGCCCCAGTTAAGAAGCCGGCCCCAGCGAAGAAGTCGGCTCCACAAAAGGAGAGGTCTACCCGAGATAAGAAGTTGGCTCCATTTAAGAAGCCATACAACCTAACTTCCGAGGAGATGAGAAAGGAAGTTCAAGCAAGTGTAACTGCACACTTCAAATGTTCGGAGCCTAAGAAGATGGTTCCAATTGACGATGCACTGAAAAAATTTATCATGACATCGTGGGTGGACCCGAAGAAGTTGCCGTCAGACTATGAGCGCACACTAAGTAAGGCTAAAAAGAAGTCGCAGTCCCTGGTGGATTTGCAGATGCAACGGTTCATGGCAGAAATTGGACTGACAGAATCACAGAATCGTGTAGTAGGTGAGGTTGAAGCGGCACCTTTTCGATGGCCATTTAAGTTGGGCGAGACATTAGTTCGGCCTAATGAGGTGCCATTCTTATCAACTAAAATGCGGCAATTGCACGAATGGTACTTGCGGGAGTCAAAGAATGGAAGAACAATGTTTGCCGCCTAATTCAAATAAGAGGATTTCTTTCGCGGCGACGGCCTCGCGTGGATTGAAAATATCACATGCTTGCTTAACAGGTAATATTGTTCCTTTCATTGTTATTCTAGCAATATTTATTTGGAGTGAGTCGAACTCTAATAATTACTATCCGTAATCACGCGCAGTGCATTCGCAAGTTTCTGTGCACAGAAGGGTGGTCAATTCACGAAGGCACTTCATGTTATAACCGACTTTCCAGTACATAGCGAATATTCATGTGTCGTACCACTTTTTCATGCCAATAATGATTTTGACCTTTTCATGCCAATAATGTTTTTCAACTCTTCTCACCGCAGTGTATGAGGCAGGAGTCGGGAACTAACTTATGCGGCTACTATGTATGTGAGTTCATGCATTATTTCACCATCAACCACAATCAGGTGCAAAGTACCGAATGGGTGTGTATATACTTATTGATTCCTAATTCTCACTTCCAATGCATCAAAGTTCACGGATTGATTAATTTTTTCACTTCACCTAATGATAGCTCACCAACTCTGAGAAAGGCATACTCTCGCCGCACTGAGTCAACACAATCTAAGAACAACTCGCTGGCTTCTTTGTTGATGAGGTCATATCTTCAAAGGGCGAGTTCCATGAACATGCGTTCAGGGCATGCCCTTCGATAAGGACAAGCGAACTCACGGGCTCAACCTCGGCTTCAAAAAGCGATGCATGAAAAAAATAAACTATTGTGTTTTGAATTGTAAACTTGAGTTTCCTCGTGTACTTGATGTGAATATGTGTTAAATTAATATGATGTGAATATTATTTGAATGTGAATATTTATTTTGTTGAATTAATTAATGTTGTGAATGAATTACTTGTGTTGTGAATGAATTAGGTGTGCATTTTGAAAACTGATATGCAAATCTATAAATTATGAATCTAATTGAAATGTGGATTGCAATTAAACCTGAATTGAAAGTAATTTGTGGCCTGTTGTCGAATGGGTAATAGGGTCTCTACTACCGGTTTGTAATACAAACTGTAGTGAATCCACTGTTGACGCCAAAAAGCCCCTTTTTCTGACAAGGTGTACTACCGGTTGTCGGATGAGTAATAGGGTCTCTTCTTCCGGTTTGTAATATAAACTGGCAGTGAATCCCTGGATCTACTACCAGTTTGTATTACAAACCGGTAGTGAATCCCCTGTTGGCGCCAAAGAAGCCTCCTTTTCTGGCAAGGTATACTACCGGTTAGTAATACAAACCGGTAGTAGATACCTTGCAGCGCCATACGTACGTCCTCATTTCTGGTAAGCTCTATCGGGTAGGTCAACCGGTAGTGGAACCCCGTGGGCATCACTCCTGGATGCCTACAGCCGGTTCCAAAACCGGTACTAGAGCCGGTTTACCAGTTTTGGAACCGGTAGTGTGCCGGTGCTTATTACAGATTAGCATAGATTACAGACTACATATGCTGGTTCACAGATTATATCTTTATCGGTTTATATAGCGATCTCGAACATATAATCTGTATATATATGCTGGTTGGAAATTAGAACGACACATATAAAGATTTTTTCGCGTGTCAATAAAAGAGGCACGTCGCTTTGTAATTACAACCGGCACGCATAACATTTCGTCTCCCGACATGTTTCACATGCATTTTTTCCCCTATACACATCTATATAATCTTATATCCGATTGATCCCTCCACATTTCGATCAATCTCTCCTGCTCTTCTACTCCTTGATCTCCGCCTCTTCTACTCCGAGACCTCCGTCTCTTCCCACTACGCTATGACCTAATCACCTTCTTTGTTCTTGTCGCTAATACCCTCTACACCAGCCTCGCTACTACTGCCCTCTCCACCAGCATCGCTGCCCCAACCCTCTCCACTTGCCTCGCTGCTGATGTCATCTCCACCTACCACACTGTTGATGCCATCTCCACCCATGTCGTCGCTGATGCCGGCCACGCCAATGTCACCATGGCCTGCCGGTGATCCGACAAACCACGAAGGAAGCTGCGGCAAGGCTCGACATGGCTTGCCAATGATCTAGCACCTCGCAAGGAGGAGCCTGCCAACGAGGAGTTCCGCGATGAGGAGCTACCGCCCAAGCGGCAGTAGGCCATATCACCCATGGAGGAGGAGAGGGAGGAGGAGGAAGACAATGACAACGATGATAAAGAGCTCACCTCCGCCGTATCGTCCGAGGAGGAAATGGAGGAGGAGGCAGTTGGATTGACTCGATGGCCGTCCGACGATGAGGACACCTCCTCCGATCCCTTGGACAGCCCCATCCCACCTGTCAACGACGACTTCTCTGGTCCCGACTACCCCGAAGCGACGGGCGGCGACTGCGGCGACTATGACATCCATGATGACGACTAGTGGATGCAGCTGTAGGATAGATATAGGGTATTGTACAGGAATAGCTAGCATAGTTAACACGGTGGTGCTAGCTATGCTAGCTATTTTAAAAACTATTTAAAAATATATCTGTGCTGATTCTAGCCATAAACCGGTACGGATAATGGGTCATTTGTGCCAGTTCTTAACCGGCACATCAGTGCCTACTGTATTGTTTTGGTTCAAAACTGGCACTATTGCCAATCTAGAACCGGCACTGATGGCTATTTTCATAGTATTGTTGTGTGCTTTCACTTGGACGCTTAGAGGCTAAAATATTATTAAAAATTAGTTCAAGAGTTTTGAGAAGAAATATTTTGAGATCTTCAAAAAACGATTATAAAGCACCAAAGTGTTAGCTAGGCTTGCATAAAAAAAAAATTTCGCGCCGTAGGTTATAATTTTAATATATGATGATCAATCAAACAAGTAAGAGCTCACAGACTAGAAAACTGCATAGGTTTCTTTACAGTCTTGTGAAGCTGCTTATGAAGGGCAGAAAGCTGCATTACAAGGACCAAGAAAACTAGAAAACTGTATATTATTGATTCTGTAATGATATACAAATAAAGAAAACCTATTGCATAGATTGTTTTTGCCGTGATGACTTAGAGCTCCTTAATAATAGACAATAGTTGTCTATACCATTACACATGCCCTAATATCAGTCTCTCGGAAGGAAAACGAAGATTTCCACCCTTCCAAATCTAGCACAGTAGAGAATTACTGCATCGTGATGTGTCCTCGAAGGACGATCCATGGCAAGTGAAAATGCTAGATCCAAGAGGTAACTAGGTATCCCGTCTCCTGTACTTCTCATGGCTTCTAGGGATCAGTTTTTAGATCAACTAATTGCACCATACAGTACAATCTCCGATGCAAAATTTGCCGTCCGATTCACTCATGCATGCAGTGATCAATAACTGTGGCTGCGAACTTGGAAGAATCTCCATATGGATGCATGTACAGCAAGCAAGTCCACTAATTTATTCATCAACAATTAAAAACAACGCTTACTTCATACTCCTAGTTACAACATGCATGCTTCCAACGGTACCAATACACACACACTACACAGAGATCACGTAAACTACGTATGAACGTACGTCAAAGCTAGCTTGCTTCCTACTGGTAAACATGACAGGCACCTACATCGTGCTCACAGATGGCTGCCGCTACCGGTGCCGCTGCCGCCACCGCCTCCGGAGCCTTCATGGTCGGAGCCAGATCCACAACCTCCACCACCCCCGTGCTGCCGATCACGCTTCCAGAGCCTTGGCTACTACCCACAGCGCTGCCTACATGTCCAACCCCACTGCCTCTGGCTAAAGCGGCGGCGCCGCCGCCGCCACTGTCAGCAACCTCACCTGCAACTCAACAAAATGCAGAACACTGCAGTTCGTCCGGCAACAAAGAAAAAACTGAAGAACACACAGGTGTTTTGGGCTGCTTCCAAGTGGCAGCTTTTCTGATCCGTTTCTACCTCTTTTTATTCAGCGCAAAGAGCTTGAATCAGTCTACAAGGTCCGCCATTTACGGTGCGCCATCCCACACCGGCGAAAGCCAAGAAACGAGCAACGCCCTTGCCTAAACTTGCGCCACGATCAGCTAAACGTCCGTGCCATCCCACGGTCAGTGATCGTGCCACACTAACTGCTAACAGAAACAAACTAAAGACGCGCCATAACCAGCGACAAAACGCACATGATTACAGCACACGCACACAGCAGAAAATATAATACCCTGAGTAAACAATGAACTTTTCATGCACCCCAAGATTAGTTCACAGCCACCACCACCGGTGCCGCCACAGCAGGTGATTGTCTTGGTTCCGTCGCGACCGATATGGATGCCTATGCCTTCTCCACCGTCGCCACCCAAGCTGACACCGCCGTTGTGGGCACTGACGGCGCCACCTCCACCGACGCCGATGCCGATGTCGACCCCGTCCTTTCCAATGTGGATGCCTACCCCAGCACCAACTCCGCCGCCAGCACTGGCGCCGCCGTCATGGCTGGTTCCAACGCCGCCACCGATACCTCCTCCGATTGTAACATCCCAATTTTGGGCAAAGTTTAAATTTTAAAATTTTGAATACAAGAAAATATTTTTCTTGCTAGAAATGTGAAATGCAAAACTACGTCATATATTTTTCCTTTTTTTGGAAATATTCGAGCTTATTTAACTAGCCTGAACTTTTTGTAGTACGCCTATTTTTGGATAATGAATAGTAACACATTTAGTAAACCCTAAACTCGGTTTCTACGTTACTGGGATGCTGCAAATTTTCAAACCATTGAAGCCCAATACTTGATTCCCCTTTTTAGTCAACACCTTACCTTCCTATTCGACTTTGCTTATAGGATTAAATAGCTAGGTGAATTTTGAAATTATACCATTTTGCCTAGAAATTCTGCCCATTTTTCCCTATTATAACATTTTACTTTGGAAACTCTCAACTATAGGTATGTATATAGTTATATACATTCTTATAATAGGAACTATAAGTTTCAAATTATAAATAAATAAACATATATTCAAAATGATTAATTGTTTGCTTTTACTCCTTGCGGAAATAATTCTTTCGGAGTTATAAATAACAACATAGAATCTACAAAAATTCAAACTAATACCTATCGTCTAAGGGTAACTAAAATCAAATCAATTTATAAAATCGGACAAGATTAACACTGATGTTAAATTCTAGTTTGAATTCCAAATTTAATTTGAAACTCCATAATCAAATTGAGAAAGATCGAGCAGTATCAATTTATCAATTAAACGATTGACTAGTCAACCTACCAGGTGGACCCCACTAGTCAGCCCCCTCCCTCACTCTCTCTTTCCCGTGCTCTCCTCTCTCTGGCTCTCTCTTTCTCTCTCTACTCACTACTCCGGCTGCAGCCGCTGCACGCCACCGCCCCGATAGCCAACCAGTGGTGCCGCCCTCTGCCCAACGCGCCGCGGCGTCGCCTCACCGCTCAAACGGCCCAATAAGGCTCAGGTCAGCCCTGCGCCGGAGCCGCCTGCGCTTCACTGCTGCGCAATCATGCTGGCTGCCGTGCACACCGCCCTGCCGCCGCTACAATGTTGGCAGGCCTTGCTCCTCCTGCCCGGTCATGTCATTCCCTCCCTCTTCCCTAGCTCGCTCACTCCTCGCCGAAGCCGCCGTGCCTATAATTGGCCGCTCCGGCCCTCGATTTCTCTCCCTTGCTCTATTCCTGGCTTGCCGCCCAGATCTAGTGTACAAATTCCCCCTCTTTGAGCCACCCTACCCCGTGCGCTCGCTGGTACATCTTCCTCCACGCCTCACCTTTACCGTCCTCGAAGGAATCGAGCCGAGACGAATCAGAGCTCGCCAGCAATAGGATTGCCTCGCCACCGGCTGTGTTCACCGCCTTGACGATTTCTCCCTCTTGGGTGAGTTTCTCGCCGATTCCTTACACCCAGAGTTTCCCTATGCCTCATTGGTCACTCCTGTACCCCTATTTTGCCTTAGGCCTCGCCGGAGTAAGCTGTCGCCTTGCTCCATTATTCGACCGCCGCCCTCCTCGTCGCCGACCTCCTCCAGCCCTTTTCCGACCTTGCCGCCAGCTCGGTAAGCATGCACTACCCTTCTGCATGCTCAAACAAAAGCCACTTTGTCATGCTTCGGCCCAGGATCCCGTAGCAGCTTGAACCCAAATCAACCACCGCCGTCGCTCGCCGCGCCATCGATATAGATGGCCGTGAGACTCTCCGTTTGCTCCTTTGAGTGCGCGGAGGCGATGGGGATCCTTTTTAGTCTATGAATATGGCCGCCAAGGCATCCCTTGCCGGCGCCACCGCCCACTCCGGCCGGCCATGGCCGCTGGACACGCCCAGACTGAGGAGGAAGAAGGCCTCCTCTATGGCTGCCGTCGGCCGGCTGACTTGTGGGCCCTCGACCCCCACATGTCAGTTAGTGAAAGCGTAATCCAAGTTTACCGCCATCTGTTAAGTGCTCACGCCCCCAGATGAAGCCGCCTTCGGCCTGTATTCGCGTGGGCTGCAGCCTTGCTAGGCCATCTCCACGACTGGCCTAGCCACGGTGCAGCCCGGGATCGGCCCAATCCAGCCCAAATCACCTATTTGCAAATTAACCCGAATATGTATATCACAACTTAGGGATTTATTAAAAATGGTAAACGACATTTAAAATTCATGAAACTTTTAATATAAATATTACCATTGGTAAGGAACCTAGGAAAATATTAAAACCCTCATTGATCAGTAAAGAAAATACATTATTAAAAATAGGTAAGCAATTTTAATCCTAGCATTATGTAATCTACCAATTTATTTAACTATATTTTAAAAACCATGGGAACCTCGATGGAAGATAAATTATGAACAGTAGGATAATGCCTAATTTTTATTTAATTAACTTAATGCAAATCTTAAATCTAGCCTTCTCCTTATTGTATAAAAATCAATTAGTTATTTGTTTAAATTTAAAATTGCCCTTACACTTTAAAATTTAAAGTTAATGTCTACAGACAAATTATGATAACTGTAAATCCTTTCAAGTAAATTAAGACCAATTATCTCATTTTTCGTTTCTATTGGAAAGGATTTTCCAAACTAGGAGTAGTTTAAAAGGAAGCTTTTACTACTCACCACATATATTGTTTTTCCTAAAGATATTTATAATTTTCCCTATAGCTACAACCAAGGGGTATAAATCCCATGAAAAGTGCTGAACCTGATTTATTAATAGTAACTCATTTAAGCTATCTAATTTAATACATAAACCTTATTTATCCTACTTGTGAATAATAACAAAAACAATCTTTTCTATGTAATTAAACTAATCATTAAGTTCCTAAATTCATGATAAAAGTCCCGGGAAGCAATAACTATAATTAGGACAGTTAATGAATTTATGGCACCATTTTAGGACTCATGTTGCTCTCCGAATAATTAAATGGTGCACTTAAACTATTCCTCCCTATGTATTAATAAAACAGGAACTGAATTTGATTTATTTTAAATACCAAATGACTTTAATTAAATCCCAAATTTTTAGAGACACCTTGCTAAACCTAAAATGAATTTATTAAAAGTATAGAGACTTAATAAAACATGATAGGATTATTTAATTGCTTAATTAGGGAAAGTAAGACCTATAAGTTATAGGAATTTAATACCAATTTAAAATTTACAACAACCCACCGACCCTATATATATAGTTAGTTAATTAGCTTGAGTTGATGAAGGAAATACTTCAAACAAAAACTTGATTTTCCGTATGCACCTAATCGCTAATCTATGGACAAATTACTATGGGTAGCCTTACGCATCGTCCCTCATCGCATATCATATTCACACACGCTCACCCTGTTATCTATTGTGAATTATTGTACGAATAGTAGGATCATGGAACTCCCTCGATAATTAGATTAAGACCTAGAACATCGGTCACCTATCGCTAGGTTAGGCGAGTTGCCTTCCATGCATCATGCTTTCTTATTGCACTTTGTCGCTTTATTTATTGCTCTTCAATTACGTTCCGTTGTTAGACGCCGAGGAGCCCGGTGTACATCCCGAAGAGCAACAGGAAGACCCTCACTACTCTCAGGACCCACTCGAGTTAATACCTACCCTTAAGGATGTTTGCTTTTACTAGGGAGAATCTCGATTTTACCTAGTGAGAGTTAACACTTCTCCTATTAGGTGTTTACTTTTATTAGTTTATTAGGGAGAGCCTATACTTTCCTAGTGCGAGTTAATATTCTAATGGATCATATTGATTCCCAATTTTATTAAATATTTTATTTATAGTATTAAACTGCATGCCCTTTAAGTAACTAAACCTGTTTGCTTAATCATGATATATCATCCCATGTTATCATTTTGTTCGTTCTACCTTGATGATATTTCCTTGAAATGATTATCTATCCTTTGACTTTATGAATCACCCTTGACAGCCTGTTAGGTTGAATAAAATGATTTAGACTCTTAAGTCTTGGTTAAAATCTTGCTTAGACATTACTCAGGTCCAATTATTAATTTTAGGCTTAGTTGTCTCGGAACGGTGAACCGACATTCACTGGACATGATAACATAATGAACTTGATTATCCAGAAATTGGGCCTGGCATGCCAGTGTGTGTATTTGATGGTGATTGGAATGCTGACATGGTCCGGCATGTGGATAAGGGTGTGAAAGTAGCTGGGTTACATGGTGTGAAGAAGTGTGAGCAGGGCTCAGGGGTGGTACGGTCTGAGGCTCTGAGAGTGGACGTACCCCGAGTGCCGCTAGGTGGACAGGCTAGGGTAGAGACGAGTTCTCCCAGACGGACTGGGGTAGAGACGAGTTCTCCCAGACGGGCTAGGGTAGAGATGAGGTCTCCCAGACTGATGCACAGTGGGAAGTCACTGACTATCGGCCTGCGGGGGATAGTTCCTACCACCGCAACGCGTGGCCATCGCGCGGTAGTGCAAGTATGAGTTGGGTTCGTGGGTAGTACGATCCGAGGCTCTAGGAGTGGATGTACCCCGAATGCCACTATACTTGAGGTAAAGGCGGAGGACGCCGTCACCTGCGGGTGCTCTGGATTACACCTACTTGAGTTGGGACCCTTAGGGTGGGCTGGCAACCCAACTTTAAACTCGGGCTCTTGTAGGGTAGTGTGATCCCACAACAGGTGTGCCACACCTGGAAGATGATGGCGGGAGTAAGGAGAACGTTTGGCAGAGTGCCTGGAAACTGCCATGGGATGTGATTTGGATTGTGGTTTGAAACTTGAACTATTATATGACACAATGAAAGTAGAACATTGGTTAAAACTGCTAAGTCATAGGCTTTGGTTTATAAAATTTGCTTTCTGCAAATAAATAAACTCTGACCTTTCCTTTGGAACCCCTATCACTAAAATTTGCATCAGGTTGCATGTTAACTTGCCAGTGTTTGGATGACACTGACCTCACATTCATATTCTCTTTTAGATAGAGAGTAGAGCAGGATCAGTACGCCTGCCATGAAGATGAAGATCAAGATTATGTTGACGATCAGGGCGAGGCATAGGGCGTCTCTCCAGTCGAGTGCTTAGGCATAGCCGGCACGAGACTCTTTTGGATCTTTTGGATCTCTGCACTCCGATCTTTTGGACATTTAGAATATTTGGGCCAATGTGCCACATTGTAAACACTTAATAGCCTTTGGGCTTAATACATGTATTTTATGTAATTTAAGTCTTCCGCATGTATGAAATGATTCCAGCTATGTGAAAGGTGTGCACTAGTGTACTGATTTAGGGACTAGTGCAGATCAAGTGGTGGGCAAAAGGATAGGCCCCACACCGATCCCGATAGTCGTGTTGGGCCCGTTGCGCAACACGGTACAGCCGAACCCTTGACTGTCACCATTGCCGGAGCCGCCGCCGCCGGTGCTCCTGGACAGAGGCCAGAAGAACTTGCTGCCATTGATGACGACGCTGGCGCCATCCTCACCAGGGAAACGCCTCGCGTTTGCTGGTGAAGGGAGAATTGTGGCAAAACACAAGACCACGAGGAAGAGGAAGGTACTTGCAGTACTCATAGTAAGGACTGGCGCCATTTGCGTTTGCGTTTGTCGTGAAGATCAGGGCCGTTCCTGGGCCGGTGCAATAGGTGCTGTCGCCTAGGGCCCACGATGGGAAGGGGCCCTGGGCCATGTAAGTATACAGCACATATATGGATATGTCCTGTTGCAACTTCTGTGCTAGACATCTTACATTGCACTGGATCACATGTTTTGATTATATCAGGTATTAGTTTTTTGAGGGGATATATCATGTATTAGTCATATTTGCAACCAGATCGCTTATTTTGATTATATATCATGTATGTGTCATCTTTACAACCAAAGAAATGTTTTGATTATATACTTAACATATGCCTTTGCAATTAATAGATAAAAATATTTTTACGTTGCTGAAATCAAGGGCTCCATTTCTCGACTTGCACTAGGCCCCTGAAATATGAGGAACGGCCCTGGTGAAGATGATCAACAAGTCGCTGGGCTTTATATAGTGGATTAGGCATCAAGAAGCCATTTGTTTAGCTACCACTGCACCGTGCCGCGGCAGATGGGTATTTCTACAAATTTTTTCCGTATTTATTTCTTTTTGTGGGCAAAAAAAAATTTCCTAAGTGCAAGATACCTACGAGCTAGCTGCAAGACTATCGCTTGCGGAAGATGGTAATTGTAATCGTGATTCGTGATAGCGGTGGACGAGCTATTGAGGTCGCTTGATCGGTAATCGAGCTAGCAGTGGACAAATTTGAGGCCGGGTGCTTGATCTGGTAAATCCAAGTGGACCAATTATGACACTGATCCCGAGTATTCCAGTAGGTGCAGGTGCATGACAAGCTAATCTAACAGTTCTTGGATCTGTACATATCTGTCTCTGCTGCAACAAGTCACAAGTATACCTCCCTAAAAAAAGTCACAAGTATACGCACTTTGGGCACTGACATGGTAAAAAAACTATAGTGATAGCATATATAGTATGAAATTTCTTTTCATGATAGATATAATGTATCAATTAATTCACGGAATCGTTGACAACCAGCGACGCAAGCAACAAACACCGATTGTTTTTTTTGATACTAGCAACACTGATTTTTTTTTTATATCAGCAAGAAACACCAGCAAACGGTGTTTGTCTCCAAAAATTAACAGAAGCTCGCAGCTGTGCCTGTGATTTTCGTCATGGGGCCCGCCGCTTGGTGTTGTTTACCGACTTTGGCACAGTTCATTTTTGCAAACCGCCGGCGGTCGGCGGCCGGCGGTTTGCTACAGTAAAAATTTATTTTTTTTAGATTATTTAAAATTTTTTCTAAAAATTTAAAATTTGCTATAGTAAAACCGCCAACCGACAGAAACCGCCAAAAGAAACATAGCCTTTATTTGGGCCGAGGTCCAGATGATTCTATTCCAAAGAAATCGCATGTTGCCTCGTGACGTGTCCTCGGAGGACGATCCATGGCAAGTGAAAACGCTAGATCCAAGAGGTAACTAGGTATCCCGTCTCCTGTACTTCTCATGGCTTCTGGGGATTAGTTTTCAGATCAACTAATTGCACCATACAGTACAATCTCCGATGCAAAATTTGCCGCCCGATTCACTCATGCATGCAGTGATCAATAACTGTGGCTGCGAACATGGAAGAATCTCCATATGGATGCATGTACAGCAAGCAAGTCTACTAATTTATTCATCAACAATTAAAAACATCGCTTACTTCATACTCCTACCTACAACATGCATGCTTCCAACGGTACCAATACACACACTACACAGAGATCACGTAAACTACGTACGTACGTACGTCAAAGCTAGCTTGCTTCCTACTGGTAAACATGACAGGCACCTACATCGTGCTTATGGATGGCTGCCGCTACCGGTGCCGCTGCCGCCACCGCCGCCGGAGCCTCCTTGGCCGGAGCCAGATCCACAACCTCCGCCACCCCCCGTGCTGCCGCTCACGCTTCCAGAGCCTTGGCCACTACCCACAGCGCTGCCTGCATGTCCAACCCCACTGCCTCCACCTGAAGCGGCGCCGCCACCGCGGGTGATTGTCACGGTGCCGTCGCGACCGATATGGATGCCTATGCCTTCTCCACCGCCGCCACCCACGCTGACACCGCCATTGTGGGCACTGACGGCGCCACCTCCACCGACGCCGATGCCGACGTCGACCCTGCCCTTTCCAATGTCGATGCCTAGCCCAGCACCAACTCCGCCGCCAGCACTGGCGCCGCCGTCATGGCTGGTTCCAACACCGCTACCGATACCTCCTCCGATCCCGATAGTCGTGTTGGGCCCGTTGCGCGACACGGTCCAGCCGACCCCTTGACCGTCGCCATTGCCGGAGCTGCCGCCGCCGGTGCTCCTGGACAGAGGCCAGGAGAACTTGCTGCCATTGATGACGACGCTGGCGCCATCCTCACCGGGGAAACGCCTCGCGTTTGCCGGTGAAGGGAGAATTGTGGCAAAACACAAGACCACGAGGAAGAGGAAGGTACTTGCAGTACTCCTTGTAAGGACTAGCACCATTTGCATTTGCGTTTATCATGAAGATGATCAACAAGTCGCTGGGCTTTATATAGTGGATTAGGCATCAAGAAGCCATTCGTTTAGGTCCAAATCTAGAGGCGAATTAGGTGAGTTGCTTGGTTTTGTGGGCAGCTTGCGTGTGCAGCATGAAACCTAATAATGCGGCTCGCATGCATGGCGTATGTTGACCATTAGTTTGGATGGATGTACGTAACTAGTGAAATGTGAACTTATCAATGTCGAGCTAATTTGATGAAACATAAAAATTTATCGAGCATTGTCCATTTGTGGATCTAAGCAGAATCTTGAGACAACTATAACTCTTTAAGGACCAACAATGCAATTTATTCGTTTTAAATCAGTATTATCAAACATTCATAAATGTTAATGACCATTTGCATATTGTTTCAGATGCATACATGCACGTGGGTACCGAACGAGTACAGATGCATCTTTGCTTTTTGCTTACTCCTCAGCCCAAGAGTCACTAGCCTAGTAGTGTAGCTAGCTTTCTATACTCTTTTTAGATGAAGGTCAATGCTTACCAGGCTAGCTACAAGAGATTAAGCTAAAGACATGCGTGTGTATGTGCGAAGTCAGAAACAAGAGCTCCGGCGTTCAATTGCTAGAGAATATTGCTGGTTTGGTCGGCAGATGTCTCAAATGTTCGTACTAACTTTTGTAAACTGTTTATACAGGCCAGAGGTTTAGACTTCACACTTCGAGCCAGCCTAACCCGCCTTCTATACGAAAAACCCTTCAGAAAGGATGTCATTCACTTTTCAGATTTCACGTTACCTCAGCCAGAACTTTGACTGCTGCTGTTAGAAACAATACATCATTGACTACGAAATATCTGACATCTTGGACATAGATAAGGTCCCAAATACAACTTTGACAACTAATCACTATTATAATTTTTTGTAAAACCCAATATACTTATAATATTATAGAAATACTTTTCAAGATAGTTTCAATCTAAATAATTTAAAAGATATTAATGACTCAAAATTTTGAAACTTTGATTTGCATGTATATCAAAGAACCAATATTTGTGACTGGAGTTAGTATTTTTAAGTACATTTTTACTACAGAAATCAAATTTAACTACACAACTTTGATGTCATAATTAAAATAATTCAGCACGTGTTTTAGTTAGTTAATTAAAAGATAGTTTCTCTAATTCTTAAAGTTAGTATATTGACTACATTGAAATCTAAAACGTATATAAGACAGGGAGTCCATGAGTAAATACATAGGGAGAATGCCGACGAACATGTCCGCGTAGCAGCCGGCATTGTGGCTTGACTGGCTGGCTTCTCGGCAAAAACCATGGGGGTAAAGGTCGGTGTAGTGGTGTACGCAACTTCTGAATCATGCCAAGCTGCCTGCACAGTACGTACACACAGAATGGTCTTTACTGTTACTTTTCGCAGAACAGCAGTGGAGGTCTACTAGAGAACTGGACATTACTACCTGTCCATCACTACCGGTTGGATATCAACTCGTAGTGATAACTCGTAGTGATGATTGCATCACTACCGGTCCAATGGCTATAAGGGCATCCAAGGCCAGGTCAGGATTGAAAAGGGTTGTTTTACTACCGGTTGGAACCACAAACCGATAGTGAATCTTTCACTATCGGTTCGTGATACCAACCGATAGTACATAATTGGGTTCTCAACCGGTTGGTGATACCAACCGGTAGTAGATCACTGGGGTCTCTCCGCTCCCGCGATTTAAATTGTCGTTTTTCTCCTAGAACTGTCACCCATGAACAGAGAAGGGAGGGAGGTGCTGCACGTGGCAATTTTTAAAATTTGAGGGGATGTGCTGCCCAATTTTTTTAAAATTTGGTGATTTTACTCCAATCCAAGTGCTTGAAGGTTAGTAACATCAAACTCACTTCATTTATAGTTAGATGTAGGTACCTCTTTGCTGGAGATTTTGATGTGGATGATTTAGATCAGATGCTACGTGATGGTGAGGGAGATTACACCGATGAAAGACAATTCCAAAAGTTTCAACGCTTGTTAGAGAACCACGGAGCATTCTTGTACCCAGACTGCGAGCAGAGCCACAAAAAGTTGCGTACCACACTTGACTTGATCCAATGGAAGGCGACAAGTGGTTTGTTCGATAAGGGATTCGACGAGTTGCTATGTCTCATTAAGAGGTTGTTTCCAAAGGATAACACGTTGCCTGAAAATACTTACGAAGCCAAAAAAGTTGTCTGTCCTTTTGAATTAAAAGTACAGAAAATACATGCATGCCCTAATGACTGTATCCTTTATCACAAGGAGTACGAGGATTTGGATGCTTATCTAGTGTGCCAAGCATCATGATATAAGATCAAGCGTGATGACCCAGGGGCGGTAGAGGGGAGCCCAAGAAGAACGCTAAGACGGTGTGGTATTTCCCTACAATTCCCCGGTTGAAACATTTGTTTACGAACAAAGCGCATGCCCAAATGTTACGTTGACACAAAGAAGCGCGTAAGGATGACGAAATGCTAAAACACCCCACGGATGGCTCGCAATGGGGGATGGTCGATAGAACATTCCCTGACTTTGAAGAGGAGGTGAGGAATATAAGATTTGGCTTGAGTATGGATGGGGTGAATCCTTTCAGCAAGAAGAGCAGCAGTCATAGCACTTGGGCCTGTGACTCTATGTATCTACTACCTTCCTCCATGGCTGTGCATTAAGCGGAAGTACATTATGATGTCATTGCTTATCCAAGGCCCTAAGCAACCTGGAAACGACATTAATATGTACCTTAAACTATTGGTTGAAGATATACTAACAATTTGGAACGATGGTGTACGGGTATGGGATGAGTATAAATGAGAACACTTCACCCTACGCGCCATGTTATTCGTAACCATCAATGACTGGTCTGCACTTGGAACCTAGCGGGCTTGACTATCAAATGATATAAAGTATGCATCCAGTGCTTAGATGATACTGATACGTATGCCGCGATCATAATGAGGGAACACTTGTCAAAATAAAATATATAAACAGTTAAGACGTACCGTGTTGTTGGTACAAGTGTGTGACCTATGAATAAGTTTTTATATTTTTATTTCATTTGTATGGGCTCACAACTTAACAAATCCCTCGGCAAAATATTTCTAATTCTCGAAGTTTCTAAAAAGATCAAATAAATTGATAGCATATTTGAATTTTACACAATTTTTGAATTTGGTCATATTTTTATTTCATTTTTATGGGCTCCCAAATCATTTTTTTGGGCTCCCAAAAATAAATAACCCAGCAAGACAAATTTAATAAATAAAAAACCCACTAAAATAATAAGAAGTCTAGAAGTTTCTAAAAAGATCATATTTTCTTATATATGTCAATTTTTCATATTTTTATGAATTTTGTGATATTTTATTTAATTTGTATGGTCTCCCAATAATTTTCTATAATTTTCGAGTACTGTATGGCAAATTACTACCACTGACATGTGGGACCCACCAGAGATGGGCCCACATGTTAGTGACCATGCCCTTTCTCCTCTCCTCTCCCAGTTATGGTACAAAAGCGGTACGCGCCCGACAACGTCGAACAAACTCCCTCCTCTCCCCTGGCTAGTAGCGTGCGTTTGAGCGCGAGCTCCTCGTGCAATCACGGGTTCGAGCCCCGCTCGCGCCACTGCTTTCTTTTATTTTCAAAGCTGTACTACCGATTGTTCAATCTAACCGACAGTAGAGCCGAGTCTAGTACGGGTTTGTTTAACCAACCGGTAGTGACATGCGAATTACCCCGCCACAGGATTTTTTGTTGAGGCCACGACTGGTTGGTTAAACAAACAGGTAGTAGAGAGGGAGCTCTACTACCGGTTGTTTATTCGAACTGGTCGTAGATCTGGCTCTATTACCGGTTGGTTAAACAACCGGTAGTGGTACATGTGTGTGACCTATGAATATGCTTTCGTATTTTTATTTCTTTTGTATGGGCTCACAACATAACTAAAACTCTCGGCAAAATATTTTGAACTCCGGAAGTCCCTAAAAAGATCAAATCAATTTATAGCATATTTAAATTTTACACATTTTTTGAATTTGGTCATTTTTTTTCATTTTTATGGGCTCCCAAAAATAAATATCCCTCCAAGACAAATTTAATCAATAAAAAACCCTCTAAAATCATTTGAAGTCTAGAAGTTTCTAAAAAGATCATATTTTACTTATATATGTCAATTTTTCATATTTTTATGAATTTTGTGATATTTTTATTTAGTTTGTATGGTCTCCCAAAAATTTTCTATAATTTTCGAGTATTATATGGCAAATTACTACCACTGACATGTGGGACCCACCAGAGATGGGCCCACATGTCAGTGACCATGCCCTTTCTCCTCTCCTCTCCCAGTTATGGTACAAAAGCGGTACGCGCCCGACAACATCGAACAAACTCCCTTCTCTCCCCTGGCTAGCAGCGTGCGTTTGAGAGCGGACTCTCCGTGCGGTCACGGGTTCAAGCCCCGCTCGCGCCGCTGCCTTCTTTTATTTTCATGGCTCTACTACCGATTGTTAAGTCAAACCGATAGTAGAGCTGTCTCTAATACGGGTTTGTTTAACCAACCGGTAGTGGCATGCGAATTGCTCCGCCACAGGATTTTTTTGTTGAGGCCACAACCGGTTGGTTAAATAAACCGGTAATAGAGAGGAAGCTCTACTACCGGTTTGTGCTCTACTACCGGTTGTTTATTCAAACCGGTAGTAGAGCTCGCTCTACTACCGGGTTGTTTAACCAACCAGTCGTGGCCTATGAATTGCCCCTCAAAAACGCGCGCGCAAAGGGACTTAACCCTATTCTCCCCCAAATTTCCAACTTCCCCAAACCCCTAGCGCCACCGCCGTCTCCGCCTCCGACGACCCCCCGCGCCAACTCCTCCGATGACACCGCCCTCGTCGCCGGTGTCCCCGTTGCCGACCACGTCCCCGTCCCCGAGCACCGCCGCAGTCTCCGCCTCCGATGACCCTGTGCGCCGACACCTCCGATGGCCCCCCGCGTCATCGCCTCCGATGACCCAGCCCTCGTCGCCAGTGTCCTCGTTGCCGACTCCGTCCCCGCCCCGTCACCGTCGCAACCATCCTCGCCCTACCGACGTCCTCGTCCCGTCGCCGACCCTGTCCGTGTCTCTGTCGCCGTTGTCCCCGTCCCCATCCCTGTTGTTGACCCCAACTGGTAGGTATTGCCTCAGCGGTTGTGTACAATAGTCTCTAGGATCATCGCATGGCAGCAAAAAAAAATGAAATTCTAGATGGAGCTTTGCTTGATCTATGTACTCAACGTATGGCAATATATGACTCTGTCATTTTTTTTGTTTGACATGTCATGTACTGCTTGAATGGTACTTGGTGACTTGATGAATTGTGATGTCTAGATGAATGATGAATTGTTGACTTGATGAATTGTGATTATATGAATGTTGAATGATGAATTGTCTAGATGAATGATGAATTGCTGACTTGATGAATTGACATATATGTGATAACTTGATGTTGAATAATGAATTGCTAATGGGCTAGGGTTCTTTTTTGCTTTGTTTAATTAATTTGGATGAGTATCTACATGGTTTTGGATAAGAAATCTATTATTTTTGCCACACTATTGCTATCATGCAAATAAAAAAAAGTTGGCTGAGTTAACACCAACTATAAGATAGATCATCAGTTGTCAATCAAGCTTTAGTATGTGTTTGTTCTTCTTTAGTATGCCACTTTTATAGCAAGCATATTCTAGCTAAATAAGTTTGTCACTTCAAAAGTCTGGTGAACTATTAGTATTTATCTATATTTGTATGCTACATTGGCGTACATGGACCATCAATATATGTTGCTTTGATTTAAGTTTTTCATCCTCTCTTAACATTCCGTTGCATCGCACATTGCATCGCATAGACATCCAACTAGTATAAGAAAAAGCAAATAGATTCTTGGTTATCCCATCGTTAGTTCATGGGTTACCTTTAGCATATAGTTTCCCTTATTAATCACCTACACCATTCTACTTTTTGTGCATATGTCAGGGTTAGCACTTAGTACTATTACCACAAGGTACTAGGTTATTTCTTTCTAAACTAATTAGGATCATGTGATAGTTATAAGAAATGGCACGTGATAGCACCATCGAGGAGGAGGAACAATTTCTATTCGAGCAGATCGCGCAAGGTAGCGTTGAGCATGGTGCGGCCGCTCAGGCCGTTCACACTGAGGCCGGTGAGGCCACTCAAGCCGTTAACACTGAGCCAGTGAGGCTGCCGAAGCTCTTAGCCCAGCGAAAGCAAGAAGTAGCCCCAGTTAAGAAGCCGGCCCCAGCGAAGAAGTCGGCTCCACAAAAGGAGAGGTCTACCTAAGCTAAGAACTTGGCTTCATCTAAGAAGCCATACGGCCTAAATTCCGAGGAGATGAGAAAGGAAGTTCAAGCAAGTGTAATTGCACATTTCAAACATTCGGAGCTTAAGAAGACGGTTCCAATTGACGATGCAGTGAAAAAAATTTTCACGACATCATTGCTGGACCCGAAAAAGTTGCCGTCAGACTACGAGTGCACTCTAAGTAAGGCTAAAAAGAAGAAGTCGCAGTCCCTAGTGGATTTGCAGATGCAACAGTTCGTGGCAGAAATTGGACTGACGGAATCTCATATTCGTGGAGAAGGTGAGGCTGAAGCGGCACCTGTTTGATGGCCATTTAAGTTGGGTGAGCCATTAGTTCGGCCTGATGAGGTGCCATTCTTATCAACTAAAATGTGGCAATTGCATGAATAGTACTTGCGGGAGTCAAAGAATGGCAGAACAATGTTTGCCGCCCAATTCAAACAAGAGGATTTCTTTTGCGGCGATGGCCTCGCGTGGATTGAATTCGACAATATTTACCAACTTTACAAGTGAGACGCCCTCGACGTGGCCTTGTTGGGTTGCTGGACTCTGTAAGTGTCTTATTTGTAAAATTCACCGTGCGCATTTTTAATTAAATTGCAAGTGCAATTAATTTCTTTTTATGTAGAATGGAGATACAAAATTATACAAAATTGCAGAAACATGTCTATTTACAATATAGGTTACATTGATCAAATAGTTGTAAATGAATCAACCGTTAAGGACAAGGCAAAAGAAAAAGAGAACAATATCCTCAATGCTCTCGTGGGACAATACTACAAAAACCTTATACTTCGACTCTTCAACTTTGGATATGTGTTTTCGTATCTTTTCGTTCTATATTTTTTTCACGTGACATAAAGTTAGGACTAATTACCTATGTTGACATATGTATAGGTTTCACTGGGTCCTTCTTGCTATCTACTTAGATCGCAGCCAGATCATTGTTTTCGACTCACAAAAGAGACCCGTAGAAAATTTGGAAAAAATTATACGCTTGCTTAACAGGTAATATTGTTCCTTTCATTATTATTCTAGTAATATTTATCTGGTGTCCATCGAACTCTAATAATTACTATCCATAATCACGCGCAGTGCATTCGCAAGTTTCCATGCACAGAAGGGTGGTCAATTCAAGAAGGCACTTCATGTTATAACCGACTTTTCAGTACGTAGCGAATATTTATGTGTCGTACCACATTTTTTTGCCAATAATGATTTTGACCTTTTCATGCCAATAATGATTTTCAACTCTTCTCACCGCAGTGTATGAGGCGGGAGTCGAGAACTAACTTATGCGGCTACTATGTATGTGAGTTCATGCTTTATTTCACCATCAACCACAATCAGATTCAAAGTACCGAATGGGTGTGTACATACTTATGGATTCCTAATTCTCACTTCCACTTCCTACGCATGAAAGTTCACGGATTGACTAATTGTTTTCACTTCACCTAATGACAGCTCACTAACTCTGAGAAAGGCATATTCCCGCCGCACCGTGTCAATGCAATCCAAGAACAACTCGCCGGCTTCCTTATTGATGAGATCATATCTCCAAAGGGCGAGTTGCACCAACATGTGTTCAGAGCGTGCCCTTCGATAAGGACTAGCGAACTCACGGGCTCAACCTTGGTTTCAAAAAGCGATGGACGAAAAAAATGAACTATTGTATTTTGAATTGTAAACTTGAGTTCCCTCGTGTACTTGATGTGAATATGTGTTAAATTAATTTGATGTGAATATTATTTGAATGTGAATATGTACTTTGTTGAATTAATTAATGTTGTGAATGAATTAGTTGTGTTGTGAATAAATTAGATGTGCATTTTAAAAACTAATATGCAAATCTGTGAATTATGAATCTGATTGAAATGTGGATTGCAATTAAACCTAAATTGAAGGTAATTTGTGGCCTGCTGTCGGATGGGTAATAGGGTCTCCACTACCGGTTTGTAATACAAACTAGTAGTGAATCCATGGATCTACTACCGGTTTGTAATACAAACCTGTAGTGAATCCCCTATTGGTGCCAAAGAAGCCTCCTTTTTTGACAAGGTGTACTACCGGTTGGTAATACAAACCGGTAGTAGATACTTTGCAGCGCCATATGTGCGCCCTATTTTCTGGCAAGCTCTACCGGGTAGGTCAACCGGTAGTGGAACCCCGTGGGCATCACTCCCGGGTACCTAAAGCCGGTTCCAAAACCGGTACTAGAGCCGGTTTGGAACCGGTAGTGTGCTGGTGCTTATTACCGATTAGCATAGATTACAGACTACATATGCTGGTTCACAAATTATATCTTTATCGGTTTATATAGCGATCCGGAACATATAATCTATATATATAGCCGTTTGAAAATTAGAACCGACACATATAAAGATTTTCTCGCGTGTCAATTTAAGAGGCACATCGCTTTGTTTTGATATGCACGGTTCGTAATTACAACCGGCACGCATAACATTTCGTCTCCCAGCATGTTTCGCATGCATTTTTTTCCCCATACTTATCTATAAAATTTTATATCCGATTGATCCCTCCACATTTCGATCAATCTCTCCGCCTCCTCTACTCCTTGATATCCGCCTCTTCTACTCCTAGACCTTCGCCTCTTCCCACTACGCTATGACCAAATCACCTTCTTTGTTCTTGTCGCCAATACCCTCTACACCAGCCTCGCTATTGCTGCCCTCTCCACCAGCATCGCCGCCCCAACCCTCTCCACTTGGCTCACTGCTTATGTCGTCTCCATCTACCACACTTTTGATGCCATCTCCGCCCACCTCGTCGCCGATGCCGGCCACGCCATTGTCACCATGGTCTGTCGGTGATCCGGCAAACCACGAAGGGAGCTGCATCAAGGCTCGCCATGGCTTGCCGATGATCTAGCACCTCGCAAGGAGGAGCCCACCAACGAGGATGTAACAGTCCAAAATCCTGTGTATTTATATTTTCAAAATCACTCTCGTAATGATAGTTTGTTGCAGAAAATTTTTGTAAAAGTCATCCTTTTAAAATTCACATATGGATCTATATAGTCTTTTAAGGCTAACGACTGTCTAAGGTTACTTAATATAGATGAGTAATACTCAAACATTGCTCCTATCATAAAATATTAAAGAATATTAAAAGAAAAGGGTAAGCTAAAAGATTTTTGTAAAGGAAAAATAATTCCTTAAAATTCCCTAGGCTTATATATATATATATATATACACCCAATTAAATGAGAAAACTTCATATAAGTATATATGTATATGTTTATACATACATATATGTATGTTTATAAAAGAGACTTAAGAACATAAGTAAGTGTTCAAATAAAATATACATACACATATAGAGTTTTACGCATAAAAAATGCACCTGTAAATCATACTGGTATATGTATGTAAATATAAATATATATATACACATATTTATATATGACAAACTTAGGTACATTCACAAGAAGGATGGTAGTCGAAGGTTGGTAGTGGACTACCGAGCCCTCAATGCGGTAACTATTAAAAACAAATACCCTTTGCCTCGAATTGATGACCTGTTTGACCAACTTCGTGGAGCCAAGAGGTTTTCAAAGATTGACCTTCGATCGGGATATCATCAAGTCAAAGACAGGAAGGAAGATATACCCAAGACTGCCTTCACCACAAGATATAGGCTGTATGAATTCTTGGTTATGTCCTTTGGAATTACCAATGCACCGGCCCATTTCATGAATATGATGAACATGATCCTAATGGAGTTTTGGATCAGTTTGTCGTGGTGTTCATCGACGACATCTTGGTATACTCCAAAAATGATGAGGAACATAAGAAGCACCTAAGATTGGTCCTCGACAAGCTCCGAGAACACCAGCTTTACGCCAAATTCAGCAAGTGCGAATTTTGGCTAGATGACATCAGTTTCCTCGGACATATCATCTCGGCTGAGGGAGTCAAGGTCGATCCCTTCAAGGTAGCGACAGTTATGGATTGGAAATCCCCAACCACAGTAAAGGAAGTAAGAAGTTTCCTAGGATTAGCAGGATACTACAGAAGATTCATTGAAGGCTTCTCCAAAATTGTTAAACCCATGACCCAGCTACTCAAAAAGGAGTAGAAATTCGACTGGACGACAGCTTGTGAGGATTGCTTCCAAGAGCTTAAGATCAAATTGACCACCGTTCCTGTGTTGGTAACACCCGATACCAATAAGAAGTTTTAGGTATATTGTGATGCCTCAAAACAAGGATTGAGCTGTGTACTTATGCAAGAGCGGACGGTAGTTGTCTATGCCTCACGACAACTCAGAAAGCATGAGGAGAATTATCCGACTCATGACCTTGAGCTTGCTGCCGTTATTCATGCTCTTAAAATATGGAGACATTACCTGATGGGCAAACAATGTGATGTCTACACGGATCACAAGAGTTTGAAATACATGCTTACCCAAGCCAATTTAAACATGCGCCAAAGGCGATGGTTGGAGTTGATCAAGGACTACAACTTGAATGTCCAATACCACCCAGGCAAGGCCAATGTGGTAGCTGACGCTCTCAGCCGGAAGCCGTAATGTAATCATCTAACTCCTCACCCGATAGCCACCCCTATGAGCACAACCTGTGGACCAGATATTCCTGAACAGATCATAAAGGAAATGGACGCATTAAACTTGAGTCTGGTGGAGACCGGTTACTTAGCTACTCTGGAAGTTCAACCGGATTTGCTCGACCAAATCAAGGAACTGCAGAAGAATCACCCTAGCACCCAAAGAATTAGAAACCTAATAAAAAGGAATAAAGGGGGCATGGTTAGGGAAGATGGACAAGGAACCTTACGGTTAGGGACAAAGAATCTTCGTTCCCCATGACCAAGAGTTGAAGAATAGCATTCTAAAGGAGTCCCATGAGTCTCCTTTTTCCCTTCACCCCGGGTGCACCAAAATGTACCAGGACCTAAAAACCCTATTTTGCTGGCCCCGATTGAGGCGAGATGTGGCTGAGGATGTGGCCAGATGCCATACCTATCAATTAGTTAAGGCCGAGCATCAACGCCCGGCAGGATTATTGCAACCCTTAAAGATACCTGAATGGAAATGGGAAGAAGTGACGATGGACTTCATTTTAGGTCTTCCCCGCACCAAGACCGGATGTGATTCCATATGGGTCGTTGTGGACAGACTAACCAAGGTGGCCCATTTCATTCCGGTCAAAACAACTTACAAGGGAGACAAGCTAGCTGATCTCTATGTGGCAAGGATAGTCACCCTCCACGGAGTCCCAAAAAGAATAATCTCGGACCGAGGATCCCAGTATACTTCCCAATTCTGGGATAAGTTACATAATGCCCTTGGGACCAACTTGTCTTTTAGTACGGCTTACCAACCTCAGACCGATGGACATACCGAAAGAGTTAACCAAGTCCTGGAAGATATGCTCAGAGCGTGTATCTTGGAATTTTCCACCGATTGGGAGAAATGGTTGCCATATGCTGAATTCTCCTATAACAACAGTTTTCAGGCCAATTTAGGAATGTCCCCCTTTGAAGCCCTGTATGGACGCTGATGTAGGACCTCTCTGTACTAGTCCGAGTCCGGAGAAGGACAGGTATTTGGAAAGAGCAATCTCCAAGAAGCTGAAGCCAAAGTCAAGATTATTAAGAAGCATTTACTAGCCGCTCAATCACGTCAGAAGAGTTATGCCGACCATCGTCGAAGGGACATGACATTTGAGGTGGGAGACTTCATTTATCTTAAGGTCTCTCCGTTTAAGGGAACTCGTAGGTTCCAACTCAAAGGAAAGCTAGCACCAAAATATGGGGGACCATACCAGATCCTTTCCCGCAAGGGCAAAGTCGCTTACGAACTCGATCTTCCAACTGATATGAGCGAAGTTCATAATGTGTTTCATGTGTCGCAACTCAAGAAGAGATTAAGAAAGCCTGAAGAAGACATAATTGCGTTACCCACCGACACCTTGGAATCCAACCTAAATTACCAAGTCCCTTCAGTACAAATCCTGGAAACTAGGGAAAAGAAGCTCAAGAACAAAACGATTCGGCTTTGCAAGGTGCAATGGAGTAATCATTATGGAGGACAACTCTCTTGGGAGCCCGAGAATAAAATGCGCCAAGAATTCCCCCACTTGTTCAAATCCTAAGGTTAACAAATCTCGAGGACGAGATTTATTTTTAGGGGGGAGGATTCTGTAACAGCCCAAAATCCTGTATATTTATATTTTCAAAATCACTCTCGTAATGACGGTTTGTTGCAGAAAATTTTTGTAAAAGTCATCCTTTTAAAATTCACATATGGATCTATATAGTCTTTTAAGGCTAACGACTGTCTAAGGTTACTTAATATAGATCAGTAATACTCAAACATTGCTCCTATCATAAAATATTAAAGAATATTAAAAGAAAAGGGTAAGCTGTAACATCCTGAAGTTTCAAATTTGTGAAAATTAAAATTTTGGAGGGAAATAAAATTTCAGGAATATTTTCAAACTTTATTGAGGTAATAGTTTGTATAATTATAATGAAGTGGAGATTTAAAAAGATTTTCAAAAGTTCAAAAATAAAATTTTGAGAATTTTGAATAAAAATAAGTTCAAAGGGTTGCTTTACAATATTTTTGTTTTGAAATACATCTAATTAGATTTTTTCGATTAATAAAGAGCTTAAAGCAAAGGCCTTATAAAATAAAAGGATTTCAATGATTTGTATATTTTCAGTCATGAAAAAATTAAACCAATTTGATTTGTTTTGTAAAAGTAAAATTTGTCAAACAAAATAATTCCACCTTTTGGGAGTTAAAAAGTAATCAAAGCCAGGGAGTTTCCTATTTGTTTTCAAAATTCTATTACAAGATTTGGATTTTGTATTATCATGATTTTCTCTTAATAAATTTTAATTAAGGTATATTTGGAAAAAATCCCTATCCTCTCTCTAACTGGTAGACCCCACTTGTCATCTCCTCTTTCCTTCCTTCTTTGATCTCCTCTTTCTTTCTAGGCAAACCAACCCTGCTGTCCCCTCCTTTTCTTGTCGGTTGTGTCATCTCAAAGATGTAAACCACAATTTCGAGAACACATCCTAGGAAATCCCTTGTAGATCACCCTCCCAAAATTTCGGATCCTCAAACTCTTTCCTTCGCCCTATAAAATCGCCGAAGGCCAACTTCACAAAACCCTAACCACACCGGATCATTGATCAACCAAACCCAAGAAAGCATTATTTTAATTGAAGATAATTTTAAGTTGATTTTATTAGTCAACTATATTTTATCTTTACTCTGTTTTTGCCCTAATTTCCCTCGCAGCGCCATCTTTGTCCTCATTTCGTCGATCGGCTAATTCCTAACTGAATCATGTTCAATTTTTTTATAAAACAAATATTCTATATTGATTATATTCCAAAAGAGAAAATTTATTTATGAAAATAATTTTCAAAATAGGTATGTTACTTAATAATTAAATTCCATTTTGGTTTTGAAAGATAAGCATTTATATATCCAGTTGTGGCGTAAAAATTAAAGTTATATTGATTATCTAATGCAACAAGAAGAAAATCGAATTAATTCTTTACAATATATTATTTTGGTATTTTTGGCACTAAGCTATTCTTCTACTCTTTTATCTATCTTTCAGGTGGGCCCCACCCCCTCTCTTTCTTTTTTTTCCCTTCTCCTTCCTTCTCCTGGCTGAACTTCTCTGGTGCTGTCCCTTTTCCTTGCTTGCTTCTGCACAGATGGCAGGGAGGAAACTTCCTCCTCCTTTCTTTTGGAAAACTCCACAAAATTCTCTTATCAATTATGAAATTGATCCCACAATCAAGGGAGTTTCCTTTTTTTTACTGGGATTTCCATCTCTGATGGACCAGCACTCTATCTAAACTCCTCCTCTCGAGCTCTCTCTTCCTTCTTTCGTCTTTCTTCTGCTGCGACCAGGGTAAGGGTCCATTCCAAAAACCCTCCGAGAACGTCCTAGAGTTCTTCCTCACGTTTCCATTTTGCCTAGGAACTTGCAGATCCGATGTCCGTAGCTCCGGCAATCAAATGCCGAAGTTCAGCCTCCCGATTCTTGGCCGTCTCTACTTCACCTCGTCGCAGCGCTGCCTCGCTGTGAATTTCGTCAAACCCTCCGAGAACATACTTGCTATCTTCGTCATGAATCCATCCCAACAAAGAGCTCGGAGAATCGTCAACCTAGCGCGACGAATTTGATAGCCGAAGACCTCGCCGGAATCTGCCACTAAAGTTCCGGTACAAGTGAGACCTGGATTTTGCCCCTCCTCTTGTCTTCACATGCCGCCCTCTTTCTCCCTAGGCGACTCGCGCCGCCTCCCGGGTGCCATCGCCGCCTTGCCGAGGAAGCCGCCGCCGTGTGTTGCTTTCAAAACGCCGCTGCGCGCCGTTTCCAAGCCAGGAAGCATCGCCGCGCCGCCCTCCGCCGCCGCCAGCGCCGTCGGACCGTCACCGCCGCCGGCCGCTGGAGCAGGACCCGCCGCCGCCCCCATCTCTCTCTTTCCTTCCTCTCTCTCCCACTCTCTCCCTTACTTACTTTCTCTCTCTGTTTTCTTGCTCACGGCGCGTGCGCGTGAAGGAGACAGAGGCTTTAATCCCGATCTGGTCAAAACTCGGTCAAAGTGTATGAACAGTGCACATTCACATTTTTGTATCTCCTAAACCGTAGCTCCGATCCGCGTCAAACCAATTTTGTTGATCTTCTGTTAACCTAATCTACCTCCTGTATTTATCCCATATTTTTCTGAATTTTATTTGCTGTTGTTGATTCGTCTGTGTCTCATTTTGCGTGTAGACGCCGCGGAGGAGTCCGGAGGGGAACTAGCGGCCGGTTGTCAAGGAACGTGCTACTCGGATCAAGGTGCAAGGTAGATTCATATTGATCCCATTAGTTTTTCTCTTTAATTTACTATTCGTAGAATTTTAACTGTGCATGCTATTTTTAGTTTTATTTTGTGTATTTAATTTTAGTTATTGCCAATGACGTGTTAATCATCTATTAGCACATGTTATCTTTCTATTGACGCCTAGCATAATTTATATCTTATTATAACCACCCTTGAATTGTACTCACGCTAGATGCTTACTTTCTTCTATGGAAAATCTAGATGATCATTATGATGGGAAATCATTTCAAATCTTGGTAGAGAGAATCTACTCTTTATCGTGTGATTTTGATTAAACTTTAATTTAACTAAAATCAACGTGGTGTGAGTAGATTTGAGGTGGTGGTTTGATTGGTGGATGTTGGTTTGTGGTATGCCACCTCGGTCAATGTAAGGACCGAACTTCGTGGATGACCTGACCGGGCAAAACAGTACAGCCATGGGTGTTAATAATGGTAATACCTTAGTTGTTACCTCCGGAAATCTAGGGTTGGTTTGTCATGGCGGTGTGAGTGTGGCTCGCGATCACCGTATACTCACCTGGCACAAGAGGGGAACCTCTGGCTTAGTACGAAACGGCTTGGGGCGAATCCTTAGTGAGGCAATCTGGACCCTAGATGGAACGGGGATAGTGGCTTCGTCTCACTCTCAGGTGAGTCCCATGAGTAAAGTGTATACACTCTGCAGAGATAAAACTATCATGATAGCCGTGCTCACGGTTAAGAGCAGGCTTAGGCTGCTCTACTTGTTAGTCTCACCTTTTCTTAATTAAAATGGCTGTAGATGGTAGGGGCAAGGATTGCCAGGCAGCGAATGCCGGGCAGCGAATGCCACGCAGTGCATTACAGGGAATGTATTGCCAGGGTTTCGTGTAGAGTCGACAGCGAATGTCATCTCGGTTTTGTGCTGAGAAGGCAATATTATAGTGTTGAGAAAACATGAGTAAAGAAATGAATTTAAAATTGTTTTACACTATTGCTTTGAAACTGAAAGGATTGTTCAAAAGTGCTCTTTATGCAAATAAACCAAATCCATTCCTTTGATACCTTGCATTTCATTACATAAGGATATACATGCTTGCTGGGTATGGCTTATCCATACTCATTAGTTGTTTATCAGATCTGTGCGCAGGTGATGACTCAGCTAAGTACGTGGTTTACGAGGTAGAGTATGACGATGGAGTTTTTCCAGCTACTAGAGGCATACCCCCGGTCAGATGCCTGTGGTAGTTTGACGGGTTTCAGCCGATACATGTTCTTATCTTCGGCACTCTGATGTTTAATTTATTCATAATGTAAGTGACATTGAGCCCATGTACGTTATAAGTTATTTTCTTTACTAATAAAGTATATGTTTGATGGCAATCCTGTTTAAGTTATTTTCTTTACTAATAAAGTATATGTTTGATGGCAATCCTGTTTAACCTGTGTGTACTAGCATATAATCCTTGGGAGGACTAGTACAGTAAACACAGAGGGATCGGCTTTAGTGAGCAGGGTCCCGACATAAGCTAAAAGATTTTAGTAAAGGAAAAATAATTCCTTAAAGTTCTAATTCCTTAAAATTCCCTAGGCTTATATATATATATATATATATATATATATATATATATATATATATATATATATATATATATATATATATATATATATATATATATATATATATATATATATACCCAATTAAATGAGAAAACTTCATATAAGTATATAAATAAGTATATATGTATATGTTTATACATACATATATGTATGTTTATAAAAGAGACTTAAGAACATAAGTGTTCAAATAAAATATACATACACATATAGAGTTTTACGCATAAAAAATGCACCTGTAAACCATACTGGTATATGTATGTAAATATATATATATATACACACATATTTATATATGACAAACTTAGGTATATTCACAAAAAAGGGACAGTACTCCCATTAAAAATTCCACAAAAAATTACATAAAATAGTTTATACCCCAGTGATAGCCTGAACTACGTGTTGACCAAATTTGACCTTGGTGGCACCCACTAGGCTGCCTTTTCTCTCTTTGCCCTTGTGGGCATTCCACCGAGCAGCTGGGCTGCTTCGGCCGTGCCCCCACCTCTCCGGCGAATCCGGCCCGCCGATGCCCGATTCCTCCTTGGTGGACGCCCATTGGTTGTGCGTGCACGCCGTTCTGACCCATGCTGGCCCCACTGCCACGTGGACGCAGCGTCCGGCCACTGCCGTGCTGCCGCACTCTATCCGGCCATGCCGACCAAGCCGACTTGTCGGTTGGTGTGGCCAGGCTGTGTCAGGCACCGCCCGCCATACTCAATGAGCGTCCCAGCCGCGCTGACGACGTCCCTGACCCCCGCCGCGCCTGCACCGGCTTTGCTGCCCGGTTTAAACTACCTCGCCGCCTCGGCTTGCTCGCCCGTCGCGCGTGCACCAGTCACCGCCCTTGCCCGCCAATCAGCAACCGAGCCACCTAGTGACCGTCCCACACCTCCTCGTGACCGCCGGGCAAAGATCGTGCTCCGGCCGAGCTTAAATCCCGGCCGTGCTGCATCGGTCCTGACCTTCTTCACGTGGACAGCCCAGACCAGAGCCCCATACCCCAAACCCGTGCGCGCCTTAGCTTCGCCAGACCCTCACCTCACTCCTGCCTGAAGGAATCGGATCAGTAAGCCTCGAGCTCGCCGGATTGCTCTCGCCGTCGCCGGCCACCCGATTCTTCCCCTTTTCGATTTCTCCCTTCTCAGTGAGTCCCCTGCCGATTGCTTGCGCAACAAGCACCACCTCACCCTCGCCTAACTTTCGCCCAAGTTAATTGGACCCAAGGACCTCCGAAGCACCCTGGCGCCGTGAGCCCTGTTCCGCCTCGTTCGGCCCCAACGCCGCCAGCTCGATCCACGCCTCTTCTAGCCTGACCGTAAGCACGGTGAGCATCCCAAGCCTCCCTTATGCTTAAACTCGGTTCCGTTTAGCTCCTAGAGCAATGTGTAGCCTTAGGCTATTGCTTCCGAGAACGATCTCCGTCGCCGCTAGGCTCGCCGTCGATCCAGGCCCTCGCCGGCCAGCAAATCGAGACACGTTGTAGAGGTTCTCATAAGGAATCCATAGCGCCCTAGAACTCCTACCCTAGAGCACTGTAGCTCCGCCGTCGCGTCACTGAAGGATCGCCGGTTTCATGATGTCATCGCGTCGCTCCGGTCGGAGGTGGACGACGGTGTCCGGCCGTTAGATCCGCGCCAAGATGCGTGCGTTAGATCAAATTGAATTTTAAATGGCGCGCGAGTGGGAAAGAGCCGCTGACATGTGGGCCCTTGGCCCACCTGTCGGGTTGAGTGGAGATGCTCTGTCCAGAAGGCGCTTTCGCGTGCAAGAAGCGCCGTTTAGAATTACACCTTCGACGTGGATGGACTGACCACGAGTTAGCGGGCCGGCCCATCACTGTTTATCTGAATTTTCTCGGATTTAGCCTTTTAAAACAAATGCAAAATATAAGTTTGATTTATTAAAAATAGCTAAACATCTCCAAAATTGCTAGAAAATTTATGATAAATACTAGAACCTATGCTGGATTTAATAAAAATATAACCATAAACAGTAACCGTAGATTATCCTAGGAATTAATTCATTGGTTCTTCCTTAGGGTATTAACCTATATAGGATAAATAGCAGAAATGAGTTTCTGATAATAAAAATTTAAATTAACACTTAATAAAATCTGAGAAATTCATGAGTGGCATGAAATAACTTTCTGGACTTAAGAAAATATAAACTTTATAATATAACTTATAAATCACTAGTCATCTATTATTGGCTTAATTAATAACCATGACTTATTAGATTATCTGGATATTGATTAATCAAAATTACTACACCTAACCAAAAATGTTAAAATCACCAGCATTAAATGACAGTTAGATTTGTATTTTGGATCTCAAAATTATACAAGTTCATGGTTAAGATATATATATATTTATATATAAACTCATGTACAAATAAATATAACCTATAATTATGCCTTCCACACATTCAAAGCTCTTATTATAACAGGAAATCAATGATAAGAAGAGTAGATGAAGGAAATACTTCAAACAAAATCTATTTTTGCTCTATACGTCTATTTCCTAAATCTATGGGTGGATTATTAAGGGTAGCATCTTGCATTAACGCATATCATCTTCATAATACTCGCTCTATCGATATCTTCTGCAAATTATCATACAATAGTAGAATCATGGAACTTCCTCGATACCTAGAATAGAATTTATCGCTCTTCGATAAATCACTAGACTCAGTAAAGGCATTTCATGCATCATGCTTCTATTTTCATATCGATACTTTTATTTATTTCTCTTCGAATTCGTTCCGATTAATAGACGCCGAGGAACCCGAAGGAAACTTCGAAGATCAATAGGACGACCCTCACTACCCACAAGACCAAGGCGAGTTAATTTCCACCCTAAAGGGTGTTTGCTTTTACTAGGGAGAATCTCGATTTTCCCTAGTGCGAGTCAACAATCTTCCTTTAGGTGTTACTTTTATTAGGGAGAGTCTATACTTTCCCTAGTGCTTGTTAACATTCTAATGGATCATATTAATTCCCAGTTTTATTAAATATTTTATTTACATTATTAAACTGCATGCTCTTTAAGTAATTAAACTTGTTTGCTTAATCATGATATATCATGCCATGCTATCAATTGTATTTGTTCTACCTTGATGATATTGCCTTGAAATAATCATATGTCCTTTGACTTTATGAATGATTGCCTTGATAATCACCCTTGACAGCCTGTTAGGTTGAATAAAATGATTTAGACTCTTAAGTCTTGGTTAAAATCTTGCTTAGACATTGCTCAGGTCCAATTATTAATTTACGCTTAGTTGCCTCGGAACGGTGAACCGACATTCACCGGACATGATGAATATATCAACTTGGTTTCTGGATATTGGGCCTGGCATGCCAGTGTGTGTGGTTGGGAACACGGATGTGTTCCGGTTTGTGGTTATGGGTGTGATGTAGCTGGGCTACATGGTTTGAAGGAAGGCTGGATCACGGAGATGGTGCTGGGCAGCCAAGCTCGGCTGTGCCAGTCAGAGCGCGAGTTGTTTTCGCATAGCTTTATGCTGCCCAAGGGGGTTCCTGCACAACGTGACTTCCAGGAGTGCTGGGCAGCCAAGCTCGGCTATGCCAGGCGGAGCGCGAGTTGTTTTCGCGTAGCTTTATGCTGCCCACTGGGGTTCCTGCACAACGCGTGGCCATCGCGCGGTAGTGCGGACTTAGGGGCCGCTGATTTGCTGGATAGCGTCAGGGTCAACCCCTAGTCCGAGGTGAAGACAGGAGTAGGTCGTCATCCTGATGGGTGATCTAGGTCTTACGTGACAGGGAGCCGTGACTCTAGTGTGGGCGTGGCAACTCGGCTAGAGAAGAACGGGCATTTCGCTGGCGTAAGATCCACAACGGGTGCGCCACACCCGGAAGATGATGGCGGGTGTTTGGAGACGTTTGGTAGTGTTCATGGAAACTGTCGTGGTATGGGAAACGTTTGGCAGTGTGCAAAGAAACTGTCGTGGAATAAAAATGAAAAACATTGATTAGTAGGACTTTGGTTAAAATATGCTAAGTCTTAGGCTTTGACTTATAAAACCTGCTTTCCGCAACTAAAAGAGCCCCAACCTTTCGTTTGGAACCCATATCACTAAATGCATTAGGTTGGAAGCTAGCTTGCCAGTGTTTGGATGACACTGACCTCGCATTCATATTCTCTTTTAGATGGAGAATATGAGCAAGATCAGTACGCCTGCCATGAAGATGAAGGACAGGACTTCACTAACGATCAGGGCGAGACATAGGGTGTCTCTCCAGTCGAGTGCTTAGGCATAGCCGGCATGAGACTCTTTTGCATCTTTTGGGTCTCTACACTCTGATCTTTTAGACAATTGGAACATTTGGGCCAATGAGCCGTGTTGTAAACACTTAATAGCCCTCGGGCGTAATACATGTATTTATGTAATTTAAGTCTTCCGCTTGTATGTAATGATCCGGCTATGTGAATGGTGTACACTAGTGTACTGATTCAGGAACTAGTGCAGATCAAGTGGTGGGCTAAAGGACAGGCCCCACAGAGGTGTTCCACGATGAGGAGCTATCGCCCAAGCGGCAGTAGGCCACATCACCCAAGTAGGAGGAGAGAGAGGAGGAGAAAGACGATGACAACGATGATGAAGAGCTCACCCCCGCCGTATCGTCCGAGGAGGAGATGGAGGAGGAGGTGGTCGGATTGACTCAATGGCCGTCCGACGATAGGGACACCTCCTCCGATCCCTTGGACAGCCCCATCCCGCCTGTCAACGATGACTTCTCTGGCCCCGACTACCCTGAAGCGACGGGCGGCGACTGCGGCGACTATGACATCGATGATGACGACTAGTGGATGCAGCTGTAGGATAGATATAGGGTATTGTACAGTCATAGCTAGCTAGTAGCTAGCATTGCTAGCACGTAACACAGTGGTGCTAGCTATGCTAGCTATTTTAAAAACTATTTTAAAATATATCTGTGCCGGTTCTAACCATAAACCGGTACAGATAATGGGTCATTTGTGTCGGTTCATAACCGGCACATCAGTGCATATTGTATTGTTTCGGTTCAAAACTAACACTATTGCCAATCTAGAATCGGCACTGATGGCTATTTCCGTAGTATTGTTGTTTGCTTTCACTTGGACGCTTAGAGGCTAAAATATTATTAAAAATTAGTTCGAGAGCTTTGAGACGAAATATGGAGATCTTCAAAAAATGATTATAAAGCACCACTACTAGAAAAACGAGCATCACAAGCGGTATATCACAAGCGGTTCGATGCGCACCGCTTCTAATAGTTGCAGCACAAGCGGTTCAATAGCCCAAGCCAGGAAGCCCCCTTTAGAAGCGGTTCGTAATATGAACCCCTTCTAAAGCCCCCTCTAGAAGCGGTTCGTAATACGAACCCCTTCTAAAGCCCAAGCAACAGAAGGGGTTCGTGTCACGAACCCTTTCTAAAGCCCAAGACCTCTAGCAATGTTCGTAATACGAACCCTTCTAAAGCCCAAGCAGAGGGTTCAGATTACGAACCCCTTCTGTTGCTTGGGCTTTAGAAGGGTTCGTATTACGAACCGCTGCTACAGGTCCATTTTTTGAATTGTTAAAAGGAAAGCTTGCTTTATCTCATCAGAGAGCACGCGTGGGTAGGTTGGCTAGCTGGGTAAGGCGTGGGTCACGAGGAGGGGTGAGGTCCTGAGTTCAAATCCCACATACCCCAATATTCTTTATTCTTATTCTTTACCTTTTTAGACACTACTGTACGAACCGCTTCTAGTGCTCCCGCGAGCATTAGTCTCGGTTGCTTAGAACCGGTTATATAACCACTTGTGAAAGCGGTTACGAACCGGTTGTATAGCACAGTTCCCTAGTAGTGCACCAAAGTGTTAGCTAGACTTGCATAAAAAAAATTTCGCGCTGTAGGCTATAATTTTAATATATGATGAATCAAACAAGTAAGAGCTCACAGACAAGAAAAACTGCATAGGTTTCTTTACAGCCTTGTGAAGCTCCTTATGAAGGACACCAAAGCTGCATTACAAGAACCAAGAAAACTAGAAAACTGTATATTATTGATTCTATAATGATATACAAAAAAAAACCTATTGCATAGATTGTTTTTACCGTGATGACTTAGAGCTCCTTAATAATAGACAATAGTTGTCTATACCATTACACATGCCCTAATATCAGTCTCTCCTCAGAAGGAAAACGAAGATTTCCACTCTTCCAAATCTAGCACAGTAGAGAATTACTGCATCGAGATGTGTCCTCGAAGGACGATCCATGGCAAGTGAAAACGCTAGATCCAAGAGGTAACTAGGTATCCCGTCTCCTGTACTTCTCATGGCTTCTGGGGATTAGTTTTCAGATCAACTAATTGCACCATACAGTACAATCTCCGATGCAAAATTTGCCGCCCGATTCACTCATGCATGCAGTGATCAATAACTGTGGCTGCGAACATGGAAGAATCTCCATATGGATGCATGTACAGCAAGCAAGTCTACTAATTTATTCATCAACAATTAAAAACATCGCTTACTTCATACTCCTACCTACAACATGCATGCTTCCAACGGTACCAATACACACACTACACAGAGATCACGTAAACTACGTACGTACGTACGTCAAAGCTAGCTTGCTTCCTACTGGTAAACATGACAGGAACCTACATCGTGCTCACGGATGGCCGCCGCTACCAGTGCCGCCATCGCCACCGCCGCCGGAGCCTCCTTGGCTGGAGCCAGATCCACTACCTCTGCCACCCTCGTGCTGCCGCTCACGCTTCCGGAGCCTTGGCCACTACCCATAGCGCTGCCTGCATGTCCAACCCCACTGCCTCTGCCTAAAGCGCCGCCACCACCACCGGCACCGCCGCCGTGGGTGATTGTCACGGTGCCGTCGCGACCGATATTGATGCCTATGCCTTCTCCACCGCCGCCACCCACGCTGACACCGCCGTTGTGGGCACTGACGGTGCCCCCTCCACCGACGCCAATGCCGACGTCGACCCCGCCCTTTCCAATGCCGATGCCTACCCCAGCACCAACTCCGCCGCCAGCACTGGTGCTGCCATCACGGCTAGTTCCAACGCCGCCACCGATACCTCCTCCGATCCCGATGGTCGTGTTGGGTCCATTGCGCGACACAGTCCAGCCGAACCCTTGACCGTCGCCATTGCCAGAGCCGCCGCCACCGGTGCTCCCGAACAGAGGCCAGGAGAACTTGCTACCATTGATGACTACGGTGGCACCATTCTCACCGGGCAAACGCTTGGGTTTGCTGGTGAAGGGAGAATTGTGTCAAAACACCAGACCACGAGGAAGAGGAAGGTACTTGCAATACTCCTAGTAAGGACAGGCGCCATTTGCGTTTGCGTTTGTAGTGAAGATGATCAACACGTCGCTGGGCTTTATATAGTGGATTAGGCATCAAGAAGCCATTCGTTTAGGTCCAAATCTAGAGGCGAATTAGATGAGTTGCTAGGTTTTGTGGGCAGCTTGCGTGTGGAGCGTGAAACCTAATAATGCGACTCGCATGCATGGCGTATGTTGACCATTTGTTTGGATGTACGTAACTTGTGGAATGTGAACTCATCAGTGTTGAGCCAACTTGATGAAACTTAAAAATTTATCAAGCATTGTCCATTTATATTTTTCTTATTTAATTGTTTTAAAGCTCTAGGTTAATTAGACCACCGTTCCAATTATTTTTTAATTGCAGGAAAATTATAAAATTAATTTATTTCAGTTATAGAGAGAGAGGTGACAAGAGAGGAGAGACAGGAGAGGCAGAGGGGAGGAGAGAGAGGCGGGAGGGAATGCGAGATGAAGAGAGGGAAGAAGAGAGGATGAAGATGACATGTAGGCCCCTATTAATAAAAAGAAAAAGAAAAATGCCACATAGGCTGTCTACGTGGTAAAACTATCCTTAGAGGACACATGTGAGCGGTGACGTGGCAGTGGCAGTCCACATCGTCAAACTACCCTCTGCAAACCACTTTTGGACCTAATCAAGACAACAATATAACTTGCTGTACGCAAATGTCTAGTATCATGAGTTGTGGATCTTAGCGAATCATGAGACAATTTTAAGGACCAATAATGCAATTTATTCATTTTAAATCAGTGTTATCAAACATTCATAAATTTTTATGACCATTTGCATATTGTTTCAGATGGATACATGCACGTGGGTACCGATCGAGTACAGATGCATCTTTGCTTTTTGCTTACTCCTCAGTCCAAGAGTCACTAGCCTGAATATATATGTTATATTGTTCGTTTTGATATAAATACAGCAGACGTTGTTACATCATAACTTTGGGGTCAATTTAAAATAATGATGAAAAATTAAATTGTTTGCCAAAACAAATCACAGTTTTTAAGTTCAAACTAAAATGTTCAAAATTTAAACAATCTGCCAGAACTTCCGACCTAAAATTTGGATATCATAATAGAAAAATGGTTAGTGAAATACATGATGCTTACTTTGAAATTTTTTCATTTATATGTTGAAACCATTAAACTATTTTTCATTTGTATGTTGAAATGTACAACTATTTGTTTCGATTAAATATGTTCATAACATTTTGAATACTACGAATTTTACAGTTTACCTTTCTATCCTATCTACTTATCTTCTTATTTTATCTACTTATTTTCAAATCGAAAAGTCAAATGGTTTGGCTTTTGCAGTTCATTTTTTCCATCTCGAAGCCACATCTCAGAGCTCTGAGAAATAAGCCAAATGAAGCTCACCGAACATTTTAAACTTCCTCGGGAAACTCTCAAAGTTCAGTTTATAAGCAAATAAGAAGATAAGTAATGTAATTTTTTTCCCGTTTTCTTTGATGATCGTTGTCTAGCTAGTTTGTAACAATAACCGCTTGTGGAGAGAGCATACGTGGCGTCTCGCGCACCCACGATGGAATATATGCTCAGGGGCTCTACAAGCGATTGGTAACACCAACCGCTTGTGATTTGCCCCCCACGTGGCTGCTCCACTGCGCTTCCTGGACATCTTCCGAACCGCTTGTGGTGCCACACCACAAGCGGTTCGTATAACCGCACTCTCAGTTGCATATAAGCGGTTCGATAACCGGTTGTGAAAGCAGTTACGAACCGCTTGTGTTGCACTGTTCCCTGGTAGTGTAGCTAGCTTTCTACTCTCTTTTTAGATGAAGGTCAATGCTTACCAGGCTAGCTACAAGAGATTAAGCTAAAGACATGCGTGTGTATGTGCGAAGTCAGAAACAAGAGCTCCGGCGTTCAATTGACATAGAGAATATTGCTGGTTTGGTCGGCAGATGTCTCAAATGTTCGTACTAACTTTTGTAAACTGTTTATACAGGCCTGAGGTTTAGACTTTACACTTCGAGCCTGCCTAACCCGCCTTCTATACGAAAAACCCTTCAGAAAGGATGTCATTCACTTTTCAGATTTCACGTTACCTCAGCCAGAACATTGACTGCTGCTGTTAGAAACAATACATCATTGACTACGAAATATCTAACTTCTTGGACATAGATAAGGTCCCAAGTACAACTTTGACAACTAATCACTATTATAATTATTTGTAAAACCCAATAAACTTATAATATTATAGAAATACTTTTCAAGATAGTTTCAATCTAAATATTTTAAAAGACATTAATGACTTAAAGTATTGAAACTTTGACTTCCATGTATATCAAACAACGTAACCGATATTTGTGACTGGAGTTAGTATTTTGAAGTTAGTATTTTTGAAGTACATTTTTACTGCAGAAATCAAATTTAACTACACAACTTTGATGTCATAATTATAATAATTCAGCACGTGTTTTAGTAAGTTAATTAAAAGTTAGTTTCTCTAATCCTTAAAGTTAGTATATTGACTACATTGAAATCTAAAACGTATATAAGACAGGGATCGGAGTCCATGAATAAATATAAAGGGAGAATGCCGACCAACATGTCCGCGTAGCAGCCGGCATTGTGGCTTGACTGGCTGGCTTCTTGGCAAAAAGCATGGGGGTAAAAGTCTGTGTGGCGGTGTACACAACTTCTGAATCATGCCAAGCTGCATGCACAGTACGTACACACAGAATGATCTTTACCGTTACTTTTCCATAGAACAGTAGTGAAGGTCTACTAGAGAACTGGACATTACTACCGGCCCACCACTACCGGTTGGATATCAACCCGTAGTGATGGTTGCATCACTACCGGTCCAACGGCTACAAGGGCATCCAAGGCCAGGTCGGGGCTGGAGGGGATTGTTTTACTACCGGTTGGAACCAAAACCGGTAGTGAATCTTTCCCTACCAGTTGGTGATACCAACCGGTAGTAGATAATTGGGTTCTCAACTGGTTGGTGATACCAACCGGTAGTAGATCACTGGGGTCTCCCTGTCCCCGCGATTTAAATAGTCGTCTTCCTCTCAGAGCTGTCGTCCATGAACAGAGAAGCGAGGGAGGTGCTGCCCGTGGAGATTTTTAAAATTTGAGGGGAGGTGCTGCTCAAATTTTTTAAAATTTGGTGATTTTACTCCAATCCAAGTGTATAAAGGTTAGTAACATCAACCTCACTTTATTTGTAGTTAAATGTAGGTACCTCTTTGCTTTAGATTTGGAGAAAATATGGTTTTTCATGATTCATGAAAGATTTTGAATTTACATCCAATCCAAGTGCTGGCCAAGGCGATTTTTGAAATTTGAGGGGAGGTGCTGCCCAAATTTTTTAAAATTTGGTTATTTTACTCCAATCAAAATACTTAAAGGTTAGTAACGTCATCCTCACTTCATATAGCTCACCTCATTTTTGAAGTAGATTTCTAAAAACTTGTTATGTATGTTTGTAGTTTACTTAGATTAAGATGTAGCTCTAATTGAAGGTAGGGATGTAGCTCAAATTTGGAATTGGAGTTCACATGATGGATGAAGGATTTTGAATCTGGAGCTAGCTCGATTATTTTTGGAAGTAGATTACAAATAACTTGTTATGTATGTTTAGAGTTCACTTAGATTAGGATGTAGCTCTCAATGAAGGTAGGGATCTAGCTCAAATTTAAAATTGGAGTTTCTTGATCGATGAAGGATTTAATTTAAAATTTAAAAACTTTTGGTACATATTTGAATAATTTAATTGATTAATTTATGTGCATGGTGGATAGCCTAGAAAAGGGCTAGAGTCCAATTTAGCTCTAATTTATGTAAATGGTAAATTAATGTAGGTTTTGAGATTCTAAAATTGATAAATCATCATGTAAAAATTAGTTAAAAATTAGCTTGCTACATCCTATTGTAGATAGGTTGGCAATGAATGTACAACACGAACCGATGCTCGAAGGTGAACATTGAGGGTGTGCAAGTTTTTATCAGTGTGGCCGTTGCGGGCAAACCGTCAGGCTTTATATGTTGTCCATGCCTGCACTGCAAGAATGAGAAGGAGTATTCAAACTTAAGGCCCCTTCACAGCCATTTGCTCCAAAGAGGTTTCTTGCCTAACAATATCTATTGGACTAAGCACGGTGAAGAAGGAATTATATAAGAAGGCAATGAAGAAGAAGAGGGAGACAACATAAACTCGAATGCAGCCCAATATAGTTCAATGGTAGATACATTGAGGGAGTTTGATGGGGATGATTTAGATCAGATGCGGCATGATGGTGAGGGAGATTACACCAATGAAACACAATTCCAAAGTTCCAATACTTATTAGAGGACCAGATAACACTCTTGTACCCAGACTGCGAGCAGGGCCACAAAAAGTTGCGTACCATACTTGACTTGATGCAATGGAAGGCGACAAATGGTTTGTCCGATAAGGGATTCAACGAATTGCTATGTCTCATTAAGAGGTTGCTTGCAAAGGATAACACGCTGCCTGAAAGTACTTACAAAGCCAAGCAAGTTGTCTCTCCTTTAGGATTGGAAATACAGAAAATACATACATGTCCTAATGACTGTATCCTTTATCGCAAGAAGTACGAAGATTTGGATGCTTGTCCAATGTGCCAAGCATCACGATATAGGATCAAGCATGATGACCCAGGGGCGGTAGAGGGGGAGCCCAAGAAGAAGAGACCCCCCGCTAAGGTGGTGTGGTATTTTCCTATAATCCTCCGGTTGAAGTGTTTGTTTGCGAACAAAGCACATGTCCAAATGTTGCGATAGTACAAAGAAGCACGTAAAGATGACGGAATGGTAAGACACCCCGCTGATGGCTCCCAATGGAGGAAGGTCGATAGAACATTCCCTGACTTTGCAGAGGAGGTGCTGCCCAAATTTTTTAAAATTTGGTATTTTACTCCAATCCAAGTGCTTGAAGGTTAGTAACGTAAACTTTACTTCATTTGTAGTGATTTTTGAAATTCGAGGGGAGGTGCTGCTCAAATTTTTTAAAATTTAGTAATTTTACTCCAACCCAAGTGCTTGAAGGTTAGTAACATCAACCTTACTTCATTTGTAGTTAAATGTAGGTACCTTTTTGCTTTAGATTTGGAGAAAATATGGTTTTTTCTATGATTCATGAAAGATTTTGAATTTACATCCAAGTGCTAGCCAAGGCGATTTTAGTTAGTTAGTATATTGACTACATTGAAATCTAAAACGTATATAAGACAGGGAGTCCATGAGTAAATATATAGGGAGAATGCCGACCAACATGTCCACGTAGCAGCAGGCATTGTGGCTTGACTGGCTGGCTGTAACAGCCCAAAATTGTACTTTTGTTATCTTTAAACAAGTTTGTAATGATGCGTACTATTACGGCAATTCCCGTTAAATTTCTATGGGACCAACACAAATTTCTAGATTTCAAAGGCCATTAGAAATTTGATTGGTTCTAATTAAATTTTAAAATCACCAAATAACTAATTAACAAATCTTACTTAGGAATTTATTATTTATAGCAAAATTTAGGAAATGTTGGAATAAAAGTTCAAATAGATCTTAAATGGGGAATATATTTTCATGTTCATAAAACATCCATACACATATATATATATGAATATATGTATATGTATATATGTACACACATATTCACATAAAACCAAAAATGATAAATTGCTCTAAAAATCCCAGGAAAATTCTATATATTAGTTTAAACTCTAATTGAGAGTTTGACTCAGTGTTGACCAAAAGGAACCCGGTGGGACCCACTTGGCAGCCTCTTCTTTTACCCCTGCTCTTGTGAGCATTTCGCCGAGCAGCTGTGCTGCCTCGGCTAGCTCTGCTCCCCGCCGGCAAAATCCAGCCCGCGGCTGGCAAAATCACCCCGGAGATCTGCTCTTTGGCTGCTTGTGCATGTCGTCTTGGCTCTGGCGGGCCCGCAACCGCGCCGAAGAGACACTCCGCCACTGGTTCGCCGCCGCTCGTGGGCGCCATGGCCGACCAAGCCACCTTGTCGGGATGGCCGTGACAGGACGTGCCAGGCACCGCCCACCTTGCCCAATGGCCGACTTGGTCGCGCCATCGATGCCCCCGCACCGCCGCTGTCTCCGGCCGGGTAATGCCGCCGAAAGAAGCCATCTCGCCGCCCGGCTCGACATTCGCCAACAACAAGCCACCGCCCCAGCTAGCCAATGAGCACTAGAGCTCCTCTGTGACCGTCTCACATCTTCGCGCGACCGCCGGTCAAGAGCCGAGCTCGGACCGAGCTTATATGCCACCGCGCCACATCGGCCGCTTTTCTCCTCTTTTCACTCTCACGCCGCCAAACCCAAACCAGACCTCCCTAGTCTCCACATTGTCTCGCGTTTGCTTCGCCATGACCTCGTGAAGCTCCCCCCAAGGAATTGGTCGAGTCATCCCGAGCTCGTCGGAACGCGCTCGCCACCGCCGACCGCCTTGCCTTCCCCAAAGATCATGAGCGCCGCCTTCCTTGTTTCGGACCGCACGGGACGCCGATCATCATCTCGGCTTCGCCGGTCTTCCCTAGCATCTTGAGCGCCGCCTTCCTTGCTCGGACCCGCACGTGACGCTGCCGACCCAACCGTGCCCCGACCACCTTTTTGCTCGTAGCACCCACTAACCCCGCGATAGCTCATGCGCGCTATTTTTCCATAAGCTCGACCCTAGGTCATTTACTCATGTCCGCCGGTAGCAGTTCGCCGCCCGGCATGGCTCGCCAAGGTCCGGCCGTTTCGCCTCGACGAGGGCACCCCTAGATCGCGTTAGCTCACCGTTCCACCGCACCCAAGAACGCCCCAAAACGGTGCACCTAGCTCGACTAGCCGTCGGCTAGCCTCGGCCGCGGCGAAGCCGGCCGAGGAACGACGATGACGGCGAGCCGTCCGACCGCGCCAATATCCGTGCGGCTTCACCGTGTGTGTCGCGACAGTGGGCCCCATTTGTCGGCCTTCATGATTTAAAACTCCCGCGGCTTCTTCACGTTGCCGACATGTGGGCCCTCGGTCCCACATGTCGAGTAAAATGAGGCGCCTATGACCCCAAATACTTTCACTCGCGAAGTTACGCCTTCCGGCACGTCGTCGACGTGGTTGGCTCGGCCATGAAGTTAGCGGGCGACCCAAGATCGTTTCACCCATTTTTCCCAGATTTTATAAATAAAACAAAGACAAGAAATAGAAACGATTTATTTAAAATAGGTAGATATCATTAAAAATTCTGGAAAAATTAGGGTAAAAACTAGAGCTTGTGTTGGATTTAATAAAAATAGTACCTCACACAAGAACCAAACACGGTTCCTAGATTAAATCCATTAAGCTTATTTTAGGTATTAATTCATATAGAAATAAGCAAAAATAGAATGTTGTGTATTAAAATAGATTAACAATTAAGTTAAACATAAGAAAATCATGGATGCCGATAAATGACTTTTTGGACCTAGGTGAATATAGTATAACCTATAATATGTTTCCTAATTACATGTTAACTCAATATTGGTATAATTAGGAAACATGAACAACTAGCTACATGTATCATGTTAACATATTCTAACTATTTAAAGTACTTTAAAAGACGATAAAACCATATTTTGTCCTATTGGGTTAATTAGGGTAGAAATTTCATTACACATATATATACATGTATCATGTGCATCATCTCACAAGCACTTCGCGGCCATTCCGCTATGATTCATTATTTAGAAGGATCATGGAACTTTCTCGATATATATATATATATATATATATATGGATTCATGTAGATAGTTAAACATAGGAATCGTAAATGAGCGAATACGAGCGACCTCGATTGCATTTCATGCATCATTCTTTTCTTCGCCGCATCGTGTTTATGATGAATTGTTGATTCTCCGTTTAGACGTAGAGGATCCGGAAACACTGTTCGAGGACTCCGCACAAGACCCGGACTTCAATTCCCAAGGCGAGTTAATATCTACCCTCAAAGGAGTTTGCTTTTACTAGGAGAATCTCGATTTTCCTAGTGCGAAGTTAATACTTAACCTTAATAGTGTTGCTTTTACTAGGAGAGTATGCGCTTTCCTAGTGCAAGTTAACATCCAATAATATCATATTGAATCCCAGATTTCTAAAGTATTTGTTTTACAAGATAAACCGCATGCCCTTTTAAGTACTTATGCCTATTTGTTCAATCATGATATATCATGCCATTTACTTACTTGCTATCAATTTACCATGATGATGTTGTCTTGAATTAATCATCTGTCATTTGGCTTTGCTATTGATCGCTTTGATGATCACCCTTGGTAGCCTGGTTAATTTAAATAAACTGATTTAGACTCCTAAGTCTTGGTTAAAATCTTGCTTAGACATTGCTCAGATCCAATTATTAATTTTAGGCTTAGAATTGCCTCGGAACGGTGAACCGATATTCACCGGACATGATCACACAATGAATATGGTTAATTGGAAATTGGGCCTGGCATGCCAGTGTGTGTATGGTTGTGATGTGATGCAATGCAGACTGGGTCTGGCATTGGGTAAGAAATGAAGTAGCTGGGCTACGTGATTTGAGGAGCTAATCGCCCACATACGTAGTGCATAGAAGAGGAGCGCGGCGAGATCCGCGTAATGCCGTGCGCTGCCCCAAAAGGAGGGGTTCCGCCACATCGTGTGATTCACACGGAGGGTGCGAGTTAGCCGAAGAAGGAAGTGCATAAGGGTGAGGCCCTTCGTGGACTGGCTGGGCTGAATCAAGGATTCCCCCAGACGGGTGCATCGAGGATGCACAGCAGACGCCATCGACTATCCGCTGCGGGAGATAGTTCCTAACACCACAACGCCCGCCATCGCGCGTAGTGCAAGTATTGGAGATTCAGGGTAGTTACGACTGCGGGCGTACTCGCCTGCCGCCATGCTTGAGGTGAAGACAGCCATGTCGTCATCGAGGATGATCTAGGTCCATTCTACAGAGAGCCGTGAGTCTAGCGTGGGTCGGCAGCCAGCTAGGACGAGACCGTACTTTTTGGGAATGTGATCCATAACGAGTCGCCACACTCGGAAGATGATGGCGGAGTGGAAGAGAACGTTTGGCGAGTGCTTGAAACCGCCATGGATTGGTTGTGCATTGAAAAGGAAATATGATAAATAATCAATTTGACAGGAATTTGGTTAAACTGCTAAGTCATAGGCTTTCATTTCCAAAACTGCTTTCATGCAAATAAATAAACCCACCTTTCCTTTGAAACCTCTATCACTAAATGCATTGGGTTGGTGTTAGCTCGCCAGTGTTTGGATGACACCGACCTCGCATAAATATCTATCTTTAGACATGGAGGAGCCCGTTGAGGAAGATGCCTACGATTGTCATGAGGAAGGAGATCCTCGATGCCGGGACCGTGAGTAGTTGCTTAAGATAGGGTTTAGTGCTTCCACCGCCGTGTGTGGTTACACATTCTTTGGTGTGATTTTGTTGTTCTTTTGAACTTGCAAGTTGCCTTTTGGGAGATTTCCGCTACTCGATGAACTTTGGTCTCGTAACTAAGGCTTAAATGCCGTTTGCTACTAATGCGATCGGATGATCGCCGTTATGTAATATTTGGACACCGATGTATGAAATGATTCCAACCAGTAACTCTTGCACTAGCCTCTTGATCCAGGGGCCTAGTGCAGTCCGACCGCTCGCTAGGTAAGCCGAGAAGGGCGCGACAGAGCTGGTATCGAGCATACGATCAGAGGAACCCTAAACCTGCCGCTAGCTAAGGATTGCGATAGTTTATATAAAATATTTTTCCAAAACTGCTCTTGTATATCTTGTCTTTTAACTTTCACAACTATACTATTTCTTACTTAAAGGAATTCTTCTTTCGTTTTTGTAGATGGATGAGCAGGTTTCCCACAGCTTTTCTCTGGGGCGTGCTACCTACGGTTATGACGACCCTTTGCACGCCAGCCAGATGGTTCTTGTCCTCCGCCAATTGTCGGACTTCCTGTGCTTTGATGACCGCCCCTGCTACTTCTGGAGGCTCGTTCGTACCCTGCCCCGCTTAGGGTACATTGTAGAGGTTCGAGTCTACTACCACCACTGACACAAGGGCCTGACTGAGGGGCGGAGACAGGCCGGGACCACTTGCACCTGCTATCGATGATGCGGCAAAGCATTAGCGTCTGAGGGCTCTGAGAGAGGTACCACGACGACTTGGAGGGCACTTCTTTCGCCCGACCTTCCTTTCAGCACTTCGCACTTCTCCCAGGCTTTACCAGTGCCCCGCCTTCACTGAGGGACCACTTGGAGAGGGTTGCGCGCCTTCTCCAGGGCGCGGAGACAGACCGTGACAGCGCTCTTGAGGAGATCGGCTTCCTCCGCTACTCTCTTCGTACAGCAGACAACCGCCTGCGGGTGGTCGGACGGCGTCTTCACCACTACGTCAGCAGTCTGACGATGAGTAGACGCCAAAGGACTCGACTTGCCCGGGCTAGGCGCGACAATGAAAGTAGAGGACCCTTCCCTTTCCCCTCCGGGTCCTCAGTTTCCTCCACCTGAGTACCCTAACCGCCGCACTACCATGCGGAAACGGGGTCTTCCTCCTAGTGCCTTGGTGGGGATTCCTCGTCACGACGCTTCCCCACTGACCTCTTTGTCATTGCAGGAGTACTCTTCTGACTCGGAGACCTCCGAGGACCTACCTGCTCCCCCAGTTGAGCCACCTCCTGCTGTTGCTGCTGTGCCTTCTCAGCGGTCGCCAGAGGACTTCCTGGCTACTTCCAACCGCTACCCACCGGGAGACCGGTGATAGTTTACACTCGTCGTCCCGCCTTGAGTAGCTAGTTAGCTTGACAGATGACCTAGATCGAAATGTGTCTTTTGTTTCGCCATAGTAGATGATTGGCGGCTTGTATCCTTGTCGATAATTGTACTTTTGTGGTATGATGTAAAACTGATTTGACTATTGCCGCTTTTGGGTATCTTAAATGACAAGCGTTTAGTGGTCTGCATTTATTCGATTTCTTTGATATTGGCCTCATGCATGCATATTTAGCTATAATGTTAAGGATCACCGCCATGCGGATGGTACGTGGTCGTGGAGCTGCCCGTGGCCAAGGGGCGATCTAGGCCGCGATGCCGCGTGGCCAAGGAGCTGGCCAAGCCCGTGGTGCTTGGCGCAGCTAGAGGTCGTGTCATGATCGAGGCCGAGGTAATCTACCTCCTCCTCCGCAGAGACCCAACCATGGCCCGTGTCTTAGCTTATCAAGCACGATGTTGGGTCAAGTCGCTCAACCAAAGAAAGTGACAGAATCGAAATGAGGGATCCAAACATGCTGCCTTTATGCGGACCAATCCCCCTACCTTCGCCCAAGCTACCGATCCCATGGAAGCAGAAGACTGGTTACGCACTGTAACCAAGAACCTGGAGTTGATTAGATGTCCAGAAATGGAAAAAGTGCGCTTGGCCTCCCACCTGCTAGTAGGACCTGCAGGCGTGTGGTGGGATAATTATGTCGCCACCCGGCCAGGTGTGGATGAAGAAGAAATGGAAGAAAATGAACCTGCTGAAGATGGAGATGCCGACGAAGCTCAACAAGCTGATAATGCTGAAGTGCCGCCTTATGTTCCCCACCCAAGGATTCATTCCATGGGAAGAATTTGTCACTTTGCTTTAAATTTTCACATACCCATAGGAATCACCAGGATGAAGAAGTATGAGTTCCGCAGACTCTCTCAAGGGACGATGACAATTTCTGAATATCTTACTAAGTTCAATGAGCTTGCAAGATATGCCCCCCAAGACATCCACAATGAAGCCGAAAAGATAGATTGGTTCCTAGAAGGGATGGATTTTCGGTACAAATCCCGCCTTAGGATTTTGGAGTACCAAAACTTCCACCACTAGTCAACAAGGCCTTGGTGTTGGAAAGGGACTTGAAGGGCGAGGATCTCTCGCGTAAGCGCAAGATGGCTGAACGTACGATCGCCGGGTCAAGCCGTACGGGACAATTCAAACCTCAAAGAGCTGGACAACAATCTTCCATGATCAACCGTGGATATGATATGAGGGTGGGCGGTGCTAGAACCCCGGTTTTCGCACCCAAGCACCAATGGCACCCATAATGCACCGAGCACCCAAAATAGGATGACAGTAAAGCGCTACCTATGTCACCACTGACACTATGCTTTTAACCGCCCTAGTCGAATCGCGCAAAACCTCAAGGGAATGTTGTGCAGGGTCGTGGCGAGAGTCGCCCACCGCAGAATCAAGCTCAAGGTATGGGACGTGGAGACTCAACAATATCATCGCAGAAGCGGACAAGAAGATGAAGGAGTACTTGTGGAGTGCGTTTGGACTTCACGACTCCCGAAGACAAGTTTTATTTGATTACGGTGCATCACATTCCTTTATTTCACAAGAATACGTAGATAAGCACCAGCTACAAACCTTTCCTCTTAATAAGCCCTTCACCATTAGATCTCCCGGTGGTAAGGCCTATAGGTCCTGCAAATGGGTAGAAATAAGGAAGGAAAGAGTAGGATTCTATTTCGACCTAATGGTCATGTCTGGATTAGGAGTTGATGTCATAATCGGCATGGATTGGCTAAGACTCTATAAGGGAGTATTAGATTGCGCCAAGCGAGAAGTCAGGCTTGTAAAGGATGGTGTGTTTGAAAGAGTATGGAAGGTAGATGAACCCTACAGATGGGGTAGAGCCATCTGGTACCTCAAGGAAGACAACCCGAGTAAGGTAAAGGTAGTCCAAGAATATTTGGACGTATTCCCGGATGACTTACCTGGACTACCGCCTGATCGAGAGGTAGAGTTTGTTATAGAGTTAACACCTGGTACAGCCCCAATCTACAAAACATATTTCAAGATGAACTCGGAAGAATTAGAAGAACTCAAGAAACAATCGACGACTTATTAAGCAAGGGTTTGATCCGCCAAGCTCATCTGCTGGGGATCCCCGCCATGTTTGTGGATAAGAAGGATGGTGGGCGAAGATTAGTGGTGGACTATAGGGCGTTGAACGCCGTCACTATTAAAAATAAGTATCCTCTGCCCAGGATCGATGACCTGTTTGACCAACTCCAAGGAGCTACACGTTTTTCCAAGATCGACCTTCGATCTGGATACCATCAAGTAAAGGTGCGGAAGGATGATATACCCAAAACAGCCTTCACCACTCGGTATGGCCTGTTTGAATATTTGGTCATGTCCTTTGGGTTAACCAATGCACCTACCTATTTCATGAACCTCATGAATTTAATCCTAATGGAATACCTTGACAAGTTTGTTGTCGTCTTCATTGACGACATCCTTGTGTACTCCAAATCGGACGAAGAGCATGAGAAGCACACGAGAGCGGTGTTGGATAAACTCGAGAGCATAAGCTATATGCAAAATATAGTAAATGTGAATTTTGGATTAGTGATGTCAGTTTCTTGGGACATATTATATCTCTTTGAAGGAATTAAAGTGGACCCATCTAAGATAGACACGGTCATGAATTGGAAAACACACGCCATCAGTAAAGGAAATTGCAGCTTTCTAGGTCTCAGCAGATATTATCGGCGTTTCATCGAAGGATTCTCAAAATTTCCGACCACTAACTCAGCTATTGAAAAAGGAAAGGAAGTTTGAATGGACCGAAGATTGTGAACTCAGTTTCCAGAAGCTCAAAACCCTTCTGACCACCACTCCTGTTTTGGCCACACCTAATATCGCCAAGAAGTTTGAAGTATACTGTGACGCTTCCCGACAAGGATTAGGATGTGTATTGATGCAAGATGGCAAGGTTGTGGCGTGATCACGGCGATTCTTGCTAAGCACGAGGACAATTACCCAACCCATGACCTAGAACTTGCCTGCCGTAGTTCATGCACTCAAGCTATGGAGACATTTTCTGATGGAAAAACAATGTGACATCTACACAGATCACAAAAGCCTAAAATACGTTTTCACCCAAGCCAACCTCAATATGAGGCAAAGAAGGTGGTTAGAGTTGATTAAAGATTACAACCTAAATATATTATACCACCCTGGCAAGGCCAACGTGGTGGCAGATGCTCTAAGCAGAAAGAACCAGTGCAACTTCCTGATGGTGATCCCAGGAGAAGACATGAATACTCAGAAAGATACCTCCTCAGAACAGCTACTGGAAGAATTGAATAAGTTATGCCCGAATCTCGTAAAATCTGGAGAATTAGCCAACATCACGGTTCAGCCAGATCTGATCGACCGTATCAAAGATAAGCAACAAGATCATCCCAAGCACCCTTAGGCTCAAGGATGATGAATAGGGGTTTGAACAAAAATTGTTAGGACGAACAAGGAATTCTCTGGATGGAGAAGAGGATCTTTGTGCCTCACGACCGGAATTAAAGGAAGAAATCTTAAAAGAAGCACACGAGTCACCGTTTTCCATGCACCGGGATGTACAAAATGTACCAAGATCTGAAGGCAACCTTCGGTGGCCCCGATCAAACGAGATGTAGCGAGAATATGTGGCCAAATGTAATATTTGTTTGTTTAGTTAAGGCGTAACACCAACGTCCAAAGCAGGTTCTGCAACCAATCAAAATCCTAGAATGGAAGTGGGATGAAGTGACCATGGACTTTATTATAGGACTTCCCCGGTCTCGAAGTGGCCATGACTCTATATGGGTAATAGTAGACCGGTTGACCAAGGTAGCTCATTTCATTCCAGTCAAAACCACTCACAAGGGTAGCAAACTAGCAGAACTATTCATCGCCCAGATAGTAAGCCTTCATGGAGTTCCCAAGAGAATTTTATCTGATCGTGGATCACAGTTTACCTCAAAGTTTTGGGAAGAACTCCATAGTGCCTCGGGCACCAAATTGTCATTTAGCACAGCCTACCACCCTCAAACTGACGGACAAACGGAAAGGACTATTCGAACTCTAGAAGACATGCTTCGAGCTTGTGCTTTGGAATTCCCAGCAGAATGGGAAAAATGGTTACCTTATGCGGAATTTGCCTATAACAACAGTTATCATGGCAGTCTGCAAATGTCTCCTTTTGAAGCTCTATACGGAAGAAAATGTAGGACCCCTCTCTATTGGTCCGAGTCTGGAGAAGGGCAGGTATTTGGAAGAAACACCCTGCAGGAAGCCGAAGCAAAGGTCAAAATGATTAGGAAGCAATTGCTTGCTGCCCAATCTCGACAAAAGAGTTATGCTGACCATCGTCGGAGGGACCTATCTTTCGAAGTTGGAGACTATGTGTATCTCAAGATCTCACCCTTCAAGGGAACACGAAGATTTCAAGTCAAGGGAAAATTGGCCCCAAGGTTTGTGGGACCTTATCCAGTCTTGTCTCGTAAGGGTATGGTCGCTTACGAACTTGACCTTCCCAAGGAGTTGGGAGAAGTTCACAACGTGTTTCACGTGTCCCAACTCCGAAAGTGTTTGAGAAAACCCGAAGGAGAAGTAGTTCACCGCACGACACCCTACAACCCAACTTGGGATATCAAGTCAAGCCTATTCAAATATTAGAGACTCAGGAAAAGAAGCTCAAGAATAAGACCATTCGACTTTGCAAGGTGCAATGGAGCAATCAATCCGGAGGACAGCTTTCATGGGAACCAGAAGAGAAAATGCGTCAAGAATTCCCCTACCTATTCGCTTCATAGAAATAGCAATCTCGAGGTCGAGATTTGTTTTTAGGGGGGAGGGATTTGTAACAGCCCAAAATTGTACTTTTGTTATCTTTAAACAAGTTTGTAATGATGCGTACTATTACGGCAATTCCCGTTAAATTTCTATGGGACCAACACAAATTTCTAGATTTCAAAGGCCATTAGAAATTTGATTGGTTCTAATTAAATTTTAAAATCACCAAATAGCTAATTAACAAATCTTACTTAGGAATTTATTATTTATAGCAAAATTTAGGAAATGTTGGAATAAAAGTTCAAATAGATCTTAAATGGGGAATATATTTTCATGTTCATAAAACATCCATACACATATATATATATGAATATATGTATATGTATATATGTACACACATATTCACATAAAACCAAAAATGATAAATTGCTCTAAAATCCCAGAAAATTCTATATATTAGTTTAAACTCTAATTGAGAGTTTGACTCGATGTTGACCAAAAGGAACCGGTGGGACCCACTTGGCGCCTCTTCTTTTACCCCTGCTCTTGTGAGCATTTCACGAAAGCAATTGTCTTGTCTTTGCCTCGGCTCGCTTCTACTCCCACAAAAAATCCACCCGCTGGTGCAAAATCACCCCGAGATCTGCTCTTTGGTTGCTTGTGCATGTCGTCTTGGCTCTGGCGGGCTCAAGAATCGCGCCGGCGACACTCGCCATCGTTCGCCGCCGCCGCGGGCGCCATGGCCGACCAAGCCACCTTGTCGGGATGGCCGTGACAGACGTGCGAGCACCGCCCACCTTGCCCAATGGCCGACTTGGTCGCGCCATCGATGCCCCCGCACCGCCGCGTCTCGGCCGGCAATGCCGCCCGAAAGCAAGCCATCTCGCCGCCCGGCTCAGACATTCGCCAGCAAACAAGCCACCGCCCAGCTAGCCAATGAGCACTAGAGCTCCTCTGTGACCGTCTCACATCTTCGCGCGACCGCTGGTCAAGAGCCGAGCTCGGACCGAGCTTATATGCCACCGTGCCACATCGGCCGTTTTCTCCTCTTTTCACTCTCACGCCGCCACCCCAAACCAGACCTCCCTAGTCTCCACATTGTCTCGCTTGCTGCGCCATGACCTCGTGAAGCTCCCCCCTGAAGGAATTGGTCTGAGTCATCCCGAGCTCGTCGAACGCTCTCGCCACCGCCGACCGCCTTGGTCTTCCCAAAGATCATGAGCGCCGCCTTCCTTTTCCGGACACGCGACGGGACGCGCCGATCATCATCTCGGCTTCACGGTCTTCCCCAAAGATCTTGAGCGCGCCGCCTTCCTTGCTCGGACCGCACGTGGGCCGCGCCGACCCAACCGTGCCCCGACCACCTTTTTGCTCGGTAGCACCCACTAACCCCGCGATAGCTCATGCGCGCGCTATTTTTCCATAAGCTCGACCCTAGGTCATTTACTCATGTCCGCCGGTAGCGGTTCCGCCGCCCGGGCATGGCTCGCGCGTCGGCGTTTCGCCTCGACGAGGGCACCCCTAGATGCGCGTTAGCTCACCGGTTCCACCGCACCCAAGAACGCCCCAAACGGTGCACCTTAGCTCGGCTAGCCGTCGGCTAGCCTCGGCGAATCTTGGCCGGAGGAAGACGATGACGGCGAGCCGTCCGATCTGCGCCAATATCCGTGCGGCTTCACCGTGTGTGTCGCCGACAGTGGGCCCGGTTGCCGGCCTTCATGGATTTAAAACTCCCGCGGCTTCTTCACGTCGCCGACATGTGGGCCCTCGGTCCCACATGTCGAGGTAAATCAGGCGCCTATGACCCCAGCGCCTTCACTCGCGAAGTTACGCCTTCCGGCACGTCGTCGACGTGGTTGGCTCGGCCATGAAGTTAGCGGGCGCCCAAGATCGTTTTCACCCATTTTTCCCAGATTTTATAAATAAAACAAAGACAAGAATAGAAACGATTTATTTAAAATAGGTAGATATCATTAAAAATTCGGAAAAATTAGGGTAAAAACTAGAGCTTGTGTTGGATTTAATAAAAATAGTACCTCACACAAGAACCAAACACGGTTCCTAGATTAAATCCATTAAGCTTATTTTAGGGTATTAATTCATATAGAAATAAGCAAAAATAGAATGTTGTGTATTAAAATAGATTAACAATTAAGTTAAACATAAGAAAATCATGGATGCCGATAAATGACTTTTTGGACCTAGGTGAATATAGTATAACCTATAATATGTTTCCTAATTACATGTTAACTCAATATTGGTATAATTAGGAAACATGAACAACTAGCTACATGTATCATGTTAACATATTCTAACTATTTAAAGTACTTTAAAAGACGATAAAACCATATTTTGTCCTATTGGGTTAATTAGGTAGAAATTTCATTACACATATATATACATGTATCATGTGCATCATCTCACAAGCACTTCATGGCCATTCCGCTATGATTCATTATTTAGAAGGATCATGGAACTTTCTCGATATATATATATATATATATATATATATATATATGGATTCATGTAGATAGTTAAACATAGGAATCGTAAATGAGCGAATACGAGCGACCTCGATTGCATTTCATGCATCATTCTTTTCTTCGCCGATCGTGTTTATGATGAATTGTTGATTCTCCGTTTAGACGTAGAGGATCCGGAAACACTGTTCGAGGACTCCGCACAAGACCCGGACTTCAATTCCCAAGGCGAGTTAATATCTACCCTCAAAGGAGTTTGCTTTTACTAGGGAGAATCTCGATTTTCCCTAGTGCGAGTTAATACTTAACCTTAATAGTGTTGCTTTTACTAGGGAGAGTATGCGCTTTCCCTAGTGCAAGTTAACATCCAATAATATCATATTGAATCCCAGATTTCTAAAGTATTTGTTTTACAGTATTAAACTGCATGCCCTTTTAAGTACTTATGCCTATTTGTTCAATCATGATATATCATGCCATTTACTTACTTGCTATCAATTTACCATGATGATGTTGTCTTGAATTAATCATCGTCATTTGGCTTTGCTATTGATCGCTTTGATGATCACCCTTGGTAGCTGGTTAATTTAAATAAACTGATTTAGACTCCTAAGTCTTGGTTAAAATCTTGCTTAGACATTGCTCGAGATCCAATTATTAATTTTAGGCTTAGAATTGCCTCGGACGGTGAACCGATATTCACCGGACATGATCACACAATGAATATGGTTAATTGAAATTGGGCTGGCATGCCGGTGTGTGTATGGTTGTGATGTGATGCAATGCGGTCGGGCGGCATTGGGTAAGAAATGAAGTAGCCGGGCTACGTGATTTGAGGAGCTAATCGCCCACATACGTAGTGCATAGAAGAGGAGCGGCGAGATCCGCGTAATGCCGTCGCTGCCCCAAAGGAGGGTTCCGCCACATCGTGTGATTCACACGGAGGGTGCGAAGTTAGCAAGAAGGAAGTGCATAAGGGTGAGGCCCTTCAGGATCGGGCGGGCTGAATCAAGGATTCCCCGACGGTGCATCGAGGATGCACAGCAGACGCCATCGACTATCTCGCTGCGGGAGATAGTTCCTAACACCACAACGCCCGCCATCGCGGTAGTGCAAGTATTGGAGATTCAGGGTAGTTACGACTGCGGGCGCACCTGTCTGCCGCCATGCTTGAGGTGAAGACAGTTTCATGTCGTCATCTGAGGATGATCTAGGTCCATTCTTACAGAGAGCCGTGAGTCTAGCGTGGGTCGGCAGCCCAGCTAGGACGAGACCGGTACTTTGTGGGGAATGTGATCCATTAACGAAAAGCGCCACACTCGGAAGATGATGGCGGAGTGGGAAGAGAACGCTTTGGCGAGTGCTTGAAACCGCCATGGGATTGGTTGTGCATTGAAAAGGAAATATGATAAATAATCAATTTGACAGGAATTTGGTTAAACTGCTAAGTCATAGGCTTTCATTTCCAAACTGGCTTTCATGCAAATAAATAAACCCACCTTTCCTTTGAAACCTCTATCACTAAATGCATTGGGTTGGGTGTTAGCTCGCCAGTGTTTGGATGACACTGACCTCGCATAAATATCTATCTTTAGACATGGAGGAGCCCGTCGAGGAAGATGCCTACGATTGTCATGAGGAAGGAGATCCTCGATGCGGGACCAGAGTAGTTGCTTAAGATAGGGTTTAGTATGTTCCACCGATCGTGTGTGGTTACACAGCTGCTGGTGTGATTTTGTTGTTCTTTTGAACTTGCAAGTTGCCTTTTGGGAGATTTCCGCTACTCTGATGAACTTTGGTCTGTAACTAAGGCTTAAATGCCGTTTGCTACTAATGCGATCGGATGATCGCTGTTATGTAATATTTGGACACCGATGTATGAAATGATTCCAGCTGTATAACTCTTGCACTAGCCTACTGATCCAGGGCCTAGTGCAGGTCCGACCGTTCTCGCTAGGTAAGCCGAGAAGGGGCGCGACACTGGCTTCCAGTGGTGTACGCAACTTCTGCATCATGCCAAGCTGCCTGCACATTACGTACACACAGAATGATCTTTACTGTTACTTTTCCATCGAACAGTAGTGGAGGTTGCTGTTGGTATTTGTCACGTTAGCAAAACCGGATGTCAATTATAGTATTGTTGCCGTATTTCTTTGGAGATGAGATAAATGAACACCCATGGATGCATAATTGCCATAATGTTGTGAAATAAGTGATAGTGTTAAAATAATGCAAGGCTTATGGCTTATTGCTGTTTCCAAAAGCCAAGATTTGACTTCTTATGGTAGCTCTCAAAAAAAGTAAAACAGAGCAGGATGACTAATCTCGATGTTGCATTGAGAAGCATCCAAAAGCCAACATTTCAGCTATTCATACACTTCAAGAATTTAGCCTAGATCACGAGAAAAATGCCAACCAATATTATACCCATGAAATATCGAAAAAGTCCATTTTATACCTCCAACTAAAAAGCCGGTTATTGAATATATACCATCATCTTCAAAAATTAATTTATTTAGCACCGTTAGTGGCCTAGCTAGGTAAATAGTTTTTTTAACATGATATCCGGCCGGTTTTGTCCACGTATGTCTTTCGCATGTGCTTATGGCATACTTTAGTGATATTTATACCTAAAGAACTGTACGTGATACATTTATATTACAAATGGTGTTTAGCCTAGTGTCGTCTATGATACTTAGGATCTCCACCCGACAATCTATTTCTGCCTATGGCCTTGCTCGATGTCGCTGTTGTTCTCAACCCCGACCCTGACCTGGTGCCGCTAGCTGGTTGATCTGTACTAGGCGCTAGGATTGCCTACCAATTATCTGTCCCCATCTCCACCTTCTGATCTACGAGGACGGTGTTTTCACCACGTTATGGAGTTCCCTGCGTGTTTCGCACTGTCCGATTTGTTTTATATCTGTGCTTTTCTTGCTTGGTATACTAGTTCAGAAAAAGTCATCGCTGGCGGTTCAGAATCATCGTCACTGGCGCTTATTAAACCGTCAATGATTAAACAACAATGATAGTCACATATCATTGGCAGTTCGTATACAAACCGCCAGTAAAAGTAGCATACCACTAGCGCCGCCAGTGATAGATTGCATATCATTTGCTATTCTAGACACCAGCCGCCAGTGATAGGCGCAATATCACTAGCGGTTTTTATTTATAGGGGATATCTATATATCAGTTGACTGTGTTTTCAAACATTCGGTCAATCCCTCGGAGACACCCGATTTCCATTGTGTGACTTCCTATACATACACATGACACGCTCAATTGCTTCCCAGATAGTTGCAGGCAAATCAGATTAACTCCAAGATCTAATTAGCCAACACTAGTAATGCTCTAAATGCAATAGTACCATTTCAAAATATCATCAACATGTACTGGTACGGACATTTCAATCTACATACTCCCAGCAATTGTCACTAGCCTTAAAATTTGTTTGGTCTATTCCTCTATCAATTACTATGTGCATTTTGCATCCTCTCGTCACATAAACTTTTTTACAGTTAATTATGCACTTTTTACATATCCAATTATATATAAATTTAGTTATTTACTAGTGTAAAACACAGCGACTGAGATTTCACCTATTTTCAGGCGACTGACAGGAAGCAATTCTGTTATTTATAACCGTCAGTGATGAGATATATCACTGGTGGATGTTTGCAAGAACTGCTAGTGATAAGACTCGATAGGGGAAAAATAGCTAGAAAAATTGGCCAGCATGAGGTTTTGCTAGCATTTCATCGAGATTTCATACATAAGAAATACACACACACATATATATATATATATAGTAGCACTAACGTACTATTTAAGAGTACAAAAGGCTTCCGTACATATAACTTTTTAGCTATTGGATTAATCAATAAACACACGTGGAGCAAATCCCTCGCGATAAGCCCACCGGTGGCTCTGCATGCATGCATGCAAAGCGAAGTTGACATATATTCCTTCTATTTTTTTACTATATCTTTTAATTGACACATCCGATTGACGAGTGGTTTTCACCTACGTGTCCCTGACATTTTTACGAACAAAACTAGACCGGTCTTGATATATAAATTTATTCTTTACTACTTCTTATATAACACATTACTACATACATATAGTGATATTGTATTCATAAAAATAATAAAGTTATGTTTATTGAAATAGTAAAGCCACCGTGTGGCTAGTCTCAATGTATATTTTTTTTTACTACTTCATATATTACACTTTACTACAGATATTTACTATTGTACTACATACATGTAATAAAGTTATATTTATAAATGTAGTAAAGTTGTGTTTAAAAAAATAGTAAAGCTACTATACGTATACCGCATATAGTATGAAAATATTTTTTAAAAATTTTATATAGCATGTGTGGTCTGGTTTTGTTCAAAAAATGTCACAAACCATTTTCGAAAACCGTTTGTCGATTGGAGCTTTCAATCAAAAGATATGGTGAAAAAATGAAAGTAATAATTACATGCATGCTTAGAGTAGGAGAGAGAGAGGTGATATCATCTGCATGCATGTTGTCCGCGTAGGGAGGCTGACGTGCATTTTTTTCTTGTGGAGCTTTGAGATTAGATCTAATCTAAATCATGTGGTTAAAAAAGTATGAGTATGAAAGGACTCTGTACTCTTAAGAGTACAATAGTCTTTGTGTGTATGTATATATATATATCGCTTAACTTTCAGATCATGCATATAAGGATAGAGATCGAGAAACTGACATTATAAGAGATGAACTATCGTATGTAAGTAGACGAGCTCTTTAAACTATTGTTTGACTCCGAACTAACTACCATTAGAGGAATAGTTAGGAGTCACGGCAAACACGAGAGGAACAGTAGTTCACTCCGTCCTTGAAGCAAACCAGGCAACTGAAAGATCTACAAATATGACACGTGGTCATAGAACCACACATCAAAACAATTTCATATTAACACGCATCGATAAGAATTCACAAATGCACGGATTCATATAAATGCATATAGAAAACATAAAGTGCGAAGGTTCATCACAAAGTGTTCAATGGAGCAGGGCACATCAAAATGTTTTCATGATTTTGTCCATACACTCTACATAGGCTAATTCTAATTGTCCTAGTCTAATTTTGGAGGGTGGAGACCACCATGCGGATCAACAATTTGCATTATTATAAAGTTAGCGGCCACTTCTCTAATTTCGGAAAGATTGTCGAAATCGATAGGCCCCAGCTTCACGTCCATATCTTGGAGCCTCATTATAGAAATCGCCTTCATCATGTGGCGGGTAACGTAAAACCCGCAAGCATGGCCTCCGGGCTGCTGGTGGCACTGTATAATAATAGATAATTAGGTCGACGGCCACTAGGAATAATAGCAGTTCTTTTCCTATGAGAGGTATGTACATGCACGTACCGGCCATTTCATATTGTGTTATAGAGCATCGCTCCTAGAAACATCATGTTTCCTCCCTCGCTCAATGTAGTAATGAAACGCCTAATCGAGTAGTTTACTCAAAGATGAGTAGTCATGATAAGATGAGGGCTAGCCCTTTTAGAGTCGAGGTATAGAACTTTGTTCTCGTCAGGTGTTATGACCACCAAGATCCAATGCCAATCTTTGAGGATTGGCAATAGAAAGTATTGTTTGTCTTGGTGGTGATACAATACATTCTTGATATAGTTCCCGATTCGACCGTAATTTTTATCCATATCATGTTGGGTACAAAGTGCCGTATCAAGAAAACCTACCGGTTTCCCGTTTGTTTGACATTTAGTTTCAAGTGGCTGGAAACATATATTTGATTAAAATATAAGTCAAGAAGACCAAACGAGAGTTCTAAATACGAATAACTATTGCAGGGACTTACAGTGGAAAGCATTGGAGGAGTGAATGATCGAGCCCCTGTAGACGGTACATGCACCATAGGTGGCCCTAGTTCACCATGAAATAGTAATCTTCGTTATCAAAATGTTTGGCCTTCAACATAGCCATGATACCAGACCCTCGTTCTGACGTTGTTGGCGGAGTAACCGAACGGGTATTTCACACCATGCAAACACTGACAGAATTCGGTTCTCTCAGCCTTGGACAGAGTGTAGCCAGCTGGAGGAAGGAATGTTCGGCCCGTACTAGTCTTGACTGGTGCTAACTCACTTCTTATATTCATATCAACCAAGTGTAATCATGCGTTTAGCCCGTCCTTTGTTTTGTCCTTCAGGTTCAGCAATAAACCGACCAAACTGTTGCAGACATTTAGCTCAACATGCATCACATCAATGTAGTGTCGAACATCTAAATCTTTCCAATAGGGTAGGTCCCAAAAAATGACCTTTTCTTCCATATGCCATATTTCTCACTAGTTTTTGTCTTCTTCCTTTTCTTACAACCTTTTTCTCTCTTCCCAAACACGACATGGAAATCCTGAAGCATATCATGGACTTCTGTCCTACTAACTGAACGTGGAGCTGAGCCAATCTCCTTATTTCCGTCGAACTATCTAGTCATCTTATGATGTGGGTGATTGGTGGGAAGAAACCTTCGATAGCGCATATAGACCGTCTTTCAAGAGTTCTGTAGCTAGACACTTGCGGTATCCTCCAAGTAGTGAGGACAAGCTTTGCTACCTTTCGTAGTCATGCCCGATAGGTTTTCAAGTGCAGGGAATCATTAATGGTGTAGAACAACATGGCGCGTAGAGTGAAGGTCTCCCGTCGGTCTACATCCCACACCTTCACCCCTTTGTTCCATAGTGTCTCCAGTTCCTCCACCAATGGTACTAGGTACACATCAATATCATTCTCAGGCTGCTTCGAACCTTGTATTAGTATACACATTATAATGTACTTTTGCTTCATGCACAACCAAGGAGGAAGATTATATATGCATAGATTGACGAGCCAAGTGCTATGCTTGCTGCTTCAATTACCAAAAGGATTTATACCGTCTGTGCTCAACCCAAATCTCAAAATTCTAAGTTCTGCACCGAATTTAGTAAACTTTCGGTCAATGTTTCTCCACTGCGGAGCGTCCGTGAGGTGTCTAAACTCCTTTTGATTTCCAAACCAACGTACCACTCGTGGAGTCAATGGGAAGAACCACATGACCTTAGCTGGACGGTCTCGATTTATCTCGACATCGAGATCACCGTCGTCTTCGGTATACGGCCACCTTCTCTTACAGTGGGACGCTCCACATACTGGGCATGAATGCAAGTGTGCGTACTAGTGATGGTACAAGATACAGTCGTTTGGACATACGTGGATTTTCTGCACATCCATTCCTAGGGACATATAGCCTTCTTTACCTGATATGTTGTTTTCAGGAGCTCATTTCCCTCTGGAATAAGATCCTTTAGCAGTGCTAAGAGCTCGGCGAAACCCTCATCAGACCAGCGGTTCCTTGCCTTTAATTGCAACAGCTCAAGCACGGTTGCCAGCTTAGTATATTTGGGCTCGCAGCCATTAAATATTAGTTTCTTTGACTCTTCTTACTATTTCTTGAATTTACTGACCTCTTCCAGCGTGCCATAGTCCTTTTCTATGTCCCACATCATCTGATGGAAATTGTAGTACTCTTCGTCAGACCAAGTTGCGCCACCATCACACTCCGCACCAACATTATCAATACCGCATTCATCAAGGTCATCACAACATTCATGTGTACTCTCTTCCTCACCGTGACTCATCCAACATGAATAACCCATTTTGAATCCCCACTTTATCAAATGAAACTTGATTTGATCGGCATTTCTATACAACTTCATGTTATCGCAATCAATGCATGGACAACGTATCACATCAATCCCTCTGTCCTGCATATCCTCCACGGCAGTTCTTAAAAATCCTTTTACGCCTTTGACGTACTCATCTGTTGCACGATTTTTTGTGTACATCCATGCTCTATCCATTGATTTTTCCTGCACAAATATAACCTCAAATAAAGTAACTAACAACAACATAGCAAATAGGGTAAACATAGTGGCTTTTATGAAAAGAGAGACCACTAACCTTACTTTTTCATTTTTACAGTTAACATGGCCACTTTTTATAAACTTAAAAATATTTACACACATAAATATACACATTTACACATATGCTTCATATTCTCATAGCTAGATAGCTACCATATGGATTAACAAATTAATCCACCTCAAATAAATAATTTTACAACCATCTAGATATCTCTCATATCCAACTCAAACTATATATGTGTGTGTATTAACTATTCAACTAGATCTACCTAGCTAGATTTTTCATATAAGTCATAAAAAAACTAGCTATCTATAAGCATATGCAAATTAGTTAATTATTCTCATCCACCTCAAAATATAGCTAGCTATAAGTACATACATATCTCTGGGAACAAGATGGATATTAATTATTCTCATCCACCTCAAACTAGCAAGCATGAACCAAACAAATGGATATTAATTATTCAACACCCAATCTAGATCTAGATCTACCTCAACAAGCAAGAAGAGAGCAATTAACAAATAATTGAGGTACCACTAACCTTTAAGCAACTAAATCTCCTAAGATCTTCAAGAGATTTGCAATTTGTATAGACCTACTTCACTATTTCTCCACCACTGCCGCCGCTATAGTTCGGGAGAACACAGAGCAGCAGTATAGAGCTTTCTCTAGCCACTGGAACAATAATGGAGCATATCACTAGCAGTTCTTTAGGTGAACCGCTAGTGTTATGTGCCTATCACTGGCGGTTCATATAAAAAACCGCCATTGATATGTCCTTAGCGGTACTCTCCAAAAGTTGGCACCAATTGGCAGGAAGCAAGAGTACCATATCACTGACAGTTCGAACAATGAACCACTAGTGAACATATCACTAGCGGTTGCTCCGGCTAACCACCAATGATACGTTACAATAACACTGGCGGATGCTCAGAACAACCGCCAGTGATATGTCCTTAGTGGTTCCCTCCAAAAGTGGCACCAATTGGCGGGAAACAGGGGTACCATATCACTGGCGGATGCTCAGAAGAATTGCTAGTGATATTTTCACCAGCGGTTAGTGGCCAAACCGCTAGTGATAGGGTACCATCACTAGCGGTCTGCCGTACATGTGCCATCACTGGTGGTTCGTCGTGTTCCTGGTGTGGGCAGGGTAGGCGCGAGCCACTTCACTGGCGATTCTACACAAATCCGCTAGTGATGAGGGGTCAAGGATGGGCATTTCTGTAGTAGTGGTACATCGGGCATATTTAATATCTAACATTGTTGCGTGTCGTTAGGCAGAATCCATCATCTATTCACTGACATGGCTTCACATCTCCCCAAGCCTTGGCTATACAAAAGGAGCATATCCTTCTCCTTCACTCAAACTCCATCCCCCACTTCTCCTTCCACAGAGGGGACCTGAGTGATTGTGCATTATTCTTTGGCATAGTCCACCCCCCGGAGATCCTGCAATTTGCTTCAAGGAGCTCCTTGCCTGATGGAGATGATTCCATAGGTCGTTTTTAACATTTTACTACTTGGGAATACTTTTCTTGCTATTCTCTTTAGAACGAACTTGATTTGTTCAATGCCAGGTGAAAAGGATATAGGGCTAAGAAAGGAGGTTGAATTGGACTTAAAAGCAAAATTTTCATTTTTAATTTTTTCTTTATATGATGACAAAATTAACACTTCACAACTAAACAAACTTTAGAGGCTATAACAAGACAAACAAACTAACAAATAATACTATGGGCACGAATTTACACAATTGCAAGAATTTAAATTGTGGAATTGGAAAGGGACAAGAGACAAGAAATTTTTCTCGATATTCGAAAAAGGCTTTCCTTTTTCTTACTCCTTGTTGGAGCACTCTTCACGAAGAGAAGTATAGCTCCGTCTTCACTCCGAGTAACCCTTCGCCGCTCCGGTAAGATGGGCTCCAAGACCTTATACACCTCCACCTGATGGTTTTCACAAATCACCTCCTGAAGTTCACCAAGCCCATCCTCTTCCACTGCAACAAAGTAACAAGCCCGAGCAATATAGAGAATTAATCCGGATCAATCCCTTACCATGAAGCTCTTCCTAGGCTCACTATCTCACCTTTGATCCCTACCTAGTATAGGCACTAAACCCTAGAGCTCTCAAACACCTAGACTCAAAATATGGAAATTAGAGTCAAACCTGCCTAAAATGACCACAAAGAGACATATAAATACCCCCGCATTCAAAAACTAGCCGTTAGGTAAAAAGTACGCTCACATGCCAGACCGGTCCAACACGAACCAGTTAATCTCGGACTGGGTGCCTGACGGGGGTTAGACTACAGCACACAGCCGGTCCCGCCCACACCTATTGATGGCAGACCAGCAATAGTGCCCGATCTGCCACACACTTGTGTGTGCCAGACTAGGCATAGTGCCTGATCCGCAACCTATTGCCACCCGGACCAAAGGGCCAAACTATCCCTCTTGGTCCGCAACCATCCTGTACATGGCAAACTGGCTACAGTGCTAGGTCTACAATGCATTACCTCGACCGGACCGAGATCCAGAGAGCGTCGGTGTATCATAGTACCATCTTGGACCTCACCGGTCTGTCACCTCAAGGCCATCGGACCAGAAACCTGATAAGAAAAAAGAATATAGCTTTGTGGCGGTCCAAACAGACCAGAAATGATCCTTTAGTTTTTGGACCCCTCTGAAGCACAGCAAAAAATGAAAATAAAACCTATTAACTACTACTAGCCCAACTTAACGCCCAGGCTAGCGAAAACCGAAGATTCTTCCATCGCATTCTTGATGCTATCGTTGAGACAAAGTCCGGGGTTTTGATAAATCCATGAATATTCCAAAAGGATCAATCTGTAATCTGTGTCTAATATCTTCCATGTCATCAACACACCAATACTTATCTATTTATGAGGCCGAGAAAACCACACCAGGTTATTTTATGAATCTTCTTTTCTCGTTCGGATGGCCTTCCACCACCTCGCCTGATTGTGCTTCTTTCATGAACCGACCGGAGGGCTTTTCGCAAGAATCTTGTGCTCAGACGCTAGGACATTGCAATGCGACTATTCATTTCTGAGTACCTGCTAGTGAATCCAATACAAACCCCTAATCGTAGCTGCGTACAGGAAGAAAATCAGATGTGCGTTGATTCTGCGATTGAGCAGTGCAATGGAGGTCATGATTATGTGTTCATGATCGAATTGTGGAAGAGACTGGAGAATGGGGGAATGAAGACAATAGACCGAAGCAATACATAGATGGAGGCGACCTTACGTGTGAGCAGGGCAGATGGCACAATGATAACGCCGTCAGGAGATTGACTCCTCCGATAGCACAAATGCAGTATTAAACCGTATGGAAACGACGCGGCAGGTCACTGACGGGCGCAAATCTCAGAATAAATCAAACAGTTGTCATTCCTTTTTATCTAATGGCTCATATTAGTTTTGATTTTTTTATACCAAGATAGTGTTTTGTACTACATTGGAAGTATCCATACGAGGGATATAATTGTCATGTGATGGTATGGCAAGTAAATTTTGGATCATTATGTAATGCAATTTGGCCTTATCGATCACTTGTTAATAGTTTTGGTAATGTAATTCGCTGTGAGGATAATTCACTTGTTAATCATGAAATGACTATGGATTCAATTCCCGAGTAGCGCTACCGCACGATCACATCATGGCCGTTGGATGGACCTGCTCGATCGCCGTTCCGAGCTAGCATCTTCGGCCTATCCTTGGGGATTTAATTTGCGCATGCGCGACACGTGCATGCATGAGGGATTGGAGCCGCTGCCCGCGAAATTGAGGAGCGCCGGCGCCGATACCGAGGGGTGTTCTTTTAGGTTTATGAGCTCTGACTTATCTATCTTATCTCTAACTTCGAGAATTTTCCGAGGTGGGCTCGAGAGTCGGATGGCCTTGAAATTTAGGATTTAGGGAGCTTTTAGACTCGCCTAAGAGATAAAACTAAAACGGATTCAAAAAGTAATAAAAAAGTCAGAGTCAATATTAGTCAGATAAGTCACGAAATTAAAAAGTCAGATGAGTCAATATTAGTCAGATAAGTCACGAAATTTCGTGACTAATTTCGTGACTTATCTGACTAATATTGACTTATCTGACTTTTTTATTACTTTTGAATCCGTTTTATTTTTATCTCTTAGGCGAGTCTAAAAATTCCCTAAATCCTAAATTTCAAGGCCATCCGACTCTCGAGCCCACCTCGGAAAATTCTCGAAGTTGAAGATAAGACAGATAAGTCAGATTAGATAAGCCCAAAAGAACAGGGCCTGAGTCAAAGAGTCTTCCGCTAGGAAACGGGCCTTCAGTATCGGTTCGGAACCTGGTTTCAGTCCCGGTTTCTGAACCGGGAGGCATCAGTCCCGGTTTCAACCAGCCAAGACTAATGTGCTACAAATATTTAAAAATAACTTGTGGATATATGGGAGTAGTGGGACTCGAAACTAAGACCTCAAGAATACTCACCCACCCTTGTAGCCAACCCATCTCTCCGCGCACTCTGATATAACTTGGATATGCATCCCTTTTAAACTTTTCTAAAACGAGGCTACAAATCATTGTTCTACTCGTTCTTAGGCACTACGGTTCTATTGGGATCACCTTGGCAATAGAACCAAGAGACACCGCCGTCCAAGGGCGGAGCTACATGTAGCTTGGGTGGTGCACAGGAGCCTGGGTGTAAGAAAATTTTTAGCAAGGGTTAGCTTATATGTTCTAATAAGTGTACTTTCAAAACCTAATAGATATGCATCCGGTAAAACAATTGAACTAACTAGTATAGAAGTGAACCTAGGTTTTTTTTTTTTTTGTCTAGTTCTGCTCCTGAGTGTGGTTGTGCTGGCCTGCATATTTAGCTCCACCTACATGCAGCGAGACGGTGAAGCAAGATATGTGTGTGTGTTTTTTTTTTGCATTTAGGCCATATGAAGGATGTTTTCATAATTTATATTTTGTCAAGGGCCTATTTAAGTGTAAAACATGGATGTACTGGTTGCAACTTGCAAGCTCTAATGTCATTCTCTTTCTTAAAAAAAAAATCCGGCGAGCGGCGGCACTGCTAAGCGGTGAAGGGGCATGGATGGAATTCCTCGACAGCGCTACGAACACTCCGAAAGCTCGCTGACACATGAGACCCACGACGCGGCTCAGCTGACCACACCGGCTTGGTGGCATCTAGCGGCTGACAAGCAAGGCCAGCCGTCAGAGTGATAGACAAGGGAAGCGACAAAGGCGATCGCCAGCGCGGCCGGTTGGGAGACGGATGATGGTAGGAAGCAAGCTCTACGGCGATGGCGACGGCGTTTCTGAGGCTTTGATTGGGAGGCCCAATCCCGGCAGGGATCCCTGCCCAATACCAAGGTTGGAAACCCACAGGTTGAATTATCCCTGGGCTAGATCCACCGCCGTTTGGGAGCCCACGGGGGAGAGGATATCCAGCCCTTTCCATCTCATATCCCCGGGGAATCCGTCATCCTCTCCGGACTCGTGGAATCCTTCCTGGCCTCTCCGCCCTTCCCGGCTCGCACTCCCTCGACTAGCCGCCGCCTCCGCCCTCCGCCTCCCCCTCCCCCTCCGCTTGCTACACGCGTCGCCTCCCTCTCCATGTCGTAGACTCCAGTCCCCTCCTCCTCCGCCGATGCCGTCGGATGCCACCATCTCCGCTGTTGGTGCTACTTCCATAGATCCAAATCGGAGCTCGCTGACTCCGCTCGACGCCTCCGCCTCCGCCTCCGCTCGCCGTCTCCTCGCAGCCACCGCTGGCGTGCTTCACCCGCCGCCGCAGCTCTTCTCACCCGCTCCCACCTAGCTGAACCCTCGGCGCCGACGCCCTCTCCTCCCCTAGCTGTTCATCTCCGGCGACGCTTTCGGTCTCTTTCCTGAGATCCGACACCGCCTCCCCAAGATCCATGGTCCGGTGACTTGGAGGAGGACCGACGCAGTTCATCCCGCAGCCGAGGTTGCCTCCTTTCCCAGCTACCGCTAGCAGTCACAGATCCAAACTCCCATGTATGACTCCGGCCATATTCCTTCTCCTTCAATTTTAGTCAAGCCATTTTTAGGCAATTCTGATGGATTTGGAACTTGAGGGATCGGATTGCATGTTAGTATCAGGTTGCTTTGCTCCCTATGAATCCCCAATTGTTGATGTAAAAAAATGAAAATGAGATGTTTTTTCATCTAAGGTAGTAGCTCATTAGTCATTACTAACGAGTAATGAGTTGAGAGATTATCAATGTATTTTTCTTTGTGGTAAGTCATTACTATAACGATTGAGAAAGTTATATATGTGTGTTCATCTAAGGTTGCTCATTGATATATGAGTTGAGGATTGAAATTATCCATGGACCTGTTACTAATGAAGTAGTGGTGAGTTGTCTTCTGCATATGTTACTTACCAGTGCTTGTTGTATTGTGTTTCATATATCACTTCCAGTATAAAATTATCATCTTTGATTGTTAATTGCTGAAATTATCTTGCCATGCTCCATTCGGCCGCTAGAATCAGTTCTCTCGCCAGATGATAAAATCTGCAGTTCTATTTCTCCTGTTCCTGCTGATGTCTTTCTTCTGTAGATCCTGCTAATATCGATAATAATGTAAGCTTTCCAACAGATACATGCTTTTCAAGCTCTGGACTTGTTATCTTGGTTTTCTTGGCTAGATATTGGCTATCTTCCTATGTTGTACTATTAAGGAAGGTGGGAGTTAAAATATTGGTAATAATGATCAGTTGGAGCTGAAATATTCCTAATGATGTACTGCTTTGAAAATGATTTCTTCTCTAGGTTGTGTATTGCTACTGCTGCTTACTGCTCTAGTACCAATATTGTAATGCCTACTAGGTATTATATGTACTACTGAAACATCTACAATATATATCTCATAGTACTAGCATGTTTGAATTATAATTGTGCATTATCTCCTAATACCAATATGGTTGAATTCTGAATGAGTTTTTTTACTTTATTAGCAAATGGGCACTCGAAAGGAGTTAATTAGGAATTTTATGCTTGAGGAAGAAGAGGAGGATGATGATCTGTTTCTTGTACTGATTCCCATTCTATTTTCATGCCTTTACGATGAAAAAAGGCCAATCCATACATCTTCTCTTACCGGTGCTAAAAAAATTAAGGAAATCTTAGAAGGACATGAGAGTTGGTGTTTAACTGAGTTCAGAATGGAGCCAGAAATATTCAAGTTTACTGTCTATTATTTTAGGAGAGAGGGTTTATTGAGAGACACAAGGGGTGTTAGCATTGAGGAGCAGTTAGGAATGTTTATGTACATGATATATCACAATGCTAGCAACCGAAAGCTTCAAAAGGCATTTCAGCACAGCAGTGAAATAATTCATAGGAAAATTAATGAAGTGTTTGATATAATTCCTGCTCTAACTCATAGATTTGTCAAGCTCCCAAGTTCAACCCAACCGCATGTGAAGGTTGTGTTTGATGCCCGATTTTGGCTGTACTTTCAGAACTGTATCGGCGCTATTGATGGAACACATATCCCCATCACTATTTCTGAAGAGAGAGCCGCTCCTTATAGGAATAGGAAAGGGACATTGTACCAAAATTTGATGCTAGCATGTGATTTTGATCTGAACTTCACATTTATCTCATGCAGGTGGGAAAGGTCAGCGTTAGAGGCAGGAGTCCTTCGATCTGCTATTAACAAAGGGTTTCAGGTTCCAGAGGGAAAATTCTATCTTGTGGATGGTGGATATGCAAACACGCCATCTTTCCTTGCACCATACCGAGGAGTTCGCTACCACCTTAGTGAACTTAGGAGGGATCAGTCATCTCAAAGAAATGATTATGCAGATTATAAAGAACTTTTCAACCATCGCCATGCTATCCTTCGCAACCACATCGAAAGGGCTATTGGTGTTCTAAAGAAGCGATTTCCAATACTCAAAATTGGAACATTTTAGCCCATTGAATCTCATATTAAGATTGCTGCTGCAGCAGTTGCTTTTCATAACATTATTAGAGGTCAAAATGGTGAAGAAGGATGGCTGGATCACCAACCTGATTACCAGAGGGTGACGACGTAAATTATCAAAATGACGTCGAGTCAAATGCTGGAAGTAATCTTAGAGACCAAATCGCAATGCAAATGTGGGCTGACTATAATAATTAATATTTGGTATGTTTGGTTGTACTTGTATTTTTATTACTATAATAATTAATATTTGGTACGTTTGGCTGAAGTAAATTACTAATTTAACTATATTGTGGTAAGTGTAGCTATGGCTAAAGAAGGATCAAGGGCTTCATAGAACTATACATATGAGAAAGCTCTTATTGATATACTATTTGACCATAACAACTCAGAGTTTAGAGGACAAAATGGATGACAACTGAAGGGTGGAAAAGCGTTGTCAATAAGTTCAATGAAAGATTTTCGACAGTTAGTTTCACAAAGCAACAAATACAAGAAAAGGAGAAGGAACTGAAAGCGAACTACAAGGCCATACGAGATGCTCGGAAACAAAGCGGAATTGGATGGAATGATTCTCTATGTATGATCACTACTGAACCAATTATTTGGGAGAGAATAATTTCTGTAAGACCATTTATTCTATTTATTAATTCTTTTCTTTGTGCTATAACATTTACCACCCTTATCCAAAGGTATTTGGGCTGACTATAATAATTAAATGTATGTTCTCTCATCTAATAGGCTTATCCAAAGGCGAAAAAGTTCCGTAATAAGCCATTTCCCCTCTTTAATTACTTGGCTGCACTATATGAATGTAATTTTTTGTGTGCCCTGTCATACTGAATATGTCAATTGAATGTGCCTTACTGTGCTAGCATGCAAACAGGAAGTACAGCAACTGGAGATCTAAATTTTACATCAATTGAGCCAACTAAGGTCCCACTTGATCACGTAGAAGTCAATGTTGGCTTGAATCCTCTCCCTGTTAATTTGGAAGGTCAAGAAACGTCAAGTGCTCATGTAGAAGCTAACGAAGTAGAACGTGTTCCATCTGCTTCTTCTGGGCATAAAGAAGATGGTCATGGGAGAAAGCGCAAGCAAAATCAGATTGCTGGGGTTCTTGAAAGTTATCTTGAGTTCAAAAAAGAGCAAATGCAGAAATTTTGTAAATGAACTAAATGAAACAAAAAGGGATAATGAGGAGTATTCAATTAGGAAATGTGTTACTGCTCTAGAGTCAATTGATGAGCTGACGGATATGGAGAAGGCAAAGGCACTAAGGCTGTTCAAGTGTGAATTGAATAGGGAGATCTTTTTGAACACAAAGAACCCAAGTGTTCGCTTCCTTTGAATCAGGAGTGAAATTACTCTTTAGGTATGTTAACAACTCACAAAATAGCTTTCAGGATTATTACTCAATGCTTAGTGCTGTGTTTTTATAATTCCTTTCCTAATTTTTTCAGTCATAGCGTAATTTTTATATATGATCTACTCAATGGTCAGTGCTGTGTTTTCAGCCTAGTTCATCTAGGTTCAGTAGTACTAGAGGGCATGGTAGTGCTTATAACAGTCTACAAAAACATGGTAACATGGTTCAGTGCTGTGTTTTTATAATCCCTTTCCTAATTTTTTTAGTCATAGTGTCATTTTTATATATCATCTACTCAATGATCAGTGGCTAAAGAGACAGCAGGAGAGTCTGTGTCTGGATGTAAGTAACCTGCTATCCTATTGGTAAACATGGATTAAATCTATATTTAATTGTTGTGCCTGTATGAGTGTGATTTTGTCTTTAAAACAAGAGATAAAAAGGATAAGCGCCATGACGAACCTTGCTCTAGGCAGCGCACGTACAACAATATCTGTTGCTACTTGCAAGTTGCAGCTTGCTCCAGTAGCATGCAGCTGGTAGGTGACTAGGTGGTAATCGAAGTGGCTTTGAGCTCTTCTGACTACTTGCAAGTTGCAGCTTGCTCCAGTATTTGTCATGATGCCTCTTGTTTGACTGCTGATTTCACAAACTTGTTAATCTCGTGGCCTTGCGTTCATTCCATGCAGGAAAAGAGAGATGATGAAGCTGTTGTGAAGCCTAGTTCATCTCTGATCTGATGATCTCTACATTGGCACCTGTCCGAGTTTCGTAGTCTGTTTTTTAAAAACAGATTTGCTACCTATTAGTTGAAAGAAATTATCAAAATACATTTTTATGAAGATTTGTATGTGTATGCTTATTAGCTGAGGATGAGCTGTTGATGTGTATGCTTGGTGCAAGGAATTTGTGGTCTGTGATCATATATGAGATTAAGAATCCAAAAAATTTGTGGTCTTTGATCTTATACGAGATTAAGGATGAGCTGAGGTTTTATTTTTTTCTAAAATTTCTGATTTTTTTAGATGATAGGATTTTTATCCCTGCCCTTTCTAAACAGGACTAAGGGATTTAATTCCCGGGGTGGAGATTTGCCCTGGGTTTTGAAATAATCTAAAAATCCTCTCTTGAAATTTTTATCCCTGAATTTTAATCCCTACCTTCCTAAACAAGGCCTAAAGGAGGCCGCAGCGGCATGCGATGCTCCGGCCGTCGAGGCCGGACGAGGGGCGTACTAGCATCTCCTACTCACAAGGCAGCTACGTCACGCGTTCAAGAGTACTCCACCGGCCGGACTCGCGCTGTCCACGGCGGCCGGACATGAAAACAAGGCTATGGCGGCGGCAACGCACAGAGATACTCGGTCCAAATTGAGACCGGTGTTTGAACCATGGCACTACGGCGATGCTTATAATAGCAAGTCTCAATGAACTACCACACTATGGAGACGGATTGATCAAGAGACATTAGCAGAACTCTCTCTTCATCGTTGACAAATGTTAGCTATTATAGTAAGCACACCCAAATTCCATTATCCGAATAACAGAATTCACTGTTCCAGTTTCGCAACAACCTCCACCAAATAGGAAACACTTGTTCAAAATTTCATACCAACACACAACACTAACAAAAGGGCACAAAAGTAGCATTTAAGAACCATACTGATACAATGCTACATGTTGAAACTATCATCATATCCACGCACAAGCACCAGAAAGGCTGTGATATTCTCTCGATATTAGTGCATGCAGTGAGGAAATAGCCATATCAGGTTACGTTTCCAGAGCTGGGTTCACTTGTTGTGGTCTTTCTGTAGAGAAGGTTTTGAAGCAAGCATCTTTCATGTTGTACGTCAGTACAGTAAAACTTGTGCTTTGGGAGTCAGCCGCAGTTTGCACATCATTATTTATAAAGTGAACACTTGCCTTGAAGGTCAATGCACTCAAACGCAGGAAAGGACTTGCTGCTACTGCTACTGATGAATAGACAGTCACCATCCAAGTTGTCAACCTTGGTATACTTATGGAGGGCTTGTTGTTGGCTTGTTGTGAGGTCCAATGCAAACACTGCTAATTTCACAAAGTTGTACATTCCATCATGAAAGCCAGAATAATACCTGATGATCACCAGTAGTTTCCCTCGCCACTCAACAATGTTATGCATCTTCCTCCAAGAAGCATCAACCGTGGGAAGAGGATCGACAAGGAACACTCTTAGGCCGCAGGATGTGGTGGAAGATGGTTGTTTCCGAGGACAGGCTGAACATGGAGAAATTGAAATTGGTAAACACAACAAGGGGAAGAAGCGGCGGCTCTGCGCTGCGCTGCCCCAGGCACGGCAGACCGACTGCATGCTGACCCGGTCTGTCAAGGAATAGAGAAATCCATGGACTGATCTGATCAATTCCGGGATTAGCTGCTCCCACAGTCCGAACAAACTCTTCATAAAAAATTTGAGGGGCATCCAGATTACTGCAATACCAATATTCTTTTCAGTAATCAATTTGGCTGTGTTTTGTAAACACATATGCAAAGACATGCACATTGCAAATGTTTGTCTAATGGGAGAATTAATCAAAGCACGTCCCAAACTTGTCTGTATTTTCAATAATCTTTTATATGTTTTTTTAACCTTTTAGTTATGATTGTTTTTGGGAGAAGTAAGTGTGACAGAAAAAACAACCTATGCTTAGTTCACAATTCTTTTAGCATTATTTCCTTCACCAGCCAGACCATGACGACATGATATATACCTCACAGCATCAACGGAATGATTGAAACTAGGATGCTCTTATTACTTGTAGAGAAAATCCTTAAAAGGCATGAAACAGCATAAAGGAAACATAAAGTAAAGGAGAAAGTTTTGATAAAAACCATTGCTTAAAATAATATGAATCAAGACATTTAAACAACAAATAACAATTATATGGCAGCCAGGTAAATCCAATTTAAACATGCTTACTCTTGTTCACCTAGCTGTTGGAGGCAACTCAATCTGCTGGTCAGATTTCGATACCTAAAATAGAACATTATCCTTAGTTCAGTACTGTGTTGTATGGAGGGAAACTAAAACAATACTGTTATTTGCTTCAGGAAAAAAACATTGAACCGTTGTTATTACATTATGATCTTCTGAAGGAAATTCAACGTCATCATTGACTTGGTGGAAGGCATTAAAATTATTTGTGTTCTCAAGATTTTCCTCACCACCTCTGTCATTGACTTCGCTTAAGTCATTTCCTTTTCCACGAGGGTCACTATTCAGCATCGCCTGTTAAGCACGAATGAATGGGATGTTTAAAACTGAATGAAACCAGTAATTTTTGCTTAAGTTGAAAAAAGTTGAAGTGTTATTACATTACTATCATCTGGAAGGTCTTCACAAGCGTGGATAAATACAAGCAAATCATCACCCTTCTTGACATTTCCCTCATCACCTTTGTCACCCACAGTAGGTAAGCCTTTCCCAGAGGAATCACAAATCTGCTTAGCGTGTCATACATGAATACAAACATGCAAATAATGAGAAGTGAAACTAATCAATACTATTATTGCTTCTAAGTCAGAAAAAGATTGGACAGTTGTCAGGGTACTATATTCTGGAAGCGGTTTACGACAACGGATTGAAACACAATTGAATCATATCTCTTTTTGCGACTTAACATTAGAACCTGTATCATCCACACCATTTAAGCTTTTTCCAGGAAAGCCATTATTCAGCCCAGCCTGTTAACACAATACAAGCATGCAAATAATGAGAAATGAAACTAATTAGTACTGCTCTGCTTCTGAATCAGAAAAGGACAATTAGTTGTTATATTATTATCTTCGTGAAAACCTCATCATCCACTCCCTGTAAGCCTTTTCCAGGGGACACTGTGTTCAGCTTATGCTGTAACACATAAACACAATCATGAAAAGAGTGAGAAATGGAGTAGTAGTTCTCTTTATTTTAGTCATACATCAAGCAAGAACTTGACTAACCCATAGGTGAGCCTTCACAAATGGTAGAATGAGTGCATGATAATCAAAATGACAAACTTTCAGAAGCTCTCTCTTCAAATAATCCACTTCAGCATGCAATCGAAAAATCTCAACATGTACTGAAGCCTGTATATATTTGAAAGTCAGGGTCAAACACTAACCCACAAGACAAAAATATACCATTGGAGAAGCTATTGAGGAAGCAGAACTTCAGGGTATAGTAAAAGGAACCTCTGTGCGGAAATAATGTTCATTCATCGTACTCGAACTAGATTTCAAGTTGACTTGCTTCATCAATAAATCTTTCATTTATCCATCTTCCCAAGGACCTCGGTTCCCTTAACGATACAGTCTTGCCTCATGCTGGCCCACGAAGGCAGTCGCTCCTCTCGCAAACATAGCCAGCTAAACAGGACCTCTGCATTGCTAGAACCAGCATCATGTCCAGAGACTCCAGACACAATCTTGTCAATATCGACAGATAAAATGCAATCATCTTGAACTTGAATAACTACAAGGCTATCATTTTCACCATCACAAGCCCTCTCAATTGACCAGTCTCCCGATGAAATCTGAAGCCTCTCCAAATAACATCCCAGCACCTGAAGCCCTGCAAGATCCAGTGAAGCAATGCAACTCAGGTCTTTTGGAAAAGCAGCTGTTTTTCCAAGCCAGCCCTTAGTAAATTCAACCAACTTGTCCACAAGATTAACAGACAGGGCCTCCAAACCATTGAGCTACAGAACTGCGTCCTTGATCTTGCTCACGATCTCGTTTCCCTAGGCTTCTCTTTCAGGAGGCATGTCAGTCATCTTAGGACGAATCCAATACTCAAGACACCCTCTCTACTTGTCAGGTATTATCTTCAGCACATTTGAGCACAGTAAGTCAACTAGTGTTTATGCCAAAATTTGATGGTCGGCTTAAACACGCTATGGGCTTAGGGTTTTGGACCCCATTAGCACCAAGTTTAGGGTTTAAAGCATAAAAGCCAATTTAACCGTTAATTGGGAAGGTAAAAAAATCAGTCAGCTTTAATCAACCGATTAAATCCAAGATACTTAGAATAACCTATTGAACTTAAAGGCAAGGTCAAAAGTCCAATAGATATAAAGGTATCAAGAACTATCAGCTTAAATAGATAATCAAATTGCTTTAAATAGATAATCAAATTGCTAGATTTAAAGGTAGTAGAAACTATTGATCTAAATGGAAGTTCAAACCAATAGATTCAAACGATAAACAATCTATTACTAAGCCAATGTAATCAACCACATAGTAGAGCGAGGGGAAAAAAACTACTACTAAGCCGATAAAATCAATAAAGTAGTAGAAAGAGAATAAACAAACTATCAACTAGCCGATTAGACTGTCTAGCTGATAGAACGAAGAATAGACAGATTATCGGCTAGATTAACAAGTTAATCAAACCAATAGAAAATAGACTATCGGCTAAATAGCATATTACAAGCCGATAGAACGAGGGTAGAATATAACCCTTTGCACGAAACGGCGATGCACAACAATATCGGCAAATATAATATTCTGATAAATCAAGCAAAAACATCGGACTTAACCGAGATAGTACTCACCTGGGGTTGTACCTTGAAGTCGATCAAGAAGGTGATGTGTAACAAGCCGATCGAAAGCAAAATACAGCGAAACTAAGTTACTACTTCTCCTAGGAATTGAAAAGACGAATGTATTGAAATAATAGATTAATTGGTCGGGGACCCTTAGGTTGGTTATTTATACCCGATAAATGGACTCGAACTCTTAGCTTATTATATATAATTTAACCGACTTAATATATAACTAGGACTCTCTCTAAATAGAAATTTATCTAAAAACCTAGCTAAAATATACTACGTAGTCAATCTTAAACAACATTATCTTTTATAACATTCCTACATCAGCTTATTGGGTAAGGATTCCTATTCTAACTTGTTATAGCCGATTAGGACTATGACTCCAGGTTCTTCTTCCTTATTTGCTTTGGCAACCTTTCCAATTATGCTCTTAGCCGATCCTGCCTGGCCCGAACTTTTCTAGAATCTTCTTATTATATTGGCTATTTTGACCAAGTATCCTGACAACTTCTAAAAATTTCGGCTATATCCAAAATTGGGTGTTTGCACATGCCCCCAATTTTGAAATATAGAATCATGTTTTAAAAATATTCACCATCGGCTTTTGATCTTTCTGTCAAATATTCTATAGCTGATATCATTTCTCATATGCCCTTCGAGAAATTTGCTTAACTACTTTTGTCATTCTCTTCTTGCACGGAATCCTAAGCATATCTGCGCAGCACTATCCATTTAATCCAAGTCACATCCAAGACTCTTAGCCGATGTGTCCAATTCGAACTTTTATAGAATCTTCTTATTATATTGGTCTTTTAGACAAGTATCTTGACAGCTTCTAAAAACTTCAGCTACATCTATAAAAAATTGGATGTCAACAGCCTGGATGTGTTCACCCTCGATATGCAACTTCAATTGCTCAGCCTTCAGGAAAGCCCTGTTGCATTCGGGGCACAGAAAATAGAACCAAGCTTTCGTGTTCGTCAGAAACCTTACCACATCAGTGATCATGATCAGCAACTCCTGATTGTAGCAGTGCGCCTGCATGTCCTCAACACGCACCGTCAGAAAGCTGCGCTGCTCCTCATCGCTCATGCCGTTCAAACGCCCGCGGGCCATAGCCGCCAAGGCATCGTCAAGGAGGCCCCGGAGTCGCTCCCTGGCAACCGCGACCCGCGTCGGCTGGTTGGTATCGGCCATGTGGCGGCAGCTACCGACGCTGTGCAGCCGCAGGTCGACAGGGTCAGCATCGTCGAGCGCGTGCTTGTACTCCTCCGCCGCCAGTCCAAACTGGTTCGCCTTCGCGTACGCGCGAGCGAAGGTGAAGGCGATCTCGAGGCAGCCCGGGTCGAGCTCCGCGGCGCGGCGAAGGCACGGGAGCGCCTCGTCTACCTCCCCGAGCGCCACGCGCACCTGGCCGAGAACGTGGAGCGCGCGCGGCGAGTAGGGGTTCTCCTCGACGAGGGCCCCGCCTCTGCGACCGCGAGACTCGCCACCACGCTCCCACCGATGGCGTCGAGCACGCGGGAGGCCCTCTTGTTGAAGTCTCCGATGACATCCGACAAGTGGTTGTTAATTTTCGTCATGGGAGCGGGTGCTCTTCGCCGGAAGGACCGACGAGAGGTGCGCGTGGTCGGAGAAGAAAGCGGCGCGAGCGCGGCGAGGAGACGTAGAGGAGGGGCCTGCGCGCGCGCTCTCGTAGCAGGCCACGGCGGGACGGCGTGGAGGCGACACGCGAGCGTGGTGCTCGTGGAAATGCCAAACGAAAAAGAAGCCTGGGTTGTTACACGTACGACAGCAGAGCAGATAGCCTAGGGGGTAATTTAATCAGTGACTTTGTAAGTTGACTAATTACAACCACGTCCTTGGCTCCTTGCTAATTTTTTTGAGAGGCGCTATGCCATTTGATTAATTAGAGAAATTGTAACTTTACGAGAGGAGAACAAAGAGAGGAGGGCTAGGCTAGACGCTACTGAGGGCTACGAGGGGTTGACCGCCTCCAAACAAGCGTATCTTTTCTGATTCTATCTACAATCCATGTTGGCAATAGACTACTCAGCTAAAAGATTTGTTGGTTTGCTTTTTCTAGATGTTCCACGTCATGTAGATAATAAGCCTATTGAAATCTCGCTAGGAGGACCTAGGGAGGCTTGAAGCTATGAGTGACCACCAATGATAGAATCTGAGGGTCGTATGGCTGTCAAGGCTCGGTAGGGGACGGAGAATCTCAATCCAAATTGCGTTTGAGAAAGGGCATTGAGCACAAAGGAGGGGGATTTTTTCGAGGAAGTGAATTGATAAGAATATCCCCTCCAGGATTGTATTTCCAGGGGATTTTTTTTCCTTCTCCATTCAAACAAGCCCTAATAGAATAGAGATGGGTTTAGGGCTTATACCGGGAGATTAGGGATTGAACTAGGGATGAATTCAATTTGAGGTTAATTTGGAGATTTAGAGGCCTAGAGGGAGTAGTGCTGCGCTCGTTCTCAACAACAAACAGAGGAGGAGCTCCTGGGCACAGGCAGATACAGGGAGGAAGGGATAGAAAGAGAGGGAACTGGCTGCCATGTGAGCTAGGAAGGAGGTGTCTCCTCACGAGAAACTAAGGGAGGATAGGAAAAAAAATTGGGGGAGAGAAGGAAAAAGGATATTTGGAATAAAATACATAGAAAATTATGGAAAACAAAAACAAATAATTTGAGTATCCTTTTTTCTTTATCGAAGACTTAAAATATTTAAATTTGTAAAAAGTTAAAAATTAAATGATATTTTGTTTTTTTTATCCAATAAAACTTGAGGATGCTACAAAAGGCAATGCCAAGAAGACTGGCGAGAGACGCTGAGGGCTAGGAAGCACAGTTGAAGCAGGCACAGTCTTAGTTCTAAAATTTCTCGAGATTCACTATAATCTTTATTCTCTTCATCATAGTGAACAAATGAAAGATTATTTCGATTGTTGACACGAAGAATCTAAAGGTTGTCACAGTGGAGGAAAACAAATCCTTGTCTCCTCGTCCTCACCAACAAGATCCCCTCTAACAGTAAGTGCACGTTGACCAAAAAAAGGGGCCTCACCGCGACATCAACAACACATAAAATATTTCCCAAGAAGCTCTACAAAACATATTATCTCCCCGATTGCATACTAACAAACTGGAAAAAACATAGGGAAATTTCAAAAAAAAAAAACATACACGAAATTCACATCCACAATGGGACCCTGCCTCCTCTTTCACGAGCTCCAAACGTCGACGAGATCAATTAAGTGATTTAGAAGAAGAAAAGGTTGGTTGAGTTGCTCGCCTCTCTTCCTAACACTAGCTTCATTTTCTCATGGAAGAGAGAGAGACGGGTGAGTGGCCAAGGTAACAGAGTTTCAGACAAGGTAGTGCAAAGGTCACCAAAAATATATGAGATAATACTTTATATGCCACCGCAGAAGGTTCCTAATACCTATATACCATCACTCGTTCATGCCACCCCTACGTGACATTGCAATTATAGATTGTTATCTTGTATGCCATCAATAAATTTTTATTGTTTAAGTTGCTAAACATTCCTAAAAAAATTATCAAATAAAAATCTTAGTGTTACCAAATTTCCAAGGCTTTGAATTAAAATTTTTTGGTATTTTTATGAATAATATTAGGGTGAAATATTGATTGAATTTATTTGTGAAAACACCAAAAAAATATAGGCTGAAAGTCTTAAATATATGTTAACACCGTGATTTTCTTTGGGGATTTTGTTGAATCATTTACACATCTTAAACAGAAGGGACAAAATTTCATTGATTTTTTGAAAGAGGGGCAGGAGAACTGCCGTCCTATTTCATTGAATAGAAGGAGAAAATAAAAATAAAAACCCATGCAAGCACGGGGTACAACCACAGCACATCGCTGCAACCCTGGCCGAAACCAGACACCTCCAACCACCGTCGGGAACACCACCTACAGGGGGGGGAAGAGATACAGGGGAGGGGGAAGGGAAATGCTGGCTACACAAGACATCAAGCCGTCCACGCAAGACACCACCAAACAAACGACAAAGACAATAAGAGGGACAAGCCATCGATCACCCACAGCACCAGAGCTGACCACGACGCCTCCAACAAGGTGAACAACGAAGAGACCGTGAACAACGAAGAGACCGTCGTCGTCGCTGACAGCACAAGGCTTTCGCCCAACAAGGGAGCAACACAACGGTGCCTCAGAAGGGAACGACACTGAAAATGCCGCCACCGCCGGCCCAGCAGGAGCTAGGCAGGGCTTTTGCCCGAAACGCTCAACCTACACACAACACCGAGGGTAGACACAGACGCGTCCGCATGAAGAGCAAGCCGAAGACGTAGACGCCGGAGAACCTGGGTTGGAGGCCAACCGGTCCTCGAAGCCAGACAAGGAAGACGCTGCCCACCGCCATCTTACACCTCGCAGGGAGAGGGGAGGGTAGGAAGGCAGCGAGCAGGACCTCGCTAGGCGAAGAGGACGCCGAGCACCAAGGCCAAACAAGGAAGACGCCGCCATCGCCATCGAGCACCACAAAGAGAAGGGAGGGCTAGACGGCGCTGAACGGGACCTTGTCCGGAGAAGGGACTCGGTGGAAGCACCAAGGCCGAGAGCCAACCGGACGCCATGCCAAGCCGAATGTGGGGTGAGTGCCATGCCGCGACAGTTGCCTTAACCGGTAGAGCCTGGCTGTCGATGCACCGCCGCTACAGAGCACCTTTGGAATAGAAAACGCGGTGTCGAAATCGCACGGCCACCCGTTGGAACAGCCACCAAGGCGCCGACCGGGCGCCGATGCACTACCCAACCTGCCAAAGGAGGGAGAGGAAGGGAGAGAACCACCGCAGATCTGTGCCGAGCCGCCGGGCGCCACGCAGCGCCATCGCACGACACGAGGTGCCCGTCGCGGAGCATGTACGAGCGCTCTGCCCCGAGCACGGCGCAGCAGGTTCTTGGGCACGCGCCGTCCTCGAGCAGGCCGTCCTGGAGAGGGGCCCAGGTCAAGGTCGCCGGATCGAAGGCCTCGGCAGAGTCGGCGAACCGCCCTTGTGCTTGTGTCGGGAACCCGCCGGCGACCAGGAACTTGCCGCTGACGCAGAGCCCGCGCTGACCGACGCAGAGCGCGCGGTTCGTCCCGCTCCACCGCCATTACCGGGAGCGTGGTCCACGCAACGGCCTCCGGATCGCACGCCAGCGCCGACCGCAGCGTGTTCTACTCCTCGTCGTGCCCGGCGACCAGACCGTGAACGTACTCCGCGATGAGGCCGGGAAGCCGGTGTCTGGCGCGCGCCCGCGCGGAGTTCTCCGCACGCAGCAGCCGCTGCTTCCTAGATCGCGCCGCGCCGCCGCCATCACCACAGCCCCTCGCCCGCCGCCGAGCCACCGAGTCCACCGGCCCATGCCACCTACTCAATCTGGCCGCTGGGCCGCCGGATCCGGTCACAGGGACACCGGATCCGGCCGCCGGGCCGCCCATCGACGACGCCGTCCGCCACAAGGGTTTAGGGAGGGGGAGAAGGGGAAGCCGAGGGAGAAGGAGAGGGCGCCGCCAGCTTCTCCTCCTCGCGGAGCCGACGCTGGCGGCCGCGTTGAAAAAGGCCCGCCGGCGGCGGCGCGGTCGACCCCGCCGCCGGGGGCTAGGGCTCGGAAGGGGGGGCTCCGGTGGAGGGTCACGAGGTTCTACTGCGGGAAGACTGGAAGAGTCTGGCTGCTAATGTTACAAAATTTCATTGATGATATACAAGGGAAGACCATGCATGATCATTTTTTGGATCTGGACAGCAATTTAACAATTTATTACATTCATCATCCATCTATTTTTTTTTAACAACGTCTTATGAAATTTCGATCAAAATTTACCGTACTTTGTTATCAAGCAGCTTCTGAGATTGTAGATCAATTTTTTTTTTTTGGTGGCTGCTGGAGCAATACAACCTGGAAGCGGATGTGCAATCGATTGAAAGCATGTACATCAGGCCTTCTCCTCTATAGATAACAACACAAGTAATCCCGTAAAATTATTTCGTGACTACGTGAAGAAAACACGAGTAGCTCATCACAAGAACACCTTCTCCGACTTGTCCACTGCCCAGGTGCTGATCTCGTTCACCAGTTCAGCCTGCAACGCCAGTGGCCCCTCCGGGAAGACGACGCACAGCCTTTCAAGAACGAGCGCGTTGCGGAACAGCATCCTGGCCAGCACCCTCTGCGCCTCGTTGCCCCGGTAATGCACCATGTTGATCTCCCTCACTCGGCGCTGCAGGCAAGGGATCCCAAAGCTGGACTCGTCCGGAGCTACGAACTTGGGCTTCCCACTCTTGCCCTTCTTCGGCCGATCCGCGCCGTACATTTGCTCTCTGGGGCTACTGTCCAGCTCGAATTGCGGCGGCTGCGGCTCCATGTGCAGCGAGAGAACCTCTAGGTTTGGGGTCTGCTGCAAGATCCTTCGCACCGCGTAGAGGATGCTGCAGCGTTCATGGCATCCCTGCAGCACGAGCCTCCTCAGGCTCAGGAACGAGGGGAACCCCACGAAGAGCCTGCTCTCTAGACTTGAGCCGAGAGAGACTGACTGCAGATGCAGGTGCTTGGCATCCACGAATTGCTCGGGAAGCTTTCTCAATCTGGCGAACTCTGCTTTCCTGGTGAGGTCTTTGCCGCAGAAATCGACGGAGCAGGAGGTGATTCTCGGCGAGCCTTGCAGGGTCAGGAGCGACTCGGCCGGCACACGGCCCCGGTAGTCGAAAGCTCTCATGTCTGTCGCGTCGATGGCCACGCTTGCCACCTCGTGGCAACACCGGAGGGAGAATCTGCGGAGGCGTTTGTCAAGAACGGTGACTTGCGTCACCTCGGAACAGGCTTCCAGCGTGAGATCGACGAGGCGTGGGCAGCTGGAGATGAGGCGCTGGATCGTCTCCCATGGCTCGTGGATGCTCGTCAGGCGCAGCTCCTCGGCGTGCGGCAGGTTGATGGCATCCGGTAGGTTCAGCTGGCAGTGCCTGAGGCGCAGCGTCCGCAGGGCGACGCAGGAGAAGAGCCGCCGTGGAAGGAGGTATTGCCAGCTGCGCTTGTCATTGTACTCAGTGTCGCAGATTTCGCCTAGTTGGAAGCACAGGTCGAGGTGGAGCTCCTGCTGGCTGTGCTGCAGCACGTAGGTGAGCCACTGGTTGACCATGACCTCGTCCCACCAGTGGCAGTCGTCGAAGGCGAAGTGGAAGCTTCGCAGCGGCGCGTTGACGACGCTGCATCGGCGGCGGCAGAGGAGCGCGGAGCTGACGTCGTCGAGCAACCTCAAGCTGCAGCTCTGCCGTTCCTCGGCTTCGAAGAAGTCGGTCTCCCAGTCGCCTGCCCTCGCGCCCTCTTCCTCCTCGAACGAGATGGTGTGGACGCAGCCGAAGATGACGCGCCACCGTGTGGAAAGTAGCGCCGCGCGGCCAGCTTCCTTGCTGGGGAGGAAGGAGACGATGTTGCCGAGGACGTCGTCAGGGAGCTCGCTCAGGCGGTCTTGGCCGCCGGCGAGCGCCGCCGGGCAGTTCTTGCAAGAGGACATCGCCCTAGCTCGTACGGGCTTTCGATGATAAGATCTCGATCTTCCGAGATGCCATCGCCCCACCATATATGGAGCGGTTGATACGATTCCATTTCGTCGTGGGTTGGTTAGGCGGTGCATGCGATCCGATCAGGGTTCAGGCAACAAATCCCAGATTTTTCGGTAATATTTCACGAGTCACGGAAGGCGGTGCGTGCGATCCGATCAGTTCAGGCAACTAATCCTAGATTTTTCGGTAATATCTCACGAGTCACGAAAGGCGGTGCGTGCGATCCGATCAGGGTTCAGGCAACTAATCCCAGATTTTTCGGTAATATCTCACGAGTCACGGAAGGCGGTGCGTGCGATCCGATCAGTTCAGGCAACTAATCCCAGATTTTTCGGTAATATCTCACGAGTCACGGAAGGCGGTGCGTGCGATCCGATCAGGGTTCAGGCAACTAATCCCAGATTTTTTGGTAATATCTCACGAGTCACGGAAGGCGGTGGCTCCATATATAGCGCCGCACGACAGACGCGGGCTCGCGGTACCCAACGACATGGAGAGGGCGGCGCACCTAGACCGACTGAGCGCTCTCCCGGACGCCACACTCGCCCGCGTCCTCTCCCATCTGGTGACCGACGAGGCCACGCGCACCAGCGCGCTGTCCCGGCGATGGTGCCGCGTCTACGCCGCCGTCCCTGTCATCCACCTCGTCGACCGCAAGGTGGGCGACGTCGACAGAAACCACTTCGACAAGATCGGCGTCGCATTCGACCAGCAGGTGACCAGCGCGCTACTCTGCCGGGACCCGACGACGCCGATCCGCACCTTCCGCCTCAACGTGCTGAGGCCGACGCCCGGCCTGCTCGACCAGTGGATCCTCACAGTCCTCCTGGCTGGAGCCGAGGAGATCGACGTGCACCTGAGGTACAGCTTGGACTCCTCCCGCCGCAAGCTCTGCCCCTTCCGCGGATCCACGGCGGACTTCAAGCATGACAAGCCGTACCTCTGCACGCCGCGCCATCTATTCCGCAGCGCCACGCTACGCCATATGTGCCTCACGCACTGGACGCTCAGCTCGCCGCCGGACGTCTCCCTCGGGTCGCTGGAGACGCTCTACCTCAAGAAGATCTTGGCCCGACACGGCGCACTGCAGCGGCTGATCTCCGGCTGCCCGCGCCTCACCGACCTGACGCTGGAGGAGTGCCCGAGCGTCACCGACATCACCGTGACCAGCGCTCACCTGCGGAGTTTCGCCATGACCTGCTGCCACCACGCCAGGAGCGTCGTGCTGGAAGCGTCGTCCCTCCGGTCGTTGCACTACGAAGGCGGCCTTCCTCACAGCTCCTTCTTCTCCCTCGCAAGCTACGCAGGAGTCGTGGCAGTCACCGTTGTTATCTGCCAAGACCTCGCCATGAAGAACCCACCAGAAGTTGCCCCCGTCAAGAACCTCATCAGCCAGTGTACTCATCTGACCTACCTTCGCCTCTCCTTGCGCCCATCAATGGCGTACTACAGCAACCTGTTCGCAAGGGCTTTGTGCAGTCTACCCCTTCTCAGGGAGCTGGACCTTCAGGGCAGCCTGCCCAACGATCACGCTCTTCAGTCGGTCGCCGACTTGCTTCAGGCCACCAACAACCTGGAAGTGCTGTCTCTCTTTTCCCAGCGCCCTGAGCTTCGAACGAAGTATGATTCAGACAGGGAAGTTGATTCAGACTGGGAGGTTGATTCAGACTTCGAACAAGAAGGCCGCAAGAACAATGACGATATTGACTATCGATGCAATGTACATGTCCCCAAGAGTTTGTTGACGACACCCATCAGGTGCTTGACCCGCAGGGTGAGGAGGATCAATCTTGTCAAGTACACCGGGTGTCCCCTCGAAAGGATGCTTGCAAAGTTTCTGCTATCAAAGGCAGCAGTTTTGGAGAAATTTTCGGTTACCTTTGCTCCCAGAAGTTCTGAACATAAGGATGAGTTGATAAGCGAGCTGAGTTCCTGGCGTCTGAACCAACATACCGATGTTACTTGTGCGTAGATGATGGCAAATGTTGGTTGCAATCTCGCAATTGTAAAATAGTCCTACCAATCGTTGAGGCCTAGCGTTCAAAAAAAATCGTTGAGGCTGGTCTCACTTTTTCAAGAAGATATAAGGGGAACTTTAATTATCTAGATTTTTCATATATTTCTTTTTTGGATAATGCATTTGTTAATAATAAGTATTGAACTACTAATATTCTTAAATCATAAGTGTAGAACTGGCTCAAACGAAGAAGTGAATGAAAAATTAATACTCAAAAAAGTATGTAAGAGGGATTTGCACATTATTGCATCCTGATGTATGCCATTGCATAATCAGAAAGCTTCTTATGTGTCATCACTTAGTCATCTCTCTCTTATTTATCATCCCAATTGCTCTAATATTGTCCTGTAGACCATTGTTCAAAACTTATTTTTTTGTTTAAGCTATGTAAACATATCAAAAAATTCTCAAAAAATCACAGTGTTATTAGATATGCAACACTTTCAATCTATATTTTTTTAGTTTTTTACGAATGTTTGTATGTTAAATTTACACTTAAAAATATTTTATACATAAAATATTTATCTTAAAAATACTAAAAACAATTGCACATTCATATTGCTGCATACTTAATAACTCTATGTTTCTTTAGGATTTTTGAAATATTTACATAGCTTAAACAAAAAAGATAAGTTTTGTTAATAGCACATAGGACAATAATATGGCATATAAGATATTAGATGGCTCTGCAATGACACATAAGATATTTTTTTGAAAGGAAAAACTTATCCAATCATTCTGTTTCTTTCACAAGCAGGAGAGCACAGATTGGAATGCCTCTATATCAAATTTGCCATGACAATTGCTTCTTTTTTTTTTGGCGAATATGGGTTTTTTCCAACTAGCTGAGTCTGTGCTTTACTATGAATTAAAAGAATATTAAATAATTTGCTAAAAAAGAATATGAAATGACCTTTTACCATATTGTAGTGATCAATGTGTTTGGCTCATACCCTCGGCTGCATCACACCTACATACCCATGTCTCTGACTATTTTTTTATGGGTAAAATTTAAACCTTCCTATAATACAAATATAGTAAAATAGAAAAGCAAACCAAATCGATAGAGATCATTTTTGCTAATATAAAGCTTCAAAAATACAATACACTAAAATAATAAAGTGTAATAAATAAATGAAAAGTACCCTTATGATATATGGACCGTTAGTTGAAAGAGTAATGAATAATGGAGACGAAAAGTTGGACATACTAGCACCACCATAACTTTCTAATAGCAGAGATATGAAGTATTAGAGATGTGTATTCCATTGTTTTTAAAACCTGACTGGTCTTTATCGAACCGCTCCAGTCCCTAGTTTTAAAAACCGGACTAGATACCGATTTATGAGGAAAAACTGGAAGTGGGGTCCTAGCTAATTCGGTTTCAATCGAGAACTATCCCAACAAATGGTTCGCTCACAAGAAGGCGCATCAACGTCCACCTTCTCCTTGCCTTTGCCCATCTCTAGGCAAATGACAGGCAACAACATAGCAAAATGACACACATACAAATTATAGCACCCTTAGGCAACATAACCATCACAAAAAAAATTGCAGCTGTGAATGTCATATAATAAAGAACATTAAAAATTTGTATGTCTTGCGATACAACACATAACAATGTAGTATAGTAGTGCACAATAGTGGTACATCACATAATAAAGATGTCTAATTATCCATGACCGATTCAGCTACTTTATCATCCCACATTTTTTGTGCTAATGCATCCCTTTTGGCAGCCCATACTTGGTTGTCTCTTTATATATCCCCATGGGGACGGTTGCTTCTTGGAAGATTTTGGTACCAAGTGAGATCATCATACACATAATCATCTGAGCCGTCCTCTATAATAAAGTTGTGCAATGCACAACAAGCAATTACTATATGCACTTGGGTATTCAAAGGGAAGAATGGCTGACTTGCTAGTATCTTAAATCATTTCTTTAGTGTTCCAAATTTCCTTTCAATAGTTGTTCTAAGAGATGAATGTCAATGGTTAAACAACTCTTTAGGGTTCTCGGGCCGTATAGTTCCTTTAAAATCCTTAAGATGATACCTAACCCCATGATACGGGGGGTAAAATGCCTCTCCTTGCTGCATAACCAGCATCAGCTAGGAAGTAGTGACCTACATAAGTAGAACACTATAATTAGCTATGGACTGGACTGAACCTTTATTTGACATGAGGGGAGGGTAGTGATAGTACCTTCAGGGATTTTTAGGCCTGTCGGTTGGGATAGTGCATCTTAAAGCACAAAGGAATCATGGGCTGATCCTTCCCATCTAGCTAGAATATAGGTAAACCTTAGGTCAAAGTCGATAGCCACTAGCACATTTTGTGTGGTTATGTGTTTTCTACCCATAAACCTATCCTGCATATGGATAGGAACCGTTGCTGGAATGTGTGTACCATCCAAAGCTCCTATGCATCTCTACGAAAAAGGACAAGAGATCCGGTTTACTTATGTTAGTTTCACATAAGGATGCATTAACAAGAGCAGATTATGGTAGCATATTACCTCAAAATAGGGGTGAAATCTGCCAGGACTAGTTGCTATCTTCGCATGCATCTTAGTGGTTCTCATGGCAATGAGGTCACGTGATAGGATACATAGAGCATGTAGGACAGCATGAAAATACCTACTAACTGTCTCCCTAGACCGGTTGAACTCAAAACCAATTGATCTATTAGTCCATCTGTGGCCAACAACATGCATGAACATAGCAACTTGTTCTCTAGCCATAACATACAGTGTGTCTACTAGCAGCCCATGGGACCTAAGATGAGAGCACAACCTTTGGAAAACAAAATTTCCTCATGCGCAACTCACTAAGACAGTGAGCTCTAGTGCCATTGTATGGTCGGTTCAACTGTGATTGCCTCGAGACATCTCTAGTCAACCTAGGACCATATCGAACACGTCTCTTCTTGCATATAAATAACTGAAGTTTATACCAGCATAGAGCTACATAGATTGCAATGGTAAGAATCGCACTTCTTCTCCTCAAGTAATTGCAACAGGAATTATAGTACTCAATGTATAATTTCTTTGCACCCATCTATAGACACATATAGCAGATATTAGAGCCAACATGCGCATGGTAACAAACTGGACAATACAAAAATAAATCGATTAGCGGAAATTACCGATGATTTCTTCGAGGATTCCTGTAACAGCCCAAAGTTATGATAATATTTTGAAAACACTTCTGTACCATTGCATAAGCTATGACGTTTCCCGTAAAATTTCTATGTGACAAACACAAATTTCTAGATTTCAAAGGCCATTAGAAATTTGATTGGTTCTAATTAAATTTTAAAATCACCAAATAGCTAATTAACAAATCTTACTTAGGAATTTATTATTTATAGCAAAATTTAGGAAATGTTGGAATAAAAGTTCAAATAGATCTTAAATGGGGAATATGTTTTCATGTTCATAAAACATCCATACACATATATATATATGAATATATGTATATGTATATATGTACACACATAATCACATAAGCCTAAATATGTTAAATTGCTCTAAAATCCCAGGAAAAATCCATAGATTAGTTTAAACCCTAATAGAGAGTTTGACTCAGATGTTGACCAATTTGACCTGGTAGGGCCCACATGGCGCTTCCTATTCCTTTCGCCTTGTGGGCATTTGGTCAACGCTTTGCCGGCGCCGGCCAGCCTTCCACCCCGGCTCAACCATCACTCCCTGCCCGAATCTCGGGAAGATCTTCAATTGGCGGCTTGTGTGTGTCGCTGGACCTGTGGACCCCACCTCCGACCATGACGCGACGCTGCCCATCGCCGCTGCCGCACCTTTCGCCGCAGACGACTTGCCGTCTTGTCGGCCGGCTCGCTGCGTGGAGTTCCTGTGCACCGCCCACCTTGCCCAATGGCCGACTTGGTCGCGCCATCATGCCCCCGCACCGCCCGCGTCTCCGGGGCAATGCCGCCGAAAGCAAGCCATCTCGCCGCCCGGCTCGAGACATTCGCCAGCAAACAAGCCACCGCCCACTAGCCAATGAGCACTAGAGCTCCTCTGTGACCGCCTCACATCTTCGCGACCGCTGGTCAAGAGCCGAGCTCGGACCGAGCTTATATGCCACCGCGCCACATCGGCCGTTTTCTCCTCTTTTCACTCTCACGTCGCCACCCAAACCAGACCTCCCTAGTCTCCACATTGTCTCGCGTTTGCCGCCATGACCTCGTGAAGCTCTGCCCGAAGGAATTGGTCTGAGTCATCCCGAGCTCGTCGAACGCTTATCGCCACCGCCGACCGCCCGGTTCTTCCTTGCTTTCCGGACCTGCGGGGGCGCGCCGATCATCATCTCTGGTGAGCTTCGCGGCAAGCCCTTGCTCGGTGAGCTTCGTCTGTCTTCCCTCACACCGTGCTCCCTCTTTGGCCCAGGCTTCGCGGTCTCCCCAAATCTTGAGCGCGCCGCCTTCCTTGCCGGACCCGCACGTGGGCGCGCGATCCAACCGTGCCCCGACCACCTTTTTGCTCGGTAGCACCCACTAACCCCGCGATAGCTCATGCGCGCTATTTTTCCATAAGCTCGACCCTAGGTCATTTACTCATGTCCGCCGGTAGCGGTTCCGCCGCCGGGCATGGCTCGCCGCGTCCGGCCGTTTCGCCTCGACAAGGGCACCCCTAGATGCGCGTTAGCTCATCGATTCCACCGAACCCAAGAACGCCCCAAACGGTGCACCTAGCTCCGGTTAGCCGTCGGCTAAGCCTCGGCCGTCTGCGCCCGGGGAGGAAGACGATGACGGCGAGCCGTCCGATCTGCGCCAAGATCCGTGCGGCTTCACGTGTGTGGTCGCCGACAGTGGGCCCAATATCGGCCTTCATGATTTAAAACTCCCGCGGCTTCTTCACGTCGCCGACATGTGGGCCCTCGGTCCCACATGTCGAGAATAATCAGGCGCCTATGACCCCAGCGCCACTCGCGAAGTTACGCCTTCAATCACGTCTTCGACGTGGTTGGCTCGGCCATGAAGTTAGCGGGCGCCCAAGATCTTGTTCACCCATTTTTCCCAGATTTTATAAATAAAACAAAGACAAGAATAGAAACGATTTATTTAAAATAGGTAGATATCATTAAAAATTCTGGAAAAATTAGGGTAAATACTAGAGCTTGTGTTGGATTTAATAAAAATAGTACCTCACACAGTAACCAAACACGGTTCCTAGATTAAATCCATTAAGCTTATTTTAGGTATTAATTCATATAGAAATAAGCAAAAATAGAATGTTGTGTATTAAAAATAGATTAACAATTAAGTTAAACATAAGAAAATCATGGATGCCGATAAATGACTTTTTGGACCTAGGTGAATATAGTATAACCTATAATATGTTTCCTAATTACATGTTAACTCAATATTGGTATAATTAGGAAACATGAATAACTAGCTACATGTATCATGTTAACATATTCTAACTATTTAAAGTACTTTAAAAGACGATAAAACCATATTTTGTCCTATTGGGTTAATTAGGGTAGAAATTTCATTACACATATATATACATGTATCATGTGCATCATCTCACAAGCACTTCGCGGCCATTCCGCTATGATTCATTATTTAGAAGGATCATGGAACTTTCTCGATATATATATATATATATATATGGATTCATGTAGATAGTTAAACATAGGAATCGTAAATGGCGAATCTGGCGACCTCGATTGCATTTCATGCATCATTCTTTTCTTCGCCGCATCGTGTTTATGATGAATTGTTGATTCTCCGTTTAGACGTAGAGGATCCGGAAACACTGTTCGAGGACTCCGCACAAGACCCGGACTTCAATTCCCAAGGCGAGTTAATATCTACCCTCAAAGGAGTTTGCTTTTACTAGGAGAATCTCGATTTTCCTAGTGCGAGATAATACCTATCCTTAATAGTGTTGCTTTTACTAGGGAGAGTATGCGCTTTCCCTAGTACGAGTTAACATCCAATAATATCATATTGAATCCCAGATTTCTAAAGTATTTGTTTTACAGTATTAAACTGCATGCCCTTTTAAGTACTTATGCCTATTTGTTCAATCATGATATATCATGCCATTTACTTACTCGCTATCAATTTACCATGATGATGTTGTCTTGAATTAATCATCGTCATTTGGTTTACTATTGATTGCTTTGATGATCACCCTTGGTAGCCTTGGTTAATTTAAATAAACTGATTTAGACTCCTAAGTCTTGGTTATAATCTTGCTTAGACATTGCTCAGTCCAACTATTAATTTTAGGCTTAAAATTGCCTCGAACAGTGAACCGACATTCACCGGACATGATCACACATTGAATATGGTTAATTGAAATTGGGCTGGCATGCCGGTGTGTGTATGGTTGTGATGTCTTTGCAATGCTGCATCGGGTCCGCATTGGGTAAGAGATGAAATAGTAGGGCTCGTGATTTGAGAAGCTAATCGCCCACATCGTAGTGCATGGAAGAGGAGCGGCGAGATCCGCGTAATGCCGCGGCGCTGCCCCAAAAGGAGGGGTTCCGCCACATCGTGTGATTCACACGGAGGGTGCGAAGTTAGTCAAGAAGGAAGTGCATAAGGGTGAGGCCCTTAGTGGATGGTGGGCTGAATCAAGGATTCCCCGAGCACGGTGCATCGAGGATGCACAGTGTGGCGTCATCGACTATCTGCTCATGGAGATAGTTCCTAACACCACAACGCGCCGCCATCGCGGTAGTGCAAGTATTGAGGATTCAGGGTAGTTACGACTGCGGGCGTTCCACATCTGCCGCCATGCTTGAGGTGAAGACAGTTTCATGTCGTCATCCGAGGATGATCTAGGTCCATTCTTCTGAGAGTCGTGAGTCTAGCGTGGGTCGGCAGACCGGCTAGGGCGAGACCGGGTACTATTTGGGAATGTGATCCTAGCAAGTCGCCACACTCGGAAGATGATGGCGGGAGTGGGAAGAGAACGTTTGGCGAGTGCTTGAAGCGCCATGGGATTGGTTGTGCATTGAAAAGGAAATATGATAAATAATCAATTTGACAGGGAATTTGGTTAAACTGCTAAGTCATAGGCTTTCATTTCCAAAACTGGCTTTCATGCAAATAAATAAACCCAGCCTTTCCTTCCAAACCTCTATCACTAAATGCATTGGGTTGGGTGTTAGCTCGCCAGTGTTTGGATGACACTGACCTCGCATAAATATCTATCTTTAGACATGGAGGAGCCCGTCGAGGAAGATGCCTACGATTGTCATGAGGAAGGAGATCCTCGATGCGGGACCGGAGTAGTTGCTTAAGATAGGGTTTAGTCGTTCCACCGATCGTGTGTGGTTACACAATTTCTTTGGTGTGATTTTGTTGTTCTTTTGAACTTGCAAGTTGCCCTTTGGGAGATTTCCGCTACTCGATGAACTTTGGTGCGTAACTAAGGCTTAAATGCCGTTTGCTACTAATCGATCGGATGATCGCTGTTATGTAATATTTGGACACCGATGTATGAAATGATTCCACAGTAACTCTTGCACTAGCCTCTTGATCCAGGGCCTAGTGCAGTCCGACCGTTCTCGCTTGGTAAGCGAGAAGGGCGCGACAAGAGCTGGTATCGAGCATACGATCAGAGGAACCCTAAACCCCGCCGCTAGCTAAGGATTATGTATAGTTTATAAAAATATTTTTTTCCAAAACTGCTCTTGTATATCTTGTCTTTTAACTTTCACAACTATACTATTTCTTACTTAAAGGAATTCTTCTTTCGTTTTTGTAGATGGATGAGCGGGTTTCCCACGACTTTTCTCTGGGCGTGCTACCTACTGATTCTGACGACCCTTTGCACGCCACCAGATGGTTCTTGTCCTCCGCCATTGTCGGACTTCACGTGCTTTAACGACCGCTCTTGCTACTTACGGAGGCTCGTTCGTACCTGCCCGCTTAGGGTACATTGTAGAGGTTCGAGTCTACTACCACCACTGGACACAATGGCCCACGGCTCTGAGGCGGAGACGGCCGGGACCACTTGCACCTGCTATCGATGATGCGGCGGCATTAGCGTCTGAGGGCTCTGAGAGAGGTACCACGACGACTTGGAGGGCACTTCTTTCGCCTCGACCTTCCTTTCAAAGACCGCACTTCTCCCGAGCTTTACCAAGGTGCCCGCCTTCACCGAGGACCACTTGGAGAGGGTTGCGCCTTCTCCAGGCGCGCGAGACAGACCGTGACAGCGCTCTTGAGAGATCGGCTTCCTCCGCTACTCTCTTCGTCAGCAGACAACCGCTGCGGGTGGTCGGACGGCGTCTTCACCACTACGTCGCCAGATCGGCGATGAGTAAACGCCAAAGGACTCGCGCTTGCCCGGTTAGCGCGGCAATGAAAGCGAGGACCCTTCCTTTCCCCCGGGTCCTCAGTTTTCCCCACCTGAGTACCCTAACCGCAGCACTACCATGCGGAACCGTGCTCTTCCTCCTAGTGCCCTGGAGGGGATTCCTCGTCACGGCGCTTCCCATCGACCTCTTTGTCATTGCAGAGTACTCTTCGACTCGGAGACCTCCGTGGACCTACTTGCTCCCCAGTTGAGCCACCTCTCTTTGTTCTTTGTTGTGCCTTCTCAGCGATCGCTAGAGGACTTCCTGGCTACTTCCACCCGCTACCCAGTTGGGAGACCGGTGATAGTTTACACTCGTCGTCCCCGCCCTTGAGTAGCTAGTTAGCTTGACAGACTGACCTAGATCGGAAATGTGTCTTTTGTTTCGCCATAGTAGATGATTGGCGACTTGTATCCTTGTCAGGATAATTGTACTTTTGTGGTATGATGTAAAACTGATTTGACTATTGCCGCTTTTGGGTATCTTAAATGACAAGCGTTTCGTGGCTGCATTTATTCGATTTCTTTGATATTGGCCTCATGCATGCATATTTAGCTATAATGTAAGGATCACCGTCATGCAGATGGTACGTGGTCGTGGAGCTGCCCGTGGCCAAGGGGCGAGATCTGGGCATGATGCCGCTTCGTGTGAGAGCTGGCCAAGCCCGTGGTGCCGGCGCAGCTAGAGGCCGTGGCCGCGGTCGAGGCCGAGGTAATCTACCTCCTCCTCCGGCAGGAGACCCAACCATGGCCCAGGTCTTAGCTTATCAAGCACAGATGTTGGGTCAAGTACTGTTCAACCAGCAGGCAGACAGGAATCGAAATGAGGGATCCAAACATGCTGCCTTTATGCGAACCAATCCCCCTACCTTCGCGCAAGCTACCGATCCCATGGAAGCAGAAGACTGGTTACGCACTGTGACCAAGAACCTGGAGTTGATCAGATGTCCAGAAATAGAAAAAGTGCGCTTGGCCTCCCACCTGCTAGTAGGACCCGCAGGTGTGTGGTGGGATAATTATGTCGCCACCCGGCCAGGTGTGGATGAAGAAGAAATGGAAGAAAATGAACCTGCTGAAGATGGAGATGCCGAAGCTCAACAAGCCGATAATCTTTGAAGTGCCGCCTTATGTTCCCCAGGTCAAGGATTCATTCCATGGGAAGAATTTATCCTTGCTTTGAAATTTTCACATACCCATAGGAATCACCAGATGAAGAAGTATGAGTTCATGAGACTCTCTCAAGGGGCGATGACAATTTCGAATATCTTACTAAGTTCAATGAGCTTGCAAGATATGCCCCCCAAGACATCCACAATGAAGCCGAAAAGATAGATTGGTTCCTAGAAGGGATGGATTTTCGGTACAAATCCCGCCTTAGGATTTTGGAGTATCAAAACTTCCACCAGTTAGTCAACAAGGCCTTGGTGTTGGAAAGGGACTTGAAGGGCGAGGATCTCTCGCGTAAGCGCAAGATGGCTGAACGTACGGTCGCCGGGTCGAGCCGTACGGGACAATTCAAACCTCAACCTCCTCAGAGAGCTGGACAGCAATCTTCCATGTTCAACCGAGGATATGCTATGAGGGGTGGGCGCGGTGCTGGAATCTCTGGTTTTCGTACTCAAGCACCAACTGCTCCCCGCAATGCACCAGGCACCCAAAATAGGATGACAGGCAACTGCTACCTATGCCACCAGCCTGGACACTATGCTGCCAACTGCCCTAGTCAGAATCGCGCAAAACCTCAAGGGAATGTTGTGCAGGGTCGTGGCAGAGGTCGCCCACTGCAGAATCAAGCTCAAGGTATGGGACGTGGGAGACTCAACAATATCACTGCAGAAGCAGCACAAGAAGATGAAGGAGTACTTGTGGAGTGCGTTTGGACTTCACGACTCCCGAAACAAGTTTTATTTGATTCTGGTGCATCACATTCCTTTATTTCACAAGAATACGTAGATAAGCACCAGCTACAAACCTTTCCTCTTAATAAGCCCTTCACCATTAGATCTCCCGGTGGGATACTTAAGGCCTATAGGTCCTGCAAATGGGTAGAAATAAGGAAGGAAAGAGTAGGATTCTATTTCGACCTAATGGTCATGTCTGGATTAGGAGTTGATGTCATAATCGGCATGGATTGGCTAAGACTCTATAAGGGAGTATTAGATTGCGCCAAGCGAGAAGTCAGGCTTGTAAAGGATGGTGTGTTTGAAAGAGTATGGAAGGTAGATGAACCCTACAGATGGGGTAGAGCCATCTGGTACCTCAAGGAAGACAACCCGAGTAAGGTAAAGGTAGTCCAAGAATATTTGGACGTATTCCCGGATGACTTACCTGGACTACCGCCTGACCGAGAGGTAGAGTTCGTTATAGAGTTAACACCTGGTACAGCCCCAATCTACAAAACATATTTCAAGATGAACTCGGAAGAGTTAGAAGAACTCAAGAAACAATTGGACGACTTATTGAGCAAGGGTTTGATCCGGCCAAGCTCATCTGCTTGGGGATCCCCCGCCATGTTTGTGGATAAGAAGGATGGTGGACGAAGAGCATGAAAAGCACCTGAGAGCGGTGTTGGATAAACTCAGAGAGCATAAGCTATATGCAAAATATAGCAAATGTGAATTTTGGATTAGTGATGTCAGTTTCTTGGGACATATTATATCTGCTGAAGGAATTAAAGTGGACCCATCTAAGATAGACACGGTCATGAATTGGAAAACACCCGCCACTGTAAAGGAAATTCGCAGTTTTCTAGGTCTGGCAGGATATTATCGGCGTTTCATCGAAGGATTCTCAAAAATTTCCCGACCACTAACTCAGCTATTGAAAAAGGAAAGGAAGTTTGAATGGACCAAGAATGTGAACTCGGTTTCGAAGCTCAAAACCCTTCTGACCACCACTCCTGTTTTGGCCACACCTAATATCGCCAAGAAGTTTGAAGTATACTGTGACGCTTCCCGACAAGGATTAGGATGTGTATTGATGCAAGATGGCAAGGTTGTGGCGTACGCATCACGGCGATTCTTGCAAGCACGAGGACAATTACCCAACCCATGACCTAGAACTTGCTGCCGTAGTTCATGCACTCAAGCTATGGAGACATTTTCTGATGGGAAAACAATGTGACATCTACACAGATCACAAAAGCCTAAAATACGTTTTCACCCAAGCCAACCTCAATATGAGGCAAAGAAGGTGGTTAGAGTTGATTAAAGATTACAACCTAAATATATTATACCACCCTGGCAAGGCCAACGTGGTTGCGGATGCTCTAAGCAGGAAGAACCAGTGCAACTTCCTGATGATGATCCCAGGAGAAGACATGAATACTCAGGAAGATACCTCCTCAGAACAGCTACTGGAAGAATTGAATAAGTTATGCCTGAATCTCGTAAAATCTGGAGAATTAGCCAACATCACGGTTCAGCCAGATCTGATCGACCGTATCAAAGATAAGCAACAAGATCATCCCAGTACCCTTAGGCTCGAAGGACTGATGAATAGGGGTTTCGGAACAAAAATTGTTAAGGACGAACAAGGAATTCTTTGGATGGAGAAGAGGATCTTTGTGCCTCACGACCCGGAATTAAAGGAAGAAATCTTAAAAGAAGCACACGAGTCACCGTTTTCCATGCACCCAGGATGTACAAAAATGTACCAAGATCTGAAGGCAATCTTCTGGTGGCCCCGAATGAAACGAGATGTAGCAGAATATGTGGCCAAATGTAATACCTGCTGTTCAGTGAAGGCAGAACACCAACGTCCAGCAGGGTTACTGCAACCAATCAAAATCCCAGAATGGAAGTGGGATGAAGTGACCATGGACTTTATTATAGGACTTCCCCGGTCTCGAAGTGGACATGACTCTATATGGGTAATAGTAGACCGGTTGACCAAGGTAGCTCATTTTATCGATCAAAACCACTCACAAGGGTAGCAAACTAGCGAGAACTATTCATCGCCCGGATAGTAAGCCTTCATGGAGTTCCCAAGAGAATTATATCTGATCGTGGATCACAGTTTACCTCAAAGTTTTGGGAAGAACTCCATAGTGCCTCGGGCACCAAATTGTCATTTAGCACAGCCTACCACCCTCAAACCGGCGGACAAGCGGAAAGGACTATTCGAACTCTAGAAGACATGCTTCGAGCTTGTGCTTTGGAATTCCCAGCAGAATGGGAAAAATGGTTACCTTATGCGGAATTTGCTTATAACAACAGTTATCAAAGCAGTCTGCAAATGTCACCTTTTGAAGCTCTATCACGGAAGAAAATGTAGGACCCTCTTTATTGGTCCGAGTGCGGAGAAGGGCGGTATTTGGAAGGAACACCACGCAAGAAGCGAAGCAAAGGTCAAAAGCGATTAGGAAGCAATTGCTTGCTTTGCCCAATCCCGACAAAAGAGTTATCTTGACCATCGTCGGAGGGACCTATCTTTCGAAGTTGGAGACTATGTGTATCTCAAGATCTCACCCTTCAAGGGAACACGAAGATTTCAAGTCAAGGAAAATTGGCCCCAAGGTTTGTGGGACCTTATCCATCTTGTCTCGTAAGGGTATGGTAAACTACGAACTTGACCTTCCCAAGGAGTTGGGAGAAGTTCTAGCGTGTTTCACGTGTCCCAACTCCGAAAGTGTTTGAAAAACCGAAGGAGAAGTACTTGTTTGCTGCCGACACCCTACAACCCAACTTGGGATATCAAGTCAAGCCTATTCAAATATTAGAGACTCGGAAAAAGAAGCTCAAGAATAAGACCATTCGACTTTGCAAGGTGCAATGGAGCAATCAATCCGGAGGACGACTTTCATGGGAACGAGAAGAGAAAATCGTCAAGAATTCCCCTACCTATTAAGCTTCATAGAAATATCAATCTCGAGGTCGAGATTTGTTTTTAGGGGAGGATTTGTAACGACCCAAAGTTATGATAATATTTTGAAAACATACGTACCATTGCATAAGCTATGACGTTTCCGTAAAATTTCTATGTGACAAACACAAATTTCTAGATTTCAAAGGCCATTAGAAATTTGATTGGTTCTAATTAAATTTTAAAATCACCAAATAGCTAATTAACAAATCTTACTTAGGAATTTATTATTTATAGCAAAATTTAGGAAATGTTGGAATAAAAGTTCAAATAGATCTTAAATGGGGAATATGTTTTCATGTTCATAAAACATCCATACACATATATATATATGAATATATGTATATGTATATATGTACACACATAATCACATAAGCCTAAATATGTTAAATTGCTCTAAAATCCCGGGAAAAATCCATAGATTAGTTTAAACCCTAATAGAGAGTTTGACTCGAGATGTTGACCAATTTGACCTGGTAGGGCCCACATGGCGGCTTCCTATTCCTTTACGCCCTTGTGGGCATTTGGCAACGCTTTGGCGGCGCTGGCCAGCCTTCCACCCGGCTCAACCATCACTCCCCGCCCGAATCTCTGGGAAGATCTTCAATTGGCGGCTTGTGTGTGTCGCTGGACCTGTGGACCCCACCTCCGACCATGGCGCGACGCGCCATTGCTTTCGCCGCTGCTGCTGCTTTCGCGCCAGACGACTTGCCGTCTTTGTCGGCGGCTCAGCGTGGAGTTCGAGCACCGCCCACCTTGCCCAATGGCCGACTTGGTCGCGCCATCATGCCCCCAGCACCGCCCGCGTCTCCGGTGGCAATGCCGCCCAGAGCAAGCCATCTCGCCGCCCGGCTCGGACATTCGCCACAAACAAGCCACCGCCCAGCTAGCCAATGAGCACTAGAGCTCCTCTGTGACCGTCTCACATCTTGGCGACCGTGGTCAAGAGCCGAGCTCGGACCGAGCTTATATGCCACCGCGCCACATCGGCCGTTTTCTCCCTCTTTTCACTCTCACGTCGCCCGGCCCAAACCAGACCTCCCTAGTCTCCACATTGTCTCGCGTTTGCCGCCATGACCTCGTGAAGCTCTGCCCGAAGGAATTGGTGCGAGTCATCCCGAGCTCGTCGAACGCTTCTCGCCACCGCCGACCGCCGGTTCTTCCTTGCTTTCGGACCTGCGGGGGGCGCGCCGATCATCATCTCTGGTGAGCTTCGCGGCAAGCCCTTGCTCGGTGAGCTTCGTCATCTTCCCTCACACCGTGCTCCCTCTTTTGGCCCGGGCTTCGCGGTCTCCCCGGCATCTTGAGCGCCGCCTTCCTTGCTTTCGGACCCGCGTGGGCGCGCCGATCCAACCGTGCCCCGACCACCTTTTGCTCGATGGCACCCACTAACCCCGCATAGCTCATGCGCGCTATTTTCCATAAGCTCGACCCTAGGTCATTTACTCATGTCCGCCGGTAGCGGTTCGCCGCGGGCATGGCTCGCCGCGTCCGGCCGTTTACGCCTCGACAAGGCACCCCTAGATCTTGCGTTAGCTCATCGATTCCACCGAACCCAAAACGCCCCAAGCGGTGCACCTAGCTCCGGTTAGCCGTCGGCTAAGCCTCGGCCGTCTGGCCCCGTGGGAGGAAAACGATGACGGCGAGCCGTCCGATCTGCGCCAAGATCCGTGCGGCTTCACCGTGTGTGTCGTGACAGTGGGCCCCATTTGTCGGCCTTCATGATTTAAAACTCCAGCGGCTTCTTCACGTCGGCCGACATGTGGGCCCTCGGTCCCACATGTCGAGGTAATAATCAGGCCTATGACCCCAGCGCCTTCACTCGCGAAGTTCGCCTTCAATCGTCTTCGGCGTGGTTGGCTCGGCATGAGTTAGCGGGCCGACCCGATCTTGTTCACCCATTTTTCCCAGATTTTATAAATAAAACAAAGGCGATAAATAAAGCGATTTATTTAAAATAGGTAGATATCATTAAAATTTCGAAAAATTAGGGTAAATACTAGAGCTTGTGTTGGATTTAATAAAAATAGTACCTCACACAGTAACCAAACACGGTTCCTAGATTAAATCCATTAAGCTTATTTTAGGGTATTAATTCATATAGAAATAAGCAAAAATAGAATGTTGTGTATTAAAAATAGATTAACAATTAAGTTAAACATAAGAAAATCATGGATGCCGATAAATGACTTTTTGGACCTAGGTGAATATAGTATAACCTATAATATGTTTCCTAATTACATGTTAACTCAATATTGGTATAATTAGGAAACATGAATAACTAGCTACATGTATCATGTTAACATATTCTAACTATTTAAAGTACTTTAAAAGACGATAAAACCATATTTTGTCCTATTGGGTTAATTAGGGTAGAAATTTCATTACACATATATATACATGTATCATGTGCATCATCTCACAAGCACTTCGGCCATTCGCTATGATTCATTATTTAGAAGGATCATGGAACTTTCTCGATATATATATATATATATATATGGATTCATGTAGATAGTTAAACATAGGAATCGTAAATGGCGAATCTGACGACCTCGATTGCATTTCATGCATCATTCTTTTCTTCGCCGCATCGTGTTTATGATGAATTGTTGATTCTCCGTTTAGACGTAGAGGATCCGGAAACACTGTTCGAGGACTCCGCACAAGACCCGGACTTCAATTCCCAAGGCGAGTTAATATCTACCCTCAAAGGAGTTTGCTTTTACTAGGGAGAATCTCGATTTTCCTAGTGCGAGTTAATACCTATCCTTAATAGTGTTGCTTTTACTAGGGAGAGTATGCGCTTTCCCTAGTGCGAGTTAACATCCAATAATATCATATTGAATCCCAGATTTCTAAAGTATTTGTTTTACAGTATTAAACCGCATGCCCTTTTAAGTACTTATGCCTATTTGTTCAATCATGATATATCATGCCATTTACTTACACTATCAATTTACCATGATGATGTTGTCTTGAATTAATCATCGTCATTTGGTTTACTATTGATTGCTTTGATGATCACCCTTGGTAGCTTTGGTTAATTTAAATAAACTGATTTAGACTCCTAAGTCTTGGTTATAATCTTGCTTAGACATTGCTCAGGTCCAACTATTAATTTTAGGCTTAAAATTGCCTCGGAGCAGTGAACCGACATTCACCGGACATGATCACACATTGAATATGGTTAATTGGAAATTGGGCTGGCATGCCGGTGTGTGTATGGTTGTGATGTCTTTGCAATGCGGTAGGGTGCAGCATTGGGTAAGAGATGAATGGTAGCTGGGCTCGTGATTTGAGAAGCTAATCGCCCACATCGTAGTGCATGGAAGAGGAGCGGCGAGATCCGCGTAATGCCGTCTTGTTGCCCCAAAGGAGGGTTCCGCCACATCGTGTGATTCACACGGAGGTGCGAGTTAGCGAAGAAGGAAGTGCATAAGGGTGAGGCCCTTAGTGGGTGGTGGGCTGAATCAAGGATTCCCCAGGCGGGTGCATCGAGGATGCACAGTGTGGCGTCCTTGACTATCACTGCGGGGAGATAGTTCCTAACACCACAGCCGGCCATCGCGCGGTAGTGCAAGTATTGAGGGATTCAGGGTAGTTACGACCTGCGGGCGTACCACTCTGCCGCCATGCTTGAGGTGAAAACGGTTTCATGTCGTCATCGAGGATGATCTAGGTCCATTCTTCTGAGAGCCGTGAGTCTAGCGTGGGTGGCGGCCAGCTAGGGCGAGACCGGTACTATTTGAGAATGTGATCCTAACGAGTCGCCACACTCGGAAGATGATGGCGGGAGTGGGAAGAGAACGTTTGGCGAGTGCTTGAAGCGCCATGGGATTGGTTGTGCATTGAAAAGGAAATATGATAAATAATCAATTTGACAGGAATTTGGTTAAGCTGCTAAGTCATAGGCTTTCATTTCCAAAAGCGGCTTTCATGCAAATAAATAAACCCAACCTTTCCTTCCAAACCTCTATCACTAAATGCATTGGGTTGGGTGTTAGCTCGCCGGTGTTTGGATGACCTTGACCTCGCATAAATATCTATCTTTAGACATGGAGGAGCCCGTCGAGGAAGATGCCTATGATTGTCATGAGGAAGGAGATCCTCGATGCAGGACCAGGAGTAGTTGCTTAAGATAGGGTTTAGTCGTTCCACCGATCGTGTGTGGTTACACATTTCTTGGTGTGATTTTGTTGTTCTTTTGAACTTGCAAGTTGCCCTTTGGGAGATTTCCGCTACTCGATGAACTTTGGTGCGTAACTAAGGCTTAAATGCCGTTTGCTACTAATGCGATCGGATGATCGCTGTTATGTAATATTTGGACACCGATGTATGAAATGATTCCAGCTGTGTAACTCTTGCACTAGCCTACTGATCCAGGGCCTAGTGCAGGTCCGACCGTTCTCGCTTGGTAAGCCGAGAAGGGGCGCGACAAGTCCCTACAAAACCTTGACCTTTAAGGAATATTAGCCTTCACAGCTTGTTGTCTCGATGGGAAAGAGTGATCTAAATAAATAAAAACTGTATTAGCTCATGACATTATTTGCATCTAGTGCTAGTAAGAGATTTTTGGTTCAGAGTGCATTGCAAATTTGCTTAGTGCTATCAATGTGACGAACCCGAAAATTTTGCATAAAATTTTTCACGCAAATTGCATGAGCATCTCCTAGATTTACACTTTTACCCCTAGACATGTTTAAAATCTCTAACATACCCTTTTTAAATTTCCTAAAAATAAGAAAGAAAAAGGACTTTCAAAAGAGCCTTAAAAAGTTCTGTAGAACAAGGGTAATTTTATGCTTTTATAAAATTCTTAGTATTTTTATGAATCTATAGAAATTTTCCTCACATTTTTCTGATGTTCCTACAATTTTCTAGAATTTTTATAAGCTTCCTAGAATTAAAAACACACTGGAAAACTATATTTGGAAATCCAGCCGGAATTTCTCCCGGAGGACACGCGTCAGCCTCTTACTCGCCGCGCACTCCACTCACTGCCAGCCGGGACCCGCTGGTCAGCCAGCTAACCGGGGCCAACTCGCACGCGCGCTCCGTTCATAGAAAATCGATGGTCACCTGTATCCCACGTCGCTTTATCCGACGGTCCCGATTTGATCGTCGTGTTCTTCTATCCCGCCGCGCCTCTTAACTTAAGTGAAATCCGATGGCCCCCAGTGTGCCACGTCTCTAATCAGACGGCCGTGACATGTTCTTCCCCACCCGTCATCGCCGCCCCGCTCTGCTTCACCGCGCCGCCGTCTCTGCCGTGAAGATCCGTCGGAGTAATCATTACCGCGCGACTCCAAGCCTATTGGTCCATACCAACCCGACCAAAGTGATCCAAGGGACTCGTAGTACTCGAGTACTCCCATGGCACGGTCGAAAAACCTCCTGCTGGCCCAATCCGACGCCGCCGCGACCCCTGCCCCGATTGCCGCCGGCGTGCCATTTGGATGCTTGATCGTGCCACGAACACGTCGTCGTCCCCCGTGGCTCCGCGCGTGATGGGGAAAGACGGGGTGGCCCGATCTTCTGGTGAGACTCGTAGGGGTAATTTTGATCTGTTCGGAGAGGCGACCTTGACGATCCGGCTACCAACCTCGCAAGGATGAGAACCTGACAATCGCTAAACCACCAAACCTGCTCGTTATCAACCACGCCAAGAACGCGATTGACCTGTCCACGAAGGACGTTTCCTGCAAGCGATCGAAGAACAAGAAAGAAACAAGTAAACGCAATCTCAAATTGCAAATATGGATGAAGCACTTGATAAATATGAGGTTCGATAACTCGATTCGGGTGGTCTAGTCAACACACGCAAATTCGAGGGGGGACGCACACGGGGTCTACCAACACACAACCAAACCTGAGCAAATATGACGGCGACGGCTAGTTTTTATGATGGAGGAAGGGGAAGGACGGCCAAAGGGGTGGAGGCCAAGGTGGAGGACGTTCTAGGGTTTCTCCCCATATCCTCAACCTGGGCCTAGGCCCCTCCGTCAAATTACAAGGCCCACGGCCTAAACAAGGTGACGCGGCACCTGACAGATTGTATCTCGTCACTTGTTTTGCTAATTCCCATTGATATAGAATGGATTTGGCGGTGGGGTTGGATCCATTGGAAAGGTTATCTCCTAACCTTTTCAGAATGGGCTCATTTGTCTCGTTTCGATGTTGTATGTGGCCTGGGCTTCCGTTTGAAGTCAGACTGGTCGCTGATGGCCGAACCGGGCCTTCGGAAGTGTTGGGCTTGCTTGAACGTGGGAGATGCTCTTGGACCTTGATGATGGAGTGTTTAAGCTCTCTCATTGATGGCTTGAATGGCTTGGCCATAGGATTTAAGCCCACTTGGCGTTCCACGTCAGCATGTCGTTGCGGCGTTTCAGCATGTCGGTGTGGCATTGACGTCAACGACATCGGCAATGTTGTAGTAGAAGAAGCGAGAGGCATCGTGTACGCATCCATTCTTGTCATGTCCTCATCATTCTCCCTTCTTGAATTGGAGTCGTCCTCGACTCCATTATATGCTCCTGCAAAATGTTAATAGCAAAGCAAGGCAAATAACAGGAGCATCTTCTATAGTCAAATCAGTGGAAGGAGAACATATATAAACACGACTCAAACGATCTCCTTTATCATTATTTTTGGCAATTGCATAAATAATATTTCTAGATAATCATGGCAAATCAGCATATGCAAATAGCATCTCATCTAACATATTTAAATTATACGAATCATCAAACTCAATGTAACCCAAAGTATTTAAAGAAGACATTACATTCAACTCATCTTTTTCACTAGCAATGTGAATAACATGTTTATTTTCATTTTCAAAATAGGTGACTGATTTCAAATTAGAAACATGTTCATTCACTAGTTGCGGCAATGATATAAGTGGAGCACTATCGCACAACTCTTCTTTATCACAAGTAAAAGCAAGTAAATCAGCTTGTGACAAAGGAAAATCAGGTATAGGTTCCACTAATGATTGTTCTAAAATAGCATGGGTAGTGGACAATTTGATATTTTCAAAAATGTTATCATCACATTGAGTAAGAGCATCACCTTTTTTATTACCTTGCGGGGTCTCATCAGTTGATGTAGGCGTAACTTCAATGTTTTGCTCTCGACTCATAGCAATGATCTCTTCTTCTTTCTTGTGCTCCGCTTCATCCTCCTTCTCTCGACAATTTTTATCTTTCTGCAAAGTGTTAGCTGAAAGAGTAGGTGCAACAATGGGTACATCTAAAGAGGCTAGAAATTCATTCAACAATTCAATGAATATACATTCAGCTCTACATGCACATTTATACAATTGTGAGAGAGAATTATATGTTTCATTGATAAGAATATCACGAATCTCCTCATTTAGTCCTTTCAAGACTCTATTTTCAATTGCCTCTTCACATTCATTTAGTTCAGTTAGTTGTAACAAGGTTTTAAATTTTTTATAGTACTCTTTTACCTTCATTTTACCTTGTCACAAATGTTTCAAGTCGAGATAAGCATCTTCTGCATCATAGTCATCAAACATATATTTGGGAGGAGATGGAGCCAATATCTTGTGCTTCTTCATATGTCGATGGGAGATGTGACCTGTCATTGTTAGTAGCAAACAAGAAAATACACAAGTAGTATATATTTCTTATGAACTACTAGGTAGTGGAGTCACTCAAGTCACACTCACTCAAGCATTTAACCAGCTCTTACAAGTTCTTACCACACAAGCAGGCGGTGCAATCGGTGGCTAGTTCGTGATAATCTGAGCACAAGTGGTGGTAAAGCGATAGGAAGGTCCGTCCCTGTATGGTTAGCAGTATGTGCAGCTTGGACAGGTATAATATGTAGCAAAGGAAATACTATCACCACACTAGCTTAAACAAGTTGAAAGAACATTCAACGACGGTACTGTGCTGATCCTAGGCTAGACCGTGCTAGATACGTGAGCCTAATCATAGATGATGTCACAGAACAGCTGCTGAAACATGCAAGGTAAAACTCCTCGATTTTTTCTCTTTTTTTTCTCTTCTCTTTGCACTGATTTTTTTTGGCCACAAGTATTTTTTTCTCACTTTTTTCATCGATTTTTTTCTTTCCCCCTCTTTTTTATAGCCGAGAGCACTTTTTACTTCACAAGTTTCTTTTTTAAAAAAATTTTGTGCTCTCCTTGCAGACTACCAAAAGATGAGACCAATGGATTTTTTTTTTACTTGAAGCTGTTCAATACCTTGAAATTTGTGATGACATGAGCACAAAATGAAAAATTAATTGTGCTTTTTTTTTCTTTTTCTTCATGGCCGAACAAATAGGATCTGCAACTAACCACCACCGTGTGGCTCACGTATGGGCAATCGGCTCGGCCTCCTGCGGGCGCACGACTTGGCTAGGAAGGAAGGTGGAAGCAGCACGCTTGGTCAGATGGGAAGGTGCGGCAAAATATGGAAAATTGGAGAGGCTGATCGGTTGTGCCTACTGATTTCCAATTAGGGAAACCGATCAGTTTCCCTGGTTTTTTTTGATGCTTTGGTGGTTGAATGGCTGGCTGAAAACAATCGGTTTTCATCCACGAAGGATGGTGGTGGTGGCGGCTAAGAACACAAACAGGAACACACGAAGAACACGAAGAACTCTGTGACCGAAACGTGATTCGAACTCACCACTCTAAAGGAACTAGACACTAAGTTCAGCGACGACTCGACGATGTAACACAAATTCAAAAAATAAAAACTAGATAGTAATAGTAGAGGCTAAACGGGCTAGGAAAGATGGAATCTGAATTTTTATTTGTGGGGCAATTTTCTGGACTCTAGGTATATAAAAAAAATTGGAACTAATCTAGATACAAGGATTCTCACCAGGCAACCGGAAGCTCTGATACCAATTGATGGGGAAAGACGGGGCGGCCCGATCTTCTGGTGAGACTCGTAGGGGTAATTTTGATCTGTTCGGAGAGGCGACCTTGACGATCCAGCTACCAACCTCGCAAGGATGAGAACCCGACAATCGCTAAACCACCAAACCTACTCGTTATCAACCACGCCAAGAACGCGATTGACCTGTCCACGAAGGACTTTTCCTGCAAGCGATCGAAGAACAAGCAAGAAACAGGTAAACGCAATCTCAAATTGCAAATATGGATGAAGCACTTGATAAATATGAGGTTCGATAACTCGATTCGGGTGGTCTAGTCGACACACACAAATTCGAGGGGGAACGCACACGGGGTCTACCAACACACAACCAAAACTGAGCAAATATGACGACGACGGCTAGTTTTTATGATGGAGGAAGGGGAAGGACGGCCAAAGGGGTGGAGGCCAAGGTGGAGGACGTTCTAGGGTTTCTCCCTACGTCCTCAACCTGGGCCTAGGCCCCTCCGTCAAATTACAAGGCCCACGGACTAAACAAGGTAACGCGGCACCTGACAGATTGTATCTCGTCACTTGTTTTGCTAATTCCCGTTGATATAGAATGGATTTGGCGGTGGGGTTGGATCCATTGGAAAGGTTATCTCCTAACCTTTCCAGAATGGGCTCATTTGTCTCGTTTCGATGTCGTATGTGGCCTGGGCGTCCGTTTGAAGTCAGACTGGTCGCTGATGGCCGAACCGGGCCTTCGGAAGTGTTGGGCTTGCTTGAACGTGGGAGATGCCCTTGGACCTTGATGATGGAGTGTTTAAGCTCTCTCATTGATGGCTCGAATGGCTTGGCCATAGGATTTAAGCCCACTTGGCGTTCCTCGTCAGCATGTCGTTGCGGCGTTTCAGCATGTCGGCGTGGCATTGACGTCAACGACATCGGCAACGTTGTAATAGAAGAAGCGAGAGGCATCGTGTACGCATCCATTCTTGTCATGTCCTCATCAGCGCGTGACTCATAAATGGTCGCAATGAGAGGGAATCCTCCGCGGGAGAAAAATCCCGGCGAGCTCATCTGCCCGGACAAACTGTGACAAGATAGCCTCCCCCTATAAATACAGAATTTGCCCAGCTTCTTAGAGACCACCTTTAGCTCACGCGGCGAGCAACGCGCCACCAGGTGAGCCGCATTTCCTTTGCTCCGCTCTGCCGCCACCATTCTCGTCGGAGCTCACCGCCAGGGCGCTCCGATGATCTTCTACCTATGCTCCCAAAAACAAAAATCCTCCAGGAAGCTCCCTAAAGCCTAAACTACTTTCAATTTCCACTCAAACCCACTACAACTCCGATTCCGCCCTCGCCGCCGCTCAAAACCCACCGCTCACGTCGCCAGGCTATCTCAAAGCCTTTCATAATCCAATTTCCATCCCAAAACACTCTACCTAGTTCCCAATAGCATAAGCACTCTAGAATTTGACCAATTAAACACTCCCCAGAGGAATTCCCAATTTCCCCGGTCTAAGCCGCCGCTGGACCTCGTCGTCTGGCCAACTCAGGCCATCCCAAGCCCCAAATCCGGAGGCAAATCGTTGCTTACACACCAGAGACCAAAAGCCCCATGGTTAATTCGATCCAAACTCCACAAATCGAAAACGCCCAAATCGGATTCTCAAGAACCCTAAATTTTACTGTTCATTTCAGCCCGGATTTTGAAATTCTCCAAATTGATGCCCTTAGAAGCCAAATTAGGTCAAGGTTCCTATATAAAAGTTTCTCCAAAAGATGTTTTACATCCAAATATGATTTTTCCATATTTTTAAATCCCTTTCAAATTTACATTTAAAGACAAAATCCTCTCTTGTAGAGTTTTAAGAATTCTTTAAAATATAAAAGTTTACTGTAAAGCTAAACTAATATTTTTCCTAAAATACAGAAATATAAACAAAATTGATAAACCTTTAAACTTAAATTTTTCAAAGGATATACTACATAATAGTTTTTTACCTATAAAAATCTTTCCTAAGCCCATCCTTCTAAAATAAAAAATATAGAAAATCATTTATTAATGCTAAAATAGATACTTATTCTTATTTAAAAATAAAACTCCTATTTTATAGAACAATGCTAAGAGATTTGCAAAAAGTTCAAAATTAGTATTATTTTCTCTCTTTAGAAATTTTCTTAAAAGAAAAAGAAGCCAATGCCCTTAAATCAATAACCAAAATATTTTAAAACCTAAGCCCCTATCCAAACTCCACACTCTACATGAAACAATAGCCCTGAATCTAGGGTTGCTCTAAAAGAAAATTTTCTGCATTATATTTTAAGAATTCTTTTTAAATATAATTTAACTATTTATTATCTTTCTCCTCTAATAAATAGAAGAAGAACAAGAAGCTGTATATTGGGTTGAACCACCTGCGGAGGAGGATTACGAAGGAGAAAATATTTATAGCAATAATCAAGGCAGGTTTCTATTCCTTTGATGCACATTGAATTCCTATTTACTTACATCTGAACGTATTACTTTTTACTTATTATCTATTGCCAAATTATTATTTTATGTGTTATAAAATGGTTATACCCAGACACAAGAACCAGAAAGCCTACCTATCATTAATTAGCCCTACCCTTTGAAGCCTAGAATAGGTTTTTGGAATATTTAAATAAGTAGGATAAGTCAATCATTTGCCATGTGGATAAGTAGTATGGGATGCTTATCTGGACGTGGGAATGTTGCGAGAAAAGAATTTTATATGAGCCGCCAGGTGTAGTGAGTATGACGGATCCAGCTAGTAACAGTTGGAGCTGGGAACATCATTCGAGGATCCAAGCCCGGTAAGGCTCAAGTGGGCAGATCCCATACAAGACCTACAATGGTACTAGTTGTCGGGAGGATACAATTAGATTATTACTCATATAAAAACTTGGGTATAATGAGTAAGAATGACACAGATATCACCCATCCATGTAACTGATCAATATGTGGGTAAAGTTGGGTAGGTCCTGCAGGGCTGATAACAAAATCATCGATGGACCCTACTTCGGGTATATGAAGTTGTGCCAACTGGGTGATGCCTCTCTTATTCAATAAACTTATGCTTTCAAAAGTTTACGGTGTATGACGCTGCCTGAGACAGGTAGAAAGTGGAGAAAGGTGATAGTATTATGGAAAGATGGAAATGTTTCAACCGATTTATTAAAGTTCTTTTAAATCTTAAGTCTCAAAAATCTACTGTATAATATTGCATTTACATTCCTGTATGAGCCTTACTTCTTTTCGAATTCCTGCATATAATAAGTTAAGTCTTCCTAATAGGAACCTGCAAGTATTGTTGGTACTTACCCACTATGTGGGAAAATTTACATTATTTTTCAGGTACTCCTCAAACATATGGTGAGTGCGAGGAGTTTACTGCTGAGGAACTGGAAAGTTATGACATAGATTTCTAGTTTACCAATTTCTAAGGATTTTCTTGCACTCACAACTTTTGCAACAGTGGTAATGTAATAAATACTTTAAGAATAAGGGTTTGTAATAATTTCCACTCTGTAAAATATTAGTCCGCATCAATGGCGTTTTGGACTTTTGTATCAGCTCTGGCACTGTTGCATCCTGGGTAATTGTGTTTTTGAGGGAACAATTTTCGATAAGATTTATCGGGATTTGGTCCCCGCAATCAATGATCTCCTTTAACATATACCTTACATGCTTGTGTCCTTTCCGATCAAACTAGCAAGAAAGTCCTCTTTGACTAACAAGCAGGGCCTTCACGTCATTTCATCAAATCCCAAGTTGTGGCTGACTTCTTGGCTGAGTGGACCGGCCCGGCCAACCCCTCGGGAGGCTCGCCCAAGCTCGCTAGCTAAGAAGCGCACTGGACCATGTTCTTCGATGGGTCGCGCCAATTTGAGCGATCAGGCTGCGGGCTTGTTCTCATTTCCCCCCAAGGAGAACAAATTCAGCATATATCTGACTCCATTTTCCATAGCGAACAATCTTTGCGGTCTGAAGGCCTCCTAGCGGCCTCTGAGCATGCTGCTGCGCTCGGCATTAAGCGACTAACAGCGAAAGGGGATTCGCAGTTGGTCGTCTGCCAAGTAAACAAGGAGTTTCAGTGTTGCGATGACTCAATGGCGCGATACTTGGCAGAAGTGAGAAAGCTGGAGAAGCACTTCACGAACTTCGAAGTGTGTTACGTTCCCAGACTAGCTAATAGCCTGGCTGATAAGCTCGCAAAGCTTGGCTCCTCGCAAGAAACCGCCCCGGTAGGGGTGCTCGTCTTGACACCTACTAAAGCCCTCTATTCCTCGGAGAAGAGGCCCCGAGAAGACGGTTGCCTCGACCCAAACGGCCGGTACCGTTTAGTTCCTAGAGCGTATGACACTGGATAGCGCCATTCGTCCGGTTCTTGGCGCATGGGAGATCGCCACGGACACGGTGAAAATCTGGCTCCAAAGACAAGCCCGACCTTACCAATTACTCGAGGGCTTGTTGTACCGAAGGGGTTCTAACGGCGTACTTTGCAAGTGCGTGACCCGGGAGGAAGGCAAATTTCTTCTCCAAGACATCCACGACGGGATCTGCGGGGCCCATGCCTCTTTCAGAACCCTGGTGGGAAAAGCCTTTCGCATGGGGTATTACTGGCCAACTGCGTTGACCGACGCAAGGGAGCTAGTAAAACGTTGCCCAGCCTACCAATATCATGCTCGGGTATCCCACCAACCCGCATATGAGCTGGAGACTATCCCGCTAACCTGGCCATTCTCAGCGTGGGGGATGGACATACTTGGTCCGTTTCCCAGAGGCCTAAAGGGCTGCACACACTGTTAAATCGCCATCGACACTTTCACTAAGTGGATCGAGGCGAACGATGTCGAGCATATCCGCCCGAGCGGCCAAGAGGTTCCTTAGAAACAATATCGTGACCAGGTTCGGCGTCCCAAGTAAGCTGATCGTGACAATGGGACCTGATTCACAAGTGAGCTATTCGGGACTCTGCGAAGAGCTCGGCATGAAATCGCCCTAACCCGGTAGCTCACCCACAAAGTAATGGTGCGGCGAGCGCGAATGGGCAGATCATGCGAGGTATTAAGCGCCGAGTGTCTGGCGCTCTCGCCGAAAGAAAGACACAACCGGGTAGAAGAACTACCCTCCGTGCTTTGGGCAGCCGAACAACCTCTAATCAGACTCTTGGCGAAACCCGTTTAGGCTTGTATACGGCTCGGGCGGTCCTACCCGCCGAGCTAAGACTGGATCAGCTCGTGTTGATTTTGCGAGGCGGATCGACAACGGCGAGGCGGTTCTGGACCTCGACCTATCTCGAGTCTGCGCGAGCAAGCACTCTTGTGAGTGGCGGCATACCAGCAATCCCTGCGGTGGCACGCAGCCAAAAAGGTACAGACCCGGACCCTGCAGGTGGGCGACCTGGTTCTAAGACGAGTTCAGAACCTGGCTCACGCCAACAAGATCACCCCAAGATGGGAAGGTCCATACACGATCGTATCAGCCGCACGCCCGGGAGCTGTAAGACTGGCTATGCCGGACGGGAGAGTCCTCAACAGCTCCTGAAACATCGCTCAACCTCGGAGGTTCTACGCCTGAGAAAAGGTCGTAAGTCTCCATTCCCCCCTATCTTTGTTTCCTTTTGTTCTTCCCACTATTCCTCCCTAGAGAGCTCTCAAACAACCCCAGTGACCCAAACTTATGATCGGGCTTGGGAGAAAGCCTGGGCGGTTCCAGTACACATCGGCAGGATAGTGGCTACGCAGAAGCCAACCCCCGGGATTCCCTTGCACACGGGTAAGCCGATATCCATCGCACCTCGCAAAATCCCGTGCGGGCACACGCTTTCCGGCCATATACCATAAGCCCGCATAAAACCTGTGACAGGCCCGGGATACCTCTAGAGTCCAACAATCTGCCTCTCGCAAAGGGACAGAGCCAGGACCACAAGCTTTGTTCAAGAAGTGTGCGGTCTCTAAGCCACGTCCGGGCTTCTCCTCAGAAGCTTGGACATGGCTCGGGGGCTAGGGTCGATTTTTCAAAAATTGATCTTCTCTAAGCCACGCCCGAGCTTCTCCTTAGAAGCTCGGACATGGCTCGGGGACTAGGGTCGATTTTTCAAAAATTGATCTTCTCTAACCACTTGAGCTTCTCCTTAGAAGCTCGGACATGGCTCGAGGACTAAGTCGATTTTTCAAAAATTGATCTTCTCTAAGCCACGCCCGAGCTTCTTCTTAGAAGCTCGGACATGGCTCGGGGGCTAGGGTCGATTTTTCAAAAATTGTTCTTCCCTAAGACATGCCCAAGCTTCTCCTCAGAAGCTCGGACATGGCTCGGAGGCTGGGGTCGATTTTTTAAGGGTCGATTTTTTCTAAGGATCGATTTCTTAAAAAAGTTGATTTTTCAAGATCAGATTCCCAATCAAAAGACTTTCGATCTTCTCTAAGCCACGTCCGGGCTTCTGCTCAAAAGCTCGGACATGGCTCGGGGGCTAGGATCGGTAGGACTATACTACGTTTTCAATCCTTTCTTGCCTATACGACTACTAGCGTTCGTTTGCATGCAGGAAAAACAACAGAAAACAAAAGAGAAGCAGCGACAACCACCAACAACTTTATTAAAAAGGGTTCTGGGATGGCTCACAAGCCGATTACAATTAGTCCTAGCGGAAGGGTCCCAGAAACCCGACAATGACGTCGGCCACCTCGGCAAGCGTCGGGGCAGCCTCAACCAAAGCCGCGGCGGCAGCAGCATCGCGGGCACAAGCACTGACCAGCGCCTCCACGAGCGGATCAAAGGCCCCGCGAAGACGCGGAACGACTTCAACCAGCGCCTCGACCCTGGCGATGTCACGGGCGCGCGCCTCCTCCTCCGCAATCTCGGCCATTGCAAGGTCGAAGTCCGCCCAAAGCTCCGCCAACTCCGGGTCACAAGCCATGGAAGCAAGAGGGAAAGGTACGGAAGAAAGGAGTCTGGGATAAGAAGTGACCGACGCATTGGTCTCTTTTTATAGCCAGGATTCGGGAAGCCGAAGCGATCCCAGGAGTAATGGCGTCGGGAAGCAGTTCCGACGTGGAACCGTTTCCAAGACTGAACGCGAATGTCTCTTGGGACACGGCGCGACAGTCAAAACGACGTTCGGCATTCCGGAGAGAAGGCGGACTGAAGAAGTGACGAAGGAAAGAAGTCAAAACAAGTCAACTATATTAATCAAAGGTATTGACAAAGGCAGGCCGGATTATCGTCCAAAAAAAAGAAAAAAAGGAGGGCCTACGGCTTAGGCTGGCATCGGAGCTTCCGAAGCTCGGCCAGCAACTCCTTGTTTTGGCCCTGAAGGTCGAGGAGCTCCTTCTTTTTCGCCCGGGAAGTCTGCATTTTGACCCGTAAGGCTTCATTGGCGACCTCCGGCTCCGCAGCGGTATCTGATGGGTCTTGATGAGACCCTCCGTCATGATTCTGCGACCTTCGTGCAGGAAAGCTCTGCGGCAAGGAGGTCGCGCTCCTCCACCGCACGAGCAACCTCAGCAACACGGCACGCCTCCACCGACCGGAGACGCTCCTCGAACTCAAGGGCGCGGTCGCGTTCGGCCTTAAGGGCCTCCAGCGACCGGCGAGAAACCTCCTTGGCGTCCTCCTGCGCCACAACTAAGGCCACCTCAGCCGCTGCGGCCCGAGCCTCCTGAGCTATCGCCTGGACTGAGCTTGAGCGAGCTTCCTCAAGCTCGGCGCGTGCGGCATTGGCTTCCTGTCGCCACCGCGTGCCTTCCGACCGCAGGGCCTCCCGTTCGGCATCATGCTTAGCCTCAAACGAGCAAGCCATGCCGACAAGCTCGCGGTAGATCTGCACCCGGAGGATAAACTAAGGAAAGGAAGGACCAAAACAGGGAAAACACAAGACAACAAAAACCAAGCCCGGATACACTTACCCGCTTGGCGACCGCCATGGCCGCGACATCGTACCGAGCGTACCAAACACCCCTGGGCGACGAGAGCGCCGCGACCTGGCGGCCCGAGCTGTCGCCCGAGCTACTTGGCCCCTCGGCCATCTCTCCTGTAGGCTCGGCCGCCTCCCCAGCAAGCTCGGCCAAGCCTCCCGCAGGCTCGGCCACCTCTCCCATAGGCCCGGCCAAGCCTCCCGCAGGCTCGGCCGCCTCCCCGACAAGCTCGGCCACCTCTTCTGCAGGTTCGGCCAAGCCTCTCGCAGGCTCGGCCACCTCTCCCCTGGGTTCGGCCAAGTCTTCCGCAGGCTCTACCGCCCCTCCTGCAGGTTCGGCCGAGTCCACAGGGACGGCCGCTCCTCCCACCAGCACGACCAGGCCTCCCGTCGGCTCGACAGTCTCCCCCAAAAGCTCGGCAGCATCAACAGCATGGAGACACGGCTCGGGAGGGAAGTCAGTCTGCGTCCAGGCGTCCACCGGAGGTCCTCTCCCCAGACGATTCGCCAGCCATTCCTCGAGCGTTTGGCCGGGGACTTGCCGGAGCCAGATGGCCTCTTGGTGACTCCATGTGACAATCCCAAGGTGGTGCTCGACCCACGATGGCGTAGCCGAGATCCACCCCGAGATGGTCAATGGAGCCACGCTCTATAACCGCACTGGAACGATGCTCGCAGCTGTGATGACCCGGACAGGCCAGTCCCAGCTAAGAAGAAGAGTGTCACTCGCGTCCAGCGGGGGAATGGGTATGTTGCTCCTAGCAAAAAGCTCCCGAATGCCGCGGATGTCGATCGGGCGCCACCCGGTCGAGGTTCGCCCCTCGACGCGGATTGGCGCCAGGCGGTCGGTGCCAAGATCGGTCTCGACCTTCACAAGCGCGGTCTGAGGGCCCACATCCTTGTGCGCTACCAGCGGGAGGACGAAGGGCCTCGAACCCCGGAACCCGGGTTTGCCCTTGACAGGCTCATTCTCCCGGGCCACCGCCTCTGGTTGCGCCGGGATAGGCTCCCCCTCTTGGGGAGACAGCGTGACTGAAGAAACAAGGGAGAGTCAGAGCATGATCGGCCTGAGGGCCATAATCAACAGAGGAAATGGACGGGAGATGCCGGCATGCACAAGCGACTTACGTGCAGCTGCGACAGCCGCCTCGCTCATCTCATCATCCGAGTCATCGTCGTCGGCCTGTCAGCGCCTCTTGGCGCGCCGGCGGTGTCCCACGCACCGATCGAATCGAGCAGGAACCTCCGGCCGGTTTGGGTCGAGACAGATTGCTTTCGCCGCAGGTGCTTGCCACCATCTGTGGCGACCTTAACCGGAAGCGACCGGCGGTTTCTTCCCAGTGTCATTGAGGGAGTGGCTTTGTCCCTACAGGCCGGGGCTAAGCTCGCGTCGCCACCGGTAAAAGATCGGCGGCCCAGCCGCCGCCGACGCCTTGAATCTGGCGGGCCGATTCTGCTCTCACTTTCCCCTGCGAAAAATAGGCCGCGGGGCGTCAGCTCACAAAAAAAACCGCCCCAGGGGCGCCTAAGCCCGTAAAGGCACGTACCTCGTCCAGGACGTTGCGAACGCCCGAGCCTGATGGCTCGTTGTGGCTCGCGGGCAAGAGGAGCCCCACGACTCGAACCACATTGTCTTGGGGCAAGACTGCGGAGAAGAAAGAATGAAGAATATCACAAACACGACTCGGGAAGAAGCTCAGACAAACGGCTGCAAGAGCAAGAACAAATACTTACAGGAGGTGCCTTCGCGGAAGAGGTCATCCCACCCCCGGATCTCGAAGAAAGGGCAAACCCGCTTCCTCAACGGGCTCACCCAGTGTGAAAGTGCATCTAGGCACTTAAGTGATTTTGGTGATTAATGACAAACACATATAATGACAACTATTTGTAAATGACAAATTTGTGTAAATACTTGACTAAGCAATTGTCTAATGACAAACTTCTAATATGCTTATTGCCTTGAGACTAATGTGTTTATTGCAAAGATTTGTTTAGTCTCACCCTATTTAGAGGGAAACCCTATATAGGTCAAGTGGACAAGCTATCCATCCTAACAAGGTATGCGTTATACTAATCATGTTGTTGAGACTAACACACTTGCTTATTGATCTTATTTAGTCTCATAAGTACAAGTAGGTTGGATTGCTAATTGAGGCATGTATTAGTTAGAGTTGAACTTCACATTGCTATGAATTGGTTTGTGCATGTGTACCTTGTTTATATATCTTCTCATGCACATCACTTAGTGAAGTTTAATCTAAATTGTTCCACAACTTCACTTTTGCTTAAATATGATTTGCACATGTGTAATTCTTGTATGTTCTATCATATGCATTATTAAGTGAAGATTGTAGTACTTGCCATGATTTAGTTGATTCATCCTTCTGACAATCATCTCTTTAGTGCATATAGATTAATCGCATACTCATCATGGTGCACTTAGTAGAGATCTTTTCTATGTCAAAGTGTTTCAATTTAATATTGTGCTTATTTATATGAAACACTTGACACACCTTAATTGCTCACAAACATCAACTTATTCATATCTATTGAGCTTTTGGGACTAATACCTTTCATGAGTGATTTGGAAAGATTTAGGTCCCGTGAGTATGTGTGATGATCAAGGTATGTTAAAGGATGGCGGTTAAGCCGAGGTCAACAAGACTACGGTGTCACCAAGAGTTGAGGACTAAGTCAAGATCGACTTGGCGTGAAGATCGTCGAGGAGGATGATCAAGTCAAGGTCGATGGGACGAGAATCTCATGAGGTGAACCGAGTCAAGGTTGACAAGGCGAAGGCGTCATCAATCATTTGTTGAAGGTCATCATGCACAATGCATCCAAGGAGAAGACGGCATGTGGATTGAATGTAAGACTTAGTTTTCTCGTTTGAATTTGAGTCTAAGGATTGCCGTACTATTAAGAGGGATGCGATGGAGAATGACTTAGATATGTCTCAAGTGCTCAAGTGATCTATCTTTGTGAAAGATTGAGAGACACAAATCACATCTTGTACACCTAGGTGTAGGTGGTTTGATGTGAGGGGGAGAAGTGTTGGTAGTGTCGGGAAGTGAGAATTTTGGGTCTCTCTTGGCTTCCTTGTGGTTTCTGTACTTATCCTTTGGGATTTGGGCAGTGAGACCTTGTTGGTTGGGTAGCCCTTGTTCTTAGCTTTCCGTAGAGCTCAAGATCACCTAAATCGGAGTTCGGAGTCAAAAGTTACGCCCGTTTTAAATCGGGCTGCTTGTGTGCTGAAATTAATATCGGACTATCCGATGTCTATATCGGATATTCCGATATGCTGAAGTTTCGATCCACACTCCGATTGACCCCTCTCTGCCAGAAAATATCGGATACTCCGATATGGACATCGGATAGTCCGATATGTCGCAGAATGGTCTTAATGGCTAGATTTTGGGGTTCTCTATTTAAAGCCTCTTCTTCCCCACTTCGTGTAGACTTTTTGGGAGGATATTCCTGGGTGGAATAAGAGCTAAACCCTTGTGTTCTTGAGCCCCAAAACACCTCTCCACTCTTAGATCTTAGTGATCCCCTTTGAGAGAATGGTTGGGAAGAGTTGGAGGAGGAAAGTGCTAGGGTTGTGAGAGATTTGATCTAGTGAGCACTTGAGTTCATCTCCAAGCTTATTCTTCGTGGCATTTGTTACTCTTGGAGGTTGAGAACTCCTAGACGGCTAGGAGGTCGCCTACGAGCCACCGGTGCTTTGTGTGGTTGGCCGTGGGAAGGTTGTGAAGGCCGGTCTCCGCCTCCGCATGGAAAGGAGCCAGCGAGTGAAACCAAGGGAGCTTGGTGCGGATCTTGGTGAGGGAAAGGGTTGAAAGAGACCCGGGCTCAAGTGTGACCGAGCCTACCTCAACGGAGACGTAGGATCCCCTCAAGGATCCGAACTTCGGGGAATAAATCGACGCGTCTCCTCTTCACTTTGGTTTTACCTCCTCCACTCTCTTTACTTGATTCTCTTTGTGATTGAGCTATCATTTTGATTGAGTAGCTTTGCTAGCTCCTACTGCATATTTACATACTTGAGAATATTTGGTTGAGGGGGTAAACTTGATTGTGAGCAGATTTGAGCATTTCTACTCTGAACACATCGGAGTATCCGATATCCATATCAGATAGTCCGATATCTTTTTGACCTGCTCAGTTCCTGTGTTGTTCTGCTATTCCGCTGCATTTAGTTGTAATTTTTAATCGCCTATTCACCCCCCTCTAGGCGACATCCCGGTCCTTTCACGGTGCCTGGTGAAGTCGGCTACAATATCGAAGCCGTTGAGCCCCCGGCCGGCCAAGTCTCGAATCTTGGCCGCCAGGGCTACCTCCGCCGGCTCTAGCGTAGGCCGGGACATCGGCACCTTCCCGGGGTTCACGTTGGCAAACCAGAATCGGCAGTTGTCGGGCTTCTCGGCGTAATACCACCGCGACGCCCAACCCCCGACGTTCTCCTTGGCCTTGAACACCGGGTACGAGGACTTCATGTCGCGGCGGAGCTTGAAATAGGCGCACCCCGCCGCATTATGTCCGCCGGTTGTGGTCAGCTCGTAGAAATGGAGGAAGAGGCTGACCGTCGGCTCCACCCCGACGAATGCTTCGCAGAGGTGCGCGAAGATCGTCAAAAACAGGATCGAGTTGGGAGGTTCACCAGCTCGATCCCGCACTGGGCCAGAACGGATTCGACGAAATCAGACTCCGGGACCCGAAGTCCATGAATCGCAAAGAGCTCGAAGCAAATGAACTCCTTGCTTTTAGGCGCAGGAACCGCCTCTTTGCCGGCCGCCCTCCACCCACCGACCTGGATGAAGCCGGCGGCTTCCAACCCCTTCAGATCATCCTCAGTGAGGAGGCTCCGCGTGAAAGGCGCCATCAGGAGGAGAAGGATCGGGAGATGGCGGAGAGGCGGAGGAAGGAAGAAGGCGAAGGGACGCGAATAGCACGAGAAGGCGTGAGAAGAGTTGGCGAAAAGGGAAACCACCTGATATAAACCGGCGAGGGGAGACGAACCATCACCTGTCCGCCGGAAGACGTGGAACCCGAGGAGAAGGAAGCGGCGCGCACAACCGCGCCGATTTGGGATTCCGCCGAGGTGGGGGCCTTGTGAAAAAACCAAGCTTTTAGCCCAAGGCGATTACTAGATAAACCTCTGAGCGGCACGTCACCGTCTCGCTCGAGGCTCGGGGACTAGCTGTTGGGGAAAGTATGTGGCTCATGGAGTTTCGGCCCACTTACTTACCCGTGGCTCCACAGGAGGCAAGCTCAGGACCAGCAAGCTCGCGCCCGAGCTTGGTAAGCTCGAGCCCGCCTCTTGCTTCCTCCGGACCACGGTACAAAGGGCGGGACCCAAGGCAAATCATCACGCGCGCGACAGGATCGCCCGGGTCCCCGAGTCATCGAGAATTAAATCGCGCCTTGTCTGCATCGAGGCGCTGGCGGCAACTTCGGCGGGTGGCGGCGATCCGTCAACGCCCGCATAGGCAGGACGCGTCTTGACCGCTAGCGGTCCAGCACGGGGATCGGAGGATTGCACTCAATTACCTGGAGGATTCGGTACGCTACCGGTGTGGCGAAAAGGCAACGACTAATTCAATGGACTAGCACAAGCTACAGTGCCAAAGGGCGCCTATAAAAGGGGTGCACAGGCCACAACAACAAGAGGACGGCTTCACTTCGGCGTACACATAACTCACTTGGAGAATAGCTACTGTAGAATAGGAGCACTTGCACTCTCGTAGGAGCTCTAGTTCCCGGCGGTAGTTCTCCGCATCCAGGTAACTGTAGGAGCACACATGCAGTGCCTTGAGCACTTACTGTACTCGAAGCCCGGGCTTCCCAAAACCGGGACTTCACCCCCTTGTACTCGTTAAGCTCGGCATTAAACGAAGACTGGACGTAGGGCTGTTATCCCGCAGTGGAGGCCTGAACCGGGATAAAACACTCGTGTCATCATCCCCACCGATCCGGTCTCGACGCGTCCGACCGCGTCGGGACTAGCTCTTTTCCTTCGGCAGCGTCCGGCCAAGCGGCCGGGCCTCGGTCCGGGGGACAGGGCCGCCTTCGGGTCTCGCACCCCCTTTTCCTTGCTTATTGGCGCTGCGGAGGCTCGCCTCCCAGTCGCCGACAACATAGTACTGCACTGTTAAATATCTAGCTACATAACATAGTAAAGAATTGAAATAAAAATGCAATACGGTTCTAAAGCTTGTTGGTGAGAAGTCATTTCACAAGCTGCACTTATAAAACATCAAGTGAGTATTGAAGTTCCGGACTGTTGGATTCCTAAATTCATTGAAGGGCAAAGGGCGCCATTGAAGGGTAGGCTGCAAAGACATACGGTGTTCCAACCCTGAACCTTGGTGTTCACTTAAAGATTGCTATAAATGATTCAGAAATGATTAATTCTCTTCACTCCCCTTAACTCCTACTTAACCAAAATTCTGTCTAAATGTTGATCTGTTGGCAATTTCCAATGCAAACTAATATTAGTACATACTACTGAATACTGATGACTGATGGTCTCTAATGAGCATGCAAAATGAATACTTCAGAAGTCAGCTCAATAATGTCAAAGTGATTCGGCTTAATACACTGCAAATGAGTTCCTTGATTGACTCATCCTAAAATTGCCGGGTGTTCATCTTATTTACCAAGGGAAAGAAAGGAAACTGGAAAATACTGAAGCGATATGTACATTATTTTTTAGGGAAGTTCCTTCAACACTACTCCCTCCGTCCCACAAATAATGCATTTCTAGCGTTCAAAATTTGTCCCACAAAGAATGCATTTGTAGCTTTTGGATTATCTAGATGGGTCCATTTGAGTAATTAATTGCTTGTTTTTTTTCATTTCCAATGTGCATGCGTATTTAATTGCTTGTTTTTTTTTCCTTTTCAAGATGCATGCGCATTTAATTATCTGCTTTTTTCCTTTTCAAGGTGCATGCACATGTTTATTAACCCTTTTAATTAGGGGTAGGTAGGTCATTTCTCATGACTACTAATATGTTCTAGAAATCCTAAAAATGCATTCTTTGTGGGACAGAGGGAGTAGATATGAAATGAGATTGGTACGGTGGCTCCTACTTCAGTCGGCAGCCGAGGTGGGTCCACCGCCACGTGCCGCTGCCCTGTGTGCACGCCCGCCAGCACGCCGCGCGTTCTGCAAACAAAAACAGGACAACCGGCTGCGCGCTCGGAACAAGCGGCGGCGAGCGGTGGCCGAGCCAGCCGCCGAGTCGACACACCCACGCGCATCGGCACCAACACAATACATACCAGCTCAGCAGTAGCAAAGATCCCTATACCAAATCCCCACCACTACTAGGAGCAGGCCTTGGTCCGGTTGAACCCGACTTGATCCGGTTCTGAGCAAGATAACCTATCTGAGGCGATGTCTCTTGGACATCGATCCGGTTCTTCCACCAAGACTAATATGCCTCAAATATTTAAAAATAACTCGCGGATATATGGAAGTAGTAGGATTCAAACCTAAGACCTCAAGACTATTCACTCACCCTTCTAGTCAACCCACCTCTCCACGCGCTCTGATATAACTAGGATATGCATTCCTTTTGAACTTTTAAAACGAGCCATCGGTTCGGTTAAGTAACCTGACTGGGGCGATGAGCACCCATGCTGTTGTTTTGTACCCGCCTACCAAAGGACTTATTAGTACCGGTTCAGTATCCTGGCGGGGGATGTCGAAACCTAATCGATTGAAGCCTTGGAACCACGAACCGGGACTGATGTCACTATCAATACCGCTTCGTGTCCAACCAGGACTGATGTGCCGGCATTAAAGGCTTATTCTCTAGTAATGCACCAAATTAGCCTGATTCCAAAATCAATCAAGGAAGAAGAATATAAGTAACAACGGGCCAAAAAAACTCTAGTGACTCACCAGCAGTAGCAGCCGCCGTGGTCTTTACAAAATAGATCAACTCAGCAGCCGCCTGGCGTGGACGCCTTCCCTCGATCTGGTTTCTACACAGCGCCTTCAACTCAGCAAGTCACGCCTTCCAGTCTGGCCACGACGCCTTCCCCTTCCAGTCCAGTGAGGACGAGGTACCGACGGCGGCCGCCTGGCGTCGCAAGGAGGTCCTCCGGCCGCGTGACTCTTCCCTCGATCTGGCTACTAGCGTCGGTAGTGGCGGTTGTTGCAAACCCTAGCCAGGGCCACGGGTCAGGAGAACGAAAGAAAAAAGGAGACACATGTAGCACCGTAGGCAGGTGTGGCGGTCAAAACGACCACCACACCTTCGGCGAAATTTTTTGTGGCGAGCGAGTGGCAACGTGCCTAAAGAATTGCGGCGAGCCTAGGGTAAGGAATGAACCAAACGCCTTCCTAAGCAAGTGTGGTGAGCCTAACATTAGGTGTGGCTCTCGTAGGCACTGAACCAAACAAGCCATAAGTCTCTCCACACTTGAAACAAAGGCCATTGGCCCTTTTATACTCTTTAAGTTGTTTCGTTTTCCATAATTCACCCCTGTTCACATGAATATAGAAGTTACTTTAATGACATTATCTTGCTTTTGGCCAGGACTAAAATTTCCTTTAGCCTAAAAATTTTTCTGGGTTGTTTTTCTTGCCCCTGCCCATAACATGCTCTTGCAGTAAGGCAATATTTGCTGCTTGTAACACTATCATAAGCATTTGCACTCCTACTGCAGACCTCAGTTCTTCGTTTAACCCTAAGATGAATTGGCTGACAAGCACCATTTCACTAATTCCTTTGTCATACATCTTAATTTGGTCAACCAATGATTCAAATTTCACTCTGTATTCTTCTACAGAACCTTGCTTCCTTAGTAACAACAATTCTCTTGTTTTGACTCTATGATTAATGTCTTCAAACTCAGCTATTACAGGATCCTAAAACTCCTGCTATTCCAGTATCCTTGTGCCTCCACCCAGTAAGAAGCCCTTTCCACCATGTGAATCACAACCGCTAACACCTTGAAATCCTCTAGAATTTTGTACGACTCAAAAAACATTTGAAACTTCTTCACCCACACTCACACATCTTGTGTAATTATAGGGCATAACTGCAAGTCATAATGGTTTTGTGTACTTCGATTGCGCAGTGCCTTTTGAGTACCATGCTTAATAGCTACCAAGTGGGTACAAATTAGACACACATAAATTGAATAGTACGATTGAAGTAGGCATACTGCCTGAATGTACTCAAACAATACACATATAAAGTTATCCCATGACATCGAGGAGGGATAAGGAACGAAACAAGTTTGTTGAACTACAATACTTAACGTGCCTGACAGGACTACCACATACAAACCACTTTAAGATAATAAGATTACTGGCCGATATGGCTACCATCCGCCATGGACATTGCACGACGGCTACACTCCCCGTGATTGCTCGCTGTCGTACTCCAGCCCATTCGCATGTAGGTGACACTGAAAGCAGCAGCAGGGCTCGTCATCTTTAGGGTCACACTCTGAAGATACAATGTCCAGGACCGGTCCAAAATTTTCGGAGGCCCGGGGCAAGCAAAAGTATGAGACCCTTTTATTGACTAACATAGTTACTACAAATAAAAATAAATATGTTCTTGTATCATAATATTGATAGAGAGAATAAATCGTTACCAAAACATAGTTTAAATAAAGTTAACCTCATATATTAGTATTGCTGACCCATACAACTCAATCATCGCTAAATCTAGTGCCTTCGATCCTCCTCATTGGTAGCGAGTAGCGAAGTAAAGTAATAAGCTCCAAGTTGCACCTCCATGTCCATCCTTGCCACGGTATCATCACTAAACAAAACCGATTGAGATCTTTTTCTGTGAAAAAAGGAAGATACAATTGAATAGTTCATGGGTACTACATAGTGGTGAAAGAATAGGAAATTACACTTCACTCATCTACAATTATCTTGTCTAGCTCTCACAAATCTAAAACTGGTCTGCATGAGGCTATGAGCAAGTTTAGCTAAATCCAAAAATATATGTGCAAGCAACAATTCATCTTAATTAAACATGACCAAATCAGGCCCTTTTCTTAGGAAAGAATTGAGGCATGCTTGAACTGAAAAGCAGCGAAATGAGAATAAATGTGGATACCAATTTAGGGTCTAGAAGGAACAATTAATTTGAACCAAACAAAACCAATTGAGGCAATTTTTTAAAAAGAACGGAGACACATTTGAACTAACGAGCAGGAAACTGAGAATTTGAACGATGTGCATACCAATTCGTGGAGGGCTTCGTTGGGCAGGCGCCGGCAAAGCAGGGCGGCCTTGGAGGGAGGTGCAACCAGGTGGCAGAGGAGGCAGCGCGGCGTGGTGCGATCGGAAGCTAGGAGCGAGGCAAAAGCTGCCCGGTGGTGGGGAAGTGCTTCTGGGAGGGAGAACCTAGTGAGGCGCTAGAAAACGAAAGGGCGAAGCAAACGGCCAACGTGTTATACACGCGCCGGTACGCGTCACGCGATAGATATCCAGGATCAATGGAATATGAAACAACTGCAACAATTATCAATAGCTTACGTATAACGGTGGGCTATTGCTATTGGGCTAGCTGCCACAGCGGGCTATGTGCTAATTTAATGTATGTCATCTTGCATCTTGGGCTGAACGCTACCTGTTAGGCTTCTTTTTTTCTATATGGTTAAAAATCCTGATACCTTTAATACCTACTATACACTATATGGGCTAGGGCCCTCCAAAATTGGGGGCCCCTGGCGGTCGCACCGGCTGCCCCCCTCTATGGGTCGGGCCTGACAATGTCGGAGGGGTCAATGTCATCCCAAGGGTTGGTGTCGTCCTCATCATCATTATTTGTGGTTCGGCCTGCATCATCCAGGACACCCAACTGGGAGCGTGCTTCTAGGGCAAGGCTATCTATGCGGTCTGCCAATGAGTCGATGTCGATGGCGATGTAGTTAGAAGCCATGGCCGCAGGCAGGATCCTGGGTCATAGTGCTCCTCCGCTAGTTTCTTCGCATTGGTCGCGAGATCTTCCACCACCTCAATCAGATGGGCTATCAGTTCTCGGGTTGAGTTCGGCCCCTCCGATGCCATCTACGAAAATCCCCCCCCCCCCCGGGTTAGTATGGACATCTGCAATGCCCCCAAATCGATGCTCGAATGTGGTACTACACTAACCCCAGTGCACGGCCAATGCAAGAACCCTAAATCCCCAAATCGAAAAATCCGTCTACACCCTACAAACCTAAACGCGCACAGCACAATCCCCAATCTAGTGCACAATGAAGCCCGGACAAAAATCCCAACCCCCGCACAGCACAATCACCAATCTACGCCTATGAAATCCTCGACGAACGCGACCGATTCGCCCCCATCTTCACATTTCCGGGCAAGGGGAAGTGGGATTACCTTTTCCGTTGGCCGCGTCCGGCACTGGGGTTGGATGAGGAGTTTGTCGACGGGACGGACTCCTCCGACGCCGCCGTGACAAGATGCGGACCCTCGGCCGGTGGTCTACCTTCTTCCGCCGGCGGCAGCGACTCTTGCTCCAGTCCCAAGCCTCTGCCGATGCAGCTCGTGCGGCGTCCCCTCGTCCTTCGCAGATCCGGACGGCCATGGAAAGCCGACTGCGCGGGGCGACGACCTGAAAAGAAAGAGGATAGCGTGCGTACGCTTGGTCGCCAAAAATAGCGTCTGCGCTTCCCCGCGCTAGCACCAATTCTTCTTTTCGCGTACCTGTTGGGCCATTCCATCACGCGTCAAAACACTGTGCCGCCCGCGGCACATTGTTATAGCGTAGCTACTGTGGTTGCTCTTAGGAAACCATATTTGTTTATATAAGATCTTCAGTTCAGGAATGAACACATACAAATTCATACGAGTTGTATTCTGTATCGTCTGAGAGCACTCAACAAAATTTACAGCGCAGATCTTCAATTCAGAAATGAAAATATACGAATTCATAGTAGTAGTTGTATTGTTTTGAGAGCAGAGAGCACTGAACACAATCCACAACACAGGGTTAGTACCAATTTAATTCTACTGTTCTATTTCGTACAAAATTAATACAGCATCACTTCATACATAACTCACAATTCACATCATACAGCTTCATTCCATGCCAGATCATACGCTTAAATTCATACAGCTTTCAAAAAATTCACTTCATACACTTGAAACCAGACATTAAAATTCAAAAGTAATTCACATCATACAGCTACATTCCAAGCCAGATCATACACCTAACTTCATACAGCTTTCAAAAAATTCACTTCAGACACTTGAAACCAGACCATTCAATTCAGAATTACAATGGCTCAGATGGAGACAACGCCACGAGACATGGGTGTCGTAGCCATGCAAGGGCATCCTAGATTTGTCAGATTGGTTCCCTGAAGTCACGGAAACTTCAACGGAGTGGCTTCCACAAGTTTCCTCGTGGTATATACACAAATATAAAGGTACAAAACATCTGATACGGCTATCGACATATTTTATTTCCAGACAACAGTAATGCTAGTGTTGCAACGGCAATATTGAGGAAACTCTATGCATTATCAAGGTGTTTTAATACAGGGCTTATTAGGAAGAAAATGCAGTATTTATATATTGTTTACATATTCATTACACATAGAGAACAGGACAACCTCATAGTAAGCTTCTTGAAAACTGCCACCTTATTTAGACCCTATTCTTCAGCAATGCAACGATCTTTTACAGTGACTTGGCTGTTGCAATCACATTTTCCACCGTCAGACCAAGCTCCCTGTATATTTTTCCAGCAGGAGCACTTGAACCAAAACGGTCGACGCCAATAGCTTTACCTTTTTGCCCAATGTACTTTTCCCATCCAAATGTTACCCCAGCCTCGAGGCTAATCCTACAAGTAACATCACTTGGGAGAACACTCTCTTTATATTCCTCAGACTGCTCCTCAAACAATTCCCAGCAAACAAGTGAAACAACTCGTACAGTTTTCTTTTCCTTCCTTAGCTCATCCGCAGCTTTTGCTGCAATCTCAAGCTCAGAACCAGTGCCAATCAGAATGAGATCTGGTTTGTTACCTGAAGAATCGTCGGAAATAATGTATCCTCCCTTAGCAACGCTTTCGATTGTTGTCCCTTTAAGCTGCAGAAGCTTCTGCCGAGAGAAGGCAAGGATAGAGGGTCTATGCCTGTTAAGAACAGCAATCTTGTAAGCCCCAGATGTCTCGTTACCATCAGCAGGTCGAAAAATTAATATGTTTGGCATTGCTCGGAGGCTGAATAAGTGCTCAACAGGTTGATGGGTTGGCCCATCTTCTCCAAGTCCAATGGAATCATGAGTCATCACAAAAATCACTCCGGATCCACATAAGGCTGAAAGGCGTATAGCAGCTCTCATATAGTCAGTGAACACAAAGAATGTTGCACAATAGGGTATTATGCCAGGGCTATGAAGAGCAATGCCATTGGAAATGGCACCCATCCCATGCTCTCTGACACCAAAACGGATGTTTCTCTCTTCAGGAGTGTCCTTTTGGAAGTCACCAAACATCTTTAGCAATGTCATATTTGATGTTGCAAGATCAGCACTACCTCCAAGAAATCCAGGTATTACTTTGGCAAGCGCATTCAAACACTGCTGAGATAAGTTCCTAGTAGCATCAGCAGGGTTTTCAGGAGTATATGTCTGCAAAAAACAAACAAAACAATGAGAGGCAAACATATGTATCATTTTTACAGCTGATGGAACATTCAACAAACAAGACATTTAAGGTTCAGAGCAGAACTAACTGGAAGAGCATTGTCCCACCCAGAAGGCAGTTCCCCTGAAATTATGCTATGTAACTCAGCAGCTTCCTGGTGGTATTTCTTTGCATATTTTGCAAACATAGCATTCCATTCAGCTTCAAGAGAAGCACCCTCATCAATATGATGACCCCAATGCCTGTAAGGGAGCATTTATTATTCAAACTCTAATGCAGAACAAAACTTAGCTCAGTCATACCCCATTACATTGCAACAATTTGACAATTGGAATGTACAATCTTTTCCAAACAAAGTTCAGGTTTCTACTGCAAAAAACTTTTTCATTAAAACCTTCAAAACGGATAATTTGCAATAAGATGCCCTGAACAGTGAACAGTATTATTCTATCTTCCCAAGGCCATTTCCTAACAATGCCCACCATTTTCATACCAGGTATACCATTTCAAAAAATTTAGATTTTTTTCCTCAATTTCCTTTACCCATGGATCAGTTAAATTGTAGAAAAGAGTTGGAAATGATGTTTTCAGTGATAGTATCAAGCATGCAATATACAACACAACTTCCACATGTATGAAGTTGTGGAAAGTACACATAGATAATTTGACCAATTGCCTTTTTCTTAGAACTATTTAACAATGTAACACACGACATAAAGCATGGATATTGAGTTTAAAAAAGGGATATCATGGCTGTTGGTTTTATCTATTCTTATTCTTTAGTATTATAGTAGGAAAGTACACACTGCTCTTGTGGCCATTTGTACTGTCATGTATTCAGATTCATGGTAGCTAGAGGGGTAAGAGAGGTAGGAGGTAGACTAAAGAACATATTGATCTTAATTATTGACTATCTTCATTGATTCTGGCAACCCCCTTTATTTAAACAAGCTGACCCCTAATAGATAGATCTAATCATGTTTCAATCCCTAAAAAATCATATATCTAACTAATGGAATATAAGCCCTAACTTCTAATCTACAACTAACAGGCTAGGCCCATATTTATCCAAGCTGGGCCCATGGGCCAACACCCATGACGGGGGCCAACAATACATATGAGCATTCCTATTTCCCGTAGTTAATACTTGGAAGACCAGTCATATGCGATGATAATATTTGTATGTTACTACACCACTTTCTAACTCCAATTTCTAGAAAAAAAATTTAATTGTAATTACTGTGAAACACTGCAACTTGAGCTCAACAACTACTTTATTGCCAAGTACAACATACCTCTTCACCTCATCAGGAACATGGAAAGGCTCATGAAGCCACAGAAGATTGTTTCTGGTTGCCTCCACTTCTTTGGAACCCAAAGCACTCCCATGAACACTATATGTATTTGCCTTGTTTGGAGATCCATAACCAATTGTCGTAGTTACCTATAGACACCATTTGTCTTATGAAACTGCATCAAAATGACAAGAAAATAAAAATAAGAAATATTAGTACCAAACCGCAGTCACCTTGATAAGAGTTGGCTTGTCTTTGACTGCCTTCGCTTCCTTGATTGCCACACGGATGTCATCATAACCATTGTTGCCATTCTTCACCCAGATAGTATGCCATCCTAGTGCATCATATCGAGCAAGAACATCTTCGGTGAAAGCAATACCCGTATTACCATCAATTGATATATGATTGTCATCATAGAAGGCAATCAATTTTCCGAGACCCCAATGACCAGCAAGAGAGGAGGCCTCATTTGCAACACCTTCCATTTGGCAACCATCACCAAGTATAACATACCTAAGGCCATCAAGTACAAAATTCATGTTAACACTGTCTCAAAGGCACATTAGGTTAGTAACCACATTTGGTCAAAAAAGTAAATATTAATTTACGTGTAATGGTCCACAATTTGTAAATCAGGCTTGTTGAAACGAGCAGCTAAATGTTTCTCAGCAAGTGCTAGTCCAACAGCATTGGCAAAACCCTGCCCCAGAGGACCTACATAACATCAGATCAATTTAGCAAGCAACACTTTTTCCAGATGAAAAGTAAAAGATAAATAAGCTTTATAATGTATACTATAAGTTCAAGAGGCAAACCAGTGGTGACTTCAACACCAGGTGTTTCAAAATTTTCAGGATGACCTGGAGTTCTGCTTCCCCATTGTCGGAAAGATTTTAGATCCTCCATCTGCAACAACAGAACTAACCCTCTAAATAAAATAGATGCAGCCTTGTCAGATGCAGTAGACATGATGAAAAGAAAAATGGCGAAGGTTATGTACAGTATTATTATCCCTACTCCCTATAATATATAAATCTAGATGATAGTTCATTCATTATGACCTTGAAATGTACAGTGCGGTTTCATTTGTTGCTTTAAATTTAGCAACTATACATGATCTACAGTCCTTCATTCTTTGCCTACTTTTTCATATGTAGCTTGCCTGAAAACTAACAGTAATAGAACAAAGGGATGTTGTTGCCATGGAGCTTTTAGTCATCAGTTGATGAGCTGCTCCACATTGTCAGCTGTTTAGGCATTGAGGTCAAGTCTTCTTCATCAAGGAACATGGATTTCAAATTCTCTAGTAAATGAAACAACTGATACAAAAAAAATGACAGAACTATGTAGATATTTGACTTGATAGCCAAAAAATGTCAGCTGTTATGTTTTATGCAAATTTAATCCTATACACCTAATCGTTGAATTGATAAAACATGTGCACAGATGCAGTTTGGACAAAATAACAACCTTACAAAAAAGCTGATATATTCAGTAAAAAGGTTAAAAAAATCATTTTTAACTTAGGACTTAATTTTGCAAATGTGAAAATGCAGATATGTAGCACAAACACTTACATTCAGTAAGGGGTAAAAAGAAAGCAATAAAATTAAACAATAACTTTGTCCATTCTAAGAGTTTGCACTCATGTTTGCACTGTAGGTCAAAAGTGCTTTCATGTTTGCACTGTAGGTCAGCAACACTGCTAAATTGGTGAGGACAAACAAATCAGCAAGTGCAAAGAAAATTTATTTTGTTTCATGTTCAGACATCTGGTCATATTACTAGAAGATGTCGATGACATGTCACTATCATACAGTTTCGTATTGGAGTTTTAGTTTAACACTCAAGGAATACATGTCAGAATCTTATTGCTTGTCCAACAGATGCTGGACACAGGTGTGTTATGCAACATGATGGAGGTGTTCTTACACTGATCGGATATATGCCAGGAACTTGTTGCTTGTCCAACATGTCCCATGGTTCAAGAAATTGCTAGTTGGTGGGCGAGCTAGGAACTAGGGATTAATCGGAACTAGTTGGTCTCTAGTCGGTGGGTGAGCTAGGGACTAGGGACTAATCGGAACTAGTTGGTGGACACTAATCGGCTGAATTTTAGGTTGACGACATGATCCTTGCATCATACAAATTGTAAGCAATAACAATTTAACAAGCAATAGACTTGCAAAATGCAAACAATTACTGGTACCCTTGACGGCTGCCCCATATTTTCACTCCCACAGTCCGCTCAAACATTTCACTCTCATCTTGAGTCCCTAATAGAAGGGAGAGGGAGGCAGAGAAAAGAGCAGAGAGCAGAGGAGAGAGCGAGCATCGGTGGGCTGGAGAGCAATTAACCGGTGATTAGTCAGGATTAATCATATTTGACCAATTTTTAACCTAGCTAATTGGCCTAGCCAGATAGAGTACCAAATCCCAATAGAAGCCCCAGCTAGGGATTAATCAGCGATTAATACCGATTTTTAGAACACTGGGAAAAAAGCAATTTCCATAAATTTAAAAATATATGAACCAAGTACCAAAAGGTACATAAGGCTAAAGAGCTATTAAATATTACATTTTTGTGAGCTTTATCTACATGTGTATACCATTGAAATATTTTGGATATATATTACCACTTTTTATTTGGATTTCAATTATAAACTTACATAAAGTCGATTTGATCTTCAAAAGGATCATACGAGCATAAATTAGTGAAATTTCCTTTGTTATCTACAAAATTAACTTCAGAGTTTAGACAAATACATAGTGCATTGCCCATCATTTAGCAAACATGATCACTGAACAGAAAATGTTTCAGATGAAAAAAAAACCAAATGTTCCCAAGACTAGATTATCCAACGACCTCAAGCCCCTAATAATCATTTAAACTTATTTGGACATATCTCAGCATTTTACTTTGCAGAAATATATAGAATTTGAACAAATAATATCTCAAAAAATTGGACACATGTATGAAAAGAAATATACATGCTTTCTAAAATTCTCATAGAAAAAAATAATCCTTTCGAAGGGACACAGTTAATGCCATGTACTTTACGGACTTTAATGCCTTTTGCTTTTCCTACTTTACAAATTTTGATCACTACTGTCTGCACAGAATTAAGCTTTTCTCGAACTCAGGATTCATGGAAAATAGATACTATGCAATATCCCTTCATGATGTTTATTAATCAAAACCAGACAACACAAAGAGAATTAGGGTCGAGATGAGCACCCAACTTTCAAATTAGAGAGCATAATTCAAATACGTCCGCAGGCTATAAAACCTTCCCTTCGGAACAGCTTGCTTCGATCTGCCGCGTAAACGCATCAAGATTGATCTCAACTTGCAAATCGATTTTGATTTGCAAACTTTTCGTCGAGTCAATCACAACGCTCTCCTAAACCCCCCCACCCCACCTAAAATCTCACAAAGATGGGATCCTTTCGTACTCACCGTGACGCTGTCGTAGCCAGTGAGGTGGAGCAGCGCGTACTGCAGCATGCACCCGTGGCCGGCAGAGAGGACGAAGCGGTCGCGGTTGAACCAGTAGGGGTTCTTGGGGTTAAACCGGAGGAACTCGTCGAAGAGGACGTGGCCCAGGGGCGCACAGCCCATAGGGAGGCCGGGGTGGCCGGAGTTGGCCTTCTCCACGGAGTCCACGGCCAGGAACCGTATGGTGTTCACCGACTGCTCCACCAGCTCTGCCGCCGCCGGCTGGGCATGGAGGGCGGTGGAGGATCGGCCGCCGCGTCGACCAACGTCGAGTCGTGCTCGTGCTGGGGTGAAGGGGCGACGGGGGAGGAGGCGGCCGCGGCCGCGGCCAGACGCAGCGGCGGCGGCGGCGGACGCACGCGAGGTGGTGGGAGTTGGCGTCGCCATGACTGCGAAATTTCTCGGGCACGCGTGGCTGTTTAAGAAGTCGAGGAGTGTCCGCAGCAGTGCGCAGGTGGCCGGCCACCTGGCCAGGGGAAAGTGTATTCGCTCATTTCTCTGTACAGTGGTGGGCCCAACGACTAGACGAGCTGAACAAGTGCCACGAGTTTTCGCAACGTGTACGTGTACATCCGGAAAATAGGAAAAGGCAAAACAAACTTTTGACATGCCCTCGTCGCGCCTTGTTTTTTCTTAAATTAAATTACAAGCTACAACTTTTTCTCTCAAAAAAATTACAAGCTACAACTACACTTTTTAGCATTTTTTAAGACTACTGATTATTCTTAAAACTTTAAAAAATATTTTTTTGCTCTCTAAACACCCTATCGAGCGCCCACAACATTTTTAGGTTATAATCTACCACTGATTTAAGACAAAGAGAATAAGGTGTAGGTTACGGAACCACTCGCTTGCCGTCGAACCAAGGCGGGCCGGTCACACCGACAGTTTAGACCGAACCAAATAAAAGTTACAAAAAAAATAATATTAGTGTTTTGAAAAAGAAAACACTATTTTCATCACTAAACTATGACCCTTAAGGCATTTTGGTCTCTAAACTCTACAATCAAGTTAATGTGATGCTCGAAATATCATAATCGAACATGAATGGTCATTTAACCAAGTCAACGATGGTTTTGATAGGCCAAAAGTTGTTTAACCAAAGCATTATATGTATTTTTATATAAAAAATATTTCACAAAATGTTGTCTTCATCCAACATAGGTACACGTTATTATGTGCTAGAGGATGGAAGTGAACCTTATGAGTTGTCGTCGACCCAAGCCGGACAACTCAAAAAGGGGCAGCCCCCGAGTTGTCAAGCACCGCACAAGGGAAAAACTACCACGGGGGCTAGCTCTAGAGAAACGTACAAACTCTGAGACTTTGTTTCTTTCTTTGGATTTCTCATGTGTGTGTTTTATCCATTCGAGTCCCACACTTATACAAGGAAATTACAGGTTTGTTTGGACAAGAATGCCCTCAAGTATCACTGTTTGAGGCGATAGAGTAGGGGCGGTAGGGTCTTCGCCCTGGTAATGACCTTCGTGCCCTTTCTTTTCACATCGCCTAGGCTATTATGGGGTTTTCCTTCAGGCTAAGAGGAACCGATTCCTAAAGTGTCTTACAACCGACTCCCTATGCAAGGTTATAGAGGTTATTACAACTTTCACAAGCAGTTATAGCTTTTCCCTGATTTAGAAGGTATGCTTTTCTGACGCGCTTTATCCCTGTCTAGTACGAGTTCTCCCCTAGGAAGTCGAGTAGCACCCAAGGAACCTGTCTTTTCCTCCGAAAGCACTTTACCCTATGAAGTGTGCTTCCTCGTAGGCCACGCTCCCCTCCTGGCTCCACTCTTGAGTCTTTCGTTCTGAAGCGATCCCTTCGATAGACGCCTCCGAGCGAGGGAACCGCGAGGCTTCAGCGCAGCCTCACCTTCTCTGGCTGGACGCTTCATTCCGACGTGATCCCTTCGTTGGACACCTCCGAGCAAGGGAGCCGTGAGGCTTCAGCACGGCCTCACCTCCTCCGGAGGGGCTTCGGTTTCCGACGGCGACAATGGTGGGTGAGATCTTGCCCCTGTACGGTGCTGAGATCTCGCAGCTTAATCCCAACGCTATCACGAGGATAGCCATTTTCGAGTGGGCGTTGAGGTCACGTGGAGCAAAGCTGACTGGATGACTCTTCACCTCGCTCCATGACGCGCATTGGCAAAAGAAGATAAAGATCGGCGATTCGGTGATCTCGTGCTTTGACTCCGTCAACTTCTAGATGAAGAGGAAGCTGATCAGGACTGTTCCTACCCCTGCCGCGGAGAACAAGTATGACGCCGATTGGATGCATCGCTGGTACTACCAGCGCCTGGATGGTGACGACCTTCGTCTGCGGACCACCGATGCCACCATCAAGGTTGTCAGCGCTCCGGAGGTGGAATTGACCGGCGTGGAGCGAATCCGCCTCACCCTACTAAAGGACGTCCGCTCGAGTAGCAGAATACCTCGAGGAAATCGAGGATATCCTTCCTCCAGTCTTGCTGCTCTGTGCCTGCAATGGTGAGTACCTCTGTAGCTGCGGCAGGCGCTTCCAAAATTTTGAAGAAAACCACCCCAGGCAGTGTGGCTCCTAAGGCCACCGCTTTGGCCAGTTCATTTGCTTGTTCATTTTGCCCCTAGGGGATTGCTTCGACAGTGATCCCCATGAAGATTTTCTCCATAGCCCTCACAACTTCCAAGTACCTTGCTAACAAAGGGTCCCTTGCCTCGTATTCTTTTTCCACATGCCCCTACACTAATTTAGAGTCAGTTTTTAGCAAAATTCTCCTCGCTCCCATTGCCCTGGCTTTGCGGAGCCCCAACAGCAGTGCCTCGTATTTTGCAACATTGTTGGTAGAGGAGAAGTTAAGCTTCACTGCAAACTTTGCTTTCTCCCCTTCGAGCGAAGTTAGTATGGCGGCTGCTGCTGCACTAGTGGTGCTCCATGACCCATCAATGTGGATTATCCATATGCTCCCTTGCTCCACTAGCGGTACCGAAGGAGAGGTTTATTCGGCCACAAAGTCCGCTATCACCTGGCTCTTGATCACTGTCCTCGCGACAAAGGTGATCTTGAAGGACGCCAGCTCTACCGCCCACTTGCTTACCCTACCAGAGCTTTCTTTGTTCGAGAACATTGATGATAGAGGGTAAGCAGCGGGTACCATGATTGGGTGCGCTTGGAAGTAATGTCGAAGCTTGTGGGAGGCCATCAGCAATCCATATGCCATCTTCTCCAGTTTCGAGTAGCGGATTCTTGCTCCCTATAAATGCCTCAGAAACAAAATAAATGGGACATTGGCGTCCACCCTCCTCATGGACCAGCATAGCGCTGACCGAGGCAAAGCTGGCGGCCATGTAAAGTAGTAGCTGCTCTCCCTGCTTTGGGTTGGAGAGCTTGGGAACCCTCATCAGGTCTTGCTTCAATTTGTCGAATGCCTCCTGGCACTCCTTGGTCCACGAGAAGGTGCTTGTGGTACGGAGGGCCTTGAAGAAAGGCAGGCTTCGCTCTGCGGATTTTGGCAGGAACCTGCTTAGCGCCGCTAAACGGCCTGTAAGCCTTTGTACTTCCTTCACATTCTGTGGAGTAACCATCTCCTGGATATCTCTTATCTTCTTCGGGTTTGCTTCGATCCCTCGTTCGGAAATGAGGAATCCCAACAGCTTGCCTACCTTGAATCTGAATACACATTTCTCTAGGTTCAGCTTTACTCGCTCCTTTAAGAGACTTGCGAATGTCTCTCGAAGGTCCTCCGCGTGGTCCTTCTTCAACTTGCTTTTCACCACGATGTCATCCACATATGCTTCGATGTTCCTTCCTAGCTGCCTAGCAAAGGTATTAGCGATCAGCCTAGCGAAGGTCGCCCCCACGTTCTTCAGCCCAAACGGCATCCTAACAAAGCAATAGGTGCCGAAGGGAGTTATGAACATGGTCTTTTCTTCATCCTCCTGCCTCATGTGTACCCGGTGATAACCTGAGTAGGCATCAAGAAAACTCATCATTTATGAACCAGTGGTGGCATTCACCAGCTAGTCGATACGAGGTAATGGGAAATCATCTTTATGGCATAATTTGTTTAGGTCAGTGAAATCTATGCACATCCTACAGCTCCCACTAGCTTTTTTTTTACCAGCATGATGTTCGCTAGCCATTCGGTATGGAGCTCCTTTCTTATGACTCCAGCTTTTAGTTGCTTCGCCACCTCAACCTTCACCTCCTCCTATCTTTCCATGGATAGCTTGCGAAGCCTTTGCTTTCTCAGCTTTGCCTCGGGTTTTGTGGACAGGGCGTGCTGGATAGTTTCCTGGGCCACGCCCTGTAGGTCTTCCGGCCCCCTAGGCGAACATCGCCTCATGCTGATGAAGCACCTACAAACTCTCTTCCTCCTCCGCTTCTTCCAATTCTGCCCCGAGGATAACCACCTTCTTCGTGCCTCCAAACAAGGGCACCCACTTCGTCCCTCCTTTAGCCTTGGGCTTAGCCACCACTTGTCCCCACTCTTTGATTCTGCTTCGGTGGTGTACACCATCTTCGCCTAGGGAGGCCCCTCGAGTTCAATTCTCCTTGCCAGCGCTTGATCTCCCTGGATCGTGATCACACCTCCGGGCAAAGGAATCTTCACGCACATGTAGCCAGGATGGCGTTGTAGCGCGAGGGGATGTCGACAACATCAAAAATCACTCCTCTACATATGCTGGTTTCCCCTGCTCCGAAGGCGACTTGGAACTCAATTTGCCCGAGTGTCCGAGCTGGAGCACCCCTAAATCACACCAGGGGTACCTCCGATGGGAGAAGCCGGTCTTCGGGTATCATCATCTGTTTTAATGCTTCGACGAACAGGATGTCGGCCACACTCCCTCCTTCGGCCATCACCCTCCGGACGTCGAAATTTGCAATGTTGGTGGTTATCACCAGGGAGTCTTGGTATAGGAAATGCACTTCTTTGACATCTGGTTCGCTGAAGGTGATTGGGTCAAAGTGCTACAGTTGGAGGGGTGTCGAGTATACCCCCACATGGTTAATCTGCCTCGTGTACGCCTTCCGCTGCCTCTTTGATGACAGCTGCTACAATGATTCCCCAGTGAATATGTTTACCACCCTCCGCACCTGGTGCACCGACGTTGGAGGAGGTGGCTGCGGGGGTCTTGCTCCGGTTGCGTCGCGGGATGCCCTCGCCCCCGCTCATACTCACGGTATCTGGTATACATCTTGCACCTTGCGGAGTCATGGGAAGAGTTGTTCCCATGGTATTCGCAATTGTATCTTTGCTCTGCCTGTTCGCCTCTCTTGGACTCCATTCTCTGGTTGTCTTGGGCCTAGTGTCGCTTCTGGGGGGACCTTCCCTCGGGGCATCCGGATTCGTCCTCTCGCCTCATCAATCCTCATGCTCCTCGATTTGGTATACATCTTCCTGCCGTCTTTGTAGTCGGCACCTCCTTCACGCCTCCCCTTCTCCGTATGGGTACCCTGGCTCCTCCTTTGGTTTTCTCTCTTCGGAGATCCTTGGCCTTTGGCCTTGGCCTTAGGCCTCTCGTTTCTCCTAAGGGTGTCTTCCTATGCCCGCGCATACTCCTTCATCTTGGCGAAGAGCTCCTCCACAGCCTTCACTTCTTTCGGAGCCAGCCGCTTCGAGAGGGGGCCCCTTCGCAGCCCGCACCTTGCAGTGTTGATGATGGTGGTGTTGTTGACCCCCAGAACCGGCACTTCACCTTCGAGAACTGCTGAAAGTAACTTTTCAGGGTCTCACCTTCCCTTTGTCTCGTTGTGAAGAGACGCTTTCCTCCTTCATCCCATCAAAGTTTCATTGGAAGTTGCTCTCCATCTTTTAGCAGAGCTAGGCCTAGTCTTGGATGGAACCTGGTTCAACAGAATACCACGAGAGTGCAATCCCCTCGATGGCGAGTAGAAGTCCCTTGGCCTTGATGTCATCATCTACTCTGACTGCTTCAACGCTGTCTCATACACATGGAGGAACTCCCTTGGATCAGTCTTCCCATTGTATGGCTTGAAGGTGGGTAGCTTGAACATGCCCGATGTCGGCCACTTCTTGCTCTTCAAGTGTGAGCACAGGGGGTTGGGATCTTCCATGGTTCCCCGGCACCCCACCTCTTCTGTGGGCGACTAGACCTCGTCTCCGGAGCTTCCTCCTATGGACAGGGGATAGATGCATCGCGTCGCGTCCCTTGCTGAACCTACTCCTGAAGACACTCCACCTGCTCCACTAGTCTTGCATCCGCGAGGATCAAATCTTGCACATTAGGATCTAGCAGCGCCAAGGCGGCAGAAGTAGGGGCCGACATCTACACCGGTGCAGCCCCGTCTCTCGCTCTAGGACGTTCATCGGGGCTTCGTGTGATGCCCTCTCTTCATAGGCCAGATCCAAGAAGGAGCCAGATCAGCAGGGACTCCTCCCCTCTACTGCTGCGTGAGCAAGTTTAGGGAGCACCCTGCATAGCAGCGGTTGCTCTCCCGATGCTCGCGGACACTCCAGCCTTCTTCCTCGGCGGCATCCTTCTTGGCGATGAGCGGCTTCACTCTATTTGTGTGATCCCCACGGATGGCGCCAAGTGTCATCGGCCCAAGCTGGACAACCAAAAAAGGGGCAGCCCCCGAGGTGCTCAAGCACCATGCGAGGGAGAGACTACCACGGGGGCTAACTCTAGAGGAACGCACAAACTCTGAGACTTTGTTTTTTCTTTCGATTTCTCGTGTGTGTTTTTCATCCATTCGAGTCCCACACTTATACAAGGAAATTACAGACTTGTTTGGACAAGAATGCCCTCAAGTATCGCTGTTCCAAGCGACAGAGTAGGGGCGGTAGGGTCTTCGCCCCAATAATGACCTTTGTGCCCCTTTTTTTCGCATCGCCTGGGACTACTATGGTGTTTTCCTCTTGGCTAAGAGGCACCGATTCCAAAAATGCCTCGCAACCAACTCTCTAAAGCAGGGTTACAGGGGTCATTATAACTTTTACGCGGTTACCGCTTGTCCCCTGGTTTGGAAGGTAATGATGCTTTTCCTGACACACATTATCCCTGTCTAGTACAAGTTGTCCCCTAGGAGGTCGAGTAGCGAACAAGGAACCTGTCTTTTCCTCCAAAAGCACTTTACCCTATGAAGTGTGCTTCCTCGCAGGTCACGCTCCCCTCCTAGCTCCACTCCTGAGTCTTCCGTACCGAAGTGATCCCTTCGCTGGACGCTTCCGAGTGAGGGAACCGCGAGGCTTCAGCGCGGCCTCATCTTCTTCGGCTGGGCGCTTCATTCCAAAGCAATCCCTTCGCTGGACGCCTACGACCAATGAAGCCGTGAGGCTTCCACGTGACATTGCCTCCTCCGGCTAGGTGCTTCGTTCCGAAGCGATTCCTTCGCTGGACACCTTGGAGCGAGGGAGCCGCGAGACCCCGGCTTGGTGCCACTGTGTTGCAGGGGATAGGTGCTGCACCTCCACAACATGAGTGATTCGGGAATTTGTTCCATGCTATTTGTTAGGGTAATTTTTTTACATGTCACTGCAGAAGTATAAAATCTCATAACTGCCATCACTGAAACATTGATCTCTAGTTGTCATCGTATTTTATGGGTTGTTCTCTTCTTTTCCATTGATGAAAATTTGTCTTTTTTGTTTAAACTATATAAACATTTCATAAATTCTGAAAAATACATAGTGCCGGCAAATATGTTATAATCTCAATCTTGTTTTTTTTTTGGTATTTTTATGAACAAATATATTACCAACATAATGTATAACAATCAATCAATATTTTTAACACCAAAATTTAATCATAAAAACACTACAAATTCATAGATTGAAAGTACTATATATTTGGGAGCACTATGATTTTTCCATGATTTTGGGAATGTATATATAGCTTAAACAAAAAACAACTTTTTATCAATAGTAAAGAAGAGAACGGCCTGTAAATACGATGACATAGACAGATAAAATCTTTCAGTGATGACAGTTTATATTTGGGAACTTTTACAGTGGCATAGAAGGAATTTTCTCTACTTGTTAGGCACAAACTAAGGATAGATCGATCTTAACATACTGATGTTGAAGTACTTATTGCTTAGCAAGTAAAGGATACTGATGTTGATGAACTTATTGCTCTGCATGTTAACTACACTGATGTTGTCGCAGATAGTATCAATAGATAGCAGATGGCCCGGCTTCTAGAGAACTTGCGTAGGCATCTGGTTGATCAACAACAACATTAGCAGCAACATGGTACTACTTGCGTTCGGCTAAGCGAGAAATAGTACTCTGGCGTATAGAACCAGGACACCAAGTACTCATCAAGGCCAGATGTCAAGTATGGGGATATAGGTAGCCTATATAGTTTGAAATTTGTCATCTTTATACTAGTCATACGTTGCACATTTTATAGCCATTTTTAAGCCTTTTAGTGGTTTTTCTCAAAGCTCCAAAAGTATTTTTAAATATTTTTTTAGTCGCTCCGGACCTTTTTTCGATGATCCTCAATTTTTTAGATTATAATCTGGCATAGCTTTTTAACTAGAAAGAACGGTGGATAGTCAAGGCGTCCACAAACGAGGGAGCAATATGTAGGCTTGGAAAGAGTTGCCTTGACATACCAATTAACGCTTTTTCTGAGAAAGGGTCATATATTAATATCGAGAGATAAAACACCCTTTTAAATGTTGGTCCCCGACAAACAAAATAATCACAACAAGCTCCCTAATATGACCAAATCGAAACTCTAGTCCTTTCCAGCCACTGATGCACCAATCACAGCGCTGAAGACAACAAAGCTCTTGGTCGAAAACACCGCACTGCTCCTCTCCAATGGCACTGACCCGCCTTGGGTAGCAGGAGAAAAGGTCACCACCAAGAAATTAGTTGAAGCTTACGAAATCCAACTCTGTCCAACCTTGGAGAAGAAGCACGACGGCACCATCCAACCGAAAGTCGTCATTGTCCTAAGCAGACAACACAGCACAAACCAGCGCGGAAACAAAGAAATCATCCCTCCTTTCCTAACCACTTTTTCTATGGATGGAGTGTGAGAATATTACGCACTTTAGTGATGAAATTAATTCATAAAGCAGCCATAAATAGCACCACACACATAATAGGTGAATCACAGATTACGAACAGAAACATGTTTGTACACAGATTAAACCTATCTCTCACATGCATCAAATAGATCGGTTAAATCCCAACTTACAATTAAGCACTTCGGTGAAGGTTGATATCGTGTCGAGTGTCATCGTAGGTAGCAATTCAGAAGCAGCGAGCGGTCATGCCGAGTGCTACCCAAAAACCTGATCGTCCCTCACCTGTGCAGGTTCTTCAGCGTGGCATGGTTTCGGAGACACTGATTTGCCACACGCTAGTAACATGCCAGTGTATGGGATGGAGAAGCCTGGCGATGCGTAGCACCAAGGACGAAGAAGCTCCCTCGATGCGCCTCACCAGATCGGTTTGCTAGGGTTTTAGTCGTATGTCGATCTAGGAGAACGGCACCCCTTATATAAGGCAGTTGGGCCTAGGATAACCAATGCAAAAAGATAGGAACCGACTTGCCCACGATGCACTTTCTTAGAGCGCACAGATATGGTTTTCCTAGAATCGTGCATAGGATAAGTCTGTGTTTTTGTAGGATTGCACCAAATAAAAGATAGAAATTAATTGGCGCACCGCGGTGTGGTCGCTCCTTGCAAGTCACAAGTCATGAGAGAAAATCACACAAAATACGTGAATTCACGAATACGCGCGTGCGTGCTTGTGACTTTGTGTGTGGCATTAGCAACATTCTCCTCATTTCATGCATTCAATAGAGAGAGAGAGCTCCACCTTATAAGGTGGTGTTTTTTCCCTCCAATTTTTCATGTGGTACTAAACATCACATAACCATCCATCATGAATGGGCCTTTGAGATTTATTGGAATTTTCAGAATAATAAATGGGCTTGGCCTACAAACTTTCAACAATCCTTAATCACATCTCAAAGGCACATTGCATAGACTCTGATAGTTGATCCAAGATTCTGTTTGGTATACATACTCCAATTTTTCATGTGGTACTAAACATCACATAACCATCTATCATGAATGGGCCTTTGAGATTTATTGGAATTTTTAGAATAATAAATGGGCTTGGCCTACAAACTTTCAACGATGATGAATCGCTGCTTGTGGAACGATCAGTGATCCACTCACCCACAAATGTCTCACATTTTCCTTGCTTGTTGAACCTCCTCAATCTTGACTTCTTGTGATATCTTTCTTTGTTCTTTTGATAACCTTTGGTGGTGTCTTCATTATCGCTACCCTCCTTGAACTTTTGCTTGTTCTTCTTCTTTTTGTCGTATTGAGTGGCAATGTGACTACGCCCATTGCATTCAAAGCAAATCACATGAGAGAAATGATATTTATTTGAGGATGATGAATATGACTTCTTCTTGTCTCCGACATTGAGCTTCTTCATAAGTTTCCTAGCTCGGCGCATAAGAAGTGCAAACTCCTTGGCATTTTCCTCCATGTCATCATCACTTTCATCATCTTCTTCATCACTATCAGCTTCAACCTTACTTTTGGCCTTAAGTGCTATATTTTTATTCTTAATAGGCTCATCATCATCATTCTCAATGATCATTTCATGGGCAGTGAGTCTTCCCAAAAGCTCGGTCGGAGATAGAATCCTTTTATCACCAATGTTTGAAAGGTATGTGACTAGGTCACGATACTTCCTTGGAAGAACACGAATCATCTTGCGACATATCTCCACATTTGATAGAGTCGACCCCAAGCCCTTGAGTTTGTTGATGATAGGGTTGAGTCTGGTAAACATAGCATTAGCATTTTCATCAGGTAGCATCTTGAAGGAATCAAATTTTTCTTTAACAACAATAAGCTTTTCCTCCTTGACACTATTAGTACCCTTATGAATGTCCTTGAGAGTCCGCCAAATGTCATGAGCAGATGTCAAATTGCTAACTCTATCAAAGACCTCAAAACTGAGACAAGATACGATAGCATTTTGAGCCTTAGCATCATACTCTATATTTTTCAAATCCCCCGGGTTTGGAGGAGCTTTGTCATCAATAGGTGCGAGAGCGGTCTCAGTGACTTTCCACACATCATGACCCAAAGCTTGAAGATAGACTCTCATTCTAATTTTTCAATAAGCATAATTTATTCCATCAAAGAATGGAAGCCTCCCAACATCAACGCTGGTCCCCTCAGCCATCTCTAGCAGTTAAGCTAATAAAAGAGAAACATATGCATTGATACCACTTGAAAGGATTGAATGGCCTAGAGGGGGTGAATAGGCAATTTTAACCAAATTAATGTTCAAGTGAGTCCATTAGTCAATATTAATTGAGACCTCTACTACTAAGCATAAGCACATAAATAAATACTATAAATTAAAGTGCGATAAAGTAATTTCGGGAAATTAAAGAGAGTGACAAGGTATTTGTTTTCCAAAGTTTGGAGGAACCACCCTCCTACGTCTCCGTTGAGGCAAATTCTTGTTCCTCACAAGAACCGGCTCCTACTCGAGCATTGCGCCTCGTCTCCACTAGTGGACGTCATTCGCCGCTCCAACAAGGTGGACTCGAACCCTTGCACAACGAACCGAGTGCTCCCACAAACGCCAAAGCGAGCTACTCGATCCACCGCCACCAAATTAAAAACTAAGAGTAACAAAATCAACCAACAATCTTCCACTTGAACACAAGTCACGAGGAGCGCAACCGGTGAAGAGAAATTACCCCAAGATGAGCATCAACCAAGAGAAGGTCTCCACTCCGACAACCCACCACGGGATCGAGAGGAGAGATCAAGGAAGAACGAGGTTGAGTGGGGAGTCTTTTTGGATCTGGGGAGGTGTCTTTTTTGTGAGAAAGAATGACAGGAGTTTATGCCCCGAGATCCAGATCTGGCCTTTAAATAGATAGGAAATCCGAGTGTCGGCAGTCTTAGCCGGACTGTCCGGCTTGGGATCCGGACGGTTCGGCTAAGCCTTTGGCTTAACCCCACAGCGAAACAACGAAAAAATAGGAAGGTAGAAGTGTTAGGCGGAAGGTCCGGACAGGAACACGGATTGTCCGGCTGGCCCGGATGGTCCGGTTGACAAGGCAGACTATCCGGCTAAGGCAATGAGATTTCTAGAGAGGGCACCGGAGCAAAACGGAAAAGACACAGTAGTAGACAGATCGTCGGTATGGAGGTCTGATTGTTAAGACAAAGTGGATAGTCCAGCCAGGGAGGCGGACAATCCGGCTACTACGAGAAAGTTATTGCCTAGAAAATTTTCTGGACTAGAAATTTTAACGAAGGATTTTCAAGGAATAATTTCAAGGATAATTTTAGAGAATTTTAGGGCAATGCTCCCGTGAAATTCTTGTCCCTATCAAAGATTATTTGTTGATCCCCCCTTGAAAATTGGTAAAAGAAAATTAAAAGAAATCGAACCTAATTCTAAGATGGATCAACTCGACTCCCGATCCACCACAAAAATTTAGGGATCCAAACTTTTCTCCTTCTTTTCAAAACCTCGTTCCAAGGGACGAGATGCTTTCATTGTGGCTCAGGTCCGAGTTACTACCTAGCAACAGGAGGAGAAGGGAGCGCTGAGACAGTTGCACTGGCATGTATGGTGGCATATCAAGACCAGACTTTGGATGATGCCAGAAGTGAACTTATGAGGACTACTTTGCTCACAAGGGCCTTTGAGGAGGAAGCTACCTTACTTCAAGCTCGAGTTGAGAAGTTGGAACAGAGTTGGCAAAGGCGGAAGAGAAAGAGGTTCTAGAAGTGAAGCAGGAGGTTCCATCCCCTCCGGCGGTTGAGAAGACGGGATCCAACAGGGTGGAGCATTGGGACCAGTTCGCACCAATACCAGCTCATCCACTAGTTTATCCATCAGGAGAACCGCAACCTGGATGGCTCGATGAGTGATAGTTATCGTAGTTAGAGTGAGATTCAGTGTGCAGAGTCACGTTATTAGGTCTATACTAGGAGTCAGACATTATTAATCGCTTGTGTTTATTTTTTGGGTCTCGCATTTTGTCTCGTGGGTATGATATAAAAGTCTTGTTACTGTTTATGTCATGCACCATGAGTTATGATAATATTAAAAAAGGATGTTGCTATTTCTCCTTTAGCAATCTGTCTTGAGTTAGTCTTACCTTGCATAGAATTTCCTCCTTAACTTGCAATGCTATTCCCTCTTATCTAACCCTATGAGCAACCGCAGATGGTTCAGACTCATGCAGGCAATGGAGGTGACTCAGGCACTGGCCAGTGAGGTGGAGAAGGAGGCACCAATTCCCCTATTCCCCTGCACCTCAAGTGGATTCCAACAACCTTGGAGCTTTTCTGGCAGCTCAGACTCAGTGGATGCACCAGATGATGCAACAAATGCAGAACATGCAGCAGGCCAACGACAATCAAGCATAACAGAACGTGCTGCCCAAAGTACAGGTACCAAGACCTCAGTCCCAATTGAATGATTTCATGGGGACTCATCCACCTATGTTTGCTGGGAGAACTAATCCATTGGATGGAGATCACAAGAAAGATGAACATCATTCAGTGCACGATGAAGAGAAGACGTTACTTGCTACTTATTAGTTAGAGGAATCTGCCCTTGAGTGGTGGGAGAATTACTGTGAGTCCCAAACGGGACAAGAGCCTGTTACATGGGAGGAATTCGTACTGCTTTTAAGCACTATCATGTTCCAGAAGGAGTAAAGGAGCTAAAGAATGATGAGTTCCGAGCTCTAAAGCAAGGAGGTATGACATTACATAAGTACTTGAACAAGTTTACTCAGTTGGCGCGCTATGCACCGAAAGATGTGGCAATTGACCAGGCCAGGCAGTCCCGTTTTCTGAAGGGACTAAACAATGGGTTGCAAGTCAATGTGATAACCCACACTTTTCCTAATTTCCAAGAGCTGGTCAATAAGGCAATGATGTTGGAGGAAAAGAGGAAGGAATTGAGTGAGGATAGGAAGCGTCGTTTCGAGCAAATGAAAGGGTCGCAAAATCAACAGAGGTTCAAGCCAAATCCCTCACAATTCAACCGACCTCAGTCACAACAACAAGGACAACAGCGTAGTCAACAAACTGGGTATCGCATAACTGCACAATGAATCGCAACTTCACTCCGCAAGCTTCAAAGCAGGGTTAATGCATGGTTGGTGGGACACAACAGTTAGCATGGATTCAATCTCGTCTCAGCAGCGCTACATAACTCCCCTTGCCATCGACTACAAAGAACGCGGTTGGCAAGGCCTTGCTTCTAATCGTGAGCTCTGCGATCAACATCCCCTTAGCCTCAGTAGGGTTGCCATTGAAATCGTTAAGCACCATATAGGTCTTAACTAAATGTTTCGTAGTCTTTCCCAACTTCCAAGATGTTGAGTAATGCATCAAATTTATTGCCTCCGTCTACTAGCATCCTAGCCATCGCCTTCTCGTCAATAAATACCCTCAAGTATAAGGGCTTAATGTGCCGATGCTCGCTAGGTTTTTTGAAGATTGCTTCCTGAGACCCAAGGCACAATTGAGCCCCGTATGATCCTTGCGGATCTGACAAGAGTGCTTCGGGCATCCTATACTCGTCGGGGAGTATAAACACCATATTGATGTTGGCTTTAGTAGAGGATGATCCATCAGTAGCAGGCAGTGTCTTCTTCCTGTGTCACACCTTCCTAAGGACCATCGGTTTTAGCTCGGCAAACATCCTGTCTCTTTCTTAACCTCAGCCTCTCTCCGCTCATGGGTCCTTAACCTCTATAGGTGTCATCTTTGCGATCTCGTCAATCTGGCGGGAACCCATTGTGCCTTGGATTTTATCAGCTTCCGTATCCTTCCTTCCAGATTCTCCTCTAGGCTTACCCCCCAAGGCGTTGATATGTTTTCTTCGATTCTGTCTTTAGCCTATATAAGCTGCTTCTTAGGACTTGGGCTCCTTGAATGACAATGCCGAGATTAGAGGTGTCGTATCGGACAATCCCATGCGGATAGGAGCGTCATCCTCTTCCCCTAATAGAACTGAAAGAACAGGCACTCCCAATGCTCCATGTCTGGGACCCTTTGCAGCCTGTCCCGTACATGCCCCCTGGGGGCACTACATTCTCCTGAGCCAATCACGGCGCCCGCTACTGGTATTTGTTAAACAATTTATTGAATGCCACTTTTGGCTTTAGCACCAGTCGTGACGTCCTTTTATCCTTTTCTAGCCGATACCAAGTATTAGCTTTAGGACTTACTTTGGGCTTCACTGTTTTAGATGTGCCCGTAACTTCTGTAGAAATATTTACCGGACTGATCGTAGATTTGATATTCTAGTGGACCATCTAAGTGACGCCCGTGGAGAAGGCCACCTTTGGCGTGATTTGCTTATCTTGTTCTTTTACTTCATCGGCCTAGGACTGAACCTTTTCCTTCCCTTTGCCTGATACTTCGACTATATTGACAGAAAAAGGATTCACGTCCACTTGCATCGCGCTCTTGTCCTTGAACTTAAGCCTCCCATTTTCAATAGCCGGTTGGATTTGTTTTCTAAAGATATTGCAATCGTTGATGTTATGGGAGTACGAGTTGTGCCATTTGCAATACCTCTTCTTCTTGATCTCTTCTGGTGATGGCAGCACATGCCCCTCAGTAACCGGATATGATTTTCTTGAAGTAGCAAGTTGAAGATCCAATCACACTTGGTCATGTTGATTGAGTACTTGAGCTCCAATCAGTTTTTGGAAGGTTTGAGCCAAGTGCATACCAGCTACTTCTTATTTCCTTTGACTCACTCAGCCACATTGGCCTTCATGGGATCTTCATCAGACGACTCATCTTCGTTTGACGCATAGTTAACGTAGCTAACTTTGTCGTCAGCCTTCTTGAACTTATTTTTGAACTCATTATTTTCAGCGAATCGGCTTTCATTATGGAACTTATTTTTGAACTTTGCCGTCAGATTGCTAAGATCTAGGAATTCTTGCCCACTGATCTTCTCCCTGAATTGAGGCAGTAGGCCTTGATATGCAAGATCGGCAAGCTGTGCGTCTAGTAACACCACGCTGTAGCACCAATTGCGCATGTCCCTGAACCACTTGATGTATTCATTGACCGATTTTCCATACTTCTGACGGACCGCACTGAGATCAGATATCCTTAGTTCTGCGCTGCCGTTGAAAAAGTACTCGTGGAATCGGCTTTTCATGTTGGTCTAGGAGTTGATAGGGTTGATGGGCAAAGACGTAAACCATGTAAACGCCGGCCCTAATAGAGATAGGGAAAAAGCCTAGCACGATGTTGATCATACCGACCTCCTTCTTGACGCTAAGCAAGGAATTGGCCAATGTGCTCCATAGTTGAAGCTGATTCAGCCTCTAAAAATTTGGTAAAGTCCGAGACTTTGAATCCTACAGGGAAAGCGTACTGATCCATCCAATTTGGGTATAGCTTCCGGTACACCATGGTCTTTCCCTTCGGCTGGATTTCACACTGATCCCTTAAGACATTAGTTGTTTGATCAACTATGTTAGCCGATTGAAGAGATGACCTTTCATTGTCCAGCAGTTGCCCCCTAGTGTTGAGCAGAAACATCCACTAGGAACTGCTCCCTAGTGTTGAGCAGAAACATCCACTAGGGAGATCGGTTTGTTCTCGATGCGGAGTGAAGATTGTTAGGCGAGTAAGTCCTAAATACGTCTCCGTGGGGTGGTATCCCCAGTATGTTTGAACACTAGCAGCGGTGTTCCTCGTCCATGGTTTGGGAGCCGCCTATTTAGCTGATGTGTATGCATATTGGGGAACTTGCACTTGCACCGTGTAACACCCTATTTTTGCTTACGATAAAAATAATAATAAATCACTAGTCAATACACTACTTGAAATAAAATTCGAACAATTCAAAGAAATTTTATATAAACAATCTTGTACAAAGTTATATTCTTATAAATATTTCCAAAGCCCAGCTTTAATACATGAGTTTAAACTACATGTGCAAGAATATATATACACACAGAGATAAATAAGTCTATGACCAAAATCATACTTTCTCATAAAATAAACTATACACATTATGTGCATAGCTTTTCTTAAAATTAGCTCAATTTTAAATAAAAAGAAATCACAAAGCGCACAAGTACATATACGTATATGTGTATAAATATATCATATGTATTGTCATACCATGAATAGTGTCATTAAATTTTGATTAGTACTTACCTTAATTAATCTTGTTAGATAAATAATGAGACCGATCCTTGCATAAGACATCAAAACAAATCAAATAAATGAATATTAACATTTTTAATAACCCAAAGTATATTTTTATTACATTCTCCAGAGTAGTCAAAGATCCCTAAATAACTTTACAAAATTACATTAAACATTAGGGACTAAAATGTAAAAGTCCTAATATCTTTCCCTGTCTTATCTCAATCCTAGCTTGCTTCATGGCGAAGAAAATCCAAACCGGCTAGGTTACTTTGCAGCTAAGTAACCCGTCCACTATATATTTTTCTAATGACTAAAATTATTTGTGACTAAAGAAAGTGTAATGAAATAATTTAGAAATTGCAGGAGATAAATACTCATCAAATCTTAAAACTAATTATAAAAATGGAATCCTCATAATTTACTAAGCTCAAATATATTTTTATCATATTTTTTTGAAGAACCAAAAACCCCTTAATATCTTTATGAAACTTTATAAAACCAAGGGCCTAAACGCAAAATTAAGCATCCTTATCTCCTCCCCTGCGTGGCTTATAGAGCTCACGCGCAGAGAGAGAGAGAGCTTGGGCATAGATAGAGAGAGAGGGAAAGAGAGAAGAGAGAAGGGAGAGGAGAGAGGGGAAGGAGAGAGCCGGCGGTGGGAGAGGGAGACTGCACGGCGGCTCGGCCGGCGACGATGGCTCTGGCGGTGCTGTCGAGCTGCGCTGCAGCGCAGGAGAGCCGACAACGATGGTAGCCCGAAGACGGCTCTAGCGAGGCGGTGGCGGGAGCGAAGGCGGCCTCGTGGCGAGGGGCAGCGGCAGAGCCGCAGCGGAGCAGAGGACAGGAGGTGCGGCGCGACTCAAACCTGGCTCAAGACCATCGGCTGTAGTGGGTGGCACCCTCGGTGTCTTTCTCGCCAGGTGGGTAGCCCGCGTGCTCTCCCCAGGGATGATGGGAGCCGCGGCGGGTGCAAACGAAGAGGAAACAGTGGCTGGTCCCTAGCGGCGATGCCTAGGCGGCTGTGGTCGGTTCGGCAATACCGCGGACGAAGAAGAGGGGCGGCACAGCCATGGCCAAGCAGCGGAGGTGGCGGCAAGCAGTGATGTGGATGAGCAACGAAACCCGGCGGCGTCCGGCCATAGCATGGCCCAACCTGAGAAGCGGCGGCAACGGCGAGCTGTAGCGGGCTCCAGGGCGGCAAGGCGGCTAGGTCTGCGAGCAATGGCAGGGCGACAAGGAAAAGGGACAAGGAGCGCACAATTGCGTTGCATCCTGGCCTAAGGTCGGCGGTGTGAGCGGTGTCCTCTAGCGATGGTGGTGAGCTCGACCGGCCAGCACAGGGCGGCGTCAAGTCAAGCTTTGAGCAATGCCGGGCCTGGTGAGGGATGACTCAGCCCAACCCAGATAGGGCACGACGTGGCCAAAACGGTACTGCAAGCGACACGCGGCGATACAAAATGTGGTGCAGAGCGGGCAAAAGCAGGGGCGACCGTCCCGTGGCGGAAAGGCCGACCAGCAGGGTTTGTCGTGATGATGCTCGAGCTCTTGTCTGGTAGAGCTCGTGGCCGGGGAACGGGAAGTAAGGGTGTAGGGCCAGTAGATGGCAGTGTTGAGGCCTGTAGACTCAGGCCGATGAATCCATGGCAACAGAGCTCATAGCTAGCGAGGCTCATCACGATGAGCTTCAGGGCGGCACGGCTGTACTGCCGAGCTAGCTCGGGTAGTGGCAGTCGGAGAAGAAGTGCAGCGAAGCGCCGACGAAGCTAGTAGCAATAAGGAAGACGAGGCCCCGTTATGGTGCTAGCGCGGTAGGAGCGGTTCAGCTACGTTGGCCTAGCCGTCGGCGACCGATGGTGGAGTCAGCTCAAAGCGGCTGCAGCAGCAGATCGCTTGACCCTAACGGCATAGGTGATGCTGAAGGGCGGCGAATTAGATTCGTTGTTGTTCCCATGAAATCCCTAACCTTTTTAACTATTATAAATACCCTGAACCCTAGCAAAATTATGATTAGAACTATTTCACTATTTTATGTCCAAATAAAAATAAAAATAGTTTCCTTTAGTTATTAATAACAAATAAAGGGCTATAATAATAATACTCCTTTAAATATGGAAAATATTGAGATCATTCCCCGACTTAGATTACACACATCTCAACAACAACAACTCGAAACCATGGAGTAGATTTCTATAAAGCATATAGGTTTATCTCCATTTTAAATTAAATACAAACAGAATAGCCCTAACACAATTATAACCTATTACGTTGAGAGATGTAGACGATGAATCCTCAAGTAGGAAAAATCTGTGTGAAAACCCTAGATGAACATTCGCCTATAGATGAACATTCGCCTATCATGCATCATGCATATTTCATCTTTTGTGTCTTTATTAATGTTATTCGCTTTTATGCGATAGAATCGGACAGCTCGGAAGAGAAGCTGGAAGGCCAGACTCAAGACAACGACATGTTCGGTTCAGGCGAGCCAATATCTCTAATTCATTCCCTTTTACCCAGTTTACTTAAATTATGTTGTTTTAAATACAAAATTGCATGCAATATGATTTCCTGAGTATGGTATGTTGGAAACAAAAGCTGCTAGAGCTGGTCTAGTTATTCCACTTGATAAATAGTGTTGATAAACACAAACCCCTCCTTGATATAATTTCCTTATCCTGTCCTTTGATAACCTAAGGTATAGAGGTTAAACTCCTTGACTAATGAGTCTTTGAAATGGCTTAGACATGTTTAAGTCTAGAGTCCATGGGTTTGATCTTGGCTATCAACGATGCGGTACTAGGATGATGGGTCAACCAATGTAACGGCATAGCCCGCTATCAACGGTGCAATGCAACGGCATAGCGCGCTATCAACGGTACAACGCTTGGCCCACACAAATGCCGTATACAGAGCAGGTACCTCAATGGTACAGTCCCATCATTACCATGATGTATATCACGATAGGAATTAGTCTCTTTGCACACAATTGTTGATAAAACATAGTGTAGCAAAGATGAACCATACTGCCTCTGATCAAGACTACATCATTGAAGCATCTAAATGGCTTCCTTGTTGGATAGTCTAGTCAGCACATGCGTATCCCGAGTACATTATTATGGTGATGTGTTGTGCCCTGTTCCCTGAGTATTCTTTGCACTCGATAAGCTAAAGAGATAATCCATGCATTTGGGTGCCAGTTATGCCCGAGTACGAAAGTGAGTCAAAAAACTTCTTGATTTATTTGATTGAGATTAGGATATGTGGATCTTGGCCATTGTTGAGCTCAAGGAGATCAGGCCTCTTGGCTAAGAGGGTGAGTCTACTGCCATTTACCTGAAAAACGTGTGCCAGTTGTAGTATGGGCACGGGTTCGCCAGAAGATGGAAAACGTGCGCCAGTTGTAATATGGCATGGGTTCGCCATACCGTTGGAGATAGCTCACCATAGCAATGAGAGCTAGTCTGTCGTTTGTGGAGACCATGACCATGGCTATGGTATGGATCTGCCACCTGGGACACGTATTCCTTGGCTAAGGTTACGTTGTCGCCACTAAGATACCCCTGTTTTATAAACAATTGGCATATATAGCCCAGTACATCTTTGATTTATTAAATGGCTAAGTCTTGAGATTTTAACTTAAAAGTATGGCATCTTTGGTTTTAAGCAAACATGAGAACCCAGCCTCCACCAAAAAGTCTTGCATAAGTAGCATTAGGTGAGGTCTTGGTTCACGAGCGCGGTTTGATTGCACGCTCACACTCGCACCCACTCACTTTTTAGGTGGCGTCGAGAAGGAACTTGGCCTGGATGATATCGACAAGGAGGAGAAGGGCCAGAAGGATGACGTAAAGGACGGGTGTTAGGCGGGACTCTAGTCGCTTGCCTGATTGGGTTGAGCACAGCCTTGAGACTCGACTCTTCCTACTGTTTCCGCTTTGCTAGTCTCTGATAAGAGTTCATTTTGATTTTGTAGATTTGGCCTTTTCGGCCTGCTAAAATGAGCCAGGTTGTAATTGAACTCTTTTGTAATAATAATCTTTATCGCATGTATAAGATGATTTCAGCATTTTGTATAAGGTGTCGTGCTAGCAAGACAAGATCCTAGGCTAGCACAGGTACACCGAGGTTCCCAGAAACAGGGGCCGACACACCGGCATTGGATCAGGTACCAGTATTGGCTATGGAGAAGCCTGATACTCTGTTCGCTAGGTCACAGGAACATAGTGCGCCTGACCGGGCATGGTCGGTGGTTGATATGTCTGTCTCGCAAGTGTTGGCTGAGGAGTTTGGTACACATATTGAAAAGACGCCGCTGATGCCTGGGTCTAAAGACTTGGCGGGGGCTCTGATGGTCCAACCTCGGCTGGGTACAAAGCTTGTATGTCAGTGTATAAGAGTGTAGGCATAGGCCCGTACAACACTAGCTAATAAGTCACTGGAGCCGATGCAGTAGCCTAGGTGGCCAACGTAGCATGGATCTGCTGTTGTTGGCCAATGGTGAACTGTGGATAGGTCGATACAACAGTTCCAGGAGCAAACAAGGTATCGTTGGCGACCATCTCATGTGCTATCTCCTTTACGTTGTTCATGATTACCGAGCTGAGCGTGGCGATGAGGCCGATGATTGATTTTCCATAGCATGGTGAACTGATGGGTGCACCATCTCTGATACCTCCTAGGGAGTTATCTCATTGCGAGGCATAGCGGGATCCACCATCGTAGGAAGTTCCCCTTTCTGTACTATGTTCCCATGTTGGCTCTTCTAGAAAGCTCCAAGGTAAGCATGTCTTACCTCCTCCATCCTCGCTACCATGTCCTAACGCTATTCTTCGGTAAGATCAGCATTGGTCACACGAAGGATATTGTCTTCATTGACGTTAGCTTGATCTCACTGATCAGCCATATTGTCACACCGAGCATGCTAAAAGGTGTATTGACATAAAAAGCTGGTTTCAACGCCAACATGTGGGCATAGGGAATAGGATTCCCGACAACACCGAAAGGAGGGTTCAAAGTGTGCCAGCTGATTTAACCTACAATCGGCAAGAAAAGAACCAAACAACTTTGGATAGCCGATTAAATCTGTAATGCGAAGGACCTATAACATTTGGAAACAAATCCAAACAAAGATGAAAGATAACGAAACTATTGGCTTAGATCAAATCTAAACCAATAGGTTTAAAAGGATAAACGGTCTATTACCAATCCGATAGAATCAACAAGGCAGCAGAAAAAGGGTAAACAAACTATCAACTAGCTGATTAGATCGTCTAATTGATAGAATGAAGGTAAACAAACTATCGATGAGTAGCGAGCTACAAGCCAGTAGAACGAACGGTAAACAATCTGCCGCCAACGAATGTGTTGATTGATAGAAAGAGGGTGAAACCTAACCCTTAGTTGAAACGTGATGCGTAATAATATCAACCAAGATAGTATTTCGATAAACCAACCGAGAAGATTGAACTTATTGAAGACAGTACTCACTTAGGGTTGTACCTTGAAGCCAATCAATAGACGATACACAACAAGTCGATCGAAGACAAAATATGACGAAACTACTCTAATGCAATGAAAGTAAAGAACGGGTAAAAAGTAGATGTATTGTATTGATGTGTTCCAACTTTACACGCCCTAGGGACTAAGTATTTATACAGACTCTCATATCGTAACTCAAATTAGGACTCTTATTCGTATCCGATACAGACTCGATCTTTATCTTCTAATTTTTCCTAACACTACCTAATATACCTGGATTTAGCTGATTTAGACTTTTCTTTGCACCCTATAATCAGGCCAGGACTCTTCCTTGCATATCTATTTCAGCCAATTCGGACTTCCCTTTTGCATCTATTTTTGGCCCGTATTTCCCTCAAGCCCAAGCCGATTTCTAAAGCTTCCAGGACATCGGCTAATTACAAAATTAGGTGTCAACAGCAGGGTGCCATCAATTTTCTTAATCAAATAGGGTGGATGTTGGTCATCTGCATGCATAGTATTGGTTTACTTAAGGGAGTTATCAAAACAGTTTTGGGCTTCGGGGCATAGGTTTTGGAAGCTGGGGCATTTGATGCCACCCAACAAACAAGAGACATATAGAAGTGATTTCCAAAGTGTTGCTTACATACGTCACTGAGTTCTAGCACTGATGCTATAATACTCCAATTTCTATTGAGAAAATAAAGCTTGGACTGTTTAAATTTTGAAAATAAAAGGAGAGGATTATTAATAGGCAAGTAAAAGCCCAATGCTAGGAAATTTAACCTTTCAACATAAAAAGCAACAAGAAAATTTTGGTAAAAATCTAAGTCTTACCCTTGGATAAAATTCTAGATTTTATAAATTATTACTACCCCCAAAACCTATTTCTAAATAGGATAAATAAAACAAAAAAGAGAAGAGAAAAGAGAAAAACAAGAAAAGAAAAGGGAAAAGAAAATCGGCCCTGGCCCACTTCTCTTCCTCCGACCGGCTCTCCCTCTCCATCATGCGCCCGCCCGCTTGGGCCACCTCACGCGCGCTGCCTAGCCGCGCCCGGCCGCGTCTTTGCGCCGATCTCCGCTTCTCTCGCCTCGCCGCAGACTCGTCGCAATGCCGTGCACCAAGGTGCGAGGCACGGCATGCGCGTGACCACGCCGGGCTGCGCATGCACGCCCATCCGATGCGACTTGGAGTCCCCGTCCTCGCCCTGCCTCCTTGACCATGCACAGCACGCCGCGCGCCATGCCAGCCAGTCGCGCCGTCACCTCGCTTTGCCATCCCAAGGCAGCACGACGCCGCGCGACACGGTATAATGCGCCGTCGTGTCCCCGCCACGCCGTACCCCCTTTCCTCGCCGCCCCTACGGACGAGCTCGCCTACTCAATGATGAGCATTGAAGGCCATGGCCCCTCACAATGATAGCCCTAGACCCACCAACCCACTCTCCCGGACACCGCCCATCCTCCCCTGCCCTTTTAGAGCCATTAAAGCCCTGTTACCCTCTTCTCACGTTTTCCCCTTTCGATCAGTTCCGCCGCCGCACCCCAGCCCCGTGTCCCGCACGTTGTGGTAAGCCACTAGGCATGGACCCAAGCCCATTTCACAGCTCTCCCCTCCTACTTCCCCATCCTTCCTTTGATCAACCCCTCACCCATTGCAGCTCGACGGAGAGCTCGGAAAGCACCGCCGGCCGCGAACTGCCCCCTTCTTGATTTCATCGCCACCGGTAAGTCCCATTTCGATTCATTGCTCAAAGAGCATCTTAGAAGCATCGTTCTCACCCCCATACCCCTGATTTGGCCTAGGACCCACCGAAGTTTGCTGGCGGCGAGAGCCCTGCTCTGATTGCCGTTGACCTCCACGACGCCAGGACAAACCGAGCCACCCTGTCCATCCCACTACTTCAGGTACCCTCTCGGTTCCTCTCAGTAGCTCGAGCAACCGCCGCGCTGATCCAAAGGTCCAAGAATCGCCGACGCCACGGTGAACTGTGCCCACTACCGCTACCTTTAACCGCGCCGCCGAGCTAGGCCACCGTCGGCCACGCCGTCACCTCCATTGGCCTCACCATGGGGCCTAGTGTCCATTTCCCTAAGCTCACCGACCGGGATGGCCTGAGCCACCGGCGCACCGTCGGTCTACCCCTCTCCGGCCGCACCCGGCTAAAGGAAGATGATACGGGCGTCGGACCGTCAATCAGTGTCGTTGACCAATGGGCCTAAGCGATTAGCCGTTTATCGACGGTTGCTTGGTGACGAGCCTTTGACTCGTAGGACCCGCAATGTTTAACCGCCCAACGCAGCGCTGGGTTTTCCTCGCATTTCCTAATTTAAAAAAACCAAAGAATGGAAATAGAATTCCTAAAAATAACACAATACTTCCAAAAATTCTAGAAAAATTGTGTAAAATACTAGACAGGCCCATAAACTTATGAAAAATATCAAACCTCACATTTCAGAAGGAATGAATATATTTAGAAATCTAGTGAGCTCTATAGGGATTAAAAAGAAATTTCCAAAAATGCTGAAGGCGTATTTTCTTTCTGTTAAAGTTTTATAAAATGGTTTTATAAAAAGAGTTGCTGAGTTATGCTTTCGTGTGTGAGGATAGGTTTTCGTGTGTGAGGATAGGACCCGGAGAGTTTGTGGAACCCCCTGCCGAAGGAGATTACCCGCACCCGGAGTACGACCAAGGCAAATGAACCATTGTCTGACTTAAAGGAACTTATAGAATTTTAAACTTGCATGCTATCTTTAAAATAAATAGTTCCTAGAGTTAGCTACACCCAGAAAATATAAAATGACTTTCGCACCCTTATTAATTTTGCACCTTAGGGTTAATTATAAAATACCTCAACACCTTGCTTACTTTTGGAATAGGATAAAAATACTTCATGCGAATTAAATGCTACCATTTGTATGATATTGCAATGTTTGTGAAGAAACTTTTTGGTAAAATGAGGCATTAGGAAAATGTCGGGATTGGGTTACTTTTCTATCTCTCCCCTTAAAATGCTCTGACTAGGGAGGACCCGGTTGACCACCGTTGATCGTCTGTGATGGTCATTGGTCCTAGTGCCTTGGCAATGTCGAGAGGAATCCGTAAGACACAACCACATGTAGTTTGGTGGTCCAAAGCGTCCACATGAGCTCGCCATAATTGGGCCGCCGTGGAGTTAGGTTGCCAGGCGAAGGAGTGAACAGGAGCGTTCGTACCACATATTAAGCCGACGCGGGGTGCACCATGGGAGCTCGCTTGTGAGATGATTCCGCCGTGGGCCGTGTCGCTAATCGACGGGGCCCATTTGTTGGTCTAGCACAAGAATTTTATTAAAAATAGAAATTTAATTATGGAAATTGGTTTAATTGATTAAAAATTGGTTAAGGCTAAATAAATAAAAGAAAGGGAAGCCAATAAGAAGGCTTATATTTGGTGCCCCCCTTCTTTGTCGCCAGCTCGGAGGGCGCCGATGTGTCGGGGTGGAGGTTGGCCGATGAATAGCCCACAGTGCCAGTGGGGGTGTGCAATAGCCTTACCCTTGTCAGCCTACAAGAAGTGCAAGTGAGAAGTTACAATCAACTAAGAAGTATAAGTAAAATTGAAAATTACCAGAAGAAGTCAATTGGCTAATGGAAGAATTAGAAGAGCTTGGTTGAGCCGATGAGGCGCTTCCCTCGTCTTCATCCGGCTCGGGGATTTGGGTGTTTAGATTGGCAAGAAGATCAGGAAGATCTGTATAGAGACGATCTAGATGATACTGAATAGGCCGATCAGCAGGAAAGATGGCTTCCAGAACCTGGTGCCACCACACCCTAAAGTTACTGTAAGTTTTGCCGCCCAGACGAGATGGCAAGGAGGGAAGGGATAGATCTTCAGCTAATTAGGTGATTACACTGATTGTCCATGGAGCCGATGGCATCCTTGGCTCTAGTCACTCGTTCAAAATGAAGTCCAAGACTAACTGGCCAAACCCAAGCTGTCTGGAGCTGGGTGGTAGAACTTGTACGAAGGCTTGGAGGTTCGAGCCCTTGAGTTCAAGCCAACGATCAGGGTAAGTTCAAAGAAAATGGTGAAGTTGGAAGCAATCCCCCTGGTTGGTTGAAAGAGATACTTCCCCAAATACTCCATCAGCTCGTCCTCCCTGATACCTTCACAAGGGAATTCTATGTCTGGGGAAATCGTCTGTCTAGAGAAGCCGACGAAATTGCTGGGCCGATGCCCACCCGCTAGTGTACATGCTGACGTGGTGAAGTGTTTTCATCGACGACGCCGACGAAAATATATTACACTGTGGCAAATGACATGGCACGTGACATGGCAACTGTAATAAGCCAACATTAGCAGGCCCAGACTAATGGTGGTCTATTTTCATCGGCCTGGCCGATGAAAATATGGTTTTTAAAAAATTACAGAAAAGCTAAAAAAATCCTAGAAAATTCACAAAAAATCACACAATTCACCAAAAAAATATCAGAAATTCATATAGATTATCACATCCACATGCCATCACATAACATTCATCATTCACATCATCTGATACACATTATCACATCCACATACCATCATAATGGCGCAAACACCATTCTACATAAACAAAAGTGCACTAGTTCCAACTGCAACTCAATATAAATGCATAGAAATAAAGATTGTGTTCAAATAGTTTCATATCAGTGACATAAGACAGTAAACAGTCACATAAGGCACGGTTGATATAGAATTACATTGTTCAACTTGTAGGTGTGTGGAAGTTGTGGCCACTACCTGCATCGCCCCCCTAAATTGAGATATTGGTCGATAGGCGCCCCCGAACCACTTGCGACGTCACCTCAAACATTGGTTCCCGGTTCAGCAGGCGGTGTCATCAAACCCTATAGGAATCAAAGTGGTTATTATTTAATTTCATAGGAAAGATCAACGTTCTGAAAATGACAAGTTATTAGTAAGTACCACTTGTGGGGATCGGAAGAAAGGAGGTGTAGGAGGAGGATGGAAACGTAGACAAATTAACAGCAGTGGATCCAAGGTGAGAAGCTAAATATCCTAAAAAAATTATAGATACAAGAACAAAAACAAATATAACTGTTAAGACACCAATTAACAAACTAAATGATTAAGTCTATAGGAAATTACATATAATTTGCCCATTAGCACTATATGCAAGCATGGATCATCAAAATTTGCCATTCCACTTCATGCTCATCCATAGCAAAAAATACAAGAAATTACAAAAATAAATGAGGCACACATGATATAAATTTGATAAATTTATCAAAAATAGTAATACCAAGTGCTTTAAGCCTAAATGATCAATTCTATAGGAAATTACATACAATTTTCCTGTTGTCACTATATATATACAAACATGGATCATCAAAATTTGCCATTTCACATCATGCTTAACCATAGCGAAGATTTACAAATCACATCTAGCACGTACAATATAAATTGACAAATTAATCAAAAATGGCAATATCAAGTGCTTTAAGCCTAAATGACAAAGTCTACACAAATAGTCGAAATGTACTCATTGTAGGCATGAAATGTTATTTTCAACTATTGTAATCGTAAACAACTTTACTTACTTACTTGAAAGTATTGTTGTTGTTGTGCCTACCATTGAACAAAATACGCTTGGGTTTGCATTGCACTCTCGTGTTGCCTTCATTAAATTCACCAATTCATAATTTACATGAATGTAACATACAAATTTACATGAATGTACCTAATAATTTACCATACATGAATGTAACATAATTTTAATGTTATCTACCATAAAAATAAAGTCATTGATTGATAAGAAGAATTAAAGTCACATAGAGGGCGGACGATGGCGGGGCCGAGGGCAAGGCCGGGGCGCGGCTGGGGTCAGGGGCTCCATGGCCGAGGGCAAGGATGGCGCAGCCGAGGCCGAGGGGGCACGACCGGGGTGGGGGCGGTGTGGCCGGGGCCGAGGGGCGCAGCTGGGGCGAAGGCGACGCAACCAAGGGTGTGGGTGGTGCCGCCGGGGGGGAAGCACAGAGGAGGGAAAGTACGGTCGAGGGCGGGGACGGCGTGACTGAGGAGGGGGACGGGGAAGGGCGGGGGGCCAAACGGAGAATAGGGCCCGGTTCGATGGATTTTCCTATTCATAAAAAAACCAAGTAGTAACGTCGGCCGGGCCAACAAAAATAGTGCTCAGCCCATGATGTGGCATTTTTTATTTTGTGTTTATTTCCATTGGCCGGGCCGATGAAACTAGAGCCCGTGCACATGATGTGGTTTTTTCATTTTTTGTTTACTTCACACGCGTCTTTTTTTTTTGTCTTATTACCGTCGATCGGGCTAACGAAAATACCAGTCGGGCCCGACACATGGCTTTTTCATTTATTTTTGGGTTTATTTTTGTCGGCCGGGCCGACGATAATAGTTCCCAGAAAATTCAAATTCTTGCATGGGACATTGGCCCATCTATTTTCGTCGACTGGGCCGATGAAAATAGTTCGTGGAGGTGCAAACGTCGGCTCGATCGACAAAAATAGTTCGTGGAGGTGTTAACATCGGCAAGGCCAACAAAAATGTCCTTGTTTTCGTCGGTTTGGACCTAGCCAATGAAATAATAGATTTAATTGCGTCGGTCTGTCTCGGGCCGATGAAAATACATATGGCCATCGAAAACAATTCATTTTCTTGTAGTGGTGGGAGCACCTTTTATTAAATTGTTTAATAGAAGATTAAGATGAGCATAGTGCTAAAAATTTTCTTATTTATTTCTATAGTAGATGACAGCTAGTAATGTCAATGCAAATCCTGGTTTTAACTTACGATCTATTCTTGAAAAGGAAAAGCTTTCTGAAACAACTTTCATAGATTGGTACCATAACTTGAGAATTGTTCTCAAGTAAGAGAAAAAGGAATATATTCTAGAGATCCCGTATTCTAATGAACTACCAGATAATGCTTCTACTACTGATCGCCGTGCTTATAACAAGCAGTGCAATGATTCATTTGATGTTAGCCATTAATGTTAGCTGTCTCATGCATGTTATCATGCTTGTTATGATGAACTCTAAGCTTTAGAAGTAATACAAGTCAGCGGATGCCATCACTATGATTGAAGGACTCCATGGCATGTTTGAGAATCAAGCTACGGCAATGAGATATTTGATATCTAAAGCTCTGCTTGTGTGCAAGCTAGCTGAAGGTAGTTCAATGAGTCCTCATGTGTTGAACATGATTGGTTACAGTCAGAGCTTGGAAAAGCTTGGTTCTCCCCTTAGCGAATAATTAGCCATAGGTGTCATTCTCTAGTTCCTCTCTACGAGCTTTGTGTCGTCGGGGACTCCGAACGGTGAGGTCTGGCGCCCAAAGGCTTTGGAGGACGCCGCGAGATGTAGTGGTTTAGAAAGCGGACGCTAGGTGAATAAAACCAGTATAAAAAATGTGTGATCAGAATGCTTCTTCCCCTTTCATTGATGAGATTATTAATTTATACAACTCTAGGGTCCGGATTTACACGCATGGGAAATACCCAAATTACCCCAGCCCAAAGGAAACACCCAAATTGCCCTGGTCTCTGAGTCGTTGATCCTGCGATCAACGGCTAGACTAGCTTTCTTGCAACCTAAGCTTTTCTACTCCCTAATGTGCCCTCGGGGGGGGGGGCACATTCTGACAAGATAGTTGATCCGTCGGTCCTTGTCGATTCGTCGCGAAGTCTTCGCCTCTGCCCAAACCTGTCTAAGATAAATCTCAGTCTCCACGAAGGGTCCTCGTGAAAGACTTCGCTCCTCAGCCACCCTTCGGTAAAAATCCCGAAGACTCTCATTGCTCGAAGTTCCCTCGGAACGCCTGACCCTTCACGTCCATCTCCCGACCCTTCGCGCATGTCCAAGTCTTTTGCTCGCAGCCCAAGGGGTCTTGAGGTCATCTTTGGCACGCTTCTCCACTTACCCCTTCGGGTTATGATCCTCACGAAGGACCTTTACAGCATCTTCGTGGACATCCACCTTTTCCGGAGATGGGGTGGTTGTCCCTACAACATAAGCCCCTTACGGTCACGTCTCCACCTCGCCGTTGTGCCTGGCCGGAATATCCAGCTCCCCCTTCTCCACGTCGAGGTGGTTTTTTCGAAGATGCTTTTTCTTTCATGTTCGTGATGCTGTCTTCGCCCGTTGATGTGACTTGACGTTCTGACCATGTCAGTGGCCTCGAAGTCCTCGCGTTGATCCTGGCCGCCGATCGTCACACGTGTTGTCGAATCCGCGGGCGTCCCTCGGAATTTCCTTTTGATTTTTGATTTTTTCTTTTTGTGACTCTTCGATTTCCTCGCGACGCATCATCGCCGTTGGTGCGGACACGCGGCGTTCGTCCGTGTTCGTCTGCCTTCCATATAAGGGACCCCGCCCTCGTCTCCTTCCCACTTGCCTTTGCTTTCTTGAAGTTCTTACTTCCGCCATCCCGCGCTCTTGCTCTCTCGTCAACGCTTCGCCTCCGCTGGTTCGCCGTCTCTGCTGCGCCATTGCTGGTTCGTTGCCGCTGGTTCGTCGCCGACGCCCCGCCGCCACTCGACGCCTACAGGTACACCATTCTTTCAATGTCTTTTTTTTTTTGGTTCGGGGTATGGGGGCTTCAAGGTATGGTAGTTTTGGCTCCGGCAAACTCGTCGGCGATTCTTCTTGTACCGGCAGTGGTGGTTGCGCCGCCGTTTATGTGTGGTTCCGCATTTCAAATGCTTCTAAGGTGGTTGCGTGAGGGTTTTTTTTATTCCCGAAGGGTCGGTTCTCCAGAGTGCTGACGTTTAGTCTTTTATTCTTGCAGTCTTCGGAATCTGCAATGGCTCTGAAGAAGGTCTTGAGTCCTGCGGATCTCTTGCGGCTGTCTTGGGAGCTGGGGCAATCGAGGATGACGCCGGACATGCTTGCGAAGGTGGCGGATCGCTTCATCGGACAAGGCGGACTTCAGACTCCTGGCAAGAGATTTACCCTCGCCAAATGCCGACGAGGCAGTCGTTTTCAACTCGCAGGTGAAGGCAGGTCTTCGGATACCGTGCACCCGCCTAGTTGGGGAGGTGCTCGAGCTGTACGGGGCACAGCTCGTGCATCTCTCCCCGAACGCCGTGGCCCGGCTTGCGGTTTATGAGTGGGCGCTCCGAAGCCATGGCACGCAACCAAGCGCCCGACTCTTCGAGTTCCTCCACGAAGCTAAGTGGCAGGGGAAGACAAGAGGCAGCACCTTTGGGTGCCTAAATTTCGTCGTGAAGTCGGCGCACACTGCCAATTTTTCGTCCCTGGCCACCAAGAAGAAGTGGGACGGGGCGGCTAGGCTGAGCTGGAAGCGGTTCTGGTTCTACCAAAAGGTGGATGCAGCGGACTCTCCACTGAGGTACACCCCGGGGCGGCCAACTGCGTCAAGTTCCCGGTGGAGAAGCTGTCCGGCTCCGAAGAGGCGCAGCGGCTTCTCCTCCAGAAGATCAGCAAGCACTTCTCCATGCGTTGCCTCGCCGAGGAGTTCTTCGTGGCCAAGGTGGGGCCGCTGATGCGCAGCTGGGAAGAGTGCGTTATCGTCGGCGAGGGAGGCGACCATCTCACTTTGAGAGATGAGGATCACCATCCTCGGACGCTCGAGTCGGCCGTGGAGAGGACCGAGGGGATGTTCGGGCCTTTGAAGCCGACGGTCGCAGGGCCCGCTGGTTGGGTGGTGCCGCGTCAACCGTATCCTCGGGACGGTTTCTCCCTGGGTGGAGCCTGAGCCGAAGACGGGCGGGAAGAGGAAGGCTACAGATGGCGCTACCGCGGGCCCCTCGAAACGGCCCCGTGGTGAGTATTTTCCTATTCCTGTCATACCTCCTCGTTTGTTGTTTCTAACTTCGATTTTTCGAATCAGAAGCCGCAAGCGTGGAGGATGAGGAAGAAGGCGATGAGGAGGTCGAAGACGAAGGTCTCCTGGTTGAGGGCGATCACACTTCGCCGGACACGCAGAGCGCGGCTAGTGGTGGTGATGACGATCCAATGGATGTCCTTGTCAGCAAGACTCCTTCGGGGCTGTTGGATCCCGAACACGGCTCCAACGAGCTTCAGGATAGCCATGGAACTAGGTCTCTTCCTTCGGGTCGGGGCCCTGTGACTCCTGAAGGGGCCTCCGCTGATGTTCCTACGGAGGCCGAAGGGTATACCGCCGCCTTCACCGTTGATACGGAGCTCTGGCTGGTTGACTCCCCTTCCGCCGAAGGTTTGTTACTATACCTTGGTACATTTCCTATGTTGTTAGTTTTTCCTTATGCTTAGTTTCCTGCAGACGGGGTTAACGAGGAGCCACCTTCGGTGCCCATCTCGGGGGCCATCGGTGTCGGCACCGCTACTGATGCCATTTTGGCGTTGGTGGTGACAACCGCCACGGAGAGGGGGTCTTTGTCAACTACCCCGACCGCACTTGGCGCCGCTGGTCCAGCGTTACCGGCTATGGTGGAGGGAGGAGTTCCTCAAGCTTCTACTCCTACACCCGGCCCCAAATCCTCGGTAGCGGCGACGACTGTTGATGGAGGGGCTTCGCATGCGACCCCTCCCGCGCCTAGCGCCGTCCCTGCCTCCGATGGTTTCTATCTTGAGCCTGATGCTCTCCTCCCCAATGAACATGTAAACACTATCATCGAGGAGTGCCTCCGGCAATCCTTGATCGCTGCAAGTCGTTCCCTTTGCTGGAGAACATGCGCAGCATCGAGTTATGCCTTGCTTCGGTAATTTTTTTTTGATCCTTCGTGTTATTTATGTTGTATTTGACTGTAGGGCTTGGCTCGGAATCGTGTCGCATCGACACAAGTCTTAGGTCTCTCGAAGAAGTGTGCTGTTCTTGAGGGTCGCGTCACCGACCTTGACCAAGAGAATAGCACCCTTCGGGAGGTCATCGTGAAGGAGAAGGAGTTGGTGGCCCTTCTTAGGGCAGAGAAGGACCAAGCGGAGCAGCATGTGAAGACCGCTGAAGAAGTCTTGGCTGAGCTTCGTGTTGCATTCGAGGCTCAGCGAGCTGAACTCGAATCGTCACGTAAGGAGTCCAACAGCCTGCGTGACGATTTGAAGAAGGGAGCCACGGAGCTTGGGATTCTTCGGGGTTCCGTGGCGAAGGCAAAACAACAATTGGAGGCGCTCCAAGGGGAGCTGCTATCTTTGAGCCATGCCTTCGCCAAGGAGATGAGCATGCTGGGGACTATTGCCGTGAGCATTCCTCCGAGGAGTCTGGCTTTAGCCCTCAAGTACCTGAAGGAGGCGATCGGGACCTTGGTGGACGGGTCCTTATGCTATGGCTCGGACTGCGCCGTCAGCTCCATCTTCGCATTTCAATAATGCTAAAGAGCGCTGGGTGCACACATTTTCCAAGCGGCTCCTCCCCAAGCGGTTCATATCCCTCGGTATTCATTCCCAGCTCCTTCGATCGTGACTCCCGCCAGGTTGTTCGGGACTTCCTGGTGAGGTTCTGGCAAGCTGGCGGTCCTGCCTTCTGTCGCGCTTTCATGGCCAATGCGAAGAAGAAGACTCCTGCGGCCGCTGCGGTTGGTTCACCTGGGCCTCTGAAGATAGCAGAGCCTAAAGTGCCGAGCTCCGAAGACTCTCTGGCAAGTCCCGCTCCCCAGGATCCTAAAGGTCTTGTGGATCCGAAGGGCAAAAGGCCAGCGGAGTATAATTGTAATATTTTGCTGATGTAATACATGATCTTTTGTTTACTTCTTATTCCGAAGTGGTTCCATATCGTGAGTGATCTTTTGTCTTCACGATGTTTTGTTTTCATTTGGCGTTAGTCCTTCGCTTCGCTCTCTGATCGACGCGTGATAGGTTAGTCGGCGTTCACGAAGACCCTTGGCTCGCGAAGGCTCCTTGTTTGAGTTCTTGGCGTGAGCGCTTGTAGCCTCACGCTAGCCCCTTAGTCATATAATTGGCGAACGCGCAATCGAATTAACGTATTGGCGTTCGTGAAGGCTTATGGCCCGTGAAGACTTTTCGGGTGCTTGGCGCGAGCGCTCGTGGCCTCGTGCCAGCCCCTTTGAGTATTTAGCGTTTTCCGCGTTTGCGAAGGCTTGCGGCCCACGAAGGATTTTCGAGTGCTTGGCGCAAGCGCTCTTGGCCCCGCGCTAGCCCCTTGGTGCTTTTAGCGTATTTAGCGTTCGTGTAGGCTCGTGGCCCGCGAAGACTCTTTTTCGGGTGCTTGGCGCGAGCACTTTTGGCCCCGCGCCAGCCCCTTGGCGCTTTTAGCGTATTTGGCATTCGCGAAGGCTCATGGCTCGCGAAGGCTTTTTTTCGGGTGCTTGGCGTGGCGCGCTTGGCCTCAAGGCCACCCCTTGGCGCTTTTAGCGATTTGGCGTTCATGAAAGCTAGGCCCACGGCTTTTTTTTCGGTGCTTGGCGCGAAGCGCTTGGCCTCAAGGCCAAATTTCTAGGCGCTTTAGCGTTTTGGCGTCATGAAGACTCATGGCCCGCGAAGACTCTTTTTCGGGTGTTTGGCGTGAGTGCTCTTGGCCTCGCGCCAGCCCCTTTGTCGGATTGAAGTGTCTGCTCAAGAACGTTCCTCTTTTCCATTTCATTTCAAATTACATCTTGGCAGTTACATTCCCGTAGGATTTCTTCGGTCGCAGCCGGTTTTGGGCGTCTGAGCCTCGTTAAAAATTCCGCTCGTAAAACCCGCTAGGGAAAATCGAGTCGGAGAAAAGGGTACTCAACGCTTCTTCATTGCCTCATGGGTAATACTTAATTAGGCTCTTCGTGTTCCATGTGTTTGGGACCGAAGAGCCATCGAGATTGGAGAGGTGGAACGATCCTTGCCTTGTTTGTTTGTTCACGATAAAGAGTCTGTCCCATGTAGGCTCTAGTTTGGATGGTCGTTGTAGCATTTTCCGAAGAACCATGCCCCCTTCTTGGATCTCCCGTGGTCTTATGCGCTTGTTGTAGGTTTTGCTCATTAGCTCATTATACCTCTCTAAGGCCTGTTTTGCTTTAAGCCTGTCTTCTTCGACGGTGTCGGCCGGCGGTTGATCACTGATCTTAGCTCCACCTTTTATGAACCGAAGGGTCTTCGCCTGGATCTCAGCCGGCGTTACTGCCTCTTCACCATACACCAGCCTGAAAGGTGAATATCCCGTTGGTCTTGTAGGCGTCGTGCGAATTGCCCATAGAGTCTTCTCTAGTTCTTCTGGCCATTTTCCTTTTGCTTCATCCACCAATCTTTTTTTAGTGATTTCATGATGTTCTGATTTGCCCGTTCAATGGCACCGTTCGCTTGTGGGTGTCCCACGGAAGCATAGCATATTTTTATGCCGAGGTCTTCACAGAATGACTTAAATCTTGACAAGATGAATTGTGATCCATTATCAGCCACTACTTCTTGTGGTATGCCAAACCTGCATATCACATTTTTCCAAAAGAAATGTTGGATCTTCGCAGCTGTGATGCTCGTCAATGGTTCTGCTTCAATCTATTTGGTGAAGTAGTCAATTGCGACAATGATCCATTTAAATCCCCCTGAAGCCTGCTTGAGCTCCCCGACGATATCAATCCCCCACCTTGCGAAGGACCACAGTGGGGGTGAGGGTTGTAAGTTTGTTGGCGGAGCCTTCGGTGGGTTTGTCATCCACTGACATCCTCGGCATCTTTTTACGAATTCTTCTGCGTCGCTATTGGCCGTTGGCCAATATATTCCCATGCGTAACACCTTCGCTGCGAGCGCCCTTGGGCTTTGGTGGGAGCCGTAAATTCTTGCGTGCACTTCCGCCAGCGCTTCCTTTCCTTCTACCCTTGAAACACACCTCATCCACGGTGTGCCAATTCCCGATTTGTAGAGTAGGCCATCTATCATGGTATATGTTCTTGCACATTGCTTTATCGTGTGCGCCTTCCTACTATCTTCAGGTAATTCGCCATCCCAAAGATATTTGACGATGAATGTTCGCCAATCTTTTTCCAAGAATCCTGCTATAAGTTGCATTTCGGGGCATATAGATGCTCGTGATATTGCTTCATAAAACACCCCATCAGGTATTCTTATAAAGTATGCTACTGCCTTGGCCAACTCGTCCGCTCTCATGTTTTCCCCCCTTAGTATTGTTTTCACAGAGATCCCCATAAAACGCTTCTCCATTGTTCTTACTGCTTCCAGATATTTTGCCATTTCGATGTCTTTTGCTTGAAAGTCCTTTGTTACATGCCCTTCTATCAACCTAGAGTCGGTGTAGATGACGACCCTTTTTGCTCCGAGGGATTTTGCTTTCCGAAGTCCCAGCCGTAATTTTCTGGATACCATAAGTAATGCATAAGCTATCTTCTCTAGCTCAATATAGTTTTTTCTCACTCCTTGCAATGATTCCGATACATAATATACGGGCATCTGTCCCCCTTCGGCTTCATCCTTTACAAGGACTGCGCTGACCGCAAAGTGGCTTGCTGATAGATACAAGGTTAGGTGTGTCGCCCCGTTCGGACTGACGAGTCTTGGTAGTTGATGAAGATGATCCTTCAGCCTTGCGAAGGTGTCCTTGCATTGAGGTCTCCATTCAAAGGGTGTTGTCCCTTTAATTATGCTGAAGAAAAGTTTATGTTTTTCTGCGGCCTTCGGGAGAAATCTCCCTAGGGCGGCTAGCTTTCCTAGGAGGTTTTGTGCTTGTTTCTTGTTTTCTGGATCTTTCATGCATTGAATTACATCTATCTTCTCCTTGTTGACATCGATTCCTCGGTGCGATAGCAGGAATCCAAGTAATTTTCCTGTTTCCACTGCAAAGGCGCACTTCATCGGGTTTAGTTTTATGCCTTCTGCTCTCAGACTTGCGAAGGTTTCTTGAATATCCTCGCAGTGGTCCCTCCTTTGCTTGCTTTTGACAACAATGTCGTCGACATACGCTTCTACGTTCCTCCCCATTTGCTTTGCGAGGACCTTCGCTATGATCCTTGCAAATGTTGCGCCTGCGTTTCTTAGACCGAAAGGCATTCTTCGGAAGCAGTATGTGCCGAAGGGGGTTATGAATGCCGTCTTCTCTTCATCTTCCTTTCTCATATACACTTGCGGATAACATGAGTAGGCATCCACGAAGCTCATTAGTTCACAGCCCGCTGTTGCGTTAACCAGCTGGCCAATTCTCGGTAGAGGGAAATCATCTTTTGGACATGTTTTGTTAAGATTTGTGAAATCAACGCACAATCTCCAGGTGCCGTTTGACTTTTTTACCATTACAACGTTTGCGAGCTACTCTGGGTACGCGACTTCTCGAATGACGTGGGCTTGATGTAATTTTTCCACCTCTATCTTCGTTGCTTCCTGTCTATCGGGTCCCATTTTCCTGAGTTTTTGTTTAGTTGGCTTTGCATCCATTTTCACATTCAGCGCATGCTCAATTGTTTCCCTAGGGACCCCCTTTGACTCTCCCGGCACCCAGGCGAAGATGTCACTGTTTTGCCGAAGCAAGTGGACGACGTTTGTTTCTTCTTCTTCAGAAAGGGCGGTTCCGATGGACACGGTCTTTTCTTCATTTTCTGGGAATAGTCGTATCTTCTTCGTTTCACTTTTCGGCCTGACCTGGGGATTGTAACCCTTCGGTCTATATTGAGGGTCGATCCTTTCCGTAGTTTAGACTGGCTTGAGCTTTGGTATGTTTTCGAGTTCATTTTTCCTTGCTGATTGCTGATTTCCTCGAATGGTAATGACGCCCCCTTCGGCGGGCAGTTTCATGCACAGGTAGCTGTGATGTATGATTGCCCCGAAGGCATTGATGATTTCTCTTCCAAAGATGGAGTTGTAACGATACTCCATGTCAACAACATCAAAGCATATGCTCTTTGTTATCTTTCTCTTGCATTCATGGAAAGTTACAGGTAATGATATCTGGCCAATAGCAGCCACAAGTTCTCCTTCGAACCCTATGAGCGGCATGTGCGATGGTGTCGGTCTGTCTTCTGGTATATTGAGTTGCTTGAATGCGCTGACGAAGATGATATCTGCTGAGCTTCCTCCGTCCATTAGCGTCCTTTGGACATTATATTCTGCAATTTCTGCTGTGATCACAAAGGGATCTTGGTGTGGGAACTTCACGCCCTTGGCATCAGTCGTATCGAAGGTTATCGGTGGAGCCGGTGCTGGTTTAATTGACACCGAGACGTGTGACACCTCGCGGATGAACTCTTTTCTCTTTCTGTTCGATGGGAGGTTCAGTGATGATCCTCCGGTGATGACATGGATAACCCTTCGGTTTTTGCTGTTCAACATTGTCAACCCTCTCAGGAGATTTGCGGTACTGATCCCTCGGTCACTGGTCTTGCCTTCGTTGTCGTTTCTGGTTTTGGTAGTTCTCGCGTTACGCTTTAACATCTCTGCATCCCTCGGTTGTATGTGAGTAGTTTTCTCCATGTACCGCGCAATATTTCTTCTCCTTGTCCTGACTGCCTCCTCGGAATCTATCATTCCTGTGGAAATTCTCCCTCCGATAATTGTCGTTCCTTTAATCGTCACCTCTTGTGCTATCTTTTCGATGGTTGTACTCGTCTCTTCGGGAGTTGTAATCCCTTCGGGAATAATCTATCCTTCTATTGTTGTCGATAGGTCTTTGCTCATCTGCTTTAGACTCAATGTTGCTTACTCTTTTGTTGTTTTGATGTCTCTTGTTCTTGTGTTTCTGAATTGCTCTCCCTGTGGCCATCGCGGTCCTTGTGTGTATTCAGCTGGCCTTGCCTTCTCAAGTTCTCCTCTTCTCCTTTTGCATACCCCTCAACCTCGTCATAGAGGAGCGTAGCTGTTTGCGGTGGGTCCTGAGTTAACTTGTGCAGAAAGGGTCCCGGTTGAAGCCCTCTTCGGAATGCATTGATTACCGAAGAGTCTGATACATCTCTTATCTGGCATCGTACAGCAGTGAACCTTTTGTAGTAGTCCCTTGTGCTTTCTTTCTTGCCTTGTTCCAGGCCGAAGAGGTCCCCCTCTACCATCCTCTGGATATAATTGCCTTGAAATTTATTGGCGAAGGTATCTTTGAGTTGACTCCACGAGTGTATGGATCCTGCGGCAATAAGTGTACCATGACAAATACGGTACCCTTCAAATAAGTTAGCAACAAGCTCTTTGCCTTGATATCATCATCTCCGCCAGCTGCTTCTACCGCCGTGTCATATACGTCTAAGAATTCATTTGGGTCGGTATCCCAGAAAACTTGAATACACTTGGCATTTTGAATCCTTCAGGCCATTTTTTGCCGTGAAGGTATGCACTTAGAGGCCCTTCGCTTGCCTTCTTCGGCTGTATCGTCGTTACGGTCGGCCGAAATTGCTCATGATTTTCCTCCGAGTATGGGATCCTTCGGGGCTCGTAGTGCTGTTGGGGTTGCATTGTCACGAGCTCTCTTCGGAGCAGATTGATTTGTTCGTCCAACAGTCACCTTCTGTCTTGTAAGATGTCCTCGGTAGATGGGAGTCTCCATGTTGACGTTCTTACATGGGATGGACAGGTGGGTTTTGCTGCGTTTCATCTCTGGTGATTCTGCTGGGTCCTGGCTCGTCGAGTCTACCACCGCCCACGCCCGGGACACCTTGGCTCTAGTTCCTCCGGCCTTGCAGGTTGGTGTCGGGGGCTCTTGGGATGCTTCCGCCAAATCCTTGGACCGCCGCGTCTTCCCGCCGCCATTCAGTCGTTGACACGGTGGTGATCACCCTTTGGGCCGCTTCCTCCGTCGTCTCGCCATGACATCTTGTTCCCTCTGGACTTGCCGCTCCCACCTCGCTTTGCTTCCACCATGCCCTTCAATGACCACGTCGCCTCCGGCCGCTGCTACGCTTCTCCTTGGTCTGGCCATCACCACAAACGCTCGCTTCTTTCCCCACGGTCGGCGCCAACTGTCGTCGGGGACTCCCGCCGATGGTGAGGTACGGCACCCCTCCCCGGTGCTGGAGAGGACGCCGCGAGATGTAGTGGTTTAGAAAGCGGACGCTAGGTGAATAAAACCAGTATGAAAAATGTGTGATCAGAATGCTTCTTCCCCTTTCATTAATGAGATTATTAATTTATACAACTCTAGGGTCCGGGTTTACACGCATGGGAAATACCCAAATTACCCCGGCCCAAGGGAAACACCCAAATTGCCTTGGTCTCTGAGTCGTTGATCCTGCGATCAACGGCTTGACTTGTTTTCTTGCAATCTAAGCTTTTCTACTCCCTAATGTGCTCTCGGGGGGGGGCACATTCTGACAAGATAGTTGATCTGGTCAGTCCTTGTCAGGGGCTATCGCGAAGTCTTCGTCTCCTGGCTCGAAACCTGTCTAAGATCAATTGCAGTCTCCACAAAGGGTCCTCGTGAAATACTTCGCTCCTCAGCCACCCTTCGATAAAAATCCCGAGGACTCTCATTGCTCGAAGTTCCCTCGGAACGCCTGACCCTTCACGTCCATCTCCCGACCCTTCGCGCATGTCCAAGTCTTTTGTTCGCAGCCCAAGGAGTCTTGAGGTCATCTTTGGCACGCTTCTCCACTTATCCCTTCGGGTTATGATCCTCACGAAGGACCTTTACAGCATCTTCGCGGACATCCACTTTTCCCGGAGATGGGGTGGTTGCCCCTACAACACTTTGAGCCACTTATTTTGGATTTCCATATGAATAGTTTGGAGAAGATCTTGACCAAACTACATGGGATGCTAAAAGTAGCTGAGAAAAGTATTAAGAAAGGATCTAGTCATGTGATGATGGTTCAGAAGGATAATAATAGGAAGTACAAGGCCAAAGGCAAGGGTGGGGATGAGATCCTAGACCCAAAATCTAAGTCTGATGGAAAGTCCAAGGTTGGTCCTGTTGCTTCTGACGCATGTCACTACTGCCAAAAGAAAGGACATTGGCATAGGAACTATAAGCAATACTTGGAAGATAAAAAGAATGGAATTGTTTCTTCCGGTTCAGGTATTAATGTTATAGAAATTAATCTTGCTACTTATCCTACCAAATCATGAGTATTTGATACCGAATCGATGATTCACACTTCTCAATATAGTTCTCATCTCATTCTCATTCATCATAGATCATTTAGCAGCGGTATATAGCCGGATAAACCTTACCTAAGTCGAATTAATTAAGATTTATAGCTACAATAATTAAGAGTTAGCTACGATATGAAAAAACATCAAGATGCTTATAACCGGGAGCACGACCATTCAAATGGGTTTACACTCTACGGAGGTTGTATGCTTTTCTTACAAGATATGATACTTTTCCATTAGAAAGCATCATAACAAAACCTATTAGAAGACTAACCCTGAACTTTCCATGGTCATACCTCATATTCATATAAGTACCCCAAAACTTCTTTCGGGCAATAAATTGGCGATGATGCATCCCTCGGGACCCTAACTACGGTGCAAGCATGGTGATAATCTCAACGTTATTCTCCCTCTAGATTAGGCCACGTCCTATACTGGGCTTGCAGTCATAAATTCTTAGTTAAATCCATCACGATCTAGAGCGTTGACTCAGGTCACCCGCTCGGAGTCAAATATTAGTTGGTCAAATTTTAATTAAAGAGTGAACAAGCCCATCATAAACACCAAGTTTTCCATTCTCATACACAGTTATCTCATAATTGGTTCTTTAATGATGATCATTGGCGTGGATTACTTCTCGAAATTATCTAAGCAATGCTAAGTCATCTAATTCATGAAAAATAGAAGAAAATTATATAATAATATCATCCTAAGGTGTTCATGGTAATGGGTGCATATTATACAAATAAACAACATGCACTAGAAATTTTTATGACAGTATACGTATAATTTAAATAAATAGCAGTTTGGTAAAATTTAGAAATTAAGATTCTAGCAGAAAGACTTGCCAACGTGTTGGACACTGGGGGCGTCAAGGGACTCTCCTTCGTTGCCCACGTGATCTATCGCTCATAAAACGAGAAAACCACAATAAATACAGAAACAATAAATAAATTAAAAAATTACATAAAAATTAAAGTAAGTAGGTATGAATTTTCTGGATTTTTAGAAACTAGAATTGCCAGATTTGAAGTTAGGATAAATTCACAGCGAAATAGTGTAGAAATACAATTCACTAAAAATTATGAAAATCAGAAAAGTTAATGTGGCAGTGGGCTGCTACTGTAGCTCATGGGCCGGCGGCTGCGCAATGGATAAGAAAGGGAGAGGGATCGATGGTGGGGGAGAGAGAAATCGGGAGACAGAGAGACAGACAGAGAGAGATCGAGATAGAGAGGAGGGAAGGAGAGGAGTGGCCGGCGGGCGGGTCCGGTGAGGGGCGGTGGTAGCAGCGGCGGCGAGTGGAGGCAGCGGTGGCGGCAGAGGCAGCCAGCGTTCGCCGAGAAGCAGCGACGGCACACGCGGCAAGGAATGGTGACGTGCACTAGGGCTGCAGGGAGCTGTGGTGCGTGGTGGTGCTGTGTGGGAGGCGAGGCGCAGAGGTCAACAGTGCAGGGAGCATGGCGGCACCCGGTGGTGAGACGGCTAGGGGAGGGGCGACCGGTGGCGGCTTGTTGCAGAGGCGAGTAAGCGGTGGCGTGCGGCGCAGTGGAAAGGCGGCACCAACAATGGCAAGAACGGCTAAGGCGGTTCGGCTTCGAGGAGGATGGTGGTGGCTGGAGTCGATAAGGCACCAGCTGGACAGCTCCACGGGTGACGGCGCGACCTACGGTTGGCGGCAAGGTCGGCGATGGGCAGCAGCAAATAGAGAAATGGGGCAGGGAGATGGGGAATAGCATGGCGGCGCAACTGTCCAGAGGGCGGCGACCTGGATCTGCAGTGACGAACGGCAACGCCGTGCACGCGCGGTGGAGGCGGCCAGGAGATGGCGGCTGGCGGTGATGCTACGGCGACGACGGCTACCTTGGTGTGAATGGCAATAGGTGACGTCCTAGCTTCAATTCCTAGGCAAGGCGACGACAACCACCTTGGCAGTAACGATTGACAGCTTCTCCACACAGCAATGACGACTCCTCTGTTCGATGACGACGGTGTCTTGGCAAAATATGGGTGCTAGGACTAGATGGGTTTTCTTTTTCTAGGTTTATAAAGGGGATGTGTTAGAGATAGAATTAGAGATGGATTAAGATAGGATTTGACAACTAACTCTCATTTGAGTTCGTTGGGAAGCTGGTTCAGCCAAGGAGGGCGACGACAGAGCCCAAACAAGATGGAAAAGGAAAGGAAAAAAGAAAGGATAAGGAAAAAGGAAAAGAAAAGAAATAAATAAATAAATTTTTAATTTGAATTTGAATTTTGGAATTGTAAATAAATAGAATTGAATGAAATTACCTTTGAATGTTAAATATTTTTAGTGAATTTTAGGGATGTCACACTCACTCTTTTCTCTCATATCCACCTTAGCAAATATCTGACTTGGCATACTTTACCAACAGCTTAGAAACAGCCAAGTTGTACCATTATACATGCTCTAAGGAGCAACAAAAAAGTGCAATAAAGTCCTGTATTGCATGCTCTAAGGAGCAACAAAAAAGTGCAATAAAGTCCTGTATTGCTCAACCTGTTTCATAAATGAGGCCCTTAAGTCTCAGACAACAGAAGAGACATTTCTTTGAACTTTCGCAGCAAGTTTAAACTTCTTGCCTAGGTTGCATAATCATCGCTTATTTCCCAGCAAATGAACCAACTTGTGTCTTTTGCTCAAAAAAGAAAAGAATTACGAGCATCCAAAAGCACGGCTTGCATCGCCGTTACATTATGAGTAAATTTCCAATTTCCGTGTCATCAACAAAAAGTTTCTGTCAGATCCATCTACCAAGATGGCTTGCAGTCCAAATTCACTTGAGATAAAGAATGTCGTAATGGCCAGGCCTATATACTAGGGTCACTAAAGGTATGCCATCAGGTGATATTAAGTTGCCAATTGGGTTTACTCCAGCTTGCTCCATTGGGACACCGTCTCTTCGCTGCTCCGGAGTGTTAGCGGTTGTGCTTGGGGAAGAGGAACTTTTACTTGAATGCACAGGTGCTGAGCTTGTGTTTATTAATGATCGAGGGAAGAAATACTGGCGTTCCACTAGCAGAACTCCGGATTGCCATCTTGAATCAGCAACCTCGATGCGCAAGGGGATTCCAAGTGCATTTGATAGAGCCCGGATTTGTATTATGTCAGCTTCAACGTCCATGGGACGCACCATCTCCAAGCAAAACTGTTACCAAAGCCACAGATGCAGAATAATCAGTGTAATTTTCTTAATTGACTTTTTTTTCTAGATTATCTTTTTTTGAAGTAGAATCAAACAATATTAACTATTTTATAGCAAGAATATCTATTAAGTGAATCAATGAAAATTAAGAAACAGAAAAAAAATGCCCAATTAGTCAACCTAGATATTTCAGAAAATTGATAAACTAAAGAATATTTTTACTGCACAATTTTTCAATATATTATGTAGTCTCAGCCAATATAATTGACTCGTTACAGAAGGGACTTCAAGGGCAGATAATTCATTGGCTGATCTATCAAGTATGATATTTGCCACGATAAGAAACACATGTTTCCAAGTGGATAGTACAGGGGGAGAGAAACTCTAACCTCAAGAGCATGCTTGTGCCGAGAGGAAAATGGCTTATACTCCTCTTCTCGTGTACGGATTTCAATCTCTGTCAGCAATCTAAGAAAAGAAAGAACTGACCAAGAAAAAATTAACAAAACTGTGACAGACAATAAACAGGCAAATAACCTTGCTTAAAAAAAAGGCAAACAACACATCACAACAAAGACTCTACTCACTCCTCGTTGACATCATCTCCTGTAGGTTTCTCTTGTGCAAATCGCCAGTACTACAAAATACAAAAGCAGTTTTCTCAAAAACCAAAATGTAATGAAAAAAAGAAAGAGGGCCTGAAATATATTATCTGTGAAAACGAAACAAGAACTCAAGAAAACACTCAAGTAAAAAACTACACTTACCCATTTGCAACAGACCAGACGAAATGGATAAACTCCTGAAAGAACATGATGATATTCAGAAATTTATATGATTCAAGTCATAATATGAAGAGAAGATCAAACCTGCCTAGCAGACCATTCCCATTTGTAACTCAGCAAAAGATACTGGCTACTGAGATATAATACTCAACTATATTTATAAATTTAATTGTTGGTGCCAGTCATTTACATGCTAGCCACTAAAATGTGTATACTGACAAATGAAGTACTATTGGTATGCTTTTAAGTCAGTTTGGTCCTGTATTTCGCGTCACACCATCTAAAAGCCTGTCTACTCTAACTTTATTTTTTGAAAAGCATATTTCGTTTCTATTTGTTCTGAAGGGTAGATGAATGACATCTGTAATCAAGAGGATTATTGTTTGCCCAAGAATTTGTGATAAGGCAGCGTGGAAAACGTTGTCTTAAAACAGGATAAAGATACAAGATGTACTATGAGGGCATTAGACAATTCAAACCACACCAGGGACAACTTTTATGTTCCAAATAATTCTTTAGTTGAGAAATGGCTCAACTAAACATTAGGGAATAATTAGGATGAAGACAACGGATAAAACAAATCTATGCTTTTGTAATTTTTTGAGATTAGAGAATACTCACAGGAACAATACTTGACAAGTATGCTCTAGGGTTTAAGAAGTAAGCTCTATCCCATCGAAGAATGCAGAATTTCATTAAGGACATTTTTAAACATCCTCTTAGACGAGTGATCTCAGCTTGACTGTCTCGCATTTGTACAAGGTTCTCCTGCTTAGAAGTGCTGCAGTATTAATTAAGTTTTGATGCGAAAGAAGAGACTAGAGAGTAGTTGCGTCATCATGAACAGGTTAACTGCATATTACCATGTATGAGAATAAGAAGCCTCTGTAGAAACTGCTACCATCTCTGCGTGTTTGTCTGACAAAAGTATACTGTTCACTGAGAAGCTGTAGGAATAATGATTTGCATGTAAGCACAAAATATTGAGTGGTGATTATACTTTAGTGTCAAGTTTATTGCATATAAACACACCTTGATCTTTAGCTGGATGAAGCAGTTCTCTGCAGATCCAATCAAGGCCGAGAGTGGTTCCTATCATGCCAATAATAAGGAACACAAAACATGAAATGAATAGTTTATCAGAATTATCAAACATGAGCATGGATCCGAGTAAGTAATGCTGAGGCACAAGGTGTATAAATTGTATACCTAGCAAAATCAGTTTTAATATTTGCACACCTGCATAATTAATTTCTTTGGGTAGAAAACAATAGAACTAATTTGTGGAATCCCTCATGGCAAGACCTTTGTATGAAAAGGCTATGATTAGCTAGACACAATGGCTTGCAGTAAACAAGACCATAGTAAACTCTAACAACAAGTGCTTTCAACTGAAGTTGTTCATGATAAAGGGTAGGATATAGTTTACTTCATAAGAAGAAACTAACACAGAACACTTAGGCAGAGGTCAAAATGTTTTCCAGTCAGTTCACTTATCTCTGGGAATAAACTGGAATCTTTTAAGCTTATATGTACCGCACAATCAAATAAGGGGCATGATCTATAATTTATTAGCAGTATGAGCTGGAAAATTGCATGGTGATGTAATAATAATGAAATGTAGTAGACAAGAAGTGTGACCTGGACACTGAACAAGCTCGTTGGAAATGTTTTAATATTCATACCTTACATCCTAATGTTCTTGGACGACGATCTGGACACTTGAAGACATCGTTGAGAACACGGCGATCCCTTGGTGGTCGGAGGTATGTTCTCTTGTCAGCCAACAGCTGACGCCATTGTTTGTGCAGTAAAAAATAAATGTGCTTGTTGAGCGGCACCCAGTCATACCGAGAAATATAATGTGGGGTGTTCTTTCGAAGACTCATGAACATCCATGGAGATTTACTCCAAGATTGTTTTATCAGCTCATCGCCCTCTTCCTCTTCCTCTTCCTCTTCCTCTTCCTCGTCCTCGTCCTCTTCCACATCATCCCAATCATCTTCCTCCATATCCTCATCATCCTGTTCACCTCCTTTATCCTGGAAGGTTGCAGACCCACCTTTGTAAAGAATACTTTCCAGCACAAATGCATGGAACAGCATGTCTTGCTACTACAAACTGTGCATTTGCATCAGTAACACCCAATCAAACTCCATAGCATAAAACATCTCGGAAGAATAGGATCACCAAATACAAAGGGAAGAAGAACACTCTGACGAAACATCGTTCTCTAAGTTCCCGGCAAAAGAACATAGGCCGCAAAACTGTGGAACGTCAAATTAGGTTAGCAAGTCCAACTGGACCAAGAACTAGACTGGAGAATATCAAAAGAACACAATGTTGGACATATCTACAAGAAATCAGCGCAAGAATTAGAACACCCCACCCTGTTTTCTTTTCCATAAATTCAGAAACTTCCGAAGGACTGACAAACATTTCACCAAAGCCCAAAGGCGCCACCTTTTATTCCCAAGAACTCTCCTATCTGACAAATTCAACCAAAGCATGACTTCCTTTTTGTTCATCTTATGAAGAAACCCAAATTGCGAAAGAACCTAATAACCGCTTAGCCTTTCTGTACCTAGTAAATCCGAACAAACGATACCGCAGCATTGAACAAGAAAATTCGCACAAGGAAATTACATGCCAAGTAGAAGAACCCAGCCAAGAAAGCAAGAATTAATTATAAATTCATAATCGCACCCGAAACTACAGCGAACAAAACAATAATTAACCTACGACCGCACCAGAAAGCATCCAAACCACAGCCAGCACTGAAGTACCAGACGCGGAATCAATCCAAGAACGGAATCCAGAACCTCGAAGCACCGAATTCCACTACATAAAATGAGATTTTGGTCAAGAGATCATTGGAGGATACTTCACCGCAAGACATTACAAGAAGCAAGGACTCACCGGATCCTCGTTTGCGGGCTGCCGCCATGGTAGGGACGGTTGCGGAATCCGCGAGAAGGAAGGCACGTCAGTGCCACCAGAGGGCGACCGTGGTGGAACTAGCGGATGCCGAGGAACCGGAGGACGGGGTGGCGGCCGCGGCGGCGAAGCCTGGCCTGCGCCGCGGCCCTCGCTGCTTCCCGCCCCGGATCTGATATTAAATTTGGCCTTGGAGCCCATTTTGGAATTATCTCCTCTGCCCCTCCGAGAAACCCTGCTTCCTTTGTCAATTCTCCCCCTGGATTTGAGTGAAATTGTGATATCTGTCTTCGACAGGGTACGGGTGGCACATATTTTATAGTAGCTTGGACTCCCAGATGTGCTGGAAATGTTTAGGGAAGGGTTAATTACATACATGCTACCACTTAGGCCTGGTTCTTTTCAGTTTAAATTAAAATTGAAAGTTACTGCTGATTTTTTGTTATTTTTGTACGATCCAAATGTTGTAACACATTCTAGCCATTTTGTGAGCCTTTTAGTGGTTCTTCTAGATTTGCCTTAAAAATTAAAGTGAAAAATATTTTACAGTTTTTCAGTAATTAAAGCAATTAAAATATGATTTTCTAATTAACCTAGAGCATAAAACAATTAAACAAGCGAAAATATAAGTGAAGAGTGCTTGATAAATTTTTCTTTCCCCCTAAATGCTTCAAGGAATTTTTGAAAATTTTGTTATATTTTTCTCAAGTGTTTTAGTATTTTTAAACCTAAGAAAAGATTAAACAACATTTTTTAAAAAGGGGAAAGGTTTTCTTTTCTTTTTTCGAAGAGGGGCGACGTGGTTCAATCGAGCCGTTGCTGGGCGCACGTGCGCGCTAGCAGTCGTCCAACGCCACTTATAAGTGGGAACCAATATCCTTAGATCTCGGGCACTCGTTCGTGACGTGGCTACACCAAAGCCATTATATCATCAGCTAATTCGAAAGGGCAATTGCACCGTCGCGGGACGGCCTTTGGCTTCCCTGCGGTCCTAGGGTTCTCGAGGCTATTTAAACCCCCGGGGAGCTACGCTAGGGCTCCCAGTCTCGTAGTCGCCATCGCCTTAAGCTGAGGAGGATGGAGTCGCCGGGAGAGCAAAGGAGAGAATCGGTGCCGAGGAACTCCGACAAGCAATCTCGCTGCCGCTAGTAAGTCTTCGCTCATGATTCTTGGCCCAGAGGCTTTTCTTGGTGCCGCAAACCCCATCATGACACACTTTTTCCACAGGGAGTACCGTAGATTCATCGCTTTTGAGCCCTAGAGGCACCGCTACTATTGGAGGTCGCTGGAGCTAATCCGAGGTCCTCAGAGTCATGCGTTACAGTTGTAAGCATCTTGTTAGCTCATAAATTCTGAATTTGTGCAAAGATTTGGCTATGGAGGTCTGTAGTGTCCGGCTGCGTGTAGACCATAGAGCGCCACCACTTCGCTTCACCATGGCTCACCATCATTGATCGTCGGTGATGGTCATTGGTCCTATTGCCTTGGCAATGCCGAGAGGAATCCGTAAGACCCAACCACGTGTAGTTTGGTAGTCCAAAGCGTCCACATGAGCTCGCCATAATTGCGCCGCCGTGGAGTTAGGTTGCGGGGCGAAGGAGTGAAGTGGAGCGTTCGTATCGTTAGATCTGGCTTAGGCGGTTTGGATCTAAGCGGGATTGGTCCGGTTCAGATCACATCCGTTCGGTAAGCGGGGCTCACGGTGGACGGTGTCACTGCCATGTCGGTGGTACCACATATTAGGCCGACGTGGGGTGCATCGTGGAAGCTTGCTTGTGGGTTGATTCCGTCGTGGGCCGTGTCGCTGATCGGCGGGGCCCATTTGTTGGTCTGGCACAGGAATTTTATTAAAAATAGAAATTTAATTCTAGAAATTGGTTTAAATAAAAGAAGGCTCATATTTGGTGCACCCCTTCTTTGTCGCCAGTTCAGAGGGCGTCGGTGTGTTGGGGTGGAGGTTGGCCGAGGAATAGCCTACAGTGCCAGTGGGGGCATGCAATGGCCTCACTCTTGTCAGCCTACAAGAAGTGCAAGTGAGAAGTTACAATCAACTAAGAAGTATAAGTAAAATTGAAAATTACCAGAAGAAGTCTATTGGCTAATGGAAGAATTAGAAGAGCTCGGCTGAGCCGATGAGGCGCTTCCCTCATCTTCATCCGGCTCAGGGATTTGGGTGTTTGGATTGGCAAGAAGATCAGGAAGATCTAGATAGAGACGATCTAGATGATACTGAATAGGCCGATCAGCAGGAAAGATAGCTTCCAAAACCTGGTGCCACCACACCCTAAAGTTACTAGAAGTTTTGCCGCCCAGATGAGGTGGTAAGAAGGGAAGGGATAGATCTTTAGCGAATTAGGTGATTACACCAATTGTCCATGGAGCCAATGGCATCCTCGGCTCTAGTCGCTAGTTCAAAATGAAGTCCAAGACTAACTGGACAAACCCAAGCTGTCTAGAGTTGGGTGGTAGAACTTGTACAAAGGCTTGGAGGTTCGGGCCCTTGAGTTCAAGCCAACGATCAGAGTACAAGGGGAGAGGCAGAGAGCCAAGGATTTTCAAGAAACTTCGGAGAGATGCTCCGAGAGACGAAGGAAGAAGGGACTGTGAAAGATTGGACGTTATCGTAGCAGAAGAAGTGGATAGAAGGGATATCCTCAGCTCTAAGTTCAAAGAAAATGGTGAAGTTGGAAGCAAAAGTCGATGCATTATGTTTAGCATCCCCTTGGTTGGTTGAAAGAGATACTTCCCCAAATACTCCATCGGCTCGTCCTCCCTGATACCTTTGTGAGGGAATTCTACGTCTACGAAAATCATGATCTCCCAAAGCCGATGGAATTGGGTGTACACCCACAGCTGGAACAACCACATAGGGCCCTCGACATTCCCGACGTAGTATTCTCCTAGCCAGGTGTACAGGCGTGACCGGATGATTTGCATCATCTAGTAAGTTGATCCTAAAAGCAGTTTTGCCAAGGAGACTTTACCATCGGTCAGTAACCTCTCAGCGAGCCCCTGATACACCTACGTCGGGCCAAGCGACGCGCCACAGAATACGTATCGGTCAAGCCACATGTTGAGGAAGGAAACAAGTTCGTCCGATACAGAGCCTTGTGATGAGGACATCGCCCACACAGTTGCGACCGCCGCTCCATCCCCTACTTCCTCTTTGTTGCAGGAAGGCTTCAATACACGAGCCGTGCCATTCAATCCTCCCTCAGTGGATCAGTGCCTCAAGCCCACGATTTATCAAACCTCGATGCTCCAAGGAAGGCCCAACTTGAAGCCCAAGTCATTCTCCAGCCCGGTTCGGCCATCCTGGAGCAGCGCACATTCAAATGGCCGCCAAATCCACGTCCCAACTCCGTTTGGGGCGTATGACCACTTAATGGAAATCTTCTCTCCTCTACTTTCCAAAGGATCCAATATCACCTCCAAATTCCTTTGGAGTCATCTACAATAATCGAAAAAGCACCATGGACTGATTCAGCTCGATGCTGCGACATCTTCTTTGGGTGTGGGCCTTGCAATTCGAGGGAGGGGCCCAAGCCCAGGTTGTGGACGTGGGAGAAAACCCTAGCATGTCCACCACCCTGGCCACCACCCCTTTGGCCGTCCTTCTCCTCTCTCCATCATAAAAACTAGCCGCCATCAGATTTGTTTATGTTTTGTTACATGTGGTAGACCCCATGTGTGTCTCTTCTCGTTCTTGCGTGTGTCGACTAGACCACCCGAGATGAGAAACAGAACCTCACCCTTGTTTGAGAGTTGATTTATCTTGTGCTTAATTCCTATTTGCAATTTCATATTGCTATTTATCTTGTTCTTACTTGTTCTTTGGTTGCATCACATGGATTGATCTTCGTGATCAGGTCAGCCGCGTCTTGAAACGTTGATAACAACTCGTGAGTATGGTTTAGCGATTGCTGGATTCCAATCCTTGTGTGGATGGTATCTAGATCATCAAGGTCAGTCTCCACCAAACCAAATTTATCCATCCCACCAGAAGATCGGGCACCCCCGTGCGGATTAGTTGGTATCAGAGCTCTAGTTGATTGGTGAGATTCATCTTTGTTTAGTAGATTGATTTCATACCTATAGTCCAAAAAATTGCCCCACAAAAAGATTTCTTATCCGCTGTCCAAACCCTCATCATTAGCCATTGTATCATTCTTGCTAGTTTGAATCTTTCAATTTTAGTCCATCATATCGTGTGCTGGTTGTTAGTCCTGGTCTTAGTCTTGTTTTGAGTTGCATCTAGAATCGTCAAAATTCATCTCGACGTCGTCGCGTCCAATTCCAATCTACGCTGTCTAGTTTGGTATTTTTGTCATATCTCCCTCATACGAACTCGGATTTTCGTGTTCTTGTGCTTGCTGGATAACTTTATCCATTGTGAGAATTTTGGAAAACGCTATTTTTGTGCCCAAAGTCGCGTTGGAATTTAATCTGTTTTTGTTCCGGATTTTACTGAGCAGTCTGTATTTCGGGGCCCATATCTCTGACTTCCCTTATCCAAAATAGGCGTTCCATATATGCAAATTGATCAGCACGAAAAGATCTGCAACTTTATAGGTATACATTTTTCCTTTTGAGGCCATTAAGAAGCCAAAAACATCACTAAACGCACTAAAAAAAGAGGTGGAAAAAAATCAAACAAGAAAAAAGAGAATAAACTTTTAGTTGTGCATCGTTGGATATTATCCTTTCTATAGCCAGTTGTTTGCTTGAGCTGGGTCTAAGTCTAGGCTAGTTCCAGCGTATCAATCATCACTTTGGACTATTATTCAACTTTGCATTACTAAAATTGATGTTCCAGATATAAATAGCCTGTCCAAGCTCCTCCTTCTACTAACCATACAGGAAAGGACCTTGCAATCGCTTTGCATCACTTGAGTTTCAGGTTATCACGAACCAGCCACCGGTTGCACCACCTACATGCATCGGTAAGAACTAGTAAGAACTTGGTAGATAGCCTGAGCGTGAGTGACTTGATTAGCTCCACTTCCTGGTAGTTCATAGAAAAATATATACTTTTGTATTTTCTTGTTTACTACTAACTGTGGCAGGTCACACATCTTATTCTCATGAGAAGAAGTACGGTGCTCCATCTTTTTTCACAACTCAGTTTGATGAATATGATGAGTTTGACGCTTATATTGATTTGAAATATTTAAAATAAGGTAAGGTGAAAGTTAAAGAATACTATAAGAAATTTTAAACCTTGTTGAGACTTTGTGGATTGAATGAATGTGAGGAGGCAACTGAAAATAGATTTCTTAAAGGACTAAATAAAGAGATCCATGATATCCTTATTGATGAAACATACAATTCCCTTTCACAATTATTTAAATGTGCTTATAGAGCTGAAAATGCTTATTGAATCGTTAAAACAATTTTTAGCTTCATTAGAGGTACCGATTGTTGCACCTCCTCTTGTAGCTAACATTTTGCAGGATGGTAAGCATTGCCGAGAGGAGGATGAAGAGGAGAAAAATGATGAAAAAAATGATTGATGCCACGTGTGCAAGTGAAGATTTAATGATTGAAGTCTCACCTACATCAACTGAAGAGGGCCTACAAGGTAATGAAAAAGGTGATGCACTTGCACAATGTGAGAATGTTTCTGAAGAGCTAAATTTGTCCAGCAATTATGCTATTGTTGAGCAACCATTAGTAGAACCTGATTTACATATGTCACAAGATTATTTGCTTAATGATTCTTGTGATAAAAGAAGAGTTGTGCAATAATGCTTCACTTACATCAATTCCACAACTATTGAATGAACATGTAACTTTTGTTTTAGAACCCATTATTTGTGTTGATAATAGACATGTTCTTCACATTGCTAGTGAGAAAGATGAGCTAAAATTGATGTCTTCTTTGAATACTTTAGGTTACATTGAATTCGATGTTCTATGTGATTTAAATAATTTAGAGGAGAAACTTGCTCTACATTCTGACTTGCCATGGTTGTATAAAAATAATTTTCATATTATTGGCAAATATAAGGATAAAGAAGAGTATATGGTGCATCGAGCATATATTTGTTCAAATTTGAAACCACCTTCTGTTGTAGAAAAATGTGACCAACTAGAGGATGACAATAGCACTAGTAATATCATGTTGAGCTCCTCTTATTTTGAGTCAAAAGATATGCATATTCTTTTGTACCCTGTTTGTACTAACCTTTTGCAGGAGCATGTGATGGAGTCGAGGACTACTCCAATTCAAGAAGTCGAGGATGATGAGGACATCGCCCACACAGTTGCGACCGTCGCTCCATCCCCTACTTCCTCTTCGTCGTAGGGGGGCTTCATTCCACGAGCCATGCCATTCAATCCTCCCTTAGTGGATCAACGCCTTAAGCCCACAATTTATCAAACCTCGATGCTCCAAAGAAGGCCCAACTTAAAGCCCAAGTTGTCCTCCAACTTGGTTCAGCCATCTAGTAGCAACGTACATTGAAATGGCCGCCAAATCCACGTCTGAACTCCATTTGGGGCATTTGACCACTTGATGGAAAGCTTCTCTCCTCTACTTTCCAACAGATCCAACCTCACCTCTAAATTCCTTTGGAGTCATCCAAAATCATCGAAAACCCACCGTGGACAGATTCAGCTCGATGCTACAACATCTTCTTTTGACCGTGGGCCTTGTAATTTGAGGAAGGGGCCCAGGCCCAGGTTGTGGATGTGGGAGGAAACCCTAGCATGTCCACTACCCTGGCCACCACCCCTTTGGTTGTCCTTCTCCTCACTCCATCATAAAAACTTGCCGCCATCAGATTTGTTTAGGTTTTGTTGCGTGTGGTAGACCCCGTGTGTATCCCTCCTCGTTCTTGCATGTGTTGACTAGACCACCCGAGACGAGAAACAGAATCTCACTCTTGTTCGAGAGTTGATTTATCTTGTGCTTAATTCCTATTTGCAATTTTATATTGCTATTTATCTTGTTCTTGTGTGTTCTTTGGTTGTATCGCAGGGATTGATCTTCGTGATCAGGTCAGCCGCGTCTTGGCACGGTTGATAACAACTCGTGAGTGTGGTTTAGCGATTGCTGAATTCTGATCCTTGTGTGGATGGTATCCAGATCGTCAAGGTCACTCTCCACCAAACCAAATTTATCCATCTTACCAGAAGATCGGGAATCCCCGTGCACATCACCTTGTAGCGATTCCAACCCTCACCCTTAAGAAAGACTAACTTATGGGTCGCCCTAAGAGTATGAGCCGATGGTTGCTCTCCATCTGGGCTCAAGCTACACAACATGGCTATGTCGAAGAGAGTCAGTCCTACTGGTCCTAGCCTTAGCATAAGCGCGTTAAAGGTGTCTGACTAGTAGTAACTTGCTGCTGCCAACATCGACTTATAGGCTGAGGGATCGGTTAAGGAAAGAGGGAGACAGTCTGCTATGCCTATCTTTCTGCATTCATGCATCTTCTGGGCCGATATCCTAATATACCAATCCCTCCATCCAACTAAGTGAGTTGGCCATGCTTTAAAGCTATATTTCCACCCTTTGATGTTGGTGCTTGAGGCATTAAGGGGGAGCCTAGGGATATCTAAGTCTATGATTGATGAAGGGTCTGAAGATTCCATTGGACCTAGACCGAAACGATCAGAGTAGCCAGGGATCGGGAGGAGTACCTAACTCATGATGAAGAGGTTAAGAGTTGACTGAGAAGAAGAGCAGGAGGTAAAGAAGCCGATGACCAAAAACAGAAGCCAACTACTGAGCGCGAAGGTTAGAGAGGGTGTGCAAGTGAAAGTGATGATGGTGCTATTTATAGGAAGTAAAATTGAGGAGGTTAACCGTTGGGCACAATAAAACCTTAATGGGTGAAATGATGGAAAAATCCTTGGAAACCGACGGTCAGCAGTTGAAGAAGCAATGAAGGTCAAGGGTAAAATTGGGGAAGGGAAAATATGCAAAAGAAGCTGATATGTTGGATAATTTCGGGATATGATTCTCATATCACAAAATTGGAGGACATGTGTTGACACCCTATTTTGAAAAAAGGGCGATTATTTGGAAGCATCTCGGAATCGGCTTGGGCCTGGTGAAATACGGGCCGAAACAAGTGCAAAAGGGAGTTCGAGTTGACTAGTGCAAATATGGAAGAATCGGCTCAAGGAGAGTTTAGATCGACACGGTATGAGTATATTAGTAAATAGAGTCGAGTTTGTATTGGTTACGAGAATAGCAGTCCTAGTCGAGATACGGATGAACACATCAATCAAATATATCTACTTTTTACGTGTCTTTACTTTTCATTGCAATTAGAGTAGTTTTGTCGTGTTTTGTCTTTGATCGACTCGTTACGCATTGCCTTTCGATCGGCTTTAAGGTACACCCTAGGAGTTGTTTGCAAGTAAGTATTTTATCGATTAAGTTTGATCACTAGTGCTGCCTTAGCCCCATGCCCATTACTGTAGCAAATAGTGATGGAGTGTGAAATAGAGCAATAGGACAGTGAATAGTAAAAATAGAGAGTAGAAATAGTGATGGGACAGCTGCTGGAAAAGATAAATAGAGATGTGGCAGACCTATTGGTGAGGTAGCACGTAAATAGGAATGAGACAAATTTAAAACGGCAATCGGTGGAAATGCCCTTAAAGCATCCACACCAATTACTCTATCTCTATTTTCTCTCTCTTCTACTCTATTTTCTCTCTCCATTGCTCTAAAATTCCTTCACACTTTACACTATACTCCAAAAGATTTTTTCACTGCACCAGAAACTCTATTCTCGCCACGTCAGCACTACAGTACATTTAGAGCTATTGCTGTGGATGCTCTTAAGTCCCCATGTGTCTGGCTCAAACCAACTTTCGTCTAGCCACAGGCCCACAGCCCATCGACACCATGTGCATCGGCATCTTTAATGATAGTCAGCGACCTTTATTCTATTGCAACCATAAAGAATAACAGAAAGTAAAGGTACACTGGCATGCAATAATTAATGGTGTCAGTGTGTTCTTGTCACGACGACCCTGCTTACTGTGACGAGCCGTACCGGATCAGCCTCCGGCCGGCGTTCTGGAAGAGCGCCACCACGGCCGCCCACTCCTCCAGCAGCATCTCCTCGCTTCCACCCCGGCAAAGCGGCGGGAAGAATAGCCAGAACGACGTGCCTGCCACGAACACCCACACGAGCGCGGTCGCCACGGCGCGCGGAGGCGACGGCCACCTCCTCGCCGCCCACAGCCGCACGCACCGCTCCTCCGCCATGCAGCACGCGCCGTGGAGCAGGAAGAACGCGGTCAGCTCGCCGGTGGGCGGCTGCAGGTTGAGGTAGTACACCATGGCCTCATGCATCAGCCCGGACACGAGGAACGCGGCCAGGACGCCGGCGCGCACCCCGGCGCGCGCGCGCACGGGGTCGTAAACGGACGGCCGGAGGATGGCGGACACCATCAGGTTCCACCGCCGGCCCCAGAAGTTGCGCAGCGACGACGCCAGGTACGGCCGGTCGAACTGCGGCTCCATCTCCATGCCGAGCGCGCCGCCGACGGCCGCGATGATGGGGAGCAGGAGGTCCAAAAAGCAGTATATGTGGATTCCGTAGAGGGAAAGGCGGACGTAGAGATGCAGATGGCTTACAAACTGGTAGAGGTGGAGGATGGCGGCTAACACGGCGACCTTCACCGCGCAAGAAACGACCGACACCGATTTGGCCTTGGATGCCGGCGCGTCGGCACGGCCAGCGCCACGTCTGAGCTTGACGGGGAGCGCGGCGGTGAAGAGGAAAGGGAGCACCGGAAGAGCGGCGTCGAGCGGCCCTCGGCCGACGGCGAGGAGCGCGATCTTGAAGGCGCAGAGCCACGCGAGGAAGAAGCCGGCGGTGCCCCGGATGATGGCTGAGGAGAAGGCCAAGGGAGCGGCCGTGAGGAACGCGAGAATCGGGAGCAGCGCGGCGAGGCGTAGGAGGCCGGGGCGGAGGAGGGACGACGCCGCGCGCGCGTACAGCACGGCGGCCGAGACGGCAATGGATACCATGGGGACGCTGTCACGCACGAACTCCATTGCAGCCGCGGCGGGCGCCGTCGAACTGAGCGATGATGGATCACGACTCACGAGTGAACCTCATGTCCGTCCTTACAATTGGTACTTTTTTTCCCCTCAAGAGTTGCTACTTCTCAGTCTTTGCTGATAGTCTGTACAGCACGTGCTTCCCGTGGATTCGTTATTCTTTTATCGGATTTTTTTTGAAAGCTGTCGTGTTTAATGATAATGCAAATTTTAACAGTATTTTTCAATCTTCTATTGGTAGAAAAAGTGCAACTTTTTTTTTGTACGATTCTCTGTTCACCTGATATCTTATCAGAAACTAAATATGCGTTCCATCTCCACATGTGAGGATCGATTTTGGACATAAAATGTCGGTTATCCACAATACACAACTGTCCAAGATTTCAGTTGTGCACAGATGTAACATCATCCTGTAACGCAAAATTACACAACAGAAATAATTTTACATCAAAGTAAGGCCTATTGGCCAAGTTTTACATACTCTGTTTTACAGGAGATATATTTGTTTATATTACAATCAGAATTCGCAGCCCATTACCACAAGCAATGCCTGAGCATAAGGATGACCTAGACGACACTTTTCCCTTCTGCATCTCCTTCACTCTTCATTGTTGTTCTCCAGTATCTTCTCCGATGTAGTTTTCTGACCGAAGACTGCCCGTTGGAATGGGCACTCCGCATGAAAGGCGGGTGAGTACGCAAGTACTCAGCAAATCACAAAGACTATCATTCCTTCAAAATCATGAACTAGGATTCCTAGGTGGTTGATCACTTGTTACTAAACCCCAATATTTTATTTGATTGCAGTTTTTCAATTTTAAGGGATTAATGTTATGATTAGTAATCAAGATTAGTTATAACAGGTAAAACAATCCTAGATAATCTATAAAGTTTAAATAATACATGGCAAGGTAACAATTCGCAACAGGAATAAAGAAAACATGACGAGTGGGTCGGAAATGAATGAGATAAGGGAAAGCGAGGGTAAGAAAGAGAGTCTACTTAAGCCTTGCTGTCTGGAATCACCCATTAACACAGCTTTATATACCGGAAGTACAGTCCATCGACGTTTTATTTGATTGGGTGTAACATAACCAAAATTTTCCCATAAAAAAATTTTTCCGCAAAAGTCATATTTAAAACTCCTTTTAATTTTTCCTAATTCTTGATAAATTTCCAAAATTAATACCCATTTATTACTAAAAGAAAGTCACATCTATTATTTTTCAAAAATATTTATTACATAAGTAACCAATATTATTGCATAATTAAATTCCCCTCATTTGTATGAGAATTTATAAATTTATTTCATATTTTTCTGATTTTCCTATAATTTTCTATAAATTTCTAAACACCATTCCTTTTCTGAAAAATCGAAATTACGCTTTCCCTTTTGGGAATGCGCTTTCCTTCCTCAGCCCAGAGTCACTTGGGCCTACGGCCCAAAGCCGAAAAACAGCCCATTCCAACCCGCCGATGCCTTAAGTGGTCATCCACGGCCGAGATCAATCCATCTGCATCTAACGGCCGATAGCCAAACCACTTCAACGTTTTAATCTCGGCCATCCGACTAGATCGGACGGACGAGACACGTCCCACGTCACCTTCCCGCCTCGTACGGGACCGCCGTCTCAACTCGGCGCCGCCATGCGTCCGCCGCGTTTTCGCCGAAAACGACGCAATCGCCGTTGGAACTCGCCACCGCCGGTTTCGACCTCTCGGACTCCTCCCGCCGCGAACCTCATCCTCCACGTCGCCGACTTATCCGGCCGTCATACAAACGAATTGCTTCGCCGACACGCCGCCAGCCGCCGCCGCCGTCTTTGTGATTCCGTGACCGCCAAGCCACCCCGAGCCTATAAAAAGCCATTCCCAGCCTCGTTGTGACTCAAGACACCTCCTCCGCCACTCTTCTACCTCCATACCTCGCCGGAAGCACCCCCTCGCCGGAGCCCGTAGCTTCACCACCGCCATACCTCGTCGCGGGCCATACTCAGTCCACCTCAACCCCAACCAAGCTCACCTAGAGGTAGCCCGCGACTCTCTACCTCCCGACCGACCATGGCCGCCTCTCTCGTGGCCACTCACGCCAAACACCGCCTGACGAGCTTCCTCCAGTCTCACTGCACAATGGGGCCCACTGTCAGTCGCCTGCACACAATGGGACCAGCCAATTCTTGGCCCATATAAGCCCATCATTGTTCATTTCATTTCTTTTCTTTTTCCTTATTCGAAAAAGGTTTCAAAATTTATTTAAAATATTAAAATAGCTCCAAAAATTCGCCAAAATTTCCAAAAATATAAAATAATATGAATAATTTATTTAAATTATTAAATTTAACATTTATATAATAAAATAATTAATAAAATTTCAAAAACCCTTTTTCCTATAAGTTATTTAAAGTAGTAAAAAGAATAACTTTTGAAAAATTCCCTTTTTATTCTCAATTGGCTCTATCTCGGAACTCCAACATGAGAAATGTTGTCGACCCGATCTCTAGAGCTCAATTGATCCATTTTTCATATAAAACCAAAATTTAAATAACAAATTTTCTTGCTATCCGGAGGAATTTCCGAAACTCTGTCAAAATTTTCTTAATATCCCATTTTATAAAGAAAATAATTTTAAAACATAAAATCATCATTTTTCTATCTATTCAAAAATCATATGCATATTTTACTTAAATTTATATCCTTTAAATCTTTGTTATGTTTTTGCTTTTATAGAAAACGACTTAGGACTTCCTGAAACTTCTGAGTTGGATTTTCCAGAAGAATCTTTTGATTTTGAACCAACAACCGAAGAAGGCAGGTTTTCTTATCCTTGATGCAATTTAATATACCTACATTTCTTTTACTTATTATTTATTGCATATATTTTCTAGCTATTTATTTATACATTCCAAATACAATTCTTATCCAAACCCCAATACCTTAAAAAGCCACCTAAAAATAATCAACCTCTGATAAAACCTAGTATAGGCAAAATATTAAAATTTGATTATCTCATAATAAGATGAAGAATTGGTTTGTACAAATAAGTTACTTTGGATAACTTATTTGTGGTGGAAAAGCTGTAATTTGGAAGGTTGATTGTATTTATATAGAGTAATTTGGAAACAGTGTTTTGTTATTTGAGCCCGCCGGTACAAGGAAGTACCAGCTCAATAACACCAGGTGGAGAGAGTGTGAACTCCCTGGAAATCGTTACTCTATAAACTATAGAAGCAAATTCGGAAACAGTGTTTTGTCGTCTTGGGTTAGAGGAATCAAAGAGTTTGATTGACACTCAAGGACACTAGATATTTGCTCGATCGTGGTATGAGAATATCTAGATATCATTTGCTTCTATAAAAACTTGGGCTTAATAAATAAGAATGACACAAATTTTGCTCCCATCCATGTAGTAGGCCACTATATGGGTAAAGCTGGGTAGGTTCTGCAGAGCTAATAACCAATTCATCGATGGACCTTACTTCGGGTATAAGAAGTTGTGTCAAATGGGTGATGCCTCTCTTATTTATCAAAATCCATGAATTTATTCTATGGAAAATATTGTCTGAATTGTAAATGAATAAGGATGGAGAAAGTTGATAGAATTTGTATTACTATGAAAAATTGTTTTAGAAATAAATAAGACTTTTAAAAATCTAAAATTTGCATGATCACCATAAAGCCTTAACTATTCCTTGAATAATGTCAACATATAATATTATTATTTTCTTAAAGAAACCTCTTTGGTATAAAATTTTTATACTTACCCATTACTTGGGAACTGTTCATTTAAATGAACAGATCCTACTTATCTTCTTGAGATATTGAATTTTCTCAAGAAGAAATGGATCTCTTCGGTCAAGAATATTAAGTTTTCTTGTACACTCAAACAAGCTGTAATATAGGAGAAATATAACTGTAAATTACTTTGTTTTGGTATTGTAATAAAGTTATTACTATATCAATTCTGAGGTTTTGTAACTTTAGGGTGATTAATTTTTCAATATAAAAGTATTGGAAATTGGTCGCCTACAAATTGGTATCGAGCCTTAGTTTGATTGTAGGAAAACTTTTAATTAAAAAAAAAAACACATTCCTTTGGTTAAACCGAAAATAAAATTGAGAAAAGAAAATTCTCGATTTTAAATTCATTCTAACCTTGAATGTATATTTGCGAGAATGGGTACTTGTCTATCATACTCTGATGAAATTGAACTTTGGGGCACATGTCGCAAGACATTATGCATATTCTCTTTGCACTCAGAGCCTGTTTTATCATCTCACTTTATTAGAACCCAGACTCTTCCTCATAGCTTTTAGGATCTATACTCATATTAGATATGAATGATAATGGACATCTTAGGTTTGAAGCCACAAGAAATATTAGGATAAAAGCCGTAGAAGATGCATGTATGAAAGCTACCCTCTATCTTACTAAAAATACCAAGCACAACTCTATTATACCAAATATAGATATTTTCCTCAAGAAGGAGACACTAATTATGAAGTACAAGCTATAGACACTTCAAATAACCCTTGTCCACATGCCAGAGACTTAGGTTTTCTAAGTCTTATGCAACAACATCAAATTATGGCATTACAAGAAGAAAACAAAGAACTTAGGAGTGACCTCATTTTTGCATGTAACTTAAACCATGAATTAGATTATGAACATGCAATACTTTCTGGACAAATAGAAAATGAAGAAGAAATAGAAGAAGTAGAAGGAGTAGAGGAAGAAAATCAAGAAAATTTTGATAATAACTCTAATCCTGACTCTAATTTAGAAGAAGTAGTAAATCCTAGTTCACCTGAAATCATAGACTTAACTGGAAATGATGACTAGGATAACACTACAAATATTTTGTAACTAACCTTAGTTATTTCCATTTTTCCCTTAGGAAATAACTAATAGGATAATCCTAATAATATTATAACCTTGTTGTAATATTTCTGAATGTTACGTTCATTTTCTAAGAGAAAGCAACATTCAAGGATAAGTTACTTTCATTTTCCAAAAGAAAGTAACTTTGTAATTTTCCTTTCTTGTAACACCATTGTACCATAAATAATGTAATAGAAATCTTGGACCGAAGAAATAAATTTCTACTTTTGTACTTTATCTTGTGCAATAACTCTTGTTCATATTTTATAATATTTTCTTTGCAGAGTCTTGAATTTTCTTCATGGCGGGAAATTCAGGCCAAAATTTTGAAGCAACTTTAACTCAAATCTTAGCTAATTTCGAAAAACAAACTAAAGAAACTGCAGAATTTCATAACCACCTTTTAAGAGAAATTTTAGAAAGAAATCATGGAACTCCTGATATAAATGGTCTTGGAAGTAGATGGAATGACTTCCAAAAGACCAGACCACCTATCTTTTCTATTGCCACCGACCCACTTCAAGTCGACGATTGGATAAGAGACATTGAGAGGAAATTGAATACAATCCAATGTACGGATAAAGAAAAAGTTTTATATGCCTCTCATCAACTATCTGGACAAGTCTGCGCATGGTGGCTTACAATTCAAGAAACATATCCCGATAAAGAAGCCATCACTTGGAAAAATTTTGAAGATGAATTTAAAGGACATCATCTACCTGAAGGACTTCTAGAAGCCAAGAGAAGAGAATTTGACATGCTTAAACAAAATAATAAAACTGTTATGGAATATCTACATCGGTTTAATCAATTAGCCGATATGCAACGATGAAATAAAGGAAGAGAAAAGAAAATGAAAAAGTTTGCAAATGGCCTACAACCTTCCTTACAATATCAATTATCGGTCATGAATATCGAACTTTAAAACTTTGATTAATAAAATCTTAGACATAGAAGAAAAGAGAAATAATTTGGAAAACTACAAAAGAAAAAGGACTGATTTTATAACAAAAGTCAGAAATATTAAATCCAGAAATTCAAACTTTAGACCCAAAAATCAGCCCATAAGAAGAACACCTCCCTCTTCTAATACTCAATTACCTCCTTCCAATGGATGTTTTAATTGTGGAGGACCACACTTAAGGAAAGATTGTCCACATCCCAGTCAAGTAACTTGTTATCATTGCAATCGAAAGGACACATAAAACCGCAATGTCCTGGATAACATTACCTATGGAAGCGACTCGAGCTAAACCAAAAATTCAAAATTTTGAAAAGAAACCTAACTTTAATCAAAGAACAATGAAAGGAGGAAATCCATTGAACAAAGGAAAAGTTCCAAGAAATCCACAAGGTCAAGTGAACTATGTCACGGTGATAGTCTTTGAGATCGCATCGACGTCATAACAGTAACTTTTCGTTCAACTACATCCAGCAGCTTATTCTTTTGATTCGGTGCATCTCATTCCTTTATATCTAAATCTTTTATAACTCAACATAAAATTAAGACTTATCCATTAGAAAACCCTTGTTACATCCTTTCCCTGGAGGAAGAATCTTAGTTTCATTTAAATGTGAAAATCTTGAAATAGAAATCAAAAAGAAAAATTTTCAGCAAATCCTTTAATTATTGAACTAAAAGGGTTAGACCTTATCTTAGGAATGGATTGGTTATTTTCCAACAAAGGAAAGTTGGATTGTGCCACAAAAACTTTGACCCTCACTACACCTTCAAATCAAATCATAAATTATCAAATAGAACCTTGTCATAAAAATCAATTTCATAACTCCATCCATTATATGCCTGCTCAAGGATTAGAATCTTTATCTGTAGTCAATTTATTTCCTGATGTCTTTCCGGAAGAATTACCTGGACAACCACCTGACCGAGGTTATGAATTTTCCATTGAATTAAAACCTGGAACTGAACCTATTGCACAACATCAATACAAAATGGGACCTCCAGATCTAGAAGAATTAAAGAAGCAAATAAATGAGCTAAAGGATAAAAGCTTTATTGAACCTAGCTCCTCAGATTGGGCTTCTCCAGTAGTGTTTGTAGACAAGAAAGATGGTAGCCGCAGAATGTGTATTGATTACCGAGCATTAAATGCAGCTACTATCAAAAATAAATATCCTTTGCCCAGAATTGATGATCTGTTTGACCAATTAAAAGGAGCAAAAGTGTTTTCTAAAATTGATCTTAGATCTGGATATCATCAGATAAAAGTCAAGAAAGAAGACAGACCAAAAACGGCATTTACCACTAGATATGGATTATATCAATTTACAGTAATGCCATTTGGAGTAACTAATGCTCCAGCCTTCTTCATGAGCACCATGAATAAAATATATATGGAATATCTTGATGAATTTGTCATAATATTTATTGATGATATTCTTATATATTCAAAGAATGAAGAAGAACACGAAAAACATTTATCTCTAACATTGGAAAAGCTTAGAGAAAATAAATTATATGCAAAGTTTAGCAAATGCAAATTTTGGATGAAAGAAATATCTTTCCTTGGACATATAATTACTGCCGATGGAATTCAAGTTGATCCAGAAAAAGTTAAAGCAGTAATGGAATGGAAAACTCCAACCACTATAACTGAAATAAGAAGCTTTCTTGGATTAGCTGGCTACTATCGTAGATTTATTGAAGGATTTTCAAAAATAGCTAGACCACTTACCCAATTACTGAAGAAAGATATTCCTTTTATTTGGAGTGAAAAATGTGAAAAAGCTTTTGAAGCATTGAAGGACAAATTAACTTCTGCACCTGTTCTAATCCTTCCAGATACAAGTAAACCATTTCAAATCTTTTGTGATGCCTCAAAGAATGGAATAGGTTGTGTTCTAATGCAAGATGGAAAAGTAGTATCCTATGCATCTAGACAACTCAAAACCCATGAAGTAAACTACCCAACACATGATTTGGAGTTAGCAGCTGTAGTTCATGCCTTAAAAATTTGGAGACATTATCTCTTGGGTAAGAGAAATGAAATTTATTCAGACCACAAAAGCACGAAATACTTCTTCACACAACCAAATCTAAATTTAAGACAAAGAAGATGGCTAGAATTGGTAAAAGATTATGATTTAGATATACAATATCATCTGGTAAAGCAAATGTTGTTGCCGATGCCCCGAGTAGAAGGATATATTGTAACAAAGCCATACTACAAGAATGCCATTCGAACTACAAAAAGAAATTCAACAACTACAATTGGAATTTATAGAACCCGGCATGTTAAATACCCTTGAAATTCAATCGGATCTTGAACAGAAGATTAAAGAAGCTCAAAAGAAAGAAATTGAGTTTATAAATGAAGCGAAAAATCCTAAGAATGAAGACTTTAAAATTAAAGAAAATGGTATCATAACATACAAAAACCGTATTTGTGTGCCAAATTCCAAAGAAATAAGAGATTTAATTCTACAAGAGGCACATGAATCTCTCTTTTCTATACATCTGGAAGTACCAAGATGTACCAGATTTGAGAAAGACATTTTGGTGGAAAAATATGAAAAGGATATAGCAACACATGTAAACTCTGCGACACTTGTCAAAAAGTCAAAGTCGACCATGGAAAACCACCAGATTATTACAACCCTTACCTATTCCAGAATGGAAATGGGATGAAATTAGTATGGATTTTATTACAGGAATCCCAAGAACTCAATCTGGATATAATGCCATATGGGTAATAGTGGATCGACTCACTAAGGTAGCTCGATATTTACCCATAAAGACTACATATAAAGGACATCAATTAGCTGAACTTTATATCACCAAGATAGTACCATTGCATGGAGTACCCAAAAAGATATTTTCAGATAGAGGAACTCAGTTTACATCAAATTTTTGGAAACATTTACATCATGCTATGGGAACTCAATTAACCTTTAGTTCACCTATCACCCTCAAACCGGAGGACAAGTTGAAAGAGTAAATCAAATTCTAGAAGATATCTTTGAGAGCTTGTATTCTAATCTATGGATCAACATGGGACATCTGCTTACCCTTTGCGAATTTACTTATAACAATAGCTTTCGGTCTAGTTTAGGAATAGCACCATATGAAGCTCTATATGGAAAAAGGTGTAGAACACCTTTAAATTGGACAAGTGGAGAAAAACAAGTATTAGGCCCTCAAATAGTACAAGACTCGAAAAACATGTCAAAATTATTAAAGAAAAGTTAAAAACGCCCAAAGCAGACAAAAAAGAGTTATCTTGATAATAGAAGAAAGGACCTAAGTTTTGAAATTGGAGACATGGTTTATCTGAAAATTTCTCCAAAGAAAAGGTACACAAAGATTTCAAATCAAAGGAAAATTAGCTCCCAGATATATTGGACCATATCGATACAAACTAAGAAAGGAAATGTAGCTTATGAATTAAAGCTACGAGGAATTAAAAGATGTACATCCAAGATTCCATATATCTCAATTAAGAAAATGCCTTAAGAAACCTTGAAAACATGCAAATACATGAAATTAAACTAGGAACAGACATGACCTATCAAGAACAACCGAAACTATACTAGAAGAAACCGAAGAAAACTTCAAATCGGACTATTAAATACTATAAAATACTATGGAAACATCATACGCCAGAAGAAGCAACCTGGGAAAAAGAGTCTGATATTCTGGAAAAATATCCCTTCCTACTTCCAACCGAGTGAATCTCGGGAACGAGATTCTTTTTAAGGGGGTAAGTCTGTAACATAACCAAAATTTTCCCATAAAAAAATTTTTCCGCAAAAGTCATATTTAAAACTCCTTTTAATTTTTCCTAATTCTTGATAAATTTCCAAAATTAATACCCATTTATTACTAAAAGAAAGTCACATCTATTATTTTTCAAAAATATTTATTACATAAGTAACCAATATTATTGCATAATTAAATTCCCCTCATTTGTATGAGAATTTATAAATTTATTTCATATTTTTCTGATTTTCCTATAATTTTCTATAAATTTCTAAACACCATTCCTTTTCTGAAAAATCGAAATTACGCTTTCCCTTTTGGGAATGCGCTTTCCTTCCTCAGCCCAGAGTCACTTGGGCCTCACGCCCAAAGCCAAAAACAGCCCATTCCAACCCGCCGATGCCTTAAGTGGTCATCCACTACGAGATCAATCCATCTGCATCTAACGGCCGATAGCCAAACCACTTCAACGTTTAATCTCACCATCCGACTAGATCGACGGACCGACACGTCCCACGTCACCTTCCCGGCCTCGTACACGGGACCGCTGTCTCCAACTCCGCGCCGCCGCATCGCATGCGGTTTTCGCCGAAAACGACGCTGTCGCCGTTGGAACTCGCCACGCCGGTTTTCGACCTCTCCGGACTCTCCCGACGCCGCGAACCTCATCCTCCACGTCGCCGACTTATCCGGCCGTCGCAAGAACGAATTGCTTTCGCCGACACGCCGCCAGCCCGCCGCCGCCGTCTTTGTGATTCCGTGACCGCCAAGCCACCCCGAGCCTATAAAAGCCATCCCAACCTCGTTGTGACTCAAGACACCTCCTCCGCCACTCTTCTACCTCCATACCTCGCCGGAAGCACCCACCGGAGTCTGTAGCTTCACCACCGCCATACCTCGTCGCGGCCATACTCAGTCCACCTCAACCCCAACCAAGCTCACCTAGAGGTAGCCCGCGACTCCTCTACCCTCCCCGATCACGGCCGCTCTCGCGCCGCTTCGCCAAGCAACACCGCCCCGACGAGCTTCCCTCCAGGTCTCACTGCACAATGGGGCCCACTGTCAGTCGCCTGCACAATGACCAGCCAATTCTTGGCCCAGTATAAGCCCATCACTGTTCATTTCATTTCTTTTTCTTTTTCCTTATTCAGAAAAGGTTTCAAAATTTATTTAAAATATTAAAATAGCTCCAAAAATTCTGCCAAAATTTCCAAAAATATAAAATAATATGAATAATTTATTTAAATTATTAAATTTAACATTTATATAATAAAATAATTAATAAAATTTCAAAAACCCTTTTTCCTATAAGTTATTTAAAGTAGTAAAAAGAATAACTTTTGAAAAATTCCTTTTATTCTCAATTGGCTCTATCTCTAACTCCAACATGAGAAATGTTGTCGAATCCGATCTCTAGAGCTCAATTGATCCATTTTTCATATAAAACCAAAATTTAAATAACAAATTTTCTTGCTATCCTGAGGAATTTCCAAACTCACAAAATTTTCTTAATATCCCATTTTATAAAGAAAATAATTTTAAAACATAAAATCATCATTTTTCTATCTATTCAAAAATCATATGCATATTTTACTTAAATTTATATCCTTTAAATCTTTGTTATGTTTTTGCTTTTATAGAAAACGACTTAGGACTTCCTGAAACTTCTGAGTTGGATTTTCGAGAAGAATCTTTTGATTTTGAACCAACAACCGAAGAAGGCAGGTTTTCTTATCCTTGATGCAATTTAATATACCTACATTTCTTTTACTTATTATTTATTGCATATATTTTCTAGCTATTTATTTATACATTCCAAATACAATTCTTATCCAAACCCCAATACCTTAAAAAGCCACCTAAAAATAATCAACCTCTGATAAAACCTAGTATAGGCAAAATATTAAAATTTGATTATCTCATAATAAGATGAAGAATTGGTTTGTACAAATAAGTTACTTTGGATAACTTATTTGTGGTGGAAAAGCTGTAATTTGGAAGGTTGATTGTATTTATATAGAGTAATTTGGAAACAGTGTTTTGTTATTTGAGCCCATGCAGGTACAAGGAAGTACCAACTCAATAACACCAGTGGAGAGAGTGTGAACTCCTGAAATCGTTACTCTATAAACTATAGAAGCAAATTCGGAAACAGTGTTTTGTCGTCTTGGGTTAGAGGAATCAAAGAGTTTGATTGACACTCAAGGACACTAGATATTTGCTCGATCTGTGGTATGAGAATATCTAGATATCATTTGCTTCTATAAAAACTTGGGCTTAATAAATAAGAATGACACAAATTTTGCTCCCATCCATGTAGTAGGCCACTATATGGGTAAAGTCGGGTAGGTTCTGCAGAGCTAATAACCAATTCATCGATGGACCTTACTTGGTATAAGAAGTTGTGTCAAATGGGTGATGCCTCTCTTATTTATCAAAATCCATGAATTTATTCTATGGAAAATATTGTCTGAATTGTAAATGAATAAGGATGGAGAAAGTTGATAGAATTTGTATTACTATGAAAAATTGTTTTAGAAATAAATAAGACTTTTAAAAATCTAAAATTTGCATGATCACCATAAAGCCTTAACTATTCCTTGAATAATGTCAACATATAATATTATTATTTTCTTAAAGAAACCTCTTTGGTATAAAATTTTTATACTTACCCATTACTTGGGAACTGTTCATTTAAATGAACAGATCCTACTTATCTTCTGCAGATATTGAATTTTCTCAAGAAGAAATGGATCTCTTCGGTCAAGAATATTAAGTTTTCTTGTACACTCAAACAAGCTGTAATATAGGAGAAATATAACTGTAAATTACTTTGTTTTGGTATTGTAATAAAGTTATTACTATATCAATTCTGAGGTTTTGTAACTTTAGGGTGATTAATTTTTCAATATAAAAGTATTGGAAATTGGTCGCCCACATTGGGTAACTTGCCCAGCTTTACCCAAATGATGCCTCAACATGATCAGTGCCAATACACCAAGGACACGGTACTACACCGTTACCCTAGTTTCCGTCCAGTAGAATCTTGGCCCCTCTACTCCTACGAAACTTGCCCATAATAGCAAGCCGATTGGCCGTAGTGTCATAAAGGGGATCTACTGTTCATCTAGCTAACTAATAGTTACCCGGGGTATAATCCGCACAGGACTGTTCAGCGACTGCACACCTCCTCCTGCGGAAACATCGTAATAACGGTATAGAGCATATCCAAGTCCGATTTCTCGGTCGCATGGTTGGGCGAAATTGTGTTACATTGCAGTGGCAAAAGAACAGTATCCTTATGTGCCGTGGGCAAGAGCTCCACAACAACACTATTCCACAAAAGGGAATTCTCAAAGGTTCCAACTAGGGAACAACCATCATCACACTACTGCTCACAGGCCAATAACTTCCATCCTCCTCTGCCCTAAGCTAGAAATAACACTTCATAATCTCAACATATACCCTGATCGCACATCAATATTCACTCATTCGACAACACATGCTTACCTATAGTAATCAGCTTAAAATCCATATCTTGCCAGGTATAAATTTTTCTTTTAGGTAGTGTTTATGTTAAGCTTCTTCTAGTTCATCAATTTTAAATAGGATTATTCAGTAAGGTATACCCAAATGGACATGGCCTATCAGGAATTAGAAATACTACCGTCATAAACTAGGTTGAGCTATCGCCAAGTCAAGTTTTAATTAAACCTTGTCAAGATGAATATGGCTTATATTTGATAAGGGAATCTATTCGTCCTGTTCAGAAGTTCATTTATCGCCAATCAGATTATAGTCATCTTGGTTTACAAGTTTATTCTAAGTCTAAAATTTTTAGGTAAAGCAAATTTTACCCAAATCCATAGCACAAGAGCTTGATCGAAATGATTGAGACATTTGTGACTTGCCTTTCAATTTGGGTTCTCCGGATGTTGCTTTAGTTTCGACTTCTTTTGATCCTTCGGGTGGTCTTCTTGACTCCTCCCCTCCTAGCTTGAACTTCTTGGACTTTTTCCTTAGAGGGTTTGATTATTCTATCTGTTTTACCATATGCATTTATAAGAATCAATTTAACACCAATATGATTTCTTTTATGCAATGAAAGCCCTTTATATATATATACACATCCCATTCTACTTTGTAAGATATGATTTTGTAAATAGTTAGAGGATTTAAAATTTTGAAAATATAAGGATATACATGTGCCTAGGTGTTCTGTTGAAAAAGGTACTTCAAAAGTATTAATGAGTATTATTGATTCTAAATATAAAAGGGGTTCATGTTAATGCATTTGAAAATAGCATATGGTTTTCTTAGATTTAAATATTTTAGTTATTTAACTTTATTGGCAGCAATTTATATAGTAAAAGGATTAAATTTTTAATATATATATTTGTTTAGGTTAAAGGTGATTTTTAAACATGTATGATATATGATTTTAGAAATATAAAATGCATTGTATAAGTTTTACATGTATTTCAAAATGTTTTAAGATGTATTAAATAGACATGTTATTTAGTTATTTTTTATATTGTCAAAAATCTTGTCTTTACATTACCTTTTATTTAATTAAGAAATCTTTTTCACTTAATTTATAATTTTTAAATGTTACTAATAATATATAAAATTTTTATGAAATTAAATATTTCATTTATTTAATTTTTATTGATAGCAAGTTTTATAATGAAAAGGGTTGAATATTTAGTATATTTATTTATCTAGTTTTAAATGTAATTTATAAACATATATGATATATGGTTTTTAGAGGCATATCTATGTATTGCATGAATTTTATATGCACTTTTAAATATTTTAATATGCATTAAATAACTGTTTATTTAGCTTTTATATTACCAAAATCTTATTTTTGTATCACTCTTTTATTTGATTAAGAGTCCTTTTCATTTAAACTATATCTTTCAAATATTATTAATACTGTATATAGTTTTAAAATTCATATTTAGTGGTAATTTATCATTTTAAACATTTTCTATTTGGGTATTGTCTATAAAACCGGCTTAAGGTTGGGTGAACAGGGCTTGAATAGGAAAAACCGGATAAAACCAACCGGTTCACTGGTCTTCTTCTTCCTCCTTCAATTCTCTCACTCCGTCGACTCTTCGACGATGGATTTCGGCCACTGTGGTCCATCCCAGGCGATGATCTTGGGCTTGTTGGGTTTCTAGAAACGAGGCGCAGGACGTCCTTTCTTGTTTCATGGTCGAGGTGGCTAGGTTCGGCCGGCGGTGAGCTTGAAAGATCAGGAGACGGCGACGCAGCATGAACCCTATCTTATGGGGTTGGTCCCGGCTAAGGAATGACATGGTGGTGGTCGCAGGGATGCAAGGAGGTTGGAGATGAGCTTAGGACGGCGCGGTATGGTCTGTGGCGACGACAATTTCTCATCGGAGTTCGAGGGTGGGGCAAGAAGGGGCGGCTCCTTTCGGTGGTCTTGTAGCCAAATTGGCAGGTCGAGAAGCATCCATGGAACATGAGGAGCACATTGGTGCTGCCGGTTTACCAAGGGCAGGCTCGTAAAGAGCTAGCCACATGGTGAGGGCTCGGACGGAGCCCGATTATGGCTCGGCGGTGTTCTGGCTGTTTAGGGCTCGGTTGAATGGGCGCGTAAGCATCCTTGGAACATGAGCAAGCTATTAGTTGCGATGGTTTTGACGGGGAAGGCCTGCAGCGAGCTGGCACCGCGAGCTCTAGAGCTCGGTCGGCGGCTCTAATGGCGGCGGCGGCCTGAGGCCAAAATTGGTCGGCGCGGCGTATGAGGAAAGTTTAGTGAAGCTCTAAGAAGCTTTTAGATGCATATTCTTGCATCAATTTGAATCATGCAAAGGAAATTTTCAAAATTGGCCGGGGCGGCCGGAATTTGGGGAAAACGGCAATTGAGCTTACTGGTGACGAACTAGCGGCTCGGGCTGCTCGGCGAGCTTCGCGGGTAGCAGGGGAAGGTGTTGGCGGCGACTTCTCAAGGCCAGGGTGAAGAAGTTTTACCGCCCGGCTTCATCGTGCACGGACAGTGCTACGGGATGAAATGAAGAACAACGGTGGCGGTGCTTGGCCGGGAGCTGTGCGAACAAGCTCAAGGAACGGGAGGCAGCTCAGGCACGGCCACGCAGCTGCTTGGCACAAGTGACGCACGACGCTCGCTCGCGCGCAAGGCAGAACGACGTGGGCAGCTCGGTTCAATGTGGTGACATTGAAGACGTATTTCCCACAAAGGGGAAAGCGTATTTGCCATTTCTGGAAATACTACCAAATCAGGAAGCTTCCAAATCTGGCAAATCTAGGATAAAATGGAAAACCTACTTTTCCATTGTTTGAAAATCCAGTTAAGAGCTTGGAAAATAATTTGTAACTCAGAAAAATAAAATGAAAATATTTGTGGATTCTGAAAATTATAAGAATTCTAAATATACACTTTGTTTTGTATTTAATAAATATTTATTTTAGGAATTTCTAAATCATTTCTCTAATCTTCTCATTAGTAATAAATGTTTTTGTCACCAGAAAAATATAAAAAAATACTTTTGAGTTCATAAAAATATGAGTATCCCATTTCTTCAGTTTATTTTAGTATTTGAAATATTTTTATTTTGTGATATTTTAAATATTCTCCTAGGCCCTTTTCGAGTTTATTAAGCTTAAAATTATTAGAAGAACATAATAAAATATATTTGGGTAAGAAAAATTATAGGAATGACATTTGTATAATGCTTTTAATATTTTGACAAAATTTTATTTTCTAGGATTTGTCATTGAGCTTTTAAATGCTTTATATTTTGGTATTTATGTTAATCTTTTAATGCCTTAGTAAAATAAAGTAAAATCTTTATGCAAGGAAATAAACATGCATCTTGATTATTTAATTTAGTCCAGTTTTTATCTTCTACCCTATTATGCTTTCGCTAATTTACCCTCTAGGTTTTTTGTCATTTCATGAATGCATTTTGCATTTTATTTCATGAAAAAATTTTATGCTCGAAATTTAGGGATGTTACACCACACCTCGAAAATACAATTGACTATACAAATATGGGATAATTGGTTGTCCAGCACTACATTTTGGCGATTATAGCTCATGTAATATATCTTTTCACACCTAATGTTGTAATAGCAATACACCCACCCCTACGACATGGTGATCAGAGGGCCAAGCAAGCAGAGTGAGGTTAGAGTGAAGTAAGGACGACTAGAAGCCACTACCTTGCCCAAATTAGCCCATATTAAGAAGGCGAGCCGAAGCAGAGATGGGCATTGCAGAGATGAGGCAAAGCAAAGAAGACCGTTGAGGAGGCAAGGCCAAGCAAAGGCCACCTGATGATGTTGCTTCACCGGCTACCAAGGGACGATGGCATAGGTGACGACATCAGGGTGCCAAGCTAAAGCACCAACTTGAGAGTCACGAAAACTCAGGGAACAAATAGTATAGTTGGGACCCAGAAGCTGTCAGGATATGCATCATTAGATCCTTCTCCTAGGGAACACAGGCTATAACCACCTAGGCTATATAAATCCCTCTTGTTTCCCTACTTTAGTATTACGGTGAGAGGGCATTTTGGTCCTTCCACCCAGCGACATAAATAGCTATATTTACGTCGGCGTCGACGTAAATACGGTTTATTTCCATTGGCTTAGAGGCTAACATACACATTAGTCGTCACCCTCAGCCGACATGGAGGGGGAGGGGGCAGCTGACATGGCACGTATTTACGTCGGCTAGATGTCAGCTGCCCCACTATGGCAAGTGCCATGTGGCATGTTATTTATGTCAGCCAGAAACTGACGTAAATAGCTACCACGTCATGCCAGCCTCCATGGCACAAGTATTTATGTCGGCTTCTGGCCGACGTAAATACTGGGGGAATTTGACATGTGGGCTGATTTGCACCAGTGTTTACGTCAGTTTAAGGCCGACATAAATACTATAAAAAAGGAAATTTTTTGTTTATTGCAAAACCACTGCAATTTTTCAGAAATGACATTACAGGACATTCATAGCACCATAGTTATAATCACAAAATAGCGTATATCAATCAATTTCACAAAACAACATCGCTCAAATGCACATATGCATTTCTTCACATGTTCATAAACACAAACAAGTACACACATAACAAACAAAGTCCACATTCTTGCTACTATCAATTTGCAGGGTTATCGTTGAAACGATGCCCACTACAGGTGTCGCCTCCCGAGTTAAGGAAGTCACCAACCGAAGGTAGAGTCCTCGAAGAAGAAGTGTCGTTGCGTCCAATATGGGCATTGGGTGTGGGGGTCACCGAACCCTATATTAACGAAAGTATGTTAGAGCTAGCTAGAATGCGTTAAATAAAATTTCAATAATTAGCAATACCATATAGGGAGATTGTTGGGCAAAGAAAGGTGGAGGTTGGAGCAAAGAAAGATTCATTGATGCTCCAAGCTGCAGTGACATATATTTCTACAGATAACACAATTATTGAGTCAAGTTGAAAAATACAAGAGTAACTGCACATTTTCATCTATTTAGAGCACAAGTGGCCACTAATTTGAGAATTTTCATATACTTATACTACAAACGAACAAATTTTGACAAATACAAATTTAATTGGCATATTTCATCAAATAAGAACACGAGTGAATAGATCTCGACAATTCTAAGTTCAAATTTGTCGTTTGCATCTGGTTAGAAGAGGAATACTCAAATGACCACTAATTTGACAATTTTCACGTATGTGGAGCAAAAACAAGCAATTGTCGACAAATACAAGTCTACTTGACAAATTTCATTAAATAAAAACACAAGTGACTAGATCTCGACAATTGTAAGTTTAAATTTGTAGTTTGCATCTGGTCAGAACATGAATACTCAAATGACCACTAATTTGACAATTTCATGTACTTGGAGCAAAAACGAGTAATTGTTGACAAATACAAATCTAATTGGTAGATTTCATTAAATAAGAGCACAAGTGATTAAATCTCGACAATTCGAAGTTCAAATTTGTAGTTTGCATCTAGTTAGAAGAGGAACGCTCAAATGACCACTAACTTGACAATTTCATGTATATATAGCAAAAACAACCAATTATTGATAAATAAAAGTCTAATTAAAATCTAGTCCATGTTCAAATTTGTAACTTGCATCTAGTTAGAACATTAATACAAACATACAATGAAATAGACAACAAACTATGCATTTTTTGGATATAAACATACAACTTACTTCTAAAGCTGCTTGTTGTTGTGTCTATCATGTAACAAAGTATTCTTGTTGTTTCCTCAACTGTTCCTGTAGTTGAGTCTCACGAGCCACATGTCCACCTCAGTAGGATCTGAAAGTCCAACATGCAGACGAGCCGCAACGACACAATAAACAATGCACACTGCATGTAGCATGAATGACACGATGGCCCACACAGTGACCGTTAAGTAGCCCTAAGTTTGACACGTGTACTGCACTACCGGCAGAGAATTCAAAGCATCTAGACACTAGCCTTAACACATTGATCACCAAGAATGTACATATACTTCATCAATTTTTGGTTTGCTAATCTTGGTCATGATGCCCAAGGGGATAGGTGCATAGAACATGACATGGTCAAGAGCATAACGAAGCAGTCCCTCAACCATAAGAAACTCCTGTTGTAGGGGCAAAACACCCACCCTCTGTGACATGATCAGATGACCAAGAAGGCGGAGCGAGGTTAGAGCAAAACAGGAACGACTAGAAACCACTGGCTTTCCCAAATCAAGAAGGCAAGACAAAGCAAAGACAACAATTGTGGATATGAGATGAAGCAAAGAAGACTAATGACGAGGCGAGGCGAAACACAGCTAACGAGGGACGAGGGCATAGGTGGCGACACCAGGGAGCGGACCTGGCGAAGCTGAAGCACCAACTTGGGTGTCACAAAAGGTCAGGGGACAAACAGTACAACTAGAGGCCATAAGCTGTTAGGATAGGCATCATTGGATCCTTTCCCTAGGAAATAGGCTGTAACCACCTGGACCATGTAGATCCCTCTTATATCCCTACTGTAGTATGATGGTGGGAGGGCATTTTCGTCCTCCCTCTCACATTGTAATGGCAGATGACCATGGTGTCCAAATAAAGAGAAAAAAAAGTAAGGGTGCCAGGGGCATTCACCTCCATTGGACCATCGAGCCCTTAGGGTTGCCCTGTTTCAGGGGCATTTTAGTCCTCCGAAGACTGTAAAGACAACCCGCCTATATAAAGGGGAGAACGAGCCCGTGTAAAGGCGGGACATCATTCTTCTCAACAATACGAAATATTCATGTTTAGTGTTGAGTTCCCTAAGGTCACCCCCTCACGCGCTCAATAGCTATCCCCGCTAGGCTTTGAATGTGCATTAGGGGATGCCTCTAAGTATATTTTTCCAGCTCAGGTCGATGACACCTAATATGTGGCACACTTTTGTTCGGTGATTGTTTGTCCTAACACACTCTAGTATGCTGCTTAAAGTATTCAAATCAAATACGAATAAAAATAAAAAAACCCAAATTTTTTGAGGTGTGAAATATAAGTGTATTAAGCTACAAAAATTACGAACTCCATAATTTAGGATTTGAAATGCCAAAAACAAACGAATTTAATAGGATTTAAAATAATTCAAAAAATATAGAACAATCAAAAAAATAGAAGAAAGGTCATTGTGTTAAATAAACTTGTATTCAACCCATCAAATTCTGATCTGTTTTCTTAGTGCTGCCACGGTAGCAAGTACTCTGGTCTGTTTTCTCATAGCCCCAACCCAAATAACAATAATAAATAATAATATTTGTCGCCACTAACAGCTATTCATTTATCTCTGATCTGTTTTGTAATAGCACCAACCCAAATAATAATAATAAATAATAATATCTGTCGCTACCAACACCTATTCGTTTATCCCCGTAGCAGCCAGTGACTCTTTCGGTTTTCTAAAAACACAATTTTACTGTGTGCGGCAATAGTGTAATTTGAATCTACCCGTTTACGTATGTACCTGCTTGATTATACTATACACACAAGACATGTGTAGTTAAAAAAAATAAACTAATATGAACTATAAGATTAAGAGAAATGAATAGCTCATAGTTATTTTAACTACCGTAAGACTAAAAAACCATGTCCGGCCTCATGACATGAAGGCACAGGATTAACTTTTTTTTAAATCAAATCACGTCTAACACACGCATGATGCCGGCCCGCACGTGCAGTGGGTCTGCGTCCGTATTCTCTCCTGGTGGGCTATCCAAATTGCTCCACTACGCGGCCACATCCCCTCTCCGCCCGAGTACTTGATACGGAGCAATCTCCTGACACAACAGAAGAACTAACCCAACACAATAATAAATTTTACAACTAAATTACTCATCATAAGTATCATTATCAGATAATGTTAGCACAGATAGATCATAGAATTAAAACAGGATTCGTGTAGCCCCATTTGGCTCACAACTGCTTGAAAGGAACGTAGATGTGACGAGACGGTACAAAACAATCGTCCAAATAGGCTTACGTTGTTCGATTCGGGTGGTTCGTACAGTCGTATTCAAGTCTGTTGACATTTTGCATATTATATCTTTCTACGTTACTTGCAGTGATTTAGTAGTGACATGTTAATTAGAGGCTTTTTCGGATAAATTGCATCCATACCATTACAAAGTCCAGATATCTCAAAAATGTCACTGCAAAGTTAAAGATATTTCTAATGCCATTATAAAGTCAAATTTCTTACAAAAATATCATTATTAAGACTGTCAAAGACTTTTTTGAACGAAACTACCCTCCTCTTTTTCTCCATCTCTCCTCTCCCTCCTTCGGCCACCACTACCCCCATTCTCTCCGGGTAGGCCTTCTCCCTCTTTGGTCTCCTCCCTCATCAATAGCGGGAACAACTGGATGCACTCGCCGTAGACGAGCTCCCGGTGGCGTGAGCGAAGGAGCTCGGGGCTAAGGAGACGTCAACGCCGGCGAATGAGCTCGTAGCCAGGACGGTAGAAATGTAGGAAGACAAGGCCAAGGACGAGGCGACACAAATGATGGAGCTCGGATCTAGCGACACGTGCAGATAAGTTCAAGGAGGCAACGGCAGACACGAAGGATCTCATGGTAAGGACCTGGAGGCAGCGGCACGGATGAAGAAGGCGACCAGTAATGGCACGGGCGAAGGAGGCAGCCAATGACTATGCCAATGGCTACGTGGGCAAAGGAGGCGATCGGTACCAGCGTCGTCGATGAGGTCTAGGAGTAGAGAAGAAAGAGAGAGAGAGAGGAGAGAGAATATGGGTTAATGGCATTTTGAAAGTAAATTTGAAGGGAAAGGAAGGACAAAAAAGTTTGCAGTGACATTTTTGCAAGAAATCTGACTTTATAATAACATTCGAGCTATTTTCCACTTTGCAATGGTATTTCTAAGATATCTAGACTTTGTAATAGTATAGATACAATTTTTCTTTTTCACATTGGTGGACCAAAGAGGAGAAGAATAAACTTGAGTGCTTGGCAGTAGGGAACGATATGACGATAATTTTTTACAGGTTGAAACACTAAACTTATCACAGCACTTGCGCACGTACAAGTTCTCATTTACACAAGTTACCTCATCAACAAATGGTGCTCTATAAAAGCAACAGGACCTTTCTGAAACGGCATACGTGTGGCAGAACTCAATGAAAGTATATGATACATCTCAAAGCCCATTTCAGACGCACTATAAATAATTTACATCACATGCCGCCTCTGGCCTCAACAGCAAGAGGGACTCTAATTTCTTCACTATCGAAAAGACAGAAGTGAAGCACATATGGTTTCACAGGTCATCGTATGAAAGCTGGCTCATTGGATGAATTGCATAACCAACCTGCAATGCTGTCAGTTGTGCCCGTTGGCGTTGAACAGTGAGATATCTAGCAAGAAACCTTAAAATTTTAAATGGAACAATTCTGGTGCAGATAGGAAGTGAGGGGCACTAGCAAAAATGTCCCATCATAATTCCTGCCCATCCAAATCTGGCCTGACAGGATAATCAAGGCCCTGTAGAACTGGCATTCTTCTCAAATCTTCTTCTGAGTATGCGGGAATAAACCAATACCACTTGTCGTTTCCAAAAACCTAATAACCATAATTCGGTTTGCTATGTTAGTTTTGCATGGAAATAACTCACATATACTTTTTTTTGTGATTAAAAGGTAGACATTACTGCACGCGCACACACCACACACACATACATGAGTGAACCCCCTTAGCACGGTCACAGATCCTCTGCCTTACGGCAAAGGGCCATCACTCCCATCCACCCCATCCATCTAAAATCATACGCATGAGATTCTCTCTCTTTCCTCTCTTCTCCCTCCACTCCCCCTCACATCTCAGCTACTGCCCCCTGCCGTACTTACGGCAGGGGATATGCTTCCCCTTAGCACACAACCAGAAATATGGAGACTAGTGGATAAATTCTTGGACCTCGCAAGGTTCCTACTAGGGCACACTGGCATGTGCATAAATGTGAACACTAGGATTTGAATCCTGTTGGGCCACCCAACAAGAGATGGTTTCCCACATATGTTCATATCATATTGACAGACAAAAACTGCAAACTGGCATAGAATGGCTAGCTAAAAAGGAAATAGAAAACATAAGCCATGTTTCAGATGTTGCAGATCACAGATACTGACTTGAACAAAGATTGACACCTTTGCTGGGTTTCTCCTTAATTATACTAGGGCCACCTTAAGTCATTTTGTGAATCCAAAATAAAATTATAAGTCAAATAACATATGTTGTAGAACTTACACGATTATATAATGGCTCCTAAGTAAAATTGTCTATGAAATGTCTCACTCGAAATGTATGAACCTCCAATTGATGAATATCTTGGAATAACAACAAGATACTACCTAACCACAAATTTTATATTCTAGTAGAATAAGAAAAGGTAGACACTTGCATTGTTTAATTTGCTTCCATCATCCCCAAATTTTCAATGCAACATACATGCCCGATAAAATTACTATTGTGAAGCTTCAAACCTTGTATAACCATAGATTTAGATCTCACAATGATTATGAGATAAGAACATGACAAGAGAAACAAAATTAGCTATCATGGATATCTTAAGTACCAGCATTTCCACAAGTTAGTCAACATATCTACTGGGATTTTGATGCCACATTATCATGATAGGTGCTAGCACCATAGAAAAACTATTAAGTGATTAACTATTTAGTAATTAGTAACCTCTTAAAAGTAGAAGTCTGAACAAGCCTAACCTGGGCAAAATTCCTCTTCCGGCCAAGATCATAAATCCAACGTGGAGTAGTTTTCTTTTCATATGCCTGTACATCAAAGTAAGAAATTAATATCATCATGCACATAACAAAACAAAATGTTTAGCAGTATATTGCTTGATACTTGCTTCAATTGTTGTTGTATTGGCAGAAACAAGTGAAACGTGCATAATCATAAAACCCAGAACACTCAAAGAAAAGGCCAGATTCAACACTGCAAAGAAAGAGAAATTTTTAGATGTTTCCATCAATCAAAAGCATAATTTTTCCAGAATGTAGTAATGCACTTACCAAAGGTGAGAAATGTGGTTGCAAGTGCTGCAGGACTGCCTGCGATATCACCATCACTGAAGAAAGCTATGAAGTGAGGCAAAAGAGAGAGGGTAACAAGCGTTGTCTCAAGGAAGGTGTAAAACTGCATAGCACCATAAAAAGCAAATGATTTCACCTTTCAGAAGCATATGGATTGATATAGAAGAATGGAAGCAAAAAGGATACTAGTTCGAAGGATGCCTAAAAAAAATTCAACACCAGAGAAACAGCGTATACTGTCAATATGACAAACAAAGCAACGAACACATTAATAACACCATAAACACATCAGTATATTTGCTTCTGCTCTGGCTCACAATTGCCTTGTTATTGCCTTTCATATTATACAAGTGAAATAGACTCTTCAAGCAAAGGAGAAAAACATGAACACGTAAACTATGAATGAACAGCATTCTTGCCAAAGAATGGTTAAGCAAATGTTACTAGCAACAGGTGCTAATACACTACGATAGTAAGTATTTAACAAAATGTAAAGCATAACTTAGTCAATATCTAATTTATATAAATATGTGGTGCAAACCACTGATTTGGTGCAAACCCGCGAAAATCATACCCAAAAGTTTTGTAAATTCGTGAAAAAATTACTGGAGATAGGTCTTGACATGAACTATATTATCACCAAATCTCAAGACCAAATTCAACTTCGTTTGGGAGCTATCTCTCAAACAAAGTTGAGTTTGATCTTGAGATTTGGTGATAATATTGTTCATGACTATCTCTATCTCTAGTAATTTTTTCACGAATTTACAAAACTTTTAAGTATGGTTTTCATGGGTTTGCATCAAAACAGTGGTTTGCACCACATATTTCGCCATCTAATTTATACTAACTTACAGCTACTTCATTCTACCTAGTAGGGAAACAGAGTTTTGGAGAATCTGACATGACAAAAGTGATAGTTGTGTACTTTTCAACAAAAAAAAAAAGGGCATGGGGACTACCTGGTCCAAGAAACAAGCAATAATATCAGGGCGCACATAACATGGACATAAAAAAGAATTCAGAAGTTCTCAAGCTGATGTAGTTGCACTTATGAACTGCCACTGAAAACTGTTAGTGTTATAGGTTCAGGACATCTGCAAGCATATGCATAAATAGCCTTAAATATTTTATGATGATTTAAACAGACTCAATTTTATGGTATTTCCTGTATACTCCAGAGATGCAATGTAATGTTTCTATGTTTGTTTCTGAAAACTGAGATACAGCCAGGTAATCAGTGGCACAATTTATTTGGAAGGGAAGGTGCAGCATAAGTTCAAGGATATCTTGGTTTAAGCAATAAAAAGAAATAAAATTCAGAATGTTAAGAGGTGCTGAAATGCTCCCCAAAATGTCAAAAAGACAAATTTTAATTACACTGACTGAGGGTCTCATTTTTAACCACAACTACTCCACTACTAATAACATTCCTTCAAAAACTGTACAACTTAGTTTTTTAAAAGAAAATTGAAGCAGAATTCTAACATTTCTTCTGAATATCAAAAAATGCGATGTTCGAAAATTCTAACTTAGTTTTTTGGACAAAATTGAAGCATAATTCTAACATGTCTTCTAAATTTCAAAAATGCAGTGTCCGAAAATTCTACTAATGTATTGCTAGCATGAAGAACACAGAAGCATGCTAACCAAACAGTAGGGTAAACAACATAACTCATGCACCCCATTCTATGATACAGTTTTTTTTTCCTATTTTTAATATATCCCTGGCATTTAATGGAAATGGCAAATCCCTTAGTGTCATGAGTCATGACTCTGCCATGTCTCTGTCTGTTCAATGGAGAAGAGGAGTTATATTGCAGCACATGATTCAATGATTTGGGCTTGTACAACAGCATCACCCAAAGGCAGAAATTGCTGTTAGTATTCATGGTGGATTAAATAACTAGTCAAAAATGTGTTAATAATCATATTAAATTTGTTTTCAAAGCTTCCAACATGTAGAAACATTTATATAAACCAAAAAAATTTTTTCTTGTTTGAAAAGATAAGGATAACGTATCAACCAAAGACATTGCATATTCCACCAGCATGGTAAGAAAGTGCAAAAGTTCATAACACAAGAATTGTTAAAACCCAATGTTGAAATGTCACACTTAAAAAGGACCATATCTCAAGTATAGTAAAATTGTACCAGAAAGAGAAGAAAGTATTTGTAGTTCAGAGCCCCAACACAATTAACAACCCATACACAATGATGATCCATCTTGAGAACACATCTTCCACCTGGAATTGGCATAAATCCATGACAAGATGGTAGAGTATGTAATTCATAACAACTGGGACAACATAAAATTTTGGATTAATTCCATATATTCCACTGAATTTTTGTGAAATCCCTCACCATCTCACAGACAAGGTGGGTCCAAGCCCACATGTTAGCGAGACAATTGGTGCATATAAACAACGAGCCAAACTTCAGTGGCATATAAGAAATTTACCCAATTAATTCATGCTGTAGATTCAACTATGAACTTACAGACAGAGCAATGATGGCAGCGAGGCGGCTTGAGCTGGTTGCATTTCCTACAGTACCTAACCCTTGGATTTCCTGTATCACCGACAGCCATAGATTGATCTGGGTTCATCTGGCTGTTGAACTCTGAACTAGAGAGGGGAGCAGTTTCTCCCCTTTCTTCATCAAAATCAAGATTCCAATTTGGTGGAACAGAACCTGGGTCGGTGAACACAACAGAAAAGTAGCTCCATAAAAGCATAGCAAGCTGCAACGCCAAAAGAACTGTTTACATTAGCACATGATGCAAAAAAAGAAAAATGAAAACAGAGAGAAAAGGTTGTAAGATAATAGCACTATTGTTTACAGTCAACTATTTTGGTATTCAAAGTACTATGTAGCATTGTGCTTCTCTAATCAGTAGCACACAGAATGCATTTTATCAGTTCGTTCAGTGAGTTCTTTCTTAATTTCTCTCACTATAATCAGCTCCATTTCTTCACTACAAGTAGTGCATATCATAGAGAAATTTACTATGATTTCACAAAGCATATTAGGAAATAAATAATTGCACACTGAGGACAACAGTTCAATCATCCGAATCATTATCCAGCACCACAAAATAGAACCTCGCGTGACATCACAGAAGCGTCCTAGAACACAATCATTCCTGGTACACAGTCATTCAGGCAACTCATGGCCACTTCTAGTCCATGCCAAGAAATTCACCTAGAGATGCAAAGGTGACATCACAGTAGCACTAACTAAAAAAGAGATTAATAGAACACAACGACAATGCCCTGCACGGCTGCACCAATAATCCAACAACATACGGCGCTAAATAGTATACCTCCCAGCAAAAAGGTCAAAATCGAAATTTTGTACATATATATCCTGCCATTATCTAAAAAATATACCCAGCATTGCTTTTGCTAATTAAAGAACTAAGATTAACACCTAATGAACTCAATCCCGCTGCAATTTGCATCCTTCTCAACCAAAAAGCAAATATTTCGCCTAAAAATCTTTCACGCCCAAAGCAACTCCCACCCCCAACAAGTTATGCGGCACGCACCAGGAAGTGGAAGAGGAGCAGGACGGCGAGCGCGGTGAGGGTGCTGACGCCGCCGGAAAGGAGGGCAGGTCCGTAGTTGCAGAGGACGACGGCGTAGTATGTGACGCCGACGATGGCGAGGACGAGCAGGATCATGATGGAGCCCAGGCCCTTGAGCGCCGTGCAGAACCGGAACACGTTCCACGCCATCGCAGCCCCCGCCGATCTGTGCATGTCTCCCGACCTCGCCGCAGCCGTGCGCAGCGCGGCCGCCCCTGTATAGAGGCAGAGGGAGCACCAGGGAGGAGCAGCACCGCGACGACGTCGTCCACCGAGGGGAGGGGTACGGGGAGGGGGAGAGGGAGGAGGGGGTTGGATGCGTGAGGGAGGAGGAAGACGGGAGAAGTCAGGTCATACCGTCAGAGGTGGACCTCGTGGCGTTCTACTACTACTCTACTCCGTGCTGACACTTTCATGGTATTTAACATTTTTAAAAGTAATAATTTTACGAAAGTCGTCGTGCTTAGTCCATTTAAATCTTCTACACATACCATATTATGCATAGACTACTGTAAATACAAAACATTCTCTCATAGTTAATTTATGCATTTTCTTTTCGTGCAGTTTATTTGCCCTGTAGAAACGATATGAGCATGGTATATGGTCACGTAGGACGTAATGCAATGTCGAGAGGAGCATTCGATTAAACAATTAGGTTAATTTGATAGATGCTGCTACATAGTTTAAAATTAGAGATTTATCATCGCATATTTGATGTTCATCAAAATGTCATTATAAAATCATAAAAATTAGATTCCAAACATGTAAGGGTTTATCTAGTCAACACACAAGGAATCAAAATAAGTAGATGTGTGTGTTAAAACAAGGAATAAAAAAGAGATGGCAACCATAAGTAGAGGAGGTATGGTAGACAGAGAGGGGCTAGCACCTAGAGGGGCGTGCATCCCCACCCAACACTAGTGGCCTATTTGGTAAGAGTGGGAAATGGAAAAAATCATGAAAATTAAGTGAGACTTCAATTCCCTGCATGAATTCCCTTTGTTTAAGTTATAAATTCTTTTTCCGGTCTCTGATTGCCACCAACCAATTAAGAGATTTAATGACCCATCGCTCTCAATTCTCATTCCCTCCCTCTAATTCCCTCTAATTAAACATGCTGTAGGTGTACATGGGCCTTTAGCCCAAAATTGAAGTGCCCGCTGTTGTAATTTGCATTTTTGACTGATTTGGAGAAATTTTTGCTGTGAGACTGGATTCGTTAGAAATCTTGTCTCCCAAGCTTTCCATCAAGTCCTCATTTGCCTCAGGCTATGTTTGGTTAGAGAGCAAGATGGGATGGGATGGCTCCGTCCCAGTTTTCAAGGATGGGATGGCTCCGTCCCAGTTTTCAAGGATGGGCCTACTATCATCCTCACGTCCTAAGTGGGATGGCTGCATTCCACCATTTTTGTGGGATGAGCTCGTGCATCATCTCGAGGAATATTCCTCTATGGGAGCCATCCCATCCCTCCTTTTGCACCAACCAAACACATGAAAAAATAGGATGGGATGGTTCCATCCTTGCACATCCCACCAACCAAACACACGCTTAATCCGATGTCGTATGTGGCCTGGCCGTCTCTTGGCTTGCGGAATAGTGCTAATGACCAAACTGAGCCTCCGGGATAGTTGCGCTTAGACTTGGACTTGCTTAGCCATGGGGAAGTTGTTGGATCTTGGTCATGGCCATGTTGATGGCTTGAATGGCTCAGTAAAACAATTCAAGCCAACTTGTCATTCTTTTCATCCTTCCACGATGTAGTAGAAGTATTGGATGTAGCAGACATAGTATGTTAGTGGAAATAGTAGGAGTCATGATCATGTCCTTTCTGATACCAAATGATGCACACGATGTTTGATCTTATGTCGTGACGACCTTAACAATTCTACTACCAACCTCATAAGGATTGAAACCTCACGATCGCTAAACCACCAGAACGAAGCGTTATCAACCATGCCAACACACGATCCACCTTATCACAAAGATCGTCCCTGTGATGCAACCAAAGAACAAAGATATAAGCAATCTAAATATTGTGAGTATGATTAAGCACATAGGGAGTTGGGGTTTTGAACTCATCCCTATTAGTCTGGCCGACATAAGAGAAATCGAGGTTGTTTCAACACACATATGTAAAACTAGACTAAATAAAACCTGATGAAGAAGAAGAGGGTTGGTGTCCATATGTAGAGGAGGTATGGTGGCCAGAGAGGGGTTGGCAGCTAGAAAGGCACACATCCCCACACAACCATAGGGGTACATGGCCCTTAGGCTCAAAACTGAGGTGACACAGCACCAGACAGATTCTTCCCGCTAGAGCAATTCACAGTTTTCAACCAATCCAAAGGGAATTTTGCAGGTGGGCTAGATCAAGTAGAAATCTCTTCTCCTAAGCTTTCCATGAAGTCTTCATTCTCCTCAAATTGGCATTGTATGCAACTTGAGTGTTCATTTAATTGTAGACTTTGATGGCCAAATTGGGCCTCCTAGAGAGTTGAACTTGGACTTGGACTTGTTTACCCATGGGAGAGGTTACTGGATCTTGGTCATGGCGTGCTAAATATCCCGCATTGACGTCTTGAATGGCTCGACCAAAGGATTCAAGCCCATTTGATGTTATTCTCATCCTTCAGCGATGTAGTGGAAGTAGTTGATGTAGCGGCCGTAGTTGAAGTAGTAGGAGTCATGTTCATGTCCTCCCTAGTGATGTCCTCATCATCCCCTTCTTGATTTAGAGTCATCCTCATGTCCATCACATTCTTCTACAAGACGTTACTAGCAATAGGGGCAAGCAAAGGCACATTCCTTGGCAATGAAATCAGCTGAAGTATTGTAAGTTAAAAGTAGCCTTTATGATTTTGGTGATTAATGGTAAACATATTTATGACAAACATTATTAAATGTGGTTTAATGTTTGATTTAGTGCTTGACTAATGATAAACCTCTAATATGTGATGAATCTTATTATGATACTAACGAGTTTGTTGGTAAGCTCTATTCTAGTTTCATTCTAATAGGGGAATCACTTATATCCAGTGGATAAGCTATCCATCCTAGTAAGGTATGCCTTATGTTAATTATCTCAATGCGACTAACACTTGATTGTCATGCATGAGCTTCTCTTATACTTTAAGACATGACATGGATACTTAGTGCTCATTGTTCTAATATCTTGCCTAAATCTTGGATATTATTACTTTCATATCTTGCCTAGATTTAGGGAGAGCTTATTATTGATGATCTATTCTTTGCTTCTTTTTGTTATTCTTTGCTCCCAATAATTTGTGCTCAATGAAAATTTTAAAAGGGGAGAATTTGTAAGTATGTTTTATCATAATATTCTCTTTGGGTGATATTTCTTTTTCGATGATTAATGGCAAAAAGGGGGGATAAATGTTATGACCTATCAATTTTTCCTCTTAGCTTGAATATTTGTGAATGTTTGTTGTTTTATAGTAATTATTGGATTATATTGTCATTTAGTGAAATTGATAAGAAGTTTGTCATAAATCATCAAAAGGGGGAGATTGTAGGTTGAAAGAAGCCCTTATGATTTTTGTGATTAATGACAAACATACTTAATGACAAACATTGTTAAATATGGTTTAATGCTTAATTTAATGCTTGACTACTGACAAACTTCTAATATGTGATGAATCTTATTATGAGACTAACAAGTTTTTTGCTAAGCTCTATTCTAATCTCGTTCTAGTAGGGAAATCAATTATGTCAAATGGACAATCTATCATCCTAGCAAGGTATGTCTCATGTTAATGATTGTTGATCTTCCCAAGTCTTATAGGATGGATTGCAAGTTGAGGTATGCAATTCGCTATCCCACTCATATGTGGGGTCGGTCCTTTTCCCACCACTTGATCTGCACTGATCCCTAGATCAATCACTAGTGCACACCATTTATATAGTCAGATCATTTCATACAAGCGGAAGACTTATATTATATTAAGTACCTATATTAAGTCTGAAGGCTATTAAGTATTACAGCACGGCACATTGGCCCAAATTAGTTCAAAAACAACAAAAGATTAGAGTGCGATAAAAATCAAAAGATCCAAAAAGTCTCTGCCAGCTATGCTTGAGCAATCAATTGGAGAAACGCGCTAAGCCTCGTCCTGATTGTCAACGTATTCCTGAGCACCGTCTTCATGGCAGGCATAGTGGTCTTACTCATACTCAACATCTAAAAGAGTGAGTGTGCAAGGTCAGTGCGCAATTAGACCGCACTGGCAAGTTAACACCCAACCTAATGCATTTAGTGATAAAGGTTTCAAAGGAAAGGTTGGGGTTTGTTTATTTGCAGAAAGCAAGTTTTATAAACCAAAATTTATGACTTAGCAATTTTAACCTAAAGTTCTACTAATCAATGTTTCCAAGTTTTAGTTTTTCAATCCATACCCATCCTAAGCTTCCTCCAAACACCCACCATCATCTTTCGGGATGTGGCGCACCTGTTGTGGATCTTATACCAGCAAAGTGCCTGTTCTTTCCTAGCCGGGTTGCCAAGCTCACACTAGAGTCACGGCTCCCTGCAACGTAAGATCTAGATCATCCCACGGATGACGACATGATCTTGTCTTCACCTCGGACTGAGGTTTAACCAGCCGTATTCCAGCAGTCATTGGGGCCTCATGTTCGCGCTACCGCACGATGGCAACACGTTGTGGTGCTAGGAACCAAATCCTGCAGGCAATTGGTCAGCAACTTTCCTCTGCGTGCCTTTACTGCACGCTCTCCTGGTCCACTCTAGGAGTCACATCGGATCCAGCCAATCGACACTTATCCATAACCACTTCCTTCTTCCGCTATCATTCCTCTGTGTGCCCTATACACGATGTGACAGAACCACCCTTGGTGGCAGCGATTGGCAGCTACGCGTGTTCCATCCGCTCTCCTTAACATACCACGTCTGTGAACATATAGCCCTCTTCTCCACATCATGTAGCCTGAGCTACTTCACACCCTAAACCACATGCCGGACCACATTCGCATTCCATAACCACACACACTGGCATGCCAGGCCCAATTTCCAGTTACCCATGTTCATTGTGTCATCTTGTCCGATGAATGTCGGTTCAATTAAGCCTAAAAATTATTAATTGGACCTGAACAATGTCTAAGTAGATTTTACCCAAGACTTAAGAGTCTAAATCATTTTATTTAACCTAACCAGGCTATCAAGGGTGATCATCAAGGCAATCATTATTAGAGTCAAATGACGGATGATTTCATCAAGGCAAGATCATCATGGTAAAACAATACAAGTAAATAAGAGGACATAATATATCATAATTAAGCAAGTAGACATAAATACTTAAAGAGCATGCATTTCGATACTGTAAATAAAATATTTTAGAAAACTAGGATCAATATGATGTAACTGAATGTTAACTCGCCTAGACCGTGAAGGTGTGAGTTTTCTTGTTGTTCTTCAAAATGCTCCTCGTGCTCCTTAGCTTCTATTAATGGAACAAATTCAAAGAACAATAAATAAAACACTAATATGAAACGAGAAGGCATGATGCATGAAATGCAGGGCACTTAGTCTAGTGATCGGTGATTTGAGTTAGAAAGTTAGCGACAATTCAATCCTAAGTATCAAGGAAGTTCCTTGAGTCTACTTATGTCGATAGCTTTACGAATAGATATCAGTAGTGTGAGCAATAAGTAAATGTATGATGATGAAGATGATGATGATGCAATAAATGTCTTAATTGTAATCCCCATAATATAGAATATAAGTTTAAAATAAACTTTCGTCTGAAGTATTTCCTAAAAATATTAGCTTGCTGTTACCATGGTATAATTAGTTGAGTTTAATTTTAATAGAAAAAGATAATTTCCTAAAAAAGGGTTTTACATTACTCTAATTAGGCAATTATGTATAAATGCCAAGCTAAATCAAGTTTCAACATTTTAATAATTTCCTCAAGGATTAACTATGTTTTGCAAAAAGTTGAGATTTAATTGAAGTCGTTTGATATTTAAAATAAATCAAATTTAGTTTCTGTTTTATTATCATATAAGGAAAATAGTAAAAGCTGCCTATTTTAATTATCCAGAGAGCAATATTGATCCTAAAATTGTATAATAAATGTACTAAATTCCTAAATTATATTTATGCTCCACTGGAATTTTATCATGATTTCAGGAACTTAATGATTAATTTAATTAAATGAAAAAATTTGTTTTTAATATTATTCAAAAATAGGATAAATAAGGCTTTGTAAATTAAAATAGGTGACTTAGGTGGGTTACTATTAACAAATAAGGTTCGACACTTCTCATGGGGTTTATACCTTTTGTTGTAGCTATAGGGAAATCATAAATATTTTTAGGGGAAAAACAATATATTTTGTCAGTAGTAAATTCCCTTTTTAAAACTACTCATAGTTTGAAAATTCTCTATAGTAGGGAAAATATGATTAAATGGGTCTTAATTTACTTAAAAGGGTGCAAGGTTGTCATAATTGTCATTAGGTATTACTTTTAGTTTAAGAGTGCAAGAGCAAATTTTAAAGTTAAAACAAATAATTAATAGCTTTAAATATTACAAGAAAAAGGCTATAATTTAATGTTTGTACTTAAAGAATAAATATTGCCCTTTTGTTCATGATTTATCCTTCATTTAGGTTTCCATGGATTTAAAATATTATTATAGTTAAATAAATTATTAGATTATATAATGCTAGGATTAATGTTGCTATAAGTAAAGAGGATTACATAATTTTAATAATTTATTTTATTTACTAAACAGTTGGGTTTAATATTTTTTCTAGGTTCCCTACCTATTGTAGTATTTATAGAAAAGGTTTCATAAATTTTAAACATTGTTTACTATTTTAAGTAAATCCTAAAGATGCAATATATCACATGAAATATAGAAATTTCGGGTTAAAATGCAAAAAGTGGGATTTGGGCTGGCCTTGGGCTGGCTTTGAGCTATGTTGGTTGTGGCCAGAGATGCTCCTTGGCCTAGGACATGGTCCAAGGAAGTTTGGGTCGAAAGCCATTTTAAAGAATACGCTTCAGGTTGACCGATAATAAGCACTAGCAGGTTGGTGAAGCATAATCTTCGTGTGAGGGAATGCAATACGCTTGGTGGGTTCTCCTCCAAGTAGAATGAAGGATGCCATGGACGCAGCTGTTCCGAGGCATATCTGGTGTCACCGTTTGCATCGTATCAAAAATAACCATTCCTGAGATTAACCACCGCCTCGGGAGTTTATAATTAAAAAAATATGGCTAATTCCATCTTCTATACTGAGATATACCATGAGACCCATAATATGATTTGTGATCTCGCAACGAATCTCTTGACCTAAAAAAAGTGTCTTTTCTCGACCACGTTGCTTCTTCATCTCCGGGAATCCGGTAAGGTACTTTTGGAACACCAATGGGCATATTAGATAAATATTATTAAATTTAAGTAAGAAAACTACACTTTAATATGGAAACATAGGAATGGAAGAGAGAGAAACAATCTGCAGTTTATTGTCTTTTTTTATTCTATATGAATACTATAGATTCTCATTACTACAGAAGTGGGTATCACAACCGGCCCATCAAAAGCGGTTTGGTGCGAATCGGTTGTAATGTTCCTACCAGAACCGGTTTGTGGGCAACGGGCAGGAGAGGGCTTCCAGAAGCGGTTTGAAACATGAATCGCGTGTAAAGTCCGGTTTGTGTCCCAAACCGGTTGTGGATTTTCAGAACTGGTTTGAGACACAAACCGGTTGTAAAAGTCAAGCTCTAGAAGCGATTTGTGTCTCAAACTGGTTCTAGAAGCCATCCCGCCCAGCGCATTTAAACATCTTCTTCCTCCCCGAGGGCGGAGAGGTGAACGGGAAGTGTTAAAAGGAATGGCCGAGCTATTGTTCAAGGGAAGGTGCTACCCAAATTTTCAATTGAGATGATTTAGCTTCAAATTAAGTGTTTCAAAGTTAGTAACGTCATGTTAACATCATTCTCACCTAAGTATTGTTGTTTTTTTTTGCATTGGATGTGGAGAAATGTTGATTTGTTCTTTGTTTAAAGGTGTTTGTTTGCTAGCTAGCTTGATCACTGAAAAGTTTGTTTGTTTGTTTGCTAGCTAGCTTGATCATCTAATTTTAGGAAGTTGATCTCAAAATTAAGTTGTTTGATTTAGGATCCAAAATTTAACAATAAATTAGGTAGATACAGGTTTGCAAGGAACTAATTATTGGTGTATGAAATAAAAAAAGAAAAAATTAGAAGGATAAAAAAATAAAAAGGTAGAAAGGGAAAAATAATTAGTTAGATTTAGCTAAAAAATTGTAGAAGGACAAAAAATAATTAAAAAATGTAACAATTAGTTATTTTTAGTTCAATAAATGTGAAGGGTAAAAAATTATTAGTTAGGTTTAGTTAAAAATGTATAAGGATAAAAATAATTACAAAGGTAGAAAGGAAAAAAATAATTAGATAGATTTAGTTCAAAATAGTAGAAGGATAAAAAATAATTAAAAAATGTAACAATTAGTTAGTTTTAGTTCAATAAATGTAGAAGGACAAAAAAGAATTAGTGTAGGTGGATGTTTTTTGTTGTAGCAAAAAATATTGTCTTTAATTGTAGACCGAAGAAGAACAAAAAGTAATTAGAATGGTAGATCTAGGTGCTTGTGAGCTTTAGATTCTTAAATGTAACTATATTTTTTTAATAAAATATAACTTGGTGTAGATGAACCAGCAATGGATGTAGAATGCGGACCGTCGCTCCAGAAAGTTCATTGATGGCGTGCAGGGTTTTCTGGATGCGACCATTGCCTTCTTGCCTCCAAGTAGCTACATATGTTGTCCGTGTGTAGACTGCAAGAATGAGAAGGAGCACCCCCACCGATGACAGGTTATAAACCATTTGATCATGAGAGGATTCATGCCAAACTATACCTGTTGGACCAACGATGGAGAAGTAGAGGGGATTAGCCAGGAAGACGATGAAGACGACGAGGAAGAAGAAGAGGGTTTGAACAGTATCCCAGACGCTAGGTAATACTGTTCCGTGGAAGATATACTCGGGGAGTTTGGTGATGATGAGCTGGACCAGATGCTACGTGACGGAGAGGGAGACTACACAGATGAAAGACAATTCGATAAGTTCCAGTGCATGTTAGAGGACCACAGGACTCCTTTGTACACAAACTGTGGGTAGGGCCATAAAAAGTTGCGCATCACATTGGAACTAATGCAATGGAAGGCCACGAATGGTGTCTCAGATACGGGATTCGATGAATTGTTATCACTCATAAAGAAGTTGCTTTCAGAAGATAACACTCTGCCTGAATCTACATATGAAGCCAAGCAAGTCATATGTCCTTTGGGATTAGAAGTATAGAAGATACACACATGTCCTAACAATTGTATCCTGTATCGCAATGAGTACGAGGATTTTTGATGTTTGTCCAGTGTGCAAAGAATCACGTTATAAGATGAAGCGTGACGACCCAGGTGAAATAGATGGAGAGCGTACGAAGAAGAGACCTTCCGCTAAGGTGGTTTGGTATTTCCCTGTCATCCTCCGATTGAAACGTCTGTTTGCTAACAAAGTGATGAGGACATCACTCTCTTCGATGCAGCCACGCCGAACACTTCACGCCAAGATAGAATGATGAAGGGACCGATTACTCGAGCTCGCGCACGACAACAAATGGTGAACATTGTGCTCAGGAATTATGGAGAAGCGCTAGAGCAAGACCAGATGAAGATGGGCCGGCCCAAGCTGATCCAAGAGGCGCCAGCCATGTTGGACTTTGAAGGAGGCGCCACAACCCAAGGTGGGCCTCACGGCCAGCCCAATAGTGGGGCGCCACCCTCCCTAAGCACCGGCCCAAGATGGCCCAATTCTCTTGGCTGTCTAGTTTAGTACCATATTGCTTAGTGCTTGATCTCTGGCAACCCCTCTCCGCTATATATTACATGTAATAGGCACCGTTATGAGGAGAGTCTTGTTTTGTGAATCAGTTTAGCTTTTGCTACTGTCCGTGCAAGCACGTGTCGGTTAGACCGTCTGCGCACGTGTATTCAAGACTCTAAATTTTCAGATTGGTTTTTGCTGAAATTTAAACTTTCACTTTTTAGCAATTGAGTTACTTGTTTTCGTGTTCTTGCTCGTTCTCGATTGCGTGCAGGACCGTTGATCATGCCTCGGCAAGATCAACAACACAGGAGATTGGTGTACCAGTTGCTAAGGCGCAAGCGTTGTGGACGGTTGTAGTCGGACCGCTAACGTCGAACTCCGAACCAGATCGAGAGTTACCTCACCTCTCATCGAAAGATCGGGCCACCGCCTCTATCACAAAGCGCATGCCCAGATGATGCGTTGACACAAAGAAGAGCAAAGGACGACGGGATGCTTAGACATCCCGCTGATGGCTCCCAATGGAGGAAAGTCGATCGAACATACCCGCACTTTGCAGATGAGGTGAGAAACATAAGGTTTGGGTTGAGTACCGATTGTATGAATCTTTTCGGCAAGTTGAGCAGCAGCCATAGCACCTGGCCTGTTACACTATGTATCTATAACATTCCTCCTTGGTTATGCATGAAGCGGAAGTACATATTGATGCCATTGTTGATCCAAGGGTCCAAGCAACCCGGAAACGACATCAATGTCTATCTGAAACCATTGGTTGAAGATCTTGTAACTTTGTGGGAGGATGGTGTACGGGTATGGGATGAGCACAAAAGACAGTATTTCACCCTCCGTGTATTGCTGTTTGTAACCATCAACGACTGACCTGCGTTTGGTAACCTGTCCGGCCTAACTAGAACCAAAGATGCACTACTAAAAAATTATCCTCTCCTACTCTTCCTTTTCTTCTCTGAATTTTTCTCTTCCTTTCTGAAGTGCGGCTCTATTTTATGCAGCTACCTTTTTCCAATATATTTTTTATTTTTTTCCTTTTTGTGATCTCAATCTATACATGCACAAACACTAAACTCTTGACTGCTCATAGAGGTTTACAGAAAATGGCATAAGAAAAACCAAGATAGAATATTGATCAGGTAAAGCATATGGACTTCCGAAAGTTTTCAGCCGATACATCCCGGAAAGAGAGAAAATTTGGGAAATCTAATCTTGTCAAAAACCAACAAAGTTCATTTAGATCCTATACAAAATTTTGACTGCTTTCCAACGAATGGTACAACATCCAATTCTGGGTGGTTTATAGGCAAAAGCTATACCCGTTTTACTGAAGGGGTCATATTTTGTACTTGAGCTCAAATTGGGTGCGGTTTTAGGCTGTGTTTTTGGGCTTGGCCGAGTGGGAGGAAAGTTTGACTCGGGCACGAGATGAGGTGGATGTGATAGCAAGGGGCAAACCGATTTTTTTTTGTTTTCTCGGCTGGCTCACAACCCTAGTTTTGACGGCTGTGGCTCCAATAGCAAGGACAACACGCTGCTACCAAACGCTAGGTGATGGTGGTGGCTGAAACCCTAGGTGATGGTTGCGGCTCAAAGATGTGGCGGTGACTCAAACCCTAGACTAAAACTAAGAACAAGACCTCGACTAGCACAAAACAACTAAGGATGAAAATTTGATGATCGAAATTGTAAGAACAATGCAATGGCTAATCGGGGCTTGGGTGAAGAGAGATGCAATCAGATTTTTTTTGGCAATTTTTTAGACTATAGGATGAAAAAACGAATCAATAAGTAACTAAGTGACAAAAATCTCACGAGGCAACTGAAAGCTCATATAGCAAATATTGCCCACGATGCCCGATCTTCTGGTGAGATGAATAAATTCTGCTAAGTGTCACGGTGACCTTTGACGATCCGGCTACCAACCATATAAGGATTGGAACCTAGCTAACAGTCGCTAAAACACCATGATGAAGCATTATAAACCATGCCAGAAACACGATCAACCTAATCACAAAGTTTTGTTCCGATGAAGCAATAGAAGAACAAGCAAGCACAAAGGTTTGCAAAATATTTTGTTCCTTTTATCTTTTCACTCTTCTCCACTCAAAATCTGTTTCCCTATTCTCGCTTTAGAACCTTAGGTTGAGTGTTTGAACATAAGAGCTAGTGAGGTTAGGACCGATTTATTTTGGTTATCTTTTTGTGATGCATGATCCTATAGGATGCATATCACTTGGCATTATTATTGTTTTAAGTTGAACTGAATGAGCTACCTAGTTGCCTCTAGGTAAACTTTGTGGTTGCATGAATATTTATTTTCTTATTGTTATCTTTTTAGGTAGATTATCTCCTCCTATCTCGTTATCTTTTCTCCTTTCTTAACTCTTGCTGACAGCTTTGTCAGAAGCAAAAGAAGATAAAATATTTCAGTAAATGGCTGAATGGAACAAGCAAAGTTTGAATAGTTGAAATTATGGACCTAAAGGAAGAAGCCTAGCAATGGATCACATCATGGATTGATGTGTGCCGTAAACAGAGAATTCATATTGATATAAGTAAAAGATGCAATTTGTGGATTTGGAATAGCAAAGTGAATTAAAGTATATTGGAGTTATTGATGATCACTAGTACTGATTTTTGGTCGTACATTGATCTAAGTGGATTAATGAGATAATTGATTATAAAGATGATGCCATACTCGGTGGAGT